>OZ002740.1:355145544-356505224 GCA_963924295.1 Dioctria rufipes | reverse complement strand
CATTTTTCAACTTTTCCGGAAATTTTTCCGGTTAAAAAGTTTTCTAAATTATGCAGGATCAAGTTCCTTATCAACTGGCATCATTACTTTCTCTGCGACAATGGTGAAAACTTGCAGCAAAAATCGAGGAAAATCCATGTAAAACGCTTTTCCGCAGTTTTTCCGACCAAGGAAGCGTTTGAGCGTTTTGCAACCTAAGACAAAGTTGTAGAGCGAAATGAGTTGCATAAAGTTGCTTTTGTGGAAAAGTCCATGGAAAACCCGGAAAAGCGGGAAAATCATCGGAAAATGTTCATCTATATGATTAGTGATAAATCTGTTTCAGGAAAAAAAATTCCAATTTTTCTGGAAAATTTTTCGAAAATTTCCGGAAATTTCCGACTTTTCCGGAAAATTTTCCGATAAAAAAGTTTTATAAGCTATGCGGAATCATTTTTTTCCCTCCTACTGGCATCTATACTTTCTCTTCAACAATTATGAAACTTGCATGAAAAATCGAGGAAAATTCATGAAAATTTAAAAAAAAAATTTCATAGTAATAGGAAAAGTCTGTGGAAAACATGGAAAATCTGGAAAATTCATGTTATATGGAATAAAGTTGGAATACAGCTGAAAACCGCTGTTTAAAACATAATTTGAATTTCAGAAAACCGTTGCAGTACTTCAACGATTTGATACTCGAATAAATTTTTTGAAAAACTGGTAAATCAGTGTTTTTTCAGCCGTCATAATATTGTTTTAAAATATCTCCATGCAGCACGTAATAACAATTTAGTTAACGTGAAAAAGGCAGAAAATAAAATAAGTAAAAACGAGTTTTCAAACAAGTAGAAAATAAACTTTTCTTCACACACAGAGGTGGACTCAGATTTTATTCGCTGACAATCACCGATATATTTCAGAATAATCAATCAGTCAGTAATAAGTGATTTGATTCATGAGGAGAAAGAATATTCAAGAGAAATATCCCAATCAAAAAATCTGAGTCCACCTCTTTCATGCGGCTTGGCCTCAGTTTTGTTTGAAAACTCGTTTTTTACTTATTTTATTTAATTGAAACAATGAGATATTTCAAAAAAATTGCAATATATGGATAAATCCTATGAGTGAAATTAAAAGAGGACTTTAGTACATTATTTTTGACATTTCGTTGCCAGATTTCATTGAGTAAAGGTGAGAGAAAAAAATTAAAAAGTATTTTATCTTCATTTATTACAATTCATTAGCATCAAGTAAAACCAATTTAAAGCCTACCTTCAGTAAATGCTTTACTCATGATTATTAAATAGTAGTAGTACAAGTATACAAATATTGCTGTACTATCAGTATATTTTATGGACAGGAGGTAACAACTAACAACGGAAAATGAAAATAAGGAAATCAATTCAAAACCACAAAACTGAAAAAAGTGTAGATGGTAGCAGGAGTATAAAATAGATTATGAATACAATAACACGTGAGACTATTAATTCTGCGTGATGTCAGTGGCGGATTCAGCTAGGGAACGCGGAAAAAAAATTACAATAGATCTGCTGAAGTTTTCCTAACCAAATCTATTCTACTGTCCTTTTTGTAAAAAATATAAAAAGTTTTGTAAGCGTTCAATTTGATACGTTTAAGAACGCAGTCCTTATGGCTAGCTTACAGAAAAAAAAAAAAAACAGGAAATGCTGATACCTTCAAAATCGTGTACACGAGCGTGGGTTTTCTTGGGGTTCTTGAAGCAGGATAGAGAGTTATTATATTTAAAGCAAAAGATTTTTATTGGAACATTTTTTTATTATTTCGTAAAATGCAATAGTTTTACTAGAATACTTACCTCAGATACGTATCTTAGAGAAATTCATTGGTCTGTCTATTTTACTTCGAGGGATCTTGATGAATTTACATTAGAGCTTAGTGACATTTTAAGTCTTGGCATACATGAATACATTCCTTATTCCTGCAGCAGATCTCAACAACAGCAAAATCGCTCTTGGTTTAACGATAATTCAATCAAGTAATAAGAACGGAAGAGTCGGCTTTTCGTGCTTATTAGTTACATTAACACCCAGAATTGAAAAAGTCTACAAAAGTGCACAGAACACCTGCAAGTCCATTATACAGAGAGGAAAACTCTTTTTTTCCAGAATTTTAGACTAAGAATCTTGGCAAGCCTCAAGGATAGTAAAGGCTTCTGGCCCCCGGTCACAACTATCACGAACAAGATAACCAATTCCTCTATACCTTCACTACTTAACAATGGTGAACTAGTTGTTGACTCCCTGGATAAAGCTAATATTTTAGCTGCTAGAATCGCTTCAAATTCTCGTCTTCCACCCACTTCACAAACATCTGTTATGCATCTCCCATGTATATGTATACAAGAGCCAATATAGATCCGTAGGAGAGATGTGTTCAAGGTCTTTAAGATGATTAGAGACTCTAAGGCCATAGGTCCTGATGGTTTGTCACTCCTGTTAATTAAATATTGTGCCTCCTCCTTGCCTAAACTTCGGCGAAAACTATTCTACTTGTCTTATTCGACAGGAAAATTTCCAATTGCTTGCACACTACCTCACGTTCAGCCTTTTCCCAAGAAAGGAAAGGGTAGTGATCCCTCAAATAATCGATCAATTACAATCACTTCGATCCTTAAAAAGGTTTTTGGATCTATCATTAACTCCAAATTAATGAAGTATCTAGAAACTAATCAAACCCACAACGATCGCGCATATGACTTTTATTTTTCTGACTTTTCTTATAGAACGTTGAAGCCTTAGTCTTCTCAATTTTGTTGAGTCCAAAATCGTTGCCTAGATAATTCAAAAGCTTATCATAATGTCTGGAGTTCATCTCTTTTAGACAAGCTTAAAGCCCTCGTCCTCGTCTATTATGAATGTAAAGTGTTTTATCTTATCGCTTAATACGGATTATATTAGATGGCGTTACATTCCATTCTCTTCCAATAAATGCCGGGGTGCCTCAGGGCTCTGCTATCTCTTCATCTCTCTTCTCAGTTTTCATTAATGATCTTCTTTCCCTTACTTTCAATCGCATCCATTGTTTTGCCCATTACAGTACCATTGGTTTCGCTTACTCCCTTGACACCCTTGGGGACTACAGAGGAAATGTTACATCTGTCAAACTAGATTGCATGATCCGTGAATAACCACAAGATGATAATTTTTCCACTCCCGTTTCTTTTGATGGATCACTTCTTGACGATACACAGTCTTTATGTATTCTTGACATTAATATTTGCAGCATGTCAAGCTGAACAGGTCATAATTACTCTGTTGCTAAATAAGGAACGAAATATCTTGGATTTCTGGAAAAGTATAAGAAATATTTCAGCCCATCGACCAAGAATCGAATACAATTTCCATATGTAGGCCGCGGCTGGTCGTAGAGCCGTAGCTTCGTTGGATATTGTCAAAAAGAGAGCTTTCAGCTCATTTGTGATGTTGCAAAAACTTGGCATATGGACTTACACGAGCACCGTCGCAATGTTGGTTGCCTTTCGTTCCTATATTGCTACATGCATGGTAAATATTCTGATGAAATGTCTAGTCTGATCCCGGATTCCTCCATGTAATACTCGCACATCCTTTTAACAAAAATAATATAAGATATTATATATTATTTTTGCTTTTACCCTTCAAAATTCTTTCGGTTGTGTGCGAACGTGAAACAGGCCCCAATCTTCTGTCTTTTCTCCATAGCATGCAATCTGCGAAAGTTTAAGGGTGACATACATCAGCACCTTCCCCACCCCCCTCAACTTCCCTAACTTTTACGCCTTCTTGGCATGCTATGCTTTGCATCACATTTCATATGACATCTCCTGAGTTTGGCTTAATAATATAAAAAACAAAAGAAGTCATACTTTCTTAGCTTGCCGTCGAAGTTATATACATACAAGGTATGAATTGCATCTATTCTGTGACTGCTATTTTGAATAAATGTAAATTTTTAGTTCCTGTATTTTACAAAGATACAATTTATGATCATTCGTGAATTTTAATAAAGTACGTTTCCCTAGTTTTACTAACTAAAATGGATGATTGGGAAGTTTTACACTGCCACCATTTACAAACCAAAACAAAATGCAAAATCTAACATCCCCTTTGACTTTTCGGAGTGGTAAAGAACCTTGAGAAACTTTCTCATGTAGCCTCTTGCTAATCCGTTCGACTCGTATCTTTTAAATGATAAATTTTGTGCATTTGACATTTGCGAGTGGTGGCGAGTGTCTTCAAATATTGGTTCAGTTTTCGGCATATACCATTGTTAAACCATAGTTGCCGAAAATGCTGGACTCAAAAGTAGTTCGAGCAAACGAAAGCTTTAAAGAAGTTGAGCAAAAATTGCGAGAGCTTGGCTATGACAGAGACTACGAACAAATAAAGTATAAATATACAAAATTGAAATCGCAGTTTTTAAAGTGGAAGGCAAATAACAATAAAAGTGGGAATTGCGGTGAAGAATTCGAATATGCTGAGAAGATGGAGCTTTTATTAGATGGTCGCCCATGTTCTGAATTGCCACAAATTGGTTTCGAAAGTGCTGATGTATTTGTACCGGAAAATGAATCAATTGGTAAGAAATCTGCTTAACTAATATGCAGATATATATTCAATATAATTTTGCCTTTCAGATTCTGTTTGCAACCAGGAATTGCCACAATCATTGGCTAGTAACAGTACTACAAACAATTCTCGTAGACAGCGAAGATCCAGAAGAAGTATAGTTGTTTTTGTTGAATCAAATTAAATATGTAATTTTTGTATATTTCCTCTCTATTAGGGGAAAATGGATATGCCAATGCCTTAAATATGTTTTCTGAGTCTTTCCGGAAAACAATTCAAGAGGAAAATAAACGGTTTCTGGACGAATTGAGAAATCTGCAGGTCCAAAGTCATGAGTGGGAGGAGCGAATGAAAAAACGTGATGAAGAGTTTCTTGCAAACTTAGCAAATTCGTCGTCGTCGCAGAGTGTTGCTCCTATTTATTCTTATGTGTATTCCGACGAGTGAAAAAAAAATATTACCCACATAATTTTCCTAGATAAGAAAAGAATCTATTTTTGTTGTGTTTTTAGAATTTATGTTTTATAATAATGTTAATCAAGGCGAATAAGATCCCAGAGGACACGGGATGAGGAGTAGCCAATCTGTGAAGACTGAAACTAGAACTGCCACCAAATATCATATTTTGTTTAGACTTGTTCAAGAAGGCATTTTTTTAGATTCTTCGGCACAACAGCAAAAACGAAAAAAGCGCTTTTGCTGTTGTGCCGGAGAATAAAAAAAAATGCCTTCGAGAAACCCGGTAATCATAGTAATTTTGTTTAAAATAAAAATGAAGGATATTTGGTTTTCTTTTTCTTTCCCATTTATTATGTGATGAAATTTGAATAAACAGTTTATTTTGGTAATCAAATTTTAATTTACACGCTTTCTCGACAAAATTCTTCAAATAAGAGATTTCGAATGATTATGCCTGCAGCACTATCAGGAAATCTACTCGCCACAGTATCGGGTTGCTGTAATATTCCGTCATTTTCTAATGTATCATTGCTGTTTTGCAAGGACAAGTCATCATTTAGAGCAAGGTTATGAAAAGTACAGGAAGCTGCAACCACTTGCGGTACGAATTCATAATTGATATCCGATTTTTTCAAAAGCATTCTCCATTTATTTTTCAGCATTCCAAATGCTTGCTCTACTTTAACACGAGCACGGTTTAAGGACTTATTAAACATAAAGTGCATTGGATCCAAGTTTTGCCCTGGGAGGTCCTTCATAATCCAAGGGAGCAGCGGATAAGCAGGATCCCCAATTAAAAAATATGGAATAGCAGTATTGTTAATGTAGTATTCGGACTGAAAAATATACATTATTAATAAAGCAAAATAGTTTGCCTGTTGACTTACTTCCGGAAATATCGAAGCTTCATTTTGATAAATATAGGATCCCTTCAATGCAAGTGCGTCATGTGCACTACCAGGAAATTTACACGAAATATCTCGAAAACTGAAATGTTAACAAATGCATTAAGGGCTGCTTTTAATGGGAATATCAAATAGATATACCTGCAATGGTCATCTACTACAGCTTGTAGAATAATGGATGTCCAGCCTTTCCTGTTCAATAAATCTCTATTGCCTTCTAATGGTGCTTTAATTGGGATGTGCGTCCCATCAATAGCTCCAAGTATATGACTAATTTTTGATATGCTTTTAAAGTTGGATGATATTTGGTGAGCCTCCTCTAAATTTGGCATTTTAATCCATTTCGGGGTTAATATCTTTACAACTGCCTCTATAACTTCGTAAAAAATAAAATGGATAGTCGATTTTTGAAGACCAAATATGCTCCCTATCACTTGATATTCAGCGCAACTTTTTAATTTATATAAAGCTATGGCAACTTTCGTTTCAACACGAACAAAATTTTTATCGGAGACGGGATTAAACTTTGGCTTGATTTCATTTCTCAACTCGTTGCATATGTTGTCAAACTGTTCTTTGCTTACTCTAAACTCTTCACGCCATCTTCGCTCATCCAAGTTTGCATATAAGTTTTCCCAAACATCCTTGCTCCGCAAATGAGCCCATAATAATCTTTCTCTTGGCCTGAAATTATAAATTATCGAATGCATTGTTTCGCAATACATTTTAACAGTTTGTTGATGCTTTTTTATAATTAACCTAAAAACAATCATTAAACTCTTTAAAGCTACTTAAAATTTGTTATATATATTACCTTAATTTTTTCATATTTTGCGATTGTCTTCTTTTCCTCTCTCTCTGGTTTTTCCTGAAATAATTAACAAAAATTTGCTTCGCTATTTCCATACTTGACATCATGTGAAGTTTAAATGACAAACGCTCTGACAGATGAAGTTAAAAGCAGAAAAACAGTGTTAAAGTAACAGCGCTACATAGGCTGTGCTACGTAGCAAGCACATAAACAAGGCCAGTGTTGGTACCACAAACCTTTCTTTGGTGTAATTAAACGTATTTCACCTGAAATAGTTTGTACGTAATGTATAATCATATTACATATGTACGACCACGAATTTCGTTAACAGAAAACTAAATTTTGAATTGTGGTTACTATTCCAAAAAATAGACTCTCCCGAATAAAATTCGTGTACCCAACTAATAAAACTTTTCAAACTTGTCATACTTGTCGTAATTGTCCTTAATTATATGTGAATAACGTAAATATTTATGGCGTTAAAGAGCTGTATATGCCTCACACCGAATATGATTAATATTGTGCTCTATACTTGGTATTTTTGCGATTTGTCTTCTTTACTTTGCCCTTTATTTTAGAGTCCTTCTTGATTAATGGACTGAGCTATTAGATGGAAGTGCAGCAGTAAACACAGCTTTGATAAAACAAAAATCATTGACACATTTATTACCAAAAGTCGATTCATCATACTGGAAAAGTAAGTATTTGATGTAATTTAATTTTTCCCCTTTTTAGCATCCTGCAAGATTCAATGGCATATTTAGATGTTTAGGGAACCATATTTAGGACCATACCAAAGTTAACCTATTGACTAGTTAAGAAGCTGTAGAGCAAAATGGGCAAATTTCTGGTGCTTTTGAGAATGAAACAAGTAATTTCATATACTTTCGTCTTTTGCATGAATGGGTGAAAAGAACTTGGCTATGTACTATTGTAGTGCAACTGAGACAACGAGTTAAAAACAAAAATCGAGAGAATGTAGGATTACCCGAACGACAAAATCTTATTAAATCCCTCAAAATCCTTCATAATAATGTACATCAGGTCACACTACCTCCCATTTTTAAGAAAAAGATAAATTTCGCTTTGGTCCAGATCCTGAAAGAAGATGTAAAATTCCTCTCAAATGAAATTCTCATTTTTCCTGAAAATATCAGAGAGTCCAGCATGAGTTCTCCCACTTAATCTCTTCATAGCAAAACGAATGTAAACAGAAACACGTACTGCTCAAATATCATAGGATTACAGCAACAAAATGTTTCCTTTTTACAGCAACAACATGTGACCAAAACATTGTCAATATTTTATGAAAACCGGATTTACAAAAGCCCGGGAACATTTTATAAGAGTAAAACGTGGAGTTTTCACGTCCCTTCTCATTTATTTACGAAAATGAAACATTTGCCATTCTGTTTGGTTCCATGCAACTTGCGCTTTCACATTTTTCGTCTTTATTCATAAAAGTTTGATTTTTTTTGGATTTTTTTTCTTTCTTTTTTTGCCGTGTGCATTTTAAATGTAAAACACTCGGAACTCTCGCAAGCTTCCTAACTTCCTAACATACTATTCCAACTCATCCAAAATTATAGATTTGATTTTCGGTGGTAGCAGACGTTTTAGATCTTTTACTTTAATCTTTGTAATTTCCGCAACTTTTCTTCATAACAAATTTCCTAATATCTTTCTCAATAAATATTAATTTAACAAAAAAAAACTAGTCTACACATGGGATAAAACTTTCAGACTCCGTATGCTCTAAGAAAGACTGCTCAAGTAAAGTTCTATTCCGAGAATATTAATATATAGATGAAAACATTTACCTTTAAAGCCACAATACCGTTAATGCTCAAGTTAACATCCTGCTTATAATGCAGACATGACATATTCAATAAAATATTCAAACCTGCATATCTGATGGATTTCAATATTTAATGAAAACATATGTAGCGTGGTGATGTACATTTCTTCAGGGAAGGAATTTCTCACTGCATTAAACCGCTTTACTTCACACTTCACTCACGCAACAATATTTCTCTCCCTGTGTTGGAAAATTAATGCACAGAGCTATCAGCTAACCAACTTTGTAATAGTCTCATTTCTCTAGTCGTATCCTGTTATTCCTAGAGGATTTAATATGATAGTGTAAATTCGTAAATTGGGCTCTGCCACTGACGTTAAGAAATTTACCAGTTATTTCGAATAAATTATCGGCTCTACGTACATAGGTATTCATGCATACGTCTTAATGAAAGTATTTGTTCTATGCACAACTTTAATTATGTATTGAAAGCAGAGTTAACACGAATGCAGTATTCTATTAGGCTTATCGCCATTACAGACAGATGCTATGAAAATATCCTGTATCTTTGTTATAAATCTATCCACAGTAAGTAGATATTTACGAAAACCATTGCTATATACAGGTACCTTATGTACGTAATTAATAAATGCCTGTGAGCGCTTCTAATGCTACAGGATTTGTATTTTCCACAAGAGAGAATATGCACAATGGATACATACAAGCTGAACGATGTTTACATACAGATCTAAGTCGTAATAGTTAGAGTAGCATCCCAATTGCGTCAAATTCTAAGAAGTATTTTGAAATGTGTGGTTTTCAAACATGAAAACAATTCATTTCTGCAGACTGCCTGGTTGGATATACAAAATTAATCTTGAAATCTTTAATATAATGTTTTGTCATGTTATTTACATAAATTTAATATTAAATATGAGAAAAATTAATGTGATTTTTTCGATTTTATACACAAAAAATCTCATCATCTTATCATTTTTGATTACTTAGCATAGGCAATTTATTAGCTTGGAAATAATGCCGAAATGCCTTTCTGAATTTTTTATTATCAGCGATACAAAAAATTCTGTGTTAAGGAAATTTCGCTTGCCAACCGCTCCGTGAAGACGGCATAGATTTGGTATATTCTCATTATTGTTATAAAATGATAATCTGAAAGGATAGAAATTTTATAGATAAGAATTTATTAATATTGTGCGCCGTCTCAAGTGTTGTCCCCAACCCTCAACTGATTGATGCTGCTAAAGGTTTTTATTATATTTCAGATATCAAATTAAGGAAAACAATATTTCTGGAAGGACCCAATGACAATCTTCATCCGAAGGACAGTGAAACATAAGAGCGGGAAAGCAACCTGCATCTAAAGGGTTTTCCAATAAGAGGTGTTATTTTGATATTCAAAGAAAAATGCCATTTTTTGAGATAAATGATCGGATCTTTATTTCATTATAAAGAGGAAGGTATGCCGTTAATAATGGAAAATAACATCAGCCAAATGACCACCACGACTACGCCTACAGGACCATATCCTTTTCATGAAATTTTCCATAACCAAATCGCAAAGTGGCTGCCCTATGTCCTCGATAGCCTCACAAATTCCATCTTTGAGGTCTTGAATCGACGCTGGGCTGTTGACGTAGACCTTCTCTTTCACGTGGCCCTAAAGGAAGAAGTCGCAAGTTGTTAAGTCAGAAGATCTCGGTGGCCAATTGTGATCACCTCTTCGAGAGATAACACGGTCCGGAAACTTTTCCCGTAAAAGATCAATGGTTTCGTTGCTTGTATGGCACGTAGCGCCGTCTTGTTGAAAGTAAACGTTGTCCAGATCATACCATCCAATTCCGGCCATAAAAAATCATTAATCATCTGTCGATAGCGCAATCCATTCACCGTAACTGTTGCTCCGGCCTCATTTTCGAAAAAGTAAGGTCCAATGACCACGCGGGACCATAAACCGCACCAAACAGTCACACGTTGAGGATAGAGAGGCTTTTCAACAATAACTCTTGGGTTTTCCGAGCCCCAGATGCGACAATTTTGCTTGTTGACGTAGCCATCGAGGTGGAAATGGGCCTCATCACTCAAGATGAGTTTTCGATGGAATTCCGGATCATTTTCATGCATTTCAAGGACCCAATCAGCAATGACTCGACGTTGTTGATGGTCGGCCGGATTGAGTTCTTGTGTTAACTGAACTTTATAAGCCCAAATCTTTATGCAAAATACGGTGTAATGACGTTTGTGGAATGCCTAATTCCAAAGAACGGCGAGGAATGGACAAACCTGGGTTTTCTTCAACACTTTCGGCTACAGCAGCAATATTCTCGGCTGTTCTTGAGCGACGTGCACGGGTTTTATTCTTCACATCACTAACTTGTCCCGACAGCTCGAATTTTTCTACCAATTTCTGTATTGCGGTCCGACAAGGTGCCTCACGACGACCCAAAAATGTTCGAGTTCTACGAACCTTCTCTGCTACATTTTCACCATTTTTACAGTGAATTTTAATAATTTCAATGCATTGTTGAATCGTGTATCGTTCCATTTTTCGTAATGGCGTAGTTTCTACTTGTCAAATATCAAAGAATGATAGCTCCAAAGGTGACATCTACCGAAATAGCGGGCTAATTAAAATAACACCTCTTATTGGAAAACCCTGTATAACATCCTAAAATAAAGACGAAAAACAATTAATTAAAATTAATTAACTGCGGTCTAAAACCCAAGGTGATTATAGAGTCCTGGCGGTGACTAGTGCGGCCAGAAAGAAAACTATAGGATGCTGGATGGAACGAAAGTACGGTCAGTCCAGGATGCTTTTAAAAGTGTATAGGATTACCAGGAGACAGAAAAATTATCAGAGGTTTACTTATAACATTATGTACATGTATCAAAAAAGAATATTTTTATACCTTTTAGTTGATGTACTCGTATTGTGCGCGCAAAAATTTGAATAAAGTTAAATTTGTAAATTTATTGTTCTGCGACCTATAAAGGTCATTGAAATAGAAGTACATATCAAGAGATAATAAATCCACACACTGCACTACACTAATATTATAAAAAAAATCTGAGGTAAAAATTCAAATTTTGAGTGGGTGGAAATCACATAAAAGCTTTTAGGATATAAACTAGTAAGTTTAACACATATGTTGAGGCATGAAATTGAAACTAAAAATATTAGCATAAAATGCATATGGTTACATTTGTTTGGATTCATGTACAATTTATACACCAAACATAAAGTGCATGTAGTTGCATTTCTCGGAAATCTGGGCATCGATGCTCATAACAACACGCAACAAAGAAACGGTGGCGTCCGCCCAATCGGTTTTCATAATCCTGTCGTAAAATGCAGTCGACCATTACAGCTAAAATATCGTTTTGCGGCTCAACCAGCATTTTGCAAACTTGTCGGCTGAACCTAGCCACCCTTAATTGCACTACCAACAGCATCTCGGCAATAATGTCATAAATGCTTCCAATTAACTGAATAATGCGAACTCGCTGCCTCATTTCTATTATACAAAAATTTCAACCTTTGTACTTTTTCTCAAGGAAAATAATAATTGTCAAATCAAAGTGTATACAAATAAAGGTTATAACGTATCAAAGTGCCTTTTGTTGTTGTATTATTTTTGTTTTGTTATAACAATCACTAAAAACGCTTAGTGATTCAACAAGGTCCTTCCCTTCGAGCCGGATATCAAAAGTGTAAATATAAATTAGCAAGTGAACAGTGGATAGATTGGAATCGAAAAACGGATATCAGTGAAAAATTGTGAGTGAATTGTGTGAATTGTACTAAACAAAATTTGTGAAATCTTTTTGAAAAAAAAAGTATATGTGCAAGCATCATGGCAGAAACAAATGCAGTACAACATTCTAGGAAAGTGGCTTTCACTCAACTCGCCAGATTGGCTGAAGCAATCGAAACCAATGGGGATAAATGGACTGAAATTCAGATAAGTATAAAACTGTCTTTATTCGAAAATTATTTTGCAAAATTCAATAATGATCAAACCTGTATCGAGCAATTGGGTGACATCAGTGAAGTAGAGCATAGGAACAAATTAGAAGACATTTACTCTTCGTTGAAAGAAAACCTACTCATTTTGAAGGGAAGCTACTCGCCTCCGGATCTTGATAACTCCGCGTCATCCAGTCAAAGTAATTGAACAACTGAACTTAGGTCGGTTTTACCTGCAATACAACAGCCAAAATTCGAAGGCTGCTATTCGGAATGGTGCGATTTTATCAACATGTGTAAGACGGTGGTGGATGATGATCAGATGTTGAAAAATTTCAAATACTTCAATCTTGTTTGGCTGGCACAACATTGAGTGTCATTCGATCATTAGAATTCAGAAAAGAAAATTATCAAAAAGCACCTGAATTATTGAACAAGAGATATAGCAACACTCGACTAATAAACGAAATATTAGCCGACCGCACCTCCTGTGAATAAGGGTTCTGTTCATCAATTGCGAAATGTAGTGGATTTTATCAGTGGAGAAATGAGAGCACTTCAGTCTTTAAGTTCCAAGAAACAAATTGCTGAGGTGGTTTTAATCAATATAATGGCTTCAAAGTTAGATTCCGGAACCAGACCAAGGGATGAACAGTCTGCAGACTTAAATGAGATACCAAAGTGAGACAAATTCATAGAGTTCCTTCAAAAAAGGTTCCAAACGATGGAACATATACATGGAACGCAATACAAACGTCAACAAAAAGATTCAGATCATCATCGAATCACGTGACACCGCATTCCAAATAATGACAGAGGCCTGGTACTTCAAAATATTACTGCAAATAAGCCTTCTAACTTCATCGACATAAAAGACTGGATGATTCCTGATAACATCAATTTCGCGGATCCAAACTTCAATCAGCCTGGTCGTATCGATTTGTTATTAGGAGCAGAGTTCTTCATACCATTGATGTGCATTGGCCAAATAAACTTGGGAGCTCAAAGACCGGTATTGAAGAAAACTCTGTTTGGTTGGGTAGTTTCGGGTGCGACTCATTTTCAAAACAGTAAACAAAGCAGTAGATGATCACCTGATTGAGAAGTTGTTGAGATGCAGAATTATACCAAACCATTGACTTTGGAAGAAAGGAGATGTGAAGACTATTTCAGAAACACAACTTGTAAGAACGAAGAGGGAAGATTCATACTTAGGCTTCCATTCAAAGAGAACCCTGAAACTTAAGTCAGTCATTCGATATAGCAAAACTGCGATTTTCTTATTTACAAAGGAAGTTTGATAGAAATTTTTTATTTTATTTATTTATTTATTTTTATTTATTTTATAAGTTCAGACGATAGCATACAGATTAAATCCATTTATATAACTACCGTTAAATGATAAATGATAAATTAAATAATGCAAAATTAAGAAGAATAAAGTAAAAAGTAAGTCCTAAATTATAAAAACTAATGAAAAATAAAAAAAGAAAAAAAGAGAAAAAGCAAAATTTCTAAAAGTACTAAAGCAAAACGTAAAAAAAATAAAATGAAAAAAAAAAAAATAAAAAAAAAATATAACTAGTTCTTACAAAAAATAAAATATTAAAAGGTTCAGATTATTAGAAAGGAGCCAAATTATGGAATAATTAATTATGCAGAATTTAAAAACTCTTGTCAGGATTTTATGAAGGAGTACGAAGACCTAAAGCACATGGAACCCTGCGAACAAACCACATCAGAATCCAAGTAGATGTACTACATGCCTCACCATAGGATTGAACAATCATTAGGTGCATCAAAAAGTTAAGGGTAGTTTTCGATGCGTCTTGTAAGACAACATCTGGAAAATCCTTGAACGATATTCTTATGGTAGGACCAGTAGTGCAAGAAGATTTGTTTTCCATACTTTGTCGTTTTCATAAACACCAACACGTTCTGAAAGCAGACATTATCAAAATGTACCGTCAGATTTTAATTCATCCTGATGATAAAATCGTCCAATCGATACTTTAGCAAAACCAGACTTTAGGTTCAATAACATCATATCGGCTAAATACCGTTACATATGGTACCGCTTCAGCACCATATTTAGCAACGCGATGTATGAAAGAGCTAAGTTCACTTCATAAAGATGAATTCCCAATTGTGTCAAAGATTTTGGAGGGTGACATGTACGTAGATGATGTTTTGACGGATGCCAACTCAACAGAACAACTAAATGAAATTCGTAGTCAACTGAGTACATATCTGCTAAAGACCGGCGTGAGGATCCATAAGTGGTGCACCAATAAAAATGAGATTCTGATGAAGATTGACAACACCACTCATAAACAACTCGCAGTAATTAAAGATGGTGAAATTACTAAATTAAATTACTAAATTTTAGGCATAAGATGGCAGCCGAATACTGATCTGTTCCTTTATCATGTAAAAAAAGACAAGAGCATCTGAAAAGCAACAAAACGTGCGGTCCTCTCCGTAATTGCATCGTTATTTGATCCTTTGGGATTAATCAATCCAATCATTGTATCTGCTAAGATATTCATGCAAGAGCTTTGGAAACTAAAATTAGATTGGGATGAATCGCTGCCATTAGATCTACAATCTAAATGGACGAAATTTCTAAACAATCTCGATAACATCGACAAAATTAAAATCAACCGTTTTGTAATGAGCGATTCTTGTTCAGACATAAAACTGCACGGGCTCTCAGATGCCACTCAATCAGCATACGGTGCGTGCTTTTTTTTACATGTAATACATACATCAGGTCAGATCAACGTAAACCTATTGTACCCAAAATCCCGAATGGCATCAGCGAAAACCCAGACTTTTCCTCGCTTAGAATTATGTGATGCAGTTCTATTAATTGAACTGATCGAAAATGTCGTCATCTCATTGGATATCGAATTCTCTTCTATACATTGCTGGATAGATTCAACAGTAGCATTATCGTAGATCGCTGCTTCACCATCAATTTGGAATGTGTTTGTTTCCCATCACGTGTCAAATATTCTGCTTAAATCAGAACGCCACTTAGTCAAATGGAAACAAATCACTACTCATGAAAACCCTGCGGACATTCTCTCGAGAGGAGCTCGTCCCGATCAGTTACGAAGAAGCATGTTATGGTTTCATGATCAACTTTTCTTGTCCAGAACGGAAAATGAGTGGTCCTTGCCCGACTTAGTCACACCGGTACTTCTTGAAAGAAAAACGAAAGGACACACATTATTAGTTAAAGCAACGAATGATCTCGTAGCATCTTGCAAATTCATCAATTCATATAGAAAATTAATAAGAACTTTCGTACATGTATTTAAATTCATGAGTGAATGCAGAAATTCAAAACTCAGTACATCAAAAGGGTTGGAATTAGATGAACTGTCATCAAGGGAGAAGCTAATAATAAAAGTGGTCCAAAACTCATGCTACAAATCCGAAATCGAGGCGGTAAAAAAGGGAAAGAAAATCTTCGGTTCCAGCCACATCAAATCTCTAAATCCATTTATTGATGATGAAAACTTAATCTGGGTTGGCGGTCGCCTTCATCATGCCAATACTGAATTTGATGCTACACATCCCATTTTGCTACCTTGAACACATCCGTTTGCGAAAAGCCTTATACGATACTTTCATGAAAAACACATTCATGACGGATGCCTCACATTGTACAATATAGTCAGATAGAGATATTGAATTCCGAATGTCAGACAGCTTATCAGATCTATTATTCACAATTGCGTAAAATGTTTTAGATCCAAACCAAATACTTTACAGCAAATGATGGCAACGCTACTCAAAGAGCAAGTACAACCAGCTCGTGCATCACGCACGTCGGAGTGGACTATTGTGGACCATTCACAATCAAACCATTCAATAGATTGAAAAAAGCTTATATTGCCTTATTCATCTGCTTCAGCACAAAGGTCGTTGGTGACAAATCTTTCAACATATGCTTTCATAGCGGCCTTGAAACGGTTCATCGGAAGACGTGGAAAGTGTTTCACAATCTCATCAGACAATGCGGCTATTTTTGTTGGCACTAAGAGGGAATTGTCAGAGTGAAAGCCACATCGACACTGTCATGAAATTCTGCCAAGCCGAAGGCATACGTTGGCAATTCATTCCTCCGGGATCTCCCCAATTTGGTGGTTTATGAGAGTCCTCCATCAAGAAAGCAAAACTGCTTTTAGTAAAGCCATTGAAAAAAGAACTTCTGAACTACGAGGAATTCAATAAAATGATAATTCAAGTAAATCAATTTTGAATTCAAGACCTCTAACTCCAATGCCAAGTGATCCGCATGATGCAACAGCATTAACTACAGCACATTTATTGATTGGTAGAACTATGGAGTCAATACAGAACCAAGCATAACAGACGTGAAAATATCTCGACTATCCCGGTGGCAGCACGTATGTAGATTACAAAAGATCTTTTGGCAACATTGAAGCAAAGAATATTTAAATAGCCTCCAACGAACAAACAAATGGAGTAACTTGCATAATAACATCACCAGTGGTACCCCTGTCCACCTAAAAGAGGAAAACCATCCTCCATGTACTTGGATACTTGGAAGAATAACAAACACCATAGCAGGGAATGATGATTGCATACCACTAGTTGATGTCAAAAGTTCACAAAGGATCTAATGTAGATTTATACACAAACTTTGTATATTACCAATTACTGACGGCGATGCGGATATTGCAGTCCCTTCAATGCGGGGGGTATGTTGAGGCATGAAATTGAAACTAAAAATATTAGCATAAAATGCATATGGTTGCATTTGTTTGGATTCATGTATAATTTATACACCAAACATAAAGTGCATGTAGTTGCATTTCTCGGAAATCTGGGCATCGATGCTTATAACAACACGCAACAAAGAAACGGTGGCGTCGGCCCAATCGGTTTTCATAATCCTGTCGTAAAATGCAGTCGACCATTACAGCTAAAATATCCTTTGCGGCTCAACCAGAATTTTGCAAACTTGCCGGCTGAACCTAGCCACCCTTAATTGCACTACCAACAGCATCTCGGCAATAATGTCACTAATATTATACAAAAATTTCAACCTTTGTTCGTTTTCTCAAGGAAAAATCCATGCGAGAACAGGTAGAGTATTTGGTTTCTCTCTACCTCCAGGTAGCAGCAAGAAGGAAGAATGATTTGGACCGAAAAAAAGGAATTCAATGTTTATTTGGTCATGATCGTGAGATTTACCTATTCCGGATAGTTCATATAATTGTCAAATCAAAGTATAAACAAATAAAGGTTGTAACGTATCAAAGTGCTCTTTAATTGTTTTTTGTTTTTTTTTTTTTTTGTGACAAAGAATCACTAAAAACGCTTAGTGCTTCAACAACATACATTTAATTTATATTAATTCCATTAAAGTTTTTAAATGTTCAATTATAGGTGGTTATTGATTTCAAAAAACATACATATATATATATCCTAATGCATCTAGTCATCCTGACGAATTCCCATATTATGTAGAAAGATTTAAAAATATATATGTACGATGAAAAAACTAAATATGCCGGCAGATTAAAAATGAAAAATATTCAAATCACGGTAAGAATATATTACATTTTATATCTCATATCTATGGCCACTCTTGTGCAGTTCAGGAAAGCTTTAAACAAGGATTCTGAACCCTTCAATTTTTGAAGGCAATTTTTCTCCAAAACTCGTAGAGGCCAAATGCAAAGAAAGAAACTTTGAAGAACTCCAAATTATGAACAACCGAAAACTATTGCGACTACCTAATGAATGATATGGAAAAGAAAACTTGAAACAACCTTAAAGCGGTGGTCATATGGATTTTTGCGGAATTACGGATTTACTAATTGAACTAAATAGATTTCAATAGATTTTATTAATATTAAGCAAGCAAAATTCCAAAACAAAGTTGCCATTGATTTGTGTAATTTTTATCTAGACATGCAGATGTATCTCAAAGATTTTATCTGAATTGTATTCAGTCGTCTCTTTAATAAGTTACAAGTAAAAAAGCTAGAATTGGTATAAGACTAATTCTTATGATACCCTACATGAATGCGCATATGAAATTTTGTATGGACACCCATCTGTACAATTTTGATTTTTGAAGTGGTTTTTCCCATATATTTCTAGAACGGTTTGACGGACAGAAAAAATTGTTATAACCATTTTTATATGATTTCATATTCTAAAAAAGTTTATAGTACAATAAAAATGTCTAGAACCGAACATTTTCACAGTAGACGTAAAAAACCAATATTTTTATATGGCAACACCAAGAAGAGGGTTCTCGATTTAGTCCCTTTTTGAATTTTTTTTCGCTATCACTAGAAAAACACCATGTACCAAATTTAAGCTCTCCATATTGTCTCGTTCTCAGGCAGTGTCCAAATATATAGTGAAAAATGAAATTTGTGTATGGCAACCCCACGAAGGAGTTGCCCGATTTGTTTCATTTTCGAGCTTAGTTTTACTATTTTTCTAAAGTCCGTGTACAAAATTACAACTTTCTAAGTGGAGTTATCGTGCACACAGATGGACAGACGGACGGACAAATGGACGGACATGCAAAAATCACAATAACGTTTAATATATTGTTACGCGAGTTAAGTTTCTAATTAAGTTCTTTTATAAAAAGATTAAAACACACAAATTTTCCCGACTTAACTTTATTTAACTTATCGTTTTAAAACTCACAATCGAACTGAACTGGACTTATTTTCTATATTATTGCTAACATTCATACCTTTTTTAAAGTTACTTCTTTAAGCAAAAAACTACTACATAGATTGCTGACCTAGCGTCTAGACTAATAAAAATATTTCTTAAGAATAATTAAATTAGGTTGGGTGCATACGGGTTCACTGTACTTGGGTCACGTTGCCTTTGCCATGGCTATTAGGATCTGTGATTGGATTATATCTGTTTCTAGGATAATTTGTAGAGTATACGTACGGCGCTACTCACATCCAAGAGGCGAGTCTTGTTTCAGACAGTGAAGTGAACGTAGTAAACTATTTGGATTGCGATAATAAGACGTACAGTACTAGCAATAACTAAAGAGTTGATTTGATAATTATTTGTGAATGTTATAAAAGTAAACAGTGAAGTTAAATAAAAGCAAAACTTTTCAATTATATCTGAAATATTGTGTTTTAAATAACAAACTAAAGCCACGCTCGTACCAATATTATGCGTGGGTGTCCAATTCAATTTGCTCTACTATCATTAGAGAGAGAGACTTACTATACCCTCTAGATTTCATCTAGGGTATAAAAATTGAAATAAATGGCTCAAACAATTTTTCTGTTGGTATCGAAAGTTTACGGGGAGGAAAAAAATATTCATACCTCAACATTGTGATGAGCTTTAATGATACGGCATCACCAGGACAATTGTCATGTCGTATGGATAGTAAAACACATTAGCCACAATGCGAAAGTACTTCTAGATGTCATCAATGAAAAGAAATTCTCAGCGTTCCATAGAGTCGTCACTGTTTTATGTGACAGATGAAAGACTCTTGGGAGATAAACAATGTGAGTTACATTCTATTGGGTAAAAAATCAATATAATTCTTAACGATTCATGCCGATTTTATGCGTCCCATTTAAGGGAAAATCGAAGATGATAATCGGCGCGTTCACAAAATTCCTTGTGTTTTTATCATGTAAAACACTACAAGCTACTAATGCGGGACAATAATTTTACTATCTCTTTTGAAATATCGTGCACCATTGTCATTTATTGAGATACACATTTCTCCAAATCGTATAAGATAGAATATCAAATAATTGCCCTAGGAATCAGTCCGACAAATGGACATGTTGAACGATATATAGGAACTGTCAGGAATTTGATAAGAACAGATTTTGGATGTAAACATTGAGTGGACTAATTATGTGAATTGCACAGTTGTACAGTTGATTGTTGATACATAATACAATAATGAAGAAAACTCAAGACTGTCTGTCAATAAATAAAATACTGATAGGATGGGAATGTACATACAACCGCAATGGCCGTTTTTTTGTTTTTGCTTTCAAATCATGGCTCCAAGCACGTATCACAAGTTTGCTAGCGCCAGATTAATTGGACTCCAATATGACTCCTGGCTTCGAGGGCTGGGTATCGTATTTTTGTTTAGTAGAGCCATGAAGGTCAAAGTTCACAAATCGTACAACAAAAATACTGACTTAGTACGATTTGCGCATAAATATGAAAACTAAGTTAAGATTAATTTTAGATTATCAATTGTTGAATTGCCGGTAGGTGTATCCATTCCAAGAAAAAATTCAACTTCAATTCTAACAAACCGCAACAATTCGTTCACTGAAGTAAATAACTTTTTTTTTTATTTGAATTCCAGTACACCAATGCTCAGAACACATAAATGAAGTTCTCTGAGTCATTCCTTCAAAAAAAAAAAAAAATTAATTTTTCAGTTCAAGACTTGGGTTAGAGGTTAACTCTGAAACAAAAAAGAAAACAGCCAATATTAGCGACTTATTATCACAAATGAACAATGAGCAGAACACGAGGTAATTGGAGCATATAGAAGAAGTAAGTAGGTAGGATGAACAGAAGAAAGGAGTACTGCTTTTCCCTGACCGCAAATGAGAGATTTCCAATCCAACTGACATTAAGTTCTACTCCAAATGTTAATTTTGGCAATAACAGAGTCCTTTCTGAAACACAACTCTTTCTTTTCCGGAGTAAAATAGTATTAGCTGCACAATTACAGATTTATGATGCCGAATTTTCAGGTAGAACTTTTCCAAAGCAATTCTTGTCTTTATTTCATCAAGTGTTAAACGATTGTTTTTTATCTTTATGTCAGTTGGGTCATTCCAAAAATCACGAAAAGTGTGACATGACACCAATTTTTTTTTTTTTTAAATTTTATATATGTACTTGGAGGGTTTGTGAAAATAAAAAAAAATCCTTCTACAATGAGAATTTCGCTAGTTATGGCATTTTCAAAATTTCGCAAAAATGCTCTGCTGGTCTCCTTTAAAAATTCGTATATATTTTTCTATTTATGCTAAGGCATGGACAGGTTATAATCCCTCAATTACATGAATAAACAAATAAAGGTAAATTATGGTTGCAGACACTAAAATTAGAATAATAATCATTAACTTGGAGATAATATACAATTTCAGATAAGTCTTCTATATTATCATTCCTCTGAAAGAAGGAAGTCCCGGCGGGCACTTTATAACAGATAACGAAGAATATTTTTTCGAGCTCGGTGTACAAACTTGTTCAGTGAAATATAGCAACCATTTTAATTTATATTCGGAGCGAAGGCAAACGGATAGTTTGAGTCGACACAGCTAATCCACCAACACGACTTAATTAGTACCTACCATATCGATTCCATTTTTATGAAGGTTGGTAATATCAAAGAATATACAACTTAACAAGAAGCTTCTTCTGGCCTGTAAAAGTGCTCGAGTTGTATGGTTATTTGTGAAGCGGTGAGGAGATAACAGACGGGAAGAAGCAAAGATTTGAGACTGAGAGAATATTGCTCTGCTCTCTCTGTTCTCCACCACTCCACAGCCGACGCCAGCAGCCATGCACAGTATCATACATATTTCACTAAGCTGCCTAGCTGAAGAGGCGAGCCGGCTTTTCTATTAATTTAGGTACTCGAAATTTTTCATAAGAACTTTTGTACAGCATATTTTGGCTACCTACATAATGAAAATGTTTAAGCCTGAGTTACAATGTGACGCTTTCCCGAGAAGCAGTTGCGAATGATGTTGCTAATATTGTCGCGGACGCACAGCCTGTTGCTTATGCTGTTCCAATGATGACGCTCTAACATGTGTTGAATTTTCGTTCCATTATTAAATAAAATCATTAAATCGTAAATAAATAAATTAACTAATTAGTAAATACTGTGGCATTACTTAAAACGTACAATTTTCACTCACAATTTTAATGTTCTATAAAAATAAATTACCTCAACTGCAGCTGTCAAGGTGTTGTGCGTCTCAAGTTGAAATATTTTCAACTTTAACAAGCAACGCGACCAGCCGTCAGTAACACCCTTAGCGACACACTGTACTTACGCTTGAGTACTTTCATAGGTTTTAACTTTTGACAGGTTTAGCGTCAGCATCTTGCATACCGGTTTAACAACAGAGTACGCGCCTCCGCACGGGTATTCTTGCTGCAGGCTTTATTTTATAAAAGAATAGGGGACTATGAATATGTGCGTGCATTATTTCATTTCGAGTTGAGTACTAGGACGTGAAGGTACTAAGTTGTGAGAAAAATACATTTTGATTAAAAGGCAAATTTTTAATAAAAGCCGGTAGGTATGGAAATCAATTATTTGATAAGATTTTTTAAATTAAATATATTTAAATAATAAAAAAATAAATAAAATTTATAGATAAGTTAATTATGGACAACAGAAACGCCGTGATTGGTTCCGTAGTTACAGCAGCTGCAGGTAGCTTATTTTTGGCAGCTGCTATAGAGAAAAGAAGGGAAGAGGAAGAATTACCACAAAAAAACCGAACTTGTTGGATAAAAGAATGGCGGAAAAATTGACAACGATGTGGAAATACACTAAATTTCATGCGAGAACTCCAACCAGGCACAACAGATTACAAAAATTTCCTGAGAATGGATGAATTGTGTTTCAACAAAATATTGTCGTCAGTTCGAGTTGATATACAAAAGCAGGACACTGTTATGAGAGATGCTATTCCGCCTGAAGAAAAATTAGCCATAAAGTTGCGATTTTTAGCAATAGGCGAAAATTTTACGGAGTTGGACTATAATTCCAAGTTATCGAAATCATTTTTAGCAGAAGCAATTGAGGATGTATGTAAGTCTATTCATAAAAACATGAAGAAGGAATTTTTAAAGGTACATATAAAAAACAGTAATAATTTATATATTTATTTATATACTTTTTTATTTATTCATTTTCAAAACCCTCAAAGACCTCAGATTGCTCCCATGCTTGCCCTAATATATTTTTATTTGTTAAGGACAATTGGACATTATCGTTTTCCTTCACCTCTTCACTTGAATTTTTTAATATCTGTACATCTAGGACTTCAATTCTTGGAACGTTTTTTAGTGTATTGTTGTCATCTGCTTGTAAGCTCCCGCTTGCAGTTGGTAGCGATGAAAAATATTCTAGCGAAGTGGAATATGTTGAGGAATCCTGCCTGAAGAATTGTGGAGATTCAATTGGTGACAAACACAAATTTGACAACATCACTGGAGTCGAAGACGTGCTGGGCCCATGCATGTATTCGTTACTTTGCTGATGCAACGTTTTCTTCTCATCTCTTATTGTTTTCCTCACAAGTTGCAGCAAATACATCCTCAGAAGTAATTTGTTTTAACTCGGAACAGAGATATCTGCAGAATTCAGCTTCTTTTCCTATCGGAAAGCTAAAAATATGTGTTGATTCATAATCTTATTTTCTTTTATATGTATGAATTTGTTATATTTTTTATATATTTTAAAATTTCCAAAAGTACATGATTCCAAAAACAATTTAAGAATAAGTAATAGGAATATTATATCACCTCTTTATTTCCTCATTCGTGAAAAATGCCTTTTTTAGTTTTGGTCAAATTCTCTGTGTAGCTACATATGACATTTATAATTGATTAATACATGTATCTATACGTATCATTTTTTTTTAGTTTCCAACTGAAATACATGAGTGGTCAAACATTGCTAAAAAAAGAAAATTGCAATTTTCTCTTTGCACTGGTGCTCTAGATGGAAAGCACATAGCTTTCATGCCATCAAAAAAGGACGCACCCCTTTACTACAACTATAAGGGATTTCACAGCATCGTGTTATTAGCACTTGCAGCCGCCTACGGGAGATTTATTTTGGTCGATATAGGATGTAACGGGAGAATAAGTGATGGTGGTCTCCTAAAATGTTCCAATTTAATGCACATAATCAGGCAAGCCGATAAATTTCTTCCAGCTAGAAAATGCATCGGAAACGGAAGGTTACTGCCACATGTGTTTGCTGCAGATAATGCATTTCCATTACTAGAAAACATGCTGACTCCATATCCACTCACGACAACAGATGATCTAAAGGAAACATATAATTGCCATTTAAGTCGTGCTAAGCGGCAAATAATTGAGCGTGCTTTCGGTATTCTAACAAATAGATTTCAGTTACTTCAAAAAACAATAAAATTGAATCAAGTAAAAGTAAAAAATACTGTGCAGTGTTGTTGTGTCCTCCATAATTTTTTAAATACGAACAGTAGTTGGTACGCCGAAAGCATTCCTTGCGACGAAAATAACACGGAAAAAGAAATTGGTATTAGCAGCGATGGCAATCATTCAGCATCAGCTAATAAATGTTCAAAGGCAAACGAAGCGGTTAGAAGAAGTTGAACAGACTATTTTAACAACGAAGGGAAATTATAATGTCAAGGTTTGCATGGAGTGCAAACTGTTTGAAATAAAAATAAATGAAAAGAATATTTGGTTGTAACTTACAATTGATTCTCCCTCCTCCCTTTTTTTTTTTTTTTAACATAGGGAACAGAAGATACCCAGCCCAAGCACGGAGGCCACATCGGCTCATTGTGCTATCCTGAATCCCATTCACCACAACCTTCCTGTCCTCTTAATGAAGCGCAACAAGTCTTGGTGAGAATGGTTTTTCAGCTCATCCACAACTAGAAGAGGAGACCCTAGAATATCCAGTCTGCTCCGGACGAAGGCCGGACACTCATACAAAAAGTGTTTGGTTGTCTCAGGCTCTCCCTCCATGCAGGACATCCACTCAGGGCTGTCAACAACTCCCATCCTTGATAGATGAGCGTGAAGTGAGTTGTGGCCGGTTATGATGCCAACCACGGTTCTACATTGTTTCCTTCCGAGCCCCATGAGAAAGTCGGAGATATTCCCATTGGGTCCATCAAGAAACAGTTTTGTACACTTACAAGCACTCAGGTTCTCCCATCTCTGTTGATGTTTCCTGAACATCCGCTTTGATTAGAGATCCGATATTCGAGGTGGCAACGCCTACGGCGGGCTCCGGTCCGAGACGGAGAATCGGAGCCAGCCCTAGCTAAACGATCAGCACTTTCAATCCTTATGATCCCCATTTGACCAGGAACCCACAGGAGGGACACATTGTTGTGAAAACACAACTTATCCACTGACGACCTGCAGTCCCCCAGTAACTTAGACGTTATCCGAGGGCCATTCAGAGCCATCAAGGCTGCCTGACTATCGGAAAGGAAAGCGATATCTCTCCCCTTTATTTGCATATCAAGGGCTAACTTCGCTGCCATTGAGATGGCGAAGACTTCAGCCTGGAAGACAGTGGTGTGTTTTCCAAGTGAGTACTCCATTCCAAAATCAGGCTCAGGAGAGCAGACACCTGCCCTAGCTCCCTCATTAGTGAGAGAGCCGTCGGCGAAGATTTTTAGAGCAGACCGGAGTAGGCAGGATAAGGCACCTCCCTCAGTCCACGATTCCCTTGCAGGAAAGCTTACAGAGAAGCGACGCCCGAAACGAAGCTCTGGTACCATCGCATCCCGTGGCATACCGGCCAGACGGTTTTCCAAGTCCAGCCGATACGCCATAGAGCAATGAGAAGAGCCAGTCCAGCCGCCCTCCCAACATTCCCATAAGCGCAATCTGCACACAGCCCTTTTGAACTTTGCCTAAATGACAAGATCCAGGGGTGGCAGATTGAGTAAGACCTCAAGAGCCGCAGTAGCCGTAGATCGCATGGAGCCCGTAATTCCCAAGCAGGCAAACCTTTGCAGGCCCCCCAGTTTCCGGATCGCAGTCCCCACAAGCGTCCTCGGCCACCATACACAGGAGGCATATGTGAGCATGGGTCCGACGATCGAGGTGTACATCCAATTCACAACCCCCGGACTCATGCCCCATGCTCTCCTCCCTTGCTTCGGATGCCAACTCTGTCGGCTGATTTATTTCATCCTAAAAATGACAAGAAAATTAGTTATTATAAACTGAGAATATTAAATATCTACCTACCACAGGTAACTCAATATTTGAGGTACTTGGAACTGCATCAGTGCAATTCGAAAGGAACAGCAGGTCATTATAGCACCATAATACAGGTACATAGATATCATCCGTTCCCGCACCGCTCCTCTTTGATCCAAACGCTTTAGCTTTTTCTTTCGATAATTGACTTTGCAGAGTCCTTATTTTTCTTTTAATTCATTGCACTGTTACATTTGGTCTATAGTCGTTCCATTCGTTCAAAATAAAATTCAATTTTTCATTTCTTTTCACATTATTTGTCCTTGGGATTGTATGAACATGGACAAAGTTGTAGTAAAGAAATAAGCACTTTGGTTTGTGCCCTATCCCAATCATCCATGTTTATGTTGTATTAAAAAAAAAAATTATAAAATAAATAAAAAATGTTCATGCTTTAATTTATTTCACCATTTGACAACCAGTCATGCAGATTTGCGAATTAATTTTGAATACGTGCTCTCACCGGCAGATAAATGATGAATGAAATCAGGTATTTCATGAAAATTTTCGGGACCCTCCGAACAAGAAATATTTTGTTGCGGTTGTATTAGCGGCACAACAAGTGAATACTGTTTCATTTTTGATGCAAAATTTCTCTCCAAAGTGCAGGACAATTGTAGAGATTTCTCTCTGCTTCTTTTACCTCTTCCCTAGAAAGCCTGTATGCATTCTGCATCAAGAATACTCGTCTGGGATGGCCCATTGTGACTAGACTGCTTGTCGCCCACCGATGCGAGCTAAGCACACGGATTCGGATGGATTAGCTTCGTTTTCGTCTAACTATTATAATAGCTGAGCTTTTTGTATTACGCCACCAGCTGTAATAACAAGACGAAGACGAAGTTTTGGATTCTGACAGGCCCTAAAAGCAGTGGGGATAAAAACAAGAAAATGAGGAGAAGAACTGATAGCCCTGAGATATAAATATAGTAATTAAATTGTAATAAAAATAAGTAATTGTTCTTTACGAGAAAATTGCTAAAAATAAATTTTGGGGGTAAGAATTTAATTAATATAAATGCTTTTGAAAATTTATAAAATTAATTCGAAAATATACAGAACAATAATGTGGAACGCAAGGATCTATCTTGAGCCTTCTTTTGTGCTACCATTTCATGGTTGAACTATTTCATTGTGTTAAGTATAGTAAATTCAACCTTTATGCCTATGATGCTCAATTCTGCATCTCAAGACTAATTTGATACGCTGAAGATGGTGTTTTTTGGAAAAATTATTATCTTCCGTCTGGATATTTGTGAATTATTGACAATTTGATACACCTAAATCCTACCAAGACTAAGTGATAAGTATACACAAAATAATTTTAGATACCTTTCATTTTTCACCTATCGTCATAAATGGAACACAAATTCCAGTTATTGATTCTGCTTCTTAATTCCGTATTTTATCTTATAGAACTCTTTCCTAGCACCTTCATATTGATATCCATATGCTAGATTTCTTACCCCTCTTTTTGCCCAGATTGCGAAATATAACAGGGTTACTACTTTAATAGTTGCCAGTCATAATTCTTGGATCTATAAATGCGAGTTCTCCATTGATTCCATTCCGATTTGGAATTCTCTGCAAATAAATTTGAGACTGTTGTGTCAATCAGGCACACTTAGTACTTTTAAATTCAGAATTCTCGAAAACTTGTAGTCAGTTGCGTTTTCAATTATTAATAAATACAAGTTTCATGGTTTTCTTTTTATCCTAGCTTTGATTATTTAATTTCTAAAAGATGTGTGCACCAGGCCTTAATTGTTCCTAATATTAATGATACATTAAACTTAATGTAATAAAATGTCTTACGCCATTTTGTACAATTCCACATACACTGTAAAAAATATTAGGAATATTCCCTAAATTTAAGACATGTTTTTCCTTAAAAATAAATATAATTTTCTCTGATAGAAAGGGAAAACCAGTTTAATTTCCCCAAATCAATGGAACATTCAATGAATTTAGGTATCTGGTATTTGGTACGTAAAATTCCCGAAATGTTAAGCTCTCTTGGATATAAGGAAGAGAACATTCAACGAATTAGGTATTATGCTTTATGGAAAAATATTTTCGTTTATATAATTCATACATTGTCCTTGAAAACAAGTCATATATTGTTTTCCAATATTTTGTTTAAGCGTGCCCAGTGCACCAATATAACTTCCATACTACTTAGTAGTATGAACCATAAGAAATGAACTATTCAGCCCATTCTTATGTTTTTTAAAAGGGGTGGTCTTCTATCACCTTCACCTATGGTGAAGTGCAGAGTGTTGCGGTGCTATCAACTATTCCCTACATTTTAGGGGGGAAACTAAACAACAATTTAAAATTCCCTATATTAAAAAAAAAATTATTAAAAAAAAATATGGAAATTCCCTACATTTTAGGGAATATTCCCTAAATTTTAGGGGAGGAAAACCAAAGTTTGCTACATTTCAGGGAGAAAAACCTACCTACGTTTTAGGGATAAAAACCTAATCTTAGTTTTCCAAGGTGAAGCTCTCCCTAATCTTATCGACAAAGGCCTAAACTGTGTGACACAAATTGTTGCCACTCACTTTAGGGAATTATTTTTTACTGTGATATATAAATAAATGAAATATTGAGTAATCATTAGAAATATTTCTTTTAACCCTTTCACGACCAAGGGACAAATGTGTCCCCATTAATAATTTCGATCGCATCCATAAACCAAAAATAGTAATTACCTTTTTTCACTGAATGCGTAATTTGCATCGCAACTTTCGTTATTATACTTCTGGCAACCCTAGATAAACGTTATCTTTTCCAACGAATTCGCGCGCTATAACGTACATTGAAAGGCTTCGTCTTCAAACTTTTTCGAAATTGTTTTATTCGTAAAATATTGTTGTTTATGTGCTTGTGTTATAATTATATTATTTTATGGTAAGTACATAATGATATTATTACATCTCACAATATAATATTAGAATGACATACTAAGACAACTTCAAAAGACATGAAGGGTCACTGGGGTTCCGTGTGGACTTGAAGGGATATACTTTGACTGAAAAATCTATTTATTTTGTAACCGATATTTTTTCAATTTCTATCCAATTATTTGTCTTTTTATTATTACAGCTATGCCGAGAAATGCATGTAGGCTATTTGAATTGAAAGATGACGAAATCCTGCAGTTATTAATGCCAGAAAATAGCGATGATGAAGATGCATTACAACTTGATGAGGAGGAGCAAGTATTTATAGCTCAACACATTGATGCAGGGGCTATTATGGTAGAAATCGAAGATCCAGCAAAAGAATCATCAGAACCATCATCATTATCGATAGAACATATTATAGAAGAAACCCCGCAAGTAAGTGAATCGTCATTCAAATGGAAACAAAATGTATATGTACCCACAACTTTCATGATGTTGATTATAATTTCGGAGAAGTAAACATTTGGCAGGACAGAGAAGCAGATTCGTTATTGACACCTATAGAAATATTTACTCTGACTACTAACTGAGGATTTAATTCAGACAATAACAAGGGAATCTATAAGATATGCTGAGCAAAATGGGACACAATTTACCATTGGTAACACTGAAATGAAAGCTTTTCTGGGGATAAATTTGGTAATGGGTTATCATGTTTTGCCATCATTGAGAGATTACTGGTCTACTGACCCAGACATAGGTGTACCCTACATTGCAAATATTATGCCTAGATATCGATTTGAGAGCATACGTAAGAACTTACACTTCTGCAACAATGAGGATCAACCAGATAGGAGTAGCATTAACTATGACAGAGCATTTAAAATCTGACCTGTAATGGACCATCTGAACAGTTCTTTTCAACAAGCTATAAATAACACCAAAGTCCAATCCGTTGATATGATCAAATTCAAAGGTCACAATATTATGAAACAATACATTAAAAACAAACCTATTCGATGGGGTTTCAAAATGTGGTGCAGAGCCGATGCAAGAACTAGCTATTTGTTTCAATTTGACTTATATACGGGTAAAAAGACGTCAGGAACCAAATACGGATTAGGGGAATTACAACTTACAAAGGCTATTGATGGTTTAGGCTGTGAGGTGTACTTCAACAACTTTTTTAATTCACCCAAGTTGCAGTATGAATTAATGAACGGAAACACCAGGCATGCGGGACTGATCGCAATAATCGGAAAAATCTTCCAAAGTCACCGCCACTAGATAAAAATATGAAAAGGGGCGATATTTATCTTGCAAGTTCCAACGGAATATCATATGTGAAGTGGATGGATAACAAACCGGTGCATCTTTTGACAAACTTCTTATCGCCTGTACTAATAACCACAGTAAAACGGCAAAAACAGGATATGCTGAAAAAATAGACGTAAAATGTCCGGACATCGTCATAAAATATAATAAAAATATGGGTGGTGTCCATCTCATGGATCAGCGCAAGATATGTTATGAATTGGATCGCAAGTCTTTTATCTTCTGGATATATCTGTTGATAATGGATATATCATTTACGTAAAGCTTAACGAAAATAAACATGTTGAAGGACCTTTACTGTCCTGCCTCGAGTACAGACAAACTTTAATTGGAGATTTCTCCTCGAGGCAAAGGTCTATTTCCACGACAGTGACAAGTGCAAAACATATATGTATTTTTGAAACGTCCAATGCCATCTCATCCTATGGAAAAAAAATAAATATTCGAAAAAGATGTGCAAATTGTGCTAAAAGGAAAATAGAAAGCCGCACAAAAAATATTTGCGTGACATGAAATACCCACCTATGCTATACAAATGATAGGAATTGTTTTGCTCAGTACCACAGCTAAAGTACTTTCTCATGTCAATTTTCTAACCTTAACGTCCATTGGGACATATGTGTCCCATAGAATTCCGACAAATCTACTGTACGTTTTCACATAACAATATTATGTTATGTTCAGTTTATGCTTAATAAAGTAAATTTAATGCCTAAAAGCTTTGTTTCATTTCTAGAAACGTTATGGTGCTGAAACGGCTAAGACTCTGCTGACCTTAACTATAACTATTTCTGCAAATATTGATTCTAGTTCTTTTCAAAGAACACCAGATGACGCACAAACTGAAATTGGAGCTTTGTTAAAAAATAAGAGTTTGGGTACTCTTCTTGCTTTTACTATTTGTACAAAGGGAATCAATGGAGATTAAAAAATTTTAATTTTTAATGAAGAGAAAAATGAAAAACATTCATAAATGAATAAATAGTAAGTTTTGTTAAATATGTTTATTAATATTCGATAAGTGAATGACACCACTGGCAAGCACCCAATTTTAAATATGAAAAGAGGCGGTTTAATAGTGTGACATTTAGATAGAATTAAAAACTATATTAGATGGCTGGATAAAAAGCTCAAAACGAGGGAGGAGAGGAGAACATAATGCTTTAAGTTTTCCTAAAGCAGAAAAATTTCAGACTCCATTAAAAGTCTTACAAATAGTATTTAGAAATTTAGAATTACGAATGGTTTAATTCTGTAGTTTTTTAGGACAGTCCCTAACCAGTATCTAAGTTCAAACTTGAAGTCATATTAGCGATTATTGAGGAGGTCATTAGATTCCAGGTAGGTCATTAGTTTGAATGTGTAACGAATCTGTACATGGCGAATCATTTGTGGAATCTTTTGTGCGGTGTTCCATAGGAAATTTTCCGTCGCTTATGATTCATAATTAATAATTAATTAGGGCAATAGAGTTCACTAGATCACAGTCAACCTCCCACCTCATCGACCGATTCAAATGTTCTTGAAATTGAGCTGGTTTGTCCGAGAAGCCTAGAATACCTATCCGTTCCTGCCTGTAAGTCCCCCTGTACGTGAAAAACAAGGATAATTAGTAGTAATAAGTGAACAATGGAATAGTTAGTACGTGTTCAACGAAAAGCCATCCTACTCTCACCAGTACGTGATTGACGAACAACTGGTGGTAGAACATGAGCAATGGCTTTAGACCTAAACACAGTACTGCTACTACCTTATTACATCTCAATGAATCTGTTAGACAAAATATTGAACTGCGAAGAGCCTTCGATTCTGTCAATTTTCATATTCTTTATCAAAAATTGTTGACTCAGTTCAATTTTAATCAGTCTGCAGCAAACTTTATATGGTCATATTTAACTCACCGTAAGCAGGCTACTGTCTTGAATGCGTCCTCGTCAAAACTGTTACCTCTTCAATCAGGTGTCCCACAGGGGTCAATATTGGGTCCTTTCTTATTTATGTTGTATGTTAATGATATCGTGATAGTTCCTAAGTACTCTTCCATGATACTGTATGCTGATGACGTGCAGTTATTCCTGTCGTGAACAACTAAGACTAGTGCTGCTAGCGATATCTCTCACTTTAATGAGGATCTTTCTCTTATACATAACTGGTCACTCAGAAACAAGTTATCCTTGAACCCTAATAAAACTCAGAGCATAATTCTTTACAATCAGACACTTGACGTTTCATCCTTTCCATATCTTTATCTAAATGGCTGTTCAGCCCTGAACAAACATTTTTTAAGCCAGCCGTAAAGTTTTAAAATAATTAAGAGTTTTCTTTTGATAATTTAATAATTGCTGCTCGCGCGCATTTTTTCCAAGTGCATTGACTTATGACACAAAACAACATTCATAATTTCGTCACTAGTAAACCAAGTCAGCAAATTTGCTGACGAACAAATTTTACGTTTTTTATGAGGCAATGCACTCAGAAGAAATGCGATTGCTGACAGCATATATGTATATACATATATATATATATATAGCAACCAAATTAATAAAAATTGTTCAGAGTAAAAAAGTACCTCGAAGTGTTTAATTGCTGAAACCTGAAACTCTTCCACAATCCAGTAAGCAGATCGGTAATAATTGCTAATCCGGAATTAACACACCGTTAATTCCAGCATTCTATATTGCAGATCTGCACATGGTCCTTCGAGCCGTCGTCACCAACGGCAAATTATAAATTCAATATACTGCTCACAAAATCAGCACACTGCTGATTACAAAGTTTGTTGCAGCTAACTCATCCATCACAGTGATAATAGAATCAACACATCGTTGCTTCTATAAGAGCTGCATACAGAACGCCCGCATAGAATCAACACATCGTTGCTTCTATAAGAGCTGCATACAGAACGCCCGCATAGAATCAACACATCGTTGCTTCTATAAGAACTACATACATAACGCCCGCATAGAATCAACACATCGTTGCTTCTATAAGAACTACATACATAACGCCCGCATAGAATCAACACATCGTTGCTTCTATAAGAGCTGCATATATAACGCCCGCATAGCTGCGAATTCGCTGTTCATAGCAACTAATTTAAAATAAATAAGATCCATTGCATTTCAAAAGCAGATCAATGGCCACCAATGCAGAAGAAATAATCCTCGCTCAAAAGGAATTGGCAGAGGAAATCTCGCGGCAACTTGGCAACTTGAAAAAGGATGGACCAGAGAGAAAAACTCGACAATATATTGCAAACACGCTTGCAGATATACAAAGGCTCTGGGCTCAATTTAAGCAATTTCATATTCGACTTCAGGAATCAATCACGGACGATCATCCATACGTTACTGAAAGCCTGTATGAAAAGACTCACACCCTGTACCAAAATGCGATCGAGGCCGCTTCAAATCTGCAAACCGAAACTTCTGCTGGCAAAACCCAAGCAAGCGGCAGCAAAGGCATTTTAGATGGTAACAGTCCATCAAAACTCACATCAAAAAAACCTGCGGAACAAAAACAAAACCAGTTTCCGCAACAACCTGCAATGCAAAACCAATGGCAGTTTCCGCAACAGCCTCCGACACACCATCAATTGCCGCTACCACAACAACCCGTAAACTTTCAGCCGCATTATGACGCAAACAGGCTCAATAGCCTTCCAAAGCTCCCAGCAATAAAAATTCCCAAATTTACGGGAGATTACAAAGATTGGAATTCGTTCATAGACATATTCACGAACGTCATACACAACAACACATGCTTGTCGAGTGTTGAAAAAATGCAGTACCTTCTTTGTCACTTGGAAGGCGATGCAAAAAGAGTTATTGGCCATCTACAGCTTAACAATAATAACTACAGCACAGCACTGCACTTAATTAATGCCAGATTCAACAATAACCGGAAAATCATAACAACATACGTCAACACAATAATGGATGCAAAGAAAACTGAGCACAGATGCCAAGAAGACATCATTATGTTGTATGATTTGATACGGGAATGCCTAGAGGCACTGAAGAACTTAAATTGCAACACTGATGAATGGGGGCCTATCATGGTATGCATTGCAATGAGGAAACTGGATACTGAATCACTTCGTCTTTTTGAAGAGAGTCTAGCAACACCCAGAGAGATGCCGTCAATTCAAGAATTCTTAAACTTTCTGGAGAAACGTCATCAAGTTCTAGACTCTATAAAGGGCTCTAGATTTCAGAAAGCTGAACCAGTCTACAAAAGCACCAAAAGGAACTTCCATGCTGCTTTAAGGGACTTCTGTGCAAGCTGCTCAAAATCTCATAAACTATATCAATGCGCAGACTTCAAGAAAATGAATGTGCATGACCGAAATCAGCTGGTCGCGCAAAAGGGTCTTTGCTCAAATTGTCTCGTTCACAGCAAGGCAGAAAAATGCAAATCAAATAAGACCTGTATTTATTGTAAAAGGAGGCATCACAGTTTACTTCATCAACAACTTGGAAGTCATCATAAACTCAATGCATCAACAAATACATATGATGACACCAAACAGCAACATAAAGATGATGCTACCGTCTGTCACACAAATAGCAAAAATACACATCATGTATTACTGCCGACTGCATTGGTAAATATAAAAAATATATACGGGCAAACAGAGCAGCTCAGAGCTCTAATTGATCCTAGCTCACAGGTAAATCTGATCACTGAAGAATCCGTCCAAATGTTAAAGCTTCATAAAGAGCGGATCAGAGCTACCATACTTGGAGGAAGTGAAGCGCAAACAGCAAAATCTAACAGCAAGGTAACAATCAAGCTGAGACTCAAACAGCAAGGCATATATCTCTCCATAGAAGCATTGGTTTTACAGAAGCTCAACTCTTATCTTCCCGAAAGGCCCCTAAATGGAATAGATATGAACAAATACAGCAATATGGTCTTGGCTGATCCCAACTTTGACACACCCGGTCCAATCGATCTGCTACTCGGTGCCGGAGTATATGCAAACATAATCTCAGAAGGAATAAAGGAGGGTACACCTGCAGCGCAAAATACTAAATTGGGCTGGATATTATTTGGAACAACTCCAAATGGCCAGCAAACAACAGCCAGAGTAACAAGTTTCCTCTCACTTGCGGAGATTGACCAAAAGTTAGAGGAATTCTGGGACATAAAGCCGCAAGCAGATAATAATCACGATGAGGCATGCGAGGAAAACTTTCAAGTCACTCACAAAAGAGACAAAAAAGGAAGATACATAGTACGCCTCCCCTTTAAGAGTCCAGCAGAACCACTGGGCAATTCCAAAACTGTTGCATTAGCTCGCCTATTGCAGGTGGAGCAAAGATTAAAAAGGAATGAAGACGACATGATCGAATACAACAAATTTTTGGCTGAGTACCTAGCATTGGGTCACATGAGTCCTGTGAAGTTAGATAAAGTAACCGAAGTGAATGTTTATTATATGCCGCATCATGCAGTGTACAAAAAAGACAGCACCACCACAAAATTGCGAGTGGTGTTCGATGCTTCAAGCAAATCACGATCTGGTCTAAGTCTGAATGACATACTTCATACTGGGCCCAAAATTCAGCAAAATTTGAGTGACATACTTCTGCGTTGGAGGAAGCACCGATATGTATACACTGCAGATATTGAAAAAATGTTCAGGCAGGTGATTGTTGCAAAAGAAGACAGAAACTACCAAAGAATACTGTGGTGACCACGACCGAATGGGTCTGTGCAAGAATTCACGCTCAACACCCTAACATACGGTACTGGTCCCGCTACCTACCTATCAGTAAGAGTATTAAAACAGCTAGCTAATGACGAAGGAGATGCCTTTCCCATAGGGAAGAAAGCATTGTCATCTGATTTCTATGTAGATGATCTGCTTACAGGAACAGATACTACTACCGAAGCACTAGAATTGCAGGTACAATTAGCAGAGTTGCTACGCAAGGGAGGGTTCAATTTGAGAAAGTGGACGTCAAATCACAAAGACCTGTTAAAAAATATTCCGATGGAAGCTAGAGAAGAAGGAATCCTTGAAATAGAAGAGCATGATACAATCAAGGCATTAGGGATACACTGGAATCCGACAAAGGACGAATTTCAATTCAAACTGAAGCCTGAGAAAACGGCACCAAACTTAACAAAGCGTGTGCTGCTATCTAGAATTGCCTCGATTTTTGATCCCCTAGGGCTCCTCGCTCCAGTTGTGATGAAAATGAAGGTAATTATGCAGTCACTTTGGAAAAGTAACATAGACTGGGATGAAAGGGCTACGCCAGAAATAATCCAAGCCTGGGAAGAACTTGAAACAGAGCTACACAATCTACAAGAAATAAAAATCCCTAGATGGATAGGTTATCGCAAGAAGCAAGAAATTCAGTTACATGGATTCTGTGACGCTTCAGAGAAGGGATATGCCGCAGTCATATATTCACGCTCGACAGATCTTTTCGGGCACATACGTACCACGCTTTTAACCTCCAAAACCAAGGTCACTCCTCTAAAACGGAAGATCACAATTCCACGTCTCGAGTTATGTGGGGCATTACTACTAGCGCAATTGCTGAAATCTACAATCGCAATTTTAGAATTAGAATCACCCACTGTGCACGCATGGTGTGATTCTGAAATTGTGTTGGCCTGGTTATCAAAAAATCCAAATACTTTGCACAACTTCATAGCAAACAGAATATCCGAAATACAGGAAACGTTTCCCACAAGCATCTGGAGGCATGTGTCATCCATAGAAAACCCTGCCGACATTGCATCTAGAGGAACCTTGCCTAGCAAGCTAGTTTCACACAACACATGGTGGAGAGGCCCGCTTTGGCTAAGCCAGCATTCTGATGCTTGGCCAGTGCAAAAGCTCAAATTTAGCACAGACGTTGACACAAAAGCAACGGCTGCACGAGCACTTAACGCAACTCTGTTATCAATGGACTTTTTCACCTGTTCTACACTCACTCGCCAAGTACGAGTGATAGCTTACTGCCAGCGTTTTATTGCCAATTGCAAAATTTCCAAAGCTGAAAGGCAATTCTGCGATCACCCAACAAAAGAAGAATTGGAATGCTCAAGAAGAGGCATACTCCGATGAAATAGACAGACTCCGCAAAAACAGGCCGCTAGCAAATTCCAGCAAAATACTTTCGCTACGCCCATTTTTAGATAATAGAGGGATTTTGCGGGTCGGAGGCAGAATAAATAACTCAACGTTGTCAGAGAATGCTAAACACCAGATCCTGCTGCCACAGAAGCACCACGTAACAAATCTGATAATAGAGCACGCGCATCAACAAACATTGCACGGCGGTGCACAGCTCACCCTAAATTATATAAGAGCACAGTACTGGATAATAAACGCTAAAAGTAGAGTGCAATCAAGAATTCACAGGTGTATCAAATGCTTAAGGTACAACCAAAACTCAGCACAGCCAATAATGGGTGATCTGCCGGCAATGCGTATAACGCCCTCACCGCCTTTTTCCCACTGTGGAGTTGATTATGCTGGCCCATTCCTAACAAGATTCTCAAAGGGGAGAGGAGCCAAGGCGGTCAAAGGATATATTGCATTATTCATATGCATGGTGACCAAGGCTGTACACTTGGAACTGGTCAGCGATCTTACAACCGACGCATTTCTGGCTGCCTACAAGAGGTTCGTAGCCCGCCGAGGACATTGTCGTCAGATACATAGCGACAACGGAACCAATTTTGTTGGCGCAAAAAGAAAACTAGACAAGGATCTCCAAACAGCAATTGCGGAAAGCACGAAACGGGCTGCAGAAATAACAGCCAATGATGGTACAGAATGGAAGTTCATACCGCCAGCAACCCCACACATGGGAGGCCTATGGGAAGCAGGTGTTAAATCCGTGAAAGGGCATCTCAAGCGCATCTTAGACGAAGCTCTGCTAACCTACGAAGAATTTAGAACTGTATTATCTCAGGTCGAAGCATGCCTTAATTCAAGACCAATCGGGCAGCTGTCGGCTGATCCCACCGACCTAGAGCCACTCAGCCCAGGCCATTTCCTAATTGGACGGCCGCTGTTAGCACCTCCTGAGCCAGACATGACAAACCAAGTGCTTTACGAAAGATGGAAAACTGTGACAACATTACAGCAGCATATCTGGAAAAGATGGTCGCAGGAATACCTAAGCTTGCTGCAGCAAAGAAGCAGGTGGACAACCCAAGCATAGGTGAGCTAGTAATTGTAAAAGATGATACATTGCCACCCCAGAAATGGTCCCTAGGTCGAATTGTGCAGCTGCATCCCGGAACTGACGGCATAGTACGTTTAGTATCGGTGAGATACAAAAACGATATCAAAAAACGCCCAGTTAATAAGTTGTGTCAGCTGCCAATCAGCATTCTGAGCACGGGCAAGGAGGACCTTGAAATTAAGGTCACCACAGCACTTGCCGTTACCTCAAATGCCAACTCAGCCGTCCGCAAAAGGTCAATCTCACAAGGCGATGAAGGCCGCGAAAGCATGCAATGCACTGAACAAGAGAACTCCAATACAAGGGACGCATTTCAAAATCCATCAGCCAAAAGGAGAAGAATCAGAACAGCTCCCTGCACTTGGCACAAAAACATATTTCATGCAGCTCTACTGATGTTGTACTGGATGACAGTAGTGTTTGGCCAAGGTTATGAAATCATCCGCCCAAAGGCTGGATTTTACATAGAAAATCTGGGGTATGCCAAAATTAAAAGAGGAAATCTCAGGCTTCAGATTTCGCTTCCCATAAATGAAATCAGCACTGACCAAAGGCTTATCAATAATACTTGGACGCAGATTGATCAAATGTGTGAACAAGCCAGAAAGCTCACGCAAATTGCCACATATTGCGATGCATTTCTTAAGCATCTTTCCGTCAAACGGCACTATCTACTAGAAGCTACAGACGAAATCCAGCACTTGTCTAAACACCACAGCAGAAGTAAACGCGGGCTGCTCGGAACCCTTCTCACAAAGGTTTTTGGTGTAAACGATGAGGTTTATAAGGAGATAGAGGCATTGCAAAGCAATCAGCAAACCATAGCCCAATTGGCCAATCAACAAGCCCTCTACCTGAATACCAAAATTAACCAAACCAATTTCGCGACTGAAAACAAGCTAAAACAATTCGACGCAAGGCTATCTCAGGTAGTTCAGTCAATTAATGAAATGGCAAACTGGTACTCTCAGGCTGATCATAACAGAATCAGCATAGAGGTGCTTGCTACCTATCTTAGCGCCGAAGATTATTTCGAGGAATTAGAGCATAAATATGATAAATGGCGCAACGCAATTCATGAACACGGGCACATTCTTGACTTTATAAACACAAACGGCATCAAGAAAGCAATCGAAAGGGTATCCAGCAGGATGGACTCCAACTTGTTCATAACCAGGACACCACAGCCACGTTTCGACCTCACAGTAGTACATGACAGCTTAACGTTATATGGCTACTTGAGCATAGTCGAAAGAAACACCTACGCACTGATTCACGTTACTCCGATTCCCCATCTAGTTGGAAACAGCTCTTTGGTAATAGCAGAATTAAAGTTCCTTACACTTGCTGTCAACTTCAACGAGCAAAACTACTTTAATCTGGAACAAGGAGAACTAGAATCTTGCGTCTTAACGGGGAACTACACATATATATGCATGCCAACAATAGTTCATAACATTGATGCAGCTCCATCCTGCGTCATCGACGAAATATATGAGCGACTCCCAAAAACCAGCTGTAACATGCAGCATATGCAACTGAATGGCATCATCTGGAAGGCACTTATGATGAAAAATACATGGCTTTACGTAACAACAGAACCGAAGGTTATAGCACTCATTTGCAAAGGGGAGAGAACGGAAATTCGACTCAATACCACAGGCATCATCCGGGTTGATGATGATTGCGTCATCAAGAGTAAGGAGACTACCTTAAAGACCAGCATTGATGAAACTATCGAGGTCGTTTCCAGCCACATAAAAGAAGCTCCTCCAATAGTGCCTCACATCAGCGACACTAAACCTTTGGCGATCTTACACCCAGGAGTTTTAATTCCTCCAGATGAGCATCTCTATAACTACGGCACGATGCCGGTTCTCCCGTCAGCAGGCATAGCTCACAAGATAACAATAGGCTCCATGGCGACCTCTACGGTCATCATGATTATCGTGATATTATATATTGCTGCGAGAAGATATTGGACCAAAATCAAGGCCTGTTTCAAGGGTTGTCAGAGGACTCCTGCAAAACCTACACCTGCAAGGCGATCCACACCAGGCATCGAAGGGGATTTCAACCGAGTTTTGGCATCTGCCGCCCGCCAACATGTTCAGCCCTGAACAAACATTTTTTAAGCCAGCCGTAAAGTTTTAAAATAATTAAGAGTTTTCTTTTGATAATTTAATAATTGCTGCTCGCGCGCATTTTTTCCAAGTGCATTGACTTATGACACAAAACAACATTCATAATTTCGTCACTAGTAAACCAAGTCAGCAAATTTGCTGACGAACAAATTTTACGTTTTTTATGAGGCAATGCACTCAGAAGAAATGCGATTGCTGACAGCATATATGTATATACATATATATATATATATATATAGCAACCAAATTAATAAAAATTGTTCAGAGTAAAAAAGTACCTCGAAGTGTTTAATTGCTGAAACCTGAAACTCTTCCACAATCCAGTAAGCAGATCGGTAATAATTGCTAATCCGGAATTAACACACCGTTAATTCCAGCATTCTATATTGCAGATCTGCACAATGGCACTCCTATTAAATATAAGACCGTGGTTAAGAATTTAGGTATGCTTATTGATAATGATCTGTCCTGGCAAAGTCATATCAATGCTACTGTGTCTAAGGTTTACTGTGGGTTGAGAAGCTTGTGGCAACATGCAGAGTATACCCCCAGACTACTACGCGAACAACTCATTAAGGCCCTATTATTACTTATGGAGCTTGTATATACTGCAATATTGATAGCTCAGGTCGTAGGAAGCTAAACGTGGCATTCAAGCTTGCACTAGATATATTTTTAGTCTCAGGAGTTATGATCACGTGTCAGCTGTAGCTAAGCAAATTTTTAGATGTAAGTTGGATCACTACTTGGACTACCTGTTATGCACAATATAATCAATAATAATTCTGCCGAATTCCTTAAGGATAATATTGAATTTCTGTCATCACAACGTACGCTATTATTGCGGGTTCCTCGCAATTTTTTCCTATAAAGTTTTCGCACCTTTTTCATCTATGGAGTCAGATTCTGGAATAGTCTCCCGGTATATCTTCGGGCACTTCGGAGTCAGCGGAGTTTCAGGATGGAGGCCTTAAGTTATTTTAATAAACTTTGAGTGAATACTTAACGCGTAAATAGCCCTTATTTTTTTTTCGTTTTTACTTATTTTTTTTTACTCTTTTCTTATTATTTTATTAGTTTTTATTTTCCTTATTTTATTTTGAATTTTATTTTTATTTTTTTAATTCTATTTCTTTTTTTTTATATATATATATATTTTCTTATTTTTAACTTTTCTTTCTGTTTTAGTATTGTTTTTTTTTCTGAATTAAGTCATTATACGCATTATTTTGTAAAATCTATGTACAAGAGTATGCACGTATTAATGAGTCATACGACTCAATTGTGCAAATTAATAAAGCAAATTTATTATTAAAATTTATTATTATTAGTCAGTACGTATGCAACCGAACCCTATCCCATCGTACCTCTCAGGTAGAGTTAATCATTCTAAAACCTTTCTTTAAATATTTTACACTTATATTAGGGATGTAAGCAATAAAGCAAGAAATTGGACTCAAATCAGCTGTTGTCATTTGGACCCCTTATGGCACAGAAGCTTCCCAGAGACAGATTTCTATGTTTTGCTATAGACCGAAAGTTTTGGCGCCCGAACAAACCCAAGATTCATTCACCTTCGAAATAATCGAAGTAATTGTAATTGGACGATAATTAAAGAGATTGCTATGTCATCTCCTTTTTTAGAATTATCTGAACATAAATTAGTTTCTAAGCTGTTGAAAAATTAACCATATTATTAACCATGGATGTGCTGATTTTAAGACATTGAGTTTCATAAGGATCTTTTGAACCTCATAATTAACACCATCATTATTATTGAGACTGGAAGTACAAAAGGATTTATCAATTTTCATTTTAGCTAGTCGAGAAGTGGTTTTTCATAAACACTACTGTATGGTTGCGATATTTACAAGTTAAATGAATTAGTAGCAAGTCGGCTGCAAGCCTTTGTTAATTGATATTTACGTGGAATAATCCATAAATCTCAATGGAATGAACATTGTTGGTAAGACACATCGACATGATATTTTGGACTTGCAAAGTAGCATTAGTAGGAAAGGACACGCTGTACAAAAAAAAAACGAATTCACTCGGAGAAGACGAATTTTAACAGAAGTCATGGCAAGGAGTCAAATAACTATAGCCACATCACATGAAACATTATCCGATGGAAGACTTCCATATTTTATTTAGTGGTACTTGCACTGGGGAAAAGATAAATGTATGGCAAAACACAGCAATATTTAATGCACTATTCACAGCTCATATCTATGCCTTAGACATCTGTCAAGAAAATTCACTTTATAAATTGGTTTAAGATAAATAAGCTCGCCTTCCATGGGTTACTGTTACATGAAATTGTCCCTTGTACCATATGTATAGTTCACAGCCTTCATATTTCATGCTCATATAATTATGTTGAAAATCCATCATCAGAGTAGGTTACTCCCAAAATAATATCGAATTTGTGGGCGGGACATATGATGTTCCTATAAATAACCAGGTCCTTATAGCAACAACAATTCGAAGTCATTAACTTTGGCTCACCCGGCAATGAGTAAATGCTTACACTCCAAAGGTTTTGGCATTTTCTCCTGCTAGGCGATGACGTGTGAGGCTCTCATTTATCTCATGATTTACCAAGAAGGCAAAAATACGAATTTTCTTAAATGGGGTAGGAGGAAAATTTCAACAAAGCCGTCATTTCAGGAACCTCTCATGACAGCAATTCTGACTACTTTTCCACAGTTGTTATCATCACAGATGTTATTTCGTGGTAATAAGGGAGGTTAAGCTCTTTCAGTTTCCCTTCACTTGCCAGTGTTGTTGGCCAAGCTCTTAAAGTTGGAAAAAGATTGCCGAATGTTTTCTGCCTTCATACTCTAAGCATGTATAAATGAAAGGCACGAGTCATGAATAGATCTGGGAAGAAACGCATAGGATTTAGGCTGCTTTCAAACAGACCACAAAATGTGATCTAATGCTATAATTTGTGGCGGACGTGACTGTTATTATTTCCCTTTAATAGAGTGTGGATAGCAAACATCGTTTCACCATAAATAAATGTTGGGGAGGTTAAAGGGTCTGGAAAAAGCAGAGACAGAAAAGTTGACCAAAGTCATTTAAAAAAGAAAACACATTTTTCTGTCATAAATGTATGTATGGAAGGGGTGTCCAACAGAAATGTTATTATTTTTGGTGACCCAAGCAGATAAAGCCACCAGAGATATGAAAAATGGAGATTTATTATTTTTTTTATATTTGTTTACCTTAGAATTCAATTTGTAAAAGCTTCCGTTGCTGCCAGGCAAGGCATTTTTTATATCTTTTGATTACTTTTGGGCAAACTAAAACATTTCGATTGGACCCCCCCCCCCCCCTCCCTAAAAGAGTTGAAAAGGATTATTGTTGCTACTTATTAGTTTTCTTATATTTTATTACATTTCTGGGTCCTGACCCACCGTTTTTAAAAGATATTTAAAATCAACTATAGAAATCTCGAGCCGGATAAAGTTTAAAGATTTTTAATGCGCGAACATAGGGTTGTTGAAATTAGATGTGAAGAAAATTAATTTTCAAAGTATTAGATAAAATAGGTAATAAAGTCGTGGACTGAATTCCAATTCCTCTAAAAGCTACCGTCTTGATATAGGTTCTTTATGAAGGATTCACTAAATTTTGTTAATGCCTAGAATTTAAATAGGTCAGATTTCGTAGGTATCTTCGTACTAACACCCGTATCGAACAGAACGAGAGCGAAGCCAAAAATATCAAATCTATTCCCATAATAGAGGTGTTAGCACAGTATATCGTGGTAAGGTGTTACAATAGGATTTGCAATAAAACATATGCCGAAAAATTCCTATATTGAAATTCAACTTAACCCTAACTGTATAACTCCTAAGTTACAATAATCAATGGCAGATTTTTTTAGTGATTCTTTAGATATATTTAAACTTTCTGATAATGAAATAACTTCGTGTCAATTACATTATTTACTTGGAGCCGATTATCAGAAAATAATTGCTTACGTATTTCAGGTATGCGATTTTTAAATAAATAAATAATAATATTAATATAAAATAAATAAGTAAATAAAATCTTCAATAAATATTCAACATTGCAATATAGAAATATCATACCACATTTTAAGTAAAAAATTAAGGAAATAATTTTGATAGAAAAAATTAGATAATTTAATTCTACTATTTTCCTCGATAGTATATTTCATGTTGCGGAGAGAATCAGTATAGACATGAATTTTGTTGTTGTCAAATATAACTACGAAATAATGTTGGTATTTTTTGGTTACAAATATGGTCCAAAAATTATTTGGGCAACATTTTTTGTTTATAAATATATTATACATATCTTCTTAATATATAAAAATCCTGTGTACCTTTGTTTGTGCACGCTAATCTCAGGAACCGCATAACCCATTTCAATGAAATTCTGTGAAGATTGAAAGATTGGATAGTTTTGGACACGACAGATGGCGCTATTGTTAAGGTCTAGAAAAGTGCCTGAGAACGTTATGACCAGAAAAGCAGAAATTTTGTACACGGCGTTTTCATAAGAATTGCAAATACAAGTTCAAAAATAGTTTAAATCGGGCAACTCCTTCGTAGGATTGCCATACAAAAATTTCATTTTTATAACCCAGATGAAATCTCTAGGGTATACTAAGTTTGTCATTCCGTTTGTAACACCTCGAAATAATGATGGTAGAGCAAAATGCATTGGACACCCACGCATAATATTAAAAGTTATTTTGAATTTTACATGTCCACCGTATGTCCGTCCGTCTTTGCGCACGATAACTCCAGAACGCGTATGCCTAGAGAGCTGAAATTTTGTACACATACTTTAAAAACAAAAAGTAAAATTAAGTCCAACCCCTTCGTGTGGTTTCCATACAAAACTTTCGTTTTCCACTATATATTTGGGCACTGCCTGAGAACGCATCGATATAGAGAGCTGAAATTTGGTACATGGTGTTTTCATTGTACTAGCAAAAAGAAAATCAAAAATGGATTAAATCGGGCAACTCATTCTTGGTGATGCCATATAGAAATTAATTTAGGTTTTTTACATATACTGTGAAAATGATCAATTTTATTGTATTAAAAACTTCTTCAGAATACGAAATCCTATAAAATTGGTTATAATCATTTTTTCTGTCCGACAAGCCGTTCTAGAAATATATGCGAAAAACACTTCGAAAATCAAACTTGCACAGAAGGGTGACAATACGAAATTTCATACGGGCATTCATCTAGGGTATTATAAGAATTGGTCTTAGACCAATTCTAGCTTTTTTACTTGTTTAGTATATATTTGAATACTGCCGGACAATGAGTAGACGCAGAGATCTGAAATTTGGTATGTGGTATTTTCATAACAATGGTAAATGAAATTTAAAAAATTGGGTAATCGGTGACCCCTTCTTGGTGTTGCCATAGAAAATTTTGGATTTTCACTATATATTTCGAACCTGTCAAATACGAGAACGCGTCGACGTGGAGACCTCCAATTTTATACACAGCGTTTTCATAAGAATTGCAAATACAGTTCGAAAATGGGACCAACTGGGCAACTCCTTCGTGGGGTTGCCATACCAAAATTTCGTGTTTTACTATATATTTGCACACTGCGAGAACGCGTCGACGCAGAGAACTACACTCTCCCACACATATGAATGTATGCACGTACACTCATATACGCGCTACACACACACGGACACAGATATATAGACACAGAGTGAAACCCTACAGTACAGAATCGCGTGATCGAGTCAGATTAGCTTAGATATTATTTATCTGCAACCACCCCACCCAACCACCACGCATCGAGGTATCTATATTATCCTCGGCAAAGCTGACGGGCTCCCCGTAGTATAATGTACATTATTATTTCAGAGAATTTTCCCAATTTTTATTCTAGCAAATTTTCTATAATTAATATTTTTTTATATGAAATATACATATACACAAAAACATATAAGCATATTATTTCTGATAAATTCATTTTTTGAAACTTTTCAAAATTTAAAGAACCAAATGCAGGTCGTTAGTAAATTTTTTTCTTAAGTATTTATTATTCATCATATAAAATCTAATATCGGGTATGGCAGCAACAATTCAATTTCACCATTTTGCACTTAGAAAGGTCAGAGACGAGGAATACTGTCGACATATTTAATTCTGTGTATATAGATGATGTAATCACAGGATGTGCTAAGTTTATCATTCTGTTTGTATGTAAATAATGATGGTATATCACAATGGATTGGACACCCAAGCATAATATCACAAGCTATTTACAAATTTTGGTTTCTTACGTATACTGTGAAAACGATCAGTTCTAGACAGTTCTAGAAATATTTGCGAAAAATCACTTCAAAAATCAAACTTGCACGGATGGGAGACCATACGAAATTACATAAAGACATTCATCTAGGATATCATAAGGTTTGATCTTACCAATTTTAGCTTTTTTACTTATTATATTTAGTGTGAGTTAAGTCAGTTTCGCATGATTATAAAATATCAGTGATAGTCTTGGTACAGTATTTTATCGATTAATCGAATGAATAATCGCTTTACTTGACTATTAAAAATCAATAAAACTCATGTGTTCCAAATTTAGATTTTACCAGATACAGAAACAGAATCTGGAGTCACATCGAATGTAAGTGGAAAGAATAATATACAAAGTCAACTCTCTCTCTCTCTCTATCTCGAAGGTGAGCAAATACCGAATATTTAACATGGACAATCATATCTTCATCATTCATTTTCCATACGATGCGAAGCTTTCTCACATGTGAATATTTTGCGAAATATCCGTGGTTCATTTAGAACGGATTTTGCTGGAAGAGCGATGAAGTGTTTCTTTAATGCTTAAGATGGCAAACTCAATTCAAAAGAACAAAAACGATATAAGTTCCAAGTATTTAACTGCATTTTCAACAAATAAAGGACACTATCAATTTAAAAAGAATAAGAAATATAGATGTCTACCAACAGTTTTGTATGTATGCTTTCTATAGAAATTCGCGATTTATATGTATAGAAGCGAAATTTCCCCCGTACTCTGTACAGATTTAGCTATCACATTTTGGTGTTGTCTAATATAGCCAAGACTATATAATCTACCACCACCATTTGAAACGTGCCAATTTAATTTTATCTAAGAATCAAATTGGCCAGCATTTCCGGAACTACTTTCTCTATATAGATGGATAGGAGAGAAAACAAAACTAATTTCCTCGAATTTAAACGAAAACTTTTCTACTCTAACTCCCTTCTCTTCCAATTGGTGCAACATCTTAAATGTGAAATCCTAAAGCTAATTGGCATTCGTTCGAAATACGTAAAATATATTCCTTAATTGCTTCCTTCTGTACCATTATCCAGTATTCAGGGTATGAAATATTGATTTTCACTAACTTCCCCTGCAATCAGCGTTTTCCCTGTTGTACAGATATTGTATCCAGCTTGAACAGCTCTGAATTCAATCTCTGGTCTTATCACGTACAAAGAGAAATAAGCAAAAAAACTTCCTGGTCCGGAATGATATTCGAACACAAAACTACTATCCAACCGTGATAATAATTGGTGAAAAATGGGAGGCGTAAGTTTCCAACATGCCGATGATATTACTTCTCCCTAACTCCAATTATATAGTATATGAATGTTTCGATTATATAGGAAAATCGTATTCAAAATCGGATCACATTCTATGTAGTTGAAGTTAGAGTTCAGTGAACATTTCGAATAAATATTGGAACACGTGACCGTTTTTATGAACGACTTGGTGCAGGAGTAATACACGAGACCGATTCCCATACAAATTACTGTGCGATGTGGAAACATTTTCACGCTACTTCTATTTCATTAGGTTTACATTTGGCACGACGAAGAAATGATGCCGTAAATTGGACTTAATGGTCAACTTAGTGCCTTCCTCTCAGGACTTGTAGCTGTCGAATTGTTTTGAACAGAAACGAACATTTCATAATCGATGGCAATTTGCCAAAGTGGATGTCACGTAAAAATTGAAAAATTACAATAAAGAGTCGAGGTTTTTGTGAGAAGTTTACAAAATCGAAATATCATAAATCCGTCCGTACAATACTGGCATACACGTACCAAACCTCTCGTCGCATTAGTCTTAATTTACTCGAATTCGGAATTAGCCAATTTATCATAATTTTTATAACATTTCCTCGAACATTAAGAGTAGTTGCTTTACAAAGATTTTTATGTTATGTTTGGAGATATACATAATCTCCCCATAGAAAATATAGCTCGTTTCTGAGATTTATCGATAGTGAAAAGGTGCGAGTTATAGATACGATTTAAGCACAGTTTGCCCTAAAGCAATTAGGAGCAACTTGCAGACATTAATGTCGTTTAATGCGAAAGGTATCCTTTTATTGAAAAGGTCTTTTCCTGGAATTTAATCTTCTTCGGCCCGAGGGATTATATTTTCCGGAAAAGAAAACAACTCTACTCCAGTTAGGTGGTATTAGTGACACTTTATTGAACCCTTCATCGTGCCTGCCATCCATCTACATAGATGTAAGTTACCATCACTTCCGGCTAACACCTATGTAACGTAAATACCACAAATTGTCAGGTTTACATGTCATTAATTCCGAAACGGGGTCAAGCCGGGACATATAAATTTCCGGTTTGGAAATCACACCGGAATCAACGATGATGCAATAAAATTCTCCTACCATAATTTCGAATGATTTTCTGGGATTTGCGGGTTATTTGCTAGCGCATTACTCAGAGGATATTTGAGCCGAAATAATGCTGCAATTTTATTTACCAGTAGTAAAAGTTTTATCGTTGTTCAATATGTGTGGGATTTTACTCTGGAGCCAAATGGGGGGGGGGCCAATGAATCGAATTGAATGTAAATCTGCGCATTGGTGTTTTTTCAAATTCAATTCAATTTAGATTAGTTTACTTTCGACAACTACATTATCAAGATTTATATCTTATAAGTAAGTGTACGATAAATGACAATTCATTTAAATGTTTAAAAATAATAATTATTATAAATATCAGAGAAAAAAGAGATGCTAAATTACTGTATAGATCGGCAAATATACAAAAAAAGTCTTTCCGTATACTACAGCTACTGATGCCCCTCCTCCTCAGATAAATAAGTAGAGAGCTCCAAACCGTGATGGACTGAACAAAGAATTGGCTATGATTAGGGCGCGATAGAACCATGCCATAAGTAAATATATAGTGCTCGGAGATTGAGCAATGCTCAACTTACTGTGAAGGTAATTAGGCAGTTGGCTACGATTATATTACGAAGAAAATTTATAGTACGAAAATTAAGCTAAGAATCCAGTTAATAGCACATAATAGATGTACTATAATAGGCAGTGATATGACTGAAACGCTCTAAATCAAAAGCTTGAAAACCCCTCCACCCGTTCACCCTTCACCATTTTTTTAACGGCTGAAATATTTTCGCCCGTCCAAGAAGATGAGGTAATATAACACGTAATAACTTCTGTTCGAAACAGAGTAGGACAAAAAGTAAGGTTTTGATAAAAAGTATGCATTATGATGTCTGCCATTAATTTTTTTTTCTTTAATTTTTCCAATTGAGTTATCTAGTGACTCCACAAAAATGTTAATAACTTTTGACACACTAAACCTATTGACATGACAGCACTGTAAGGAATCCCTTGACATATGTTGGAACACTTCCTTACGAATCACCCTGTATATGAAAATTACAGTCACGCAGGATAATGGGCCGTGAATAGATCCATGAGGCACTCCACCAAAAGCGGGTAGAAAATTAGAGGCTGTACTCCAGAATAAACCTTTCGTACGTGTCCGCTTAGGTATATCGAAAGCAAACGAGCACAGTGGGCTTATCACTATCCAAGGAAGGAATCTCTGATATCGTCGATAATCTTAACAATGCTGTGACACAGTTACGCCGTGATATAAATTTCGATTGTAGATGGGACAATACGTTTCTGCTATCTTGAAAGTCGATAAATCGGCAATGCAGGATTTTTTCAAAAACCTGAGACAGGAAGGGTAATATGGTTGGTGATTAGGTGATACTCGAGTCCTAAGCTGTTGCACACCAATGTCCCACAGGATCTTGCGATTTCGCTATTTACTCTGTTGCAGGGTCCGAAAATGATCCGAACATTCAGACGTTCGATAACATTTCCACCTGTGATGTGCCGTATTGAGCTGTAAAATTAATTCTCTAATCCTTTGCTCGAAGCAGAGATAATAGGGTCAGAAACATGGCGAGCTGGCAAGGGTACATATTTATCGGAAAAGTATCTAACACATCCAATGACATACTTAAATTATTCATCAACTAATGTCACAGAATTCACATGTGTTCATTCAATCATCTCTGGCTTAAGCTAGCAACTCGCCATAACTAATATGATTAAAGTCATGATAGCTAAAATTTTGCCAACGGTCGGATCAAGAAGAGAAATTATAAATCCCAAGCATCAGATCATGCTTGGAAAAGCAGGTAAGGAGATCTGATTCCTATCTCCTACAATAAATAAGTCTAGCAGAGTAGCAGAAGTCGATGTCAAGGGATTAGGTCAGAGTTAAAAACAGATAAGCTATATGTACAATTGAAACTCGATTATCCGGGATGTCTGGTTTCGAGACTTTACCGGAAAATCGAAAATCCCGGTTAATAGAACGAGCTCAGTAAAATAAAGGAAAACACGTTTTGTTTTATAACAAACTCAAATTATATTTTAATATAAAAAAAATATGTACATAACACAAATAAAGTTTCCACTCGAATATACACATACATAAGTACATAAGTAAAATTGATATTGACTTATTTGGGCAGATACATTACTAAAGGGTTTTCCAATAAGAGGTGTTCTTTTAATTAGCCCGCTATTTCGGTAGATGTCACTTTTGGAGCTGTCATTGTTTGACATTTGACAAGTAGAAACTACGTCATTAATAAAAATGGATTCAACAACGCATTAAAATTATTAAAATTCACTATAAAAATGGTGAAAATGTGGCAGAGACGGTTCGTAAAACTCGAACATTTTTTGGTCGTCGTGAAGCACCTTGTCGGACCGCAATACAGAAATTGGTAGAAAAATTCGAGCTGTCGGGACAAGTTAGTGATGTGAAGAATAAAACCCGTGCACGTCGCTCAAGAACAGCCGAGAATATTGCTGCTGTAGCCGAAAGTGTTGAAGAAAACCCAGGTTTGTCCATTCCTCGCCGTTCTTTGGAATTAGGCATTCCACAAACGTCATTACACCGTATTTTGCATAAAGATTTGGGTCTTAAGGCTTATAAAGCTCAGTTAATACAAGAACTCAAGCCGGCCGATCATCAACAACGTCGAGTCTTTGCTGATTGGGTCCTTGAAATGCATGAAAATGATCCGGAATTCCATCGAAAACTCGTCTTGAGTAATGAGGCCCATTTCCACCTCGATGGCTTCGTCAACAAGCAAAATTGTCGCATCTGGGGCTCGGAAAACACAAGAGTTATTGTTGAAAAGCCTCTCTATCCTCAACGTGTTACTGTTTGGTGCGGTTTATGGTCCCGCGGGGTCATTGAACCTTACTTTTTCGAAAATGCGGCTGGAGCAACAGTTACGGTGAATGGATTGCGCTATCGACAGATGATTAATGATTTTTTATGGCCGGAATTGGATGGTATTGATCTGGACAACGTTTACTTTCAACAAGACGGCGCTACGTGCCATACAAGAAACGAAACCATTGGTCTTTTACGGGAAAAGTTACCGGACCGTGTTATCTCTCGAAGAGGTGATCACAATTGGCCACCAAGATCTTGTGACTTAACACCTTGCGACTTCTTCCTTTGGGGCCACGTAAAAGAGGAGGTCTACGCCAATAGCCCAGCGTCGATTCAAGACCTCAAAGATGGAATTCGTGAGGCTATCGAGGACATAGGGCAGCCACTTTGCGATTTGGTTATGGAAAATTTCATGAAAAGGATATGGTCCTGTAGGCGTGGTCGTGGTGGTCATTTGGCTGATGTTCATTATTAACGGCATACCTTCCTCTTTATAATGAAATAAAGATCCGATCATTTATCTCAAAAATGGCATTTTTCTTTGAATATCAAAATAACACCTTTATGTATTTACTTGCCAAAAAAATCATTTATAGTTGTTTGCCTTGAAGTTTGTTGTTTGTTTTTCAATAACCTCTCTTGGATCCTGTATAATTGCATCGTATCTTGCATAGTGATTCCCTGAATATTTTGGTCTTCCATGAAGTTAATGAGTGTAGTACATGCTGTTATGGCTTATGAATTCGTAGTTTTGTGAGGAGCTTCTTTACAACTAGCATCTAAACTATCACTGTCAACGTCATTTTGAGGATTCAGAATTGCATTTAGAATTTCATCGTCAGATAATGTAGCGAATATTGGAGCATTATGGTCGCTCTCAAACCAGTCTGAGATCTCTTCATAACTAAACTCAATAGTATTTTGTGGTATGTATATCTGCAAAAATGCGTTCCATATCATTATTGGAGTTTCTGCTTCATCTTCCAGTAAAATATTACCCCAAGTGTTTTTTAGGACGTCAGTAGTAACATTATCCCATGCATTAAAGAGACACCAAATTGGAATTTTTTTTTTCATTAAATATTTTTTTAAAGGAGCATAGATCTAAATTAGTTTCGTTATTTATATATTTTTTCATCACGTGTTTCCGATAATGACACTTCACACTTCTTATTATTCCTTGATCCTGTGGTTGAATCAGAATCAATGAAGTGCAATTCGGTGGTAAAAACTTCATGATTACATTGTCTCTTTGAAAATCAGATTCTCCTGGGTGAGCGGGACAGTTATCTAACAATAGTAAAATTTTACTGTCAACTTCCAGACCAACTTCTTTTAAATGATTCTTTGCTTCAGGTACAAAATTATTATTAAACCACCCACTGTAAGAAAATTTCCTGTGCGACCCACGCTCTTCGGTCATCCTTGGGAGTATTGACAAGCTGATCGTATATTAAGTTTTTCGTGACACTCTTTTGCTTTTTCAATTATTAAATCTCCAGATATAGGAGTGCCTTCGAAACGTTCTTGTTGGAACCATTCATAAGTCGCCTTGTCTACCTGTAGATTTTCAGAGGTTTTCAATACTTTGCAGTTTTCCACGCCCTTAACGGCGTCACTTTCTGTATAAAATTTTAGGATTTTGTCCTGATTTTGTTTTTAAATCATACAACGTTTGTTCTCCCACGCCTTTTTGTTTTTGCTAATGTCTTTACGGTATTACCAACTTTCAAAGAATGAATTATTTTCACCTTTTCTTTAATTGAAAAAAATTTTCTCGCTCGTTTTGTCTCCGACATTGAAAATGTATGCAGAAATATCTACTTATAAATTTATTTTAAGAAAACAAGCCAATTAAAAAGAGAGTACTGGAAACGCTCAGCACTTATAGAAATTTGTGGAATAATTATACACACTTTTACTGAAATGCAACCTTTACAAAAATTAGTTTGTGTTCCACAAACGCGATTAACCCAATAGATGTTTTCCTTTCCTACTGTAGGACGATATGCACTTTAAAACTGTAATATGACACAGGTTGTTTCTACCACAGGCAAATTTTTCTATGAAAAATAGAAGGAAAACCAATAAAACAGGACAAACAAAAACAAATTTTCTACGAAAGAGAGAAAAACAAGCATTAAGACAGATTACCAGCATATTAACTACGACCTTAAATGGGCAAAAGTGTACCTTCTGCATATGGGAACGACAATTCGAAATTATGTAGAAATACCAACCAACTTTTCTCATTTCTCGATATTACCGGATTGTTCATCCAGGATAATGGAAAGAAATCAAAATAGTAGGAAATATGATTCATGCCGGATAAGAGAGTTTCCGGTTAATCGAATCACGGATAATTGAGTTTCGACTGTATTTATTAGGTTATGCGAAAAGCTGTAAGCTGTAATAATAGAAACAAACCCTTTTCATTAAATTAATTCGTAATTTTATTTTTTTTACCATGGTGACGGTCCTTAGTATCGTAGTGGAGCTTTAAAAATTGAACAGATAATTTGAAGTCCTAAGGAAAATCCCCAGGTCCAGACGGTTTTCTGGATGTCCTTCTTAAGACATAGAGCGTTATGCTGGCTCCTTATATCGACTCCATTTTCAGGGTATGTATCCCTTTTGCATATGTCCCTGAGGTATAGAAGAAGGTGAGCATTGCCGTCATTCCGAAGCCTGGTAATGCTTCATACATGGACTCGAAGGGTTTTCGAACCATAAACCTCTTCTCATTCTTTTTGAAAATGCCGGCATGTGTGTGTGCCTGTGTGTTCGAGTCCCGTGCGTGCGTGTTTGTGTGGCTGTGTGATCGAGTCCCGTGCATATCTGGTAGGTCTAACCGCTCATCTACCTCTCGTAGCATTCAGTTATGTCGATTGGTATTATGGTATCTACGTAAAGGCTTGTAGCATTTCATGAAGTGACTAAAAATTTCAGACACTATCTGCCTATATTTTATGAAATTCTTAGACTTTTCGTCAAATTCTGAGTTATATCAAGTGTCTACGACATATACATAGTTTATAAAATAATACGATCCACTTTTCACACAATAAAACTGCTATTTTTATATATTATTTGGTTCGGCCGTTACAGTTATTATTATGATTTGTTGGTAACTTATTCTAAAATTTTACATACTTGTAATACACTTTGCAGCTTATTGACGAAAGTTGCAGGTAAGTCCGCTCGGGAACTAAGAAGTTTTGGGGAGTTTGGGCTTGGTTTTTGGAATGATAAAACCGTGACCGGGGATTGGGTTGAAAAATTAATAGAGTGTACCTGGAAGCTGGAAAAATAAAGAGCATTTAAATTAATACAGTGAATATTTGTGTTTTGAATTACAATTCCTGACACGCACAAATAAGTTTACCCTACACATTCCAAAAAATTTATTTTCGTAAAGGATTATTATTGAGTTTTATAACCACCGAGAAATATTATGAATATTATAATTATTTTGATTGCTTTTAGTTGTCGATGTTATTTCTTCTCGAAAAATTAGTAAATGCTCTAAACCGGTCGCATCCTTTGTTTTAACTGTCTCAGCGGTTGTACAGGACAGGTTGTTCGATCCCACATTTTGGACCTATGGCGTTTTTACTAAACTATTCGTACCTTCCGGGCGCCAAAACGTAAGAGAGATTCGAACAAAAACTACACAATTCTTCAAATCTTCTGCTGCAAATTGTTTTGATATAGTTTCTTTCACTGAAACTTGGATGCATCATGGCTTTCGCGATGCTGAAATCCTTGACTATTCTTATCAAATACTGATTCTAAAGCTCGTGGCAGTGGCGTACTCCTCGCTTGTAAAAACCACATTAATTGAGCTTCCCTATTTCTCCAACATTCTCGACATCGAACTCATCGCTCTCAAGTTGTCTCTTTTAAAATATACATAGTTTGTTGCTATTTTCCTCCTGATTCCGTAAATGTTGTTGATGACAGAGGTCAGAATATTTATGACCTACTCATTTTAACATCTTTTATCTTTTATCCATGGTAAGAAGGAACCTCTTGACGAATTACTAATTATTGGTGATCTTAACTTACCCAATATTCAATGTGAACTTAATGAAGATGACGATGACTATCTTCAACTTAATAACTTGAGAACAAGGGAATCACTTTTCCTCGACACTATTTCATCTCTTGTTCTCAGCCAAATCAGTAATGTTAAGAATGACATGGGTAGGCAGTTAGACCTGGTATTTTTTACTGAAGTGGGTAACTTATTAGTTGAACCTAGCCCAGTTATAATGTCTACACTTGACAAATACCACCCCCCCCCCCTACTAATTACATATTACAATGAAACTAGAAACTTAACAAATTGTGACGAAACATACTACTTTTTCATTTTTAGAAAAGCTGACTTCTCGGAATTCTCTAGTGGAGTTACCTCTATTGATTTCAACACACTGCTGTCTTCTAATAGTGTTGATGAAGACGTTTCTAAATTTTACATAATTCTTTTCGATTTATTTTCTTCTTGTGTTCCCCGCGAGCGTCAGCAGTTGACTAAAACATCACCGCCATGGTTGAATAAAGAACTGAAACGTCTTAAAAATAGAAAGAATAAACTATGAAAAAATTATGTGCAGGACAAAAACATTATAAGTCACAACAATTTCCTCACATCATATAATGAGTTCAAAGAACTTTCTTCTACACTTTATGATGATTATGTGCAAAACATGCGTACGAAATTATTTAGTGACCCAGGCATATTTTTTAATTTTTTTAATATGAAGACAAAAACAGACAACTATCTCAATATCATGAAGTACAAAGACTCTGCTAGCGATGATTCGTCTGAAATTTGTAGTATGTTTGCTTCTTTTTTTGACAATGCCTTTGCCTCGTCAAATTTCCGACCTGAAAATAGAAATTTCAGTCATATGAACGACTCTGATAACGTTTCATTCACTATCCTTTCAATTACACAAGAGGATATACTCGTTCATATTAATGAGCTTCCAAATGACTTCACAACGGGTCCGGATGGGTTCCCTCCAGCCTTTTTTAAGTATTGCTGCCTTTCCCTAGTAGCTTCGTTGAGAATTATTTTCCAAAAATCGCTCGATAGTGGTTGTTACCCCCTGCTATGGAAAAATTACTTTATCATACCTATCCACAAAAAAGTAGTAAAAATGATATTTCTAACTATAGGACTATTGCAAATTTATCTTGCATGCCCAAATTATTTAAATCTATCATTTCTTCTCAACTCTCAACCTCCTGTTAGAATTTGCTCTCTTCTAACCAACATGGGTTTATTTCGGGCAGGTCTACAACCTCTAACTTGTTGGAATTTGTCTTAGATAAGATTGGCGGATTTGCTAAATGCTACCAGACAGACTGTATTTACACAGAATTTAGTAAAACGTTCGACAAGTTATTACACTTCGTGATACTGTTTAAAATTGCAAAGTATAGGTTTCCTCTAACATTTCTTAAATGGACGGAGTCTTATTTAGATAACAGAACATATCAAATCTTATTTCGACATTTCATCTCAAGAGTCCTGAAGGCTTCGTCTGGCGTACCTCAAGGGAGTCACTTAGGCACATTGTTCTTTATTCTGTCTATTGACGACATTGTCTCTATTGTGAGGTACTGCAAGGTCTTGATTTATGCTGACGACATTAAACTTTTCGCCCAGATTAAACCTTTTAAAGATTGTGAGCAGGTACAGAGTGACCTCCACAGATTTTACGATTGGTGAAAAAGCAATAACTTGACACTCAATATAGAGAAATGTGAGTTTATGTCTTTTCAAAGGAAACAGAAACCAATTTCTTACGATTATGTGTTCTCGAATTCCTCGATTAGCCGTATGAGTGCTGTTTTTGACTTGGGTATCAAATGTGACTATAGATTGAATTTTATCTCCCACATAAATTACATGTTATCAAAGAGTAGTTCCATGCTGGGCTTCTTAAAACGTTGGTCTCGAGAGTTCTCGAATCCTACCATAACATTGCGTTTGTACACTTTCTTTGTAAGACCACTTCTTGAATACGTTAGGCAGGTCTGGTCTCCATTTTACGGTACACACATCGACCGTGTCGTGTATGTTCAACGGAACTTCCTAGCTCTCAGACACTTACCCTGGAATAATTCATTAATTCTTCCACCCTATGAGCACCCGCTTGAGAAACGTCGCATGGTTGTCGATGTAACTTTTGTGCATCAGCTCGTAAACGCGAATATTGAATCCCCGTTGTTGCTTAACAAAATATCTTTTCGTGATAGTAGGCACAATTTGAGAAGGCTACCCCTCTTGCATGTTAACTCCTCAAGGTCTAATTTTAACATGTATAGACCTATTAATCGCATGTGCATTACTGTTAACAATATGGCTGAGAATTTTGTTGTTGACGTTTCTAAGCATGCTTTAAAAAAACGTTTATATAATATTTAATCTTTTTTGTATTGTTTTTTTTTGTGCATTGTATGTAATTTTATCCGACTAAATGATCAAACGCATGTATTGTTGACCGTTTATTTATTAAACGTGTCCATGCAGCGAGCTTGTGTTAAGCTGGTTCTGATAGTCATTAAAACTTTGTTCTCCGTTTGACAGTCATCTGGTAGCCTTAGTAGCTCACTTAATAAACGGGTTCACTTTCGTTCCAGGGATAGTGGAATCGAAACTCGTCTCGGTACAGTTCTGCACGTTTTCCCCTATCTATAGTTTCATATCGACTTTTAAAGCTTCTTCTGTCCCATATTACCTACTACTTTACTTATTAAAAATACCCTCGCCCCTCTATTCTAGTAGAAGTGCAATATGTACTATTAATGGATAGCTATTACAGGCTAATCATCTGCATAGTGAACACTGAACTGAAGAAGAGTATCAGGTAGAGAGGCTATGTGGAAATCTTGTGCTCCCAAAGGGAGTGATAAAGGAAGAAAACATTAACAGTTTCTTGATAAAGTGCAATTCTGAGTGGGATTTTTATAAGGCTGTACTGAAACAATGAATTTAAAAAAAAAAAAATTAATTGCTCAGGTGCTAGAAAAATATTGCTGAAAAATTGAAGTTGCCTGGTATGAGAAGTAAACTTCCTAGAAATATTTACAATTACTGTAACCTATTGCTTTTCATAATTATATACTTAATTCAAACAATGCTGGTTAAAAGCGTACGTGATAGATATATTTATATAAGAACAGAACAATAAATAAAGCAGGATTTACATTATGATGACATGCAAGTTTTACAGAAATTGTGAGGGAGATAGTACATCGTATACGGACATTTATTTATGAGTGACGAGAGAACCAAACGCGTTCTGCATTTTTTCCATACCTCGATTTGTTACTGTGTACGTGTCCGGAACCATAAAATGTCCTCAAGCATAGTAAGTTTTTATAGTTACTGAAACTAAAACATTGTTATTGGCAACCCTAACTTGTCAATTTCGACTACTCGTGTTGCGATATTGATGTTGTTACTATTTTTATGGCATATATCTGTCAAATCAAATTATTTCTCGAAATACATAAATGTAAGTTTCGAGTTTGTAATTAAATATTGCGAAATTAAAAATTTTTAAATTTTACTTTATAGAAATTATTGAAATTATTTCTGAGGTAGTTTTCCAGCAGTGCGTCCACAGATTCACTGCAGTTGAGCTTTTCTGTTATAATTTGCTAGAAAAATTCCGCCTTTGCGTAGAGTTGGCAAATAGATTGAAAATTTCATCTTCAGTGTCAATGTCAACTCTGCCATTTGGCGATTTCAGATTTTATAGAAGAAAAATCGAACTGGAGTGGATTAGCGTACTTTGGAGTGAGATAATCCGCCATGTGAACATGAACCGGACTAGAATCATTTTCAACGGCGTTAGTTCGGTAGTGGAATGAAATTATTTTTATGTGAGCACTTGAGTGGATCGAAGTGGATTGACGTTTACATATTAGCAGATTGGTTACTGAATTTTTTGTTTACTACGAAATAAATAATAAATAAAAATTTCGTTATCATACAAAATGTTGATTTAGAAAGTGTAATATTATACTTCTTTCCATGATTAAAAACTTAACAATTTACAATTTGACAGTTTGCGATTTTTACCATAAAAACTAGAGGGGAGCGTACGTGTGAGGAATTGCAATGCTTGCTTCGGCAGCATTTAAATTTCAATAAGCTATCTCCCTTCCAATTTCTGTAAAAAAATGCATGTCATCATAATGTAAATCCTGCTTAACTCCCATCGGTTACAAGGGGAGAGATGAGTGGGCCTTTTTTTTCTTAATTATTCAGATAATGTAAAAGCGGTAATTTTTGGAAATGAAAATGTTCCACTCGATAAAAATTTGCACTAAAAACTTTCGGAAATTAGATATGGAACTACCTCACAAAGCTCAGATCCATCGAGTGATACTTTACAGCAAGAACTGCTATCACCCTCTGCGCATATGTTTAATGCCATTTCCTTCCATTTATAATAACGTTTTCATGTATTCATGGTGTGCCATCTGCAATTTTTCTGCTACATGTATAGTATATCTCCGCAAAATATGTATTCAATTCCAAGCTCATTAGCCACCACAAAGAAGCTTATTTATTGAAGTCATCATCTGAAAACAATTTTTTTTTTTTTTGGAAACATTCCACTTCCAAGTTAGATATGTTCCCAAAGAATAATAGAGTTAGAAATTTTAAAATTAATTAATGATAAAATTAAAAACTAAATTACCTGTATTTTTGTGAAATAAAAATGTTTTCAAATAGGATTAAATGTCAGTTTTTTTTCTTTTTTTATTTTACACAAATTCAACGAACAATTCCATTGTCATATAAAAAATTATGACATAGTGCTTCTCTCATTTCGCAGCCATTCCTGGCAGAAAAATTTAAAAAGAATATCTTGCAGGAAGAAAGTGGTCTCACTTCCTGTCACCATATAGTCCTTCTGTATAATATTTCCATAATCTACTTCGTTGTATACAAACTCCCTAGGACAACGATTGTTGTTCTAAATTTTTATAAAGCTATGGAAGAGAACTGTTGCCTTAATAATACTCTCCGGATTTGAAGGTATCATGTTCAGTTTATTCGCAAGAACTCGTCACGTCCCAATTATAATACTGACGAGTACTGGAGAGTTTATAATTAAAATTAGTTTTTATCTAGTAGCCTAGCGGGAAATGACCGCATTTGAAATGTTTTAAGGGGGAAGTAGTGTTCAAAATAAAGAAATGAGGACAAGAATACTGGATTTTTTCAATTTCAAACACCCTGGAAAATTAATTGTTCCAGAAAGCAGATAAGGCGGACTCTACAAATATCTCTCCATCGTTTGGTTTCCATAGGCATTATATTGCATACATTACTATAGGCGGTAATTAAACTATGCTATGAGGCACTTTAAAGTTGAAGTATTCGAGGCCTACATTGGAAGGACATGCAATATTGATATTTTTCCTATCCTTACTCGGAATATAAATATGAAAGCTTCGGATATTTTCAAAGTATTCCGTCTTGTATTATAGGTTATATCAAATAAATACTCTAGAAAACATCCTAATCTGCATCGCAATCGCAATTTTCATGCAGTACATGTAAAATGATTCTTAGGAAGGAAGGAAGTTTTTACTATTAGCATTAAAAGGAATAAAGAGCCACGGCATGTACGCGATATGTTAGTTTAAACTAATTCTTTGTATTTGCACACCCATTTTGTATAGGCAGTAGTCGTATCCATTAATAAAGCTAGCCTTACACCACGCATTATCTTCAGATTTACCTAAATTCTTTTTTTTTTTTTAATATTATTAAGCCAAGCTGATGGAATACCCTCTGATGCCAATCACTTAAGAACACGAGGAGAGTGACGGAGTATGTCACTCATGAACTTTTGTTGTATATAAAAACCTAGGTACATGTACCATATGTACCATATGTACATATATGTATAAATATATAGATATACAAAACCTTATAGGAAAAACCTAAAATTGGGCACTTGAAAAAAGAAAACCTATATACCAAAAAAAAAAAGCTCAAAACCTAAAATTGGCCATTTTAAAAAATAAATCATACAAATTTATAAGCTAATCATGCTTAAAACATGGTTAGCTTATCTCTTAAATGGGTGAAGAAAATTGTATCAGCAATTTTCCGCACATACCCTACATTTTATTCCCATAAAACGACTTGGGGGAAAAACTAAAGTTTCAGTTTACAACCGAAGTCGTTTTGCTTAAAAATTTTATCATCCAAACAATTACCACGACTTTCAGTACGATTTGCCGCGAAAAATTCAATATGTATGTACATACGTACATACATATTACGATAAAAGCTCCCACGATAAGAAACGCGCGCCGCATAAATGCATTGTATGTATATGCGCGCAGCGATTTCAAACGATGGAACGATGGCTGGAGTTTTTAAAAGTGTAGGATTACATTTTTGAAGCCATCGTCCAACGCGAATAATTCTGGACAAGATTGAACAAGTCCAGAATTGATGGTAAAATTTTCTCAGGGTAAGAAAATGCAATTAAGCGTTTTCTACCCTGAACAACGGCTCTTAATCACAATGAATGTGATCAAGGGGAGAGTTGGATTTTTTGAGCGGTAGAATTTGGGAGTTGGTTTTTAAGAGTAGAGTCGATTCTTAGTTTTTTAGAACACGGTCACCTCGTGTAGTGCAGCAAAAAATTAAGTCGGTTTTTTTGGTTCTTGTCGGGTGATCACAAGCCGCGAAAAATAAAAATTAATAAAAGAAAGAAAGAGTGATTTTTTGAGTCTTTGTGAGAGAACTAGGAAAGAAAAGAGCTTCCTCCTGATCGTCGGTCGGTGTTTTTAAAGAAGAATAGAGTAGCAAAATAAAGTGTGTTTTTTTAAAAAATAAAGAAACATAATAAAAGGTTATGTCGTGCTCCTTAAGAAATAAAAAAATAGAATAGAAAGTTAAGTGGTGTTTTTTTAGATAAGAAAAATTGAATAGAAATTTAAGTTGTGTCTTTCACACTAAAGAAATAGAATAGGAGGCTAAGTTGTGTTAAAAAAAGGGGAATAAAGAACTAGAGAAGAAGTTTAAGTTGTGTTTTAAAGAAAAAAAGGATCAAGAAAAGAAGAGGAAAAAAGGTACGGTGTGTTAATTTTGTGAAAAGAACCCCCTATTGGATTATCAGTGAAAGCCAAGTTCCAAAGGTAAGAGAAAGAAAATATAACACTTTGACAGATTGTAATCTGGAGGAAAGACAGTAGATAGTAGACTGTCCCATATTCGCACCAATTTGGTATAAAAGCATCACGACATTTTACTATGTGGCCGAAAGTATTTTGAAGGGTAAAAGGGTATTTGGGCTTGCAGTGTAAGCACAAATCAATCTACAAGGGATCAGAATAGATATTGCAACGGAACATTCACCATGCATATCGCGATAAAACTGCTAAAGGCTTCCAATGTGCTCGTTTGTGTTGATACGACGAGTTAATGCTACATGGCCAAAGATGCTAGGGCTGAGCGACCAGCCCCAGCCAGATCTGGGAACTATATTCCATTCAAGGATTAATAAAGAACTTGTGGGAGGAGAACTAGATGCAATACAGCTGAATAATAATATCTAAAATATTTAAAATTAAAATTCAACCCAAGTAAAAATTGATTAAATCAAGTTGATGTTTTGAGATTGTAGCAACTGAGAACAAGGATGGATCTCCGCAATTCTACTACGTATATTTTTACAGGGTGTTTCCATTTAAGTGGTTCATAGAGTAGAAGGTTAGTACTCACCTAGGCAAACATAAACTAAGACCAATTCTTATGATACCCTAGATGAATGCCCGCATAAAATTTCGTATGGTGACCGATCTATGCAAGTTTAATTTTTGAAGTGGTTTTTCGGATATATTTCAAGGACGGTTCGTCGGACAGAAAAAATGATATAATCAATTTTATATGATGTATTCTGAAGAACTTTTTAGTACAATAAAAATGTCTAGGACTGACCGTCTTCACAGTATATGTAAAAAACCTATATTTTTATATGGCAACTCCAAAAAGGGGTTTCCCGATTTTTTTTTCAATTTTGAAATTTTATTTATTATTAATATAAAAACACCATGTACCAAATTTCAGCTCTCTAATCCGACACGTTCTCAGGCAGTGCTCAAATATATAAAGGAAAACGAAATTTTTGTATGGCAACCCCACGAAGGAGTTCCCCGATTTGTCTCATTTTCGAACTTAACTTTACTTTTTTTTTTAAAGTTCGTGTACAAAATTTCAGCTTTCTAAGTATACGCGTTCTCGAGTTATCGTGCGCATAGACGGACGGACGGGCATGCAAAAAATCAAAATAACTTCTAATATTATGCGTGGCTGTCGAATGCATTTTGCTCTACCATCATTATTTCTGTGCGTTAAAAACGGAATGCCAAACTTAGTATATGCTATAGTATTCATCTAGGGTATAAAAATTGTGTGGGGTAGCAGCCATATCAACCGTTTCGGAGTTAACAACCCTTGTCGCAACAACGCTAAGTATTAAGCTTAAGTGGAAAGCTCTAAAAAAAAAATATATGAGCTTCTAAAAATACTCACTATTTCTCCAATACCAATATCCGTTTTTTTTTTTGTAGGTAGGAAAGAGTGTTATGAGAATAGTTGTCACGGCTATTTTTTCTTCCATGGTTGGATAATTACCAGTTACTCCTTAAACAAATTGCTACTAATGAAACCAAAAACCTTGGGCTGTTGTCATTCAAAGAATTTTTTCTTTTATATTCCTCTAATAAAATGCTTTCCATCATTATGGCGAATAAATGCTTCCAATGTATTTAAAACATCTTTACTGATTTAAGCCACTTAATTTTGCATGATATTTATGCCTCACCTGACTGTTAATGTTTAATCTTGTTTCAACTACTGCGTGACATCTCCTAACAACCCCGGTCTTCTATCGAAATTCGAAAAAATTACTGTATAACCATGTGCTCTGAATCGCAATTTGAACTATATTATGTATAGCTTTTGATGAAATGTCCGTTCAGTGAAATTAAATTTGGAAATAATTACCGCACTTAAATTTATTTACAGTTAAAGTGTATGATAATACGCTTATTTCACACACCGCTGTAACCAAACTAACCTGATATGAAAATGTCATCGCTCTACAATTCATCTCCTTCATTGTCAGCTTGTTCCTTTAACTTGACAAGCTTTATTAATCCTTCCTTAAAAAAATTAATGAAAATGTCATCGCTCTGCAATTCATCTCCTTCATTGTCAACTTGTTTCTTTAACTTGACAAGCTTTATTAATCCTTCCTTCAAAAAATTAACTTCTTACAAAGTGTCCTCTAGACAAGATACTATTGTTATATTTAAGGTACGTCTGCTGCACATTTAAACTTCACTCTCACTTTTAAGTCACAAAATGAAAATGACGCGGCACGTGCGTCTAAACTAACCCAGAGAAGATTCAATTTTAATACAAGCAACTTACTTTTTATTCCCAATGGGAATAAAATTCGATCTTACAAAGGTAAACTTTAATACAGCGATAAATAATTATTATTCCATGCAGACATGAACTGTGATCCGGGATGATCACATTTTAGTAAATGAATTAAGTTTTAATTCCTAGTCGATTAAAATCAATCACTTAAGAAGAAAATGTAATACACTACACTGAACTCAGATGCCAATAAGTTGCTGGTGGATATATATAGACTTATTTAAAAATCTCTATGTGAATCATTCTAAGGAAAATTGGTTGTCGTCACAATTCAAATTATTTTAGGGCATACCTAATTAGTGGGAAGTGGAAATGAATTAATTTTCTCTGCTCATATGATATAGGTTGAGAGTTGCCTGTAGACTCGTATTTTGTACGGGTCTCGCAATAGCAAAAAACTCATTACCACTTCCCGAAAATGAAATACATTCTTAGACATCAGTTATACCAAAGAGCATATAACTTAACAAGAAGCTTCTTCTGGCCTCTAAAAATGCACGAGTTTTATGGTTATTTGGTGATGTGGTCGAGAAGTAACAGACGGGAAGAAGCAAAGACTTGAGACTGAGACTGTTCCCTCTGTTGTCCACCACGCTACAGCTATACACACGCCGACACCAGCGACCATGCACAGTTTAATGTTTCACTATGTTGTCTACCTGATGAGGCGAGCCGGATTTTCTATTAATTTAGGTACTCGAAAAATTTTCATAAGAACTTTTGCACAGCATATTTTGGCTACCTACATAATGGAAATGTTTAAGGCTGAATTACAATGTGACGCTGTCGCTAGAAGCGGTTGCGAATGATGTTGCTGATACTGACGCGGATGCAGTGCCTGTTGCTTATGCTGTTCCAATGATGACGCTCTAACATGTGTTGAATTTTCGTTGTATTATTAGTTATTACATGCTGTGGCATTACTTAAAGCGTACAATTTTCACTCACAATTTCAATGTTCTGCAAAAATAAATTGCCTCAACTGCAGCTGTCAAGGTGTTGCAGGTCTCAAGTTTAAACTTTTGACAGCGACAGCGTCACAATGTAACTCAGCCTCTTTAGCCCAAGCACACGAATCAATGCAACTGACAATGATTGTGACTATACTGCCTCTCGCCCAACAATTCCTATCCCATCCGCTCATTTTACTATTCTCCCTCTGTTCTGCTGCAATGCAATGAAAATTCTCTCAAACAAAGTATTCTTGATGAAACAGGTTTCTTAGCCTGGTGCTTTGAAGATGACGAACCCCCAGCCGCTAGGGATGGCCGATACCGATACGATATTCGATATATCGATATATATCTCCCTACGATACAAGTAATTCATATCGATATTTTAATACTTTAAATATCGTTGTATCGATATTTCAATAGCTGTATCGCTAAACAAAATATCTGTTCGAATGCCCACTTTTCATACAATTTTAGGCCCGACATGAACAGACATGAGAGATGCCTTAAGAGTTGTATTATGACACTCTGAGCATATTTCATTAATAAATTTCTTTCTATTAAGCGGGGGAAAGCTTTGGCGATCGGATGTATTTTGAGAGCGACTTTCTTGAATGAAAAAGTCAACTTTTTTCCTCTCGTGATTATGCGAAACTGGTGCGTCGTGGAAAATGACTTCCTATGAGAAAAATGTTTACAACGGAGCACTAATATTCCAGAAAGAAAAAACGGAAGAAATATATGCGAAATGTGGTAACTGGAGTGTATGTTACCCAAGTGCGATCCTCATAGTACTGGGCGAGACCACTTTTTTTCCACTCGTGATTGTGCGAAATTGGTGCATCGTGGAAAATGACGACCTACGAAAAAAATATTCATAATAGATCACTAATGTCCCTGAAAGAAAGAACGAAAAAATATATGCGAAATGTAGGAAGTGGCGTGTATGTACCCAAGAGTATATTTCTCGGCGAGACCTTTAATTTGATATGCAACAACATGGTATGCATTGCATAGTACTAGATTTTTACATATAATAACAAATATCGTATCGACGATACTAAGGATATCGATATTTTAAGACCCAATATATTGGTGTATCGATATTTAAAAAAAATTGATATATCGGTTTATCGATATTGTCCCAACTATTGGACAGCCCTACCATCCACCACGCACCACTTGTGACTGGCGGCGGGCCGTCATTTAAAGCAGAGTTTTCGTAAAATTTGTGAAACGGGTCGTAATATCACCACCGGTGATTGGCAGATCGTTAACAAGCAGAGAGTTTTCATACAATTTGTGAGAGCGGTTCGTAATGGAACGATCCGCTATATAAAAATTTTCAATATATGAGATGCGTATTCTTTCTGTTAGATGTTCTTTGGTTATACGCATTTCGTATAGTATGACTATAGTTTTATATCGGACAAAAGTAAGTTAATAAATTGATGTGTAACTGTTAACGCCATTTTTTTTTATCTATCTTTAATACTTTGGAATATACAAAATTTAAGACAGAAGGGTTACAAATTACAGCCTAATACTTTCGTTGGATTAAAAATTCAACCAATATGTTTCGCTAAAACTATAAATCTAACAAAAATGCCCCAATATTTTTTATTCTTTATTACCTAAAACAAGAACACTTCTCTTGTTGTTTCGATATGTGTGATAAGTCAAATTTAGCGTAGTCAAATTCTGGTTGCGTTAGAACGTATTGCCATAGGATTGAGAGCTCAGTACAGGCGTGTGATAGAATCAGCATAGAGAATGGAGCAACAAGATATATGCTTGAAAATATTGCGATTGCTCCCACCGAAATGCTCTTAGTCGCTGTCACTACGCCAAGGGGTACCTAGGGAGTTCTTTAGTTGTTTCAAATAAAGGCAGCTGAAAATACATTTCTCCAATTTTCTCTATTCAAAGACCACAAAGAAAGGCTTCGCTAATGTACACTAATTCTATATGTATCAACACTTCTTCTTCTCTCTATATTCTAAGATGTTTACCTTTTATAATAAAATATTATATGCACATCTTTTTCTTTTGTTCAGAGGATATGCTTTTGTACATATGTTTCTCTCTCGCATAGTGTTATCAAATAGTTATGTAAAATGGTTTGCACAACTACATATTTCATTGTAGTTATAATGCAGTCCGGAGACAATGTCCTAACCAACTCTCGCAACCATACAATGGTTTTCACTAGCAACCAAATTGTTTGTTACATGCTTGTGCGAACCTAAATATTTCCGCCAAATTGGTTGCCAAATTGTTGTGAGCGCAGCGCGATTGTAGAAGCTATTTGCGAGCTGTTCGAAGAAAATACGTGTGGCCCTGGAATCGTTCTCCGAACTAATCTGCAGCTACTTATTGCTATTTGGGTTAGGACTTATCACAATTTATTTAATCAATCATTGTACCTAGAACTTCTTACAACAGACAAAAATTATTACAAAACAAACAGGCAGCCTACCTCCATAATGCCCATTACATCCAACTCATTCAACAGACTAAAATGAAATCCCTGCTGAATCTTAGAACATTAAATTTACAACATAATTTCGCTTCCATTTCTGTATAATTTTTTATTGCTTAGTGTCACGAACACTTTTTCAAACTGAAGGAACGTGACCCGAAATGATGTAGTTGCACACAAATGTAACCATTAAACTTAAGGCATTCGTCGACCCTTCCCCGGTCCCGTATTACCAGACGGATGGAATTGCTTTATATATGTCAACTCGGAGACTTGTTAACATGTGAATGTAAGAATTTCAATCTACAATAACTAATGGATTATCATATATTATCCTGCTTCAGGTGCTCCTGTCACATCCCAAGTGATTTGTTGATCTGAGCTTTTTTGTTCGCCTGTAGCAATGGGATAATAATTGCGACAATTGCTTTGTTCTATGGTGCGTATTAACCTTTTTAGCATAAGAATGTTGACGTCTTTTGCTTAAAATATTTGATGCAAAAATCCTGTCTGACAATCGTACGTAAATATATATATACATATTTTATAATAATAAGGTTTAATGCAATTCACAAAATGAAAAAGTATTAATTTAAATCAATAGATTTTGCTAATTATATTTTGGATTTAATAAAAAAAGATGCTAATATTTAAGGTAGACATCTCGTAACATTTTTTGAAAAATTTCGTTTTATTTTTTTCGCATTATCCGAAGTATTGACTTCCATAAACATGCTGTTAAATTTTGGTCGATAAATATGATCTATTCTTGTTCATGTATCCTTTTTTAGAAAAAGCGGTTCGACCAACTGCAAAGAAGCACGAAGGAATGTTGTAAGAACCTGGTATCAGTAATCGAAACTTAGTAATAAAAATGGCGGAAGCTCTCAAAAGAGGAGTTTACAGCCTATCCGTCTCAACAAATTTGGCATCATACATCTTCACGTTCTTCCTTAGGCCGGGCGCCCACTGGAGTGGTGTGTGAGCAATGTGGCAGTGGCGTGGCGATTAAATGGTAAGTGAAAAAATGTAGTCCCGTAAAAACAAATAGAATAGCGCACATTGAAATAGAGTGGCGATGGCGTGGCATTTGACAAGTGGCGTTGCACCACTTGATTGCCACTAGTCTCCGACAAGTTTAATTTTCGAGTGGTAAGTGGCAGTGGATGCCACTTCTCCTTAGTTATTACTGTTGATGTTTAATTACTTAATCGATACGCTGCCTGCCATTTTGATGCGCGCTTAATAATATTACTACCAATCCGCAACCATTCAACTGCCACACCACTTTGTTGCTACATCACACGCCAAAACCACGCCACTGCCACATTGCTCACACACCACTCCAGTGGGCGCCCGGCCTTAGAGCACTATCGAAATTTTTCTATTTTATATTTGTTGAACGGAAAACTGTTGAAAAAAGCCAAATTCAACTCTAAACTCTGAAATGGCCATTATTTTGTTAGTTTTCATCGAAACAAAAAAGATCTCCATACCAATCTGGAGTTTTTTATGCTGATTAATATTTTTTTTCTTGCTTCAGAAAATTTTCGAAGGAATCGGACCTTCCACCATCATGCATTATTTTTTTTTAAGCATCTTGAGTGGCCGAAGCCATTATTTTAAAACTGTAAAAAAACAGGATGGAATTTGTTTTTGTGTAAAGTACATATAATAGATACGTATAAATGCTTTGAATAAACCAAAACATTGATCTAAAAATCGTATGATATTCATTAAAAAAATAAATCAAGGCCGTCACATTAGGATAGTCCCTTAAATGTTTGAGTTTAGTAATGAAACAAAAACGATCTTTACTATTGGTACATAACTTAATAGTGTGACTTAAAATGTTGCGGTATTAATTTTTTTGTTTTTTTGTTTTTTTTTTTTCATCAATCAACTGACCATTATCGGTTTGCTACATAGTACATTTCAGTGAGACCTAAATTGACATTTAGTGAAAAATTTAACACAATTTTTTTAATTTTTCTAGATGGTGTTATATGCCTGAAAAGCCTATAAATGGCATAAAACTTGGGAAAAGCATAAGTGTTGGATTTTAACCCTAATTTGTTTAATAAAAACATTATCATGACAAGTTATAAGAAATACGCGCAATGAAAACACATTGTATGCATATGCGCAACAGTGTATGTGTCGCAATTTCTAAAGACAAGACGTTGGCCAATGTTTATAAAAGCATGAAATAATATTTTTTTAATCCACTGTCCGTCGCGATATTTCTTGGAATGTTTAAATTTTATCAGGATAGAAAAGTGATTAGCGAAACATTATACTACACATATATAAGTGAAGTATCTGCATTAATTAATACACGACTAGAAAGCTTTACGCTATGTATATGCTTTACGCAATAATAATAGCAAAACCATCCGCACATGGTACCAGAAAGTAAATGTTCAATGAAAATCATAACATTGTAGCTTTTTTGTTTACATCTACTTGGCTATAAGTTTAGGTAATGCCCGTGCAAAATTTACAGGCGCAGCATTAATGATTATTAAAGAATAGATCAATGTCTGATTGTATATTACCGATCAGCGTATAAATACATAGCAATTGGAATAAATAAATCAGGGTTAATTTTAAACTCGAGAAGTGCTTTTCCATTGGAATCAAACTGAGAGGTCCCTGAGGTCCGACATGGCAGCACTTAAAGGAATTGAGCTCTATATCTCTTACCTTCCTATTATTAATTGAGCTCTTTAGCTCTGGTAATTTTTTGCTTTCCTAATAGCGAGCTTTATAGCTCCTACCTGAACAAGTCGCTTGGCTAACAGAATAAGACGACAATGATCCTGATTTGAGAGAGACTTCAAACACGGCAAGAGCTCCCCTCTCAATTAGATCCAAGGGAGCTAGGATGGCAGGAGCCCCCCTAGCAGCAAATCGAAAATAAGGTGGTCAATCAGCAAAGACGGCTCCCACCAAGGAAAGTCGAACAGCCACCATCAATCCACTCCAGAATAAACTTCTTCGCATGGTGACGCACAGAAAATTCCGCCCCGACACAAAAGAAGCAAGGCGGGAGCAACATCTACCAGAGGGTTCAGAGAAAACACCCCGAGAAGTTCAAGCCAGGACCCACCATCGTAAGGAGTTACGGAGGGTGACAACCCTAATGGGTCCCAAACAAGTAAGGTAACCCAGTTTAGATTTAGAAAAATATTTAAATGATTTGGAAGAAAAAGTGCGAAGCTCATCTGAACTCTCTGTAATTCAGTACGATTCAATAAATAAACAGCTTGAAAATTCTCGAGAAGAAAGACTTGGGCTAATCGTAAAGTTTAGAGTAAATACACAGAAGTTCAAAACGAGCTTAAAAGTGTTGATGTGCCATTGTCGACAGCGTCAGTGAGCCCACCTAGAGTGAAACCCGTTCGGTGATCAGCACAGAGGACACTAGTTTCAGAAAAGTGTCCAATTCAAGCTTAAAAATCTATAATTTCGACATGGAAGATAGCGCAAAAATCGCAAAGCTAACTGCCCAGCTAATTGTCATTTTCTCTGGAGAACAGCATCTAAAATTGAGCCTTAAGCGCCAAACATTCCTAGGATGCTGTAAACAAGTTATTCAATTTATTTCGGTGAATGAACTAACAGCATTCCTACAAATTTTCCGCACAAGACTTCGAGGCGAGACTTTTCAGCTTTTTTACTCCAATATTCCCACTACTTTCAAAGAAGTGGAAGATCGGCTAAACTGAACATATTTGCCTAGAGAAACTTACCAAGAACTGGTAAATAACTTAATCACCACTAGATAATATCTAGAAAATTTCACAGTCTTCATGGTACGAGTAAAACAGATGCTGGCACTCTGCAACGAGACAGCTGAATCCAAATACGGTGCCACAGCAGCACGAGCTGTTAAAACTTAACTAGAAGACGCACTAAAAATGGTGTAAATAACCCATATGTGTGCCAATATCTCTTTATCATGGCCAATGGCACTGTAATGACCTCACACAAAAAGAACAGCAACAATTCTTAACTACTTCATCTTTTAACTGAAGAAATTTATTTTCAGGTTTATGATTTATTTTTGTTTGTTTCTTGTTTTTTTTTTTTTTGTAAATAGAAATTCCATACGCGTAAGCAGCATATTTCAACATGACAGTCATTTTAAAGGGAACCCCCATATTACTTTTTAGTCTTAAAGGTTTCAAAAGGAGATGTGGATTTCATCATCGTTCTTACAATAAAAAAAAAAAAAAAACGTATTTTAATACAACTACATAGCTTTAAAACTCATAGGAAAATATTTGATATACTTAAATTTCTAAATAGGACTCGATGCTTGAGTATTTGTCCTAGTCTATCTAATCCATCTAAACGCCTTCGATGTAACCACAGAAAGTATCTCAACTATCTAAACTCTTACAATATAAAGTAAAATTGCTTTTCAAAATCTCTTAAATATTTTTCCTCATCTTGTTGCCATGGTCTAATTGATGATGGAATCTATAAATTAATTAAAATATTTTTTAAATAAATTGAAATAACATCAAATATTCATTAAAACATAAATAAATAGCACTTCGCTCCAATTATTTACATTTTCCTATGTGCATGTTCATTTTCTTGATGACCAGCTACATAAATGCTCACACTAGCCACATTTGTAGTTAATAAGTGGAAGTATAAAAAAAAAACTAACAAGCACCAAAATTACCATTACTGGTTCACAGTTTATCTGAACAAGTCCTTCCATTACTCTAGAAATACGAAAATTTCGTAGCTTCCATTTCTACAGAAGTTTAATTATATTTCCCTTCTCCTAATTAATAGTAACCGTTATTGTTTCCTGTGCGCTTGTCCGGTCTTTGGCTAGAGCAGTCTGGATACGTTTGGGTCTGCCCTCTTATCCACTAAAAGCTACTAGTGAGATGTTGTTTGCATTTTTAGCAAGGTAGCACAATGGACCGGCTTGACCTCCGTGCTTGGCATCTCATGTTTTCAAATAATTCCCAAATAGGAGGAGTATAACATGACTAACATTATAAAGTATGAGTTTAAGGCAAAATCAGTGATGACCTCAAGAATAAGGCTGTGGCGTATGCTTTAACCATTTTGTACAGCGGTTTAACTAATTTGTACGTCATTCTTATATATTGTAATAGGTTAGATCTATTCTATTGACCTTACTCTAAGAGTGACTCGACACAAGTAGTTGCAAAACTAGAATAGATCTAACCTATTACAATATATAAGAATGACGTTTAGCTCGCGGTGTTACCGCTGGTACAAAATAGTTAAACCGCTGTACAAAATGGTTAAAGCATACGCCACAAAGGCATATAACAGCAGCATTAAAAATTTTCTCATAAAGTACCAATTCCCTACAATATACCGTCGCCTTATATAATTGGTTAAATCAGGGTAATTGGTACCGCACCACTTTAATTCTTGAATACGTTGTTTTTTCAAGGATTTCGAATGCATCAATTTTATTTTGCCCCATAAACCAATTTTTTTTATATATATACTCGTATATAATCTAACGATGGGGCACAAGTAGAAAGTGGCACTAATAGGGTCTCCTCCCTCTCTTTCACATTCCGAGTACAAAAGCAATTCACAAAGTTATGGACATAAATTGAAACGACTTCAACACTTACCATAAAAACTGATTGCGCGGAATTAATAACACTTGGAGTTGGAGCATATAACTTTAAACTGCTTATTCAGTGGATCCCGTTTTTTCACCTTAAATTGCAGTTTTTGCTAAGATTTTTCCAAAGCAGACAGATACTTCTACATTCGAAAGTGCATCAATGGGATATTGAGATCAAATCTCAATAGTCTTAAGACTCTAAACTGAATTAAATATATTTCGTTGCTGCATAAAGAAATCAATCCAAACATATACACCTACTTACGATAGTGCTACAAACGGAAAGCCCTCTTAAATAATTATTACCTACTCCTAGAGGCTGCTGAGGTAGGAGTTGGAATATCAATCTGGCAGCTATTCTCTGGTAAAGGAAGCAATCAGTGTAGTGATAGCATAGTCAAGTAGCCGTGTTCAAGTCGTTACCTCAAGTCTTTGTGAGAAATTTATTGTGACCTTCTTGTTGGCAGCTTAAGTGGTAAAATGCAACCCAAGCAAAGGGGGATTTTTCAAGGATGCTCAGGAATGTACACACTGCATTTGAAGACGGAAAGATTAGAGGTGCAAACGCCAGACACAGTTGTGTTTTAAGTATGCAATTTAGCGCGATTAAAAATTCTATGAATTTGCATGATGTGTCCATGTAAAGTTATTCTTGCGACCGTATTTCATGATTAAACTGGAATTCATGACAAAGTGACACAATCAGGATTATGGATTTCGACATTGAATAACGTAACTCGACATCTAAATTGGAATGAACGACTTTTTTTTTAGTTATTCATAGATTCCTAGTATAGAGTATTCTATGACATGTGCGATCCAATTATGACAAAAATTCGGGAGAAAAAATTTCAATACGCAAATACTGGATTATCTGTACAATGTTCCTATCCTAAAAAAAATAAAAATTTCAAAAAATCATATTTGATGAACAGGAAACCGACCTTGATCTATATATCAAACGAATCCTTTGTATTTATAGGAATATTCAATTAATATGAAAGGACATAATATTCGTATTTGTTGGTGATAATTCGAATGAATATTTCTCGAAATTCTTGGGAATATTTTAACCATCATTTAATTGGAAGAAGGGACAATGTTTTCGAGTTGTCTCTTTAATGGCAGAAAGCATAAAATTTTATATAAATAATAATACTTATTATTATGCATATAAATTTTATTTATCAAAAAGTTTAAAAATAGGTCAAGTCAGGTAACTCCTTCGGTTGCCAAAAAAAAAATCCCGTTTTTCACTATATATTTGGACATTGCCGGAGAACGCGTTAACGTAGAGATCTGAAATTTTTTACACGACGTTCTCATAGAAATAGTACCTACATATAATCTCAAAAATTGGCTAAATCGGTCAACTCTTTCCTTGTGTTGCCATATAAAAATTCAGGTTTTTATGTATTACTATGAAAATGATCAGTCAGACGTTTTTATTGTGCAGTACTGAAAAGTTCTTCAGAATATAAAATCCTATTACATTAGTTGTCGTTATTTCTACTGTCTAGAAATTGATGCGAAAAACCAGTTTAACAATCAAACTTGCACAGAAGGGTGGCCACAAAATTACGGGGAGTCATCTGCTGCAGTGGCTTACAAACGTAGCTCCCTCCAATCCGTCGCACTAGAATTTTCTACTGTCAAAATAGGTTTTCGCCTGAAGCTTTGAATATATAAATAGAAGTGAAACTTTGAAGGAAGTGTCAATGTCACCAACTCTTATCAAATTACCGTTGCGTCCATCTATTGGACTAGATTTAATAGTTCGTAATATTGAGCCAATAAATCAGCTCACAAAGAATTTATTCAGAATGTATTCATCTCCAATTCCCTGCAAGGATATCTACCGATGCCCCTTTTATGCTTGGCAAAATAACTTAATTTTACAGAATTCCTACAGGTAGCATGCACTCATTGCCCGACTAGAAGAGTTAAATTGGTTCACCAGGCAACTGCACTACGGAGCTACGGATGTTCGTCCAATTCTCGTAAGTCGACATCAGTTTCACTTGAACATAAACATCTTGCCTCGATTTAAGTCACAGGTATTGGACAGGTTATCAAGTCGACTTAGTGTCGGCTTGATCTTTTAGTACACCTCACATGATCAGCGGATACAACAAGCGCTAGCAGTGCGTGTGAGTGCCAGCCAACTACCATCATTATCGACCCACTGTCACATTTATTTGATCCTTTTTCGGCTCTAGCCGACTTGGTGTTGAAACCAGTTAGCACCCTTTAGCTACCGTCCACACAACCTATCTTAACACTGACGATATCGAGAGTTCCAGGCTCTGTCCCGACCTGGTCACTGCAGACACCACATTATTTGAACAGCTGATGTCTAATCAGTTGACGATAATATTTCTTCTCATAGCAACCGTTGGAGGCATTGTTGCCATCCCTCAGTTATTTCGACAACCTCAATCCATATGGTACAATTGGTACCATCCAGCGGCTATCAGCTCGAGGCTAAAGAATAACTCCTCAACGCTCGTTGTACTATTCCAACTAGTACCCCATCAGCAGACCTCAGCTAAAGTCTTGGCTGTGGTTGAGCGGCTACTGCTTTGACTTCAGGACATACTAGTGAACTAGTATTTCCACGGAATATATTAGCACTCTATACTAAACACCCACTTTAACATACAAACACCATTGCAAACCGATTAGGGAAGCGGTTATTATTATCATACAAAATTTTAGTGTCATCGAAAGGTGATGAATATCTCTGATGGTGTTGACATACGGCTTGTTTGAAAATTATATAAGCTTGTTGGTGCAGTGAATTCTGAAATTCCCTGGTACTGCAATTTCATAAATAATAATGAAATTAGGAGGCCACATTTCAAATTTCGACCTTATCTCACTTTCACAAAATGTATTAATGCCTATTCGGCCTCATTATGCTTTGGGGCTCTTGTTCCTGCGTCAAGTTTTACGCAGCTAACTTATATTTTACGAGCTAACTTATGGTTACCTGAAATTAATTCGAACGGAATAATAGTGAATCGACTTATGAGCTGAGCTGGTAGATTTTGCCCGTTCGAGCCGCTTAAAATGCTTTTGGGGAGTTTTGCCTTTCTGTTGCAAACCCTATTTATGTCCTGAAAGCAATGTGGACCGAGCCGAATGAAGGCTAGTTTCTTCCGAAACTCTTTATCGAGAAACATTTTCGTTTGTTCCTCAATAATTGTTGACAAGCAATTAATTTGGGACAACACGGTTCTGTAGGCTGGGTTGTGCCTATTAAGGGGTCGGTGAAAATACGGTTAAATATTTTTCGAAGTTTTTGCATAAATTTATATAATTTTTGCAGTTGAGGTGGGAGATTTTTGTATTTGTAGTGTTTGCTCGGCACTACACTGGAAAGGAAGGCGACGTGTCCTTCAATGGCTTATGGAAGTCAATATGGAAGTCAATTTCGAACTTCGTGAGATTCCGTTGCGAGTCAGGGAGATTTCCTCCAAGGAATTGAGAGAGCCTGTCTCGAAATTGTTGCCAGTCAACATCTTTAAGTGAAGTTTAGGCTTGAGGGTCAGAAGCAAGGATATTTAAGGGCGCGCTGGGGGTGATTGAGAGTTCAATTATTCATTATTATTTACTAGATTAGAGAGATCGCGGGAAAGTCGCAATATCTTCCGAGACAACGACGAAATAATGGGTGGTGTTAAAGAGTAGCCAGTCATGTACTGCCTTGCCCGACTGACTCATGACAGAGTCATACCGCAACGGGTGCCTGGCGTTGAAATCGCCACCAAGCACCATGTATAAGAAATTGTCCGAGATCCAAGCAATACTGTTCAAGTTAGTCTGGATATCAGCTCCCGCGGCATGGCATCTATTATATAGGGCGATTAGGAGAAGAGACTCCTTGTCTCGAAGTTTTAACTTGACATCAGTGCATTCCATATTGGAAAGGGTACTTATTTTCACCTCGTTGAAGTTCAGGTTTTGCATAACGAGTAGGGTAGTTCCTAGAGTAGAATCAAATTTGTCCTGACGGACGAGGCTGTCGTACTCAAAAGCTAACTTATGTCTCTCAGTGAGGAGAGTTTCAGAAAGGAACATAAACGTGGGTTTATACTCAATTAGGAATAGGTTAAGGGCTGCTCTTTGCTGTACTTTACCAGCGAATTGCAGTTAAGTGACATAATTTTTAGCTTACCTAATTACCTAGACATAGTCCGAATGCAAATTGAAGGTAAGCTGCTTGTTTTTCCGAGATGGAGGAGAGCTTCCTGTATTTAGGAAGGAAATTATTGATTTTGCACATCAGGGCGAAGAGATCGCAGCCACAGAGTGGTTTAGCTTCTTTGGTGAAAAAATCGTCAACTTCTGAAACTCTAGGTTTTCTACGTGCTGCTTTGGGGGCAGACTTAGGTGCTGCTGATGGTTTGGGGGCTGTGGGTTTCACGGAACTATTATTGACAGTTTTATTTGAAATTACCTGAGCGAAAGAATTACCTGGCTGCTACCTGGTTCCTTGTGGCTTCCTTCACGAAGTTTCCATGCTGGCGACGTTCCTTGTCCTTCTTTACTCGTAGCTGCACGATCTCTTTGTATTTAGGGCAACCCCTATAGCTGGCGGGGTGTCCTTCCCCTTTGCAATTTATACATAATAGGGTACCTTCCCTATCATTTTACCTCTCACACTATCCAAGTAAGTGGTCATTTTTATATATGACACACCTGTCAACCGCACAGTTTTTGGCAACGTGGCCGAAGGCCTGACAACGCTTACACTGTGAGATTCTCGGTGCGCGATATTTCTCCCAGTAAACAATCTGGTTCAGTATGCGATTTATAGTCATTATATATTTAACGTCGTAGTTTCCGCCGAAATTTGTAACAAAGTAATTTGACTCCTTAGTCCTGGGAGTTTCAAGTTAGCAACGGAGTTATTCGTGAATCTACGTAGTTTCTCTTCAAGTGCTTTCTTCACATCCTCGGCATGGTATGGGTGCTGTACTCCCCTCACAAGAAATGTTGTGGTCCTGTCAGACTTTGACGTGAACCTATAACTCTGCACGCCGATGTCCTTGATGATCTGGAAAAGAGTCCTATGGTCGTCCAGTGAGATTGGCTTTATAATGCACTTCGTACCCTTTGCAAGCTTAATGAAAAACTTTGGCCTCAACACCAGTTTATCAAACTCGTTGTTAAAAACCCTTTCGTTTAGATTTTGGCAGACAATCAGTGGTGTCTGACTGCCTTTTTAACTTGGGCGGTAGTTGTTTTTGTCTCAACCTCAAAGTTCTTCCGGTTTCCCAAAATGTGATAAAATCCACCGGGGTTTTCCTCCCTGGTTGATTGATGCTTCGACGCCGATGGGTTCCTCTGCACTGGCATTCCAGCAGATTTAGGAGAAGTTACTGGGCTTCCCCTTGCTCTCCGCTTCTTATTTTCCACGATAGTAAAATTATTTTCATCGTTTTCGTCCTCGGAAGATGATGATTCAGATGATGAAGAAACATCTCTTCAACGTCGCCTATGTGGCACCCACAAAACTTTTCACTAAATTTTGTATGTATGTGTCTGTATCACTTTTCACTACTTTTTGAATGTATGTGTCTGTATTACAACACTTTTAATTATGTGTGCCTGTATCACTGCACCCCGCTTCTATAATATGTGACTGTATATGACTGTATTACCACATGATTCATACGTTTTCCACCACTACTAACGCAGTGGCGCACAAAACAAATACGGAATACCGTCGGTAAAACTGATAATCAGGTTGATCCATTATTCGTTTGGCTGATTGTTCTCAAGCAAGAAGTCCAAAGGTTTCTTATTTACGTGCAGACAGGTGACAGGCCTTTGTACCTAAGAATTATAACCGTGGACATGAGTACATATAACGATAATGTAATGTGCGCATAGTTATTTGTTTATTGTTCTGATTCTCGTTGTGTGATTAAAGTGGCTTTCGGCAAGCACTGTCTCAGTGAGACAACTGAGACAAAACTTTAAGCAATCGTCTCAGTTGTCTCAGTTCAAATAAATCAGCTGATTTGCCAATTTTGACATTTAAGTAATTTTGAACACAGAATTGGATAGTAATAAATTGAGGAAAGTGTTGTTAGTTTATTCAAACAGCTCACTAAACATTTATTTGTAATTAAAATCACAAAATAACGAAACTGAGTCAACTGAGACAAGAAAATTCAGTTTCACTTGTCTCAGTTGCTCAGTGGTTGCGTTCGAATTTGGTAGCTCAATATGGAACTGAGACAGTTCCCCGAAAGTGCAGTCTCAGTGAGCCAACTGAGAATATCTCACTTGTCTCACTGAGAATGTGCTTGCCGAAAGCGCCTTAAATATCCGTGATTTATGAACGGGAGATTCTTTGCTTGAATTTTGTAGTTGATGCGTTATGAATCAGGGGCACCTGAAGTGGTTATTGCTTGATCATGTCATTTGGATTATTTTGGGGATTCATAGCAATATGGAACAAATCGATAACATTGTTTAATTTCACTAATATAGGTATATCAACGAATTTTCATCCCACCAAATCATCTGAATCCATTGATAGCAAGTTACTTTATAGGTAACTCGAGGCTCACCAGCTACTGAAATGATCCCAGTTTTAGTAAAATTACTTTTTTCTAACAAAAACAATTTGAACGCTTCTTTGGTCTTATTTCACAATTTAGTTCGGCATTAATTCACTTTATAAAAGTTAGATAAGACCAAACGTTGAAATTTAGCCTTATTTCACTTTATGAAAATTCAATAATGGGAAATTTCAGAATGCGACATTATTACGCTCGGCTTTGTTTAATGGCTCGCAGTTTATATATTATTTTCCATTCATGTTCTGTTATAATAATTCCCATGGACGCTAATAGGAAAATTTGAATAAGAACGTAAATTTTTACCCAAAACAGATAGCTAGGAATCGCCATTCAGATGTATGACTCGCCTAGATACTCGCATGTCAACTGATAAAGTGCTTGATGAGTTAGCTAATATCAGAGCACGACTAGACTATAATATTTTGTACCATACTTCTATAGTTTATTATTGAATATATGGACTTACATAAGAACTCCCCTTTCAAGACAGAATCCTGTATACCTTACTGATTCAGGGTATCATAAAAATTTCTGTTAGATAAATTTTAACTTTTTCGTATTATGAACTGAAATACGAATATTTTTTTATTCCTCTACGTTTTTCGGAGTATGTGACGGTGTAATCTCCAAACCTATAAATTTTATATTTTATTTCCCTTTTCAAGTGGTCAGCATTTCTACATATCATTTTTAGCATTTTTGATCATAAATATTCTTCTTCTCAGTACTTCAAGTTCATCTTGCATTGCATTACCTACTGAGAGACGTCATAAAACTTAATGGCACACTAGAGTGAAATTTACTGGCTGATGGGGTAACTTTAATTAGACCGAGGAAAATCATAGTTGTCTTCTCGGTAAGTGCGATATATACATATACATACTATAAAATACAGCATTCTATTACTACTGTTTCAATTCGCCTATACATACATGATGTGCCAGTTGTCCAAACGTGTATGGCGTCACGAGCACGGTTTCTTTCGGGTAAAATAATGTTGAGTAACAAAAAAAGAATGTTATAAATGGTCGAGTATTAAGCATATTGTTTAATACTCATAATAAATCAGCGCTCTGAATAACGTCTTCTCCAAGAGGAAACATACGTATCGAGATCTCGTTTTGCTCTACCATCCTCCACCCCCCGAAATTTCGTGATTTTACGATGAAACGTCATTATTTAAACATCATATCTCGAGAAAGGGGCACCCAATTTTTTCGATTCAAATGCCAAATGAAGCTTAATACTTTATATTTTTTACAAAAAAATATAGAGGTACTGAGCGAAATTTTTTTTTTAATAATAGCATTTTTTTCAAAAAAAAATAATATTATTCACTAGAGAGGACCTGTAACACTTTTTGTGTTTTTTGTTATTCGTAGCAATTTAGTTCATCGTTTACCTCATTTTCTAAGAAAAAAACTAAAGATCCAGGCGTGTGGATAAAAAAAGGTGTAGTGACAAAAATAGTATATTAGATTGAAGAAAAAGTACAATGAATGGAAGTGTAATGCTTGTGAACCATACAAAAAAATAGTGATACATTTCGGATTATTAACGCCAATTCAGTTAATCGCGCGAAAATTTTGAATATGGTGTTGGGGCTAGGTAAATAAATTTTGAAAGTTTCATCCAAATTTGCGGTGACCGGGTTCCAAGGTGATCCGTTTCGTATGCAGTGGCTGTATTATCATGCGAATATAAGTTTACCATGGATTTAGTGCTATGATGAAGTAAAATGTTAGAATAAAAATATTTTTACATACGTACATAAATATACTGGCGACTAGTTTTAGTTACACACCTTATTTCTTAGAACATGATGATAAAAAATAATACGGCCACTTTACTCTACAAGCAGAGTTTCACAGTAATGGTAAATCATAAATCGGGAGATACTACTCAATAATGCTAAGCACTGCATGACAAAAACCGGAAGGAAAAATGGTTAGGGGTCACCTTATGGACTTTCATCACCTATGTCTCCAACCATAGATTTTGAATATGGACTTAAATTGATCTATGATTCCTGAAATTTTATTGTAGTTGTGTAAATGTGTAACCATCGTGACAAAAAAGCGTAACTTAATTTGAAATCAGCGATTCAGAAATCATATTTTTACAAAACTGCGTGCTCGTATTACTAAAATCACGGAGATTATTACGAACTAACAATGTGGCAAAGCACGAGATTTTGCAAGGCTTAATTTCAGTAATAGACAGTGGCGGATCTAGCAATGTAATTAGGTGGAGGGGGGGGGTCATTTTACAAGTTAAATTGACAAAAAAAAAACATCAAGCGCTGTAAATCGCTTAATTTAACCACTGCAGTACTGTAATGAGGTACAAGGAAGGTTTTCGCATTAAGCGGTGGATGTGTGATTTTTTAACTTACTGTTATGGCCGCACATAAACGTAGCCACAGCTCATGTGTCCTATCCGACTGACAGATGTGAACGTTGACTGCTGGCGGGACTGAATTGGCGGAGATGGAAGAAGAGGAATCGGAGAGGCCAGAAGACGGACGGCCAGCCATATTTCTTAAAGTCAGAAAGTGTGATTCTGATAGCGTGGTAGGACGTAAAGTCCAAAAGGTAGTGGAAAAAGAGAAAAATAAAGAGATCCCGTAAAACAGAAGTTTTATTTTCAACAAGTCACAACCAGGAGATAAAATATTGTGCCCCCGCAGTAGTAAACTCAAATCGCTCGCTGCAAGAAAGGAGTGAAAACGCCCCAAGTATTCAAGCCCCACCACAAATTAGCTGCCCACCTGTAAACCAAAAAAAAAAAAAAAAATTAAGAGGAACAGGGAACAAAAGGAATCCAAAAGAAAAAACAAAGCAAAATATGATAAGCATTAGTAAAAAGTAACCTCAAAATTCTTATAAGAGGATATAAAGAAAAGTTTCTTATTTTCGCGAAAAAGTGGCAAAAATTATTTAATTTATTTATAAATATATAGAACGACATTTCTTATTTCGACATAAAGACTTAACTTGTGCTGTCCTGATACAGAAGCATCTGAAATTGAAAAAAAAAAAAAATATATTATTATTTTGCCATATGTGCCAAAAGTCATTTGGATTGTTCTTAAATATCTAACCAGATTTAGTATGTCAATATGAAGATTTACCTTGTGCCCTCCTGATATTGGAGCTCCTGAGGATATACTATGTTCCTATCATAGTCGACATTTGTGTGGGTAATATCAGAATAAAGATATATCACCGAAGAATTGACGCACTGATAAAAAATTCAACGACCAATCACTTGATATCGCCCCCCACAGGGATGCTCTTCCTCGGGCGCGTTTCGATCAATGAAGTATTAGCTGGTTCTCCAGAAAGCCACCCTGAGGAATCTGACGGTTACGAAAGTTATACGAATAATGTAAAGTAAAAGCCTTTTGATCAAAGGTGCCGAAATTACTTAGCAACGAATAGAGAAAGTTCCAGTGGGTCGATCCCAAAACGGAATTGCATGCGGGTACAATTTTGTGTGTCAAAAATAGTTCTTACGTCGTTTCCAACATTGAAAAAAATCGTTGTGATTTTATTAAAACCTTTCGAATTTCTGTTGAGTTTCTATGAATATATTGCCTTTGGTAAAACACTTTTTATCACTAATTAATCCAAGTAATTAATTTAACGACGAACTCATTTGTTTACAGTTCTCTCTCAGTTGGTACTTGGTGCTTAGACCGAAAGAGAACGGTATATAGAAGAGAGTGCACTTTCTCCATTCTTAGCCCCCGGGACCCCCCTCCACGATACGCCACTGCTAATAGACATACTAATTGCTGAAAATTTTTAAGAACTTAAAATCTCAAATAACGCAAATATTTATGTAAAGCATGACAAACATAATAGATTTTCTGAAGAAAAAAAATGTAACAAAAACGTTTTCTGATGCACTTGAGTAATACAAGAAATTTTTATTTTCTGTATGGTCTAACTATAAAATAAACGTACTATTAGTATATAAGTTAAACACCATAAGCAACACTTGCCGTAACTTGATGCGATCAGAATTATTCCGTCAACCTGGAAAATACATTTCGGTTCCCAGGAAATTTCTGCTGACCATGTGTCTGGTAAGTTTAAGGAAGAGCATTTTACGTTTAGACACACATGTAATTTTTAAACTTAATTCTATATACGGTAACTTATGGTGGAAGTGTCTACATAAAACAGATTTTTTTTTTTTTTCAATTAATAAATTTTATTAACTTATATCTTCAAGTTGAAATATACGACGTAAATCGATCCGCTTTTCTAGCTGAAACGACAAGAAGGAGCGCTTTCGTTTCAAGTAGGACAACTATTCTTGCAATATCCTCATATGAAATTAAGTTGAATCTCATTTGAGCACATTTACACCAGTGAACGAAAATACAAGAGATAATTAATGTATCTCCACAGGGAAATGCTGAGTACTTCGCAATATTAGAAAAAGTTGTTGGCACAACAGTTGTAAAGTTATAGAGCTCTCTATGTATGAGCTAGGTATTGATGAAGATTATTGAATCCCCCATTGAACGACTTCTCAAAGCAGAATGGCATTATTGTCATTGTATGTAGAGCAGAGAGGTTCCCGCTTTATTCGACTTATAGCAAGTAATATCGTTACCCAAATGAAAGCCCTGGGCAATTTTTAAAAAACTAAGATGCAATGCTTGCGGCTTTATACACAACATAAATTCCAAAGATTGTAACTGCCAGAGTGGTGATAAAACATTTAGTCGATGGACATCCACCGAAATTTCTACTTGCCTTTTCAAATATCTTAAAAGGATGTCATTGTTATTCTGTACGATATTTAGATTATAATCCGTAACCGATAATCATATTGCGTTTTACCAATGTATCGAAATTTTTTTTTTTTTACATTACAAATAACTTTGAGAAGACTGAGGATTCAAACAACACGAAAGGATGGTCATAAAGAAGATTTCAACTATATCATTGAATTCATTAGCGTAATAATAATAATTTCCCAGTTATTAAGTATAATAACAGATGGAATAATATTAAACTGGTTCATAAAAATGTTTTCGAATATGCATTAATAATTTTCAGCCGATTGGCATTACATTAGAATTATTTGTGCAGCTTGAAATTACTTAGAAAAAAATTCGCCAAGATGTAATTGCAATTGGAATATTTCAATAGGATATACCTACAAAATATTTTGACTGAATATCAAAAAATCCACTACGATGTAGAATAAATTCTTACTAAATATGTTGCGCTAAAAATGCTAGGTTTGATATAATACCAATTCACCAGTACACAACATCTACAATATTATATTAGCACCTCTAGTACTAAAATAAAGCTAAAAAATAAAATAAACTGGAAAATTATTTATTGTAGACTAAAAATGCCGAGACACGTATAAAAACTAAGAAACTAAAGCTTGGCCGTTGACTTTTGGCGTATACGGCAGGCAAGACTAATGCCGTACTGATGAGTATACGGTTCCTGCTGATATGAATCACCTGCTTTTGTATACACATTTTTTTTTTAATTTGTCGGTTGTAAAATTTTCCCACTCAATTCTCAAGCTGCGGATTTGGCAGCAAAATCGGTCAATTTCATATTGACTAAATTCGCTATGAATTTATTTCATAGCAAAACTCTGTATGAAATGCTAGTAGGGCTAATCTTGCTAGGCATTCGAGTAATGACTTAGTATTTCCCCTCGTATATAATTCACACCTAAACATTATTTTAAGTGCATATGTGAGGTCAGCTTGGCTATTCACTTTGGCGTATACGCCATCCAAGAACCAAGCCGTACTGATTAGTATTTGGCTCCTGCTGATACAAGACCCCTGCTTTTGCATAGAAATTTTTTCTTTTCTTAAGATTTTTCGTTTGTAAAAGAGTTTTTGCCACTCAATTCTCAGCTCGATAAATTTCATATTGACTTAATTCGCTATGAATTTATTACATAGCAAAGCTCTCTTATTATTGAGGCAATGGAATATTGGGAATATAGCTTGAGTAGTTCTGTCCATTGCTTCTTGGCGTTAGAACTAGAATGGGATAACTCTCTAGCCTGCATGCCATTTGATGCGATGGTACTGAACAATTCACGTAATTCCTATAATTGAATAATTTCCAAAAATTTCGACGTATATTGCTTGTTAAGAATTTGAATTTGAATCTCCTGTTGCAATGCAAGTGGCTAGATATTGCTAAAGTTGGATGAATCCTTCTTGTAGACTACTTATTTGTCACAGATGATAGTTTATTATATTCCACGAAAATCAATTCTTTCATTTTTAATTAATTTCAATTGATCTCTGGTTGCATTCAGATATGCACTTTCCATCATATTCCATCTTCTATCAAAAGAGCCGATTCCTAAAAGCACCGACCTACAAATGAGTTTACTGTATAGGTGGAATACCACGGAACATTCAAAATAAGAGGTCAACTAGAATAGAAGATTTAGAGTATAAAGCTTTCAGATATCAGTTCAATGAAATATTTTACAGGCAGTGAACAATTCTTTATTTAATTGCTCTATTCTACCCTTATAGATTCCGCAAAATTCTCGTTTCAAAGAATGTCATATTACGGTTCCCTTCATTAAAATCCAATAATATTAAATGCAATTCTTCCAATTCCCAAAGTGTTTTATAAATATAATTAAAACCGGCTTCTCTCGAGATATTCGAGATATGTCCGTGCTCCAGTTTCTCCTGGAACTCAAGAAAAAGCCATCACAATTAAAAGTTTTACCCTGCAACCACCAGAGCCACAAGTGATGGAATGGAAAAATAGAAAAATAATTTCCTTTGGGAATCAAGTTATTGGAAAATGCATCGGATGGAAATGAACTTACTTTTCTTGTTTATTTTGTAGTTTAATAGCAATTAAAGTGTTTGTGTAAGTACCGGTGTACTCGTACGATAACAGTTTAAAAAATCAAATTTAATTTAATTACCTATTAACAGATTCATAGAAATAAATCAATTTATTTACAAAATAACCAAAAAAGTAGAAAATGTGATAATAAAATAAATCATTTTATTTCAGACTATCTGATGACATCCTACACCTTAAAATCAAGTACTTAAAGCCCAACAAAAAAAAGTTTTGCGTTGACTGTATATCGTTTTGTATGTTCAACCTACAGTTCATTATTTTTTTTGCGCTCACGCGCATTAATTATCTGTTATTTGAAAACTTCTAAACATAGACATAACAGAACACTTTGAAACTCCATAACTTTCCTTGCAGATATAGAGACACCTGACACTGGGGTCATTTACGAGCCTTGTAAGAAAGGAATTAAAATAATACAATGGACGCAAAAGAAAGAATTGAAGGAAACCTTTTTCATCTCTTTTCTTTAATTACTATTTCAAAAATATTCGAATCTCAATTTGCAAGTCTGGATGAGAGCAACAGGGTGTACTGAAAACTAACTACCTTCTTCCCGAAAAAGTTAAACAGATGCCAAAGGATCTCGGAGCAGAACTGATCCAACACTGATGAGCCTAGTATTTTGACGTGAACACGAATTATATTTTCGAATGCTAAAACTCTGAGATGAGCGAAAAATAAAATGTATGAAGATACGTAGATGTATGATATTGAGGAACATATTTGCGCAGGTGGATATTGTACACTATTAGAGATCCAATGAAGCAACATAGGGATAGCGTTAGCATAATACCATAGATGGCACAAGAACTAGATGTCGCACGCAATACCAAAAAGTATACAAAATTTATATGGCTGGGTGGTCCATTCCGGAATGGACCACAATATTTGAAATGATGTATACATCGAGTATTTTTTCGTATCTGAAGTGTTGAGGATGTCGATTAAATGTATACAATAAAAAAGCATTTGCTTTCCGAATGCTCTAAAACATGTTATGGTCCATTCCAGAATGCACTATCCATTTCACAATTTGTATACTGTGCTCTAGTATGGCATGCGACATCTAGTTCTTGTGCCATCTATGATAATACTCACTACAGAATTCATTAGCTCATCACCAGATACCAAAAGGATTATAACTACCCGTTATGAAATATTCCTGCTGCACAGAGAGATCAAACTTAACGTTCGGAGTGAAAGCATAGAAAATACGTGGTTAGCAATTACAGATCACTGTACAAAATCAATAGATAGCTCTCTATGTAAAGAAAAATGCGAAGAGTCAGGTTGGAAGGTTGCTAGATTGTAATAAAGATTAGCTGCAAAGGTAACAGGAATAAAACTCTGAACATGACATTTTTAAAACAACAGGAAGCCATTCTGGAAAAACATGCGCAAAGTAAGATATATTTTATGTTTTTACAAAATTATAAAAGTTATAAAAAAAAGGTAAAAAACAGCACTAAGTTTGATCTTATCAAAATTACAAAAATTGACCAAGTCCTAACTAGGTTATTTTATTTTATTTATTTTTTCCCGGACGTTAATCGAACCTACACTTGTTAGAATCAGTCGATGTCTTGTATTTATTAATTTGATTTAGAATCGTTAAAAAAATAAAAGTTCTTAAAATTCTTCTTTATCCATTATTATACCCTAGATGAAATCATAGGGGTATACTAAGTTTGTCATTCCGTTTGTAACACCTCGAAATAATGATGGTAGAGCAAAATGGATTGGACACTCATTCATAATATTAAAAGTTATTTCGATTTTTGAATGTCCGTCCGTCCGTCCGTCCGTCCGCCTGTGCGCACGATAACTTGAGAACGCGTACACTTAGAGAGCTGAAATTTTGTACACAGACTTTAAAAAAAAAAGTAAAATTAAGTTCGAAAATGAGCCAAATCGGGCAACTCCTTCGTGGGGTTGCCATATAAAAATTTCGTTTTCCGCTATATATTTGGTCACGGCCTGAGAACGCGTCGACGTAGAGAGCTGAAATTTCGCACATGATGTTTTTACTACATTAGCAAATAAAATGTCAAAAATGGACTAAATCGGGCAACTTTTTCTTGGTGTTGCCATATAAAAATTTCGGTTTTTTACGTATACTTTGAAAACGATCAGTCCAAGACATTTTTATGGTACTAAAAACTTCTGCAGAATACAAAATCCTATAAAATTGGTTATAATCATTTTGTCTGTGCGACAAACCATTCTAGAAATATATGCGAAAAACAACTTCAAAATCAAATCAATACTTGAATAGATCGGTGACCATACGAAATTTAATACGGGCATTCATCTAGGGTATCCTAAGAATTGGTCTTAGACCAATTCTAGCTTTTTTAATTGTTTTATTTTACTTAATTCGCTTCTTGTGTTCATTGCAATTTTTTTCTAATAGTCTATTTTGCAATATCGTGAAAATTTCTTGATACTCACAAGTGGTAAGAAATGTAAAGTAATCGATGATCATTCATTCAAAATTCTCGCAGTCCAACCAGGGGTCGGATTCTGTTACACGGAAAGTACGGGAGTTTGGGAGATGAGAAGTCTTATTTTCCCCGATGAAAACTTCTTAACTCTCCATTCGCGATTCTCTAACATACTTGGGCAGTTAGGGAAAACGTGAGAAAGATCGCAATATTGAAGGACGACTAACTCTGTGTGGGAGGGTCGTAGAGCATTGGGATTTTTTCCTTCGGATTTAGGGTCTAGAGTTGAAAAATATGGGTGAACAATTTATGGGGGAGGGGTTTTGGGGATGGGTGATCGTACCACCCCTCATTGGGAGTTGTCCAATATACGTCATGTTTGGTAGCACATTAAGGAGGAAGGAGCGGGTAATCGACTGATGTTCTTTGTTTTTGATAATTTTAACGTCATAACTGACATTTTACTGCCAAAAAATTTATTTTTTGCACTTGGGTCGTATACACCCCAGTTCCTATATTTTGAATATATTTCTTCCGTTGTTTGTTTCTCATCCGTTGGTACTCTGTTGTGAACATTTTTCTCGTTGAAAATTTGTCGTCCATTTTTGTACCAAATAACGGCCATCTTTTAATCTTAAGAACTACTTCAGTTATTTTACAGTTTTCACCAAAACCATTTATCGGACTCAACAACTAATTAAATATCTAATTACGGGACAAAATGTAGATGCGATTTCATCCTATATTCAAGCTTTATCGTGCATATTTATTGCATCTTTTCTGATTTAAAATTTTTGGCAGGTACCTTAAGATACCAAAATCCATTTTTCTTTGGAAGTATTGCAAGGATTTCCATAATTTGTTTTTGTAAATATAACCAGGATATGCGATGAATCTAATCGAATTAATTTAAAAATTCCTAGGTACTAAACACACACATACAAAACACAACAAAAACCATTTCAATATGTAGACTGATGACAGCTCGTAAAAAGTGAAGCCAACATAAAATATGCTTTTTATGTTCCGAGAGGCTTGTGCTGCCATAAAGTAAGAAAATTATTTCCAGAAGGGAAATTGTTATACATAAAAGGAAATTCTTCATTTTAATAATATTTATTAGTTTGATAATTCATAGTAATATTTCAAGCTAATAACAAAAAATCGTATGTTTTAATATTTATATTTAACACAAAAGTGGTTTTTATTAATTTAAAAATGAAATCATATAGAAGATTAAATGCATTACACCCATAAAAAATAAATAAATATTAAAAAAAATATATAGCGACGAGCTTCCACACCATCCTGAAGGTATCGCAATTGGCGCGTTAATAATTTATTTAATTTTTTCAATTTTAAATCATTTTATGCACAAATTTGAGAAAAATTTAAGCGTACTATATATATGTCGTAGGCATTTAATAAAAACCGACATTTAATTAAAAGCCTAGTCATTTAATTAAAAGCCGGCATTCAATAAAAATCGTATTGATATCTTTCTTTTACCATTATCTGCCTAGGCATTTACTTAAAAGTTGGCATTTAATTAAATGCCGGCTGGCTCTCCAGGCAAATAATAAAATAAGCAAATATATATCAACGCACGATCCGCAAGCCTTTACGCCGATAGTGTAATACCACCCGATTTAACCAAATACTAGGAGAGGGAGATGTGTGGTGAAGGGGGAGGTCGCACCCAGGCCTGCGACCCATACTCACACACACCCACACCCACATACACACACATATACCCATACACACACATATACCCATACACACACATACACGCGCCGCACCCAGGTCTGCGACCCATACTCACACACACCCACACCCACATACACACACATATCCACATACACACACATACACGCGCCGCACCCAGGTCTGCGACCCATACTCACACACACCCACACCCACATACACACACATATACACATACACACACATACACGCGCCGCGCGTATGTGTATATGTGTGTGTATGTGGGTGTGGGTGTGTGTGAGTATGGGTCGCAGGCCTGGGTGCGACCTCCCCCTTCACCTCACATCTCCCTCTCCTAGTATTTGGTTAAATCGGGTGGTATTACACTATCGGCGTAAAGGCTTGCGGATCGTGCGTTGATATATATTTGCTTATTTTATTATTAGCCTGGAGAGCCAGACGGCATTTAATTAAATGCCGGCATTTAAGTAAATGCCTAGGCAGATAATGGTAAAAGAAAGATATAAATACGATTTTTATTGAATGACGGCATTTAATTAAATGACTAGGATTTTAATTAAATGCCGTTTTTATTATATGCCTACGACATATATATCACTAATATACACTGCTGCAATAATCACTCTCTGTGCTAATTTCTTTTAACTTTGCCGTTCGAAAACTGTCGTTGATACCGAAAACTAAAGTCACAGATTTTAGAAATACTTCGTATTTATATAAAATAAGGGACCATATACCTACCTATATAATAACAACAATAAGCATCCTAAAGAATACAAAATTTTTCCATAACATTCCATAAAATACAAATATTCGTTATTGACTACCAGAAAACCTCTACGCAAACAGTTTTAATATGGACGTATTAAAATATGTTCTTATAAGGTATGCAAGAATGATTCATATTAGACCAAGCATTATTCAGGTATTTGGATTAGTACCTAAATAGATACCTGACGGATATGATAGATAATTCGCCTTCCAACCTGAGATGTGAAAGTGATGGCTTTATTCTGGCTATGGCGACTAAATTTATAATAAAGCGAAACAATGGGTTTTGTATTCTGACAGGGTATTAACTATTTTGCTTCTTTACTTACCTATTCTAGTACTCATTCATTTTTAATGATGCGAAAACTGCCACTCCTCAAGAAACGTTACAGTACCTCCGTTTACCGTCGGTTTTCTGACTAACCTAATAATAGATCAAGATTGATAATATCGTCACTCAAAAAAACATTTTTTCGCTTATCCAGAAAATTTAATAAATAAATTTGAAACTGGAAAAACGTAAATACTTAAAATATTTACAACCTAATTGAGAATTACGTACAAAATTAACTTTAAAATAAAACTGAAAACTTTCCTTCATCTTCGCTACACATGGTAGCCCTATTTCATCACGCAACATGACAGAAAATTTGGGATGTTTTGCCCCTCTGATGAGAGCATATGTTGGTTTCAAAAATATTGTATGGAAAAGGCCTGCGGCTAGCAGTCTATATTATTGAAGCCTGTGACAAAAATAGACAATACTATCAATTAAGATATATCCTACTTAATTCTCCAGCTAAAACAGCTGAGAGTTTTGCCGAATGGAATAGAGAGTTCGATAATTCTTAATACAACTTCACCGAGTTATAGAATTCCGAGTGGAGAGTTAAGTGCCAAAAGAACTCTCATCTGCACAGCTCCACTAATCTCCATATTAGTGGATCCGGCCCCAGGTGGTAAATAATTATTGCAATTCAATCGCTGTTCAATGGTAAAGCAGCTGAAAATGCTCCCACATGTAACTTTGCAATAAAATAAAGTCAGCGAAGATGCCTTATAACAACTCTAGATGCAGCGTTCAATATAAAAGCAGATTACCCGGCAGAATAAATGTGAATACATAATACGTATGATAAGCAACGTGCTAATCAACAAATATTTTCCCATTCAGTAGTTTTAATGAATTTTGGTATTAAGAAATTATACCTTAATATAACTTACAGGACACCTCTCAGGTCAATGTAGTTCAATTTAGTGTGCGCTTACATATTTTAATACAAAATTTTAATTCGTAATTCACAATCTCCTTTATTTCTAGTAGTATCTAGTTCCCAAACCAATAGTCAATATATTGCCACGTAGTTAAACTAAACATAATGGTTATCCACAATGTGATAGCTCCTACTTCATAACCGGAATTGTCTTCCGGCAAAGCTTCGAGAAACACATTCCAACCCATGAAACAGATTATCACACATATATATAATTGCCCTAACTTAGTGCTAACACTCTAAAATGTTAGCAGTGCTTTTAATGAAACCTAATAAAAGTTTAATTTGAATAGCTCCTGCGCCCTAAACTACTATATATCAGAAGCTTATCATGGGGGGGGGGGGGAGTCGCCCCACCATAGTCAAATCATCAGAATTTCTGCCCTTCCCAACAACCAGGAACCGAGCCAGTTATAACTATTTACGAAAAAAGCTTACTTTACGTGTCATTCGTGACCATAATAGTTTTGAAGCTAGAAAGCAAGCGCGAGAGCTTGATACTCTTTTTCAATAAAAATATAAAGCCAGCTCGGCTTTATATTTTTCTATCCGAAAATAACAGGTTTCAAGGCTGGCTATTTGTTTCGAGCAAATATGAGAAGCCAATTTGGCTTTTTATACCCTAGATGAAATCTAAAGGGTATAGTAGTTTGTCATTCCATTTATAACACACAGAAATAATAATGATAAAGCAAAATGGATTGGACACCCACGAATAATATTAAAAGTTATTTTGATTTTTGCATGTCCGTCCATCTGTCCGTGCGAACGATAACTCGAGAACGCGTTCACATAGAAAGCTCAATCCTAATCATGCAAACTCTCTTCACTCATCTGAAATACCCTCTGGAGTTTGCAAAAGTATCAAGGGAGTAAGCAAAATCAAGGCTAATGTTATCAGCAAAGATATGGGATGGATTTAAAGTAATGGGAAAGCAGACGGACGTTAAAAAAGTAAAATTAAGTTAAGTTAATGAGACAAATCGGGCAACTCCTTCGTGGGGTTGTTGCCATACAAAAATTTCGGTTTCCACTATATTTTTGGAAAAAATAAAAAAATGGACTAAATCGCGCAACTCCTTGGTGTTGCCATATAAAAATGTAGGTTTTTTACATATACTGTGAAAACGATTAGTCCCAGACATTTTTATTGTACTGTAATATGTTTCTATGTATATATACATATATGTATATATTCGTCGATGCTTTAACTCGATACTTAGCTCTTGACTATAGGTGCTTTAAAGGGGGTGATCAGGCTGAAGTGCCGCTTTACGATCAGGGTATAGGCTGAAGAGCCGAATTAGAGAAATGAAAGTCTACCTTAGACGTTTGAATCTAATCTGTCTGTTGTTTTACTATGTATCGTCTTTTTATATTATCGTAATACATTGTTCTTATGCCAAGTCAATCCAGAAGCAAGAAATGGCAATTTCAAAAGTAAATTGTTAAATTAGCTAATTCGCTGCTTTCCTACTTATCGAATGACCTTTCACAATAATAAACTTAATTGCTTATTGTGACACATATTTGCTACTACGAAAATACTTTGCGTCACTTGACTTGACTTACTTATTCTTATTATTGGTTCTTGAATTGATTATCAAATCATAATTGGAAGTATTGCATTTTTTTTGCTTCGGTTTTTCTTTATATTATATTTTCCATGTTCATGCCTCATGTTACATATTTACAAGTATGATGGCATGATATGGCGCTTGCTTAATGTATATACATGTGTACAACGATTACACATGTTACTGTCTTGTGCTTTATTGTTATGAACAAGATTATTGAGAGGCGCTTTCAATCTGTAGTATGTGTGTACAGATGTACAGATATGTATACTACATTACTAACAACTTCTTCAGAATACGAAATCCAATAAAATTGGTTTTGATCAATTTTTATGAACGACGAACCTTTCTAGAAATATATGCGAAAAACCATTTCAAAAATCAAACTTGCATAGATCGGTGACCATATGAAATTTTATACGGGCATTTTATTAAGGGTATCATAAGAATTGGTATTAGACCAATTCTAGCTTTTTTACTTGTTACTTTATGGAGTTGGTTGAAAGAACTGTTTAAATTTTTTAACTATTGAGGAGTGTCGTAAAAAACTGTTTGAAAAATAATGTTTTATTCATTTTTTTTATAAAGAACTTAGCTGAAAAAATAATATATTTCGCAAATTTTCTTCCGACAAATTCCAATAGAGATCATTCAAAATGATTTAATTTATCCCAGCTATTTTCGTTTAAAATTTTAAAAATACCAGTTATATTTGGTCTCTACTAACAACGAAATTCAGATTAAACGAATTCAAGCTTAAATATACTGAATCCCTGATTTTCGTTTATATCTAATATAGTTACTTAATTTTGTTCAAGAAAGAATTTTTTTTTTGGATATCTCCGGTATATAGCAAAAGCTAAAAATATTCTAATTTGTTATTTCATCACACAATTGGGTGATTTGAAAAACAAATGAAAAAAATGAAAAAAGAAGAAAGAAATGAAAAGTTTGAGAAAAATAGAAAAAACAATTTTTTTATTTATTAAAAAAATTTAAAAAATTTTAAAGAAACAGATTCATTCGAAGTGAATCGAACCTGTATACGCCACGCAGTGGGCTGAAAAATAAAGAAAAAAAGGAAGAAGAAGAAGAAGCGTTTCATGTCAGCAGAAAACCTTACACTCATCGGTGCAGCTTGGTTTTCTGCCTGCTGCAGACGCTTGAAAATAGATCAAACTGATCTCTTCTCATATAAACTCAGAATAAATTCTGGGTGTGAATTATATGAGAAAAAAAAACACTCCTATACAAGCCCAGGAGGAAAAATAAATAAAAAGATTACTCTTTTGGACTTTTTACCGGGTTAAACTTAATTTTTTTCAAGAAAGAATTTTTATTTTTCAGCCCACTGCGTGGCGTATACAGGTTCGATTCGTTTCGAATGAATCTGTTTCTTTAAAAACTTTTTTAAATTTTTTTAATAAATAAAAAAAATGTTTTTTCTATTTTTCTCAAACTTTTCATTTTTTTTCATTTTTTTCATTTGTTTTTCAAATCACCCAAATTCGCTATTTGGGACCTGTTGATGAGTCAAACCAAGACTTGAAACTTGTCACCAAAAATTAATGGGTTGTGTGATGAAATAACAAGTTAGAACATTTTTTAGCTTTTGCTATATACCGGAGATATCACAAAAAAAAATTCTTTCTTGAACAAAATTAAGTTTAACCCGGTAAAAAGTCCAAAAGAATAATCTTTTTATTTATAGTTACTTAAGTACAATTTTAAAAAAAATGCATATTTATTTCTTCATTATTTATACAGTATTTGCCGCAGAAAGATTGCGAGCTGCAGAATTTTTGTATTTTGTATTTGATTGAATTCGTTTCATTTAAGTACTTTTCTATCAAATCAAACAAAAACATATTTGAATTGAAAGATTCTCCAAAAACGCGTAAACGTGTACGCGTTTAAAAAAAGCTTTCAATTTAATTAACAATTCACTTTGAAATGAGAATGTATGATCGGTAAATGTACTGTTGATCATTTTGAAAGCAAAATGCCTTCACTTTGATCGTCAACAGAGTTAAATTTAATGTTATTTTGTAGCTATGTTTCATTGTTTCAATTCGATCACATTTCGAGTCTGGAGTCTGCTTTTCGCAACTTAAAAGTTTTCTTATAATTTTGGTATTTCGATTATGTTTATTTATTTGAATACCCTTCTAGAAGCTGAATTTGGAATAGAGGTGGTAGAGTATATTTACAAAGGGCACATTGTCGAAATTCTGCACGGTTTTCACTTAATAAGAATTATAGCAAAATTTCAGGCAAAATTGAAAATGTGACAGAAACAAAACTTAGTTCAGTTGTGACTATGTGACTTCTAAGAACCTAAATATTAAATGATATTGTGTATTTCTTTGTCAAAAAATTACACCCGGATAATTGAACTGATGATACTGGATCTGCCTCTGCCCTTAGTTGGTTTAATCAGTTAACACCAACTCCTCCGTCATAAACATATTTTTAATGAAAGATTTATACAGAAGTATATAATTTACATAAGTTTGATAAGTGAAATTCTATCATAAATAAATTAACAAGTTTTTAATTTATGCTCGAAAATTTTCAATTTTTTAACTGTTTATATTGTTGAAATGAACACAAGATTGTTAATGTGAATATTTTCAAACGTTTCAATTTTGAACGTATATGAAATTCAATTTGCATGAGAAAAAAGTTCTATTTTAAGTGTATTAAAATTCGGGATTGTCGTCAATGAAATATGCTCTATTTACCCCAACCTCTCGAATTTATATAAAAAATTTTTGAGTTTGCCAATAAGTAGTGCAGGTACGAGCGATCTGAAAGATCTACAGATTGAAACTCAATAAATCCTGCCTGCGATCTACAATGGGTGAAGACAGATTGTCTGGGTTAGCTTTACTCTCCATTGAAAAACAGTTAGCTACTGAAGTGGATTATTATATGGATATAGATAAATTTGCAAGAATGAAACCTAGATGAAGGAGGCTGTTGTACTTGCCTCATTTATTTATAATTCATATCTACATACATACCTACTTATATTAATTTTATTTTGAATTAATAGAATTTCGTAATATTTTCTTTTAATATAAAATATCAACAGATACTTATGTTTGAACTGCTTGAAGTTGGAAGACTATAATTTTCTTCAAAATATGAAATAAAATTTATTTTTATGTACTGGTGCCTTTTTTAATCTGCTCCCTCCCCCAAATGTTTAAACTTAGATACGCCACTGCTATTCATATAGAAAAATGGTCTTATGATAATCTTAAGCTTGCTTTCTTATTTTCCCAACTGTAATCAAATTTTGATTAAAAAAAAATTATCTTAACCATATGATGACTATTCCCTAAATAAAAACTTTTGGCAGAACAATAATTGCATATGTAACTAAGCCATGATCCAATAAATTCGAATACGGCCGGACATTAACACACCAATGAGAGCTATTGGCCGTAAAATGTTAAGGTTACATTTTAATCAAAACTATTGATAAAATAAAAGGTAAGGTAGATTTCTGTCTATACTATAAAACTGCATCTGTGGGTAGTTAAGCAATTGGCAACAGAGCGGTGCATTAAAGAAACCCCATGAGCCGGACGTATCATAAAACTGGCGGAACAGAAGCAGGATTTCCTGCCTGAGGGTCGGAGCAATGTCAGACGGAAATAATTGAGTAGTACCATAGATGGTATAAGAACTAGATGTCGCATGGCATACCAGAGCAGTGTATACAGATTGTGAAATGGGTAATGCATTCCGGAATTGACCACCCAGCCATATAAATTTTGTATACTCTTTTGGTACTGCATGAGACATCTAGTTTTTGTGCCATCTATGCTAGAACGTATCAATTAGTAGTGTAAATTTAATTTATACGAGCCACATCCATTTGAAAATTCTTAGAGATACCTGCTCTATGAAGATTGTGATTCTTTTGTTCCTAGAGTTAAACAGTTCAATCATAGACATCCTAAGTGGACCTATAAAGGTTTTATACGGCTAAAAGCGCCACAAATAAAGTAAGTACACAGAAAAAATAAAAACAACAATGTGGAAGCAGATTATATGAATTTCTTTGAAAATGTATTGGATAACTCCCTGGAAATCCCAAATTCTTCCAGCTTTGATATCAAATCGACATTGCAATTGGGATCGTTAGTTGTAGACGACGATGATGTGGTACGCTGCATATCAGAGCTGGATGACTTGTACTGCTCTGGCTCCTTTTCAATTCTCCCTATTCTGTTAAAAAACGTGCTGTCATTTATTATTGCTTCCATTGTGTTGCATTTTGAATTTATCCTTATCGACTGGCAATTTTCCTGAATGCTTAACATGCTCCTGTATAATTCCAATCTTTAAATCTGGGGATAAGCATAATGTTAAGAATTATCGAGCCATTTCTAAATTATACATTATTCCTTTAACTTCCTTTAACTTTTTGATGCGTAGTCAAATATAAAAGTTTTCCTCTTATAAGAAATTTAATATCCGAACATCAACATGGAATGAAAAATCTACCGTAACTAATTTAATAAGTTTTACTTACTTCACTTTAAAATCAATAGAAAATGGTATCCGAGTTGATGTAGTGTATACTGATTTCTCGAAGACATTCGATATAGTACACCATATGATATTAATAAAAAAAAACTAGAGGCCCCTCTCCTGATGGAATACGACATAGATACCAATGAGGTTACGAGGGTCTTTGAGGTGCTGGATTTGGGGGTAATATTTGATAAGGAACTTACTTTTCGTAAGCATTACGGCTACATAGCTGCCAAAGCTAATAGAAACTTTGGTTTCCTACTCAGGACTTTACGGACCCGTATGCTTTTAAATCTTTGTACATTGCCTTGGTGCGTTCTGTGGTAGAATATGAATTTCCAGTCTGGAATTCCAGTACACAATCTTATGACTCTAGGTTAGAGTCTTTTCAAAGAAAATCCGTTGGAAAGTACCTTGTCCGCAATATCAAGCTATGTGCTTATTTATGGGTCTCGAATCTCACCCAACCAAGAAGAGAAATAATTAGATAGATTTCATGAATTTGTTGTCTTTGATTGAAAGAAATATCCATTTTCGACAAACATGGAACCAATTATGGCATTTGAGAGCCGCTTACGAGGTCAATGATTAAATTCAAATAGTATACTACGAGTCCGAAGATCTGAATAACAAGGGTTATTTTTAAATTAAAACTTAAGGAACTTCTAAGATTAAATTTGAAGTTTAACTTACATAAAACGTGCGTTGTAATTATTCTTTGTACCTTATTTAATCTGAATTGTTCAATAAGGTTTAAATTTTGTTCTACCTAATCTGTAAGAAAGATTCCTCTGTAGACCGTAATAATAAATAAATAAATATCGAGAGTGTTTAAAGGGTGGGTTGTAGTAGATAGTCTTAATTTAATATATTAGTTATAGTAGAATAAGTTATGAATGTGAATGTGTAAATCTATGGTTATACTAAAGAGTGGAAATAGCTGGGGTCAGTGTTCATCCGGCTTAAACATCGAAAATTGGTAGCGGTTCATAAGTTCACAAATAAATAGGCGATATCCAGAAACTTCTCAGAGAAATTGACAAGAGTCTGTCCCGCAATCCTATTTTAGTCCGCTCTCGTCCGGTTTAGTAATATTAAATGTGGTTGTGAGTGACTGCAGCAGTCTGGATCCCCGATTGAATCGTTATACTCACAAATGTTTTTCTTTCTCTTTCAAGCGGCCAGTGAAATTTAAACAAAATATCCTTCAAACTGTATAGCATAAAGCCATTAATAAAGATATTTGTTTTAAATTTTCAATTGAATTTATATTTGATCGAACACTATTTTATAATTTTATTAAGTAAGTATATACTTAGTGTAGCCCTTGGGAAGGTAAGGAGCTAAGCTGATATATTGGAAAACAATTTTTTTCCTGTATTGATAGTAAAGTAGTTTAGGCACTATAGCATATAATATCAATCAATGCCTTGTCACTTTTCCATAAAAATCAATATAGACCATTTTAGAGAATCGGACTATCACGCATCTGTACCATGGTTTGGGAAAGATTTCCTGAGAATTTTTATTGTTCCATAAAATATTTATAGATATACTAATTAAAATTCTTTTGATTTATTTTTATTCTGTTATCTAATTTGATCTATTCAAACAAATGCATTATTCTCGCTGTTTTTTTTTCTCTCTTTTTTCATTTTTAGTAATTGATTACCTGAATTTGTTTTAATTAGAAGATAATAATAATTTGTTTTATAAATACATTATAATTGCCAAGAAACTAAAATTAGGGACTCAGTTTTATCAAGAAAATATTCTCCAACATTTTGGAGCTTAAATTATGAAAATTTTTTTAAGAAAGCAATTTATCTCAAATAAAAATGTCGAAAAATGCTTCTAATGAGAGTGATTATTAGAAGCATTTTTCATCATTGTTTAAGTCCTTTTATTCTTTTAATTAAAGTATTCTGTGTGTTTGTGAATAGTGAATTTCTAGCTCTGCAAAAGTTTTAATCTGATTTTTAATTCCATTCTGACGAAATATATATATATATATATATATATATATATATTGTCTAGAAATGAGAACATTTTTCGTCTTGAGAAATGTAAGAACTACTTCTAAAGAATTTTTCTGATTTCAAGTATACGTGTCCTCAAAATTCTATGAACGGCTTTTAGATTACTCATCTTGCTTATTAACTGCCAGAAGTTATTTCTGGTTCTAAGGACATGGCGCTTAAAACTTATTTGTCTACATTTCAAGCATGTCTCATCATCATCGTTTATTACAACCCATTTTAAAAGAACGTAGTTAGACCCTGTAGTTTTCTTAGATTTGTAAATTGAAATAAGCGCATCACTCAAGGAGTGTAGTAAAAAGGCAAGAAGTTTGCTTACGCACTTACTGAGAACGTTTATGCTGTCTGTTGCAGTTTTTCATGATGCCTAAATTCGAATTAAATATAAAGTATCAAGTTGACGACAAGGCAATGAGCCGGTTCTTGGTATTGAGTAGTGTGTGAATAGAATTTGTTTCGAAGATGTAGTAGAAATGTGTAAGGAGAATCATATTTAAAATTCAGTAAATATTGAAACGCGTGGACGATTTACGCGCTCCTGAATATGGAACTGGTATTATTCTGTCAGTTCTTCCTGAAAATTAGAAGCTAAAGGATTTGAATTGGAATTTGTTATATTATTAATATTGTGGTGCCATTAACAGATGTTTTGATGGAAAATAAAGTAGTAAAAGAGCAGTTATTGTTTTGTGGATGTTTAGAACTAAAATTGGTGAGTGATCATTTGAGTTAGCCTGGTGTGCATGAGTGTATGTTTGGTTTTGCATTATAGGATTGCGGAATAGTATTACCATATAGTTAATACCATTCTACCAGGTTGTGTTGGTTTCTAGTGAAAATTGATACCAGTGAAATTGATGTAATTAACATTGAAGTTTTGGGCTCCTCCTTGTTTCTCGACGGCGTGAGTTAATGGGTTGAGATTAGCTCCCTTCCCCTAGCACGTAGCAATGGCTCTCCTCCCTAAACCCCCTGGCAGTCACCTATTATTCGATGCTGTTCGGCTTTCCCTCAATGTAGTTGTGTTTTAAGAAGAAAAGAAAATAATATCCGCATCGAAAATGATGGTTCTAGTAGTGGATGGCATTCCGCATAGCTCGTCTGTTTAGATATTTAGTAGCCAAACCTAGCTCACGTTTATTGTTTTCCTTTATCTACAGTATAAAGCCGGTAAGGGTCTGATTGGCCAATCCTATAAGTGTAATAGATACACCATCTATGCACTATATGGCAATCTGCATTCATTCAAAAAGGAGCGCTGAAACAATACTGAAGCACCATTGATTTGTTGATGAACTGACTCACAAGGTGCTTGTACCTTCCCCGTAGAAATTTCTCTTCAGTCTCGAAAACCTTCTTCCCCGCTCGGGGGTATCCTAAGTAAACTACCACTGTTGCATTTGGAAATTGCACATATACGTATGTGTAAATTTCTCTGCCTTTGAACGCGGGTGAAGTTTTTGGATAAGTTCCGACAAGCCTTTCGATGAACCTTTCCATCAGCATACAATGAGCGTTTACGTATTCAAAATGTATTTGCATTTCACGAACTTATGATGAATGGTGTATTCTATTGATAAACAAAAAAAAACTGAAGTGTTTACTTCTGTAGTATAGATGAAGATAGCATTCGGTTAAGAAAGTTGTATAATGTGCTGCGAAGTGAATTGTGTAACGTTAGAGCATTTTATTGATTTTGAATAGTTATAAATATATAGATCAAAATTATTAGTCTCCTTGTACGGCAGGTAACCTAAGGATCGTTTAAAACTTTGAAAAAATTCCCCTTCTATCACTGGTCATCAATATTGAAAATGTACGCAAAATCAGAACATTCAGATATAAAATATAATCATTGTGCGATATTATAATTGAAAAAATTTATATATCAATGTCATCGTTATGAATTTATTGATGAAAACAGCAGTGATTATTTCCATTATTTCATCATGAATTGACTGGTGAAATGAATCAGTGAGTTATTTTCGTTATGTCAACAATAAAATAATGTAAAACCTCATGGAATTCTTCAACGACTGATCATGGAAAAGCTCATTATGTTGAAGAAAAGTGGGTTTTCCAATAAGAGGTGTTATTTTAATTAGCCCGCTATTTCGATAGCTGTCACTTTTGGAGCTGTCATTTTTTGACATTTGACAAGTAGAAACTACGCTATTAATAAAAATGGATCGATACACGATTCAACAACGCACTGAAGTTATTAAAATTCACTATAAAAATGGTGAAAATGTGGCAGAGACGGTTCGTAAAACTCGAACATTTTTGGGTCGTCGTGAAGCACCTTGTCGGACCGCAATACAGAAATTGGTAGAAAAATTCGAGCTGTCGGGACAAGTTAGTGATGTGAAGAATAAAACCCGTGCACTTCGCTCACGAACAGTCGAGAATATTGCTGCTGTAGCCGAAAGTGTTGAACAAAACCCAGGTTTGTCCATTCCTCGTCGTTCTTTTGAATTAGGCATTCCACAAACGTCATTACACCGTATTTTGCATAAAGATTTGGGTCTTAAGGCTTATAAAGTTCAGTTAACACAAGAACTCAAGCCGGCCGATCATCACCAACGTCGAGTCTTTGCTTATTGGGTCCTTGAAATGCATGAAAATGATCCGGAATTCCATCGAAAACTCATCTTGAGTGATGAGGCCAATTTCCACCTCGATGGCTTCGTCAACAAAAAAAATTGTCGCATCTGGGGCTCGGAAAACCCAAGAGTTATTGTTGAAAAGCCTCTCTATCCTCAACGTGTGACTGTTTGGTGCGGTTTATGCTCCCGCGGGGTCATTGGACCTTAATCTTTCGAAAATGAGGCTGGAGCAACAGTTACGGTGAATGGATTGCGCTATCGACAGATGATTAATGATTTCTTATGACCGGAATTGGATGGTAATGATCTGGACAACGTTTCTTTGAATATCAAAATAACACCTCTTATTGGAAAACCCTTTAGTACATAATAAGTTCAGTTCGGAGTCAAGAAAAGATTGCATCATTATTCATCGATAAAATCATCAAATCGAGTTTACTAGTATTGAAAAAGTTGAAGTGAGCAATAAGTGCAGTATACCTATACACTGCTTTATGAATATTTTGATATTAGCGCTCTTGGAAACCTCACGAAGAGATCCAAACGAAAAAAAAAACAAAAATAAATTTCCTATCACTAGTACCTACTGAAAAACAACATTGAATTGATAGTTTTCTACCTGATAAAGTAAATAAATATTTCCTGATCCCTAAAATTTCCTTCCTTGCATTATCATGCACAACCTTATCTTGGCATCGTCTTCACATTTTAAGGATATGCACATAAAAAATTTATTAAATAAAATTCAAACTTTTGTACTTTAACTCTGAGATTGTCCTCTTGTTCTCAAATATTTCAAATATTTAATTGCAGTTTATCGAACAATGTGCCGCATCATCCAATGAACATGGTGAGAATAATAAATGGAGAGCAAAGAATTTTAAGAACTTTTATTTTCAATGATTCTAAATCAAATCATAAATACAAGAGGAAAAAAAACAAACGTCTCGTCCGGGCTTTCAAGCCAGAACCTTTCGCTTTCCGGGCGACTGCTCTTATCTTACTTATGAGCTAACGAGACTGACGCTTTTCCCTCTTGCCTCTTATTAATTATGTATATATATATATACCCTTTTAAGTCACGTTGCTTTCAGCTGACTCGAATAAGTAACGATGAAAGTGTTCAAATAAATTGTGAATTTCAAAAATTTTCCGTGTGGGAAAAAATAAATTAATTAAAATTTACAATTTATTTGTACACTTTCATCATTACTGATTAATGCCAGTTGAAGGTAACGTAGCTTAATAGGCTAGATAAAATTAAGAAATGCAAGAGGGAAAAGTATCTGTCTCGTTAACTCAAAAGTAAAAGCAGTCGCCCGGAAAGCAAAAGCTGTCTGCTTCAAGCCCCGGGCGAGGCGGCTGTTTTTGCTCTTGCATTTATGATTTGATTTAGAATCGTTAAAAATAAAAGTTCTTAAAATTCTTTATAGCTCTCAATGATGATTATATGCATACGTTTGTAAAATGAAAGCAATTTTTTTTTTTTCAGTACAAACATACACAAAAATTAGCAAATTTCATTAGTATATGTCTTATATTTGCCTTTTTTTCCAACTTTTCACTTTAATTCATCTATTCTATGAAATACAGAATATTGCAAAAGTCGACCCAAAGGTAACTTAAAAAACAAAAAAACAACCAAGAATAGTAAAGAATTTAATAAATTACTATCGATAAAAAATATTAAATAAATTTTAAACATTCTATCGTAGTGATAAAATTATGGTGTCATGAGTGGGACTGGTGTTATTTGCGCCCTTAATTGTAGCATTCCTTCTAATTATATTTCCAATCAGCTTCAAAATTCTAATGAATAGTTATCACAGGCCGAAATACATAGAAGAATTAAAATTTTATTCGAAATTGCAACCAATTCCTCCATAGAAAATCCCACGAACGAAAGGTCTTTGCATCATATACATTCAGTTTATTCCCATTACATTCAACAAGGAATTAGCTATCATAACAATTATAAATTAAAATGGCAACTAAGAGTTATCTACACTATGTACAATGAGATAATACACCTGCATATAAATTAATGTCCTAAGTTAAGTATCCTGTATAGTGTGCAGTATCGTTTCTACTTAGATAATTACTGAATGTATATATGCATGTACCAACGAATTTAATTGCCAGAGAATACTCGGGCACTCAAATGTACTTAAGTATCCATAAAGGCATGAAATACTACAGAAATATAAACCGTGACAGGATGATAATTATTTAAAGGCTTTTTATTCAACAGATATAGTAAAGTGGTCCACCTAAACTGAAGAGAAATATTTATCAATTTCGAAATCTTCTACCATAGAGTACCAAACGCGTGGGTATTCTATCCTAAAGCTATTCTACATAAAATAAATTTCATCACATTACTGTTCACAAGAAGAATTATAGAACATTTAGTAGGATTTTGGAATGGGTGTTAAACGAATACATAGCCTTCAGCTTATACACGCTACTTTTGCCAACTGTAAATCAGCGCGGTATCAAATGGAATCTCCTGCCTATTCTATCTCAACATCTATTGCTTATGTTCCCTTCCTTTATAAAAACGTACTAAATTTTGCATTCAAATAAAAGCAAAGTCATTTCCTGGGTAGTTGGACTAAGCAACCCGTATACATAGGCAGACTTAGGTTATTTATTACTGTGCCCGGATCAAATATATCTGGAAGAACTCATTTCCATTATTCATGTTAACCAGGCTCTCCGGCCATAAAATAACTTGTTTCGGGGCTCTGCCAGAGACGATCCTGAAAATATTTGACAGCTGAAATAGCCTATAATGTTGGCATAGGTCTATGATATGCTTGCTCAGCAAGTTATTTGCTACGTCCTTTCTCGGAGATATAGCTGATTTGTAACAGGGAATATAGCCATATTATAACAGTACGGTTTATCCTTTTTCCTTGATATGTCTTCATAAGATGGATATCTTTTTTAGGCAATTTTATTGAGTGCCACAGTCCAAAATTGTTGCGCTGCGCTCTACCAAATGCTCTACCAAAATTTACTTCTGTTACTTTGCTTTATACGAAAAAAAAAATTACGTTATCCACTCTCATAAGAATCGTCACTCAATTTTCTCTCTGGTTTTGTGAGTGATTTATAAAAAATGTCGATTAGATTTGAGTTAAAATGATGAATAATGCATCGAGAAATTTATACGTGCATACATAAGTGTACTTTCCGTAAACTTTTCATTTTGAAATTTATTCATACGGATTCGATTAAAGCGTGGTTATATGATTTACACTCACAAACTTACTCAATTCAATTCAATTACAATGAATTGACTCGTCCCAGAACTTAATTCATGAATCTATGAATTTGAAAATAGTGGAAGAATGCAAGATATTTTCAATATGAGCATTTTGTAAACAGTTTATCGTGGGGATTGAAAGGGACATCACGTCATGGTCGTATTCATAAACTAACAAAGAGAATTAATAAAAGTTCTTAAAATTGCTCGGGAACAAATTAAATCTCATTTGGAATTTGAGCACATTCTCATTTACATATTACTTTAAAAAATACCCAAATGCCCTTGCCGACTTGAAGGACTCAGCAAGGAATACGTAATTTGCTTTCATATACTAGATGACATACTTTTGTATATTAAATTTGTACATTTATTAGGTGCACAGTTTTGATAACAGCTGTGTATCATTGTCAGCTACCCACGTAGAAAATTCAAAATTCAAAATTCCTTTTAGCTGACCTTTTTAAAAACCAAATTAGGTTGATATGACAGCAATTCACATATTAAGAAGTAAAAGTTTGTTTCTATTTATGAATAGCAGGCCCGTGCACACGGGAAGGTGGTTGGGGTTGCCCCCCCCCCCCTGGATCGAAGGATAAACACATTTTCGTGTTAACATCAGAGCGACATACACAAATGAATTTATATGAATTTTATAACACCGAGATTCACGGCTACATATTATTTCTGAAGTAGTGACGCAGCAGCTCTCGCCAATTATTTCTCTGTAAATGTACCCTAATTAAGTTAACCTAGAAACTTATTGTCGGACATTGTAAACAATGAAGAATAGAAAAGTTTTTATGAATTAATAAATAGAAAGTGGTAATGAGTTTTTTACTCTTTCGAGACCTGTACAAAATACCAGTCTACAAGCAATTCTCAACCTACTGCATATGAGCAGAGAAAATTAGAAAACAAGTACCGAGGTACTGTAGGTTTCTGGCCTAAAAACCGAAGCCGAAAAATTCCATAAAGAAATTTTTTGGGAGTATAGGTACTGTGTGTAAAGTGTTTCGATCAGCAGTAACAGGACAGCAATGAACCCAGAAACTGCCTGTTGTCTACACTATAGTGAACTCAGATGACTTATTGGCTGGTTGTTATATATAGACTTATTTAAAAATCTATATGTGAATCATTTTAAAGAAAATTGGTTGTCTTCACAATTAAAATTATTTTAGTTTTATTGCCAAAAGATTCTTTTATAAATAAAAACTAGTAGAAAAACAAACGGCAAATTGAAATTGCATTTGGATAAAAGTTGCATTTGGATAAAAGAAGGTCAGACTACAATTATATCGCGATACATCGAAAAACTTTAATTAAGTATTTTAATTATATAAAAGCCCCAAAATTACTGATGCAAAGCTGCACAAATATTTATTAATGAATTCAAATGTGCTTAATGAAATTGAATTCATGTATGAAAATGTATATTGATTTAAGAAGTTCACTATCACGAAATCACTTCACTGTACGATAAATTCAAAAGCAGTATGAAATTTGTAGGTAAATATTAAAATGTGGGAGGATATACTAGTTAATTTCACGTGTCTTGTAGATTTAAATACTCCCACCTCTAAGCTCATTAAGCATCTTTAAAGGTCAGCACGTGGATGAATAATTTCAAATTACATTTTAAGCTTTATAAAGAATCTCTAAATGATTGTCCTTCTCTGCACTTGAATATTTAATGATGCTGGAGAAAAATCTACGGAACACAATTGGCGTTGATTTGAGTAGAGTCATTAATGCAACCATGAAAAATTTCCCGAGAGTAGAGTAAAAGTGTTTGAGGACAAGACACTTGACAACATTTAAGCTTCATAAATTTTACCATAGCTAGAGCATTGGAAATGTTACATATATGTATACATATAAATATGTATCTTCAGTACGGAGGATAGCAAGTTTTTTGTTGTCGACAGGTAACAAAAGTACCTACAAAGAGAGACCTGAAAGCAATTGAATTGTCAAGTTGTGTAGTTATTATGGAACTTGTTATCATCCATTCATGAAATGATCTCACTTGCTAGAAGTAGTAGTAGCGCAGTGCCTTATTTTCACCACAATGCTTTACTAATGAATTACCTGTACAGGCACTTATATATAAGTATGAGACATAATTATGTTGATTGGAAGAGCGTTGGTCTAGTAGACATAATGTAGGTTAGTAACGTGTAAATAAGTTTTTCTTGAATTGTTCCAGAACCGTAATGAAATGTGTCGTAAATTTTCATTTATGTAATGCATAACGATTTTAAATTATTGAATGTTTATTATATATATATATATATATTATATTAAAGCATTAAATAACATTAGTAAATATACAAGGTTTGATATTGATATTGATCAGAAATAAGAGATTAAAATTAATATTCCAAACATCCAGCGAGGATAAAAGGTCATATTTAATTAATATCAGAGCCATATTTTTTCAATATGAACTTCACCGCCATGATTCAATAAAGAGCTGAACTGTCTTAAGAATAGAAACAATAAACTGTGGAAAAGATATATGCGGGACAAAGACATTATAAGTCACAACAATTTCCTCACATCCTACGGTCAGTTCAAAAGAGCTTTCCTCCATACCTTATGATGATTATATTCAAAGCGTGCGTGCTAAATTATTTAGTGACCCACGGATCTCTTTTAAGTTTATTAATATGAAGAAAAAAATAGACAACTCTCCCAATATCATGAAGTACAAAGACTCTCCTAGCGATGATTCGTCTGCAATTTTTAATATGTTTTTTTTTTATTTGGCAATGCCTTTGCCTCGTCAAATTTTCAACCTCCAAATAGTAGCTTCAGTCATATAAACGACTCTCATAACGTTTCATTCACTATCCCTTCAATTGCACAAGAAGATATACTCGTTCATATTAATGGGCTTCCAAATGACTTCACAACGGGTCCGGAGTAGCTTCGTTGAGAATTATTTTCCAAAAATCGCTCGATAGTGGTTGTTACCCCCTGCTATGGAAAAATTTCTTTATCATACCTATCCACAAAAAAGGTAATAAAAATGATATTTCTAACTACAAGCCTATTGCAAAATTATCTTTCATTCCCAAATTATTTGAATCTATCATTTCTTCTCAACTATCAACCTCCTGTAAAAATTTATTCTCTTCAAACCAACATGGGTTTATTTCTGGCAGGTCTACAACCACTTAACTTGTTGGAATTTGTTGCAGATACCATTGGCGTATTTGCAAAAGGCTACCAGACAGATTGTATTTATACAGATTTTAGTAAAGCGTTCGACAAGTAATTTCACTCCGGAAAAATAGTCCTGAAGGCTTCGTCTGGCGTACCTCAAGGGAGTCATTTAAAACCGTTGTTCTTTATTCTACCTATTGATGATATTGTCTCTATTGTGAGTTACTGTAAAGTTTTGATTTATGCTCACGATATTAAACTTTTCGCCCAGATTAAATCTTTTAACGATTGTGAGCAGGTACAGAGTGATCTTCACAGATTTTTGATTGGTGTAAAAGCAATAACTTGATACTCAATATAGACAAATGTGAGGTTATGACTTTCCACAGAAATCAGAATCCTATCACTTATGACTATGGGTTTTTGGATTCCTCGATTCGCCGTGTTAGTTCTGTGTCTGTCTGTGACTTTGGTGTCAAATGCGACCATAGATTGAATTTTAACTCCCACATAAACCACATGGTATTAAAGAATATTTCTATGCTAGGCTATGTAAAACGTTGGTACCGAGAGTTCTCGAATCCCTCCATAACATAACGTCTGTATACTTGCTTTGTGAGACCACTTCTTGAATACCCTAGCCAGGTCTGGTCTCCATTTTACGCTACACACATCGACCGTATCGAGTCTGTTCAACGGAACTTCCTACGATTTGCTCTTAGACACCTACCCTGAAATAATTCATTAACTTATCCATCCTATGCGAATCGCTTAAAGCTTTTAAATATGGACGCGCTTGAGAAACTTCGCATGGTTGCCGATGTAACTTTTGTATATCACCTCTTAAACGCGAATACTGATGCTTCGTTGTTACCTAACAAAATCTGTTTTCGTGATAGTAGGCACAATTTGAGAAGGCTACCTCTGATGCATGTTAAATCCTCAAGGTCTAATTTCAGCACGTAGGAACCTATTAATCGCATGTGCATTACTGCTAACAATATGGCTGACAGTTTTGTTGTTGACGTTTCTAAGCATGTTTAAAAAAAAACGTTTATATAATATTTAATCTTTTTTGTATTGTTTTTTTTTTTTGCATTGCATGTAATTTTATCCGGTGTTTGGATTATGACTAATACTAACACCGACTAAATTATGAAAAGCATATATTGTTGACCGTTTATCTATTAAACGTGTCACTACAGCGAGCTTGTGTTAATCTGGTTTTGATGGTCAAAATATTACTCATTCTCATATATTGAAAGAATCTATAAGAATCAGTATGTAAATTTTCATATAGATGATAAAATTCGCCAAATTCCAGACGATTCGTATTTATTTTCGTATTTATTGGGTAGCAAGTAAAACAGCGGAAAGTACAGTGTGAAAAATGCAACATAAGCTCTTGATATAGCGTCACCTCACCTCGCCTCACCCCGTTGTGCACGCGCTCTTAGTTTGATATTTGAGAGTCAGGCAATAAATATAAACTCACCTATCTATTAAAACAAATCAAACTGAATTTTAACATCGAAGTTAACAAATATTTTAACTGATATACCATACCAAATCGCTATACTTAATGGATATATTCAGTCCACATACATAATCCGCACCTCGATGAAAATTCTTGCCCAATACGTGCCTCCTAAAAATACAAAAGATACCAAAAGTATCATGTCATTAATAAATAAAAACAAAAACGTAAAATACTTATCTAATTAAAAGCAAGACGAGTCCCATTTCTGCCTACAACCATCCTGGTGCATCTAAAAACAAACAAAAAACTCATTAATAATTTGAAAAATAAACTAAAAACCTCGCCAACTTATCAAAGACCACTGACATGTATATAAATGGACTGACTGATCACCTGTTTCATGTGGCACCAGTTTTGATTTCAGAAAGTATGCTCTCACTGTCAATGGTACCAATTGTCGTAAATTGACGCTACATTTAAATTAGGAATTTACTTATATGCATGTCCGTGAGATTTACCGAATTTAGCACAAAAGTATTTGGGACTAATTGTATTGTTAAATTTTAATTATGTGTCGAAGGAAGAGTTTTTTATAAGGACTTTTATAAGCAATTTCTCGTTCGCAATCGTTACAATTTAGTGGGAAAGTATGCTCTTATGGAAAGAGACAGGAATATGACAGTGGTGCGATTTTCTTTCATGGATTTTTGGCTCAACGAGCAGTCCATTTATATACATGTCAGTGGCAGAGACGTAGTGTTTCACGGCGGCTATAAAAAGGCGACGAGCCAGTACAGAATCACACATCGCGAAACCTACAGTATTGTATTACTCGGACAATTAAATATAAAGTGTATCAAAGACATATCTGAAACCTAGTCCAAAATAAATCGGTTTCTTATCCTTTGCAAAAAATCTTATTTTTGCTTCCATCTAAGTAGGAGTTTACTCCTGCTGCAGAAATTTACTTCTGCTTCACTTCTATCCACGTAATTTCAGAAATCTAATTCTGCTACTGCTACCATGTTCACACGGGCAGACAGAAACTTCTAGTTGTTGCACCTACATGGTTCAATAGACCATAATACTGTTTCCACGCAAATATAATTGTAAATGTAACTCTATCCTCACACTGCAGTCTTACATATTGCAGGTACTGGCTGCACCACTTTCAAGTTTCTACAAACGGCCCACACGTAGCAGTATCATATTCTATTGAATTAATTCAAGAGTCTAATTGTGGATTCCTTTCCTTCTTCTTTCAGAAATAAGGGGAGCAGACCATTGTGACGGCATTTATTTTTGAATTTTCTGAATTATATTTGGATTTTCTTTTTTTTAATTACTATATTAGATTAAGGTAGTTGGAGTTAAATAATTTTAATTATTAGGATTATTAGTAATTGAGTTTATGATACTAATTGTAAACAGTTTAGAACATTGAATAAATAATTTTAAAGGGTGAGTCCTTATAAATCGGATGGATTCGGTAAAGGCAAAATCCCAAGCACGTAGGGCGAGGCAACTAATTGTCCTAACTTGCTAAGTATGATAAGCTATAAAAAGAAGAAAAACGACATAGGCAGGTAGGATTAGAATCCAGGACCATATATTCGATTTTTCTTAAAATTTAATTTTTAATTTAAGTTTCTGATTATTTTTCATTTTATATAAATTTATATAAGCAAAATTGAATCAAACAATCGTCATTCCTTTAACTTTAAAAATTTCACAAATATTAGAGACTCAATGCTTTGGAAACAAAAAATTTCCAAATTTAGGATAGATACAGATACTCCATTGTAAAAGCAAAAGTCCGCCTTCAGACAGTAAAATGCTTCCACTCCCTCTCCATATTACCGTAAATTTCAGAGCAGCTTTTTTGTGCCTTTTATACCACATCGTTGACATTACCATTCTATGCTTATTAATATTATTCACATAAAAAGCAATTGCATTTTCACATTTCACAAACTATTCCGGATGGCATTTTTCAACCAGAAAAAAAAACTATTCATGGCTTTCCATCAGAGGATAACACGATTCACAACTTTACAACGACAGTGGTTAAATTCTTGCATTATGCTGCACTCACTGCAATGACTTCTGCTGTGAAAGAAATAGTAATAAAAAATATAAAAAGGAAGAGAACATTTTGCAATACACTTGATGCATAACAAGCGTGACTTTGTTAACATGAAATATGTCAGAGAAATTTCGAAACAGTTCACCATAAATTTTACTGAATATGCTCTTTTGACAAGAGTGAGTGGGGGAGGGGGTGGGGTCGTTTCCGCTTTTTTTTTTATAAAAATTCAGATTTCAACGGAGAGTATACAAATTGTTTAACTTGTCTCTATTTTGTATCGCTCCCAGTGAAGTTAAATAAGCCAAACTTCATCTTACTTACTATTTACTTCATGGCAGTAAACCTAGATACCTGGATAATGGACATTTGACAATGAAGATTTGTAAGATCTTTAGATTTTGTGCTATTCATGTCTTTTAAATTATTCAATTGTCTTAATGAAATTTTAAATAAATTCATTAGTATTAGTCTTAAAGTTTTTAGAAGAACAGTCGTAAGGACCGTTTACCTTCAACCTGCGATATAACTAATGATAAATTAGAATTGCGATAAAAATTTATGACGTATGTCTAAAGTGGCATTACAAACGTTCATCCCACTTTATTTTCTATTTGCCATATATAGTTTTACGTTGAATTGTACTAAAAATGTAAAAACAAATTTATTTTTTAGTTATTTATCTTCTTAAACAAAAATTTTTAACATAACTGTCTAAGGTTAAATTTTGAATTTACATAAATTCAATGTTTCAAATTAACTAAATATTCAAGTTCTATTATTTTTAAGTTAATTTTTTTAAATTTCATGGTTTAGTTTTTATCAAACAATTTTAAATTAATTTCCATTATGAAATTTTCTGTTAGATGTATTGTTGTAATACAACGTTCTTCGCAATAAATAGGGTGACTTTAACAAAGTGATCAAAGGTATACTATGCAATTCTTTGAGATGACTTAAGAAGATATACATATCGCTTAAGCAGAAGCACAAACACGTATATATCCATAAGTAATTTTACTTACGTAAGGCTAACACGCCGTTTAAATTAAACAAAGGTACCCAAAATAATCTTAAGCGTCGATAAGGAACTTTTTGTTAAGTTTAAATGTTAAATTGCAGTAAGCAAGGTGCAGTAAAGTCGCTCGTTACGTTCGGATTCGTCTGTTTATCCAATGATATTAATGAAATCGGTAACACTCTTATTATTTTATTATATTATATTATAGAAGAAGAATATGAAAAAAGTTGGTCCCTTCGAAGAGAAAATTTTGCGAAGGAGCAAAGAAAATGAGACATTTCAAAAAAAGGAACAAATCATTAATTATATTAAATTCCATTTGTTAATTTTTTGGTTTTAACAGTTTTTAAAATTGAAAACAAAAAATATCAAGATAATGACTCTTATGGAATAGGACGTCTATTTAGGGCAAAAATGTCAATCTTCCGTACATAGTCCTCAGTCTCTCTCAAATTCATAAAGCTGTTTACGGCCATTGTGGTTCAGCCTATAGTTACTATACTTCACATAAAATTCCCATTATGAAACTACAACCATAAAACTAAATCCGAAAGTTTTAAAATTGGATACAAATGTTTATTCTGGCTTACAACACATTTATGGGGTAAAAGTTCTGAAAAATTCAGGTTCAGGAACCGCCGCCATCTTGAAAAAAAAATTCTCTTTATTCGTTTTTTGGGTATAACTCGTAATTTATCCATGTTATTATTATGACAAATATAGCAGTTGTAATTAATTTATTTCTTAAACCAAATTTTTCTCGAGTAAATGGACGACAAAAATGATGCAGATCGGTGAATGTGAGCAGTGGAATATGTACTCCAGATTCATAATCATGAGCTTGATTTACGTCAATCATAAATATTAGTCAATACACATTTTGCATCGAATACAGTTGAACCTCGTTAACCGTCGTTTTTTGTAATAACAAAAACTAATTTATTTATTTATTTATTTTTTTTAACGAACCAGTAGCCTTAGAAGGTTTAACAAGCAGCGTTTCCCTCAGGATTTTTAGGCATCATTTCAAGAAAGTAGTTTCGCGCCAGCACTGCAACAACGGCTCAACTTCTCTTACGAAACTTCTGTGAGACTTTGGTTTTTGGGCTTGGGCATAAACTATCAATAGGCTTCGAGTCCCAGATAGCTCACGCGACACTCTGTATATACGGAATCCTCATTGATCACATCAGGATTATATTTACATACACATTTGATTGAATGGCTTCGTTTAAAATTGCTGCAACGGTATTTCAACTATTCGCATCGTTTCTCACACTTATAATGTTTTTTATTTTATACCGTGTCAATATTCATTTGTTTTAATTTTACATTGAGACTAGTGATAGTTGACAATCCTCTCGTTATTCTGAACGTAGGTACGAATAAATCTTTTCTATAGTCCTCGACCACCAGATGTCCTCTTTCTTCTCTATTATCATGGAACGAAAAAAAAAAAAATAATACCAAAAAAGGACTGCTGATATATGGCATCGGCAGCAACTAAATCAGCAGCGTTCACAACCCGATACTTAGCTTCATCTCACCACTTATCATTCATTATCTCTACAGCTTCGAGTACTTTTTCTTTCAGAGAAATACTGCCAACGTTTTAAACTTTTCTACGCTTTACCTTTTTATAGAATAACTCATTAGTACAGACAAAGATAATTGCAAGCTCTCATTGACTCGAGAGTTATTGGTCTTATGAGAAAAATTACTTGAACTTTTTTGTAGAGAACTAAATGCTTTTTCATTTTTATAACATCTATTTTTCTATGATATTGATAAAAGACGGGTTATATCGAAAAATCCGATAAAGAGCATTCTTTTTATAATATCGCGGTGAATCCTGACCTTGAATTTTTCAGGACTTTTAACCCGTTAAAAGCATTGAATAAATAACTAATAAGAAGTCAGCATATCCGGTGTAAAAAGCGATTTTCCACCGGAATTTCGGCGATGCTTCGCACAACATTGCACCGCATAGAACAAGTATATTTTCCCAAATCACTAAACTCAATACAACTACACAGATCCGGAAGCTTTAAATACAATTTCAAATGTCTAATATTTATTAAAACTAATAAATATTATAAAGTTTCACTGAACTCCCGGAACTCTGAAATGTTTACTTTCAGAAACGTTAAAATGTAACTAATTTGATCTGAACGTCAAAGAATGGCTTACTTACGTACAATATATACACTCGATATGCCACTTCCTTATTAATTATTTATTCAATGATTAAAAGTAAGCCAGAATAAATATTTGTACTCACTTTCAAAACTTCAAATTTATTGTTTTTTTTTTTTTAATTACTGAAATCTGTCCTTCGTTGCTTAGGTATGCTTTGGTAATTTTTTAGATAGATAATCGTTAGAGCTTTCAAGTACTCCCAAACATTCTTTTAAAGTTATGGTGCAACAAAAAAATATAAATATATATATATATAAATATACTATTTTGTTCAAAATAAATAAAATCAATATCAGTTCTTCATATTGAATTATAGAAGCACAAAGTCTTAAGTAGTGACCCCTCAAAATCTACATACCTACCCTAAATGAAATTTTTATTTTCTTCCACCTTTTCTTCATTCTACGCAATCAAAAATGCCACGCAATTTTGAAATTCATTAAAGAAAAGGAAAATTTTTTTTCACAATTGCCATAAAGTAATTTATTGAAAGGTCAAAATACCAACAGTTACTTTGTTAAACTTTAAAAATGATAGTGAAATAACGATAAAGTATAGTTACATAATCGACTCCAAAGTTTCCCTTGAATCATTGACCCAGTTTAGACGGGTCAGTATGCTGCCTCTGCCGCCTCTCGGTCCTTTTGGATCTTTGAAGCCGTTTTTCTCAAAAAGGTAAAAAATCCCTTTTAAGGGATTTTGCGTTGGGCTGAAAGCAGAAATTCTGTAAATTTTAGTTCTTTTTGATCCAGCCATGGAAGTAGAAATTCTTCTCTTTCGAATGACTCTAAATTTCGGTCGTTCTAGGTTTTTGAGACCGTTTTTTCTAAAAAAAGGCATAAAAACGCTTTCACGATTTTAATTTAATTTTAAAAGTAGAAACTCCGCTCTTTCGAATGAATGATCGTGGAGTAAATTTCGGTCCTTCTAACTCTTTCGGGATAGCAAAAAAACATTTTGCCTCCAGCATAAATAAGTACAAAAACTATTGCACTTCTCATGGGAAATTAACAGAATCATCTGAAAAACATCTATTAATTGAATCACCTTTGCCAAAAGTTATTAGTCTTACTCGTTGTCTTTTTCTGTTTTCTAATTTTGTGGAAATATTTTATTATAGAAAATCTCTATGTCTATTCACATCTATAAGAGTTTATAAAATAAATTTCTGTCCATATTATGAAAATAGAATTGCACCTACTAATTCCTAAACTAAAGACCACAATCGTAAGATAGTTCCTTTTCTGTAAAATCGGAAAGTAATAATACCGAAATTTTTTTGGAAAATGAAAGGATGGGTGAGGGTTGCGTGCAGGAATTTATCTAAAAGTGATTAGGCTAAACATTTCATCAGAATATTGACCATACATATAGCGATAATGGAGCGAAAGACAATTGCAGCGACTTACTGGAATTTTTAGCGCCAAGAATATTTAGTGATGGTGTATCCAAAATTGACGCTCCATTAAAAGAAACGGGCATGGTTAAGTGATGATCTCCCTCTTGAATCGGCAAGAATGTCAAAGGATAAGTGAAATCAAGTACACTGTCATCGACAAGACTATGGATGGGATTAAAAATAATGGAAAGAAGATCATTAATGGAAACTAGACAAAAAGACGTAGAATACTAGAGCTCTGGGGCAGAAATAAATGTAACGCCATCTAATACAACCCGTATTAGATGGCAAACAGATAAAAAACTTTCAATTCATAATAGAAGTAGAGGGGAGTGATCAAGTGCCTTAAAACTAGCTAAAACGGCAATATGCCAGACTCTATCAAAGACCTTTAAATTATCTAAAACAACGAATTAGGAGTCAGCAATATTGTGGAAACTACGAGATTCCAACGTTCCGTTAGAAAAGCCAACAATGAGTAAAAGCTAGATGAGCGCATAGAACGGATGATCGTTGATTAGTATCTAGAAATTTAATTAATTTCGAGTGAATTAAGATTCAAGAACCTTCAAAAGAATCGAGGTCATTACAATTCCTCAATAGTATAAAGATATATTTAAACAGTATAACCGCACTTAAATCAATTTTTTTTTTTTTTATAAAATTGCGCCACGATTCTGTTACTATTTCAGACTTTTTGCTATAGCTAAATTCCATTACTGATGTTGACGCGATAAAATTGCTTTTACGATTTAATCTTCAATATTATAGCGAAATACAGGAATTATTTCGAGGGCTGCTATAGGTGTGCACTTCGAATAATTGCAGCACCCCGCAACAAAAATACCGCCATGCCAGGCGAGAGCAAAATCAATCAATATTTTTCTCTAATGTGCTTCACTACTTAAATCCATTAAAAAATAAAAACAAATAGAAATGTTTTCCTGGTGTGGATACACGTTTATGCCAGGCACCATAAGCACAAGATTTTCCTAGATTAAAGCACGCAATTATGTATCCACCAAAAGCACGTACGGAAAACAAAAAAGTTTTATGTTGTTATGACATAATTGTATACTCCTCGCCTATGCCATGAGTCCTATAGGCAGTTTTGTATCGTCTCATACATATGTAACGAATCTCTAACGTTTGTTATTAGATTGTCTCATTGCATATTCCAAACCGTCACGTTCCTTAATCTTAAAGTCATCAAAATTGATTTTTATTTCTTAAGATAATATTATCTTATGTAAAAATGCATTGTTTTATATTCCTCTCTCCGTAGAATGTCGACTCACAATCAATCATTGTACATAAATTTTAGGAGGGACTGAAATAAACATTTTAGTTCTATAATGCTTAAGTAAAATCCTACAATTCAGGAAATCCTATAACCTATTTCCTCCTTCTCTCTTTTCTTCATTGCATCGGAAAGGATGAAAAAGTTTTTGTTATAAATGAGTCAATTACCATTACGTTGGCCTGGCCTTAATACGCAGCATATCAGATTTGCTTATCTTTACTCCACACACAAGCCCCATAAAAGAATTCTGTCAATTTGCATTACGAAGCTAGTAAAATGGCGACATAATGAGGCATAGGCATTATCCGAGCGTATTTTTGCATTTCTTATGAGAGCTTGAGGACGGCACAGTTCACGTTTATGTCTCACTTGATGTAATTTAAAATAGCAGCCGTAATCATTTGTTTTTTAGGCTCCGTAAAAATACTTTAATTTTCCCCCCTGGAGAAAACCTTAAATCGTCGCGGAAATATAAGATTTCTAATCTTTTGGCATTTATCTTTATTGGCAGGGTAAACGATGTCGTGTAGTCTTTCAATGTTAATCAGAAAAATATTTTACGATAGCTCCCTGATATTCTTACTAAATGACGACGAAATATTATCCTTGGTTCGTTCCTTCGACTTTTCTAAATTGATAGTTACATGTGCGTCCATTTAGTTAGATTCGTCTGACCTTTTTAACTTTGCTAGGGCACAAAATTACATTTCCGGGAATATCTTACGGCCTTAGGCTAAAAATAAAGGCTTTCCTTAAAGTAAATGAAATTTCTAATAATGGAAAATTAATTCCCAATTCCAATACCTCCAGCGCCACGCCGGTTTTAAGAAGTGAAAAAATTGTAAACGACATAAAACTTTTCTTTTCTTTTTTTTTCTTCTCTACTTATACTTCCGGTGTTTTGGGATGATATTCATCAAGCAAATATCTTCCCTAAAGGCTTCTCACCTTTAAAAAGAACATGAGCACCACTTGTTCCTAGGATATATATCCTATGCGTCATGTCAAAGTTTACGAAAAAAAACACCAAAACAGGACACCGCACCGGACATGCCTTGCTTTGTATTCTTAATTACTTTACTTTTGTGAAAGTTTCCTTTATTCTCAGTTGACAAAGTTTCCCATCAAACCAAAAAGGTTATATTTTGTTTTTTTTTTTTTTTATATAAGGAAACTTTAGACGCCCACAAAGAAGATATTGCGTCTCTTCGATATTTCTGAAAAAAAAACTTTCTAGAAATCACTAAATCTCACCTTTGAAGTTGTTCAAAAAGCTCAGAGGAACTTCTTTCTCAGCAATTTCATGCTCTGAGGTACTTAAAGTGTTCACAGGAAATTTAAGTTCTTCCGATTAATTGCAGCAGGAATTGAAATTATCGTCGATGGAGATGTAAGCAATTACACGGTTGGTCGTATAGCTGCATGTTCCCCTGATTTATGTTTAATTACAGCTTTTGCAAGGTGCGATAGCACCTTAATTTGTTGGTAAGTGGTTTTTTCACGGCGGGCTGTAGTATGAAATTGCGAATGGGAATCGAATGCAATAAAAAAAAATTTCACGAGACTCGACATAAGTTGGATTCATTTATTTTTATAGGTATCGCTATAGATTTTGATCTACCAAAATAATTGGGACGAAAATGTTACTGCGGCCTTTAGATAATTTTAGAAGCATAAGGATCTTATACAGTATGCTTTCCAGGTAGTAACAACAAAATTTACAGGGTTCCATTCTGCATTGAGTTCAATTGGGTTACAGTGTAAAATATTTTATGTAGAGAGTTTTATGGCATAACTTGGATCTAATTTATATTCTTGGAGCCTTCCCTGTTTTCTGAATGGTAAAAAAGTAGGTATACCTATGCTCCATGTATGAACTGCTTTTTGATAGGTTAGGTATATCATTTAAAATGGAGCCCGATTGCGCGATCTTCAAAACGAAGCTGAAAGCGATGGACTTAGGTATGAGAACATTAGAAGGGAGTAAAAGTTTTCGATAATAGCTTAAGTTGAAAAGCAGAAGTGCTAACCTATTCAGAAGAATTTATGACAATGGAACTTGATGTAAAGACCAGAATACAGGCGGCTTTAAGCAACTTAGACCGAAGCTTGTTGCTCAAATTATGGAATGAGAATCATTTTGGAATTACATAATGGATTTTTTCGGACGTATTATTATTTTAAATATGTTATATATTCTTAATGATACCCCGAATAATAAAATTGGACCCTATCTACTCTTCAATGAAACTGATTTTCCCTTTTATTGCTGAAACATGTAAGACCGTAGCGCAACATTTTAAGTACTGAATAAATATGTGACAGGAATTCATAAAGAGTACTTGTAATATATTACTAACTAAAATTGGTCTAAGACCAAATCTTGCGATACCGTAGATGAATGCCCTTAGGTAATTTCGTATGGTAACCTCTGTGCAATTTTGATTTTTTAAGTAGTTTTTCGTATTTATTTGTAGAACTGTTCGTCGAAAAGTAAAAATGACTATAACCAATTTTATAGGATTTCATATTTTGAAGAACTTTTCACTACAATAAAAACGTCCGGTACTGATCATTTTCAAAGAATACGTGAAAACCTAAATTTTTTATATGGCAATGTAGCCCATCTTTTAAGTTGTATTTACTATTTTTATGAGAATGCTGTGTACAAAATTTCAGCTCTCTATGTTAACGCGTTCTCAGGCCGTTTCCAAATTTATTGTGAAAATTTTTTTTATGGCAACCCCATGAAGAAGTTGCCCGATTTGACTCATTTTTGAACTTAATTTGACTTTTGTTTTAAAGCCTTTGTGCAAAATTCAGCTCTCTAAGTGAACGCATTCTCGAGTTATCGTGCGCAAGGATGGACGGAAGGACGGACGGACGGACAGACAGACAGACAGACATGCAAAAATCAAAATAATATTTTGCTCTAGCAGCATTAGTTCTATGTGTTTCAAACGGAATGACAAACTTTTTATACCCTATGGTTTAATCTAGGGTATAATAGGCGCTTTCGGCAAGCACATTCTCAGTGAGACAAGTGAGATATTCTCAGTTGGCTCACTGAGACTGCACTTTCGGGGAACTGTCTCAGTTCCATATTGAGCTACCAATTTCGAACGCAACCACTGAGTAACTGAGACAAGTGAAACTGAATTTTCTTGTCTCAGTTGACTCAGTTTCGTTATTTTGTGATTTTAATTACAAATAAATTTTTAGTGAGCTGTTTGAATAGACTAACAACACTTTCCTCAATTTATTACTATCCAATTCTGTGTTCAAAATTATTTAAATGTCAAAATTGGCAAATCAGCTGATTGGTTTGAACTGATACAACTGAGACGATTGCTCAAAGTTTTGTCTCAGTTGTCTTACTGAGACAGTGCTTGCCGAAAGCCCCTAATGACTACTTCCTATGTACTTAGCTTAATACTCAATAAAGTATTCATTTTAATAGTTAGGCACAACTAGATATGTGGAAAAAACTCTTTCTACAAAGGAAAAATCTTTAAAAAATGAAATTTCTTTGTAGTAGAAGGCGTTTCGAATCAGGATGGATTTAGCAGCAAAATAGGTCAATTTCATTTTGATTAAAGTCGCTATGAATTTATTTCATGACAAAACTCCCTCACAGGTAAGGATATGAAGTGCTCAGTTTCTTTGAAAAATTAGTACTTATTGAGTACTGAAAATAATAACCTAAGACTGCATTCACACCGGTCGTTTTAAGCATCCTTCAATCTTGATTCAATCAGAACGCCACATAAATTTCTACGCATATACCTCTTTGTATCCACACCGGTAAAACAAAATAATTTAATCGGCAGCTCGGATAAATAATTAAAACATGATTAAAACGTCCGATGTGAATGTAGCATAAGAAAGCGAAATTTAAAATTACATTTTTATTCTTCTCTCTTCTTTTTTCGTAATAGAATTATAGTTTCTCATATACATGTAATGATCTTGTAATATTAAATTATATGACGTAAATATTACAATTATCTATTAAGTCGTATTACAATGGCTCGATGTGGAGTCGAAACTGATTCATCTGCATTGGTGTCAAATACTCTATTCCCTAGACTATCTTGCCTTAACATCATGGATACAAGAAAAAGAATATATTTCAAAAGCAGAATAAGTACTGATAAAGCAAATTGTTTCCCAATGTGTTATAGGTGCAATAAGAATTCAAAGGGCGATGGTGAAATATGTAACGTTGAGAGTACTTGCTCTATAATTGAAGAAATAAGTACCGCTTTTTGATACGTCTTCTATTATAAAGATAAAATCGAATTAAATCCTAAGAGTTTCTGTAGGCAAGCGAGAAGCTCACACAAAGCATGGAATTTTAGATAAAGTGATGTTTTCCAGTACCTGATGCAACGTTAAACTTCTGAAAGAAGAATAAATCATAAACGCCAGAATTAATGCGTCTGAGGTACCTACAATGATTAAACATGAATTCGGCAGTGAATATTTATTTTTTTAAATAGATGAATCAACAAAATAATTATAGCCGCTTAAAGTTGAAACTTTGAACCTCTGCCCCTCCCAGAGCTTGCCGTCCCGCAAAAATGAATAGCACTAAAATATGCGGAATAACGAAATCTACGTAAATATCAAGTTTGGTAAAAACGCGTTTTTTCTAAATTACCCCCTCCATTTTCGAAATTCGAGATCGAAAAGTACCTTATCTAATAGACAGTTAAGATTCCCGTACAATGACATATAAATGGTTTTCGTAGGTTAAAAACTGTAGGAGGAGATAGAATCCTACGAAAAAACTGAAGATTACCGCGATGGGCACATCTTCCAAATGTTTGCTTATAACTTTTGATTGTTATTGTTTATAGCACTTAGTAATGTCATTTTGGAAAGAGGACATAATGCGCAAAGTTTTTCATAGTTTTTCCAAGTTCGTGAAATGGTGATATTTCGAATAAATGTACACTGAAGCGCGACAAAAATGTTGGTGAAATGAAAAATCTTAAAGAAAATTGTTGTTTTTTTTTTTTTTTTAAATAACTGAAGGCGAAATTATAACTTATTATGCATTCTTAGAAAGGCCAATATGTGTTCTTTTAAATGAAGGTTCGAACGTCACAATCCATTAATTACAATAGAAGAGGTATGCAAAACCTCGAAAATCGATATTATCGATTTACTCGAAAACCAAGCTGAGTTCGATACAAAAGTATCTAGACTTTTTTGACCCAAATGACCTCTAATTTCATCCCCTTAAAGGATTAAAGATATTTCCGGAACACCCTGTATATACATATACATGGTATTTTCCCTTAGGAGGTCAATAGTGCAGGAGGTGATAGGGACACCTAGGCAACCAAAAAAAAATTCCGCGTTGTGAGGGGGGGGGGGGGATATCAATCGTTTAGGAGTTACAGGGTGATTAAGGAAAAAGATAAGTTTTCACAAAACACCGTGTATCTTAAAAAGTACAAGGCATACTATTACAGTTAAGATCTCATTGTATACAGAACTTCATGGCCTTTCCAACGACCAGTCCCATACCTCCTGCCAGGAGCTCTGAGGCTCTAAACTAAAAATTTCGGATATTTTTGCTATTTTTTTTTTAATTTGACCTCTATTTTTTTGCAATATATAACATAATTTTTTTTTATAAAAACTATAAACTGTAGATTCTCCTCTTTAATTTGACCTAGCATACCCTATGTGCTATCTGCAGCCGTAAAAAAGTTATTAGCTCAAAACCTATTCTGAAAGATATTCTCAAACCCAAATCTGTTCCCTTACTGACTGAAAACATGACTTTTTACAAAAATATCGGCTAATTTCGGTATGACCTGAATAGGTTTGGAGCTAATAACTCTTTAACGGCTACAGATAGTAGATAGGGTGTTTGGTTCAGCAGTGGTTGGAAATGCCAATAAGTTCTGCACACAATGACGTGTTAACTGTCACAATGCACCCAGTACTTTTTAAAATATAGGGTGTTTTGTGAAAAACTAGGATTTTTTTTTTTTTCAACTTAACATAGATCGGAGATAATCCCAAAAATAATCGCCAATATAACTCTTAATCACTCTGTAATTCCTAAACGGTTGATATTGCTCCCACCCTGCCGTAAAATTTTTTGTTTGTCCAAGTGATTACTAGGTAAGTACTATCTACTCCTGCTCTATTAACTTCGTAAGTGGAAACACCCTGTATATGATGCACCAGATGAGGCGTATATGAAACTTCGCACGGAGGTTACTACGCCTGTCAACAATATTTCGTTAAAGGAGAACGAATAAAAGTTGAAAGTGGAATATCTAAGTTGTTTATTTACAATGAGTGCAGCTTTACCACGTAATGAAAATTTTCATAGGAGACAAGTGAAAATGTCGGCAGTATAAAGCATAAAAATAAAGCGTCTGTTATTCAAATTCTACCAATATACATATGTATGTATATGATTGAAACATTTCCTTTGGATAGCATACATTTGTTCAATGAAGGTGTATGTATTATTTGTGATGAGAAAAATATAAATAATCGCATAACGTTTATTGATGACTTAAAAAATTAAAACCTTTCAAAAGCATTTCACAAGGACTGAAATCCTATTTAAGTAAAGTTTAACCGTTTCGTTCGGACTTTTAAACTAAAACTTGAATATAATTGGTTAATAATGATTTTTATATTATTAATCATAAATTTTGTAATTTTACTGACAATGATACTTAAAAGCCACTGGTTTGGGAAAATCATACAAACAAAAATAAACTGAGAAATAACATTGAGTTCAGGACTGTGAGCGAGACACTCAATAAGAAAAATTAAACTCCATAAGCACTAGCGGCAGTGATTGTATTTAGTAGTAATTTTCAAGAATCTTACTATGAATTCAGTACCGAAAATGCATAGCTGTATGATAACGAATAGTACAGTATTGTATTAAAAATATAATAATAAAAAAAAAACATAAATTATGAGTTTCCACTTTTACAACTCAAAATTAACTCTGTCAGGAATCACATTGTAAGGAGTGCTATTTGTACAGTACTTAACTTGTAGTACTACTAAATAATTATTCAATATATAGACATAAAAGTATATAAAAAAATATATTCTTAAACAATATCTTATTTTACACGCGTCTATTTAACCCTTTGTCTTATAATCGATTTTTACCCACTTTTCAACATGCAATCGACACCGCATCCTAGATCTGCCATATTTAAATCTCCCTAAAATTACCCGATCATCATCAATCAATCAAATACTTTTAACCAATTTCGTAATTTGAAAATATATTTAGGCATGTTTGATGAAATGAGGTGAACCTACCAAATTAGGGCCCTAGAAGGCGAGTTAGTTAAGTAACTTTATTTATACTCTGCCCCATAAATAATAGAAGTACAGCCGTTATGGGACTTCGGTTTCATATTAATTCGATCTAAGAGCATCTCACTTAATTCTAAATTTAGGTGCAAAATTTTTAAGCAGATGCTCAAAAAATGTTTGATGTAATTGGGAGAGAAAAATTGATCAATTGTTATCGTTCTATGCATTTGTATTTAACATAATTTTTTTTTAGTTAATTTTTAGCCTAATGAAATTTGTAGAAAACTTGAAAGTAATTAATTTAAAAAAATGTGTATATAAATTACAATTTAACTTATCTCAGCTTTATATTTTCCAAATACTTTCTGCTGTATCTCTAAAGGATTACATCATGCTACGGTAGCTCAGTTTATCAATTACTCATTTTGGCAAATAAAAACAACAAAAATTTAGGCATTTTATAATCAAAACCAATCAATCAAGTAGACTCCCAAGTCACATTCTTTGGACGCTGGCCAGTAAGCTCGGGTTTTATTTTAAGTAATGAGAAATTTTCGGATACTTTAATCTCATTTCAAGCTTTTTTTAAACGTATATATGAATCAGTTTTTATTTTACTTTAAGTCTCATCATGTAGAATGTAGACTCTGGAGTAAATTAAAAAACAAAAAAAAACCCTTAGCAAGAATGGCAATTGGGTAATAGGTGGTAGCAATTAAATTTTGCATCAAAGCCGCCCGTAAAAGCTGTACTATACCATTATAATTTCTTGAACAGAATATAGGTGGTTGTGATTATTCTTGCTAAGTAATAATGATTAAATGAGTTGAATCTGTCAAATTTTGGGTGCGAGAAAGCAAATTAGTTAGGTCCCACCATTGAGAAAACCATTTAGAAATTATCTACGGAAGGTAGGAACGGTCTAAGTTTATCCGGAGCATTTTTTTAAAAAACGATTCAGAGATTTTTGACTATGAATACTTTACGTATATTAATGGAATTTTAATGTGCTTATTAATTCTTTAATTTATTCTTAATGATAACAAGAATGAAAATTTTCATAAAATAATATTGATTTTCTTCATCCATTACAGGAATAATGAAACGCCCGATTTTTCATGTTATGGATTAAAGTAAGCGTTGAGACGACAAAAAAACTGAAGACAAATATTAAATGCATGAAGAGCCTGAAAATGATGTAGATGACTTGGATGTAGATGACTCAAATGTAGACCACAAAAAAACAAATAAGATAAGTATAGGAAGAGATTAATATATTTTCTCATCCTGCGAAGAAGAGAAATTAGTAGCGATTGAAGGATAAAACCCCTAGTAGTAGTAGAAACCATCTATGAATTAATTATCACAGCAAAACATTATAAATATTCTCAGCCATAGTTTAGTGGAAAAAGTTGTTTTGTTTGAAACTTTGATGGTCCAATCCATCAAAAGGAGAAATATCACAGAAAACATTATAAATGTCCGACCTGGTCTAATTCGAGCAACTTTCGACAAATTTAAACCTCTATCTTGGTTCAAATTATTTTTCCCGGTTGATATTATTAATAAAATTTTTACTTTCACAAAAGAAAAGATTTCTCGTTAATGTGAAAAACCTATCCCTGAAAGTAATGTAAACCTCGTGATTGACTCATACTGGCCAAAAGCCTACAATATTTTGACTTCGATAACCACAGTTCATAAAGCAAATCGCCAACAATCCTGATATAAAGAAAGGAGGAATCATATGCATTATATTGATATTAATTAAATTTCCAGAAAAAATTCCTGCAATTATATTCACAATATCTGGTTTTGTTATCAAGAAAATGGCGTTTTAGTTGGAAACAACGTGAGAAGCCACAGTACATAGCTTTTGTTAAAAATGCAATTGACTTCGTTAGGAACTCGTTATTTTTCTCTTCTGAAGTATTAAATTCTCTCAGCAACAAAAGGAGCTGTAGACATCTTTGGTCAGGATATGGCGCAATATTTCTGGTAATTGGAAAACTAGGAGGTTAGCATTCTGCTTCTTTTTCAAAAAAATTAATTGGGAAAGCCTCCATTAGCAAGGCAGAAATTTATGTCACTGCTTCACCAGCAGCTATCTGAAGAGTGGTTTCGCTTTGAAGTGTGTTGCGCATACAAAAAGCTTTAACTACTACCGAAAATACCACAGAAAATACTGTATCTACTTTCCGTACATACTTGCTGTCTTTTCTAACACAAGAACACTAAAAGAAAATATGTGGGGATTGTACTTTTAGCTGTCATAAGAAAAATTATAACGAAAGAAATAACTGCAGATCATGAAAGAGAAAGTGTTGGAAACATCAAAGTGAGGAATGTGGAATTATTAAAAACATTTCGTACCTTTATTTTTTCTATTATAATTTTAATATTTTAAAAGCAATGTAGAATGAATAACGTTGAAAATCAAATATGTACGAGGTATGTTCAAAAAGTAAGCTGACTTTTCAAATTTCGTGGTCTGCGTACATTCGATTTTCGGTTTTTCTTTCTTGTGTTTGTAAACTCGTCCCGAACATATGTCCACAGTTTCAACTATATAGCATTCTTTGTTTGTTTGTGAGAGGCATAAAGGTTAGAAGTGTTTGGTGTGCTCGGCGATTTTCTGCTGTCGAAAAAAAAATGGACCAAAGAATTTGCAATGAAATTAAGTGCTTCAAAACACACGAAATGTTGACAGTGGCATACGGTGAGTCCACTCTGAGAAGAAAAAAAATTTTATAAGTGATACAAACTCTTCCAAGAAAGCCGAGAGGATAACAATGACGAACCTCGCTCTGGAAGCCACAGCACGTCAATAACTGATGAAAACGTTGGAGAAGTGAAGAAAATGGTGTTGGGAAATCGTCGAATCACCTATAGGAAAATTGCTGATGACATCGGCATCTCGGTTGGCTCTTACCATCAAATTTTGTCAGATGTTTTAGGCATGGGACGTGTGTCAGCGAAGCTTCCTCCGAAATTGCTTAATTATGACCAGAAGAACCGTCATATGAGCATCGCTCAGGAGTTGTTGAATGAGGTCAATGATGATCCTCCTTTGTTCAAAAGGGTCATAACTGGTGACGAAGCCCGCTGCGACTTTTTTCTTTTCCCAAAACTGAAGAGACCCATGAAAGGACGGAGATTTGCAACGATTGAGAAGATAAAAACTGCATCGCTGGAAGTACTCTAGGCTATACCAAAAAGTGCATATCAGAACTGCTTCGAGGATTGGAAAAAGCGTCAGCACAAGAGTGTTATATCTGAGGGGGATTACTTTAAAGGGGACAACAATAATATTAATGAATAAATAAAAAGTTTTTGATAAAAATGTAAAGTCACCTTACTTTTTGAACACACCTCGTAAATATAAAATTAGCTACTAAAAAGAAAATAATCTTCGTTTCTTTAACGACGTCAAACAAAGTTTCGTTTTCTCGGTGAAATTTTTCGTATCTTCAGTCTTAATAACACACACTTGAGTCACTCTAGTCTAGGGTTTTAGGGTTCAAACATCTGCTACCAACATACATACAATTTCAGTAAGGAAACGCAGCTTCCACCATTTTGAAACCCAAAATGACGTAAAATGATTTGATCGACATAAATTAAAAAAAAAAAAAAATCCTTTGTTTTAGCTGTTTTAGATGATTTTTTTTTTAAAAATGCAACCACGCCATTTTGGACATATTGTCCTCGACCTAAGACCAGATCTAACTTTGCTAAACGCCGAAAGCCTTAAATAGGTACAATATCGACCATGTGAAAGTTTTGCAAAAATAAATATATATTTTTCAGTCTAATGTCGGCACTCTAAGGAGAAAAAGTTTTTTCTAAAAAAAATAACATAACACAAAAAAAAAAAATAAATACAGAAGATCAGTCAACCACTAGAAGGAGCCCTCATCTGCCTTTATATCCAACATTCCTTTCCAGCCTTTTAGATCTCTAGGCAGCAGGGTCCCAGATCTCCCACTTGGGTGGGTTTCTGTCATATAAGCAGTTTACCTGGAATTTCGGACCAAATTGATTTCCGGCCAGCTGTCATAGGAATAGCCCCGAGGAATTACAACCGCTAAAATGAACTATGTAAATTTTTACAGTCAACGAACACTCCCAAGGGCAGCCGAGTCCTAGAGCGCCCGCTTGAGTAGGTTTCGGGAAAACTGTCATCGGGACAGTCTACCTGGGATATATTTAATATTACTGCTATAACTGCTTTGATAGCACAGTTTGAAAACTGCCACATTTAGCCAGAACAAAAAAAAACCGGCAGCGAGATTTTCGACAGCCAAAAGCTGCTTTTATGCTTTGCAATCTTGATGTGTGAATTGCCAGAAGCTCTTTATATTTAACAAATGTCAAAAAGCAAGTAAGAAAAAGCAGCTTTTGAGTTATTTTGAACAGGCAAAAGCATAGGAAAGCAGCTACAACTGTAATGTTGAATACAGCCCAGAGATCCAGAGCTCCCCTGCAGGCGAGCTTTTAGACCAATTGTCATAGGGACAAATTGTTCTACTACATTGAATAAATAACTAATATCGAAGCGGGGTATCGTGCGAATATAGTGTACGTGTTTAAGCAATTCAATGCCAGTCAGAGTCAGACGCTATGACCGGAGGGTGGAAATGACAAGAGGGCTGTGCATTATTTGACAATTCTGCTTGATTTCTGACATTTAATTGTGACAAGTGCATTAAATTATCAGAGGCAACATCAAGAAATATTAATTAAAATAACGGGGCGCTAAAAATTTGTTTATTTTACATAGCAATTTGGATTATAAAAAATGTCCCCCTTCATAATGTCACGAATTCATTACTTCCATTACGAAACGAATGCAAACACAACACACTTATACATTTCGCCGAGTGGCTTAGGTTTTCTTCCGATATTCCGTTTCCTTATTAGTTATTTATTTAATGTTCCACGGCCTCTACTCCTCCTCCTCTTGTAGTACAGCCTCAATTTTCTCCAACAGGTGTCTTGAGGTAGCCAGGCTGTCATAGGGACAATTTATCTTAAATAAAATGATTATTGTACATGATACAAAGATAAACAAGGTATGGCCGAATTATCTGTCAATTGGTTAGGAGTCGTTCGACCAGAACCAGGGTCAATCTTTATCCTGTGTGGTAGCCACGTGAACGGGCCAAGAAGACATTTAAACCACAATACTGACTGTACTGAAGTACTGCCTAAGGAGTGGGACGCCTGCAATTCTTTTGAATAAAGCTTCAAGGACAGCATCAGTTGCCACAGAGTAATTGAACTGCTCTCGGAAATAACTTTTTTTGCTTTTCCGTAAAAACGATAGAAACTTTATCAGTGTTCTTTATTTCCGGACCTGAAAAGTGGCATTTGAGGACTGTGTACAGGAATTGAACTTTTGGCTATTTGTGGATATTTCTTTTAATACAAATTGCTACCCTTTTTGTTGAGAAAACTATTTTACGAATATTTATTTAAAGATAATTGCCTAAAACCAGCCTTTAATTTTCAATAAGACGAGACGCAGGAAATAAAACAAAATTGAGTATTTTTTTCCCAAATCTACATTGGTTTAGCTTGATGGGGACCTAATGAAATCATAATCTCTAAATTATTTTTCCTTATAAATAAAACCATAACGGCATATTTACAATTTATTATCTAAAAAAATACAATAGCATGCAATTCAATTTTTATATGCTGGACACAGATCAGAATCCCAAGTTAAAGTATGGAGAATACTGAGAAGGATATCAAAAAAGTTTTAACATCCAAAGATATTAATCCCGCCTTTTTCTGTAAAAACACATTACAAAATTGCATCTTAAATCATAAAATAAAACCAAAAATTGATGCACTACAAAAAAGCGGGGTGTATCAAATTAAATGTAATGATTGTTCTGGAATTTATGTAAGTAAAACGAAGCGAACTCTAAAGATTAGATTAACTGAACATATTGCGGGAGCTCGAAATATGATGCCACAGTCTGCTATATCCAAACACTTAAAAGAAAATCAACATAGCATAAATTCAAACAGCATCAAAATTTTACATAATATAGACGGAGGAGAAATCTTGACTAGGGCAGAAATTTTTGAAATAAAGAAGCCAAATATATTGGACAAAACATAATTAATAATCAGCTAGATTTTATGAACAATAGTCCACTTTTAAATCCTAAAAATTTTGTAACCGGCGGGAATATTCAGTCGATAGCCTGATGATGCCTCGATAGGGCGAAACGCGTCGCACTCTTATAAAAAGACTTTTTTAATAAATAGCTTAAAAGTTAACAAGTGTTTTCAATTAATCATGAATAAATTTAAACAAGTGCCATCAAGAAATTCAATCAAAACCATAACATTATGATAAATGCCTATTCTAAATGTTACCAAGATATTATATAGATCACAGCTTTTCTATTGGCCCATATATTCCAGACTATTCATCTGAAATCTTTCAAAATATAAAGTAATATTCTGCTTCTGTACTTACACACTTATACCAGAATTCAATCAGTCGTCTTTGAACTTTTAAGAGTATGAAAGAGTTTGAACTCATAGAAATTACGGCAATACTTAATAGTTCGCATCTGTGCTGTGTCGTTTTCTTTACAAATTTGTTTAAGAGATTCTGGCGTCGACATATTTAAGTTAAATGGAACTTGAGCTATGCCAGACGATTAATGTCTAAACATTTGCAAAGGAATTGGAGCTTTTCCTCTTGGTATTTTTGGGGGAAATATCCACTAGAAAGCATTAAGTAAACTTCTATTTCAATATGAGGTAATGGCGAAAAGGACGTGTATTGACTTGGCAATATATTTTTTTTTCTATTGTACAGGGCTCCCAACTGGCTATCAAAGTCCACTTAGATAAAGAAGCACGTAAATATGTGACTTATGATAAATTTTATTTCGGAATTGAATGAAAATTACTTTGGTTCAAAAGGGATTATTGTTTTAGGAATGAAGTCTTCCCACGTGCCCATGATTTCCTTCATTGTATCTTGAATATTAAAATAACATCTGTGTTGGATAGAAGTATATATACTGTGAGTCTTAATTTATCGCCGTCTTTGGATTTGTTTACCACTCATGTGAATTGCCTTCCTTAAAATTACGATATTGTGCTGTTATACACATGTGGAGATAATCGAAGAATGCCTGGAATGATTTCATAACGGATAAATTATTTATTACTTTTGCTAGTATAAAAAATATATTTTTTTTATAACATACTTACCTGGATTATGTATAAAATTGTTTTGTTTATGTAAATTTTATTTATAACGACTTTCAAGCACAAAGAGTAGGCATGAAGTGTATACTTTAAACGGATTGTGGGTTTTGAAAGCAATCTATTAAAATATTACCTGCTCCGTGTATATTTGAAGATGTATTTCTACCAGTGACGAAGCGTGCATATCTAAGCCGAGTGTTCAGGATCCACCAATATTGAGAAATTAATATTTAAGTTAGCTTAAATAAAAACTAAAAATCACACCAAATCCTAGTATGCTCGAATTTTTAAAAGGCAACGAAATATGCCTCAGTCGGATTTCTTAAGAGGGTAAAATTTTATATTCAATAAATAGTAATATATGAAAAAGAAGGGGCACAGCTTATGTTACTGTTCAAGAATGGATATAGAAACTTTTGTGAATATTTCATACATTACTTTAAAGATAATTCATTTATAAATGAATTCCACTGTTCTTACAAAAGTCCTGTATGACTTCCTCGCAGTGTTTTTCCATTTGCTTTCATTCTTTGAGGAGATGTGTTCCTAATGAAATAAGACCTAAGCTCGACAGTTTTTCTTGCCCCATAGAGTTCCTCAAACATATTTTTATTCACTTTTGTGCTGAGAACGATGTTTCAGCACTAGCTGCGAAAACAGAAATTGTTAATGTGAAGCAAGCAAGCTTATAGTTTTCAGAAAAACTTGATTAAATCTTATTTTGCACAATATTTTTTAAAATTTCACTAACAAACAAATTTCTGAAACCATTAGAATTACAGACCACAATTAACTTATTGTTCAATTTTGGAAAATTCGAAGAACTATCCATACAAACTCTTAATAGAATTAAATGCATTGGATGGTAAACTTCGTGAATAACTTGAAAATTCCTTATAATTCAGCAATTCAATAAACACAAGCTACTTCGTACTTTCAAATCTAATATCCATTTGGGCAGAAATGGTTCATCTGTATTTTGTAAGCGCCATTATTGGCATCTAAGTTCACTGTAGTGTACACATCAGGCATTTTCAGTGTTCCATTGCTGTCCTGATGAGATTGCCCTGTTACTGCTGATCGAAACACATTACATATAGCGAACACACTCTCAAAAAATTTCCTTGTGGAATTTTTTGATCTTCGGCTTTAGACCAGAAACGGACAGTACTTCGGTACTTGTCTTTTAATTTAAGTGCATAAGAAGCCTGAATCATCTATGCCGAGTGTGCCAAAAATGAAAAATTCAAATGGCTCTGTAATCGAACCTTCAATTTCAATTTTTGAAAAAGATATCATAGAAATTTGTAGTTTTATCCTTGATCCTGTAAAATTTTTACACCAAGGGCATAATTTTATCGCTTTTTCAATTATGACTCGTTAATAGCAATTTAAAATAAAAATAATTACCTCAATATCTGCTTCCGTTCAAAAATTATAAATATTTTCCTGTTATGCGAAAAGTTAAAAAGTTTAATTTCCAGAACACAAAAGTGTTAAACTTTTACACTATCCGCATAACATAAAAATGTCAATAAGTTTTGAACAGAAACATATTTTGCGGTAATTCTTTTCTTGTTGCAAAACCCATTAAGGATTCAAAAACAAAAACGAGAATGGGTTTTTTGAGATATTCAAGTATAACGGACATATCCATTATTCTTGAAAACAAAATTTCAGAAAAAAGACCTCTACTAATATTTTCGATAAACTTCAAAGTTTCCTTAAATAAATAGCGTTTCTTTCCTGGACTAAGTTTTTGAAATTACACCTACCAAGCAAAATTTGTCACATTCAAATTTCAAAATTACGTATCTCCGTCAAAAATGGGACAAAAACAGCAAAATACTACTAACAATATAATCAACCTACTTTTGAAATTTCATCAAAATCAGAGATGGCCGAATCACAAATTTACACAATTCGATTTTCTATGGAATGAGCCTAATGGCCGGTTTCACAGTCAAGGTTTAAGCCACAGCGATGGCTTAAGCCAAGGCTTAATAAATATTTCGGTTTCACAGTCAAGGCTTAAGTGATATCACTGGCTTAAGGCAAGCTTAACTTAAGCCCGTCACCTCGAAGGCTTAAGCCTCAGATGTTACTGTGAAACACATAGGAAATTATTGCTAAATATATATTTTGCTTAATATTATAATTTCTTTTATTAAACGAACGTGCATATTTCAAAAGTTATACTTTAAAACTACATTGAAATTTTCCAAGTGAAAAATAGTTATTTAGTTAGTACTTTTGAGTACTGTCTGGCAGCTAGTGTCAGCGTGTCAGCATTGACGTTTTAGGAAGAAGCCAAACAGTTTAAGACAAAAATTAGTTATTTATTCGATGCAGAGGATATAAGCGACGAGGAAATGTATAATATAATATCGCAAGGTGCGACCCGTGAAAAAATTATAAGAAGGCGCGCGTAACATTTCGAGAAATGGGATGACGTTGGTTTTTATTCTCGGTTCCGACTATAGACATATTCGGCTATGATGGATTACGTTGTCGAAACATTCTGCAACAATAGTTTGTGGATTTGATATCCTTCCAGATAAAAACCACAACAAACTGGTAAATAAAAAGTTCTTCGTCTTTGCGCTTGGTTTTTAATCCACAATGGCAATTTTCCTTAACAAAAATTCACAATTCAGCAGTGCTGACAACTTAAAAATTTTCATCTGAGACTTAACTAAGCCTCAGCTTACCGAGTACTGTTAAACCGACTAGGCCTAAGTTCTGGGCTTAAGCCACACCCGTGGCTTAGCTAAGCGCTGGCTTAAACCTGGACGGTGAAACCGGCCATAAGTGATTCAATTGGCATGATGACACACACACACCAAACGCCGAATCTATGGTGCGGGACAGTAATACCGGAGACAACTTACATCTAGATGTGCAAAACCTCACAAAAACGCGGTCCAACTGAAACGAGCTAATGGCCCTCTAATAGAAAGCTCTACACATTCTATCTCTCTCTTGTGTATTATGCCACATAAATTCTTCGCAATGATAGCTTTCTTTGGTTGAATAAAAAGTTAAAGAGCTTTCAAAAAGTGTTCCGGGTTTATATGGAGTTTTGCACATCTAGTTGTAAGTTGTCTTAGGTAATACCTTAGACAAACTTAATATACTAGATTTCCAGTCACTGCGCCAAATGTTGTGCCACTTAAAATCAAAATCACACGTTTAAAGTAAAGCTCTACGCGTTCAAAATAAAGCTCTTCATGTAAGCGAAGACAAAACGTGATTGTTTCCCACTTTTCATAAGCAGAATAGATGTTCTTGTTCGTACGAGTGGTCTGCCCCTGTCCCCTGTAGACTGCCTTTGCATACTTTTAGAACAGAGAATATTTTCGCACTCTTGCAATCCGATTAAATGAGGGCATGCAAGATATGCTTAAAAGCTTCCTCTCTTAACATAGCAATCGTACATCGGACATCTAGTATATGAAGTTTGTCTAAGGTAATACCTTGTTAGTCTGTATACTGTGATCAGAGGCAACAAGTAATGCAAAAGCATGAGAGCTGCGGAACTTACGAATTTACTCATAAAGAATATTTCTGTTCCTAGCATTCGCACATATTGATATTTACCTTAGCGTTCAGTTATGATACTGAACACTCGTCATAAGCAATACAAAGGCATGAGTGCTGGGGAAATAGAGCAAATTTAGATAGAATGAGTTTCTATTGTTTTATTTGATTTTTAAATGGAGCAATACATGTTTACAGAATGGGTATTAAGTGAACACATTGAACCCCTTGACGTCTCGCCCTGGTCTCTGACAATCTTTGCACCTACCTAAAAGATATCAGAAAGGAGATTTAACAAAAATGGAATAGTAATCGGCTTCTTGCCCGTCATAAGGGAAATCCTGATCCAAATCAGAACCAAAAATGTTAACATATACAAGGCTCCTGTATAGATCCTATTTTTATCTGGCTGATCATTATGGAGTGTCGTATATAATACAAATCGTCCCGTACCTACTGTTGGTTTTGAAAAGGCATTCACATCAGTTGATTGGATTCGAATAAAAAAACATGCTACATCGGATCATAATTTCTCTAAAAGGACTCATAGCACCTTCTTCAAACTGACAGATTGTTAATGAGATTCGATGGAAACTTATGACTTCATCAAAAATGGAATAATGTCCTAAAGATATAGCAACGTGGAAATCGATTGAACATCTCATCAATGTTAATTAATCTGAAATGTCTGGTTTCTGCAATTTCTGAAGCAGAACAATATTTGCAAACCTAGCGCAGCGTAAAGTCGTAAAGTTTGTTTCCATACACTAAATAAATTTAGATGAAGGCAAACACTACATATAAATATATCAAAAGTTTTTGTTTGACAGCTACTGCTACCTTGGAACTCGGTACCATCACTACCGAATCGGACGGTTAAATTAAGACATCAATTCCAATATTAAAAAATCAAGATGTACTATGAAACTTTATATATTTATATATATATATATACATATAACTCTATAGGTACTGTTATCATATGCAAAAGTTTTGCAATGCTATTTAAAAACATTTATAAACAAATATTTGAATGAACTCTTTTTATTTACTCTAGCATCTTCTTTCTTCTTATTTTAGTCTTTTAAGTTTGTTGATTTTTTCCGTCATATTCCTGTAACCTTTTTGTTGTATTTGTTTTTAAACATTAATAGCAGAGCTGCCGCCGGCGATAGTGAGCTTGGCTGATTTAGTACAGGTTTTGGACAGGGTAAGAATTTTGCTGAACATTTTTTGTAAGCAGACCGAAGAATTTAAAATATAAAAATATTTTCTATCAATTCGAGGAGCATCCGAAATAAAATTACAGAAATCAGTAATTGATTGCTAAACGTGATATTCCTGTAAACTTTGTAATCGAAACTTGGTTGAATTCCATCCGCTATGGTATCGATTTCTAGCTTTAGTTTATTCTGCAATAATAGAATAAATCGTATTGGCGGAGGTGTGGTGTTATGCATTAAAAATTGTTTTGAGTCAAAAGTAATTAACGTTTCTGTCAGTGGTAGTGTAGAGTTCATTTGAGTTGAATTAAATACTGGGGCAGAGAAATGTATTTCGGCAGCTGCATATTTGAGAGTGCATAATTGTAATCTACCCAGCGTTATGATAATGTAATAGTAGGTGGTGATTTCAATGTGAATATCCTCCGCAGAGATATGGTATCTCTCCAATTTTTAAATAGGATACAGTCGATTCATTTAGACATAATAAGCTCATCACCTACATATTTTTACACCTCCAATCCATCACTGCTAGTCATTCTACTGTCAGCTGATATAAGTAAAGTGTTGATTCACAGCCAAATGATCTAGATAACTAACCTCCTCGTTTTATCAGACTTCTACTTTCTCTTATTCATCCCTATATTCTTTATATTACTAATTCCTGCATTACGTATTCCAATTAACCTTACACTTGGAAAGTTCGGTACGGTACGGTTCTCCCACTAGGTAAAAAGCAACAGCCTGAAACACTCTCTGATTACCGATCAATAAGTCTTATCTGTTTTCTGGCCAAGATCTTCGAAAATCTTAAGTACAACCAAATCGTGCAGATTTTAGATGACAATACGCTTTTAACTAAATGGCAATCAGGTTTTAAGCCTCACTACAGCTGTGAAACTGCCTTGCTGAAGATAACTACTGATTTAAGTGCTGCATTAGATAAAAAATTCTGCGTAAACTCTCCACTATTTTTAATTTCAGAGGATATCCAATCCCTCTATAGGAAGTTTACTTCGTGATAGATCCCAATTTGTGAAAATCAGCAGTAGATTATCTAACGCATTAAAGCTATCAAAATGGTGTACCCCAAGGATCAGTTTAGGGCTTGTTGCTTTTTAGTTTATTTATTATCGACCTTGCGGAAGTGATAAAGGATGTAAAGCTACATTTATATGCTGATGGCGTACAGACTTATTTAAGTAGGCATATAGGACTTCTTGAGAATTTCATTGAACAAGTAAATAGTGATCTGCATAGAATTTAGAATGGTCTACAATCAATAGATTATTACTTAACTCATCCAAGTCGCAGCGTATTTCGTTTTCCTTTGTGTAAATCAGATATTCCGCAAATATTTTTAATGGTGCCATACTACCTCTTGTAAGTAAAGTCATATATCTTGGAGTGGTGATATCCGAAGTCGTGAAAAGTTGTGAAAATGTCAACCTATTGCCAAGCAAAATTTATGCTGATCTTCGGAAGTTATAGCGTTTGTCGCTTGATATGAAAATGAAATTGGTCAGAGCGCTTATGTACCTACCTCATTTAACTTATGGTAGCCTGGTATACATGAACTTGAACAGTAACTGTAATCGCAGGATTGAAGTGGCTTTTAACGGTTGCATTAGGTTCGTCTTTAATCTACGTAGATATGATCACGTTTCGTCTTTTAAATTTAAGCTATTGGATTGCTCCATCAATATTTATTTAAAACGTCAAGCGCTCATATTTATTCATAACTTGTTTTACAAAGGTAAACCTGATTAAGAAAATTTGGGGTTAGCAACCTTACAGTGATATTTAATCTTAATTATTCCGCGTTTTCACAAAACAGTGATGGAAAATTCTTATCTTTTTCAAACTGCGGGGTTATGGTGTTCAAACCAACTTTCAATTGCCACCTGAAAGTAAAATTGTTTAAGAGATTCTAATTCCAAGTATATCTAATTATTGGAAACAGGTTGGAAACGAAACTATGCATACCTACCTACCAGCACATCGATAAGGCAGTTTTTAGTGGATATAACAATCGACACATCATGGCTACATTTCACATAAACTAATCCGGGACACAATCCAATGAGAGGAAAGTAACTTGTCTTTGATAACATTACGCAAATAAAATGGAATTAGATTTAGTCATCTGGACATTTAAATGCATCTTTAAAGTAGCAAATTAGCAATATTATAATAGGTATATTATTGTATAATTATAACCTATTAACTTTAGCTAGGCAAAATCAGGAACGGCAACAAAATTGCTCAAAATTCCAGTTACTTTGCACAGCTGCTAGGGTCCATTACTCTTCTGACCTATGCACAGCTGCTAAGGTCAACGGATTTTTCTGTTACTACCTGCACAGCTGCTAAGGTCAATGTACTTTGGTTGCTATGCGCAAGGCACAATAATTTGTTGGTGCCGTGCGCAATTCAGAGGCAATATACGTTGCATGCCAACTTAAATCGCTCTCTTTTCGCATCCAGCTTTCATAGATTGCGCATTATTTGGAAATCGACTTGGCTAGTGGTAATAAAATAGAATTATTAACAAATTAACTGTATCTTGGGTATCGACTGAGATAAAGATATTTATTTTGGGTATCGACTAGAATAAACACTACTAATACAACTTTGCTTTGGGTCTCGACTAAAGTAAAGTATCTTGTTCCGGGGAACGACTAGAAAAAGAATTCTACTAATCAAATTGCGACTTTTCCTTGGGTTTCTTGTGAAGTAAAGTATCTTGTTCCGGGGAACGACTAGAACAAGATAACCACTAACTATCTAATTACTAATGCCATAAAGTCGATTCCATAGTTTAAATTGGTGAGTACATTTGTTGATTGATCATATATTATATTTCATACTACATTTCCCGTTGATTACTATATTTATATATCTATATAAAGGGTTTTCCAATAAGAGGTGTTATTTTGACAATCAAAGAAAAATGCCATTTTTTGAGATAACTGATCAGATCTTTATTTCATTATAAAGAGGAAGGTATGCCGTTAATAATGGAAAATAACATCAGCCAAATGACCACCACCACCACGCCTACAGGACCATATCCTTTTCATGAAATTTTCCATAACCAAATCGCAAAGTGGCTGCCCTATGTCCTCGATAGCCTCACGAATTCCATCTTTGAGGTCTTGAATCGACGCTGGGCTGTTGGCCTAGACCTTCTCTTTCAGTGGCCCCAAAGGAAGAAGTCGCAAGGTGTTAAGTCACAAGATCTCGGTGGCCAATTATGATCACCTCTTCGAGAGATAACACGGTCCGGAAACTTTTCCCGTAAAAGATCAATGGTTTCGTTGCTTGTATGGCACGTAGCGCCGTCTTGTTGAAAATAAACGTTGTCCAGATCATTACCATCCAATTCCGGCCATAAGAAATCATTAATCATCTGTCGATAGCGCAATCCATTCACCGTAACTGTTGCTCCAGCCTCATTTTCGAAAAAGTAAGGTCCAATGACCCCGCGGGACCATAAACCGCACCAAACAGTCACACGTTGAGGATAGAGAGGCTTTTCAACAATAACTCTTGGGTTTTCCGAGCCCCAGATGCGACAATTTTGTTTGTTGACGAAGCCATCGAGGTGGAAATGGGCCTCATAACTCAAGATGAGTTTTCAAAGGAATTCCGGATCATTTTCATTTCATGCATTTCAAGGACCCAATCAGCAAAGACTCGACGTTGTTGATGATCGGCCGGCTTGAGTTCTTGTGTTAACTGAACTTTATAAGCCTTAAGACCCAAATCTTTATGCAAAATACGGTGTAATGACGTTTGTGGAATGCCTAATTCCAAACCTGGGTTTTCTTCAACACTTTCGGCTACAGCAGCAATATTCTCGGCTGTTCTTGAGCGACGTGCACGGGTTTTATTCTTCACATCACTAACTTGTCCCGACAGCTCGAATTTTTCTACCAATTTCTGTATTGCGGTCCGACAAGGTGCTTCACGACGACCCAAAAATGTTCGAGTTTTACGAACCGTCTCTGCCACATTTTCACCATTTTTATAGTGAATTTTAATAATTTCAATGCGTTGCTAAATCGTGTATCGTTCCATTTTTATTAATGGCGTAGTTTCTGTGTGTCAAATGTCAAAAAATGACAGCTCCAAAAGTGACATCTACCGAAATAGCGGGCTAATTAAAATAACACCTCTTATTGGAAAACCCTTTATATATAATTGACATTGCTCAAAGTTATCTCAGCTTTGACAGTATTGTGTATAAATTGAAAATAGAGACATAAGTGAAACTACTGGCTAAGCGACTTTATTGAATTAATTTACATAACTGAAGTTTAGTTGTTAAGTGACGTTATCTAAGTATACAGTGTACCTAATATAAGTGAAATTAAACTCTATTACATTTTAATTCTAGTTAAGGTTGGAATTTCGTAATTAAGATTGACATGTGTGTCTAATAAACCACTGACTTTAAAATATTCCCCGGCGTTCTTATTTATAGTTCCCATCCTTATACATACTTTTCTGGAGTGTTCTCATTGGGTAGAACATATGGAATTCACTTCCTGCTAGTATTAAGCTGAGACGCTCTGTCAGTGATTTAAAAAAGAATATTAGGTCTGCCACGATATAGATAGAAAGAAAACATGTATTGCATCGCTACATCCTAATTTTTTTATTACTATTTCTAGTTATTTTTCTTCTCTCAACTTTAGTATTACCTTAAGAGTATTGCCAATGTGAAACTAAAATTTACTAAATTTAAATTTATTTCATTATTTCCTTATTACAAAATTGAATTTCTTTTGGTTTTTGGATAAAAGACTGTAAATCTTGTGTATACATAACCATAATGAATAAATTTATTATTATTATGTCGTTTAGTTTCTGCATTACTATTTAAATCCCACTTTTTAAAAACTCAGACTCCATATTTTATTTTATTTTATATCTTTTCAGAAACCTTTCTCCCCTTACTTATATTAACAGCTTTTTAAGGCAATTAGTAGGAATCATTTAATTACTGAATCTCTCTTAAACGGATTTTTCCAAAATAGCGACCAATCTAACTCGTTCGAAAACGGCAGTTCACTCCATTTAATCAAAATCTTCGGTTCGTTTAGAAGATGATAAGTTTTACAAACATAGATGATAATTATACCAAATCCAAAATGTAATTAAATAAAAATTTATATTGTAAACCTTTTTAACAATAGAATCTCGTGGATTTCAATGTAAATTGCGGTGGAATAAGTTTATAGAAAATCTTCATTAAATTGATATTATTGTTCAATAATCAATCAATCAATCAGTGACATTTTCCTTTGGTTATTAATCGCTGTATCAATTCGAGATCAAAACGACTTCGACTAAAAAATGCACCACAAAAACATAATTATGTAGTATAATGTCTCTAATATACTTAAAGAAGGATCACCTAAATTTCTTGTAACAAATTTTGTCCAAACTAATTTTTACATACGGAATTTTTTCGTCAGTAATTCTTCGCACGCAATAATCTCATGCACAATTTGCTCATTCTCTCACGTGCAAATTTCTAGTACACAACTTTCTCATAATTCAATTTTCTCGCGTAAATTTCCTTTTCCACGAGCGAACTAATTAATTTTCATGCGAGGGTGTGAATAAGAGAAAATTATTAACATAGGTACCAACATAAAAATTTGTAACGAGAAAATCGATACGTGAATATTTGAGAGAACTATTACAAAAAAAGACAGTAGCCATGCAGAGATTTGGGCTGCATAAAACTAAGTGTTAACAGTGATAATGAAAATCTTACAATATTCCAATGAATATTTTTCACCGGGTGATCATCCATGTGAAATTTTATGCATCTATAGTCAATTGTAATTATCTTTTCTGCAATGATGTAAAAATAAGTTCCATACTTTTATACACAACGTTTTATTCTCATTTCCTGTGACTTTTTACTCTCTCGGCCTGTAATTATGAATATTAATAATTTCCGAATAATAATAGCTTTTAAATTATGTTATACTTATTCCGATAATCGATTGATATATGGTTACCCTTTAATCGTGCCCTGATGAGATTTATGGTTATTTCAACTTTAGTTCACTTCCAATAGCAATACAACCTCATATACAGATGATTAATTTTTTATTGCTCCACTCCACATATAAAGTGGGACCAATATGCTTTTTTATATATGCAAGTAGTATGGAAGAGTGCCAGTGAATTCAGTGAATTTATTTGGAAGGTTAAAATTTTTGACTACAAGAGAAATGTGAAAATAAAATTTTAAATGCAACAAAAAAGGCAAAAAGCAATATTTTCTGATATGACCAATGCAGGATCAACAGGATTCCCAGTTAGTTTTTGGTTCTCTGGAGGACGGAAGTCCTTTACAGTCTTTAATTATTATTTATTTTAAAAAAAAAAGGATTATTTATTTCAAACGAAAGAACACAAGACATGTGTTTGTTTACTTCTATGATGCGCGACCCGGCATTGCAGTTTGGTGATATATGCCAGTCAAGTTTCAAGTGCATGTTCACTGAGTATGAGAAGACTTGCAATTTGGCTGCGACAATTTTAATTTTGTTTTATAGGCAGGGGGTCCCAATCACGAAGGTCAAGGCGAGCCATTGTGATAACTTGCTAACAAAACCTCACTCAGTTAAATCGTCCTGTCCTCACCAAAGCCTTCTTTTCCTCTTAATGAAACGCATCAGGTCTAAGTGAGGTAAGGTTTTCAGCTCATCCACAGAGAGGAGGACAGACGCAAGCGTACTTAGCCTACTCCGGGCAAAGACCAGACAAGCACACAGAAAGTGCTCAGTTGTCTCTGGCTCTCCTTCCAGGCATGACAGACTCTCAGGGCTGTCAACAACCCCCATCCTTGTTAGATGAACATCAGGCGAGATGTGGCCAATAATGATGTCAAGCAGAGTTCCACATTATTTTCTTCAGAGCCCCAAAAGAAAGTTAGAGCAATTCCTACTCGGCCCATCAAGAAAAAATTGCATCGCTTTGATGAGAGACTTGATTACCGAGATGGCTACGCCTGCAGTGGGTTCCGATCCAAAGAAGGGAGAACAAGAGAAAGACCTGGATAGAAGGTCATCGCTTTCATTCTCAATGATCCCTATGGGAGCAGGAGCACACTAAAGGGACACATTGTTGTGTCTGCTTATCGACAGCCGTCCTGTAGTCCCTCAGTAACTTAGATATTATCCTAGGGCCACCCAAATCCGTCGAGGCTGTCTTAATATCCGAGGAACGACCTTTCCCTTGATCTCCATATCAAGGGCTATCTTCACTGCTAGTTGCGAAACCATGAGCCTGCAAGACAGTACTCCAACTCAATGTCAGATTCAAGAAAGTAAAGATCAGCACCGGCCGCGTCATTAGTGAGAGATCGACATTGAAAAATTTTAGAGTGGATCGGAAAAGGCTCGGTTAGGCACTTTCTTCAGCCCCCAATTTCCTTTTCGAAAAACCCACAGAGAACCATCAAATCAATTGGCGTACGGGCCAGAGGGTTTCCAGTTCCAGTCCACACACCAATAAGCAAATGGTGGAATCAGTCCAGCCGTCGTCCCAACATCGCAATGAGTGCAATCTACTCACAGCCCTTTTAGCATCTGCCTGAATGACACGATAAATTAACTAAGATGAGCAGCAGTTGTCGTGAATCGCATGAAGCTTGTAATTACTAGGCAAGCAAGTCTTAGCTGGCCCACCAGCTTTCGGATCGCAATCCTCATTTACGTCATCCATCACCATACACATGAGGCATATATGAATATCGAGGTGTACATCTAGTGCACAACTTTTAGTTTATGCCCCATGTGCAGCCAAATTTATGGCTTTTGTGAATATGTTTCAATTGTAATGTGACTGCATTTTCACGTATGAGCAATGTTTTATTAATTGGATAACTTGGAGAATTGGTTATCCGGAAATGTTTGGCTTTTGGAATGTGGAACTAATCTCGGAATATATAGCATATTTAATTTAAGGAAAATTTATGAATTTTGAAATGTCTTCGCTGGGAATTGATAGTTTACTATTTGGTGCGTAATAAGTTGATGAGGTATTGGCATTTTAACTTGTTGGGGTAGTGGAGTGATGGGTCTAGAAGCTTATTTTCAAAGGAAAAATTAACAAATTTGACATTAAATTATTCTAGCTATAGAACGTTATATGAGTCAAAACTTTGTTGAAACCGCAAATTCCTGATCACAATATAATTCTAATGTGTTTAATAATACACCTTAAATTTTTATCTTTAAACCACTTGCGCCAGCTCAATATGGCTTTTTAGTTATCCTGTCTAGTCTCTTATGGATAGCTGCGAACCATTTCGACCATAATTCAAATTTTATTACTATATTTACAAATCGTTACAGCAACTATTATTGTCTGGGAGATACAGTTTTTGATTACGGTGACAACGGTGACGATGCAAGGCGACACGCTAGCTTGCCTCAGCTATGGGCGGAGAGTGTGGAGTGGATATCACGAAATACCTGCCACTGTCACGTCACCATTAACAAAAAAAAAATCGTGTCTGTCTATTCTTAACGGACACCAAGAACAAAAAGGACTACACACTGGTACAGAAGGGGCCGCATACACCACTCACCTGAAGACCCCCTGGAGGATCAGTTGTCAAGATCCTCGTTGCCGTCCCCGACCTCCCATGACATATTAGCTACTGGATTGTTATGAAGTCCCTTTCTATTTTCACATGTGTTGAGAAGAGGAGGGAATCAGGGAGGGGAGAGCGAAGGTAGACTCGACTTATTTAGTCATATTACAAAATTTGATACTTGAAACTATTTTATGCCGTGATGATCCAATGGAAGTTTATATAGAAGAATCCAAAGTTTTATGTTTTATAGGTGAACGTACATATCCTTCGCGAGATTTGAATGATGCGGGAACGTCCCCAAAAAGACTTCTGGAGTACGTACTATAAATTACAATGTTAAAACAGAATCACGCGCGGGGCTGCACGATAATAAAAAATTTATTTATTTTTTTCTACAAATTTCAGAAACTCCAGCATAAAAGATAGCCATAGGTAAGTTCACAAATAAGCAGTTCATAGCCTTCGATGGCTGTATAATCGACAATATAGAATTCATATCACTTATAATGAAAATATTAACACTTCTTTATCTGTTTTTTAGGTGCTCCTCATTTCAAAGCCTACGATGGCTATATAAACGATATTATTGATGCGTTTGCCACTGATAACGAAAATGATAATATTCTCCTGAATTCAGGTGCTTCTGTGTATTGACAGCACTAGGTGAGTTCACAATTATATTAAGATATTCTACGAATACGTAAATATTGTGTGCTCCTGATACTAATAGCTTCTCTGGCTCATTTTAGGTGTTATTCGTTATTGTTACGTTGTTCTTTCTTTTGAATAAAAACCTGCCACTTTTTCTAGGTTTTTATAAAAAAAAAATCTGCTTTCTTCACGTTTGGAGCTTCAGTTGCCGAGAATTTCAAAATGTCTGACCCTATCTGTCAGATTTCCACCCTCTTCGTGGCCCGAGTTTCAGCGTATGCCTCATTTTATTCCTCTGACAGCTACTGGCTAGCAGATGTCAGTGATGCCACATTAGGGAATACTACGTTTGTACGTGATCATAACAAACTTAAGTAGAAAATGAGTTTTGCTCAAAATTTGGTTCTGATTTACAATAAAAATTTTATAAACATACACATATTAATTTTTGATAAAAAGTCATAATTTTGTCATCTTATTTACATAACCATGAATTTTGTTGACTGAAAAATTATATACGTTCCCATTACCAAAAACGTATAAAATTGAAATCATAGGGATTTTTTAATATTTCTCCTTTATACATTTTTTCTTAGTGCTTTATAATTATTTTTCGATCTCTTTTTCGTTAAAAATTCATTAATTTTGTGGGTTGTAGATTTTGTATTTATCTTTTACTAATACTAATAAGAAAAAAATAAAGCAAGTTTGGGATACTCATAACTTAGGTCGGTTCCAATTGAGCAAGCCAAGTTATTCAATGGGAATCATCCTCATTGAATCTGAATGTAGATGACCGAGGATTTAGAATAGGCCTCCTCATAGGAACAACTGACCCCGAGTCATTACTTGCGGATTATATGCATTTAATTGCTCACAAAACCATGTATGTATATAGGACTCTTACCGACAACTCAATGCAAATTTTTATTCAAGTCTCATCGGAATTGTGCACATGTGCATTTGAGATTGGTTTATGCCGCTATGTAGTTCAGGTGGTCTAGAATATTTTATAGAACGTAAAAAATAAATACGAGAACTCTTCTATAAATCCGCAAGCTGAAGCATATGAAATTCGTACAATTTTGTTGTGGCTCGCTCAACATAAAAACCATTTCCTTTATATTTAAAAATCGATAAACTGCCATGAAAAGGTCTATTGTGAATGGTTTTAATTTTTTTTTATACAATTATTTTCAATTCCAATATCAGAATAGCAATATATCTACTCTTATATCTAGGTATAGATTAAATATTTTTGTTGCACTTAGTGCAGACATTAAAACATAACAATGGATTTACAGTGATTATCCTGTTGTCAGTTTTTGTTTTCTAGTATGCCAGGGAATAGAGTACCAAGCAAAATTTATTGTCCCATTAAGGGGAAATGATGAAAATGCTGTAAGTGCCAATAATTTGAAGTAAGAATAAAATCGAAAAATATGATTTGCTTTCAAAAGGTATCATATTTATTTAAACATATACAAAAAATATATATATAGAATATATTTCAAAGTTTGAGAAAAAAATTTAATTATTTTGAAACGAAATGTTGATAAAAACATGTGTTTAAAGTACAGCTTCTAAGAAATACTCTAAGTGCCATTCGTTGCCACATGAAAATGTCTAACTGCAGTACAGGTTAATTTGAAAAAAATTAACGTGTATCGAAGAAATATTTCAGAATGATGCACGAAAACGTATTGATGGCACATACAGCATTATGAAGTAGCCGTCATACTGTACTTGTAAATTTGGGAGTGTAGATATCACCAAATTTGTGGTGTGATTTTTTTTTTTTTAATCAGGATTATTGGCTATGGCACGAACTGCATTTTAATCCAAAAACAACTACCTATATATTTTTTTAGCACTTTCAGCATTTTCATCCGACACTCCTTAATTATCCAATTGTACTCTTGACGAATAGCTGTAGGAGTTTTTTCAACTGATTTTGAAGTAGTAGATAAAACCAAAAATGTCTACTCTAGTTTTCACCTAAATAAAGTATGAGACTTTTCATTTGACTTTAGCTTCTTCTCTTCATGAAAGCAATAACTATACTCCCTTTTATAGGGTTGTCATGTCCTATACACCATTTTAGCCTGAGGTGAAAATTTAAGAAGGAAGGAGATTAATTTTTATTTTCCACAATGAAGATTAATGAAGATAGGTAAGCGTTTCTGTTTTCTAATAAATCTTTTGCAGTTAGTTATTTGTATAAAGTAAGCCTTCTTATTCTTGTTACCTTGATATCAGGCGAATCGGTTTACTTTAAGTGATCATCTGATCATGCAATCTCGATTGAAATTTATAGTACATTGTGTTGCAAGATTGTTAAAGAGTGTGCAAAATTTGCGAAAATCATTAATAAAAATCTGGAAAAGCGATAGAGAGAAAATAAAGTCCTTAGGCTCATCAAAATTTATAAGAAGAAAGAAGATAGAAGAAACGCTATTTAATTAAACGCGCAGTAAACGTAAAAAAAAACTTTTAATTCAAACTAGAATAGAAAAAAAAGACATGAGACGTGCTCCAAATTTAATAAAAATTTTACCATGCAAACAATTGGGCGGAATATTTAAAAATTATATTCTTAGCAGGTGATCTATTTAGCTACTATTTTTTTTCTTCGCTCACCGAATTTCTACGATATTACAATTTTTCTGACCGCCGAACAGACTATCTTCGAGAAAACTTCTGCTGAAAGTGGAAACAGAATAAAATTTGAAAAACAGACTAAATCGGGAAACTCCTTCTTGGTTTTGCCGTACAAAATTTTAGTTTTTCAACATTTATTTGGAAACTGTCTGAGAACATGGTTAGCTCAAATTGTATGTACGGTCTTTTTAAAAAAAAAAATGTAGGTTCAAAAATGGGACAAATCGGGCAACTAATTTCGTATTTACTTTTTTAACCATATATTTGGGCACTGTCTTGGAACGGGTAGACTTGGAAAACTAAAATTTGGTACATGGTGTTTTCATAGCAATAGTAAATAAAATTACAAAAGTAGTCGAAATCGGGTGACTCCTTCTTGATGTTGCCATACAAAACTTTAGTTTTTCACTATACTATATTTGGAGAGCTGAAATTTTGTAGACGGGCCTTTTTTAAAAAAGTCTAAATTCAGTTCAAATATGGGACCAATTGGGCAACTCGTTTGTATGGTTGCCATACAAAAAATTTGGTACGTGGTGTTTCCATAGCAATGCTAAATAAAATTTTAAAAATGGACTAAATCGGATAACTCCATCTTGGTGTTGCCATAAAAAACATTGGTTTTTCACTATATGCTTGGAAGCTGCCTGAGAAGGCGTCGAGGTGAAGAGCTCATATTTTGTACACGGCATTTTCATAAAAATTGCAAATATAGGTTCAAAAGTGCAGCAAATCTGGCAACCCTTTCTTGGTGTTGCTGTACAAAACTTTGGGTTTACAGTTTATATTTGGACACTGCCTACCGCGTCGACGTAGAGAGCTGAAATGTTGTACATACATAGGCCTTTTTAAGAAAAAGGGAAATTTAAGTTCGAAAATGTGACCAATCGGGCAACTCCTTCGTAGGGTTGCCATACAAAAATTTAGTGTTTTACTAAATATTTGGGCACACTCAGCAAGACTCTCCTACACATATGAATGTATGCATGCCACTCAAACATTCACACATAAACACACACAGAGTGAAACCTTAGAGTACGGAATCGCGCGATTGAGTCAGATAATAGCTTAGATATTATATTATGCATCTATGAACACCCCACCCCCATCCATCTAGGTATCTATATTATCGCCGGGCAACACCGACGGGTTCCTTTTATTTATAGAAATTATTATTAGAATTGTTGAATATACAAAAAAAAAAAAAATAATTATAAAAGGATCTTTCATATTTATGTATACTCAAATTTACGATAGGTTGTTAGAATCATAGGACTTCCACATAGCCTCTGCTTCTTGAATCCCTTTTGTTCGTTTAGGTAATTAACCTGGAATAGCTATATGTAGATTATTGGGAAATTCGTACTGTATTCGTAAAAGTTGGCTGTTAGCATAAATTATATTTTTGTATGAAACGCTTCCACCAGTAGCGTATCTAGGATGGGGCGTTCCGCCCCGGGCAGCACATATTTTGGGGCGGCATGTTTTATGTTTCTGTTTAAATTATATAAAAACACAAATAAATAACTATAATAATTGCGCCGTAAATTTTGAATTGACAATATCCACATAAAGATACGTCGCTTGGTGGTAGAAATTAGAACTGCTAACTGCTAAAAAGAACTACACGCGACATTCGTGAAGCAAAAATTAGGCGAATTTCTGCTTTTCATCGCAAACGCGATGAATTTAACCTCACATTCAGAAGATTGTAGCTACTGCTGCTGGATTTTTTTAAGATTTTTTTTTTTTTTTCTGCCCTAGATAGCGTAAACATACTAAGTTTGTCATAATGATGGTAGATCAAGTAACCCCTTCTTGGTGCTATCATATAAAAATTTAAGTTGTTTACGTATACTGTGAAAACGATAAGTCCTAGACGTTTCCATTTTACTGAAAAGATCTTCAAAATATATAAAATCCTATGAAATTGGTTATAATCATTTTTACTGTCCGACCAACCGTTCTAGAAATATATGCGAAAAATCACTTAAAAAAACTCATACTTGCACAGAGAGGTTATCATACAAAATTACAATGATCATTCATCTAGGGTATCATAAGAATTGGCCTTAGACCAAAGAAAAATGCCATTTTTTTAAGATAAATGATCGGATCTCTATTTCATTATGAAGAGGAAAGTATGCCGTTAGTAATGGAAAATAACATCAGCCAAATGACCACCACGACCACGCCTACAGGGCCATATCCTTTTCATGAAATTTTCCATAACCAAATCGCAAAGTGGCTGCCCTATGTCCTCGATAGCCTCACGAATTCCATCTTTGAGGTCTTGAATCGACGCTTAGCTGTTGGCGTAGACCTTCTCTTTCACGTGACCCCAAAGGAAGAAGTCGCAAGGTGTTAAGTCACAAGATCTCGGTGGCCAATTTGATCACCTCTTCGAGAGATAACACGGTCCGGAAAAGATCAATGGTTTCGTTGCTTGTATGGCACGTAGCGCCGTCTTGTTGAAAGTAAACGTTGTCCAGATCAATACCATCCAATTCCGGCCATAAAAAATCATTAACCATCTGTCGATAGCGCAATCCATTCACCGTAACTGTTGCTCCAGCCTCATTTTCGAAAGATTAAGGTCCAATGACCTCGCGGGACCATAAACCACACCAAACAGTCACACGTTGAACTATAGAGAGGCTTTTCAACAATAACTCTTGGGTTTTCCGAGCCCCAGATGCGACAATTTTGTTTGTTGACGAAGCTATCGAGGTGAAAATTGGCCTCATAACTCAAGATGAGTTTTCGATGGAATTCCGGATCATTTTCATTTCATGCATTTCAAGGACCCAATCAGCAAAGACTCGACGTTGTTGATGATCGGCCGGCTTGAGTTCTTGTGTCAACTGAACTTTATAAGCCTTAAGACCCAAATCTTTATGCAAAATACGGTGTAATGACGTTTGTGGAATGCCTAATTCCAAATAACGACGAGGAATGGACAAACCTGGGTTTTCTTCAACACTTTCGGCTACAGCAGCAATATTCTCGGCTGTTCTTGAGCGACTGCACGTGTTTTATTCTTCACATCACTAACTTGTCCCGACAGCTCGAATTTTTCTACCAATTTCTGTATTGCGGTCCGACAAGGTGCTTCACGACGACTCAAAAATGTTCGAGTTTTACGAACCGTCTCTGCCACATTTTCACCATTTTTATAGTGAATTTTAATAATTTCAATGCGTTGTTGAATCGTGTATCGTTCCATTTTTATTAATGGCGTAGTTTCTATTTGTCAAATGTCAGCTCCAAAAGTGACACCTACCGAAATAGCGGGCTAAGTAAAATAACACCTCTTATTGGAAAACCCTTTATTTTATATGTTTTTCGAATATTTTCTAACTCAGTATTAAAACTTTGTTACCATCACGATGCACACACGCTGAATAAAACCAGATAGGCAATCGCGTACAGATTTAAGCGTGGCATATGCTGTTGCCCATACACATACAAGCTTTCCGTTGCGCGTGACTAATCTCTTGCGTTTATGGCTTACAATTGTTGTAAACCTAACTTAAGAAACAAGAAGGGACTTCCGACTGTTTTCCATTTTAATGTGAGCAAATAAAAATGAAAAAAAAGTAAGGAGAAAAAATTACAAAAAAATCAAACTATCTTTGATAATTTCAGGAATAAAACCAAAAAATGTGAAAACGCAGATTACATTCAACAAAAAAGAGTGGCAAATGATTAATTCTCGAAATTAAATGATGAGGGGAATTTTTAGATTTTACTCGCAAATAATGTTCCCGTTCTTTTGTGAAAGCACGTTTTTTCTGCAATATTGAGAGATGCGACCAATGTTATACCCAAACTTGTGACAATGACGAAGAGTAGTTCCATATTAAAACGAAAAAGGTCCAGAATTTTATGTCTGTACCTCTATAGGAACAAGCAAAACGTTAGAAAATTGGGCAAGAGCCTCTTGAAATTTTATTCATTAAGTAAAAAAGCTTGAGTCTAATCTAAGACCAATTCTTATGATACCCTAGATGAATAACTTTATGTTATTTGGTGTGGTCACTCCATCAGTGCAAGTTTGATTGTTGAAATTGTTTTCGTATACAAGGTGTCCCGCAAGTTGACGTCAAGCTGGAACCGGGTGATAGACCAAATCGTAACAGTTACAAGAAAAATATAAAATAAAAATCTAAGTCATATATTTTTCAAATTATAGACATTTCTTTTGTTTTCGAGAATATGTACACCCTGTGATGGTGTTTAAGCTTCTGTTGCTACAAATCTTTACTTTTTTTCAATTTTATTTTTCTTATGTAATCCCGAATAGTGCTTATGTAACCTGTTGCTTTAAGTTCTAAGCCAACTTCTCCGGCTTGGAAGAAAATATCACATTTCGACGAACCAAGAATATAAAATTAATAATTCGTTGAACTTTAACTGACTATATTGAAAAAAAAATGTACTACGCCAGTCTGGCAAGTAACTTTAAAAGTTGACGCATTTAATAAGGATTCTAAAATGGTATAACACTGGCTACAATATTTCTTAGAATACGGAAAAACAATTTTTTTCTTCAAAAATCCCTGTTTCGAAAAAAAAATTTCATCTACTAAAAATGAATCTAGTGTACCCAAAGCTTGCCTTAAGAGCGTAACTTTAAGATTCTAGCTTGAGTGAGACGGAGAGTCATTCCATGAAGTGGGAGTGAGACAGATAATGATGCTTTCAAGTTAGAGATGCTAACTTTTTGTTAAATTTAGGACAAATTTTCTTAAGTTTAAAATTAAACACTAATTATTTGGATGCTAAGATTTATTATTTACAAAAGATGTTCAAACTGCCTTCCTTCAGCTACAATACAAGCTCGACATAATCTTAAAAAAGATCGGGTTATCAGACGGGCAATTCTTCCGTTGTTGACAAATTCAACTGCTTCCGTAATTCTTTGCCGAAGCTCAGCTAAATTTTCAATTGACTTCTTATAAACATTCTCTTTTACTGCTCCCCAGTAAAAGAAATCTAATGGATTTAGATCAGGTGAACGGGCTGACCACGAGATCGTACCAGACCGCCCTATCCATGTGTCCGGATATTCGTCATTGAGATATTCTCTAACTGAAAGGGCATAGTGCGCTGGGCAGCCGTCTTGCTGATACCACATCTCTCTGTAAATACTTAGTGGCATGTCTTCCAGTAAATTAGGTAAATGGTTTTGCAAAAAATCTAAATAAACTTCAGCATTAAAGACCTCTGGCAACTCAAAAGGTCCTATGACTTTTCCGTTTAAAATTCCGGTCCACATGTTTATTTTAAAACGATATTGAGATCTATTTTGTCTCATTAAATTCGGATTCTCTACGTGCCACTCGTGTAAGTTGTGTAGATTCATGTAACCGTCTTTTTTAAATGTCGATTCATCCGACCACAAAATTTTCTCGAAGAATCGCGGATGTTCCCGTTGTCTTTGTAGCATCGTTTGGCAAAACGCAACCCGAGGTTGATAATCCCGAGATAGCAGGGTTTGTACTCGCTGTACATGGTATGGGTGGATCTCATGTTTTTGTAATATTCGGTAAGCTATACTTTTGGGCACTCCTGTGAATTCCTGGATTGCACGTACCGAACTACCTGGATCTTCTTCAACTGCTTGAAGTATTACGTCCTCGTAAGATAAGAAACTCTTCCTTCACCATGTAGGTACTTGGTTTGAAAGTCGTCCCTCTGTGGAGAGGAGACGATGCACATTTGTAAAAACTCAATGATTTGACGAGCTAGCATCACTATCTTGCTCGCTCACACTTCATGTAATGACTCTCCATCTCACTCAAATTAGAATCTTAAAGTTACGCTCTTAAGGCAAGCTTTGGGTACACTAGATTCATTTTTAGTAAATGAAAATTTTTTTTCGAAATAGGGATTTTTGAAGAAAAAAATTGTTTTTCCGTATTCTAAGAAATATTGTAGCCATTGTTATACCATTTTAGAATCCTTATTAAATGCGTCAACTTTTAAAGTTACTTGCCAGACTGGCGTAGTACATTTTTTTTTTTTCAATACAGTCAGTTAAAGTTCAACGAATTATTAATTTTATATTCTTGGTTCGTCGAAATGTGATATTTTCTTCCAAGCCGGAGAAGTTGGCTTAGAACTTAAAGCAACAGGTTACATAAGCACTATTCGGGATTACATAAGAAAAATAAAATTGAAAAAAGTAAAGATTTGTAGCAACAGGAGCTAAAAAACCATCACAAGGTGTACATTTTCTTGAAAACAAAAGAAATACCTATAATTTGAAAAATATATGACTTAGATTTTTTTTTATATTATTCTGGTAACTGTTACGATTTGGTCTATCACCCGGTTCCGGCTTGACGTCGATTTACGGGACACCCTGTATACATATTTCAAAAATGGTTCGCAGGACAGCAAAAATGATTATAACTAATTTCATAACATTTTATATTCTGAAGAAGTTTTAAGTACAATAAAAACATCTAGGACTGATCGTTTTCACAATATACGTAAAAATCCTATTTTTTTTATATGTTGTTAAACTAATACAAATGATAGACACTTTTTTATTTAGTTTTTTTCTTGTCTTTATTTTTTTGTTAAAGTATTTTTTTTATGTAGACACGTGTTCACTTAACGGCTCGATATCATTCGTTGCCAGGGGGAGGGAAGGCACGTTCCTGCACACTATTGGGTCCTGCAAGGTAATTGAAAGATTCAAATGAGTAAAATTACTCAGTGAGAGGACTTCTATTATCTACATCACACCACACACTCATCCATTCTACGTCTACACATTCGATTACTGAGACCTCTAAATAATTGCTCACTTAGATCATTGCAACTGATCACTTAGACCATTACAACCGATCACTGAGACCTAGAAATAATTGATCACTTAGACCGTTACTATGACACACACACAGCCACAGAAACAATCCAAACAACTATAATACAATAGAAATTCAATACTATAGTTTGACTATGCTAATCTGCTTAGTAATATTAAACCTAAAGGACCATACTATCCACTCACAAACTTATAGATTCTTCCAAACTTTTTTAACTTGTATCCACTTTTATTTTCTCAGCTAAATACTCGCGCACACGGGAGGACTGTCCGACGACTAAAATGCACAGTCTCAGTTTCCTTATTTTCACCTTGATACTTTAGCCTGTTCTGGGAATTATTCCCAAAAACTCAAATTAACATGAGCAAAGATCATTACTTTTACAAGCATCCTCTCACCGGTGCCGACCTATACAGATTCTTTTCCGTTCTTTCCTTTCAAGGACACTACAGGAATGGTCAATTAGTTAGTTTTTATTGCATGCGAAATAACTAAGCCTAAGAGATCTAAGCATTTTATTGAGCCCAGCCCGTCCCTTTAACTCGTACACGAATTTGTCATTTCTTTTTTACTATTTTCGACACTCTCGTAGACCCACTTTTCGTCATCACAGCGAGCTGAAATTTAGCACACAGGTTCATACACGTGACAATTGAATCTGTCAAAATTTGAACCGGAAATTTCCATGGAAAACCCGGAAAATTGGGAAAAATCATTTCAAAATTTGGTAAAAATTGCAAAAGTTTTCCCATTTTTTCGAAAAATTTTCCGGAATTTTCTAAATTATGCAGGATCAAGTTCCCTATCAACTGGCATCATTACTTTCTCTCCGATAATGGTGAAAACTTGCAGAAATAATCGAGGAAAATTCATGTAAAATGCTTTTCTGGAGTTTTTCCGACCAAGGAAGCGTTTGAGCGTTTTGCAACCTAAGACAAAGTTGTAGAGCGAAATGAGTTGCATAAAATTGCTTTTGTGGAAAACTCCATGGAAAACCCGGAAAAGCGGGAAAATCATCGGAAAAATTTTCATCGATATGATTAGTGATAAATCTGTTTCAGGAAAAATGCAGAATTTTCCAATTTTCTGGAAAATTTTCCGAAAATTTCCAGAATTTTCCGACTTTTCCGGAAAATTTTCCGACAAAAAAGTTTTATAAGCTATGCGGAATCATTTTTTTTCCATCCTACTGGCATCAATACTTTCTCTTCAGCAATCATGAAAACTTGCATGAAAAATCGAGGAAAATTCATGTAAATTTTTAAAAAAATTTCATAGTAATAGGAAAAGTCTGTAGAAAACATGGAATATCGGGCAAATTCATGTTATATGGGATCAAGTTGGAATACAGCTGAAAAGCGCTGTTTAAAACATAATTTGAATTTCAGAAAACCGTTGCAGTACTTCAACGATTTGATACTCGAAAAATTTTTGTTTTCGGATCGACACCAAACATGACTTAAAATGTCGGTAATGTTAAGCTGAATAAAAACTTCCAGGCAACCACGGTACTGACTTCCAATCATCTCATCGTAACTGCCTTCAGAATTTCAAATTTTTCGAAACCTCGGTAAACCGTAGTCCGAGTTATCGAAACTGTTCGGATTGTGTTCGAAGTACTATACGGTCAGTCGATTGGAAACTCTGGAGTCGTATGGACGCAAAAAAAATTCACTGCGAATATTGAAAAATTGACTCAAAATAAAGAAGAATGAAAGAAATATAAGGATAAATATAAGAAAAATTAAATGAAAATGGAAAATTAAAAGGAAAACGGAAAATTAAAATGAAAGTAAGAAACTAAAATTAAATTAGAATTAAGTCTAAATATAATTAAGTTCGGTTAAGTTGATATTAGAACAATTTAGTTAACGTGAAAAAGGCAGAAAATAAGATAAGTAAAAAACGAGTTTTCAAACAAAACTGAGGCCAAGCCGCATGAAAAGGTAGAAAATAAACTTTTCTTCACACACAGAGGTGCAATTTGTTTTTTATTTATTTTTTATGTTCCGTAACTGTCAATCGACTCTTGATTTTGATTAACTTAGAAAGGGCGGCAAATTGAGGTTTTGGGGACCACCCCAAGCAGCAAAAGCTCTAGTTACGCCACTGGCCTCCACGATCCCATTAAAAGCCTTACAAATGTTTCAGTTTTATCAACCCACGTTTGTCCAAGACAAGTAATCAATAGAAACCGACTAAGATGGTAATTGTGCGTCAGAAGGAAATGGAAACAAATCTATTAAATTATTTTTGCCTCCATCCATTTACATACTTACATACATATGGGATGTCAATGCTAATATTGGATGAGAAAGAAGATTTTAAGAATCCCGCAATAGCTTGTATTAGAGACATATGCTAACTTGGGTTTCGCAGGTGGACAAAATTTCAACGACAAAAATGGAAAGAGTACTGTCAATAAACTACTGCTAATACTAGAAATAGTCAATTCGATATCCACTACCGTCGATTTTAATCTAATCAGTTTGTCGTCGATCGCCGCTGCTTCTGCTGTTTTTGCTGTTGTGCCGAAAGTGTAATAGAAAAGACTGTACTGATAAATTTATTTTACCGATTATTATACATACTAAATTTGCTAAAGATTTGAATTAAAATTAGAATTAAAGTTAGTCTACGAATAAGCCAATTTAATAGACAATAAATGGTGAACTTTATTATTAAAAAAAAAGAACATCAAAGTCCTTCTTTTCAAATCCCCCAATAATCGATCCCACATACATACTATAACTATATACATTCAGGAACTTACATTGAAGTATCCCATCATTTGTGCTGATTTACTTCAGATGAAACCTGTATTTATATAGATAATTCGTTTACGGTCCTCAGCTATAGCATCTCTATGGGTATTTCATCTTTCCTCTTTGGTCCAATCGGGTTACAACGGATCAAGTTAAACGTTTCATTGCAAAGTTTAGTATGAGTAGTTTGAGAGATAATCAGCTTACATACATTTCATCCTCCATTGCACAAATAGAGATAAATATTTTCCCATGGACGTTCAACGAGATAGATGCATGCAGAGATGCCCCGTACCGATTTTCAGAAAGATTTTATTTTTTATTTATTTCATAAATCCGCTGATTCTTATGATAGCCTGAGATATAAGTATGGGAAAGCGAATCAAAAACGTAACTTTATATGATAAATTGCTTCAAAGTAAAAGTTGATTGATAATTACTTGTTATCAGTAGATAAAGTCATATATTCAAATATATTAGTTCTCAATCATAGTTAATGTACTCATAAAATTAAATTGTAAATAAACTACTGCATTAGGATCATTGAATCGGCCGGTATACCTCAAGGCTCTATTCTCTTTCTCTCTTTCATCTTTTTCTTATTATCCAATAATGAAATTTTAATACCTTAGTTGCAATCCTATACATAGCATAGGTCATAAAGGAATTGTGAACCAATGTATCTGTAACCTAAATGAGTTTACTGCCGATATACATATATTACTATTTTCGAGGATATTGGATACGGTGGTGTTCAGCATAATAAACTGCTTAAGAAATTTAAACTTTGCTTTGATAGCTGATGAGCCCATATATGTATGAAATTGAAGTTCTTAATACTCTAAAAATGCGTTGTTTCCTTGAAATGCAAATTATATCAGATTACTTATAGACAGCTAGTGTCAAAGTGAAAAATAATAAAATCGGTACCGTGTGCTTCAAAAGAAAAATGTAATACACTTAGAACAAAGCAGCTTCAATTAGCAGTTTTTTTGAAACCGCAAAGCCTTGCATCGCACCACCCTCCCCCCCACTCTCTGAGGAATTTATTCCTTTTGAAGTTTTTCGCTGCTTAAATATCATGCAGCGGCAGAAGTAATTTTCCTTTTGAATTTCGATAGCTGTAAAAACGCTTTCTGTATTTATACAAGAAAAGTAGATCTGTAAAGAGTTTTCACATCTCGTCAGCACACACATATGGTAAATAAACGGTTCACCAGAATGAGTGCGACCTCCAACTTCGACGTTAGGCATATGTAATAAGACGTTCTAACGGAAATATAGCCTAAAATACCTAGGTATCTACTGAAGCGAAGTCGACAGTCGAATTTGCAATATTCTGGTTAAACCATAATGGTGAGCTTGGAGCTTGAATACAAAGTTGGAACGGAGAAGCTTTCCTTGGGGGGACATGAGAGAAAATTTCTTTGTATAAGAGAAATGTTCTTCTATAAGCTTGATATCGGAATGAAATGAAAACTGAAACAGAATCGTGCACTTAATAGTGCCAAACCTCCTAGAAACATGTACATGTTCGCTCGTAACGTACCGAGGTTAAACTGTATGCATTTTTGTTGTTGCCATTTTTGCATTGTTGTGGTAGAAACCATTCTAACATTATTTTACTTATGATTCCATTTTCCAATATCTTTGTATGAAATGTGAACATTTGAACGATGAAGTAATGGCACAATAATATAATTACATCGATTACATATTTAAATACATCCGGACCGGACAGAGACAGTTAAAGCTCTGAGTATGAACCATAAGAGGTGAAATTACTTCTTTTACTTTTGCCCTCAGCCATTTAAACCCTAGGCGAAACTATCCAAATTCATGAGGAAAAGTCTTGAAGACTACTCTCCAGTATATGGGAGTTCTAGAACAAGGTACACAAAAGAACACAGCTTATGATTCAATTACGTAATAGTTACCAATGATGATACCTTGTTAAGCAAGCACACGATATCTTAACAATAATTTGATTTTACAGATGACAGTGCACGAAAGAATTTGTACAACTTGCAGGCATTAAAACCGGTTGCTGCATTAAAAAAACAGTACGCTACACAATTTTCCCTTTTCTATTAATAAATGGAATCAGCTAATTGCTGTCAAATTTTCCCAAAATTGGTAATCATTCCAAAAAAATTTATATCTTACCATCGCGTGCGCCTCTACCGACAAAAACTTTAAATAATACGAATGTATGAGCTTCTGATTCCATCATTTAAATCAATGATGACACATTATTTGTGCTCCATTGGGCTGCGTAAAGTACTCGCGATCCTTTTCCAAATGGAACGCAAGTCTGTGTTGTCAAGAGTAATACATAACCTCCAATTTGAGACATTGCTGTTTGGTTCTGCTGTATTAAGTTTTTATAAAATTAGTTAGGAGTATCAACTATATTACTCAAATTAATTTCATTAAAGGCTATTGAAAATAAAATTATGAAAACCTGGACCAATATCCGAGCTACTTTCCTCGAGCAGTACCTACTACATAGAAAATTAAGTAAAAAAAACTAACACTGTTCGATATTTATTATATTAAAAGTTCTTACCGTATTTATTATCCCAGGTGCTATGGGTTCGAAACCCACTTTGACACGGTGTTGCGCTTTTCCTTCTACCTAATTTTCTGTCGACTTTTATAGCTTTTCCTCTCAAATAATACCTACCCCTTACCTATTAAAAACTCGTCAATATTCTATTCCAGCAGAAACGTAATACTGGACAGTTACTGCCCATTGAGACCAAAAACCAACGCTTTTGAAAGGAGCGCAATTTAAGCGCTTCTCTAGCCATCATTGCCAGTTCTTTAGAAGCATATTCACTGATCTGTCATGAAAAATAAGCAAAGCCGCAAGTAGTTCCTTAAGTGCTTCTAAAGCTCTATAGGCGATTATTTGATGAGCTCCAGCAGATTGAACTGCAACAAGGGTTGATCTCATCTAATTTTCTACGAATCTAAACTGTATTTTTCACTATTGACGAAGTAACGCATCTCTTACTTTCAATGTGATGCTTGGAGTGGTTAGAAACATGTACTCTGAAGCTTTAGTTAATATTAGTGAGAATAAAAGGGAGAATATTGACTTATTTAATCAACTTCTTAAGATTTAATACCACAAATAATCATGAAGCAACGCAAGCGACTAACTACTGTTCTCTGCCTTGAAGATTAACGAAAATGCACTGCGATTATTATCCAAAAAGCTCATTAAAGCTTTCGAAAACACGCATTCAAAAATCTTCTTCGGTCATCATTTAGAGCGCTCCTATAGTGCTCCTTAAGGGCAGCATTGGAGCGTTTGCCTCTGCGGACATGCCCATGTTAAAAAGCAATGAACCGCGATAGCGAAAAGAAGCGCTATGAGCTTCCAGGGAATCGCTTCAGGAGGGCACTTAGAGCGCTTTTTTCCCAGGATAGGGAAAAGAAGCGCTATGAGCTTCCAGAGAGGCGCTTCAGGAGGGCTCTAAGAGCGCTCTTTTTCCCAGTGGGTGCGTAGTCTAAAATTTTGTGCATTACTCCATTATGGTATTTATATGATAAAACAGAAGTGTCCGTTTACTTTAATAGAGCGTACTGTCTTCTTATTGTTTTACTGCAATTTCTATTCTGTCCAGAGATAAAAATCTTTGCATTTATTCCAGAGAGGACTATAATATATTTCTCTGTGGTTGGTGCATTTTGTTAGATTCCCATTCTAAGGAATTTTTATCTAATGCTTTCTGTGCAATTCTCCGTGATGCTATAAATGTTTCCTGCTCTTCTAAGAATAAGAACGGTATGTCTGCTGATATATCAATGTATTTTCAGTAATTTTGATGAGATTTGATGTTATTTCCGAAGCTAATAGTGATTTTCACTTCTGTTCTATACTTATTCGTTGAGGTGCTACTGGATTAATCTGGAGTCTGGAAGGCTTGGTAGTTAATTTTTCGTGAATTTGGCAAATTAGCAGACCAGGACATGATGGATCTATTGAGGTTCATTAACTCATGTGGTTGGTATTAACGAACCTTTAAATTATACAATCTTTTCCATACAATATCCCAATAAGGTAGGATTCCTCCACTCTAACCTAGCCTAAGCTACCGAAACGCTATTTTATTGCCTACTTAGAACGTTGAAGAATTGTTCATTTTTTAGAAGAATGCCTCTTAAGAGTTACTTAATTCAGAATTATATTATTGATACTAATTTCCTCATTTGCCTGTGAAATCAGGAATTTGTTTCCTTTATTTAGTCTTTTGCTGCCTTTTACTGACCTATTAAGTCCGTTATATTAACTTTGAAGTTCATGTTGCCTTCATGGTCAGTAGTGATTCTGATGATATACTTTGTATTTCTTATATTCACTGCTGTCAACCATTTTTCAAGCAACGTAGGCTGTCTTCAATATCTATGATAATTGCGACTTTCTGAGTACCCATCATGAGTTTGATTTCCATTTTGAATTTTGACGAAATATTGCATTGAATTTAATAGAACCTCAACACCACATTATTAAAATTAACAATCAAAAGGGTGTCTTTCCCTAATGACTAGAATAGCCAATAATCATCCCTATTGGCCAATTGTTCTCCTATTTGTGTCTGCTAAGGTAAGGCTATTGCAAAATGAATTTTTCGGAAATTGTAGCATTAATAAAATCAGACTACTTCATTAATTCGCAATATTGTGTTCTCGAAAATCGCTATACTGAGGATGCCTTATCTTGGAAATACCTAAATGAAAATCTGAATAAAGACCGCAAAGTTGGTGACATCCTTGTGAATTTTATGAAGGCTTTTGATATACTAAATTATTGGCTGCTTCTTGCTAAGGGCTTACGTATTGGTAAGAAACAGTTAATAAAAGTAAATGAAACTATGTATAGGTAAAGCTTTACCTCTCATTGATGTGATGGCTCTACAGGGATCTATCTTTTGGACCAATTTTATTCTTGGTTTATATTATCTCTTAGCATACATTTCATCTTAATAAAAATATATAATTGTTCCTGATGATATGACTTTGATTTATTATAAAGATAATGCGAATGATGTGGACTTAGATAAACAATACAACCTGACTTCGACGAAATTAAAAAATATATGAATGCGCAAGGCAATTTTCGGCAGTCTTTGAGGCCAGTATGATGTTGCACAGAAAATTATATATCATACGTAGAATTGTAGGAAATATAAAGGTTGTTAAAGAGTTTAAACAACATGATGTACTGGTCCATAATAATTTGCGGAGGAAATGTCATAAACGCCAAACTTAAATATAGAAATAATTGCTTAATCCGTTAGAAAAATTTTATTTGTTGAGAAAAGTGATACCATATTCAATAATTCGTTAGCTACACTTTATTCTAGTACAGTCTATAGGCTTGATATGGTATTGTTTATTCACGTAGTGCATACTTTCGTGGTATTACTTTTGTAAGATTTGTTAGGATCTGGAATAGATCCCAAAAATTATTCTCTTAAAAAATGCCTTTATATTCAAAATTCTTAAGATTTTCTATGTTTGGAGTAGAAATCTGCAAAATCCTGCAAAAGTTACCATAAGATCTCATTTCAAAAAATCCTTTAAAAATCAAGACTTTTAGATTGTGAAAATATTTTTTGTTATTGTAGTTAATAAAATTTTTAATTTTTAATTTAAAAATAGATTTTTGGATGGTTTTTTTTTAAGAACTTCAACTAATTTACGTGATTGTAGTTTAGTTTAAATGAAGAAGTAAAGTGACAGTATAGCTTGCGTGCAGGCTAGACTGGCTCGTGTAATCCTCAGATAAATAACCCAAAGGATATGCACATTTGGATGCAGAAAAACGAAGAATGACACACAGGTAAAATGTATTTCAAAAATGAATCTCTTTACTTTTGCTGTATAAATTTATAAAATATATCAAAAGACTGTTCTTGACTTCTTTTGTAAGTATAACATAGGTAAAAAAAATGTCTGAGTCTTTATTTTTATAAGTATTTTCTAATTCTTCATATGGAAAAATAACTAAAATCATTATTTATTTTTGAAAAGCTTTGCTTTTGTAACTTTTCCAAATTATCAATAAATATTTAAATTAAGAGTTTAAAATACATATAAGGAGTATACCTGGCCAGTGATAAGAAAATTGAATATGGGTAGCTTTCTGTTGTGAAGGCATATAAAATAAATTCCCTTACTATCTTTGCGTATGGAATAACAGAGCAGGCAAAGAGGATTACCAACAGCATTCGTGACTTAAGTGGACTGAGTTCGAGATAGAAAGACAAAATGTTAAACGGGACCTAATTGTGCAGCTTAAACACGTGTTCATTGCATATAAAATTGTTCCTTATGAAGCAATTCTTTAAAGCTCTTCGGCAGGATTCTCAAATTTTTCAATATTTAAGGAATTTTTTCCTTAGTTATCCGAAACCATAGTAAAAGACGATATTTTGGCCGGACCACAAATAAAAAAAGTAATGACAGTAACGAATTTTCACAGCTACTCAACACAACCAAGCCTGGAACAATCTTAAAACAGTTTCATGATTTTCTAGGAAACAGTATAGCTGATAATTGCAAAAACTTTACAACGACTATGCCTGTTAGCTTTAAACTCATCATGGGTTGCAGAATATCCCTTATTAAAGTGCATATGGTACATCCTCACATGGACCAATTCAAGGATAATATAGGTGGCTATTTGAAAGAATAAGGTGAACGTTTTCATCAAGCTATGATGAATTTTGAACATCGTTATCAGGGTCAATACAATGAGGGAATGATGGGATACTTTATTTGGGGAACTAGAGCGAGAAAGTCCATATAAACACAAAAAAAAATACGAGCATATTAATTTCTAAATTATTATTTTTTTTTTTCATTAGTTGTTACGATAGTTATTTGTTTTAAATTATTTTCTTGTAAATAAAAGTCATTACAATTCATAGAAAAAATTTATTTTATTTTTACATACAATAAAGTGATGTAAAAAGGGAGATTTTCTTAATATCCGTAATTTGATTCTAATAGTTAAAAAAGAAACTTTTTCGTGTAAAACTATTTTTTCTTTAATTAGTTATGTGTTGTAAGTATAAATTAAAATTGGATATGCAAATCTCAGACTCAAGACTTTTGTTGACCGGTGTTATAGACCATGCTTTCTCCATGTATTTGTATTAATGAATTATGCGTAAATGTGTTATATTTTATTATGCCACCTGATTGGTGTGATATATATAACTGCCATGCTATATAGGTACATCTGTCTAAAGTCGAATCGCAAAAATTTCGTCTTATTATTGATCTTTTTTTCTCCTCCTTATATTCTTTAAATTTCTACTTACTGGGATGGGACATGAGACAGATGGAAAATTCATTTGGAGGTCTAATGGGTTATGAAATCAGGTTCATATGTTATCAATTAAAATGTAAAAAAAAATCAAATGTCATAACTATTGACCCTTGTAAATTTATTCTTCTTGAGAACATCATGGTCATTATCTACATACATAAAAACATTGTACATATACATAAGTTAAGTATGTACCTGCATACATATTTTTAAAGGATTAAGTAATCTGCCTTGTTATTGAAACATTCATCGGAGAAAATAAATTTATTGCAGAAAATCTACATCAGTCAATATGTCCTTTGGCAAAACCAAGAAACAGATTTATGGTTTCATTGTTTGGACAAAAACATTTTCCATTTTATGGCTTTCACATTTAAACAACTGGAAAACATTATCGTGAAAGGATTTTGGGTAGATAAACATTTATCACGCAAGTCGAAAAAACCAACCTTGCCCTCCAACACCCATCATTTGTTGCCGAGTCCATTCTGGAAAATAAATTCGCTCAATAAAGATGTTGTCGTCATTCAGCTGGCTTTGGTCAAAACCAATATTGTGGCAACAAGACGTGAAATTGAAATTTACGGAGAATAAGAATGTTTTACGATTGTGCTTTATTGATAAATGCATACAATGCAATACGAAAATGTGTCAATTTTGGTAAGCGAACAAAATAGTTAATAAGGTGGCGAGCTTACAACGTACTTACGAAGTTCATTGCCTACAGCAACATCTCTTAATCAGATTACATTAGGCTATGGTACACGCCCTAATTGAATCCTTTGAGCTCCCTCTTTTCTATGTTCTTACACCACTAGTAAGCCATTAGGAGGAAGGAAAATATCGGACGGAAGAAGATTTTCCACTTTATTAAGTTTAGCTGACAACAGTATATAACGAGTCCATGCCTATGAGCTTTTACTTGAGGCTATATAAAAGATTTTTCCGTTGAATTGTTGTGCACATACCCATTATTCTATGAATGTCCCATATATTCAGTGTCTGCCCTTTTTTTCTGGCAGAAGCTACTTAACACAGTAAGATTCCATTCTTTGGTGTTTTTTTTTTTTTATAAATAATTTCCTTTGAGATCGCCATCGTAAAAAAAAGTCGACCACTGCACTGACGGTATCGAGGGGCTTTCTAGGTTCATTATGGCTTGTTTCAAAGTTTTGTAATTCTGTAAATACAGTTAAACTGAAAGTTTATGCGATAAAAACTTTAGAAAAGTTCGGGATAATTTTAATGCCTATGCAAATGGGGCTGTTTTCGTTTTGTATCTCAAAATCTTTAATTCATCCAAGAACTGTGGAGCAAGCAATTTAAGGGATTGTTGTGCAAATTGTTTCGTAAAATAATGCGGCATGTCCTAATTCATTTCGAAGGAAGCTCATTACATATTTGAAGCAATATTTTTGCCAGTGCTACTCTCTCAAATCAACCTATTATATAACTTTAACTATGTTTTTTTTTTACAACGAAATCTTGAAATCGAAATATATTTAATCACAGGCGATCGAGATTCGATCCTTGATACTAAGATTTGTGTTTCTGCATCTTATCCGATTTTTCTTTTAATTTGATTTTTCATGTAAAAACGAAAAAGAAGACTGTGATGTGCAGGTGTACAGGGTTTACCAAGGTGAAAGGTGTATAAGAGTGAATCTTGCAGGCTAATGAAATAAATTTGTTAAGTTGTTGTTTTGTTGGTATAAACGCTTTGGATAGCTCATCGTGGGCACTGTAAATTGCTATCTCGGCGAAAGATACCAAGGTACCTAGTAAGTGCTTATATGCGCGATTCCACTGCAAGATAATAAATATTAGATCTCGTGACTTTGTGGGTAATGTAGTAACGTACAAAATGATCCATTCCTCGGTCATGTACACAGAAGTTATGTACACATATAATGAGATTAGTAAAAAGATCTCACACAAGGTCCTAACTGTTATAGATCATACCATGAAAACCATAAAAAACGTAATATAAAATCTATATTAAATCATAAAAGCCATAAAGGGCGTGGTATAGAATCTATATTAAATTTACTGCGCATTTTTTTCATTATATTTTTGCCAAATCAACAGAATCCAATTTACATTTTCGTTCAAGTTCACATTTGACAAAAAATAATTTCCGTTCCCGTGACAACGAAGACATAATATTAAATTCACCTTTTCCTGCGCGGCAGACGCGAAGTCAGCAAATTTATTAATTTAAAAAGCGCACGAATGAGTAATTGAAGTATGAAAAACATATTCACAGTTAGTCTGAAGTTCGGAATCAAAAGTAAATGGTCGCGCCCTAAAAATTCGTTCGTCGTATATACATAAGTCGCCAATGTAATTCCAAAATCTTTTATTAAATATTTTTCAATAAAGAATTAATGAATAGTTAAAGTTGGTGTTCTTATTTATATTTTTTTTTCTTAATAATAAAAATAGATTATTAAACTGGCGCAGTCGGTAGGATGTGTCAAGTGCAATCCACTTATGTTTTAACATTTAATGGCACATCCAATTAACCTACGTACATATGTATATCAACAGAAGTGATATAAAGTGATATAGGATATTTCTAATATCAGCAGAAGTGTTATAGTAAAGCTTTCAATGTAAAATATCAGCAGAAGTGATATAATAAATTACCGGTAAAGATTTCAAATATCAGCAGAAGTGATACTTATATATATCTTTAAAGTGACGTCCAAACACACTTCCTAGATGTGATGTATAATATTTCTGAAATCAACTAAATACTTATAAATTAATTTGCAACAGATCTATTAAATTTCATCAGAAGTGATTTTTAAAAAAAAATTTCAATCAGCAAATGTGATGTGGTTTTATCATATAAATACAAACAATAAATTAACAAATCACCTGAGTAATACCAGCGAAATTTATGGTAAACTTAAAGGGCCTAAGTAAGTAGAGAAGAAATCCAACACAAGAATAAGGAAGGAAGACAACATCTATAGGATATCTAAATCGAAACTTGAGACGGTACATAATTGGAACAATTCCGACGTAACTTGCAGAATTTTGTATAATGCAAAGAAGCCGACAATCAAAGTGTTATCTTAAGGTATGTTAATATGAACGAAGTTCCATCTACTAATTCAGAAGATATAGATAAACTGACAGAATTAATAAGTAGTATTCAATTAAGAAATTCAGCTATAGAAGGTTCTGATATTCCAATAAATTTTGATGTAACAGAAAATTTGAACCCAGTGGAAAATTTTAAAATAACAGAATATCCAGAATTAAAAGAAGGAAAAAATACGATTAATCCTTATTTTGTTATCACTCCAAACAGTGAAAGTGCAAAAGATTTTAATATCTCTGAAGTAACTATGACGACACCTTTGACTTTAAATATAGATCCGTTAAATACCTCAATAAACTACCCGAGTTCTTCGGTGATTATAAAGATCTCCAGAATTTCACTAACCTTATCGACAGAATTCATCCACAGTTACTACGCTACGATACGCTTAGCCAAACTATTCTTTCTGACATTATAAAATCTAAACTAAAAGGCAGGGCAAGAGAAATTATAGAAATTAATAATCATGTAACATCCTGGTTAGAGATAAAAGAAATTTTAATAAATAATTTCGGTGACCGCTCTAGTCTAGAAGAATTATTTGACCAACTGAGAAGTATCTCTTTTAGAACAAACTGTGTTGATTTTTATAGCGAAATAAAAGTTGCATTGAGAAGGCTCAATGTAAAAACAAAGCTCACCCTAACAGGAGGAGACGACTTAAAGATCGTAGAGCAAACTATTACCAATAATAAGACTTCTGCCTTGACGATATTCAAAAATAAACTCCCCGAACCAATGCGATCAATTCTGTATTGTAGAGACCCAGAAAGCCTAGAAACAGCAATGGACATATTACATGAAGCTGGCTATGCATACTATAACGTTAGTTCGCCTAGAATAAATGACCCCAGTCTTAGAAGTAATAATAGGATTAATAATAGAAATAGTTTCCGCAATAATAATAAGTCAAATAACTTTAACGGTAATAATCTTAGTGGAAATAACAATAGAAACAATGGTTATAATAACCCCAACAATGGCAGGAATTTTGCTAATGGAATCCAACATTTTTCGCAACCTCATAATTATAGAAATAATACATTACAAAACCAACAATGTTTGCAATCTTCGAATTATAGAAATCATTCATACCAAAACCAACGTATTCCACGTACCAATTCATCATTTAGACAATCAACCCCTCCTCATAATAATACAACAAATGATACTTCTTTTCAATATAGACCCCAACAGGTTCCAGATAACCCATTTAGAAATCCACCATTCGGAAATAGAAATAACCACGAAAACCAGCAATATCAACGGCTACCACCACCTGAACCGATGGATATAAATTCTAACGAAATGATAAAAACGCAACTACCCCAGAATTCTCAGCTCCAAAATTTTCATTTGATAGCCTCACCCACCAATTACCATATATCATAGTCGATAGTAACATAAGACCTCTTAAATTTATTATAGATTCCGGCGCTACACATTCAATTATAAACCCTGGACTCTGTAGCCCGAACTTATTAGAGACCCTTAAGGAAATTATTTTTATTAGAACAATAAGTCAAGAAGTTAAAATAACTCAGAGGGCAGTAATCCCCTTGTTCAAAGAATTAGGTGATTCAAAGAATAAAGTTGAATTATATGTATTTCCTTTTCATAAAAATTACGACGGCTTAATCGGAAATAATATTTTGATCCCACTAAAATCTAAAATTGATTTCGAAAATCAGACTCTAATTACTAAAGGTAACGAGACAAAATTGCACTTCTCACTCAAACAAGAAAGTTTCAACTACGAGTTGGAGAGAAATGGCAATTTCGAGTTAACCATTCCCGTGCAACAAAGGGAAGGCCTAGCTTATCTGAAGGAGCAGAAGTCCTCAGATGGCAATATAATAGTACGCGAGGGTATTTATAATGTAGAAGATTATAAAATAAACGCGAAAGTACAGATAAAGAATGAAGGTAATAAGTATATCAATTTTAGCCCATTACAGACTCAGGTAGTAAACGACCAGAATTTTAACGTTCTGCAAGAGGACATAAACAAACCCTCCTCAGAGCAAATTCGTACCGATCACCTAAACTTAGAGGAAAAGCGAAATCTCTTGAAAGTAATTAGAAAATTTTCTAAGATATTCTATAGAGAAGATTCAAATCTGACCTTCACCAACGTTATTAAACATAGAATTCGTACGACAAACGATGTACCAATATATGTTAAGTCCTATAGGTATCCATATATCCACAAAGAGGAAGTGGAAAAACAAATGGAAGACATGCTGGAAAAGGGTATTATCCGACCCAGCAACTCGCCTTACTCTGCTCCAGTCTGGATAGTCCCGAAGAAGACGGACGCCAGCGGCAAATCTAAATGGCGAATCGTCATTGACTACCGCAAGTTAAATGACGTAACTATAGATGACAAATATCCTATCCCCAATATCGATGAGATATTAGGAAAACTAGGAACATGTCAATATTTTACAACGCTGGACCTTGCAAAGGGGTTCCATCAAATTGAAATTGATGAGAACGATATACACAAAACAGCGTTTAGCGTGGAAAATGGACATTACGAATTTCTCCGTATGCCTTTTGGTCTTAAAACGGCGCCTGCCACTTTCCAGCGCCTTATGAATAATGTTCTCAAAGATTGTATAAATAAAATCTGTCTGGTCTACTTAGACGACATCATTATTTACTCCTCTTCTTTAGAAGAACATCTAGACTCCTTAACTAAAATCTTCAAAAGACTTGAAGACGTAAATTTGAAGGTACAGCTAGATAAATCGGAATTTCTGAAAAGAGAAACCGAATTTTTAGGACACATCATTACACTCGAAGGCATAAAACCTAATCCGAAGAAAATCGAATGTGTCAAGAACTTCCCAATCCCAAAAACTCCAAAACAGATTAAGCAATTTCTTGGACTCACTGGATACTACAGAAAGTTCATCCAGGATTATTCAAAAATTGCCAAGCCCATTACTAAGTATCTGAAAAAGAATCAAAAGATTAATATAAATGATCCAGAATACATAAATAGTTTCGAAATTCTCAAAAGACTACTTATTTCGGAACCAATATTAAAATATCCGGATTTCAGCAAATTATTTACATTAACAACAGATGCGAGTCAGTACGCACTAGGCGCCGTACTCTCACAAGACGGGCATCCAATATGTTATGCTAGTCGTACTCTGAATGATCACGAACAAAACTATAGTACGATCGAAAAAGAATTGCTAGCTGTGGTATGGGCAACGAAATACTTCCGCCCTTACATTTTCGGAAGAAAGTTTCTGATCGAAACGGACCACAAGCCTTTACAATGGCTATTCTCCATAAAAGAACCAAATTCAAAATTAGTGCGTTGGCGATTGAAGTTATCGGAATATGACTACGACATTAAATACAAGAAAGGCACTCAAAACAGTAACGCAGACGCCTTATCACGTATAGAGTTAAATCTTGCACAAGAAATGGATACTAACGAAATCCCGCTTAGTATATCCCCGTTAAACGTATTCAAAACCCAAATCGCAATTTTTAAAAGTAATTCCGGTTCTCTGAGAATTGAAAATTTGAAAATCTTTAATAAATCCAGGAAGTCAATTTATACTAAATCATTAGACGACGATACTGCAACCACTATACTCAAATCGCATTGCAATCCCAAATCCCTGAATGCAATTTATGTGAACAATGTCGGATTTCTCCAAACACTAGAAAGAGCATTTCACACACATTTTTCGGGCAATAATCAATTCAAATTAATAAAATGTGATAGAGTTTTAAAAGATATTACGGACGAAGAGAATTTAGCTAAATTAATAGAAGAAGAACATCTAAAGAATAACCACAGAGGCATCATAGAGGTATGTAAAGAATTACAGTTAAAATATTTTCACCCAAAGATATCCACTCGAGTAACCCAGTTCATTAATAACTGTGAAATTTGTAACATAGAGAAATACGAAAGAAAACCAATAAAACATAAATTTCAAATAACCGAAACTCCAAGTAGTCCAAACCAAATCATTCACATAGATGTCTTCTATACCTTAGAGAAAAATCTGTTCTTAACATTTATAGATAAATTTAGCAAATTTGGTCAAGCTATTAAAATTCAAGCAAGATCTTGGGTAGAATTTAAGAGATCAATCCTACAGTACATATCCGCAGTAGGAAAGATCAGAAAAATCATAGTAGACAACGAACTAGGTTTTAAAGCTCTCCCCTTAAGAGAATTTTTACAAAAAGAAAACATCGATATACATTTCACTTCAAACAATAATCATACATCCAATTCAGATATCGAAAGGCTACATAACACAATCAACGAGCATTTGAGACTCTTAAGACACGACGAAAATAAGGATATTGACACCGTCGAAGAAAAAATTCTAAAAATTATATCCTTTTATAATAATACAATTCATTCCACTACGAATAAAAAACCGATAGATTTTAATAACGGGAAGATAAAGGATGACGAATATAATGATATCCGCGAGAGGATCTCGAAAATTAAAGAAAAAGTCATTAATAAATTAAATCGCGATAGGGAAGAAGTACAGGTAGATTCAGGCCCAAATTTCATTAAAGATATAAGAGGTGGGAAAAAACATGCCAAATTTAGAAAGGTAGATATAGAGAAAAAAGACGAAGATCATGTAATAGATAAAGGAACAGGGCTCAAATATTATGTATCGCACGTAAAAAGGAAGAAAAAATTCCAAGATAATAATTCACCTACAATTCAAGCAAAAAAATGTAAACAAAAAAATAAACCTATAAAACCGACTTTTGTTTCAGGTCAAAATGATACAGACAATAATCCTCACTGCTCTAATAATCCTCCCTCCAACACTTTCTCAAACAATTGAGGTCCAAAACCTTAATAGCAACAATGGGTACGTTACGATTAAGTTAGAAGATGAGAAAATTATTACAAGGTTCAAAAAGGTCTTACATATTATAAATATAACGGAATACGAAAATACCAGAGATTTGATTCGCGACAATATCATAACAATCAAAGACAAAGCCAATCTCATAGAACCCATGTACAGCACGCTCACTCATAACTTTAACTTACTAGACAGAAAAATTAAGAATTTAAAACCGCATACTAGACAAACGAGAGGACTAATTAACATACTGGGAACAGGACTAAAATACATAACTGGTACAATGGATTACAAAGACGAACAGGAAATTAAAAGCAAACTAGACGCGTTATCAAAAAATAACAGAAACTTGATAGACGAAAGTAACAAACAAATTATAGTAAACAACGAAATTTCAGACCAGATAAGAAACCTAACGAAACAGATTAAGACACAACAAAATACCATATCAAAATATCTAAACGACTTTAGTGAACAAAACGGGAACAGAATACTAAAAATAGAGGACGAAGTACAATACATGCAGCAGGTATACCAAATTAATTATGACATTACGTTACTGAAAAATCACATAGACGACATCGAAACAATCATGCTGACCAGTAAATTAGGGTTACTTTCCAGAAACATTCTTACGGAAACAGAGTTAAATTTGATTCCAGACCTAGAGAACTTCAAAGATATTAAAATCGTAATTGCATTCCACAAAGAACAAATTATTGTTATTATACTAATCCCAGAGTACAGCGAAAACCCGTTGTCAAAAGTTCTTATAGAACCAATCCCTAACGATAAGAATAAATCCATATATTTGGATGAATACACAGTTTTAGTAGACCGAAATAACACTGTTTATAGTATAAAAATAAAGGACAATTTAGAGAAAAATTTAATTAAAATAAAGGATAAATGTGTCCATAATATCATCAGTTTTAACGAAGCTTACTGCCCTATGCAAAACTTTTCAAAAGAAGAAATAAAAGAAATTACTCCAGGGATAATTTTAACGAAAAATATTGCAAGAATGAACATATACCAGAATTGTAATAATTTGAAATTAAATATTTACGGCAATAACCTAATTAAATATGAAAATTGTAAGGTAGAAATATATAACGTATCATATGATAATTTTTATACTAGGATAAAGGATAATATTATCTTACCACATTTTGTTACAAAAATAACAGAAAACAAAACTATAAGTTTAATCAGTCTTGAAGAAATCCATATAAATAATATTAACAATAATAGAAAGAAAATTAACGAAATAATAGACGAAAAATATGTAAACCGCTTATTAAACATACCTATAAATATCACTATTGTAATAGCCATTTTAGTTATAGTTTTTGGCATCAAAATCATATTACCTAAAAATAAAGGAAAAATTGTAATAAATGCTTCGTCGGAGCCTCAGACTAACGGTGGGGGTGTTATAGATCATACCATGAAAACCATAAAAAACGTAATATAAAATCTATATTAAATCATAAAAGCCATAAAGGGCGTGGTATAGAATCTATATTAAATTTACTGCGCATTTTTTTCATTATATTTTTGCCAAATCAACAGAATCCAATTTACATTTTCGTTCAAGTTCACATTTGACAAAAAATAATTTCCGTTCCCGTGACAACGAAGACATAATATTAAATTCACCTTTTCCTGCGCGGCAGACGCGAAGTCAGCAAATTTATTAAGGTAAAAAGCGCACGAATGAGTAATTGAAGTATGAAAAACATATTCACAGTTAGTCTGAAGTTCGGAATCAAAAGTAAATGGTCGCGCCCTAAAAATTCGTTCGTCGTATATACATAAGTCGCCAATGTAATTCCAAAATCTTTTATTAAATATTTTTCAATAAAGAATTAATGAGTAGTTAAAGTTGGTGTTCTTATTTATATTTTTTTTTCTTAATAATAAAAATAGATTATTAAACTCCTAACCTGAGGACGAAAATTTGAAGTAGAGTTAAACTGGATAATTTTGGAAATTAGCATGTACGATGGTAGCTCTTATATGGCGAGTATGCATGGTAAACGTTGTATGGCGAGTATGCATAGTATACTATAGAGCCTCTCCACATTTGAATCGGGCGTATCTTAACCTTCTCGTGGTCCGTGCTGACAGCGCCTATTAAAAGTTGTTCCTGCCTGTATAGGAGAGGTGCAATCTTTTTTAGACCTTGCGAATAAGATGTTAGGCCCGGATGAAGTAACCAGTCCCATCACTACAAGGATATGTTGCATGAAGATAGCCACTGGAAGTATTCATGGTCTGTTGATCATCCTTTACGAAAGCCATACCAAATGGGTAGCCCTTCTTTAGCTAACTTGGTACCACGGGGTTGAGACGCCTCAACTTGGAATGACCCCTGTATGGAAGCATCGTGGTGGCTGCGGTGAAAGCTGGCGTGACCCTAGATCGATAGAGATCATGCTCTATTGGCATACTGGTACTCATTTTTTCTACATGAGGCCGTTGATTGTCAATAAATAATCCGAGCATGAAGAATGCCGTAAGATTGTGTGATACTTGGCAGGTGTTCACGTATAACCACAAGGATTTTCTGAATACATTCAAAATCAAATCATAATAACGTACATCAGGTCACACTACCTCTATTTAAAAAAAAAGTAAAAGATAAATTTTGCTTTCGCCAAGCTGCTGAAAAGAGATAAAATTCCTTTCAAATAAAATTCTCATTTTTCCCGAAAATGTCAGAGAATCCAGCATGAGTTTCTCCCACTTAATCTCTTCACAGCAAAACGAATGTAAACATAAGTAAGGAAGTAAGCATTTATTCATCATAAGTACAATAAGACAAAAGTCTTTTATTAGTACTACTAAATTACACTAAATCTATCAATATATATAAGTATTGGTAAAAAGAAAACAAAAAAGAGAAATTCATTATTTTATAACTACATCTAAAATACAGACACAAGAGAAAATAACGAACAAGAGTAAGAAAATAAAAGAGAAAAGAAAAAAATAGTAAAAAAATCACAATCAAACTCAAAAATGAAAATATGAAAATAAGGATAACTAAATACGTAACTTAGTAACAAAACAAGAGAAAATAGCACAAGAAAAAAAAAGAAGAAAGGTCCTAGTGCAGGTGCAGTCAATTGATTGCAATTAATCAGAATATCATTATCCATATGACGTTTATTGCCAGAGTAACCGTTTAAATCTAGAGGCCGTCCTCTCGCGCTGGATCGAAGCTGGAAGAGCGTTCCAAATGCGAATAGTTTGAAGAACGTGCTGTTCAAATAGTGTAGACATTACACTAACAAACATTGGTTGTGCTATAAAAAACATTGGATATTTCTCACAACATTTCAGGGAAAGCCGATTTTTACAAAAGCGTTGGGAACATTTTACGAGAGTAAAACGTCAAAACTCCGCCCCTTCTCACTTATTTACGAAAATGAAACATTTGTCATCCTGTTTCGTTGAATGCAATTTACGCTTTCACATTTCTTATCTTTATTCATAAAAGTTTTAAAGAAGGTTTGATTTTTTTTTTTCTTCTTTTTCTTGCCGTGTGCATTTTAAATGTAAAACAATCGGAAAACTCTTGTGTCCTAACTTGTCATTAAGTTAACTTTGACTGAAGCATCAGATTAATAAATTTATTTCCTATCCTGGTTAAGTATGGAAAACAGGGGACTATAAATGGTATGCAATAACAGGAAGGTCATCTGATCTAGTATTTGAGGAGTGGGCGAACAGAAGGGCCCATGTCCGCGGTCGGCCCATTGGTGTTTTTTGACGGAATCGCTATACTGAACATTCCCTATTTTCAATCTCCGTTTTTTTAAAAAGTCACAGACTCCCGATTCTCTTAAAAGTAATTTTGCGTACAAAATGGCACATGTCCATGAATTTTTTTTGATTTTTTCAAGCTAGCAACTGATAAAAATTCACATTTCCATCAATGTGCGCACGCAAGAAAAAGTCACATGTCCAACAAACTACACAGTTTGTGCAGTCAAAAAGGCACATGCCCATTTTGTTTTTATTTTTTTCTCCTAATATATCTCAAATCTTTTTATGTTCCTAACATTTCGGGAAGGGCATCAAAAGTAGCACAACCTATTAAAACCATAATAGGGTAATTGCGAAAGTCCATTGATTTATACAGTTTTATGCCTTTCTGTTCGCCCATTCTTCATTTATATTCATATCCAAAATAATTTATATTCATATCTTACATAATTTATTAAGAATACAAAATTAACGGAATATATTAGGCCAGAATAAGAAAGAGGTGCTCTTCTAGAGATCACATTACAACCGTGTAGATCATTATGTGGCAATCATCGGAATTATGGTCCCCCTCAACTTTGTAATCGTAGATTATGAAAAATCATTTAACTCCACCGACAAAATTCCTTCAATGTCTATTGATAGCATCAGTGATTTATAATGGTATTTGCCGAAAAGATTCAGCATATGTATGTCCAATACAAGTTGATGTTTTACATCTAAAGTCAGTCAAATTTAGATGATCTTTTCAAATAATGCAGAACTGAGTTAGGGGTCTAGCCGGAACATGAAAATGTACGACATGAACTCCATCTATGTGAAAAAATCCTACTTATAATCAATAAATTTCCTTCCTTCAGGGCGAAACACAATTCCACCGTTTCGATCAAATGTCAAATTTGCTTATATGAGACATACGTGGAATTGGACACTTACACCGAAATGGATTGAAATGGATCGAATCGAAACAAAGAAGTTGAGGAAATTTCAAATTTTACGGATGACATAACCTAGAAAAATCATCTGTAAAGATTTCTTTATACTCAAAGGTGCCTGAAAAGGCTTTTGTTGAGGAAATAAAAAAAGACATGAATTATAGACAAAAATGTTTTAATGGATGAAATACAAAATCTGGAAAAGTTTTAAAGTCAAGTGTTTGAAACCGAACGGAACAATTGTGCTCATGCATCCGTTTCGATCGAAATAGGTTGGATCGAATCGGATCGAAATGTCGGAATTGTGTTCAGCACTTTCCTCTGGATGTTTCCATACATCATACGTCGGGCATTCAAGCTCAATGCTCCATCGTGTGGAACAGATGTCATTCAATTTTTCCTTTCTCACTTCTGGAATCAGGCGTAACACACAATCTTTCAAAAGTATGCTCTATAAATCTGTCAGTTGCATGTTTGCAGTCATTCTATTTAACCTTTCGAGAGAGCGAGCGCAAAGTTGATTACCACAACCTCCTACCGATTTTGAAAAAAGTAAGCAAAATTTACAAAATGCTGCATCCTCGACTTTGGAGTATGTTAGCCAATTCCATCTCAAAAGCCATTTGTGCTAAAAACTAAGATTTTTCCTTTTTGCAACTGGCTAGGAAATTTAAATACGGCTTGGGATAGTCTCAGCAACACCTTTCACACTAAAAGTAAACTGAAAATATGTACTTAGCTATTTCAATTTTTATTTGAGATATTTCCTATTTATTATGGACATAAGAATTTATTTTTGCTCAAGAATTTTTTTCAAAATTTTTCTTCAGAATATTAATGATGACAACGAATTAAAGATATTGGATTGCTTGATTTGGGTACCTGACACCAAACATTTTCAATTAACGTAAATATTCATATTTTTCTTTTGAATTTTATCGAATCTACCTGGAGGCACTTCCATTTTTTTAAGCTAACAATTGTTCAGTACCGGTTCTTGATAATAAGTTTTCTTAGTTGTGTTATTTAAATTCCAATCTAAGAGAATAATTTAATCTGTCAAGTCTTTCATAAACCATATTGATGTGCCGAATATTATCTTATGTTGGTAGTACTAATCAAATTCTAGCTATTTTAACTTCAGCTAAGTAAATGGTTGTTTGGTAGTATGTTTAGACTGATATAAAATTGTCTATTGCCCTTCACTGCTATTACTGATATGTGAAACACTACACATGCAAATCTGGTACTGTGTATGGTATATTGTCCGGTAGTAGATATACCTATCGATTTTCCACCATTTTCAACGTTGTCCTTCAAGCGTTAATAACTTCAAATCGCTAGTACTCATATACTAGGAATTTTAAGCAATTTACTTTGCTTACTAAATTTCGCTAAAAAAAAGTCTGGACATCTTGATAATAACAAGCATGGTTTGCGTAGAGGAGTTATATTAACAGTTCAAGAATAATTACTCTAACTGCAACTAAAAGCATAAAATATTAATTATTTCTACCGAAAGTGTTAGTGATGCTCATTCAAGGACATCTAAATGACAATTTCTTTCCAAGTTCTTCTCTGTTATTGTTTCAGTTTGAAACAAAAATGAAACTTAACAAAATATTTCATTACGATCTCTTGTTTTTATTTGTTCCACCAACATTCATTGAAACCTCACTCTTAACAAGAAAAACAAAACCAAGATTTAGTTAGGCAGCATCAGGATTTTATTACTGTTCGAACGATCCAACCTCAGCACGTCCATTTATGTTCTTTCGCTTCTCAGCATTGAATGTAAATGAACACACACCGCAACAGTTTTTTCTTTTATAAGATTAAAATCGACAATCAAAAAAGTTGTTTTCCAATATCAAACTTAATGGAAACCAATTTCAGATTTCTGAGCTTGTGGATTAATGTATACAGGGGATATGAAAAATAATTCCGTAGGAAATTAAAACCAAACCAAACGCATACTCGTATTATGTTATAACGAAAATGTTTTGCTTTCCATGAGTTTTAAAGATATCAGGTCTACCATCTACAATCTGGTGAATACAGAGGTAATTTCGTTTTAAAGATGAAGTAATCCTTTTCGCTCGCACATCTAATCTACTTAGTGTATGTGTAGAGTCTTTCTCGAGAAAATTTTGTTGTTCTCTAATGCTTCAGAATATACAGGGTGTTTCCCCTTAGGAGGTCCATAGAGCGGGAGGTGATAGTACTCACCTAGACGAACCAAAAATTGTATGGTAGGTGGGGGGGCAATATCAACCGTTTAGGAGTTACAGGGTGATTCATAAAAAAAGCTAGGTTTTTACAAAACACCCTATATCTTAAAAACTACAGAGCGTATGGTCACAGTTAAGGGCTCACTGTATGCAGAACTTTATGGCCTTTCCAACGACAGCTCAACCAGCCCCGTACCCCTCTCCCCTCAGAAGTTATGAAGGTCGAAACTAAAAATTTCGGATTTACTTTCCTTTTTTTTTACTTTGACCTCTATTATTTTTGCAAAAAGGTCGTTAACATAACTTTTTTTTATAAAAACTGTAAACTGTGGAGCCTCCTCTTTAATTTGACCTATTACACCCTATGTGTTATCTGTAGCCGTTAAACAGTTATTAACTCATAACCTATTCCGGTCACACCGAAATTAGACGATATTTTTTAAAATGACGTATTAAGGGAACAAATTATCGTTGAGCATAGGTTTGAAAATAGGTTTGAGAATAAGTTTAGAGCTAATAACTCTTTAACGGATACAGATAGCACATAGGGTGTAATAGGTCAAATTAAAGAGGAGGCTCCACAGTTTACAGTTTTTATAAAAAAAAGTTATGTTAACGACCTTTTTGCAAAAATAATAGAGGTCAAAGTAAAAAAAAAGGAAAGAAAATCCGAAATTTTTAGTTTCGACCGTCATAACTTCTGAGGGGAGAGGGGTACGGGGCTGGTTGAGCTGTCGTTGGAAAGGCCATAAAGTTCTGCATACAGTGAGCCCTTAACTGTGACCATACGCTCTGTAGTTTTTAAGATACAGGGTGTTTTGTAAAAACCTAGCTTTTTTTATGAATCACCCTGTAACTCCTAAACGGTTGATATTGCCCCCACACCTGCCATACAATTTTTGGTTCGTCTAGGTGAGTACTATCACCTCCCGGTCTATGGACCTCCTAAGGGGAAACACCCTGTATAGAGTTCTTAGGGGGAGCCCGTCGGCGTTGCTCGGCGATAATACAAATACCTAGATGGGTGGGGGTGGGGTGGTTTGGTTAGAGATAAATAATATCTAAACTATTATCTGACTCGATCGCCCGATTCCGTACTCTAGAGTTTCACTCTATGTCTGTATGTGCATGCATACATTCATATGTGTGGGAGAGTGTAACTCTCTACGTCGACGCGTTCTCATGCAGTGCCTCCATCTCGAAGCCTTCCCAGGCAGCTACCAAGTATATAGTGAAAAACTAAAGTTTAGTCCATTTTTGAAAGTTTATTTACCATTGCTATAAAAATACCAAGCAGCAAATTTTTTTATGGCAACCCTACGAAGGAATTGCCCGATTGGTCCCATTTTTGAACTTAATTAAATTTTGTTTAAGAAAGTCCCGTTAACAAAATTGAGGCAGTGTCCAAATAAATAGTGAAAACCCAAAGTTTTGCATGGCAAACCCAAAAAGTGGTCTCCGGATTTGGTCCATTTTTGGGCTTGTACTTGCAATTTTTATGAGAACGTCGTGTACAAAATTTGAGTTCTCCACATCGACGCGTTCTCGAACAGTATCCAAATATATAGGAAAAACCAAAGTTTTGTATGGCAACTTCAAGAGGTTGCTTGATTCAGACCATTTTTGTAATTTGATTTTTGATCGAAAAAGTTGGCCAAAATTATATTCTATATGAAATGGATCTATGGTAATTGTTTCATTCATAAAAAAACTGTATTAAAGCATTTTGAATATTATTTTTTTAAATAAAATACCAGAATTACAAATTACTATGATTTATTCAAATTTATTCTTAATCAATACTAATGTCAGTATTTCCGGGTTCAATTTATCTTCACGTTTCGCCAGGCAGGTTTCTTTAAAGAAGGACCTCATTTTCTTTTTTGGTGGCTTCCTCATACCAGTAAGTACTGGATCTGATGTTATAAACAGCCTATTTATAACATCTAAATTACAAGCTTCTCGTGAAAATTTCCGCTAATAATTGAGTCGGTATGCTCTCACATGTTTGTTACGAGCTTCTGCGGCTTCTTCGGAGAGCTTTCCGATTGGAAGCAGAGCATTCGAAATTATTTCAGAGCCATGACGGAGAATTTTATGAATCGTGGGAGACATTGAATGTCATTTATACAGCTGGACATACAGTTCTTCGGTCTCTTTTGCGTATGGGTCCAGTAAATCTTACAAGTTTACTTCTGCATTTGAGTCCGTGACAGGTTTGCTTCTATGTACATAGACAAGGCCTGTAAAGGTGATAGTTGACACCATTCTTCATCAATACGTTCTTTGAAAGATGATCTGTACTTTTTTGCCCGAGTTGGACTCTCTGTGAGATCTTTAACAACATTTGCTGCATTTAGTTCGCCAGTAGCACGTAATTGCATATGAGTAGTGTAAGTTAACCTTTCTACTTAATGTGACCGGATTTCTTCAGTTTTGCGTCACTTTCTTCTTTCGCTTGATGCGACATATGGTTTTTCGGGGCGGCCAGGACTTATTCCTGCAAATAAAATATAAATTGTGTAAGAAAATCTGAACTGAAATGAGATTCATCAACATGTAAAATATATTAATTAGGCCTTTCCAGACGATCATTCTTGATGCAGTATGCAAACCTGTTTAACAACAGTCGGAGAGGAGAATTCAGTCAGGTATTCTTGCTACAGCCTTCACATTCATGAACAAATGGTAGAATCTAAATGTCTGCGTGCACTGCACGACAAATTACTGACCCACCTCTTATAGAGAAACAATGCACAATGGTTGTATTAGTGCGTCAAGTAACGTGAAATAGGTTTGATTTTTCAGAGTCCGCTTTGCTTCTTTTACCTGTTCCTCACAAGACTCGTGTAGAAGGGCCTGTTGACATCGTACATACCTGTGGCAGGTAATGGTATTGTAGTTCTCCCATTAAGCCAATTGCTGTTTTTTTTAAATATGGCTTTCTTCTTGTGTGCTGTGTGCTATCGAACTTTGAATTGATGTTTTATCATCGACAATTTATGTTTCAAATCTTGTCGCCGTTCTTCATCATCAGCATACAAATCATCAATAATTTTTTTTTTTTTTTTTCATAAAATCAAGCTTCTTCTCATTAGAACTTTCTAAAATTGAATAAATATCTTTCCTAGTCATAAACTTTACGCCCTAGCATAGAAAAATAATTGTTATTTCGTATTGTTCATAAAATGGGACTTATTATATAAACTACAAAAAATACATCCGCGGCATTCGGCGACAATTTTGTTAGCAGTTGTCTTTTACGATAAAAGCCCTGTAATTTGAAGTATAAACAACTGCATAGAAAATCTTAGAAGTAAATTAGAACGACAAGAGTTTGTACTGATAATTATAAAAATTATGTGATTTACCCTACCTGGTATTGAATTATCTATAGTAGAAATTTCACACACTGGATCACAAAACAAAATTACAACAATTTTTGACTGACAGGATCGCATGGCGCGAGACTCGAATGGAAATAAAAGGATGCTTTTGCACCGTAGGATCTTTGTGCTTAATAAAATCGGATTTTGGTTCATAATACCACATTTTCGAAAAATCATTTTTGGCCAGGCTTATAAGTCAAATACCCCACTGTGGTCGACGCTTTTCCATTAAGTGCGAAAATGTATAGTTAAAAACGAAGTTTTTGTATGGGAGTCCCACCAAGGAGTTTCCCGATTTGTCCCATTTTTGAACTTTAATTTACATTATTTTTAAAAACGCCGTGTACAAAATTTGAGCTCTCTACGTAGACGCGTTCTCAGGCAGTTTCCACTTATATAGAGAAAAACAAATATTTTGTATATCAACACCAAAAAAGGGGTCGACAGATTTAGCCCATTTTTCAACTTGTATTTGCAATTTTCATGAAAACTTCGTGCAGAAAATTTGATGGCAACACCAAGAAAAGCTTACCCGATTTAGCCCATTTTTTAAATGTTTTTTTGCTATTGTTATGAAAACATAACATACAAAACTTCAGTTCTCTACGTGTACTCGTAGTCAGGCAGTGTCCAAATACATATACACTAAAAAACAATATATTTGTATGGAAGCCCTACGAAGGAGTTGCCGGATTTAAAGCATTTTTGAACATATATTTGCAATATTTTTGAAAATGCCGTGTAAACAATTTCAGCTTTCCAACTCGAAGCGTTCTCAGACAGTTTTCTAGACCTCGACAACAGCGCCATCTATCGTGTCCAAAAATATCCTATCCCTCAAGCTGTATCCAACTAATCACATTCACAGAATTTCATTTAAATCGGTTGGGTGGTTTTGGAGATTAGCCTGTACAAACATAGTGACACTGGATTTTTACGTATTGATATGAATATATTAAGCCATAAAATATAAATAATGAAAATTCGATGTGTGAAGGATATGGGAAAGCAATCTTAGATTTCCAATTCATTGACTAAGTACGTATGTACATGGAAATCCAAAATTGGTTCAAATACATGTTCTACATTTTTATCAAAATATTGAATATTATTTAAGACTACTAGACAAAATGCTCGTTAAGTTACACCATTCCATTAACCAAACTTCCTTTATTCTAAAAGGGAAAGAAAAAGTATTTAAACACGCATTAAAGATGGAGTGCTTAGCAGAATACATCATGTTGGAATTAGTTTGTTTTCAATAGCAAAAATTATAAATAATCCTTAAAAATGTGAAATAAAATGCTGTTCACAACGAAAAAATCCCTCCATGTTCTTTGCTGTTGTTAACGTTCGGAAAATTCAGCACAATTATCAAGTCGAGGTTGTATTTAATTGTGCTTCCTGTGAACCTAGTGATATTAATGTATAAACACGTGTGAAATTTTCACAGTGTCTGAATCAAATAAAACCAGGAGGATTATCAGCTATCTGAAACGTTGGCAAATGGTTGAATAACTCTGTTTGATATAGAGAGATGCCTTTGGTAACAAACTGATTAATCGTATTCAGCATCTCTCGGTTTGTACTTCTATACATACTATTCTACGTCATACGATCATCAATTTACTGTAACCATTTTTTGTTTGCCTATAAAATAGTCAGTAGTCCCAGTAGTCAAGTAACAGTCTCGCTGTAAACTCATTAGACTCGTTAAAGAATAAAGCCAGAAGTTTTAGTAGAAAAGTTTGTCTTTTATTTTACAGTCCACATCTCTTAGTGTTCCTACAAACAAACACCATCAGTAATTTTGCCAACGTGGAAAGTATACCTAATAGTGATGCAACAACAACAACAAAATTAAATATGTAATCATTTAATGTTCCAATTGGTATCTCGAGGGTGGGTGTAGGGTGGTCCTGGGAGTATTATAATCTAATTCCCATGCGAATCGGAAGAGGTAAAGGTTTAAAAAAAATGCTATTTTATTCAGAATATGATTCTAAATAAAAAAGTCTGTTGTGACCAACCCCTATCTCTTAAAGACGCGACAGGAAAAGCAAAAGAAGTTAAGGGTGGAAATATCACTAACCACTAACATGTGTCCGATTATTTCAATTCTGCAACATTTTGTTTCAAGAGCTAGCAACCTAAAAAGTCATGAATTACTCTAGCAAGGAACAGAAAAACGAGTTCTCGCAAGCATATGTAAAAAACGGCAACTAGTGGTTGTACGTGAAAAATGGAAACCATTCCCTGCCAACATTTTAGCGAAGAACCCGTTCCCGAAGTTATCTCGAATTAAGTAATAAGTGAGAGTTTCGAATTTACCCCGAGATTCCTTCGTTTCTCGAAGTTAAAGCCAGAGATTACGATTTGATGGTAACTCGTTTTCGAATAATGATGTTTGCAGGGAGCTCGTATATGTGTACAACGAGAGAACATACATATAACTTAACCCAGCAAACAATTTCTCGAAATTTTGCTTTTGCGAAGAATTCTCGAAAAAGTAAAGAGTAGGAAATAAATAATTTCGGTAGTAAATAAAATCTATCATTTGAGAATACTTCGCTTTGTCAAGATGAACTCGAAGTTTTGACTTAAAACAATTTTCATGATCTGATTTTTTGATAATTTTTCATTTTAACTAAATACACTCGAAGTTTTACCTACTCTGAATAGTCAAGTAGAAACTGTAAGCTCTAAGAATTTATTCCGTTGCGAAATTCATGTGCATTTCAGAAAATTTTCTCATTTGTGACTGACTTTCGTCGAAAGTGGTGCTTGTTGTCAGGGAATAAATTTTATAAGTAAGTAAATAATATTGTTTTTGTCAGCAAAAGCCATGCTATTTTCGTCAACGACAACAACAATTTCCTTTAATTTTACTTCAAGAAATTAACAAATGAAATCATTATGAAGGAATTCTGTCTAAGATGTGTAAAAGGTAATATATCGTTGACCCCTTTCGATATCGATTTATTTTTTTCGAAGAAAGCTCGAATATATATGTATATAAGTCTGCTATATGACACCAAATTACATTCAAAAAGTTCGAGATAATTTCGTTGAAACGACTCGGAATCAAATGGTTTTTTTTTTCTTTTTCGGATCGATATCGAATTGAAAATGATTTCGACATCGAAGTCTTAGTTCACCTTAACGAAGTGTGTTCGATTCGATATGATATCGTAATGTTTGCTGGGAACTGTTGCATGTTCTCCCTGGAAACATCATGATTCGAAAACGATTTGCTAGCTTGAACTTCGAAAGCAAACGTAATATCGAACGGAAAATAGACTACCAGCATACTAAAAGGAATATTATTCTTGACTTATCAACTCGACATACTCTCTCGATAGCGAATTGCTATAGAGCTTAAGACGAACCGAAATTCATATTAAAAATGAAGTTAATGCGAACAACGTCTTTGTATTAGTGGTGTTATATGCTTGTTACATAATACCATAATAGAGCTATTCTCGTATCGTGATTCGTAAGTGATTCCCGCAAAGCGAATTTTTATAACCATTTAATTAAAGCCATGAAAATGGATATTTATTCATTTTAAATGGGATATAATGTCCGCGGATATTCATTGAACCTTTAATTATATCACTTTTCCCATATAAAGACTAGACATACCTGCACATACCATTAAACAGATCAATTATTTTTTTGTTTTGAGCAATATCAGTACGCGACGAGTCATTTAAATCTCTTTCGGAGAAACGAAGAAATCTCGAAGTAAATTCGAAGCTTACACCCATGCCGAAATCAGAGAAATCTCGGGCAAAAACGGAATTGTCGTGCTGAGCTCTCTATTTTCCTCTCATTAGTAACAGAATTAGAGAAACAAAGGAATCTCGGGGCAAATTCGAAATTCTCATTTATTGCTTAATTCGAGATAACTTCGAAAAAGCGCGTTCTTCGCTAAAAATGCCTGCAGGGTTGGTACAACCATAGATGGCACAAGAACTAGATGTCACATGCAGTACCAAAAAAGTATAAAACATGTATATGGTTGGGTGTGTTCGAACCAAATCGATTCGAATATATATTTGTTAGTAGATACCTTCTGAAAAGAAAACATCATGAAAAGAAAGCATGAAAATTTTTAGTGAAATTAAATCTAATCTAATTACTCTTAATCAAAACATAGGTACACAACCCAATAAAGTCATGTATTTGTCATCTAGATAACACAATACAGTACAACAGTATAGACTCATTGAGCAGATCAAATTAAAATTATTATCATATGTTTGAAGCAGTTAGATTCGCGTTAAAAACAATTTCTGAAAAGACAACATATCCAAAATACCATGCTAAAATTAAGTTTTGAAAAGAAAAGTTAATAACAATTTTCCAAAAAAAATAGGTAAAAATCTAACAAAAGCATGTGTTGTCATGTATAACATACAATGCATGGTAGAAATATGATCAGATCAAGCAGTTCAATTTGCAACTCTATAAATATTATCATTACAAGTACTATCGAACGGGAATTTCTTCTCTACGTGATAGAGATAATATTTTTCGCAAATACAATTCAACTTAACACAGCAGCATAGGTTACTCTAAAATTCTTGTTGCTATGCATTTTGGTTCGTTGCTACGCATATTGTGCCGCTATTACCGTAAGATCACAGCTGCACTGCTAATTCTTGCAATCATGCGCCTCTGCTACTCCATCAGTGGTGTCGTGTGCAAGCAAAGGCTATAAAAAGGAAAAGCTGACTGATCTCGATCTCTTTTAGCACTTAGCATCGCTTGGCGTAAGTTGGATTTTGGCTTGTTAGGCACTAACATTTATATCAGGTATCGACTGGTATACTAATTACTAATAATCATTAATTTCTGGTCTCGACGAAAATTAAAATATCTTACTCCAGGTCTCGACTGAAGATAAGATAACATTTTAAGCCGGGTCTCGACTGACTTAAAAAATATTATTTCGGGTTTCGACTAAGATAATTATTTACTAACCATTTTTTTATTTCTGGTCTCGACGGAAATAAAGAATCTTACTTCGGGTCTCAACTGAAGTTATGATAACATTTTAGCCGGGTCTCGACTGAGATAATATTACTAACATTAACACTTTATTTCTGGTCCCGACGGGAATAAAGAATTATTCTAACCAATGATTATAACAAAGGGTCATAACATTAGCTTAAAGCCAATTCCTGAAATGTCAAGTTTAGATCGGTGAGTACCAACCACTTGTCACATTTTATTATTTATTCATATATCCATTTTATTATATATTTACTCACATACATATATATCTACATATTATATACTTTGTGTGCATATCTATCAAATATAATAATTTAACTTTATTCTGTATTTATGTATATCACTTTCTTGACGATCTTATATTACAACGTTCTGCCAATAAGTGTTTGCCAGTGTGTTCCAAAATCCTCTGACCCAAAACTATTCTTGAAAATCGTACATTATAAATCTGTGTCAATAAGTGTGGTTTCTAGTGTGTGTGGATCTCTGACATAATAACTTATATATATATAATCTGACTTTAATAGTGGGAAATTCTAAAAAATAAGTGTGACTGTTTATTGAACGTTAAAGGGAAGTAAATAGTGTTTACTTTGATAAGAGAGTCGACCACTGTTCTTGATCCAAATTTACCAGTGCATTCATTTTAGTTTCACTAAAGTCAAATTTTTGTGTACTTTCCAACAACGGAGAGTGCAGGGTGGTCCATTCCAGAATGGTCCACCACATTTTAAATTATGAAACGTCGCGTGATTCATATTTTTTCGTATCTGTTTTGAGGAAGTCCATCAAATGTATACAAAACTGCTTTTATAAAAAAATTTGCTGTCGGCACGCTCTAAAACATATTATGGTCCATTCCAAAATGCACTACCCATTTTACAATCTGTATACTCTGTTCTAGTACGACATCTAGTTCTTGTGCCATGTATGATACAATGGAAGTAATTCTACTCTAGCCCATCTTATTTCTCAATAAAAAATAATTATGATCAGTTTTACATTGATCATTTTAAGTTTATTTCAGGTACTTAAGCAACAAAACAACATACTTAGAGTCAGCAAGCTATTGTCATCTGACCCTCACTCCACTGAAACTACATGCTACAATATAGGCGTTTTACTACGGTTACAGAACAGAACGGCCCTAGGAAATATTACTGAAGTAATAACTGAATGCTATAGACTCAGAAAACATATGAGTGGCATATCAACAATATTGTATATTATGGCTAGGCTACGTTTATTGACTAGTTTACATTTGCGAATGTGATAGTACAATGTACATTTTAGGTTTATGGACCATATTTACATAATAATTCCTAATACGAGGTACTGCTACTTCGAGGAGTATAAGTTCTGTAAGATCTATAAAATTAGCAGTCAACAATAACCCAATCAATTCTGGGATGCAGTAAGAATCTATAAGTCACACGAATATCTCAAGACACAACATACTTTTTCAATTAATTCAAAAAATAAGAATTTAATACCTAATCATTGCATATACATATGTACATTAATATATCCATTTAATATGTCCTCAAAGACGACTCCATACAATTTACGAAATCTACGATCCATGTAATGGAAAAAACACTTCATGTGCAACATTTCTGGTGCTGAAACTCCAGTAAGCCTAAAGATAAATTGTATACCATGGTGGCGGCGTTGCGATTAATTTTCTTTCCACTTACAAGAAAATTATCTACTGAACACAAGAGCACATATGGAGATGTTTATAGCAATTTAAGCACAGCACCAGAACATAATGTTTGTACTGTTCGTGAATACCACTGATTACTGAAGACAGTCAAGATTTCACATAAAATATTCCCTAATCCTTGCATGTACCTTCATTGTGGCAGGAGTAATGGGATATTTTATATGTACCTACATACGTTTTCATTTAAAGCATGTTCTGTAAGATGCTCAAGAGAAACTTATGAACGATTTCGTTTCTTTTGATCGTTTTATTCTTTTTAGGTTAAATTGTTTTACTACAAGCGCCACTTTACTTCAAGGTAGTAAATATCGGCTATTGGCATTCTCACTATTTATAAGTTATTTGATTTGACTTATGAATTAATTTGTATTAAATTTTTTATTTGCTTTTCATGTTTACATTTCTATGGTGTTTAGTCAAAATTACATATCTCCAAAAATTTATTTATATTTATTTATATGTAGTTAGTGCAGAATGGCAGAGAATTTGTTTTTTTCTCAAATACTTTAATATACATAACTCCAAAACCCCATTTTTGGAGACATGTACTTTTGACTAAACACCATCGATTTGGAAAAAAATCAATGAAATCAGTGGCTGTCTTAATAGAAAGTTTATCAAACGTCCAGAATCGTGCATTCCACTTGACTTTCCTTAGAAATTACTCTGACGAAAGATAAAAATAAATTCTAGAAATATTTCTCAAACCAAGGTATAAAAAACCTTTGTAGAGACGCAAAATAACAGTAAAATCATTAATCAATACCCTAGTATACACGATTTTGATCACTACCTCGATGCGTCCGTCATGATCCCTTAGATGAAGAGATGTGAGATAAATATATGAATAATCAGTAGTCGTGTTTACCTTCTTTATAAGCAATCAACCACTTAAATCCATTCCTTATTATTTCCGAACTAATCATGGCCCATTTTCTACCACTGCTCTAAGAAAAGCCTTACAGGATTTCAGGGAATATGACCGCCTAAACGGTCCTGCCCCAATTTATCGTGGTGAAATAGGTGCTTATGTTTATGAATAGCCACGATAAAAAGCCAAGACAACAGTCCCAATGAGTTTTACGTTAGAAACAAATCTGGGGATACTTTATCTCTTTCATCTTTTTCAGAAATTTATTCCTTGCTTTTCTTTTGTGCATATTACAATATTAGATGAGCATGTTGATGAGTATTATAATGAGTGTCACGATGAGCTTATTAATAAGCATATCAATGAGTATTACGATGAGTTTATATGTAAACGAATATATCAATCAGTGTCATGATGAGTTCGTAAATGAGAATCACGATCATTTTTCTACTGATTTTACTACTGATTTAATATATTTTTCCGATTTCAAATTAAGCGCACATATTTTCCAGCTTTTGTTTTTTTAAAAATTGATAACGAAAAATATTGTTCAAAACCTACAACTGGTGAGGATGACAAAGGCATTTGGTATCAGAAGGAATATAATACTCTTCAGTATGGCTAGTTCTTGCCTGCTGTATAGTATTTAGTAGTGTCAATCCAAAGAAACAAATGAATTTATTGCTGTTTCAGTATATGTATACCTGGTTCATGATATTTAGTTAATTAAGCCTTCCAGAGATTTACTGAACGCTTCCGATGAGCCCATCAAAACCTAATTTTCTATATGTTTCGTAACAATTACAAACACCGCGATGTTTTTTCAGTCAAATTAGTATTGATTTACATAAAAGCTGCCTCCAGTAGACATGGTAAAACTGTAAGCAATTTTTACCAGGGGATCCTAGCCTACGAATACGCGAACAATAATTTGAGTGATATGAATGCACAACTTCGGCGAAGAATGGATTACCAAAGTCTTTTGAGCCGGATATTTGCACTTGAAAATTAATTTCACATAATTTTAACACATTCGCATTTTTTCGCGATGCATGTAAAATCTTGGCCCGGATTTTTGCATTCTAATATTGATTTGGTATTGCCTTAAAAAGGTAAGGACATCTTCCTAGGTTCAAAAACAAAAACAAATCCATCAGATTATGGGAGTTTTTTCGGAATTCATATTAATCTCTCCAATGAACTCATAAATAAGCCATTGTGACCTTTTTCAATTGATTTGTTTTAATTCTGATTAATACTTCTTCGCCCAATAGTTGCTGAAGTATTGCAGCGCGTGGCGAGATTTCGCGGATCTTATTTGAATTAGCTGTTCTGGAAATTTCGGTGTAACATTTTATATAAAATGACTGAAAGGGAATTAGAAATTCAACGAAAATATCCCCAAGTAGATAGCAGTTCAAAGTTTGGTGATGAAAAAAAGAATTATGTGGGAGCTAATGTATATTATTTGTCAGTTTCAGATTAAAACCGAGATTGCTGCTCCTTTTCTTTATGATAATGCCAAGGCTCAGAGGATACCCTATGATGCTATAACACTGGACTGACTGGAAGGTAGGCAATTGATTATTATTGGGTTGAGTCAAGAAGTGACGGGGCGCATTACGCTTGAATATTTGCTGATCATAACTTACGGGTTGGGAAGGGGGGGGGGGGGCAAAGAATGATGAGCCATTCCGTATCTGTAGTGTTCTACTTATGAATGATTAGCAAAATAATTCAAGGATTTGAGAGTGCACTCGGGTAATCGTCGTAACACAGCTCATGTGATACTCATGAGGAAAGCTCTATAAGGGGTCAGACTAAGGATTTCATAAGAGCAATAGCCATAGAAGTAACAATAAAAGAGAAATAGACATCCGACGTACTAATGTAACGTTCCAGGGAACAATTGTTGCTATGATTATGTCATCTCAAATCAGCCAAAAACCCTTCTTTTGGAATTTCTCAAACGCTGACAATGCAGTTCGTCCTGCCCCTGCCCAAATATGGGAATTATATTCTAATCTAAGCCTAATAAGACTTGTTAGATTTTCGTCAAGACAGGCTTTTTACCGATTTTTTGGCAATAACAAAAATGTAATTGAACTAACTAAGATTGTTTGATATTTCAATGACTAAGATTTTTAGGGATGGCGAGTTCGACATATCTTCTCCATCGACGAAAAGGGAATGAAAGTTGAATGAGCTGCTGAAATTAAAGGTGCCATAATTCGGATTGTAAGTCAGAGTTAGCTGTTCATTAACAAACGTGAGGAACAGATAAGGATAAAGAACAGAACCTTGCAATATACCATGATTATAAAACGGTTAGATATAACTCCGTCCAATATAATTTGAATTGAATGGCGAAACAGAAAAGTATCGATACATTTTAAGAAGAATACGACTAAACCTTATGCCTGAAGTTTACCTAAAAAAGTAGGATGCCAGACTCTATCGAAAATCTTCAAAATATTTAATTCCAGATTTTAAATTCACCAAAATTATGGAGGCATTACTTGTAGTAGAGCGACCAGCATGAAAAGAAATAGTTCAGTTAATAGCGTAGTTAGCTTCTAGATATATCGTCAATTGGGTGTAGAGGAATATTCAAAAACCTTGAAAACAATCGAAGTAATGACAATTGCTTACTGTGAAATCTAGTCTCGAGCGTACGGGAGGGTGCCAGTTTAAAATAGATAAGTCTGCTTTAATTTTAAATTCAAATATAAATTTCAATTCAACTAAAACTTAAAATCTACTAGTTCTACTAATAATATAAAATTCAGTAAAATCCATTCAATAACAAAAACCAAAATTCAACATTCAGAAATCCAATTTAATTCAATGATGCAGCTGTCTCTTTATTTCTGTAAATAAGAAGAAGATTTTTGTTACCCTTTCGGAATTAAACTTCTATATGAAGGAACAAAACAAAATTTGTTCAAAGGATAGGAAACAGATTGGACTTTGATGGAGGATGCTTTCAGATTAGACTTTGAAAACCGAATGGGTAATTTTGCCAAGTCAAGTCAAGTCAAGTGCTTTTGCGCTTTCAAATTTCTTCCTTGTCTTCCTTCTTTGGATTTTGTTAGATGATTTTTCACATCCTTCAGATTTGTCTTCTTTAGGGCGTTGGGGCTTATATTTGGCCCTCAGTTTTGCTTTTCCTTCTTGTTGATCTTTGGTTTGGTTTTTATCACCTCTCGTGTTGTTGTTTGTTCTTTTCCTTACAGCTGCTGCGCCACATCAGCTGTAGTTAATGACTTTGTCGCAAGAGTTTGTTGTTAAACTTGGGAGGGACTGGGAGGGAGTGAAGATTGGATATGTTTTGGGATCTTTAGGAAGTTAAGGACTGGAAAGTTTCTATACTGTCAGGTTTCATCAGAGACATTCCCGCGTTCTTGAGGTTATTTGGAATTATCCCCTGTAGTAATCTCCTTTCGTCTCATAGAAAATTATTCTACCTTCGTGGAGGTAGATGTTTCTAGCATCCGATTTAGCCAAGAGGTATTTCAAATTTGCCGGTATTAGAAGATCCGGCAAGTTGTATTTGAGTGGGTTTGAATGGATAGGGATTTTCTCGACTTGTTTTTCGGTTTGACCGAACAGATATTCCTTGATAGGAGTTATATTGGCTGCCTCGTACAACACTTCGTTGCGGTAGTATTTTCCGTTGGCTCTTCTATGGAGTCCTGTGAAAGCTCTAAGAATCTTTCTTTCGAGCTTGCTAAGGCGGTTCATATAAGTGGGGGAGATTTTGTGCCATATGGGAAAGCAATAAGTGATGACAGGCCTTATTAGTTGCTTGTACATGAGTAGTTTTATCTGGGTTGTGAGTCCGTCCCTGACATTGATTATAGGGCTTATAAGGCTGTCCGCGAAATTGGCTTTGCTAATGGTTGCTTTAGCATGGTTATTGAACCGGAGATATTTTGCTGTATGTGTGGGCTTTATTGCTCCTCCATTATACATGGCCGTAGTTCTTTTGGATTTAGCGACTTGGCGGTTTCGCCCGGTGCTAGGTTCCCGAATACAGATAAGTTCGGACTTTTGGATGTTAGTTTAGATCCCCCACTTTTTGTGATAGGAGGCAAGCTTTCTGAGGTGCAGGTTGACTTTATTGACCGCCAGGAGCGAGCAGCGAGATCGGGCGTATGTGAGGGAGTCATCGGCAAAGAGTAGCGTTGTGCCGCTTTCATTTTGAGGTTGGTCTGACGTGTAGAGGTTGAAGAGTATTGGGCCCAATATGGAGCCCTGGGGGACTCCAGCTGCGATTGTTTTGAGCGGAGATTTATGGTCATCAAGTTCCACATATAGTTTCCTAGAAGTTAGGAAACTGTAGATAAGTCTGTTTAGGTGTGGAGCAAAGCCGAATTGATTTAATTTGTATATTAGCCCTGCCGTCCAAACTGAATCGAAAGCTTTTTCAACGTCAAGGAAGCACCCGACCGTGCATTTGTTTCTGTTTAGAGCTCTTGTAGCATCCGTGTGGAATTTTAGTAAAGGATGGAATGTAGAATGTTTAGGCTTGAAGCCGAATTGAGAATTTTTGTGGATGTGTTTTTCTTCACAGGTAATTGTTGTTTGTAGCTGGATAACTTTTTCAAAAAGCTTTCCCAAATTTGAGATGAGGGAGATTGGTCTAAATTTCTTGATGTCTTTAGACGAAGATTTTTTCGGAATGAGGAAAATTCGTGAGATTTTCCATTTTTCCGGAAAGTAACAATTATTTATGCAATTATTAAAAATGATTGCGAGGAAATCGAGTGCTATGGGAGGTAGCTTTTTGATGATTGAATTTGAAGTTTTTTCAGTGCCGCTCGATTTTTGCTATTTATTGTCTTAGTTAAGACATAGAGTTGGAGGGGGTTTGTGAAGGTGTCTTGATCTTCTGGGTAGATTGCTGGGTTGTCCACAGCGAAAAAGGTTTGTGGTATGGATTCGCTAGCACTAAGAAAGGTGCTAACACATCTATCTACTTCAAAAGAGAAGGTTGGGTCTTTGAGGCTTAAGTTGTCTTTGAAGGTATTTTGGAAAAATGTTGCAAAGGCCTCGCACTTTTCCTGTGGAAATGATAGCGTTCCTTCGCTGCTGCTTATGATTTTAAGGACTTTCGACTTCCTAGAACAGACTTTGTTGATATTATCGAAGGTCTGTGGGCCTGGTTTTATTTTCTCGAGTCTTTTTCTAAACTGATCATCACAGAAAAGTTTAGTTTTCTCATCTATAATCACTGATAAGCACTTGACTTGAGAAAGAACGGACTGATAAGCAGAATTTTGGGTATTGAGGGTTCTATGGTAAATGCGGTTGAGAATTTTCCGCAGCTTTTGCCTATATTTATATAGATTCTGAGGACCTGAGGGAAGGTTCTTGAATTGGTAATTCTTTACCGGGGTTGTTCGGGAGAAACGATCAGTATTCCTCTGAAGGCCGCTGGTAAAAAGCTCAATTTGGGAGTCTATCTCCGAATTTAAGAGATTTCTACTGTTAGCTGGGAGATTTGGTAGAGTGATGTTAGTCGGTCTTGGAATTCATTGCAATCAACGTCAGTCAGAGTGGAGGATGTTGATAAACTCATGGTGAGTATGTTTAGTGGAGATATTAGTTTTATAGTTAATTCAATAGCTAGGTGATCTGAAGAGGCGTGATGAGTATCGCAGCTGGCGTTTGCGATTTGGGGTAGTAAGCTTATCATGCTTGAGGAGACTAGGAAGAAGTCTATGTGTGAACCAGAATGGGGAAATGTTGGTGTAGTTGGTGAAACCACAATAAAATCGTGGCTCTCTTGATTTCTGTCCAGCCAGTTTGCAATAGTTTTGCCAGAAGAGTTTTCAATAGGGTCATTCCACATGGGATGCCTGGCGTTGAAGTCTCCTCCAATAACCGTGTAGATAAAGTCCTTTAAAATATTGTTTAGGATCTCAAGATTCCTTCTGATATGAGCCATCTGTGCATCGCACCTGTTATACAGGGAAATTAGCAGAAGCGTTTCTTGAGAGGCGAGGAAGACTTTCACTGCCGTGCACTCCATGTTGCTGAGGGGTCTTAGCTTAATTCCTTCGAATTTAAGCCCATCCCGAATTAGTATTGCTGTACCCAAGGCTGAGTCAATTTTGTCAGAACGGATAGTTGAGAATTTCTCAAAGACTAGTTTGTGGCGAGGGTTTAGGTGTGTCTCTGATAGGAGGACAAAGTTAGGTTTTTGTTCCGCAAGGAACGAATTAAGGGCTATTCTTTTACAATGCCGCACACGTGAGTTTCAATTCAATGCAATTATCTTCAATTTGCTTATTTCCCTAGACATAGGCCGAAAGAAAATTGAAGAAAAGCACTTTGGCGCTCTGCTAGAGAAGTGAGCTTCCTGTATTGAGGAATAAAGTTATTGATTTTCCCCATGAGTGTGAATAGATCACACCCGAAAAGGGATTTTGCCTCCTGAGCGCAGAAGTTATCTGACTCGTTTTGTGATGGTCTTGGGACCTGTGTTCCTCTTGGGGCTGGTTTTGGTATCGCTGGGGTTTGTTCGAACTTAGGATTGTTAGTGTAGCTGTTTTTGTTAGTATACTTGTTATTGTTTAATATTTGCGAGAAAGTCATATCTGGCTTGACGTAATTCCTTGCCGATTCCTGCGCGAAGAGCTCTCGTTGCTTCTGCTGTTCCCGCCGTTTATTTTTGATAGCGGTTACCTCCTTATATTTGGGGCATCCTCTATAGTTCGCCGGGTGTCCCTCCTTTCAAAACAAGAGTCGTTTTTCGTCCTTCTTTGGGGGTGAAAGTGTAGGAATTTACTCTGATTCTACCAAGCAGATTAAAAATGGCTTCACTGTCTTCCTCGGTGAATGGTTTTATTGTGCATTTGCTGTCGCCTCCCATTTTGATGAAGAATTTTGGCTTGTTCTCCATGCTGTTGAGTGTCCTGTTGAACTTCTTGTAGTTCAGTGCTTGGACGATGATTGGTGGTAGTCTGCTTGTTTTTTTTCCGCAACTTCTACTGGGTAATTTTGCTGCGGCTCGCCGCCTTTTTATAGTCGCCGTGAGCAGCTATGTCCCAGCTCCATAATGTGTTCCCCTGGCAACGCTTGGTTCGTTTTGGTCCACGTTTGACTGTGGCGACACCAGCTTTCTGCCGTAATGTCACTAGATGATACTGCAAAATGTAAACATTTGAAGGGAAGTGGGATTTTGGCTAAGTTTAAGATATTTTGTTAATTTATATGTAACTTAATGATTTTTTTTTTTTTTTTGTTTTATTTTAGACACATTGGAATGCAGGATGGTTATAGGCAGGGATAGAGACTGCAGTCGATGATTCAGTCCAGTCAGAGAAGTATTTTATGTTATTTTAATCCTTGGATCATGATACTTTGTGGGATTTTGTTTTTCTTTTTATATTTTTAGATAAAAAAAATTTCATCGAGGGATATGTTGTGCATATGCATATCCTGAAATTCATCAAAGTATGTATGTGGACTGAGCAATTACACAAACTGAGATTCACGAGCACCTTGAAGACTTCACTTTTGCGGAAATGTGATAGTCTCTAACTATGACTGCATGTTGGGGGAGAAGGAGGTGCGTGTGAAGAAGGCAGTAGAAATGAACTCGCAGCAAACTGAGCCATAAGCAAATTAACTTTGCCCAATGATTCCGTGTATACATTTCTTCTGTGAATTAGGAGCGGTACGAAGAACTGGTGAAGTAGTTCTTGAATATTTTTAACAAAAGATCAGAAACTCTTACTAAGTATTATACTTTTTGTCTATAATGGATTTGGCGATGTTGCCTAACTCTCTATAAATCTGTCTCAATTCCTTTGAATTTCACAGCTTTTATGCCTGAAATTAGGCTTCCTTGTTTTTTATGTCTATATAACAGTTATTGTTAAATAAAGATGTGTTAATGTTTTTGTGTCTGTGTGGAATGAAGTTGCATATCCCATAAGATGTTAATAATACTTAAATACTTAATTACTATGATTGAAAATCCTAACGCTGTAATGCAGAAACCTTTCCAAAGATAGTTAATGCTCAATGAAGTGACAATATTTTATGGTTGCAATCGTAAAAAAGTACATGACATAATATAGCATCGCAGGACTTGCAACTATTTTATGCTAGTAATCGCAGATGACTTCCCACAATTGAGTTAATATTTTTAAGAAAATACACGCATTCCATAATGCTTTCCACAGCTGGGATTTTGTTAAACGGCTATAAGTAGAAAGAAACATTGCCAAAATATCAATATTTTTGATTTTCATATTCGTAATAATAGAAACAAACTTATATTCTCAGCTTTTTGCTCTGATGAATGAATGGAAAATTTTTAAAACAGCAACAAATTGAACAATATTAAACGCATATATATCAGAAATAAACAAATGCCACATTATTTTATTTTCTGCATAAAAATCAATAAATACAGTTCAGAGATCTCTAAAAGGCAATGCCCATTTCTCATGCAACTTTAGGCCCAACATCAACAGACATGAGAGATGCCTTAAACGATGCATTATGATACTCTGAATATATTTTATGAACAATATTTATTTCAATTAAGTGGGAGAAAGCTTTAGCGATCGGATGCAGCTTGAGCGACTTTCTTGGGTGAAAAACTGGACTTTTCTACTTCTCGTGATTGCAAGTGCATAAATATGGGTTTCCGGTGGCAAAAACGTCACGAGGAAGTTTTCTGAATCGGGAAAAAAGTACTCCACCTGATAGTTCTCGGCGAGACCTCCCAGTATGGAGAGAAAAATTTTCTTCTAAGAATTCTAGGTGGTAATTACCTGAGGCGAACAGTGAGACCCCTGATCAGACATAACCCCAATCGAGTTAGAGCCGATCTAAAGTGCGAAAAATCTAGTACCTCAGTTCGAATAAAAAAGAGGGAAAGACTAAAAAAGTGAGTATGAGGATGGCTATTTAAGCCTCCGAGTATAGGATTGATTTAGTGCATTTTGAAAAGTTTAGTACAGAGTCGAGTTCTTTAGGTCCTGAGAAGAAGTTTGGGTACCCGCAATTCTATACTCTGAAAGTATTTTATTAGCAAGACACATCTCATGTCTCATGTCTGTTGATGTCGGGCCTAAAATAGGCATTCCCCTTTTCACTGCGATTAATTTATAAATAAAAACAAAAACAGAAACTTTACATTTTGCGCCATTGGTATATGATGCAACTAAACTATACAGTTTTTAACCTTAGGATGCAATTATTTAATTATATACATAGAAGAACAATAAAAAATTATTAATGTTATTTTATAGTTAACTTAAATTGAGATTAAAAATTAAATATTTGTCTAATTTCTACACAATTTTAATTTTAGGGAGTAGGCACTGAGGACTGTCACTCAAAACAGGATTAAGCTGGACAACTTTCGTTCCCATTCTAGGTCCATGGAAAGGTAGAGATGCTGGAAAAAATCTTATATAAAACTGTCTTAATTCTTTTCGTCCGATGAAATCGAACCAGTTAATTTATATACAAAATGCACGCCCAAGAAACCAGATTTCTTATGAAATTCGATATAATATATACGAACCTATAAAATAAAGTTGCTTTCCTTACAGATACAGAAAACGACGCATTTAATATTCTTACGTCAGATAAACCTACCATTTCCTTCTGAGAAAATATCCCCGAACGGACATCTACGTCAAAGTAAATATTTTCTCGGAAAATTGTAGCCCTAAAACTATTCAATTATCGAACATTTCAGCTTATCACAAGAGAATTAATTGCACATCGTACCATGTTATAATCAAATTGTTGGATTTAGGTCATTTCACTTTAAGTACGGTCAATATACAAAGAGCCACACTGACCCTTCTATTGGAGATAATGGGCCATTTGTAGAGCATTTATAGGCTTTTCGGTTCATAAGTTTTGCCAGGATGACTTCACATTTGAAACTTTATTGATCCTTAACAGCATTCCATGACGAAATTGAGAGATTTTAATCCCAAATCATAAACTTTGTTGGTATAAGAAAGTTATTTATATTGTAGGAAAGTTCAGCAAGTGGCAAACTCTTAAGTTTCATGTAGTGCACCTCCGACGTTAGATTTTATTTTTATTGATTGAAGGAAAACAAAACAACTCACAACAGACTAACAAAAAAGGATTATCATTTCTCACAATTGTATTCTGTATCTGCTGCGGGAACTGCAACAAGTACACCACACCATAACCACATAAACAAGGGAACTCTTCTAGAACAGAAATCTGAAGCTAAAATAAAACAAACAAAAACGTTAACAATGTTCCCACGATAACAGGGAAAAATACAGAATAGTTTAATGATTAAATTCCAATTTCTATCACCAGAAATTTCGTACAAATCGCACATTAAGAGTAGAATATATTGCCTACTACGTATAGCAAATTCACAATAGCAACAAATCAAGTAAGAATTTACATTAGAATTAAAATTCAATATATTATTTATTATATAACCTTAAGCCTAGAACAATAAATTTTATAGTCCATGGCGGCGTCTAGGCCATTCGAGGGGTAATTCGAATTAACGTTCACCAGTTGAATTGAGAAATTGTAATCCCAAAATATAAACTAACATATGTCAAATTTCGTAATTATGTACCAACAAAGTTTACACCTGACATTTTGTTGCATAAATCTCAATTTCAAGAAGGTCTAGCATTTTATCATAATTACAATGCACAAAGCATCTTAACCTAGGACTGCAGCTTAACTAACATTACTACTCACTTGTAACTTCAATTCATGAAAATCGCATAAATTCACGCAACTGATATTTTATTTCTCTTTTACATATATACATATATTATTAATCCAAGCTCGGGGATACCCTATTATGGCTGGAAGGAGATTAGGAAAACATAAGGGGTCACAATTAGAGTGGCGGAGAACCCGGTGTATGACACTCTGGAACTTTCACAAATTTTAAACCGGAAAAAATACAGAAGATGGTACACTGTTCCACATTCGCACGGTTCGGAACAAAAAAGCATCACAGAATTTCACTGTACGACCGAAAGTATTTTGAAGGGTTAACTGATGTGCGCGGTTTGCAGCGCTAGTATTGCGTGCAAGAATTAATCAAGGTATCAGACTAGATATTTCATTGGAACATTGACCATTCATGTAGCGATAAAGGAACGAAAGGCGTCCAACAATGTGGCGGGGCACGAGTGAGCCGATATGACAAATTATTTCCATATGTGGGAGCGCTAGATTAGACGGACTGAAATATTTTTTTCATCTTTTCAGAAATCCAACAAAAAAGATGTGATCTGGTTCAACTTAACTTACTTGAAATATAAATGCCAACAAAGCTTAATGGCGATGTATCGGAAATTAGTATCCTCTGAAAAGTAACGGGAGTGGTAAAATGATGATCTTTTTTAACGAGATGAGTTTTGGGTCTTAAATTCATTGAATTAGGCGTGATGCGAAAGTATTGTCAAGATTTTCAATGATACAATCATACAATCTCATTTAACACATGCGGTATTCCCTCTAGAGTCCGCAAGAATAAGTTAAATCGAGGGTACTGTCATCGACAAAGCTATGGATGGGATTCAAAAGAAATCAGATCATTCAAAAAAATTAAGTAGAAAGAGATGACAGAGCCTGGGGCACACTGACCCATATAGAGTGAGGTTCAGATGCAACGTCATCTAATACAACCCGTAGTAAGCGACTAGATGAAAAACTTTCAATCCATGGTAGAAAAAGAAATGAGTTTGGCTAAGAGACCAGGATGCCAGGCTCTATTAATGGCCTTTGAGATATCTAGGGCAACGATTTTGAACTCATCAAAATTGTGGAAACTACGGTCCGTACGTAAGAAGAGTCAGCAAGTCAGATGAGCGTCCAATACGGAAGCCAGATTAACTATCGTTAATAAATTGATTGGTTTCTAGCAGAGATATAAAATTCAGCTACCATTATCATTACCAGTACCGAGTATTTAAGAATTGGCAATTCCCAGGACTAAACCTCCTGTACTGGAATTGAAATTTTACAGTCCCATTCCCGGAATGGCAGGTAATACTACAAAATACCGGAAAGTAATTGAAAGTATTTAAAACGTATTTGGCATTACTATATAATTCCCCTCAATTCTTTTCAAATACTTTCAATTACTTTTAATTACTTTAACAACTTCAGTATTAAACATGAATTATGAAATGAACTGAATCAATTTTTTTTTTTTTTTAATTTATTGTAATAAAAACTTTTCCCTCTGTTCGATGTTCTCAATTTGGAGAAGTACGCTTGTACACGTAAGTGATAATCCCAGCCATACAGATTATTGAAATTTTAAAATCCAGAAAAACTAGTGCATTGATAGCGTACTTTTTATTTTTCAATTAAAGTTGAACCTCTTAATATGGATGACGACTGGTTTGTTGATATGTTTGGGGACGAATATCGCAATTATTACGAAATTATTGAGGAACCTATAGAAACTATAGACTTAACCGCAAGTGGTAAGTATATTTAAAAACTTATCAAACAAATTAGAAATTAAATTTTTACTAATTACATAATTATCTAATCAACAATTAAATGGAGGTGACTTAAGTGAATTCGATGAAAATTATAAGAGAGCAGAGACGTATAAAAAGAAAACGAACTGGAAATATAAATATGAAGAAAAAAGAAATAATAAATGAAATGTGAAGGAATTGGAAAAATAAAACATTAAGTGAAATTGTTTTTGTAGCTTTGTATTTTTTAAATCCCTTGCAGCTTCTAAAATGATTAAATTTGATTGATTAATTAATTTCATTAATTCTCTAAGAATGTGGATGAGCATGTCGACATAGGTACCGATTTCTCAATTCTGATTGAAGTAACACATATCAGACAAAATTACTCCTATATATCCTGACCCTGAAGTGGGTATTTCGAACAAGTATCCGCGACTTAAACAAGCTGCACTGAAGTACAATACACCATTGTCTTCATCAGGCTAAATTTTACTTGTAAAAGCAGAAATCACTGCCAAAAAAATTAGCTTTAAAAATTGGGAATAACTATTTGATGAGCCATTTCTGCCTAAATAAAATGCATTTAGCTAAGTTTAACTATTGTTTTTTATATAATTTCAAATTTAAATATGAAGAAAGAGCAAACAGTAAATATTTTCCTAGAATGTGACTTTGTTTTTTTTAACCTCTTGGCCTACAATTTTTTTTAAAGCAAACGTACTTCTCCAAAACAGGGAAAAGTTTTTATTACAATAAAATTAAAAAGAAAATTGATTCAGTTCATTTCATAATTCACTGAAGTTGTCAAAGTAATTAAAAATAATTGAAAGTATTTGAAAAGAATTGAAAGGAATTATAAGTAATGCCAAATACTTTTTAAATACCTTTGGGAATTTGTAAGTATTTTTGTAATGCAAATTCAATTACTTTCCGGTATTTTCATGTTGACTTGACATTCCAGGAATGGGACTGTAAAATTTTAATTCCAGTACAGGAAGCTTAGTAATGGGAATTGCCAATTCTTAAATACTCGGTATTGGTAATTAAGAGGTATTGAATCCATTAAGTAATGAGTATTTTACAGCTCTGCTAGATACTTCATTCATTTGGAATCAATGATTGCGGAGAAGCCGACTTGTAGACAGAGTAGTAGGGCGACAGAGGTAGGGCGGCAGAGGTTAAAGGTGCTAAACTGAGCCTTGATTAAAAAGTGGTCTGAATTACCAAGGGAGAACCAACTAGAATGTTATATTTGTCGGGGTGAAATGATAGAAATAAATCTAATGAATTAGTTCTATCTCCAGCTGCATCAAATACCCGCTTTGATGCATCCATCAGTAATTGCAAATTAAAACACTCACAGGAAAGTTCAACGAAACGCCCCGCAGGACTTGTGTCAGGAAAATGTCTGAATCGCGGAATGTTGTGGACATTAAAATCATCATAGTTAATATGATTTCAGAAGAGAGAAAGACTGAAATCAAATGCTCAATATTTTTGAAAATATTCACAAAAAATGATGCTATGTCGACATCAGACATATTTAGGCTGCGATTAAGAAAACAGAAGTAGATGATGTGCCTGTGGAGTTTGAACCTAATCTAATTAAGGATGGTAGGTAAAGATCACATCATTCTATATATATAATGGGATCCATCTATGATAGGAGAAAATGGGCACCAAGCCGTAACCAGGAACGTGATACTGGCTAATATTATGATAAGGAGCGATCTTGGTTTCACTTAGTGAAATAATTGCTGGATATTTTGATTTAAGGTAACAATACACAAACATCCAACCACAGGTCTTTCACAGAAGTTTTGAAATTAAACAAAATTAGCAAAACTCAGATATTGATTCTAATTCAAAATGGCTGATGAGGCTATATGAAAAAGAGCCTTGCCCTAAACATAGGGTAATGACTAAATAAGGCTACAGTTTTGTATTAAATGAAGTTTAGTAGAATATTTGAACGATTTAGTTTTAGATTCTTAACGAAATTGCATAAACAACTAATTCAATTTAAATTTATTAACTCCTTCACATCATACAATTATCGACATACACAATTTGTACAACTATGACCAAAGTCAACATGAACAGGAATACAATATTGGTACAATTATCATCAAGGCCTAGAAATATAAAATTACCCATAAATACTTAAAATTAAATAGCTTCATTATTTAATATTTATACTACATTTAAAAAATAAAAACAAAGCTCTATAATATACAATGTAACATTTTTCTTTTTTTTAAGAAAACATCCCCTTTTTAGGAAAATATAAAATAAATGTATTTTGGAGGTTCAAAGGCTAACGAATACTGGTACTATACAATTACGTTTGAAATATTTCATTTTTCTAAAAACACCTAAGGAATTTGAAATCGCCGATGTCCTTGTCCATTGAAATATAGATCTTAAAAAGGAATATATCTTCAGCTTAAAATATATTTATACAAATTTGTACAGATTTGGGTTGACGAAATGGACTCAATTGAAACAAATTTTCCAGTATATATTGTAAAAACTATGTTATGTCTATTTTCGAACTGACTTGAAAATTTTTGCGGATTATTTTGCTTTTTTCTTCTATTTTGAATAATCTGCTTCTGTGTAGTGTTCAGTTGTATCTCTTTCGTCAGAAGACGTGTCGGTTTCAAAAAATTTAATATTTAAAGCTGATCAAATTATGTAAAACAAATTTAGATTAGATTTAGTCCAAAAAGATATTTATATGAAGTGACTTTGATTTACTTGAGCTTCTACGCTCGACAACCAAGAGCTCAAATGAATCCTTAAAATGCAGAAAGATGTACATATGTACATGTAAAATTCCTTAGACAATTAATCAAATTTTCCTGGAACACTACTATCCGATGGGTAAATTTGAGGAGAAGTAACAGTTTGTTTGCAGCGAACTTTAAGTGTATCAAGTAGATTTGAATTAGATGAGCTTCTATCCTCAATATTGATAAAATCAAGTGGACTTTTAAAGCCGAGAAGATGTAAAACATATAAAACAATTGATTAAATTTACATGGAACAGAAACTTCTTCCTGAATTTCATTATCAACAACTAAAGTACGCTCTGGGGCGAAAATGTGAGAAAAAAAGTACATTATAAAAAATTGTATACTGTACTAATACGATAATTACCATTCTGAAGGATTACATCTAAAAATAAACTTTTATAAGGAAAACTGTATGACAACAATAGGTATCTACTCTACAATTCAAACTTATTATGAAGTTTTAGATATATCTTATATTAGACATAAATGAAATGTTTTCGTCACATGTTATTGAAACCCGGGTAATTCTTTCATTAACTTCTGCTTTATCTTTTCCAATTATTTCTAAAAGGTGCTTTCAGTAACAGGAGCTCTCCGATGCATTGTGACATATAAAGTGCATTTTTATTGAAAAGATAAATCCAGATTGGTTTGAAATATAAGAGCAACTTCTTTTCCCATCAACAGGATTGTACATCGACATACAAACATGCCCTTTTCCCAAGCACTCTTAAGGAACTTAAAGGATGCTGCATTCGAATATATGTATGTATTGCTATAAAAATTATTTCCAGTTTATTACATAACTTTGACACTTTCAGTATCATGATTGTGTATTATGATCTTCAGAGAACAGGATTACTGGTAGTTTTATTTCAGTTTCTATTTAATTTTAATTTGTTGTTTTATTGGTCATGCAACCATTCTCGTTGACAGTCATTTCCAGTGTACGGGGAACAGACTTTCTAATACCTTCCGATAGCTGCTTATAAGGATATGTTTCTAAAGAGACGAGAAACCTCAAGCAAGGAGTCCAAGGGAAATCATTGTGCTAGCCTGCTAAAAAATTTGCATATTAAAACCTTCCTCTTCTCTTAGTAGTGTGCATCAAGTCTAGATAATGTAAGTTTTTCAGCTCATTCACAGATAGGAAAAACAAACTGAAGCGTATCCAGCCTGCTCCGGCCAAAGGTCAGACAATCAGACACAAGTCAAAACAGATTTACATATTGTTCGGACACAGCTATAGCATTAAATATTCGTGACGGATCGGATATTATATGAAATGCATTTTCATCTTTCATGTACTTCTCGATGTCATCAAAGTATTTTCTAATACACAGTTCTTATTAACCCTAGAACTCGTAGTGGGGGTTCGCAAGAAAAATTGAGGATATCTCTTCATAAATACATAGTACCAGCCTTTTGCAGGTCTATTGGCACTAAAGGGATTTTTGTCAGGGTTTCTATTTTAAAAAAAATTAACAGTGTCCATCTAATCATTTTTCATCATAGGATACCGATTTTTCTGACAGTCACTTATCCATTTAGCTCAAAACCAACCTTAGTTGTTAAAATTGTCTCTGTTCCTGGTCCATCCTTGGAAAACTTAGAGCTACACATTTGAAATGCTTCTTACTAATTCATATAACTTTGGGAGTTTTGCCACTTGAAGTGTGAAAATACTATAGAAAGCTTAAAATCTTATATAAATGTGACCCTACAGAGTAATTAACAGAAACTTTGTCTTAAGACACTTTTTTTTATAATATATATATTGTTATGCGCGTGGCTTTATTATTTAAAGCACAATATTTCAAATATAATGTACAAGTCCTCTTTATTACATATACTTCACTGTTTACTTTTAATAAATTCACAAACAATCAAAAATCAACTCTACTTTTATTTATCGCTAATACTGTACCTCAACTTATCCTAAATCCAACATGTTTTTCTATTTCTTCACTTTCATTTGTATTCACTTCACTGTCTAAGATAAGATATTTATACTCTACAAATTATCCTAGAATCTTCCCAAATATTCCTTTCGCAAAAAATCGATTGTCTGAACCTAAAGCTGTTTATGTCCATACTTTATTGATGTCGTTTGCCCTACTGACTTGAATCCTGAAGTATCATTTGAATTAGAGGCAACAACCACTTTGCTGCAAGTTCTGGTACTGCTGTTTCTTCCTTACAACTCACTTATTTTTTGCGTGAGAAAAACATGCATTGTTTTCCTTTCTGGTGCGTCAAACATGATGAGCTTTATAAAGCTATCTTCTGTGTGAAATGCGCTGGATTTTGATGAAGTCAATCCTCGTTTAGTAGAACTTTTGTTTATGTACATATCTCCATACAACTATATGGAACTTTACGTCATCCTCCAGTTTCCCTGATATTTAGATAGATAGGTTTATACCTATACCTAAGAAAGCTTCCCCTATAGCTTATCTGAATTCAGACCTATTCACTGGTAGTTTATACGCGTTACAACGGTTGGGTAAACTTCATTTCCATATCAGTTCTAATTGAATATCATACCTAGCGAGGGAAAGATTCAAGTATATTGCTTTGAAATGGCACCGACAAAAGACACATACAAAACACTTTATTAAATGAAATCCATACAAATGTTGTTCAACAAGTTCATACATGAAACAATTTTTGCAGCAGAACTGAGGTAGGCAGCCGGTTGTTCTGTTTACACAATCAACCATCTAACAGATTTCGGTACAGCCCGCGCAACTAAATACAAAATGGTCACACACGATAAAACGATTGTACGCCGACATTGTGAACAAAATATTTTGGACCAACTAATGAACGTTTTACGCCAAACTCCTAGAATCACTGCTTTTCTTCTTTTTCTGTTAATTCTCATCCTAAATATATTGGTAAAAAAATAAATAACACACATATCCTCAGTAATTAAGGATCAATCTTATAGGGCGTTTTCACTTTATCAAAATCACGTAATTTTGATTAATAGATTTCGAAATTACTGTCAGGTGTTTTCACTGCCTCCGAGATAATTTCGTTTGATATGCTAAATTTAAATATAAAATTGGAATAATTAATTACATAAATAAGGTTATTGCAATTAAAAGGATATATTTGCACATGCACATAAAATGTCAGCAACATCAATATAATATTTAATTCTATTTTTAATTTCTTCCTTATAAAGTTATTGTCAAGTCTAAGCAACAAATGTCAAATGAAACTGGAAAGCGAAAATAGTCCAGTTCAGACACATGTACGTGTTTTCAAATCTAATTTCTTTGAAATTACGCAAAAATGAGATGATTTTGATTAAGTTTTTTGTACTGAAATTACATAACTTCGAAGATTATTTCGTCGAAATCATGCTAGAACAGCATAATTACGTAATTCCAGTGCAACGAAAACTTACTATTGATGTTTTTATTTTCTTACTTTTTTAGTTTGCTTGATTTCTTAACTCCTTCATTTCTTATCCCTCTCAGTATCGATGCAGCCTGGGTTCGTTCCAAAAACAATTTTGTTCAAAATACGCGGGTGAGAATCAATTAGTAGCAAATTGCCAAAACATCCCTTCTTTCAAAATAGTGGAAATTCATCAGAGGATATTTCCTGGTGTATTATCTACCTTTCTGTTAGTGTCATCCTCCTGTAACACCGCTAAGCCTGAACTGTTACTTTTGACTCGGCGATTATTTTCTCCTGAAACATTGCTTCGAGCTTTCATAATTTTATTCGCTTCTGCAAACATTTATAAAATGAAATTTTACAAACATTTATAAAATGAAGAATTCCACTCCTACTTTATACAATTCATGTCCAGGATGTATAGTTTGGCAAACATCCCTGGTAGAAATTGCTCACAGTGCTGCATTTTTTTTTTTTTATAAAACGTAAGCTGGAAAATATGTGTTATTAATTTGAAACCGGAACTTCTATTCGGAAAAATATATGAAATAAATAGTAAAATCAGGAAAAAAACAAGCAAAAAAACTAGAATTGGTCTAAGACAAATTCGTATGATACCCTAGATGTATGCCCGTATAATATTTTGTATGATCATCGATCTATGCAAGTTTGATTTTTGAAGTGGTTTTTCGCATATATTTCTAGAACGGTTCGTTGGACAGAAAAAACGATTATAACAAGTTTTATAGGATTCCGTATTCTGAAGAAATTTTTAGTACAAGGAAAAAATATCTAGGACTGATCGTTTTCACAGTACATGTAAGAAACCCAAATTTTTATATGTCAACACCAAGAAGGTGTTGCCCGATTTAGTCCATTTTTGAAATTTTATTTGTTATTACTATAAAAACAACATGTACCAAATTTCAGCTCTCTCTGTCGATGCGTTGTCAGGCAGTGTCCAAATAAATAGTGGAAAACGAAATTTTTGTATGGCAAGCCCAGGAAGGTGTTGCCCGATTTGTCTCATTTCCGAACTTAATTTTAAATTTCAGCTTTCTAAGTGATCGCGTTATCGTGCGCACAAACGGACGAACGGACATGCAAAATTCAAACTACCTTTTAATATTATGCGTTGGTATCCAATCCATTTTTCTCTACCATCTTCATTTCTGTGCATTACAAACCGAATAACAAACTTATTATACCCTATAGATTTCATCTAAGGTTTAAAAATAATAGTTATTCCCATATATGAACTCATCATGACACTCATTGGTGTATTCTATAAACCCATCGTAATATTCATTTATATGCTCATTAATAAACTCATCGTGACACTCATTATAATACTCATCGACGTGCTCATCTAATATTAAATAATATGCTCAAAAAAGAAGCTAGATACATATACATTTCTAAAAAAAAGTGAAAGTGATGAAGTGTCTCATGTATGTCAGCTATGAACAAGTAAATAAATTATTTACTTACCAGTTTTAATTCTAACGCGAAAAAATTTCATCATGACATTCATTTGAGCACTTATAGGGAGCTCATTGATGAGCTTATTATGTTTTGTCTATCAGGGCTGATTGCGGTAAACACACAATGGTACGGTTTCGTTTTCTTCTCAAATGACCAATTCACACAGATAGCTAGGTTTTAGTTGTATTTCTACACCAGAATTAGATATTCTCAATCTTAAAGGCGACACTAATTGGATGATTGGAAAAACTTTCTTAGTTTACTTTTTTAACTAATTTTACATTAATTAAATAATTCCTTTTTGCTTTCATAAATTTCCTACATACCTACCTACAAATTCCTTAAAGGTCAAAGGAATACTTGAATTTTTATCTTTGCACTTTAAGATCCCTGTGGAGCATATTTTTATTGCACAACTTCCTTTCACTCAATCCTGGATGAAAGAATCGTATGTGTTTCATGGTGGATGGAATCGATAAAATAATACGAAGAACATAATATTCCCTTAGGATCCCTCGTCGTTTCCTACATTAGCAGGCTCATTTCATTTACTTCATAAAAGAAGTCATCAACTTATCCTGAGAGACATCAAGGCTAGAAGTTTGCTTTGATTTTCAATTTTTGGAAGTGAATTAAGGTCAATGTCCTCTATTTGTTGTATTATTGTGCGTCCTATAATTCAAGGGAAAAATAAAAAAAAAAGTAGACACCCCATGTATGGGAAAAGACTTTATATGTTGGCAATATTTGTCGAAAAGCCTCTTACCCTCATATATTATGTTGTTTTCATAAGTCGAACTTAAAAGCAATGTGACTACACTGACAATGGCACACAGACAAACCAAAATAGAGACATATTATTATACTACATGGACGAACTAAATGGAGTGCTGTTTCCCAAATTTTAGTTGTAAACAACAGCTATGGTATCCAGTTTCCTTCACTATACCAATGTACATACATCTCTCTTAAATCGAACAATAAACTTATTTCCAGTTGAGCATTATCCTTTGTCTTTCAATCTTATCAACCTCCCCATCCTTATCCGAAATGTACGCCTGCTTAGATTGGCATATATAAATCTGCCATAGGAATCTACAACAGATTAGGCGATATATTCTTATTTTTTTCTTATTTAAATGTCTAAATCCGTCTCGGAGGCTCTGTCGTTACAATAATTTCAACATGACTGACTTATACGGTTATCGGTATCCGACTATAATTCCATTGCGCGCCCAGGGCAAAGTGTTAAAATATCTACATAGAATCATGGGTATGGCTCATTTTGAATATTTCAGGAAAAGTTTTTGATCATAAAACAGTGTAATTCGCAATTTGTATGAAAATCCTGTCGTAAATTTATCAACGATTGAGCTTTACGTCCTGTTCGAGAGACAAGAGAAAATGTTGCTGCGGTTGGGTCTGTTTCTAGGAACTCAGCCAAAGGGCGAACGATTTTTATGCTCAATACGTATACATTTACAATAAGTCATTTTATGATTCTTAACTCTGAGATGGTAGTAAAAGTATCTTTTACCCGAAAGTACTAATCAAAGAAACATAATATCCTCAATTTATGCGTGTCGAGGACGTAGGTGGTTTCACTTAACCTAGATGATAACAAACGGAGAAGAAACGTGTTTCATGTTATGGCAGTTGGATCTCATATAACTTTGGTATTGGCATTATAAATTTTCACGGATTTATTAAAATGGCAAACGATCGATTTAGTATATATATATAGGTACTCCACAGCAGCTTTAGGATGAAGGAGTTAAAAGGCCTTAGAAACAGGAGCGAGCATAAGATCTGTGATATATGCTGAAATTGAGACAATAAATGACGCCTGCTTTTTATAAGACATAAAGATTTTTATAGAGTTTTCATATCTTAAAATATGCTTTATTTTGCTATATAAGTTCTTTAACGATACGAAGTCCTTTACACCCGTTTCTCATTGTTATATTCACTCAGAATGGTGATTGCCATGAAAAATTAAATCCCTTAAATTGCTCACGGAATTTCTTAAGGGGAAGGCCAATAAACTTATTTTATTGAGTAATTCCCAAGTAGGTCTGCCCATAAAAATACGGGAAATGCTAAAATAGATACCAGATTAACTCCAAGGATAGATGTGCATACAAATATGGTATCGTATGAGTTTCTGAGCGAGTAACCCTGGTGTAATCCGATAAAGCTCCAAGTTAAACCGGGGAATGCCAACCAGACAGTAAGGTAAAAATTAATGCCGTCATATAAATATTTTAGAAAGATGGTAGTAATAATGGCAACACCCTTAAATTTAATAATAATACTCTTTATGAAATTTACATACATATTCTCTTGAACTCAATTTTCCATTTAAGATACTTTTGTCTCCTCGATTACTCCTTTTACTGAAATTACAATGAATTACTCCTAGTAATGAAAACCCGAAACAGCGAATATTAAAATGACAAATTCTACCAAGGTAGTTTTCGCGGCAATTTTTTTTTTTTTGAACTTTATCTCTGTTCTTTTATATAACGTTTATGTTTTTTTGTCGGTTTAAGAGGAACATTAGAGGTAATCAATCGCTGAGCCCATTATGTAAGAGGGCTTATCTTGTTTTTAAAGTCATCCTTGTAACATACAAGTCCACAGTTGGAGATAGTCGAAAAATTTCTAAACCTTTTGTTCTCCATCACTATTTTGAATATTTGGTTCGATAAGTGTTTCGGTATTTTTTCGATACACATATGGCCTTATATGACATAGTATCAAAATGAGAATAATTTTCTTAGACTTGACTAGCTATTTAAAGGATTGAAATGAAACAAACCTTGTTTCTATAACCATATTGCGTTGACTGTATGAGAAAATATAAGGATCATGTCAACAACTCCCATACTTGTTAAATGAACATGGAGCGAGCTGTGCCCAGTGATGATGCCAACGACAGTTTGTATTATTTCCTACCGACCCCAAGAGAAAGTCAGAGCCATTCCTATCAGGCCCACCAACAAAAAGTTTTGTATACCTGTAAGTACTAAGGTTCGCCCAGCTCTGCATTATCATTCCCCATGATCTTCATGTGCCCAGGAACCCACTAAAGGGACTAACGTATTGTGAATAAATAGCTTATCCACAGACGACCTGCAGTCCCCACGTTATCTAAGATGTTATCCGAGAGCCGCTCAAAGCCATCAATATAGGATAGCAATGTCCTTTCCCTTGATCTCCAAATCGAGAGCTATCTTCCTTGCCATTTCGATGGCGAAATTTTTTAAAGCTAAGGCTCGATAAGTGCCCTCAGCCCACGATTCCGTTTCAAGAAAGCAAGGGACGGCCAAAACTTATCTCTGCTACCATTGCGTCAAGTGGCACGCCGGCCAGAGCGTTTTTTTTTCCAGCCAACCTACCAAAGAGCAATGAGAAGAACCCGTTCAGCTGTCTTCCCAACATCACCATGAGCGCAGACAGCTTTTTGACATCTGCCTGAATGACAAGATCCAAGGGTGGCAGATTAAGTAAGGGGTCAAGGGCAGCAGTACCCGTAGATCGCTTGGAGCCTGTAATTGCCACGAAAGTAAGCCTTTGCAGGCCCGCCAGCTTCCGAATCGCAGTCTCCACTCGTGTCTTCGGCCACCATACGTAAGAGACAAATGTGAGCATTGATCTTACAATCGAGGTGTACATCTAATGAACATCACTCGGTTTTATGCCCCATGTGCAGTCAATGAGCAAAGACGCTCATAGTCGTATTAACTTATTCCTCAACATGCAGTCCCCACGTCAGATGCGAGTCGAGGTAGATACCGAGAAGTTTGACATAAACAGACAGCTGCAGAGTGTGTCCGAAGTTTGGGAAGAACAAAGTGCCCAAGTTTACTTCTCCTGGAGACGAGCACCAAGCTGGCCTTTGTAGAATTTACTGTCATATCATGACGGATGCACCACTTCTCAACAATATTGAGGCCCCGCTGCATGAGGGCACAGGCAGCAGACATGCTTTGCCCGGAGATGAGTAGAGGGATGTCATAAACATGCACTTCACATGAGAGTCCTACATTTTTCAGAACCGTTATGAGTGAGCCAAGCAGTCACCAGAGTACCGGGGAGAGCACGCCACCCCGCATGTAGTCACTCTCCGCTAGCACTCTGAGAGAGGTTTGGCCCCCCAACTCCACGGTTAAGTATCGTTATCTTAGCATTTGACGCGACCAGTCGTAGTTCGATAACTGTAATCATCGCATAAAGAGCCATCTTAGTAGATCTGTCCCGTCGGTAAGCATCCTGGAAGGTACTTAAGGGGGAGGCGTTAAGGCTGCTCCCTTAATACGTTCATCCACGAGCATTTTAAAAGGAATGAGGAGAAGCTTATGATTCGAAAACTCTTCGGCTCCCTATATGATGCCCTACCAGGCTTCGGAACGAAGACAACCCTCGCCTTCCTCAGGGACATATCCCAATGCAATACGTTCCCTGAAAATGGAATCAATGTAAAAAGCCAGCACAATGCTCTCTGCTTTAAGAAGGACCGGAAAAATGTTGTCACAACTAAAATGTTCGATCGGGTGGGGAGGGGGGGGGGGGGTGTTGAAAAAGTAGGAAGAAGTCTCTTTTAAATTTTTTTATCATATATATACGAGTATATACGAGTAATCGGCGCAAAAAAAATATAAAAGCATTTCATTCCTTTTTTCAAACAATAAAATAAATATGTATTCCAAAATTACTTACCATCCTGTGATAGGTACGATAGATGACTTTTCGTTCGACACTATATAAAATCACAAAAAAATTCAAAAAAATTCGTATGTGTTTCAAATATGAAGAGCTACGAGCGAATGGCTATTATTGCCACTATTAGTACTCATAAGAAACTCAAAGAAACACCCCCACCGCAGGCAAAGATTGAATAACTAAATAAAGGACATAGAAGATATTCTCGATTGTTTTCCATTTAAATGTACACAGCTAGAAAAGGACAGAAAGAAGAAGAAAAAATAACAAAAAGAAATCGAACTCTCTTTAAAATTTGTATGAATATGGACATAAAATGTGAAAACGCTGATTACATGCAAATAAACGGAAATGGCAAATGATTCATTTTCATAAATAAATGAGAAGGGGTGGACTTTTCAGGTTTTACTCTCATAAAATGCTCCCGCGTTTTTTTGAAAACCAATTTTTGCTGAAATATTATGAGAAATATCCAATGTTTTTTATAGTATAACCAATGTTTGTTAGTATAATTCCTATGATATTTGAACAGCACGTGCTTCTGTTTACATTCGTTTTGCTCTGATGAAGTGATTAAATGGGAGAAACTAATGCTGGATTCTCTGATATTTTCGGGAAAAACGAAAATTTTATTTGACAGAAATTTTACATCTCCTTTCAGCATCTGGGCCAAAGCGCAGTTTATCTTTTTATTAAAAAAGTGAATTACTGTGACCGGGAGTACATTATTATGAATAATTTGATAGGATTTTGAGGGATTTAATAAGATTTTGTCGTTCGGATAATCCTAGGTTCTCTCGTTTTTATACTCTACATGAAATCTAAGGGTATACTAAGTTTGTCATTCAATTTGTAACACCTCGAAATAATGATGGTAGAACAAAATGGATTGAACACCCACGCATAATATTAAAAGTTATTTTGATTTTTGAATGTCCGTCCGTCCGTCTGTCTGTCCGCACGATAACTCAAGAACGCGTATACTTAGAGAGCTGAAATTTTGTACACGAACTTAAAGAAAAAGTAAAATTAAGTTCGAAAATAAGACAAACCGGGCAAGTCCTTCGTGGGGTTGCCATACAAAAATTTCGTTTTCCACTATATATTTGGATTGGACACGGTGTTTTCATTGTACTAGCAAATAAAACTTCAAAAATGGACTAAATCGGGCAACCCCTTTTAGGTGTTGCCATAAAAAAATTTAGAGTTTTTTCGTATACTGTGAAAACGATTAGTCCAAGACATTTTTATTGTACTAAAAACTTCAGAATACGAAATTCTATAAAATTGGTTATATTCATTTTTTCGAAAAACCACTTCAAAAATCAAACTTGCCCAGAAGGTACATCATCTAGGGTATCAATTCTAACTGTTTTACTTGTTTGTTTCTAACTCGTTGTCTCAGCTCAGTCGCACTACAATAATGCATAGCGAAGCTCTTTCCCCCATTCATGCAAAGACATAAGTACATAAGTATATGACATTACTTGTTTCCTTCTAGAAAACACGAAAAATTTCCAATCTTGTTCGCCTCTGTCTAACTTATCATTAACTAAGCTTTCCCGCAGATTATCTCTGTGACCCAGCAGCGCTCAAGTTATAAATTTAGAGAAGTGCGCTATATCACCAGCATTAAACGCTGGCGTCAGCTAAACATTGTGCCCGTACCATACAAAAATCGCCCTGTGAAACTTTTACAACGTGCTCTACAGTCCAGCGCGATTTGCTTCAATTCACCGCGTAGGTGAGGTGGCACTCTTTGGGTCATGACCCCCGTGACCCCCCCCCCCCTGTATACGCGACTGGTCTGGACAAGAAGTTTCGAAAGCCAAGAAGCTTGAAATTCACCATTTCACTTTCTCAATATCAACTATATGGGGTATGTTCGCCATACAATTGCAGATCTTCTTTAAGCCAACAGTCTGGGAAATGCATCGAGAGAAGAAGCGTACTGGCCTCTTCCTTCGATACTTCGATACCATAAAGAAGCCTTCTGGCCTTCTCAGGTACTCAGTCTAGCCGTTGGATCACTCCTAAGAATCCTGAGTGCCCTACCCGATTCGTGCTAGCCGTCGAGGTCCTCGCAAAAATCTACAAAAGCCCATCTTTTTGATTTTCTCACTATACTTAGCATGAAGCTCAATTTATTTTAGTGCTCCTTAACCTATAGTTTTTAAGACAACACAAAAAAGGAAAATTGGTTAGAAAAACTCACCATTGGTACTAAACTTTTTTTCAGAATTCCATTAGAGCCACAAAGTATTTTGCAGAAATTTTATATGGGTTTGAGGTACTAACAGCCCGGACACTCTTGTTGGATCTAAACGTTTTTCACAAATGGTAGTTTTTCTGTTATAATAACTAATTTGGCTGCCTCGTATAATATTCCTTCCGCGTGAAGTGAACGAATTAGCAGAAGAGTTTAACAGGTACAACACAACATCCAAAATAAAATAAATATTCTTTTTGAAGAGATCCTTATTGTTGAGTAACTTTGGAAGCTTATGATGATTGCATGTAACTGATTATTACAGAAGATCTTCCAAGTTTTTCTCTTAAAATTCGCCAGTACTTTGTTATTATCTCTTAGTTTGGCTCTGATTAAAAACCTCGTGGACGTACATAGACGTCTTTCTCATTTCGAGCACAGTCAAATTATCTGTCTGAAGCTCTCTTGATACGAAATCTAGCTCTTCAGCTGTATTATTATTCTTGTTCCAGGATTTGACTTTTGCCTTAAGAAGCACTGCCCTGACAATCTGTCAGTCAAGGCATTATATGCGCATGTTGTTTATTACCAAATGCTCGGACGGCTTATCTTATATTCCTTTGATAAGATGCGGTAGTTGTGAATACCCATATTGACATAATAATATAAACCCAATACTAGAAACTATTCCTATTTGAAAATATTATGCTTTCCACAGTAGCAGTTATTCTAGGATATACATCTGTTTTTATGTAAATCGTTTGGCTTTCATCATCGCTAAAACAGGAAAAAAATTATGAAAACGATTGAGTAAAATTACAGATATGAATACTAACAGAACATGTTAACCCCGGAGGAAAAATTTTAAAAAACATTTCTCATCTAAAAATCGATAAATCATACATTTCCAGGAAATTTCAATGCCAAATACTCTACGCATACAAAAAATCGTTGGATTTGTTAAAAAAAAGACATAAAGCCCCAACGCGAATTTCCTAATTGGAAACATTTGTATAGTAAAAATGCGCTAAAAAATTATGCCTTCCTGTCGTCCTCACGTGGACTTCATAAAAGACGAAAATTAATTGGGAAAGTTGAAAAAGTTGATAATAAAAAACTTTTCAAATGAAACGCTCTGGTTTATCGTTGGTTTGCTTTTTATTTTTTTATGGTTGCGTTTTACCCTTTGAATAAATAACTTTTTAAAGCGTATTATTATTAATAAACATTAGAAATTTGAAAAAGCGTTTTTTCGAAAGTTTGTAGTTTGTAATTTTATTCAAATTTAGTATTTTGTAAAATTATTGCGAAATAATTTATGTAAAATTTCTCACTAATACATTTATTTATTCAATGGTTTTACCTCAATGTTTTTTCATTTCATCAAGGATCTCAAATAAACATGGACGAAAGTTTTCAATTAAAATAAATTTGAAAGGAATAAAAGAACATTTTTTTTCTTATTTGTACACGGATCAATGTTTTATGGATTTTAAGATGCCATTGAATACTACTACTACTAACATTTGATATGGGCTGCTCAAGCAACATTTAACTTAATTTCATTTCTAATTTAAAGAACTTCTATTTTTAACGATTCTAAATCAAATCGTAAATACAAGAGGAAAAAACAACCGCCTCGTCCGGGGTTTGAAACCAGACCTTCCGTCTCGTTAGCTCAATGGTAAGAGCAGTCGCTCGGAAGCTCCCGGTTTCAAACCCCGGACGAGGCGGTTGTTTTTTCCTCTTGTATTTATGATTTGATTTAGAATGTGATTTCGTATGGTCATCCATCTGTGCAAGTTTAATTTTTGAAGTGGTGTTTCTCATGTATTTCTACTAGTATGTCTGAAAAACTTTTCAGTACATTAAAAATGCCTAAGACTGATCGTGTTCACAGTATGCGTACAAAACTAAAATTCTTTATGGCAACACCGAGAAGCATTTATCCGATTTAGTCCATCATTAACCATTTATTTACTATTGCTATGAAAACATCTTGTATCAAATTTCAGTTCTCCACGTTGACGTTTTCTCAGGCAGTCTCCACATATATGGTGGAAAACAAAATTTTTGTATGACTACCCCACGAAGAAGTTGCCGGTTGGTCCCATTTTCGAACTTTACTTTATTTAAAAAAAAAGCCCGCTTAGCACTCTAACTGAACGCGTTCTGGAGTTATCATGAGGACGGACGGACATTCAAAAATCAAAATAACTTTTAATACATTTTGCTCTACCATAATTATTTCTATGTATTACAAACGGACTGGCAAACTTAGTATACCGTCAGATTTCATCTAGGGTATAAAAAGACATTCTGCTCATATCCAGAAAATGAAAATGACGTAAAATTTAGTTCACCTATTGCATTGAATTGATTATCCTTATAACTGAAAAAAAAAGTGGATATACTCAGCTAACAATTTGCAAAGCAAGATACCCTTTTCGCTACAGAGTTGAAATTGGTTTAATTTTAAAAATTTTCTAGTTTACATACATCTACATACTGGAATCTTCCACTAAGTTTGCCATTCCATTTGTAACGCACAGAAATAATACTAGTAGAGAAAAATGGTTTGGACACCCACGCATAATATTAAAAGTTATTTTGATTTTTTTATATCCATTCATCGGTCTGCCCGTCCATCTGTCTATCTGTCGCACGATAACTAGAGAAAGCGTAATACTTAGAAGTTTTGTACACGGACTTTAAAAAAAAAAAAAGTAAAAATAAACTCGAAAATGAGACAAATCGGGCAACTCCTTCGTGGGGCTGCCATACAAAAATTTCGTTTTCCACTATATATTATATTTGGACACTTCCTGAGAACGCATCGACATAGAAACCTGAAATTCGGTACATTGTGTATTTCAAAAATTGACTAAATCGGGCAGCCCCTTCTTGTTGTTACCGTATAAAAATTTAGGATTTTTACGTATACTGTGAAAACGATCAGTCCTAGAAGATTTTAATGTACTGAAAAATTCTTGAGAATGTGAAATGCTATGAAATTTGTTATAATCATTTTTTCTGTCCGACGAACTATTTTAAAAATATATGCGAAAAACCACTTCAAGAATCATAAGAATTGGTTTTAGGATAATTCTAGCTTTTTTACTTGTTAAGCCTTATATTTATTATCACCATTTGCTACACTTAACACAAAAAACAGGGAAACTGCACGGAATTAAATACTCAAATGGAAATAACTGCACAATTGTAATAGAATTTATTGCTTTTTAGTAAAACGTGTAACTCGCTAATTTCGTGTAATATATTTTACTAGCACAACCACTTGAGTTAAAACAAGGGACTAAGCGATTTGCTATTTCATCCGACACAAATCTTGTGTTTCTATATATCACGGTTTGAGCATCCTTGAAAGAGGGACGGAGCATGGTAAGCACTATATTTACTTTATTGTTCTTATGGTGATTGCATTTGCAGAACTTATAAAAAATAGTAAAATATGTTACCAATAATTATCACTGCATATTTAGTAAAATTTATTATACAATAAGAAATTTCATTAAAAATATAATAAACTTGGAAATGTTTCTATATTTTTATGCTTTGATATTACTACAGTATTTTTCGGTGTGTACTAAGTCATCCTTCTATTTCTTTTCTGAAATGCACCTCTGGCGAAAGCATATTGACTTTCTGATATACACATCTTATACACACGTCCAGCTGATTATAGGTCATCATATGTCTCTTTTTTTCGACCTTCAAAATAAACCCTTCTTCTATCTACTATACAGTGTGGTGTAGATAAATCGGAATGGGTAAAAATCAGAACAAAAAAATAAGCATCACAGAGCTCTCTTTTCTTTACCTATAAAATGATATCCATTTTATTTTTCTCTGTATGGTAGAAGTACCTCTTAAACTCAGGCTAAATAAGATTACTATACTTCGCTGTTTACAGATAAAAGTCACCTGTCACACACTGAATTGAATTCACAGTTTAATATGATACTTATGGCCTCCCAGGGGTCGTAGGTTCGAATCCCACCTTGACACGGTTCTATGCTATTTTCTCCTACCTATAAGTTTCCTTACGAATTTTCTAGCATTATAGCTTCTCTTATTTAGCAGATTAACAAAATTCGTAAACAAAACAAAAAGCATAATACCCTTGTGCATAGAACTATCTAGTAATTACAAAATGAAATTTGACTTATTTGGAGGCGCTACTACTGTGGACGTAACCAAAGGGTAAGCTAGCAATGCCTCGCTTCAATATAAAGAATAAAATATTTCAGTCAATTTCTTAGAAAAAATTTAGAGCTTCCCTACATCAGATCTAGGCATCGTTGATTTTATATTGGAACAAAGTATTACTGGCTTGTTACGGCATCAAGTCTAGGCATCGCTGATGTTACATTATAGCTAGACATTACTTGTTGTTCTACTTCCCTTTGTATATTATTATTTGTCTGTTGAATTATAAAATTGTATCCGGCTACTGTAAGGGGGAATGAGTCAATTTTTAGATAAATATCAGAGTTCTGTGCTTTCACTAATAGTAATCAACATTTCAACTTAAAAGAATTTTTCTTCCTGTTTTCTGTGGATTTTTTTAGCAACTAAATGATGGTAATAATAACGATGGACCTCTTTTTCTGGCAATGATGTATTTGTTATAGTTAATGGTGAAGACTGTGAGGAAATCAATGCTGCCACATTCAATAAATATATGTAGGGGCTCCCTCCCATTCGCTTACAGATTATCTGCAGTTTCAGACTGTAATTGGCATCTTTCAGTCCAAATCTGTTTTGGCTCATCCACTAGTATCAGATCACGTTAGGGCGTTTTCACCACTTCGAAAGCACTGTCCGGTGTTTTCACAACTAAGAATAGTTATTTAAATAATTAATTGCATAAACGAGACGGTTGTAATTAAAAGGATATATTGTCACTAAATGTCCGCAACTTTAATATAAAATTTAAATTTAATTTTAAATTACTTCCTTAAAAGTTTATTGACAAATGTCAAATGGTACAGTTTGAGAAAAAGTGTAAACCAATTTTTTTGTAATTTCCGACGTAATATCATGAAAGTACTTAAAAATGAGATGATTTCGATTAAGTTTTTTGTACTGGAAATTACATTATTTCATCGAAATTATGCTGAAACAGCGAAATTACGTGATATCGATGTAGTGAAAACGCCCTATTAAGTTTAAAATTTGACAGACACAAAACTTTAGATAAATTGACGATTAGGAGATACCTACAGTTACGTCTTCAGTCCATATCGTAAAGTTTGTTAACGTTTATCATGCAAATCGGTTGAATTTTTAAAATGATTTTGTCACAAAAGAAAATTGCTACTCTAGTAATAATTTATTCTTTTATCAGAATTATCAGTGAAGAGCAAAAAACATTTCTAGATGAATGATTGGTTACTTCACAGCATTGCATATGTGAGGTTATTAATTTTTTTCCTAACAGAATCAGTAGTAGCTTTAAAACGTTCTATTTATTCATTATAACCTTCTTCTTTTACCTTTCTGTCCAAATTTGAATTATATTTTACTTTTCATGTTTCCTGGATATTTCAGAATTCATTGAATATTGCACTTCCAGCCATGTTGGGAACAATGAGAAATCACAATTATCTGACGAAAATATCAAACTGAATTGAAAATAATGGATTGATGATGAAATTGTACACTTTGTATGCAGTTTACAAAGCTGAAATCCTGTTAACGGACGATGAACTGCATGTGTGTGGTGTATTTATCTATAGACCTACAGTCTTCAGTTCTTAAACTGCCAATTTAGTTGACAATCAAATCGTACAAATTTTCAAACGTACACACGCAGATTACCTAGGCTGCAGATCAAATCGTTTATTTGAACTGTTAATGTATGACGGAATTCAAATCTATCTTCATCTCGGATTTATAGATAATCTGTAAGTGAATGGGAGGCTTAAGTTTTTAAATATACAATTTTTTTATATACAGAATTTTAAAATATCAATAAAATTTACCTATTGTTTCATCAATTATTCAGTTTAAAAATTATTTTTAAATCTTCCAATTGTCCCATGAAAAGTTCTATACAAATCTCAGCAAGGAGGACTGTCCCCATAAACTATGCATCCTTAATTCCTGCAAATAACAGTAAAAATTAATTTCTATACTTATTAAAAGATAAACCAAATTCAGCTTTTTTTCATCCTTATCGATATTTTTTACTCAAAATTTGTAATTCATTTTTTCCGTTAACTACTTCTGTATTGCAATATTGCAATATATTGAGGGTTAACCTAAATGGCGTTATATGATGAAACTGCCCAGGTTGAAAAATAAAACCGAAGCCTTCATTGAAGACCACAAGCATTCTTCGAGCACACACTGAGTCCAGGGCCGTAGCTAGGGGAGGGCATAGAGGGGCAATGCCCTACTTTAAAATTTCCAACTTATTCGGTATTCTGCGGCGCCGTCATAAAAGTCATCGCGGCGAATCTGTATGATCGGCAAGATTGACCAGTCAGCTACTAATCGGTTATGTTTGCGTTGCTTACCTCCAACCTCTTCCTGCCATGTATGAAGGTAGACGATTGGTCGACTACTTGAACTGCTTTCGTCAGGACATTTGGCTGTTACAAGAGTCGTATATGAAAATTATTCTCTGATTTTGAAGACTCCAGATAAAATTAAAAATGGAAAATTCAATGGTGATGATATTGCAAAAAGTGTTGACATCAAAGGCGTTATGTTAAACATGGAAGTTCGATTGGCAAAGATAGTAGCAAAAATAATATTATGTGTTCTGCAACCGGCTGATGTGGCTTTACAGGGTCGAAGCACTGGATTGAAGGATGCCATATTGACAATAAAATGTGTCTAGGAAGAAATTGAGGTCAGAAGAGATGTATGAGGCAATTTTGGAAGAAGCTGAGAATACCATATTGTAGAAAAGAATCTCAAAATAGTTCCCAGAAGAGAAGAGACAAGTAAAGGCAAGACATCTGGAGGATTAGTGCTGTATTGTCCGTCACTTTCTCGTCAAAACACAGCAGGCATAGTTTAAACTCCGCCATTTAAAGCGGAATATTATGAAACTGTAGACATAATAACAGTTGAGATAAAAAGAAGGTTTGAAGACAATGAGTATCTACATACTAGATTCAATTTTGTGTTTTGATGAGTTGGAAAAAGTTTTAGTCTGTTCAACATTTAAATATATAATTATTGTAAGAAAATTAATGAGAACAATACAAATCTGTAATTGCAATTATTTTTCAAGTATTAAAATACCTTCCAAAGAGGAAACTACTATTGTCAAAAGGTACTTGAATGTGTTGAATGGTCGAGGAGATCAGACTGAAAACATTTCTATACAGACAAAGGGAATTCTTCAGAGATACGTATGAACTATTTGCATCAGTCTCAACAATCGGATGTAGTACTGCTGCGTGCGACTCTACTTTTTCGACACTAATTGGTATCAATAAGCCTCAAAAAATGTCAATGGCTCACGAGATGAAGGCAGGTTTGGTGTTTCTTGCATTTCAATGGAAAAGATCAGACAAAATAGATATTGACGAAATGCTACGAAAATTCAACAATATGGTAAATCGAAGACTGCAATTATATTGAATATTTTTACCATGTTGTGTTTTTTGTTTGGTCCATCTTATTATAGGTACCTGTTTTAGTTCACGTATAAAAAAAAGAGGGTTCTAGAAGCTTAGTTTTTCAAAAAATGTCCCTTCACTTGAACAAATTTCGAATGCCCTACCTTTAATTTGGTTCTAGCTACGGGCCTGACGGAGTCTAGCAGTTTAATAATCTCATTTTATTATTAATAAAAAAAATATAAATAAAAACACCAACTTTAAACTACTAATTAATTCTTTATTAAAATTAATTTAGATAAAAGATGTAGAAATTACATTGGCGACTTACATATGTATGTATATTATATGCGAGAAAGCGAATTTAAAAGAACGCGAAGATTCACCTCGGATTTCAGACTTCAGACTGACTGTGAATATGTTTTCCCATTTTTCAATTACTCATTTGTGCGCTTTTTTACTTTAATAAAATTGCTCACTTCGCGTCTACCGCGCAGGAAAAGGTGAATTTAATATTATACCTTCGTTCTCACGGGAACCGAAATCGTCAAATTGGAACATGAATGAATTTAAACGAAAATATAAATTGGATTTTGTTGATTTGACAAAAATATAATGAAAAATGCACAGTTAATTTAATATAGATTTTATATTACGTTCATTCTGGTGTTCTTAGACAGCACCTTAATTCACCATAGATTTTTCGTGATTGTAACACGATCACAGCACTTAAGATTTTGGTTTATTATTTAAGTGGACCGCGTAGAAAATGTTTGCTGGGCAGTGAATGAGTTTCATGATTATCATGCTTCAAGGTAAAAAAAACTCAATCGAGTAAACTTGTTGACGGGGGGGGGGGGGGGGGGCGAGTTTTTTTTAATTAATATTTTCTCAAAATTGGCGAATCACGAATTCTCGAATGACAGTGACAGATCATAGATGATATACAGTGAGTATGTTATTATTTAGAATCTCAAAGACAATTTGATTATTAAGAAACCGGCATTGCAAAATGTAAATAAACAAGAAAAATTCACAATAAATATACAGCCTAACAAAACTTTCAATTAAACAGCAAACAAAGAAATACGCAGCTTTTAGTTGCAAGCTCGACTGCTCAATCCGAGCTTATTGGACACCTTTTCGACTCGACTACACCAGAAAAGCATGATCGAGCCCAGTCAACATATTTTCAACTCGAACTGCATATACATGGAGTTGAACCCGGGTTGTGAACCAGGTTGAATCCTGCATGTAAACATGTCACGTGTCAGTCAGTGAGATGATGGAGCCAAGGTGGGTGAGTGTGATTAGTGCAGCATATTAGTTTAGATAGGTACATTTATATTATTATAGCAGTTTATGCGTATTTGAGTAAAGTAGAGTAGCTTAGTGAAATTTCTAGGAATTTGTATAAGTAGGCACGTGTGTGAGTGTTGTGTTTTAAGCAAGTGCTCAAATGAGTTTTCGTATTCGGGTGCTCATGTCGGGGTACTCCAATTTGAGTACTCTGTTGACGATAGCTATACATCAAAACCCTCGAGAAATACTTCCCAAGCGATGAAACAGAATCCCTTAACATTACATGAGAGCCCTAACATAATTCAAACATTTCAAAATATTTGTAGTGATCTTATGTAAAACTGACAAAAATTTTGATTTGAGTAGCTCCTGCGCCTTAAACTACTATTGATACAAAAAATTGTCTTCCGATAATCTTAAGCTTACTTTCTTATCTTCCCAACTGTAATCAAATTTTAATATCTTTCCTAACAAAACTATTTCAAAAGATTTATTTCAAGCAAATGACTACACGATTCGACAAACAAAAACTCTCAACTTAGTAATAATTTCATATGTGAATGTGCCGGTCCGCAGAGATTTCTCTTGTTAGTTTACGCTCGCCATAAGTATGTGTAGAATCGCCCACTCGGGATATAATTCTTAAATACCTTTTTCTTTTGTTTTGCAGGCGAGGAGCGGATCGAGTAATCGGTTCGTCATACCACAAATAAGTAAATATATATATATACTATATATTATATAAATTTAGTTTTTGTGGTCATGCTTTACATGCATTACAATACAAACACAAATGATAATTTAGTATTAGTGTACTACGTCCCAGCAGAAAATATGTCAAGCGCTTGTAAACGGAAGTACTTCCACACCATAGTGTAGAGCGCAAGTTAAGCGACCTACAACACATAAAAGTCCACACAGCAAATGTCCATAATAAAAATATTGCAATATGCTATGCGAAGCATCAACACAAATTTTACTACAAATGAATGAAGCATTCACGGCATGAATGAAATTATAGTAAACAAGCACAAAAGAAAGAAAGCAAAAGAATTTACAATTAAAGCTTGTTTGCATAACAAAGCGGTATAGCCATGCCAGTGAACTCATCACTAAGCAAGCATTGAACATATTGCCTGTAAGAACTTCAAGTATTGCGAAAAGCTTACTCGGCGCTTTCTGTGTGAAACCAATTCCAGGTGATCGATCGGTGAGAACACAATTTTTGCAAGCAATATTGATGAAGTAAGCGATTATTCGATAATATAAAAAGGCTGTACTATTGGAAATAAACCAGAGTTATTTTATACTCCACTTTGGCATTTTATTCAATAGAGCTCCCTTAGCTCCAACATGGATATCGATCAAGGTAAATAGAGCTTTCTGGCTCTCATACCGCTACCTTAATTGCACTAGAGCTCTTTAGCTCTAAACCACTTAAGGTGCCATCATTTGAGCTATCCGCAGCTCTCGTGATTAAAATCAACATTTATATTAAGACCAGACTTAGAGCTTTTTGGCTCTTACTTGGTCGAGATACAAATGCATAGAAGCTACACGTAGCTCTACCATTTGCATCTCCAAGTTAATATAAATAATTTAGTTTCTTATATCTTCAAGATTCTCATCAGCCATTGGCGATCACAAAAAAGAAGGAAGAAACTTTACATGGCGACCCTGCCCAACTAAACTTGGAGTCGTCGGAGAAGACGAATGAGCAGCTACTCAGCCCATGGAAGGAATTAAAAAAATCTCTAGAGGAGGCGTTGAAAAATCCAACAGCGGGACCACGACCAATAACTTTGGAGGAGTACAGGAAAAGAGGCAAACATTCGGTGGAGCACACTGAGAAGCAGCAACCAACAAAAAAGAGGAGAGCCGGTTTCGAAGCTAAGACAAGGGCGGAGATAAAAAATTATCATCGCTTGCTAGTGATAGCAACAGGGGAACAACGGAATATATTTTTAAAGAAAATAAAAGAGCTTAAAAATAATAGAATAAATTATAGAAAAAATAAAAATAAAAAGTATTAAAAAATAATTAAACAACCAACTTTATAAGCTTTTCTTTTCAATTTGCTATAAGGGAATTTCACTTTCAACCGTTGTATTCTTCATTTCCTATAAGTTTCGAGAAATTTAACCATTTCTTACAGTGTCTTCATTGCGAATCAATTCCCACATCGGTCAAAAAAAAAAATATACCATCATGGGGAAAAAGGCTTCTAAAATGCAAACAGAGGAGATACTGATAAATAATAATGCAGGTTCCTCAACTAACAACATAACGCAAGACAATCGGAGTCTATCAGATATAGAGCTAATTCTGCTAGTACTTGCAATTATTGCTTTATGCTTAATAGTATTTTGGAAATTCAAGAAAGTTTTAATAAAACAAGTAAAGAAGCAAGTAGCGGTCGCAGCCGTTTAAAATAGAAAATGAGCTTGAAGGATTTAACAACGAAATTAAAAGACATATTAGAAAACTTCAAGAAAACTCCAAACAGGCAATACACTGCCAGTCACATTCTAAAGAAAGAAACAGAAGTTGAAGAAATAAGGGATAGCTTCATCACAAAATATAAAGAATTAGCAAAAACAAACGAAGAGCAAGCCATCGAATTCAAGAAGAGTTTTGACAAATTGTACAATAGCGTAATTGTAATTTTAAAAAATAAAACAAAAGATACGTTGAATAAAGAAACTGAAGAAATCAATATGCCAAACTTTGACATAGCTACTGCAGTGAAGGTGATACCAGAATTTGCTGGTGATCGTAAAAATCTAGACAACTTTCTAAATCTGGTGCAATTCCTACATGATGATTTATCAGAGGAAGCTCAAAAGAAAAGATTGCTAGATTTTGTTTTGAAAACTCGTCTAACAGCAACAGTAAGGAACAAACTGTGCATATTGCCAACACCTACCAACTTAGAAACGTTCCAAAAAGAATACACCATTCATTTGGACAAATGAATGCCAAGAAGCGTTTTCGGCACTTAAATGCAAACTAGTAAATGCACCAATCTTGAAATATCCAAATTTTAACGAAAAATTCATTATAACTACAGATGCTTCACAATTTGCCCTTGGAGCAGTCTTATCCCAAGGTGAAATCGGCACAGATCTACCAATTTCGTACGCTAGTAGAACATTAACTAAACACGAACTCAATAAACCAATTATTGAAAAAGAACTCCTAGCAATACATTGGGCAATCAATTATTTCAGACCGTACGTATATGGTAAAAAATTCATAGTGGTCACAGACCACAGACCTTTGGTAAGTCTTTTCACTCATAGAAACCCATCTTCCAAGATGACAAGGATAAGGCTTGACTTATCTGACTATGACTTCGAAATTATCTATAAACAAGGAAAAATGAATACTAATGCTGACGCTTTATCGAGAATAAAAATAGATTCTGACATCCTTAAAGCGATGATACCTACATCGAATATAAATATAACAACTAGAGCAATGTCTAAAAATGACAATAAAAATAAGATTAAAGAGAAAGAGACCCAGTACGAATCCCTTACCAACATAAAGACTGATCACCTTTATGCATGGGAATGCATCTCGATTAATGAAGTACGAAGGGTCAAAACATTACGCTTTGAAATCAATAATAGCAGCAAAAATGCTAACAAACAAAATAGCTCTAGAAAAAGAATTATTGAAAGTTTGCCAAAGATAATAATTAATAAAAATGGAGTAATAATCAAAACCAGTAATAATCCATATCACGACTTAGGTTTGATCTTGGAGACACTGATCTTTGAAATGAAGAAAATGAAAATAGAGTCACTATCGTTAGCGAAAGATGACATCATATTTCAATACATAAATGTCGACAAATTTAAAACAACATTTAATAAGCTGCAGCGCAAGATAAATATGAAAGATAGGCAAACAAATTTAAAGATATTAATATATATTTCTCCCAAAAAAATTACTGATGAAGTAATCAAAAGCAATATAATTAAAGAATTCCACAACTCTCCGCATGGAGGACACTCAGGTGTCAAAAGAACCATTAACAAAATTAAACAGAGGTACATATGGAAAAATTTGAACAAAATGGTTAAAAATTATATAAGTAGATGTGAAAAATGTGCTAAAAACAAGACTCTCAAACATACAAAAGAAAGAATGGTGATAACAGAGACACCATCTACAAGCTTTGAGATTATATCCATAGACACTGTAGGACCACTAAAGATATCAAACGAATACAGATATATATTAACTATACAGTGTGATTTGACAAAATATATCGAAGCCATTCCATTAAAGAATAAAGAAGCAATAACAGTAGCGAAAGCTCTAGTTAAAGATTGCATTTTAAAACATGGTAATTTTAAAACCATAAAAACTGACATGGGAACAGAATTCGTCAATGAGGTATTCACTAACATATGTAAATATTTAAAAATAAAACATGTAACATCAACACCATACCATCACCAGACTTTAGGCTCAATAGAACGAAATCATAGAGTATTAAATGAATATCTCTTATCATTCACCACAGACTACAACTGGGATGAATGGATTCCGTATTATACCTTCTGTTATAATACAACACCTCATTCTGATACGGGTTACTCCCCATTCGAATTAGTTTTTTGGAAATTATCAAGTCTATTCAATAATGTCGAACATAACGACAACAGCCCAATATACAATTACGAGGACTATGCTAACGAGCTTAAATTTCGTTTAAACAAAGCACACGAGAAAGCTAGAAATTCTCTAATCATAGCAAAAACGAACAGAAAAGAAAAATCTGATAGAACATTAAATGTAATAGATTTAGAAATAGGTAGTTATGTACTACTACATAAGAACGATAGAAGAAAACATGAATGTCCATATAGAGGACCATATAAGATAAAAAACATAGAAGGCGTAAATGTATACCTAGAAATAGATAATAAAATAAAGAAGGTACATAAGAATAGGTTAAAGCAAATAGATTATGAAGCTAAGTAAAATAACAATATAAATATGAAATGCAAACTAAAATAATCATTCATAATTAATCATTTTATTAACACTTTTGTTTTGTCAACATATGGATTAGACAATTACGTAAAATATATTACATATAAAAAAATATATAATATAATATGATAATATATAAATACTTAAACTTAATTTTGCTAATAGGAAACCTTAAATAATGGCTAAGATTTAATAATTTCAATTTACCAATTAAATACAAAAGAACATTAAGTTAGACAAATGAATAATTTATATTAAATGTATGAAAGAATGTATGAATGAAAATAAGTAACTATAGACATTATCTTAAATCATACTTTTAAGACTTAATGTAAACGTTTACTTCACTCAATATGGCCACACAAAAAAAAAATTTTTTTTTAGTCTCACGCAAAAAATTTTTTTTTCCTCTTTACGGTGAGGATGTAGAGCGCAAGTTAAGCGACCTACAACACATAAAAGTCCACACAGCAAATGTCCATAATAAAAATATTGCAATATGCTATGCGAAGCATCAACACAAATTTTACTACAAATGAATGAAGCATTCACGGCATGAATGAAATTATAGTAAACAAGCACAAAAGAAAGAAAGCAAAAGAATTTACAATTAAAGCTTGTTTGCATAACAAAGCGGTATAGCCATGCCAGTGAACTCATCACTAAGCAAGCATTGAACATATTGCCTGTAAGAACTTCAAGTATTGCGAAAAGCTTACTCGGCGCTTTCTGTGTGAAACCAATTCCAGGTGATCGATCGGTGAGAACACAATTTTTGCAAGCAATATTGATGAAGTAAGCGATTATTCGATAATATAAAAAGGCTGTACTATTGGAAATAAACCAGAGTTATTTTATACTCCACTTTGGCATTTTATTCAATAGAGCTCCCTTAGCTCCAACATGGATATCGATCAAGGTAAATAGAGCTTTCTGGCTCTCATACCGCTACCTTAATTGCACTAGAGCTCTTTAGCTCTAAACCACTTAAGGTGCCATCATTTGAGCTATCCGCAGCTCTCGTGATTAAAATCAACATTTATATTAAGACCAGACTTAGAGCTTTTTGGCTCTTACTTGGTCGAGATACAAATGCATAGAAGCTACACGTAGCTCTACCATTTGCATCTCCAAGTTAATATAAATAATTTAGTTTCTTATATCTTCAAGATTCTCATCAGCCATTGGCGATCACAAAAAAGAAGGAAGAAACTTTACAATAGCCAAATACTATCTTTTCCGAAGCGCTCTCTTACCATAGCTAAAGGAATCTTTGTGGAAGCAGACCTCTTCTCTGAGTTTAGGCTCATTCATAACCTATCTCTTTTTAATGGTAAAAAGAGGACTTATATGCATCTCAAAGCACAACAGAATTTTCATTCTGTAGTAAGTAGTCAGTTGAAGTGTGCGGTTAATTGAAATTTAATATAATTTATAAAAAAATGGAACTCATTCAGAATTAAACTGAAATTATTAATAAAGCCCTTATTTTGATTCCCTCTGTATTCGCTAAGACTGCTACGGCTACCCTAAAGCGCTCCAAGAATACTACCCTGCGAGCGCTCCAAGAGTGCTACCATACAAGCGGACATGTTAAAACGATATGAACAAGGATACGGTGAGGAAGTGCAGCAAGCTTCCAAAGAAACGCTCTTACATTCGTCTTTAAGCATTTCCATTTCCCGCTGGGGTGTTTTAATTATTACCCCCATTTTTTTTTCTACTTGAAGATAGATTCTCATAAGAAGGAAAATTAACATGATGCCTTTCAGAAACACAAAGTCTTAGATGTACATAGTCTTCGTCAATACGAAAATTTACAATGTAGATTATAAAAACATGCTCCACTGAACCCAGTTCCCCCTATAATATATAATTTAGATAATGTAATCAATATTGATTACATCAAAGATACTCCAATCATAAAAAGTGAAAATTCATTTTCAGACAAGCTTCACGTGTATGCATTTACACAAGCTGCTTTAAGAACTTTAAAATTACAGCAAATGTAGTGTATTTGAATTGAGGAAATTAAGGATGATTACGTCACAAGTCAACTCTCTTGAGCAAAGGCACAGCTGCAAAAGCAATTATTTCAGAAATATGTACGTACATATATACATGTATATACAGGATTTAAACTTTGTCCTTTAATTACAACATTCCCTGTACCCTGACAAATTCAACAGTTTCCCAGAATGTCAATATATGTAATTAAATGAGACATTAAAACTGGCAATAAAATCTAGTTGGCTCTCTCTGTGTGTTTAAAAATATAAATTGAAACTCCACACCTAACAAGTTTTAGATTCACAAACTCTTCTATGAAAACTTTGTTGACTTATTCCTATGAAGTACACCCACTTTACTATAGAATTGTTATATATTTGTTCAGAACATCTGGTTGCCAATATACTAAAGTTTAAATCACCAGCAATTTTCAACAATTTGCAGCAATTCTATGCATATTTATTTAATACGAGTCGGGTTTTAATAAACTTTAATTTTCTCCGAATGAGTAGTACTTTTCGTCACGAGTCGTTTAGAATAATTCAACTGCAGCTGCTATAATTGAATTTTGTGAACTATTTTAATGTTAAGTGCAGTACCCTTGGCGTGGTTTGATGCGGAGGGAAGCAATCAGATTATAATTTTACAAAAGCATTAAAAATCCACGCATTTTTATACCAGCGATTCGAATAAGTTCTTTATACCTCTCTCGTTAGCACCCAGAGCCCACGACAGAATACGTGAGAATAAGCACACTGACTTGTTCTTGCCCTCGACAATCAAATTCAAATGATCATAGTCAAATCGCAATTTACTTGTATGTATAAAATGCAAAATTCTGAATAAGAACCTTTTTACTTCTTACAAGCGCAAACGAATAAATTAAAACTCTAAAATATCTACAGTAGTCATACTGAAAATATACTTTACCACAATATACAAAGCCGAGCCAAAAAGAAGCCAGGATTTAACACCGAAAGAAAACCTGAAGAATCCTGGTCACAAAATATAATTTAAATTTTATGAATCCGTACACAAAACATAATAAAAAATCGCTAATTTTATTATAAAGTTTAATTCAATTTCATGCTTCTGCAAAATGATCCGAAATTTTCAAATCGGGGACTATTTCTACTCTACTACAATATTCCCATTTGGAAAAATGAGAAAATTAAAGCATTTCCAAAATTATGTAAGTAAAACCTACCCACAAGGAATTCTTTATGACAGGCGTCAAACTATCACGGTATGTTTTTTTTTCATAAATTGGGGTACGACGGATTATCACGGTGGTCAGGGCGGCCCATTGTGTTAACCTGATAGAAATCCTCTCACCAAAACCTTGCTGCCTTCTTCATAAAACATGTCTGGGTCAGGTAAGTTTTTTAGCTCATCCACAGATAGGAGGACAGACATAAATGTATCCACCCTACTCCGGACAAAGGCCAGACAAGCACACCGAAGTGCTCGGTAGTCTCAACCTCTTCTTCCAGGCAGGATAGACACTCAAGACGGCCAACCCCCCCCCCCCCCCCCCCCGCCTCCTTGTTAGATAAGCGTAAAGCGATCTGTATCCGGTATACAAGTTTGATTAATATTAATCACGGTCGGCGGATATCTTGAACGATACGGCGTCAGAATATTATAATAAAGATAGTTTATATTAATTTCTTCAATTATGAGCATAATATTAACACGTGCATTAAAATTAAAATTTCTGTAGTTGCTTACCTGACCACTGGCAAAAAGTATTACTTTTTTATGATACATTTAGGTGCCAGATATGATATTGTTACGTGCAATAGAAAAGAACAAGTGACATCTATTGGAAATAGAAACATCGTATAAGATGAGTCATAAGGTGCGGCCACTAAAAAACTTTATGGTCGGAGAATCGATGTTTCTGGAGTGGAATCTGCGAGAAGGTTTTGGGGAGTTTGTAGAATGTAAATACAGCACTTTTCAGCACTAGGAGCTATGACACTAAAGGGGATTACAGAGGGTAATCAATAACTCAAAAGTGTCACGAACTCGGGAATGCCTCGAAAGAAACCTGCCAACAATAGAACCTTCCAGTGTTAGACTTCCTAAAATCCCGAAACTTATACAATCCCTCCCAAATTGATTAACAAACTCTTGCGAGAAAATCATAATATTACAGCTGATGTGGCGTAGCAACTGTAGTAAGAACTACCAACAATGTCACATGAAGTGGACATCTCCAAACCAAATAGATAACAAAACACCAAATTGAACTGGTGGCCAAACATAAGACCCATCGCCTAAATAAGCCAAACCATAGTATGCGAAAAATCATGAAGTAAATCCATAGAAAAAATATATAGCGAAGGGTTTGAAAGGCGCAAATACTCTTGGTATGACTTGACTTGACTTGACTTGGTAGGAACGAGTCTTACCTTAGATAGTGAAGTGTTCTATTGTACATATATGGATTGCTATAATTTGAATTACAGTACTAGCGATAATTGTATTTGAATTTTATAAAAGTAAAAAACAAGAACTTGTAAATTATCTGAAATATTTGTTTTGAATAACGACTGTAATTTTCAAAGCTATTACCAAATAGTTTATTTTAACACTCGGCCGTCACACTGGGTCATTCGTGACCAGAGCGAAATATCTGTTAGAAGTTTCCCGTAAACGAAAAAAGGCGGGGCATAAAAGATAATAACTTTTGGGTTTGAATAAATATCAATTTGCATTCTATAACTATTTAGTTTACCGCAGCATTATTTCACGATTTTGTTTTAGATTTTTTGAGCCGTTTTTACCCAATGAAAAATGTACGCAAAAATATGTGACCCAGTGCGACGACGGAAGCAGCGAAATTGCCAGTTCGACAAGCAAGGGTTGATAATGTTTCTGAATTCTTCATATAAACTTTAATCCGATGACGTCACAACTGAAGTGTCAAATAATTAGTAGACCTACTTTGTTACTCTCATATGGCGTGTATATCAAAATATGGCCTAAAACTTAACTTAATTTAACTTAAAGTTTTATAAAGCTCATTTGACCCTGACTGTACCTTTTTGTCATTATACTGAAGACGCCCATATATTCTGTTGGATGTTGTTCGTTTGTTGATGGAAGAACAAATGAAACCACCTCCAGTCAGTTTGGAGTCGGTGTGTAATATTGTGGGTAGCCGACAGACGTGTTCCAATGCTTTACTTTGATATTGTTCGATACTTTTGTTTTTGATTATTTTTTACTACCGGAGGTGAATTCATAATTGCTTCTCTTGGATGTTTTACAGCGTAGATGCTTTAGAGGAAATATTTTTTAATGTAAATATTTTTCTGAAACTTTTCTTGCGAGTTTTATTTGTTTTAATTAAATCAGAATGCTTCCCTTGCTTCCAAGGACGCCACACCACTGTTAAATGTGTAACATAATTGAAATCATTTGAAATAGAATGCCCCTTTAAAACATGTGCAATATTTGATTTGCTACATTTGTATGTACATCGTTAGCATTTGTGGAGTACAAAAGCGTATTTCTTCCCTCCTTACTAAAATTAGAAAGCTGTAACCCAATCGATTAAGAAAATAACTCCTACGTATCCTTAAAGGATTATTACCTTAAGTTTCAGAATAAATTCATTAGCATTAGCATTAATGGCAAAGTACTCGCACACAGCTTGAATACATTTCATTGGAGAATCAAGTTACATACTTTGACACAGTGTAGAGTATTTTTATGTAATTAACTTGAAGGATTAGTTGTGAGTTTAGTTAAGTTTTTTATATGAATTTCCGTTCATTATTTTTAATACTAAAACTAGAATTCTAAAAAATCCTAGACCTATTGCGAGAATGTACGTCAAATATAAAAATGTTCCTGAGAATGCATTTGATGATTTTTTTTAAAAAATAAAACAAACCGTAAAAATTTTCATAAGCAATTTTATGTGTTCTCTACTTCCATCAACTTACCAATTATAATACAAATGAGATATCCAATCCAAACTGTATGTGTACATCTCTTAAGTTCGAATGAATATCTTGTAACGAAGTTACATATATTCCAGCTAGACACCAACGAAAACGAAACGTCTAGCAGTAATTAGGCACAAAGTAAGCCAGCCGCCGAGAGAAGAGCACACTACTGATCAGCAGTAGTGTTCCGTGCTAGTGGCGTGATAGTATAAATAAACATTCTACACCCGACACCAGCAGTCAGACTGCCTATAAATAGCCAAGTGGACAGAAGCCGAAATCAAAATCACCGATCACGTAAAATATCCGACGTGTAGAAGTTAACTCCAGAGTAATAAGAGTTGAACCCCACCAGTGGACTACCAGAAGACTGGCTATAAAAGTTAGTCAGCCCTGATAGATTGGTCAGTTGCCTCCCACCAGCTCGACCAGACACATCTCCCGTCCAGTCCTATCCGCAAGTCGTGTTGGCTAGTTCAATGCCAAGCGCATCTTAATCATCCTGGCCCGAGAATTAGCAAGCGCTCGCATACCGTTCCGTACCCCCGTGTTGGCTGCTCTGACGATAAGCGCACGTTAATCGTGTTGGTCAAAAGGGTAGTAACCGCACACATATATTCCGTCCCCGTACCGTGTTGGCTACTCTGACGACGAAGCGCACGTTAATCCTGTTGGTCAGAAGAGTAGTGAGCACACACATACATTCCGTCCCTGTACTCTCGTGTTGACAATTCTGGCGACAAGCGCACGTAATCGTGCTGATCAGAAGAATAGTGAGCGTACGGAGCGTCCCGAATCCCCGTGTTGGCTTCTCTAACGACAAGCGCACGTTAATCGTGTTGGTCTGAGGAGGAGTAAGCACACGTTAATCGTTGTTGGTCTGAGGAGTAGTAAGCGCACGCTCCCATCCCGCATCCACGCCGTGTAGCTATAAGAAAGTGTAAAGCAGTGAGTGAATGTAGGCTAAGTAGTGTAAAGTAGCTTGAATAAGAGACCGCCCGAACCGCAGAGCTAGAACAGCGCTCTGAACCTAGCAACGTCGTGAAAATGGCCCTGGACAATCTCCTGACTGCCCGCACACCAAGTTTCATATACATATTTCAATACAACGAAAATTGCCTATTTATTTTATTTACATCGGTGGGATACATTTCAGGAAGCTCTAATTTGCATACTTAGTAAAAATAAGAAACACCATCAAAATCGATCCCATACAATTCTGGCAGTTTTCAATTGGAAAAGGAAATCAAATTGCTATCCTCCTCCTAACCTAGTTTATAACAAATGCTTCTAGTTAAGACCCATCTATGATAGAAACACTGCCAGACATTTTATCTAATGATGTTCAATTCTTCTTTTGTTTTTTTAATAATTTCCAATTGTTTTAAAACAACGCTGTGGTAATCTTTTTGTTCCGTTGACATTTGTGTTCAATTTGTGGTTTATTTCCTAGTTTATTGGAGATCATATATTGCTCCCATTTTTAAGTCTGGTAAAAGGGAAAATATCATAAATTATCGACCAATTGCTAAGATGTCGTGTATCTCCAAACTTTTGGTGATTATCTGTAACTTTTTACTTTAATTGTAAGAATGTCATTATTCCTACCCAGCACGGCTTTCTGAAGGGAAGATCAACAACAAGGAATTCGTTCCAATTTTCGCCAGCTCGTATTAAGTCTATCAATTCAAGATACGAAAGGCTTTTATAAGTTTTCCCACAAAATTCTGATCAATTAGCTCAGTGCTATTGACTTTCCTAAATGGTTCCTTAGCTGGTTATATTCCTACTTAAATGATCGCATGGTAGTGGTGCCAGCCTATTCTGGTATACCACAAGGAAGTCACTTCGGACTAATCTGTTCATTTTATTCATAAACAAGTAGAAAAGCTAGTATTGGTCTAAGACCAATTCTTATGATACCCTAGATGAATGAAATGAAATTTCGTATTGTCACCCTTCTGTGCAAGTTTGATTTTTGAAGTGGTTTTTCGCATATACAGGGTGTTTCCCCTTAGGAGGTCCACAGAGCGGGAGGTGATAGTACTCACCTAGACGAACCAAAAATTGTATGGCAGGTGGGGGGGCAATATCAACCGTTTAGGAGTTACAGGGTGATTCATAAAAAAAGCTAGGTTTTTACAAAACACCCTGTATCTTAAAAGCTACAGGGCGTATGGTCAAAGTTAAGGGCTCACTGTATGCAGAACTTCATTGCCTTTGCAACGACAGCTCAATCAGCCCCGTGCCCCTCTCCCCGCAGATGTTATGAAGGTCTAAACTAAAAATTTCGGATTTTCTTTCCTTTTTTTTACTTTGACCTCTATTATTTTTGCAAAAAGGTCGTTAACATAACTTTTTTTTATAAAAACTGTAAACTGTGGAGCCTCCTCTTTAATTTGACCTATTACACCCTATGTGTTAACTGTAGCCGTTAAACAGTTATTAACTCATAACCTATTCCGGTCATACCGAAATTAGACGATATTTTTTAAAATGTCGTACTAAGGGAACAAATTATCGTTGAGGATAGGTTTGAAAAAAATAGGTTTGAGAATAAGTTTAGAGCTAATAACTCTTTAACGGATACAGATAGCACATAGGATATAATAGGTCAAATTAAAGAGGAGGCTCCACAGTTTACAGTTTTTATAAAAAAAAGTTATGTTAATGACCATTTTGCAAAAATAATAGAGGTCAAAGTAAAAAAACAGGAAAGAAAATCCGAAATTTTTAGTTTAGACCTTCATAACATCTGAGGGGAGAGGGGCACGGGGCTGATTGAGCTGTCGTTGGAAAGGCAATGAAGTTCTGCATACAGTGAGCCCTTAACTTTGACCATACGCCCTGTAGCTTTTAAGATACAGGGTGTTTTGTAAAAACCTAGCTTTTTTTATGAATCACCCTGTAACTCCTAAACGGTTGATATTGCCCCCCCACCTGCCATACAATTTTTGGTTCGTCTAGGTGAGTACTATCACCTCCCGCTCTGTGGACCTCCTAAGGGGAAACACCCTGTATTTCTAGAACGGTTTGTCGGACAGAAAAAATGGTTACAACCAATTTTATAGGATTTCGTATTCTGAAGAAGTTTTTAGTACAATAAAAACACCAAGAAGGAGTTGCCCGATTTAGTCCATTTTTAAACTTTATTTGCTAGTATAATGAAAACACCATGTACCAAATTTCAGCTCTCTATATTGATGTGTTCTCAGGCAGTGTCCAAATATATAGTAGAAAACGAAAGTTTTGTATGGCAACCCCACGAAGGAGTTGTCCGATTTGTCTCATTTTCGAACTTGATTTTACTTTTTTTTTAAAGTCCGTGTACAAAATTTCAGCTCTCTAAGTATACGCGTTCTCGAATTATCGTGCTCACAGACGGACGGACGGACGAAATAACTTTTAATTTTATACATGGGTGTCCAATTCATTTTGGTCTACCATCATTATTTCGAGGTGTTACAAACGGAATGACAAACTTAGTATAACCTATAGATTTCATCTAGGGTATAATGATGTCTCTCACATATTTTTGAACTCAGAGCTGTTGATCTATACGCAAATGATATAAAGCTGTATAAGTCCGTAAGATCTGAATTCGATTGTGTGGAATAGCAGGTGGATAACCCAAGCATATTTATTGAATGGTGTACGAAGAAATCTCTGTTCTTAAACATTGACAAATGTGATCTTTTTCTCTCGCAAAGTAGTTTCTCAAATTGTTTTCTATAACATTAGTGGAGTAATTCAATCTAAAAGTAGAAGTAGTGATATTGTTTAATTCTAAACTTACCGTTAATCAACATATTAGCCATAGTGCTATTAGGGAAAACTCAATTTTGAGTTTGAGAATATACTGGGTCAAGGAATTGGATGATGCATATACAACGAAAGCTTAATTGAGTAACCTCGTTCGACCCACTTTGGAATATACTAGTCTTGTTTGATCCTCTGATTGCCCTGAAGGTGTGCAAAGGAGATTCCTGCTATTTGCTTTAAGAGTCTCGAATGGCAGTATATTATATAGTACGTGTTGAATACGTAGCTAGTATTTAGCAAAATAAATATATAAGTATCTACGTTAACTTGAATTGAGCGACTCAGAGTTTACATCAAGCAAATTCATATTTAATAACTCAAATAATTTTCTCCCAATAATACTCAAAAGATTTATAGATTTTAATTAATTTTTTTCTCCATATGATGCTATCCAAAGTGATTCTCTTTTTTTTTTTCTATTGCATTTCCATAGTACATACATAAATAGATGTATAAATAATGTATGTCATCTTGCCAGATCTTCGCTAATTTATTTTTTATCAAGATCTCCGACTCGATCAATGTTTCCCCGAGATCTGGAAAATGACTCCAGGAACTATCTAGTTAGATAGTCGATCTCAGCTCACTTAACCTTTTCCAATGGCAAGCTTTCTTTTTTTTATGAGTACATTTCGGAGTACTGCACAAGGTTCTATATTAGAACCAGTTTTTTTTAAGTTCGCTAATAATATCTTTGGTCGTTTTAAATATTGCCATTTACAGCTTCATGGAGCTGATAGTTATCTGTTCTTATCCTGTTCATGTTGGATTAGTTAAGGATATAATATTATTTCTTGAATTTGAAATCAGATAATTTAAATTAATGGTCGGTGAAAAATGGACTAATTTCTTGCAATTGCTTCCTAAGGCTTGGTTAAGAACGACATATCCTATATACAAGTCTAAAAATCTTATGCTATTATCTTTTATAAAAGTAAATTGAACACTTCGTATTTTCTGACAATGCTAATGATCCCGACAAAATTTTCGAACTTTTAATTGGTCTAACCCTATAAATTCCTTTGATATTGTTGTACGATGTATAATTAGGTCTTTCGTGGTCTTGAGTCAGATTTTTCTCATAAGTTCTTAATTCCGACGTTATAACTGTTCAGTTTAAAACGCTGTAATCTTAACTTTGTTTTCTCCTAATCAAGAAGAATATTTCTTATAAATACTTCAAGCTGTCTATTTTGTCAAGATGGGGAAAATTCAACCCTTAATTAACTGTTTCGGATATACACCGTTTTATATTAAACGCAATGTAGCTTGGAAAGTAAATTACTTTAATACGGAATTCCTTGTTTTCTACGTTCCGGAGATACAGTACTTTTATTTTAAAATTTCACAATTCACCTTCTATTACCATCAAATTAAGCATAACTTTTATCGTAAAACACAAAGTTTCCATTTAGTTTAATTTACCACAGATTTGTGGCAAATTAATCCGTTTACGAGCTACTATTTGCATTTTTTCATATTAAAATAAATTAGATAATTACTATACTCCAAAATTAACACAAATGCACAAATATTATGGAGCATATTTAACCTAAGATGTTGGTAATCGTCAGTTATGGTTGCAGCCGACACGGTGCCGTATGCTACCAAGTTTCATCAGACAGTGTGAACACAATCGAACCGACAGAAGACGAGTGTGTTCAGTGAGTATGAAAAAATAAAATGATGATCAGGGGGAGGATTCTGATCTATTTGTCGCAGCTTAGGCGTATATGTATTTTAGTCACATATTTTGATATTTCACCACAAATTTGTCGTACTTTTCACTATATTCATTTTGATTTATATTCATTTTGATTTATCGTTTTCATCAACCCCAAAATAAACTAAAATGAATTGGAAATGAATTTATGTCAAAATACACATCTGAAAGTACAAGAAATTAGCCATCAGCTTGTAACAAAAATTGTATACTATGGTAAATGGATATCTTACACTTAATTAGAGAAATATAAGTGCTTAAGTTCGAAATAATATTGTGAATTTGTAATGTGGTGTCATTTTTAGTTCATTCTACGTAATGCTAGGCATGCTTATAACACAAAAAAAGCAGTGGAAAAGTTTTCTTCATTTGGTCGTATATTCTGAAATTAAAGTACGACAAAAGATCAGAATCACCCCCCTGGGGCGGGCCAGATTCTGTAACTCGAAGGGTTTGGGAGATGAGAATTTTCGTTTTCCCCGATTAAAACTACCTAACTCTCAATTCGATATTCTCTAACATATTTGGAGAGTTAAAGAAAACGTGGGAAGTATTGAAATATTTAAAGACGGCAAACTCTGTGTGGGAGGGGCGTAGAGCATAGGTTTTTTTTCTACGGATTTATGGTCTAGAGTACAAAAATACAGGTGGACAATTTCAGGATGAGGATCTTTTGGCGAGGGGGGTGGTACCATCCTCAATTGTTGGTTGTCCAAAATATATCATGTCGTGTATCAAATTAAAGAGGGAGAAGCCGGTAATGGAGTGGTGTAGTTTTTTTTTTATCATTTTAACTTCATAACTGACTTTTTACCGTCGAAAGACGGATTTTTTGCACTTGGGTCATATACACCCCAGTTCTTATATTTTGCATATATTTCTTCCGTTCTGTGTTTCACATCCATTAGTACTCTATTGTGAACATTTTTCTCGTGGAAAGTGAGTTTCCACGACTTACCAGTTCTTCATAATGATGAGTTGAAAATATGTCCAGTTTTGTACCAAAAAACGGTCATTTTTTCATCTTAAGAAGGACTGATTCACTTCTTTTGCAGTTATCTCCAAAGCTATTTACTGGACTCAAAAACTAAGTATAATTAGGGGACAAAATCTAGATGCCATTTCATCCTACATACAAGCTTTAGCGTGCATATTAAAAATTTTTATAGCACCTCTTCTGTACTGGAAGACGACCAGATTGATAATTTTCGCGTGAATTACAATTTTTAGCGGGTACCTTGAGACTAGTGATTGCAAAATCGGTTACTCGGTTAGCCGATTAATCGATTAATCGACCCTTAAGCGGCTTATTTCAGGAAACCAATTAATCGGTTTTAGCGTTCTAAAAATCGATTTTTTATTAAGGAAAAATTTTTCGTTTCGTAAAATATTCTTTAAAAAAAAAACGGATAAAAAATTGCACATTCACGTAATTTCGAAATTTCACGAAAAAATTTTACTACGAAATACATTGGAAATACGTTTTTAGATGCAATACTTTCGTGTGTGCCGCTGCTGGTCTCAAAAAATGCATAAAATTTCTAAAGAAAAAATTTCCAGTAAATTTCTAAGAAAAAATTGCGGGCTGCTGACACGATAGAACAGAGCGGAAAGGATCGAATCAGAACTGAACTGATACACTGGCAGTGTCACTGCACTGGTGCTCACTCAATGCTGTGTGTGAATACTGTCGCGCTGTCGCTCGAGCTCAATTTCTGTTAGTTGGAGTTAGAATCAGAACTGGAGAAGGGATCTTTTTCTTAGGACTGAACGGCTCTTTTGGCTCTTTTAAATCATTCGTTCTGAACGAACGGTTCATTCCTGAACTACACAGTTCTACTTGTTATTCAATCGTAATAATTTAAATAATTTTAAAAAAATATTCAAGTGTTTGTTATTGGGTGCAAATGTAAGTTCTATGTATAAAAAGCAATCATTATATTTGTATCGAAGACGAAATATGTTTTAAGGCATAAACTTAAACTGTTATTTTTTAGTTTTTACCAGATACAAGAACTTTTGTCCTGCTTAATAATGTATTCATCAAACAATCACCCAACCGATAAGAACAAGACGAGCTCTGAGTTACATAATATATGGCATTTCTTCCAGCATGACAAAACCAATCAGTCGGCAAAATGTAACAAATGCATGAAGGTGTTAAAGTGCTATGGTAGATCAACAAGTTCTTTGTACTCACATTTAAAAACTGCACACAATACCAACGCATTAAAAAGAACGACAACGGATAAAAAATGCTTGGAAGTTGAAGCATCTTTCTGCTCTCAAAACTCATATCATTACGCAAAAGCGAAACTCTGCAGGTACAGCTAACAAATTTTTTTCGAAGTAAAACTGATGATTCTTTAGCAGCAATTGTGTCAAGAATGACTGCTAAGGACGGGATTCCAATATCGATGTTTTGTACTTCGTCTGATTTGAGAAAACTTTTAATTGCAAAAGGGTTTCAGCAAATTCCAAAATCTCCCAACACCATAAGACAAATGATTGTTGGTTACTCAAAAAAGATCCGAGATGAAGTTGTAATTGAAATATCGTGCTATAAACAGAAAGGTGGACGATTGAGTCTCTCACTCGATGAGTGCACATCAACTCGAAATCGCAGATATTTAAATATAAATGCTCACTCAAATTCTGGAGGACGATTCTGGAATTTAGGTCTCGCCCGAAAAGTGTGTGGATCTTCTTTTGCAAAAGCTAAGTGTTTTCAACATTTCGATGGAAAAAGATGTTATTTGCATAACCACAGATGGAGTCGCCATCATGAAAAAGGTTGGAAGACTAGTTCCTACCTCCCAAAAACTCCCAAAAACTTTGTTTCGCGCATGCGATACAGTTAGCAGTCTTAAGTGTTTTGTACCGTAATGACACGTCTGGTGCTGCTGAAGTGGAGATGCTCGCGGATTTGCTCCTAAAACGAAGAAGATTCAAGTGATGAAGATTCAGCTGATGAAGATTTAGCTGATACAAATTATTACAATTTGAACTACAATTTTGATGTGGGTATTGCGATTGACCATAACGTTTCAATTTCGCACCACTGGCTGATGCCGCTGATAGCAAAAGTGCGAAAAGTTATCAGATTATTCCGGCTTTCTCCAACTAGAAACGATGACATCTTGCAAAAGTACGTGAAAGCCGAATTTGGAAAAGAACTCATGTTGATTTTAGATTCAAAGACTCGACGGAACAGCTTACTGACTATATTGGAGCGTTTCCTCAAATTAAAATCACCTATTCAAAAAGCTTTGATCGATATTAAATCAAACTATCAGTTTTCGGTGGATGAATTGATCCTGCTTTCCGAAACTGTTGCTACGCTTACTCCAATTAAATATGCCCTCGAAGCTCTCTGCCGCCAAGACGCTAATCTATTAACTGCAGATGCAACGTTGAAATTCCTGGTTTCCACGCTAGAAAAAATAAACTGCCCTCTTGCAAACGACATGAAGGATGCATTAGAATTAAAGAAAGGCGAACCGATTTATCAGGTTTGTTGCAGTACTTGCACAGTGGTTATGCTAATACTTCCGCTTCCACCAATGACCTGTTTCCTGATTTGAAGAAAATTACGGTCAAGAAACTCTTATTGGGTATGGTGCACCGATTATTTAAGTCAGATAATGAAAACGATGAACTGCAACAACAGCACAGCGACGAAGATGTTAGTATGGAAGTTTCGATAGTAGAAGAAACCGAAAACGAGGCCGACACAATCAAGCAACAAATGCAACGAGCAATTGATCAGCATTTGGCTGTACCTGAAAAACGTAACACTTTATCTTCCACTTCTTCTATAGTCGAAAAAACTTTGAAACGTGAGCTTTCTCAATTTGAAGATGATGGAAACCGAAGTAAATGGTTGGATCTCTGTTATAATAACTTGAAATCAATTCCTCCTAGAAGTGTGGAATCAGAGAGGGCATTTTCAGTATCTAAACTTTTACACTAAACTGAGATCACGATTAAGTGATAAAACTATTGATAACTTATGCTTTCTACGTGCTCATTTCAATAACATTTAAAAAACATGTTTTCAGGATTTTTATAAATAAGTTTTTATTTTCGTATTGAATTATATATTTTTTATTTTTAAATAAATATTATATTTTCTATAATTATAAACATGAAAAAAATTGAACTATTTTGAAAAGAAATAATTCCACAACACAATTTCTTTTTAAAACCGATTAAAAACCGAAAAAATCGGTTTATACTTTTCCAATACTTTTTGCAATCCCTACTTGAGACACCAAAATGCTTATTTCTCTGTAAGTATTGCAAGGATATCCATAATTTGTTTTTGTAAACATAGCCAGGATATGTAGTGAATCCATAATTCAATTTGAAATTCCTAGGTATATTGGTACCTTCACAAAGGACAATAAAAGCAGACAATACTGTCAGTTACCGTACTTCTCCACAACTAACACAGCCGAGATTTTTGCCGAGTGCAATAGAGAGTTTGGTAAATCTCAATACAAATTCCACGAGTTACAGAATTCCGAGTGGAGAGGAGCTCTCACCTCCACAACTCCACAACTCTGCGAGTTAGTGAATCCGGCCCCTGGAGTCTATAAAACTTTTTTTTCGAGAAGTGCCAGAAAAAGAAATGGGTAGTGTTATGTTCATAGCTGCAGCATAAGGCAGCTTGGTACGTGGGTAAGGCACTTCCCATCCTGCCCCGTGTAAATCGGCGGCAGGAATTCAGAGAGAGATGGCGCGCAAGATGGAAAAAGGGAACTCGAGAAGAAGAGCGCTTCATATGTTTTTTTTTTTAAGTTGATGGCTGGTTTTGTAAAAAAAGGGGATAGTGAAGTAACTTAAAGTAAAAAGTTAAGAGAGAGTGGAAAAGAACACTAATAGGGGAAATATCCGAGACAGATGTTGTATAGGAACCCGGAAAAAGACAAGCAGACCCGAGGATTAATAAAATAAATTCGGAATAAGGAAATCATAAGTGGGAAGCGTACCCAAAAAGCAGTTTTTATCAGGTATGAAATTCAATTCTCCTGTGACCAAAAGGGATACTCATGCAACTCAGCCTTCATGGACACTACGTTTACTATGTGGTAACTCATTAGCAAAGTAATCTCGATATCGCATGTCAAAAGAGCACCCGACACCTATTCTGTTCCATACCAAGATGGCTGCTGGATTCCCAGCAATACTTCGCTCAAAACTATTGTAAAGGAAAAATGCATACAAAAATCGAACCGGTGGAGACGGAAACGATCTAAATATGCAATTTCTTTGTTTTCGGTCAATTCGGTCTAGTCACTGCAGTCCTATATTCGTCGATAAGAATATATCCGCCAAGTAGGGCAGCGTAATCTCAGCGGTTCCATTTGGTCGTGGAAATAACTTTTAAAACTAGCAGGTGAATTTATAAAGATTTTAATGAAGCTATCCAATGAATCTCATCCGTGGAAATGTGAGAAGCAGGATTTTTATTAAACAATCAAATCAAGTATTTTCACGCCATGGTCAGCGTTTATATATTAGTATAGTGAAGTTATATATATTTTTAGTCTTAGAACACGCCTGCATTATAGTATATATTTTATATTACATATCGATATTACTACATATTATATATTCTCTATTATATACATATATCATCTTATATATTATATATATTTCTTCTAATACATAACGTATATTGTTACATATTATATATGTTGGTATTGTGTACGTAGCTGCCATTATCTTGCCTATTTATTTTGGCTTTATCTAGCGTAGCGTTTATCAGGTATTATACGCAAATAATAGCACTGGGAAACTAGTGTCGGTCTATGAATATAAACAGGATACAGTTGTAAAGGAAATCCCGGGCAGAGTCATTAAGAGGAACATAGATCTCCTCTTTTTAATTTTACTTTCAGGAAAACAGTTGCTCCAGGCGGCCTTCGTGGAGGGGCATCTTCTTACCAAGGTAATTGTAAACATTTTTGTCTGGGGCTTGCCTCCAGTATTTCCTCACGTTCAACCGTCCCAAAAGTTTTTGTATTCATGTTACGAGATCACGGGACTAGATAAGTTTTTGTAGCACTACCTTAATGTAAGGGCCGTATAAGACACTACAAATTGGAATTACGATAGGATAGAGGTAGCAAACAAAAATCTATAAGTAATGCATACATATAGCGGATATAGGCATAGTGTCTCTTTATTCTGAAAATATTGAAATATGTAAGGATCGAATTTTTTTTAAATAAACATTATTGCACTATTGAAAAGAGGATACAGGAAAGGGAGCTTGAGTTATAATACAGTGGAGGGATTAGTGTATGTCGTATAGAATAAATGAATTATAACGTAACGAAATGAAACACTAGAGTGTTTATCTTTCTCCTTCACTCTCCTGAAGCCCCCTTGATGCAGGGTTGAAAAGGTCCGCTACTCTTCTTTTTCTATTTCAGTTCAATATAAGGGTACTGTATCATCTCGCCCACGGTATCATAGGGTGGATGGGGCGACGACGAAAGAAAAGAGTCCATCTGTACCCTCCCTGTAAGTAAGGGTGGGTAGTGTAAAGGTCCCTTCTGGAACAGATGTTGCTGCTTCAGTTTTTGTATAGGTACGAAAATTTTTGTATATGGCAGGTGACAGCGGCAGGTGCTCGTGGAACGCCCCCACTCTCTCCGCCAATAGCCGAGGCGAGCTAGCATGCCACCCTGCACTACAACACTGTCCACTGAGTGATCTGTCAGCTCATGCTGACAGTTGGGACTTAAAGTCCAAAGCTCATCACTCAATATAGTTCCACAACAGTAGGACAAATTCTTGTTGTAAAAAAAAAAAGGAAACCAGTTTTTTTTTTTTGACAAGGAGACGGAGAGATCGTTTCTCTTGCAATAAAGACTAAAGCTATGCGGTTTCCTAGAGAATGCGCAGGCATAATTGCGCGACGGAACTGCGCGTCGGAAATGCGTGACGCAATTGCGCGATGCAATTGCGAGTAGTGTGGTTTCCTACAAACCCAAATGCGTTAATAAAAACTTCACTCAGTCTGTAGAAGACGATCAGATGGAAAGTAGCGAATGTTTTCAATTAAAATCCGCGAGATTTGTAAGGACTACTTTAATAGTAAAAGCGGCACTTTGCCTGGCAAGAAAAATATATAACCAAAGCAATAACAGAATAAACTGATAAAAAACGTATTTACCTGTTTTTTCATGTCTTTTGCAATATTTTTCCATATATTTTCTTTCACCATTAATTTTTTATACGATTTTAGCTGAATATTATATTAACTTTATTAAATCAATTAAATTTTTATCTTCCCCATTCGTAAAATAAGCTCTTTTTGCCATTTCACCTCCATTCGTTCACACACAGATCTTAACGCGCGCAAAATCCCAACTGAATTACGTCGGAATCAAGAACGAATAGATTAGAACGTAATCACGCGCGTAAGTAAGAACTCAAAACTATCTAACGCTTGCTAGGAAACCACACAGTATGCTTTTAGTTTCTTTGATTGCTACGCAAATACGCCTTCACAATTCAGTCGCGGAATTACGCCAGCGCATTCTCTAGGAAACCATAGCTTAAAGATAAAAAAATAATTAATCGGGGCGAGTCGATAAAGCAAAATTCGAGTTCGGTTGTTGTTGAAGGGGTGGCAAGGAATTTTTACGGAAATTATTCAAATTATTATTCACATTATAAAATGTTAAAATATTGAAAGAAGACTTAATGGTTCCTTTTTGTACTAGAAAAAGTACATTCGTCATAGGTACACATATATACATTAATTAATACATTAAATACTACCTGAAATACCTTAATCATTAGATAAGTTAGTATATTTTGCTATATTTCAGTAACATTTAGTTTTCGATGTTTGTGTTTTTAAAAGATTATGTCTATCAGAAAGATGCGCATACATTTATGTATATAAAACTGGTTACCCAGTTAATCAGATAATTTTCTTGTGAACAAGTTTTTTCATTAAATTCATACGATTTTCTACTCGACAATTTTATTTTTCTCCTCTCACTCTTCTGGAGGTCTCTTCGTGATGAAGGTCGATTAGGGTCTGCTCCTCCACTTTTTTGCTTTTATAGGGACATTGCATATAATAAGTGCCGGCAATGTCACAGGGAGGATGAGACAATGGCATCAGTACACGTCATCAGTAAGGCACTAATTTTTTGTATATAGCGCGTGACGGGGCAGGTTTTTTTGTGACCCTCTCCACACTCTTCGCCAATAGCTGATGCGAACTAGCGTACTGCCCAGCATATCAAATGTTCGGCACTGAGTGAGCTGTCTGCTCATGCTGACAGACTGGACTTCACGTCCTCCAATACTCACTCATGTGCCACCATACAAGCATTTAGCTTAGGTTTGCATTTAAATGTTTTTGTTTTTTTTTTTTTTTTTTTGTAACTTATTGGTTAATATTTCTAATCACTCACCGATGAAATTTAACTCGATCAACTTCAATAAGTACAAAGTGGCTCCACTTTTATTTATAAAGACTCAATCCGAAGAAATTAAACCAAAAAGTTTTGATTATTTTAATTCGCCATATTCTTACCTCCGAGCTATGATTGGTATTCTTGGTTGCAATTTTAGCAACTAATCTGTTTGTTTTATAAAAGTAGATTTAAAATAAAACAAATTACCCTCAAAAATTCATAAAAGTTCTATGTATGTGAGAAACACAAAACACCATTTTATATAATTTTTTACACATTTGAGAAAAATTGCAGAGACAGCTATGTATTTATCACTTGAGAACTTGAGTTATTAATTAGCAATGACACTTTTCTTTAATTGTTAGATAACTTACTTCTTATTTTTTTAGAAATTTTATATACACATTCACATATATATAAGTACACGAATAGGATTTCGTCATAACTTGAAAAGCATCAAAAAAGAATAAGACACTAACATTATTTGACAATTTCAAGCAGCATAAAATTTAAGAAGTAAACTTCACAGGTGATATCAAAATAATTATCTAAACTACCTCCTTAATTACTAATTAAATTTCCCTTCCTAATTAATGAGTTCATGGCATCCTTCGCAATCTCTCACCTGAAAGAAACTCCTGTAGAAAAACGCGAATTTATTTTAATTTTCATTTTCTGTTTTTAAGTATATTTGTAGTATATTTGTCTGTAGATACCCTTCATTGCAGCGGTTAGGAATTAATTACAGCTGTCAAGTAAGTTAAATCCTTGAGGAAAGTCCCCTTTGTTATCATTATCATATTATTCCAACACGCCAAGTCTAAACAGATTTAAAATTGTATCTTTGTAGCGTACGTAAGTTAAATTAAGTGGGGAGAATTTCATTTTATAAGACAGCTATGTAGTTGAAAACTTTTTATTAGTTTGCTTTAATAGTGAACTCGAAAACCATTATAATCACGCCTTTTCAGAATTGAGGATTTCCAATTTAGACAAGAGTCCCTAAGTTTCCATCTTCAGCCATTGTAAGCTAAGTAAAAAAAAAACAAACATCTTTAAAAATATCTTGTTCTTGTTCTTGATGCAGAAACTCCTTCTTAGAAGTTGCTAGCACCATTGATTCTCTCAGCGGAAAAAAAGTTTTTTCTTTCCGATCTTTTTTTTTTATAAAGTATAATACGCTCTCGGCAAATCTTTTGCAGAAAACGAATTACAGGAAGAAAAAACTAATTCACTGAAAGACTGCTTTAAAATTTGTGAAACAAACTTTCAACCTGTAAACTTTGTAATGTAAATATTTACGACAAAGAAAACAATCTTAGAAAACAAATCCCATAAAAAGTTTGCATAGCTTTAACTTATGAAAAAATTCTGATTAAATTTAATTTTGCACAAAGCTTCTTCTGGCGATAAGGAAAAAATTCAAGGAAAACATCTAACATAAAAGTCCAAAAACAAAAATTGAATTTTATAATTTAAGGCTTGTACAAAATAACAATTGTTATCCTTCCAGAAAAAATTCTCATCTGAAGATATTCATATACTCTTCGATTATAGATGCTAATCACCTTAACTTAGCCATTAATCCCACGAATTCTGTTTAAATTACTGTTCTTAGATTTTGCCATATAAAAGGAACTCTAATCCTTTTTGCAGCCAAGATATATCTTTGCATCTTTTCATCTCTTCTTTAAAAACTGGTTTGCATACTGCATCAAGAATATTTACTGCAAGATATCAGAGCTTCACTTGCCGGTGCTGCATTGCTTGGAAAATTATTGGGTTTCTATTTAAATAGCCAAATTTATATAAATTATTTGACCAAAGTGCTTTTATTTTTCATTGTAGGAATTAAGATATTCTTGGTTTAAAAATAGAAGGAGAACGACTATAGATTTTCACTATTAATCAAAAATAGTCGCAGCAACAAAACAATCAAATTGTTTTGTAGCTGCAGGGAGATCTGATTCTTGATAATAGAAGAACATTCGCAAAGTAGAGGCTACGAAGATATAGCTGCTAATCCTGAACGCATATTTCATGGAGATGAGACAAGTTTTATGCTATGCTCAAAAAGTGTAAAATTTTTAGTACCGAAAGGATAATTTTCATGCATATTTCCTTTTTCGCTGCTGGATGCGTGGTACCACTCACCAGTGTATTTAAAAAAAAAAAAAACAATTAATGAAAAGAATACAATATTTCCCATAATACTCTAACTTGCAAATCTCTACATTTTGAGACTATCGAAATATGGTTAGCAAAAGGCAGTTTTTAATTCTAAAAATTTTGATAAAAAGATTATATGGTCCGAGTTTGCAGCAATATGTATACTAAAAACAGTCAAGGACATATTTACAAAACGAGAGTCATAGATGCAATTAGCCAAAAAGCAGTTTCACAAGTTTCAGGAATCCAACAATACATAAGAAGAGACAGAGAAAATCTTGACATACATTCGTTTTAAAAAAATTGTAAGTGCAGAATGAATTTTAAGGATTCTTCAAATACCCATTCCGCAGACATCGATCATCTCTATCAAATTTACAAAGATCTTACCATTAAATAACAACAAACGTTACGAAAAAATTCTTGTAAAATTGTTAATTATAATTTTGTTTTCAAGCAGAAACTTGACAACAATGGAGATGGGGTCTTTCAGAAGAATAAAATAAGTTGCACCGGATCGAAAGAACTTTATTTGAACCGAGTAAGATACTTAATCACAGATCTCAAAAAAGTCTTACATTGGCACTATTTTTTTAGTTGTGCTGTATTTTTAACTCTATTGAACGAAGGAATTCAATCCAGCAAATTATTTCAAAAAAGCTGCTGTAAAATATTTATGCTACACTAAGGTGAGTTAAGAAGTTAGGTAAGGTAAGAATGATTTTAGGTAAACTGGTGAAGGTAATAAAAGTCGTATTTTAGCAGCTAGCGGGCGGCGACTATTCAAAGAAAGAATAACCTGAGCTGTCTAGAGCCAAGATATACATATACATGGTGATAGTGGGCTAGAGCCATTAGAATAAATGAGTTTAGAGGATATCTCTAAGTGCTAAAGCAGTAGATTCCTTGAAGGTATTAAAACAAGAAAAAAAAACCGAAAGGTACTCAGGTAGGGTAAGGTCTGTTATGCCCTAGACACACAGCAATCTTAATGAAGAAATAACTAACGACTCATTAGACTATAATGATTCATTATAAACTGCACACATGCAGCCAAACTGGTTTTGAGAAACTCATGACATTAAAAAGCGATATGGATCGAATTAACGTGATAAACCTTGTTTTTATTTATTTTATTTTTCAATTTAACAATTTACAGATGAGAAAAACATTATATTAAGAGGAATAAGTTTGTGACTTACATTTCTTTGCATTTCTTCTTATTATTTTTCGAATCGCAGATGCACAGCGGAGCTCCACATTTATATGATATGCCAAATCTGGCACATTTTTCCTCATTATAGCTATAATGAAGGAAGAAAACACATAATGACTTATACTACTACTATACACGGCATTTTAATGAATAGTTAGTACTAATGATTCATTAGATCGTGCTGTGTGTCCAGGGTATTAAAGATGTCGGTATCAGTAACAGTCCCAGAGTGCAAGAGAAAAGTGAAGATTAAACTGAAATTTAATGCTTCTGAGTTGATTATTGAACATTAAGGTGGGTATTTCTTGTGTAGTACTTAGAAAAATAGCTTAAGTTTATTGGTTGTTGACTTTAAGTAAGAATATGTTTAATTTTATTCTAGAATCTAATAGCATTCACGTGACAATTTATGTGTGGTGCATCGTATGTTGCTCAAAAGGATGAATGCCGCCTAGTTTGGGTGTGGAGCGTATGTTGCCTAAGAGGAACTAATATCGTCCAGTCCTTAAATGAGCTGCGTGTGACCAAAATACACGTCAAAAATCGACTTATCTACAGGTGTGTTTGATAGATAGAGTGTATGTGAAATTTTAACAACATCGGTTTAACAGCAGTGAAAAGCGGCCAGGGAAGATTTTTTGATTTTAATTCGTAATACTTAATAAATAAGAAGCTATAAAGTACCGTTAGTCTTTTTTTTGAAGAAATTCCATAACAAACAGGTTTATTATTTATTTGTTTAAAATGCAAATAATTCTGAAAATCGTTGAAATACTTTTAATTAAATAGTTTTCCTATTTATACAATGTTTATTTTTTATTTTTTTTTATTTTGTTATGTGTTGAGTTTTTCATTTTCCTTTTTTGTGGACCACTTCACTTAACTTGCATTAATGTTGTTTTGTTTTTTTATTTTATTAATTGAACGCAGTTTTTTTATACAATTACAAGATAGATAATATTGAAAAATTGTGTTTTTTTTATTTTGATTTTATATTCTGAAGAATTTTTCAGCACAAAAAACACTCTAAAACTGATCCTTTTCACAGTATACGTAAAGACCTCAATTTTTGAATGGAAATATCAAAAAGTCTAACAATAAATGTAATTTAATTAAAAGAAATTAATTTAATATATTAAATTCGTAAAACTTAAATTATTATGTATTTGAATTTGTATTTCATTAGAAAATCGTATTCATGATTTTCAGGGGAAAGAGACTTCAAACTTGAAAAGGAACTTTCGGCTTGAGCGAAAGCTGTACCTACTTTCAGCGAATTGGGTACAGTTTTGAAAAACGAGGAAACAATTATAATTAGTTTCACTTTAATAAAATTAAACATTTTGACCTATAAATAGTCGATAGTGGATTAATAAGCAGTGAGATTCATTAAATTAAAATTCGGTTTCTGAATAAAAATTATATTAACTCTGTAATGATTTCATTATTTCAGTTCCATCTAAAGGTGTTCATACCATCATAGGCTTTGAGAAGCTGTAAATACGCTGGCTAGACAATAGTGATGGTACAATAATAAAAAAGAATTATTCTATTTATTTTTTGTATTTAACCCGGGGATTACACGAGATAGTATAGCTTGCATGCCAGCCTCCCTTCCAATGCGATTTGTAACTTGACAACAGAAGGCAGTTTGGTTGATGTCTTATCATCTTGCATGCAAGTTCATTTAAAAAATGGCATTGAGGCGTAAAGTCATAAAATTATAGCAACAAAGAAAATAGCAGAATGATAAATACCAAAGAAAAAGTTGTTGGTAAATGATGTAATGCAAATGATCCCAGAAAATCTCATTTTTTTAGAATAAATTTATCAAATTCTCTCAAGCATTTCTTTTCCGCCATCTTGAAAACTGCATAATGTCAAATTACTGTCACCTCAGCTGCCATTGTTTTTCATCATGCAAGTTCGCTGAAAGCTGTACTGTCAGCTTGGCAGTAGAGGTTACACATGCAAGAAGTATGACAGTTCAGCTTGCATACAAGCTGTACTTGCAGGTGTAACCCCCAGGTAAACGGAGAAAAAAGGTACGCCTGAAAATGAAAAACTGAAAATTATTTTCTGCGACACGCTTTTACCATGCATCAGAGTTCGAAGATGAGAGAAAAGTATTACTTTAACTTTAGAATATTAGATGTAAGCAATGAACGAAAATTAAAATATGTATAGATCAAGTTTTTCGCGTTGAAAAGTTTTGAAACTCCTCAAACTCCCAACACTGTTGTACCGTGCGGTGATCAGTGGACTCGGGCTCTTAATCGGATATTTCCGGCTACTTATGCGGGAAGCTATTTGTCCTTTCGCTTCAAGGCTTAAACACAATTGCGACGATAGACCGACCAACGAATTCCTATGCAATATACGCTCCATAAAATGTTCCTAGAAAAAATTGTTCCTATTACTGCAATAGTCGTCAGTCGTCGCAACTGTGTTTAAGGCTTTAGGCCTAGGCATAATTGCGATGGCGAAGGCAAACGGCAGACTAATGCAGTTATAGGAACAATTTTCTTCAGGAACATTTTGTGGAACGTGTATACATAGGAATCTGCAGTTGCTGTCTCACGCCTTAGTAATTGAATTAAGGCCTAAGCACGATTGCAACGGCAGACGGAGAACGACGACGAAATTCCGCTGTCAACTTTCTAAAAGCACAGCGTCTTATCAGAATGCACCAAATTGGGACGAACGACGGTAAGCGGGCGACGATGTTGCCGTCGAGATTGAGCAAATTCTAATTTTGCCGTCGTCGCTGCAGTGTTACCAACAAAATTAACCGAATGAAATTGTTTTGGCATTCAGTTTTGTCTTTTTGAGGTGGTAGCACGCCGCGGTAAGTTTCAAATAATGAGCTTTGAAGAAAAATTTATTGAGGAAGTACGAAATCAAAGAATAATTTATGATTTGCAAAACAGACAAGACAAGTGGACAAAAAAGACATGGTTTGGATAGATATTTCAAAGCGTTTAATTCAGTTAATTTCTGCATTTTCAGTTTTTTCCCTCACTTTGGTTCATTGCATTTCTTTCAATATAATATAAAATACTCTTATTAAAAATCTCCCTTTAAAACGCTCGAAACATTTAATAAATGAAATTTCAGTATCTTCTTCTTTCACAATCGTCGCTCACCGCCTGTCATTGCAATTGTGTTCCCAATCTTTAGGCGGCCTTTTTGACAACCGAATTTCCCGCTGCCGTCTGCGGTTTTCCGCTCTGCCGTAGCAATTGTGCTTAGGCCTTTAATTGAAATTCGACAGCGAGAGAGGCCGACGTACACACGTTTCATAAAACGTTCGTGGAGAAAATTGTTCCTATTACTGCAATAGTCTGCCGTTTGTCGTCGCCATCGCAATTGTGCTTAGGCCTTTAAGCTTGCTTAAGCGTTTCTCTAAGATACTCATCAATTTTCCTTTTAATGTGCTCTCGTGAGCACGAACATCTAGACAAATAAGTTTGGCAATGTAGATTTTGGCAACACTACGAAACCTTTTTATTTTCTTTTTATCAACTCTGGCTTGGAGTGAGTGAAGTGAAGACACTATTGGGAGATCGTGGGAAATCTCCCATATTGTGGGAATTTCAGAGTTCATTCAGAAAGCGAAAATTTATAAACACTTACCTTCGTAGTAATGCGCTGAATTCTCTAGCGATACTGAGCATCGAAAATGAAGAAAGAATATTTATATTGAGAGAGTCATGAACGAATTCTTGTCGTCAAAAGATCGGCGCTTCAGAAAGTTGTGAAGAAGGTAAGTTTTACTCAGTAGTCATACACATATGAATGTAGAAAAAAAATGAGCCAGGGCCTAGTAGCATTTATTTGCAGGAGGACCCATACATCCTTAGTTACGCCACTGTAAAGAAGGCAGTGATTATAGTCTTCGCTTCATTGTAGTGCATAAATTATTTCAAATAGTTGGCACTTCATTTTGTGCCAAACATGCACGTGTAACTTTATGCACCCACTTTAAACGCTTGTGAGCGAATTTAACAAGTGGTATCCTCTGTTTATTTCATTGAAATATTTTAGTTTACTATTCTGCATTGCAAAATTGAAATCCACTGGCTGTTTTCAGTTCTTTGAAAATTTTGAATTTTTTCAGCCCATAAACCACTGTGCGTCCGTTCTACCTTGTTCCTAAATACAGATTAGACTCTTCTTTAAACCATATGATCACTTCCAACTGCAGTTACCCGCAGCTCTTACCTACTTATAACCAGCAAACCCCTTTCTGTTTAAAGTTCATTCTTATGTCTGTCCCTCGCTAACGCTATTGCTTCATTCGCAAACAATTGGTAAAACCTTCACGTGATGCAGCCCTAGTTGACACCCCCGATATCGGCCGATAGGTTCAAACGACATCGCTAAATTAAGTAAACAGGCAAAGAATTACGTGTATCAGAGACGAGACTGTCTTTGCGAAATTTTTAGTTAACAGCCATTCCCTTTAACTCCTACACGAATTTGTCTATTTCTTTACTATTTTCGACACTCTCGTAGACCCACTTTTCGTCATCACAGCGAGCTGAAATTTGGCACACAGATTCATGTCGCGTGACAATTGAATCTATCGAAATTTGAACCGGAAATTTCCATGAAAAACCCGGAAAATCGGGAAAAATCATTTGAAAATATGGTACAAATTTGATTAGTGATAAATCCGTTTCAGGAAAATGCAGAGTTTTCCGATTTTTCCGAAAATTTTTCCGGAATTTTCCGTTTTTTCCGGAAAATTTTCCGGTAAAAAAGTTTTCTGAATTATGCAGGATCAAGTTCCGTATCAACTGGCATCATTACTTTCTCTGCGACAATGGTGAAAACTTGCAGAAAAAATCGAGGAAAATTCATGTAAAACGCTTTTCCGGAGTTTTTCCGACCAAGGAAGCGTTTGAGCGTTTTGCAACATAAGACAAAGTTGTAGAGCGAAATGAGTTGCATAAAGTTGCTTTTGTGGAAAACTCCATGGAAAACCCGGAAAAGCGGGAAAATCATCGGAAAAATTTTCATCGATATGAATAGCGATAAATCTGTTTCAGGAAAAATGCAGGATTTTCCAATTTAGTTAACGTGAAAAAGGCAGAAAATAAAATAAGTAAAAAACGAGTTTTCAAACAAAACTGAGGCCAAGTCGCATGAAAAAGTAGAAAACAAACTTTTCTTCACACACAGAGGTGGACTCAGATTTTATTCGCTGACAATCACCGATATATTTCAGTAAGATCAATCACAGGTAATAAAGGACTTGATTCATGAAGAGAAAGAATATTTAAGAGAAATGTCAGAGGTGGACTCAGATTTTTTGATTGGGACATTTCTCTTGAATATTCTTTCTCTTCATGAAGCAAATCACTTATTACCTCTGATTGATCTTACTGAAATATATCGGTGATTGTCAGCGAATAAAATCTGAGTCCACCTCTGTGTGTGAAGAAAAGTTTATTTTCTACTTTTTCATGCGACTTGGCCTCAGTTTTGTTTGAAAACTCGTTTTTTGCTTATTTTATTCTACCTCTTTTTTGATAAAAATAGCAACATTTCTCATAAAAACCCAAGGTAAGATGAACATTTTCTCATGAAATTTATTATCCTTATTTCATCCGCGCCTAATTTTCCTACTGAATCAGCAAGAGAAATGCTAACAGACATAATGCAGGAGACTCGGAATCAAGATTATCGGCAATATTGACTAAATTATTCCAGAATGTGAAGCATGATTTCAATAACCAAGATGTTATCCAAATACCTCTTATCACATAAATAAATTTCGTTTACAATCTAAGACCAAAACCTCTTTACTCATTGTAAATAACTTGTATACCTAAGTATAACTTACTAACACTTTTAGAATTACTAATCTCTAAACATGATTTTGCTTTTGAATTAACTTTGTGTTTTTTCAATTTATTTCATTTTGTATAAAAATATATTATAAAACTAAAAATTGAACATGCTCTGATGAATCACTTAATATGAATGGCATCCCGGGTAGCCAGATATAACATATAAGCGACAAAACAACGACAAATTTTTGTCAATTGTCGACAACATTATGGGACAAATATGATTTGAACCTGCGGTCAGGGTTAGAGCCCATTGTCACATGATATGTCACATAAACCATACTTAAGATTGTCACAGTAATGTTAATAAATTTTGTGACATTTGATTCACTTATATTTGAGGCATTTTATCAAACTATAATAATAGTATATATGTATTTAAAATTGAAGTTGTAAAAATAATACACGAACTTTTTATTTATTTATGAACATTTTAAAATAAAATCTAGCGCACCGTCCTCAGCAATATTTATTGCGGATAATGTTATGATATCTGAAAACAAGTAAAAATAAAAACAATTTAAACTAGAGTTAAGAAAGGAATTAATAATATTTACCTATATTATTGCCAGAGAAATGTATTTACTTCTGAAAACGTTTTCAATACTTTTCCCTTCGATAATCTTAACACATAATCAATCGCACGTTATTCTAGCAAAATTAGTCATCATACAACAGAATTTAAAAAAATTTTAAAAAATGATGTGAAATGACAATATAAATGTCAAACTATTGTATGACATTTCGTTTTCACAATTATTTCTACTTTTTTGTGACTAATTTTCGACATTATTTGGTTAACCGGAATATCATAGAGAGATGTTTCAGAAGCCATGTTGGTCGCGAATAAAACAGGGATCATAAATTTTATGAAAAAATATTCATGTTACCTGGTGTAACATGGGCATAGAAGAGAGGTAGGAACTCATTGTAAAGGACAAGAGGTTTCCTACAAACGGCGGCCCATACTGCTTGGCCTTGTCCCCTACAGGTTACGGGTTGCAGCATGTCCTCTAATGCAATAACTAAAAACTCCATCTGCTTGTACACCGCCCCCTCCCTCAGCAACTCCTCTCCCAAACTCTCACCGCAGCTTATACCTGAGACAGACTGGCGATATCGATATTGAAATATTGATATATCTCATATTGAAATATAGAATTTCAGAGACACACTTGCGGTTTACGATACTTGAGGAATTAATTAGAGAACTGACATTCGATTTGTCATTTAATTTGTCATTTAACTTGAGAAAGTTTGGCGTACGTACAAACTGCGAGCAATATTGTGAAATTACTTATCTATATCGATATATGAACAAAATATGTTACTTGAACTTGACGAGTGTAAATTATTAAATATTAGAAAAAGTTGCCGTCAACATTGTTATATAAAATTCGCCTCTAAAAGGCTCGTGTATTAAATGATTTATGGTTTATAACTAAGGTCATATTGAGATAAACCCTGTGTACTACCAATTTTCTCGCTGTTTTAATATTGAGTTCGATTTTTCTACATACCGCAATTCTGTCTCTGGTATTATCCGTGGTATAATACTTGATTCTTGGACGGATAGGTTCTTCGCAAAAGCAACCATTTCGCATCACTGCGCGCCGTGTATAAAATTTCAGCTCACTCCGTCGACGCGGTCTTAGGCAGTGTCCAAATGCTCGTATATACCTAGTAAAAAAAAATTTTTGTATAGCAAAATCAAAATAACTTTTAATATTATGCGTGGGAGTTCAATCCATTTTGCTCTACCATCATTATTTTTACATATGCGTCTACTAAAATATTAAATAATTTCTAGGAATTTCGGATATCTAAAATCCATTGATAATACGTGCATACATGTAAACCACTCTGTTCAGAACAGAAATGTCATAGAGTCTCTATGTGTTTAGGTAGCAGACTATCTTTAAAATTCATTTTTTCATTTCTTTCATTTAACTAAAACAGTTTTAATTTTAACCTAATTATAAAATTCATTGCAACTTAATTTATTATTAAAATATATTCAAAATTGAGAACTTCTTAATTTTGGTTGGGCTTAATTCCTTTCATCCCTCCACTTAAAAGCCATGACCCTTCATATGGACAACCAAAGAACATCAATGAGTACAAAACCTAACAAATTTATAAGAAAAAAATATTAATTTTATCATAGAATCAAATTTAAAACTGATTTTTATATAAGTAAAAAATTTGTGTTTTATTAGAAAAGCTAAAATTTTCGCTAAAAATCTCTTGTTAACATTTACAAAAATCTCCTACTCTGGAAATAAGACTCTCCACTGGCTCCACCAACATCTTTTCCCCAAGAATTTGTTTAATTCAAGAAATGAATAGTAAATTGCTGTTATAAGTACTATAAACTATTTAATAAAACAAACAAAAATTTTAATCAGCTTGTGACGTCGTCATCCTTAAAATAAGAATGAAGTAATCACATTTACTGGATTTTATTTATCCTATTATCTTATGGATTCGTCCGGATTTCACAGCCAAGGCGAGAAAATAAAGGAAAACATGCTCTACATGATTAAATGAGAAGCCTTCCGTCCTACATAAAAGACCTAAACCCATTTCTGCCGAAGTGAAAACTATTTTTGGAATGTGAACGGAATTGCTCAGCGTATCTATCTGGTGTAGAATACAAATGAATTCAAACAAATTATATAAATCAGCACAACATCGTTTCGCAAAACCCTTGCTTTCATTGCTTTGCAGATATCTGTATCTACGGAAATAAATAAATCGAAGAAAAAAAAATGAAGGAAAATATTTGGTGGGCAAGCAGATTGGGAATTAAAGTCTCAGCAGAACTTTATTTTCCTGTTCATTAAAGATTCTACTGTTACACGTCGTTCTTTGTATATAAGCAGGTCTCCATATGAATATATGTACAAGGCTATCCTGGAATAGAAGAATAGCCACGGTAACATTAAAAATCATTAGAATATCTTCCCTTTATTTTTTCTGTTCGCTTGAGAGATATTAGGTTTATCTGTTTGCACGAATTAGCCATGAATAGACATGAAAGGTTTTACTTCCCTTGGTGATTAAAGCTTGAGTTACAATGTAACGCTGTCGCGGAACGCTATTCCTGATGCTGACATTGATGCAATGACTGTTGCTTTTGCTATTCCAATGATGTCGCTCTCAAATTTCAAAGTTGTCTATCATCAAGAAATAATCATGAAGGTATTATTAGCTGCGACAAAAAAAAATTAAACACAATTGGTGTGGTGGGTTCGTCCACTACATAGAAAAAGGAATAAATTCGAATTTCTTAAGAGAACTTTAAATTACTAAGTACAAAGGACAACGATAATTAGCCATTTTTCAAAGCTACACGAATGAATCACGTTCAATACAATTTGCTATTAAAATTTAAATTTAAATCAATCTGCAGAAATTTTTGGCTCATCAAAACATAAGACAAGCGATTGTAATGCCGCTGCATTGAGTTTGAGAGCTGATGTACCATCTTCTCGTAGTCAAGTGGTTTCTATGGAAAAAGAAAATGACTGGATTACGGTGCATAACAAAAAAAGGCGTAAAGTCATTCTTATTGGTAATGCGGTGCCCACAAATGAACTCTCAGTTGTGTCTAAATTGAAATGGTTTCATCTTTCCCGACTGCATCCGGATACGTCTGAAAAGCAATTATTGGACTTTGTGTCATCTAAAGCAAAAATTCCATCCGATGATATGTCTTGTAAACAACTGCTTAAATCTGATGCTGATAAAACCAAGCTCAGATTCATTACTTTTAAATTGGGAGTACCAGAAAATGTTACGTCGTAAATTTTTGTTCCTGATTTCTGGCCTACCGGAGTAATCATCCGCCAATTTTCCAACAACCAAAAAAACTTTCATCGAACGGTTGCAACACCAGTACTAACATAAACGATGACATCAATAATATTCAACGCAAAAGTTCTGTAAATGACATATGTGATGCTGCAAGTAATGTTTTTCCATTTTCTGTTTATTACCAAAACGTTAGAGGCTTACGTACTAAGACTAATGAAATTAGATTGGCAATTACAAAGAATTATTTTGATATTATTGTTCTAACCAAGACATGGCTGCATTGTGAAATCTCTACACCAAAATTTGTTACTAGTCAGTACATTACGTTCAGAAAAGATCGTTGCCCTCTATCATCTGGTCACTGCAGAGGAGGTGGTGTGTTAATAGCTGTAAGATCAACAGTTTTTAGTGAGGAAATTCAACTTCCAAATAATAATGGAATTATTGAGCAAGTAGCTGTGTCCCTTTCTGATTTAGCATCCAATAATTCATTTTACATTTGTGCTAGTTACATTCCGCCAGCATCTGATTACAATATCTATAATTCACATATGGACAACATTCGTGCTCTATCTGAAATGCTAGCTGTTCATGACAATCTATGCATTTTAGGTGATTTTAATCTGTCTGATATCATATGGTCGATTACGGGTGATGAAGATTCGTTAATTCCATCAAATGTTACCTCCGACATAGAATGTTTAGTGATTGATACATTAAGTAGCCTGAACCTTGTTCAAATTAATGATATATGTAATCTTCTTGGTAAATTTTTAGACTTAATTTTTTTAAGTGACAACTGCTCGGCTATATTAGTTGAATCAAGTTTTCCATTAGTGAAGTGTGATATCCACCATAAAGCTTTGATTATGTATATAAAAATTTATAATTTTGACAAAATAATTAGTAACAATTCTGTAGTAGAGTATAACTATAGGAAAGCTGATTTCGTGGCTATAAATGAATATTCAGATATTTTTAACTGGCTTGATATCTTTTGTGATTCTTCTGTAGAGGAAGCATACAGTAAATTTTTAAATATTATTCAAAAGGGTGTGCATAGATATGTTCCTCTTAGATATAGATATAAATCTTCACACCCAGCTTGGTTTCATAAGTCGCTATTACGTTTAAAAAACGCCAAAAATAAATCACATAAACAATTTAGGTTGTCTGGTGATCGGGTTTATTTTGAAAATTTCAAAAGATTAAGTAAGGAATTTGCTTTTCTAAATAGATTTCTTTACAATCAATATCTTTGGTCAATGGAATCTAATATTAAAAAGAACAGCCGTGCATTTTGGTCATACATTAATGATAGAAAAAAATCATCATCCTTTCCAAATGTAATGGAATATGATGATATTAAAGCTTACAATATCCAAAGTACCTGTAATCTGTTTGCAGACTACTTCGAATCTGTGTATATCAATAATGCAGATATAAATAACATTATTCTCCAGGATTCTATTTATTCCCAGCTAAACCTATTCTCAATATGCTTAGAGGAGGATAACTTGAATAAAGCTATTATGGAAATGAAGCTAGATTATAACCATGACTCAGAGCTTATTTCAGCCATTTTAATTAAATCATGCATGAAATCACTAGTCCCTGGTCTAACTTATTTGTTCAATTTATCTTTAAATACTGGAGTATTTACAGACTCATGGAAAACCTCAATTATTAAGCCCATTTTTAAAAGTGGTGCTAAACACAAGATTGAAAATTATAGACCTGTTGCTCTTATGAATATCATTCCAAAGTTATTGGATAGCATTATAGCTGGAAAAATTACCTTTTTATGCAAGGAGCTCGTTTGTGCAGAACAGCATGGTTTTCGAAAAGGGAAATCTACAATAACAAATCTGTCATTATTTTCTAATTTTTGCATTAATTCCATTGAGGAAGGGTGTCAGGTTGACTGTATCTACACAGACTTTTCTAAAGCCTTTGATCGGGTCTGCATTCAGACCTTAATAATGAAACTAAGTGCCTTAGGTTTTCACTCAAATTTTCTGAAGTGGATAGTATCTTACTTGTCGAATCGTAAGCAAATAGTAAAAATTGAAAACACTTTATCTAGAGTGATAACTGCATCCTCGGGTGTTCCACAAGGAAGCCACTGTGGTCCAATTTTCTTTATTCTATTTGTGAACGATGTAACGTTGAATTTTTCATTTGCTCGTTGTCTTATATATGCGGATGATCTGAAATTATTCTAGAAAGTTTCGGGTATAAGCTCGTGTGTCCAACTACAAAACGATATTGATAATCTAATAATTTGGTGCTCCACTAACAACATAAATTTAAATTCAGCTAAGTGCAAAGTTCTGTCTTTTTCTAGGTCTGCTCACCTCATTCTCTTCAATTACTCAATTAATAATGTCAGTTTAGTTCGAGTCGATGAAATTACGGATTTGGGAGTAATTTTTGATAGCAAATTAGCATTTATCAGACATATTGAATATACTTGCCATAAAGCCTTTAAGTTAATGGGTTTTATTAAAAGAAATTCGAAAGAATTTAGGGACACAAGCACACTTAAACTCTTATTTACAAGTTTTGTTAGACCTGTTTTAGAGTATGCATGTGTAATTTGGTCTCCTTATTATAAAAGCCATATTAATAGGCTAGAGTCAGTGCAAAGAGCATTTACTCGCTTTGTATGTTATAAGATCAATATCTGGGGTATTAATATACCAAGTTATGAGTCAAGATGTTTATTGTTAGGTTTGCCTAAGCTTTGCTACAGGCGTGACGTTCAATGTGCTTTATTCATTAAAGATATTCTCTCTTCATCTATAAATTGTCCCAACCTTCTCTTACTATTGAACATATATGCCACACCAAGGTCCTTAAGATCACGTGATTTACTTTATGCTTCCTCTCATAGAACTAACTATGGTTCAAATGAATGCATTAATAAATGTGTACGAATTTTTAATATATTTAACAAATATGTAGATTTTTCCTCGTCAAGAATTCAAAGTATCATTATTTATGATTGAAAATAGTATAGATCATTCCTAACTTATATTAAACTTAATTAAATTTAAATCTGTATATCTAAGTTAACCTTACTAGTCTGTTGGATATTATTCTGTAAACTGAAATGAAATAAATTAAATTAAAATTAAATTAATGACAGACAAATTCGATTAGAATCCCTGTTAGCGCAGAGTGTAGACTTGCACTTACTTATATGTAATTATCCGTTCAAGTGATATTGCTTCTTGAATCTACTCAATTTTTTTTAGGATACCTAGGTATTTTTCGCCAGAAGTATCTAAGAATTACCTCACGTTGGATTTTAAAAGGTATCTATCTGCCGAGCGTAAAATAGTCATCGAAATTGTCTGAAGTTTTATAGAAATATTTTTTGCAACTGTATACATATTTGCCAGACGTGAGCTAATGCAAATATTGCAGAAGCATTCTACGAAAAGTGACAAATACAAAATTTCAACACGTTATGTTGATGGAAAACATGTGCAGATCCATTGTACTCCAAATTCTGGAAGTATTATTACAGTTACAAAGGACACTACAGTATTGTTCTGCTTCGAGTTTGCTATAATGACGTCTGCATACTTACAGTCGTCGTTGTTAGCGCCTTTGGAAGCCAAAGTGGCGGCGGAGTGTATCGATAATCTCTTATTTGGAAGGAAATTGCCATTCAACTCAACCCATTTCATGAATGTCGACATTATTTTGTTAGAGACAGCGTAGTGTGCAAATGTCGATTATCTAGGGCCAGGAACATTATTGAGACCCCTTTTAGAGCCTTGATTGCTCAGTGACGGGTCCTCAGAAATTGCTTAGATATCCATCACGGAAATGCGGAAAAAATTTATACACTAGATTCTACCTTGGAGAAAACTAAATGTTGCTTTTAACTCTACCATTCGATATACATATTGTGGATTTGATGCTATTTGATCATGCCTCTCCATATTTAAACTTGATCTTTGAATGTACACTTAAGACGTATTTGTAAGAAGAACGAATACTACGGTTTCTGCGGAATATAATTTATAGCCAGAAGCTCCTTCACTTATTTAACAAAATTAATTTTGTAAACCATCAAGAATACTTAATTTAATTTAGTCGCGTTTTAAATAGTTTAACTAACTACTTAGCGCCAGTTGCTAGTACAATCTGTGAGATCTCCCAAATAAGATAAAGAGAAGCAGCATTGGTCGTAATTTCCGATCCTTGTGTAACGAGCATTACCAAACGAGTCCCATCGGGTGAGATCGTTGTGAACCGTTAGTTAAATTCAAGGTCCAGTAAACCTTCTCTACGGCTCGAGTAATAAACCGACAGTTTAGAATAATTAGAAATTCTCAAGAAATACATTAAGAGCAGATTAAGGAAAGGTTACAGATTATATGACAGGTTCTATATGCTGACTACAGGATTATCTGTAGTCTAGCTAGAGTAGAGTAGAATAGGATATGGATATGTAAAGTACTGATAGATAGAAGCTGTTCACTCTTAATTCGGAAATACAGGCGGTAACTTGTTATCGGTCGGGCCGCCGAGTTGGATGATTTAAAAATTGAGATCGTTACACTTATTATATAACTTATTTTAATCTTGAAACATGCAATATTCTTTAGTCAATAATATAATTTCTTTATTTACTATTTAACATACATATTAATTCTAAATAAAGCTGAATTAAATATAAGTATTTTATCAAGTAGTTATTAAGTTTTGTTTTCGAATTTTCGTAGGTCCTGCACATTATTATAAATTGAAAAATTTGACTGTGTTATAAATTAACTGAGTAAACTGAAACTATTTCTTGGACCCTTCTGAGCGTCAGCGTAGTTGACCATCCAAGCGCCTATGTAGATTAGTTTTACTAACGGGGACACATACCATCCTACAGTAGTTGTAACTCCAGTTCTTCATAGTCGACCTGTGTTGCAGTAACTTAATTGAGCCTGTTTAGATGGGTCAGTATGCTGACTCTGCTGCACGTAACTTGTTGGTAGAATGAAGAAGGTCGGGGGCAGGAATAAAGTGCAACTTAAAATTCATAGGCAGCACAGGTAGCTCTTGCGGCAGCACGTATTTTTATTGGGCATTATGAGTCATGTGATCCTTCCAGTTTCAAGCATTGCAGAGTGTAGTTGTTACTTTGTATGATTTGTCGATGCATTTCTTTCACCGACTGAAGACAGCAAGGGCAGCAAGTTGATTGATGTATTCACAAAGGGCATTTTTAGGCACCTCAAAGCGCGCCTTATACTGACCCTTATAAACAGGGTCATTCTCATCAAGACTATGACCATGTTTGACCCTATTTAGACAGGTCAGTATGCTGCCTCTGCCTCACTAAAACTTGTTGGTAAGAAGATGGTTGGGGGCAGGAATGAAGTATCACTCTACCTACAGATTTCGTACGACAGAGTCAGCATACTGACCTGTGTAAACTGGGTCTATCAGGCAGGCTATCATTGAGACATCCTGACCTCTATAGGCAACCTGGTGCGAGGTCATCTGGAAAATAGTGCTAACTTTGATTGGTCTTGCCGTAAATGGCAAACCATATAATCAGATTGTCATTGCAACAACCTGAGCTGAACCTAGTTTGAATCTTTGGTGTTTAGTATAGGAAACGATTTTTTTGTAAAAACAAATGTGCAGCTTTCTCTGGAAACTTCATCCCTCAACCAGAAAAGAGTTTTGATATGATTTTTACCAGAATAATTTTACACAAAAGTCTTTAAAGAACAAAGATAATTTCATTTAAAATCAAGTAGGAAGCTAGTGAAGATGGACAACTGAGTCCGAATAATTAATTAATTTCTTTAAGTAGTGTTTTTTATAAACGTGTAATAAAGCAATAAAGGTAATTTTATTAGAAAAAACGTCTGCTCGTTTTGTTCTTTAAAGGTAAAAAATAGCTCTACGGTGTTTTCCAGAAACTCTGTGAAATAGACATTTATTGATTTTTTTTTCTTATATTCAATTTCAGATGAAATATAATTAACTAAAACCGAAACTGTATCTCGCTCAACATTCATTACTAATTTAGATGAGAAGCTAAGAAATCGATTTCAAATAATTAAAGAGTGGCGGGTGAGCTATATCCTTTATATCCATTATCGTTATTTAACTTCCTTTCACCCATGTATTAAGTGGCTATATTCCGTCTTTTATGAAATTCGAACGCAGTCCAGTCCTTGATGCATGCTCTCTTTTTCGTGAGAATTGAAAGCATCTGGTTTTGCTTTCCTTCCGCTTTCCGTTTACTTAAGAAATATCCTGTTTTCCCTCTTGAGAAAATTCCTTCCAGCTATTGCACAAGTTTTATTGAAATCTATAAAATCAATACATATATGTATATATACAATTGTATTTGGGTGTGTGTGGTAAAGAAGAATCTAAAAGAATCTCTTCCATTATAGAAGTCCGTCACCATTGGCTAGTGTGGATAGAATAGCAGCATTTTATTGAAATACTACATGACTTTTATGACACATAAGTAATAGTACAAATCAAGTTATTGCAAGGTTACAAATTAGTTGAAATATATTTAAAAATATAATGAAAATATATTATTAGTATCGTCACCATCGTCATCTTTTAATTACAAGATGGATTGATGATATTAGAGAGAGGCTAGACTATGAGTAGTTCAATAAGCTTTGCGCTTGACCTATTGTGTATTCTCTTAAACGCTACAAGAATCGGTTAAATTTATTGAAATGGATGCAATAGGAAATTTAAAAATTGCTCTCTCCACCCTATGCTTCCTACCTCATGCAGCTCATTAGCATATGGAAGTTTGATAACCTGCGCATTTAAGTACAAAGATCTGGGCAATTGACGAAAAATCATTAGTTTCATCTTGAATATATGTAGTAACGATAGACACCTCATGAATTTTAACGGTTAACTTGAATTACGCTTCCCACACATTCTTCCCACTTATATTTCATATGGGGTTTACTAACTATATTGATAGTCGACCCACGACTTAACTAGTGAGGTTCAGTGACTGATAATTATATTAATAGCACAGTAATTAGGCTCCGACATAGGTATCCCATTGCTTTATTAGCTCATCGGTCATTTTATTAGTTTGAATATACATACATATATGTGCCGTCATTAATTTGGTGGTAACAAATGTTAAACGAATCTCAGAGGTGAGGTGATAATATTCAATCTTCGTAAATTCATGCAAAATTTACTAAGGCGGCATTTAAGAAAGGTGATCGTCATAAAAGTCGCTATCCCCTAAGTGCATGCAGTCCTTCTTGGAAATTCCTATTGAAATTCCCCTTGTAAAAATATTGCTATCCCTTTAAGTGTATGACATTGTAAAGTTGAGACTGCTGCCTGAGCCCGAATGATGTCTTCATTCAAGTCTTTGAAAGTGGCGCAGGCAGTTCGAATTAACTGTGAGTACCAGGAGTTGGTCATAAGAGTGCTATTAGTTAGTAGTGTTAGTATTGTGAGTGCCATTAGTTGATTTAGTTAATGTTATTAATAATTCGTCTTATGATACCAAAAAGTATATATGCAAAGTAGCTTAACTTAAGTGCGTGTGTAAGGTAGAATATGTAGAAATAAATACATGCGTAGTGCGAGGAAGCATTGCATTGAAGAGTGCGTCTCTATTGATAAGATGTGTGTCATCGCGCGTATTGGTAAATTGTTAGCCGTGTGTCGGAAAGTGTGTGTCACGTGTGTACGGTAGATTAACCCTGTGTGTGTGTCCTCCCCACTAGTATATTAGCATGGTAATGATTATTAGCCGTAGCCTTAAGCTCACTGAGTATATTAAATACTCATGCTCTCCCTTCTATTTTAATCTGATTGCAGATGAGCTCCATGGATGACGGCCGTCGGGAGGGACAAGCTTCGTAAAAAGAGATTTCCTTATGTAACTTTATAAAGTGTGTAAAAATAAAATTATTAAAAGCGTTCTAAAATTTTTCAATGCCCTTTATTATTTCAGAAGTGGGATTGTCAATCCATAAATGGTATCAAACCCTGGGGCTCGTCTGTAGTGAGGAATTTGTGTAGGGCTTTACATTGAAACAAAACCAAAATAGTAGTGCACGTCTCGTAGACATAGTGATATCTAAACTATTGAAATAAACTCATTGATCGTTGTGTCATTCACCTTTTTTTTTAATAAATTCAAGTGAAATCTATCCAAACGTGAAATGGCATCTGGATACTGGGAAGAAGAAAAGGTAGCGGATCGACAAATCGTTGTGCGTGAACAGCAAGATCGGGAATTAAGTAATTCCATAGAATTGTCCTCACCTATTAGCTTTTCAAACGGTGAAGGCAGTTCTACTTCGGGCCAGTTAATAGCGATAGCACCCGGCGTAAGTGACAATATTAATGGAACTCGAACTCCGTATCTTGGTCCAAGGGGCGGTGCAGATATAGTCCCAAGTTTCGATCCTGAAGATAAAAACCAAAACGTTCAAAAATGGTTGAATAAAATTGATGAATTAAGATCAATTTACGAATGGAATGAAAAGGAAACTATTTACTATGCAATATCGAAACTCAAAGGTCTGGCTCATATCTGGTATCAGAGTCTTACAACTATCAATCTTAACTGGAGTGAATGGAAGCTTAAACTAAAGGAGGCTTTTCCCATACAATCTAATTATGCACGACAACTCCAAGAAATGCTGAATCGCGTAAAAAGAAGAGATGAATCCATGCAGAATTATTTTTATCAGAAATTGTGTTTACTTAATATCTGCGAAATATATGGCGAAAAGGCAGTTTCTTGTATTATAGAGGGAATACCCAATACCACCATCCAAGCGGCGGCTAACGTTTCAAATTATTCACGCCCGGACTTGTTATTAAGTTATTTAAGAACGATTCCTGAAGAACGATCGATTTCTTATTATCCGAATAAAATTGAAAGTATTCGAAAACCTTTCAAGAAGTTTAGTGATCCTACAAGTGTAACAGACCAAAGAAAATGTTATGGCTGCGGTACTAGAAATCATATCGTGTCCAACTGTCCCAACAAGAAACATAAGTGCAACAAATGTGAAAGCTATCATTTTGGAGAATGTCGACAGATATTGAAGCAACAACAACAGAAACAAGTACTTGTCCTCGGAGGGAGCAGAGATCAAGGTAATAAATATTTTATGACAGCCTTAATAAATAGCATTCCAGTAGAAGTATTTGTTGATTTCGGTGCCAGTTGTAATATTATGAAACTTGATACCTTACATAAACTTAGTCTTCAGTATATGAAACGTGTGATGAACATAAAAGGGTTTGGAGGTAGTGTCGTTGAGTCTTTGGGGGTAGCTGAAAATGTCGAAGTAAAATTAGACGAGGCGAGTGCTAAAGTTGACTTCGTAGTAGTCCAAAACCACACGATAAAAATTCCAGCAATTATTGGGCAAATATTCACAGAGCAGCCGCATATTTTAGTTTTTAAGAATTCGGAACAATTACGGATATATGATAGACATTTTAGTGAGCTCCCATGTGTAATAGATCTGCCAACAACTAAAACAAATTTTATCATTAACGAAACAACAGTAATTCCACCCGAACATGCGATGAACGTTAAATGCGGCTCCGGAGAGAATGGAGTATTCTTTTTTGATACTAGCGTGAGGATGAAAGAAAATTCTGAGTACTGTGTATTACGATGTGTTGTGCAAACCGATATTAAAGGGGACTGTCTTTTACCTGTTGTTAATTGTTCGAATAGTGAGATCATTCTTAAACCAAACTCTGTGCTGGCAAGGGGACAACACGGTATATTTGAGTCCGAGAAAATATTAACCATTGATAAAAATGATAAAAACCTGGCGCTTGCCGAAATAGATATAGGAGATAGCTTAGATTTGAGACAAAAATTGGATCTTCTACACCTTCTAAAGAAATACAGAGATTGTTTCACACATACCCTTGAAGATTTAGGTTGTACCAAAACCACTGAGTTACAAATAGAACTAGTGGATAATAAACCGGTCACCTACAAACCTTACAGGATGAATCCTAGCAATCGGGAAAAGGTTAAGGAAATGGTAGATGACCTTCTCAAGCACAATATAGTAAGGGAATCTAACTCCCCGTTTTCGAGTCCAGTCATTTTAGTACAAAAGAAAAATGGAGAACAAAGATTATGTATAGATTACCGAATGATAAATAGGAAAATAAAACGTGATCGTTTTCCGCTGCCTAGAATCGACGACCAATTGGATCACCTACAGGGTTATGAGTACTTTTCAACCTTAGATATGACGTCTGGATACTACCAAGTGCCTATTGCTGAATCTTCAAAGTACATAACCTCATTCGTTACATCAGACGGACAGTACGAGTTCAATAGAATGCCATTCGGAATCTCTACTGCTCCCAGCGTATTTCAGCGAATGATAAACAAAGTGCTTGGACCCCTAAGAGGAACAATAGCAGTTGCATACCTGGATGACATACTAATCCCATCATCGGATGTTAATCAAGGAATGGACAGGTTAGAGACCATCTTAACAGCCCTTCGAGTACATAATTTAACTCTCAATCCAAAAAAATGCCACTTCTTTAAAACATCGATTTTTTATTTGGGATTTGAAATAGATAAGGATGGTATGAAGCCGGGATTAGAGAAAACAAAAAGCATTAACAATTTTCCAGTCCCAAAAAGTGTACATCAGGTGAGGCAGTTCATAGGACTGACCGGATTTTTCAGACATTTTATAAGGGATTACGCTATTATTACCCAGTCTCTAACAAATTTAACCAAAAAGGATGTGAAATGGGTGTGGGGCACAAATGAACAGGAAGCCTTTGAGAAATTAAAGATACTGCTCACAAATAGACCAGTGATTGCAATTTATAATCCGAAAGCGGAAACAGAGGTGCACACAGACGCTAGCAAGTTAGGTATAGGAGGAATACTATTGCAGAAAACGGACGAAAGTAAACTACGACCTGTGGCCTATTATAGTAGAAACACTACAAAAGCAGAGCAAAATTACCACTCTTATGAGTTAGAAACGCTAGCAGTAGTAGAGACTCTAAAAAAATTCAGAGTGTACTTACTTGAATTGGACTTCAAAGTTGTGACAGATTGTCATGCAATAAAAATGGCAGCAAATAAAAAAGACCTCATACCCAGAATAGCCCGCTGGTGGCTGACACTGCTAGAGTTTACATTCACCGTCGAATACAGACCTGGAGCAAAGATGCTGCACGTGGATGCACTAAGCAGAAACCCTATTCAGGAATCCGAGGAAGTTTTCCGCATTGAAACAGCTGATTGGGTCCTCGCCAACCAATTAAATGATGACAAAATAAAAGCCGTTCGAGAAATACTAGGTAGGTCACCAAGTAGCGACTATGAGAGGAAAACTCATCAGGAATATAAAATAGAAGATGGAAGGATCTATCGAATCACGGATACGGGGTTGAAGTGGCTAGTGCCTAAGGGCATGAGAAGTGAAATAGTACGAACGGCACATGATGAGCTTGGGCACTTTGCGTTAGAGAAAACTCTTAAGAAACTGTGTGAAACATATTGGTTCCCTGGAATGCGCAAATATATACAACGGTATATCAATAGTTGTATACCTTGCCTGTACCACAAGCAACCTAAGGGAAAACGTGAAGGATTATTATACCCAATTCCAAAGAATGAAATACCATTTCAAACCATCCATATGGATCATTTGGGACCATTTGTAAGGAGCACTACTGGCAAAAAGTACATAATAGTGTCGGTTGAGGCTTTCACAAAATATACAATGTTATACACCACCAAAGATACTAAAACCCAGCCTGCTCTACGCTTTCTAGATCAAATAATAAAACAATTTGGAGTACCGCAGAGAATAATAACGGATAAAGGAACTTGCTACACCTCCAAATTGTTTAAGAAGTATTGCGAAAGATTAGGAATGCAACATATTCAGAACGCAGTGTCTACACCCCGAGCCAATGGACAAGTAGAGAGGTTCAACTCAACGATTCTGGCAGCATTGGCTACTTCAGCTAAGGAAGACGATAAATGGGATAAAGAAATAGATAGAGTTCAGTTTGCGTTGAACAACACCGTGCATAGCATAACGCAAAAGACTCCAAGTGAACTACTCTTCGGTTTTAAACCTAGGGCCAAAGGAGATTCTTTACTCAGCAGCATTGTGGGAAAAACAGGAAGCCAATTTTATGATCGTGATGAGGACAGAAGAGAGGTCGGTGAGAGAATAAAAAAAAGTCAGTTTAAACAAAAGGAGAGATATGACAGAAAAAGAAGGTCAGGCAAAAGTTACAAGATAGGAGACCTCGTTCTTGTAAAAAAGAATACAGCGGCCGAGGGTCAGAGCAGAAAACTAGTTTCCAAATATAAGGGACCATTCAGAATAATAAAGAAACTTATTAACGATCGCTATATAGTCGGAGAACTACCAGGATCGCATCGTTCATTAAGAGCTAAGTATGAAAATGTCGAGGCAGTAGATCATTTAAAGAGATGGATTCCAAAAGGCGGCAAATCGGGTACCGACTCTGACGGGACCATGAACGAGGACGTTCAAGATGTCAGGATGGTCGAGCTGTTAAACGAATCTCAGAGGTGAGGTGATAATATTCAATCTTCGTAAATTCATGCAAAATTTACTAAGGCGGCATTTAAGAAAGGTGATCGTCATAAAAGTCGCTATCCCCTAAGTGCATGCAGTCCTTCTTGGAAATTCCTATTGAAATTCCCCTTGTAAAAATATTGCTATCCCTTTAAGTGTATGACATTGTAAAGTTGAGACTGCTGCCTGAGCCCGAATGATGTCTTCATTCAAGTCTTTGAAAGTGGCGCAGGCAGTTCGAATTAACTGTGAGTACCAGGAGTTGGTCATAAGAGTGCTATTAGTTAGTAGTGTTAGTATTGTGAGTGCCATTAGTTGATTTAGTTAATGTTATTAATAATTCGTCTTATGATACCAAAAAGTATATATGCAAAGTAGCTTAACTTAAGTGCGTGTGTAAGGTAGAATATGTAGAAATAAATACATGCGTAGTGCGAGGAAGCATTGCATTGAAGAGTGCGTCTCTATTGATAAGATGTGTGTCATCGCGCGTATTGGTAAATTGTTAGCCGTGTGTCGGAAAGTGTGTGTCACGTGTGTACGGTAGATTAACCCTGTGTGTGTGTCCTCCCCACTAGTATATTAGCATGGTAATGATTATTAGCCGTAGCCTTAAGCTCACTGAGTATATTAAATACTCATGCTCTCCCTTCTATTTTAATCTGATTGCAGATGAGCTCCATGGATGACGGCCGTCGGGAGGGACAAGCTTCGTAAAAAGAGATTTCCTTATGTAACTTTATAAAGTGTGTAAAAATAAAATTATTAAAAGCGTTCTAAAATTTTTCAATGCCCTTTATTATTTCAGAAGTGGGATTGTCAATCCATAAATGGTATCAAACCCTGGGGCTCGTCTGTAGTGAGGAATTTGTGTAGGGCTTTACATTGAAACAAAACCAAAATAGTAGTGCACGTCTCGTAGACATAGTGATATCTAAACTATTGAAATAAACTCATTGATCGTTGTGTCATTCACCTTTTTTTTTAATAAATTCAAGTGAAATCTATCCAAACGTGAAATGGCATCTGGATACTGGGAAGAAGAAAAGGTAGCGGATCGACAAATCGTTGTGCGTGAACAGCAAGATCGGGAATTAAGTAATTCCATAGAATTGTCCTCACCTATTAGCTTTTCAAACGGTGAAGGCAGTTCTACTTCGGGCCAGTTAATAGCGATAGCACCCGGCGTAAGTGACAATATTAATGGAACTCGAACTCCGTATCTTGGTCCAAGGGGCGGTGCAGATATAGTCCCAAGTTTCGATCCTGAAGATAAAAACCAAAACGTTCAAAAATGGTTGAATAAAATTGATGAATTAAGATCGATTTACGAATGGAATGAAAAGGAAACTATTTACTATGCAATATCGAAACTCAAAGGTCTGGCTCATATCTGGTATCAGAGTCTTACAACTATCAATCTTAACTGGAGTGAATGGAAGCTTAAACTAAAGGAGGCTTTTCCCATACAATCTAATTATGCACGACAACTCCAAGAAATGCTGAATCGCGTAAAAAGAAGAGATGAATCCATGCAGAATTATTTTTATCAGAAATTGTGTTTACTTAATATCTGCGAAATATATGGCGAAAAGGCAGTTTCTTGTATTATAGAGGGAATACCCAATACCACCATCCAAGCGGCGGCTAACGTTTCAAATTATTCACGCCCGGACTTGTTATTAAGTTATTTAAGAACGATTCCTGAAGAACGATCGATTTCTTATTATCCGAATAAAATTGAAAGTATTCGAAAACCTTTCAAGAAGTTTAGTGATCCTACAAGTGTAACAGACCAAAGAAAATGTTATGGCTGCGGTACTAGAAATCATATCGTGTCCAACTGTCCCAACAAGAAACATAAGTGCAACAAATGTGAAAGCTATCATTTTGGAGAATGTCGACAGATATTGAAGCAACAACAACAGAAACAAGTACTTGTCCTCGGAGGGAGCAGAGATCAAGGTAATAAATATTTTATGACAGCCTTAATAAATAGCATTCCAGTAGAAGTATTTGTTGATTTCGGTGCCAGTTGTAATATTATGAAACTTGATACCTTACATAAACTTAGTCTTCAGTATATGAAACGTGTGATGAACATAAAAGGGTTTGGAGGTAGTGTCGTTGAGTCTTTGGGGGTAGCTGAAAATGTCGAAGTAAAATTAGACGAGGCGAGTGCTAAAGTTGACTTCGTAGTAGTCCAAAACCACACGATAAAAATTCCAGCAATTATTGGGCAAATATTCACAGAGCAGCCGCATATTTTAGTTTTTAAGAATTCGGAACAATTACGGATATATGATAGACATTTTAGTGAGCTCCCATGTGTAATAGATCTGCCAACAACTAAAACAAATTTTATCATTAACGAAACAACAGTAATTCCACCCGAACATGCGATGAACGTTAAATGCGGCTCCGGAGAGAATGGAGTATTCTTTTTTGATACTAGCGTGAGGATGAAAGAAAATTCTGAGTACTGTGTATTACGATGTGTTGTGCAAACCGATATTAAAGGGGACTGTCTTTTACCTGTTGTTAATTGTTCGAATAGTGAGATCATTCTTAAACCAAACTCTGTGCTGGCAAGGGGACAACACGGTATATTTGAGTCCGAGAAAATATTAACCATTGATAAAAATGATAAAAACCTGGCGCTTGCCGAAATAGATATAGGAGATAGCTTAGATTTGAGACAAAAATTGGATCTTCTACACCTTCTAAAGAAATACAGAGATTGTTTCACACATACCCTTGAAGATTTAGGTTGTACCAAAACCACTGAGTTACAAATAGAACTAGTGGATAATAAACCGGTCACCTACAAACCTTACAGGATGAATCCTAGCAATCGGGAAAAGGTTAAGGAAATGGTAGATGACCTTCTCAAGCACAATATAGTAAGGGAATCTAACTCCCCGTTTTCGAGTCCAGTCATTTTAGTACAAAAGAAAAATGGAGAACAAAGATTATGTATAGATTACCGAATGATAAATAGGAAAATAAAACGTGATCGTTTTCCGCTGCCTAGAATCGACGACCAATTGGATCACCTACAGGGTTATGAGTACTTTTCAACCTTAGATATGACGTCTGGATACTACCAAGTGCCTATTGCTGAATCTTCAAAGTACATAACCTCATTCGTTACATCAGACGGACAGTACGAGTTCAATAGAATGCCATTCGGAATCTCTACTGCTCCCAGCGTATTTCAGCGAATGATAAACAAAGTGCTTGGACCCCTAAGAGGAACAATAGCAGTTGCATACCTGGATGACATACTAATCCCATCATCGGATGTTAATCAAGGAATGGACAGGTTAGAGACCATCTTAACAGCCCTTCGAGTACATAATTTAACTCTCAATCCAAAAAAATGCCACTTCTTTAAAACATCGATTTTTTATTTGGGATTTGAAATAGATAAGGATGGTATGAAGCCGGGATTAGAGAAAACAAAAAGCATTAACAATTTTCCAGTCCCAAAAAGTGTACATCAGGTGAGGCAGTTCATAGGACTGACCGGATTTTTCAGACATTTTATAAGGGATTACGCTATTATTACCCAGTCTCTAACAAATTTAACCAAAAAGGATGTGAAATGGGTGTGGGGCACAAATGAACAGGAAGCCTTTGAGAAATTAAAGATACTGCTCACAAATAGACCAGTGATTGCAATTTATAATCCGAAAGCGGAAACAGAGGTGCACACAGACGCTAGCAAGTTAGGTATAGGAGGAATACTATTGCAGAAAACGGACGAAAGTAAACTACGACCTGTGGCCTATTATAGTAGAAACACTACAAAAGCAGAGCAAAATTACCACTCTTATGAGTTAGAAACGCTAGCAGTAGTAGAGACTCTAAAAAAATTCAGAGTGTACTTACTTGAATTGGACTTCAAAGTTGTGACAGATTGTCATGCAATAAAAATGGCAGCAAATAAAAAAGACCTCATACCCAGAATAGCCCGCTGGTGGCTGACACTGCTAGAGTTTACATTCACCGTCGAATACAGACCTGGAGCAAAGATGCTGCACGTGGATGCACTAAGCAGAAACCCTATTCAGGAATCCGAGGAAGTTTTCCGCATTGAAACAGCTGATTGGGTCCTCGCCAACCAATTAAATGATGACAAAATAAAAGCCGTTCGAGAAATACTAGGTAGGTCACCAAGTAGCGACTATGAGAGGAAAACTCATCAGGAATATAAAATAGAAGATGGAAGGATCTATCGAATCACGGATACGGGGTTGAAGTGGCTAGTGCCTAAGGGCATGAGAAGTGAAATAGTACGAACGGCACATGATGAGCTTGGGCACTTTGCGTTAGAGAAAACTCTTAAGAAACTGTGTGAAACATATTGGTTCCCTGGAATGCGCAAATATATACAACGGTATATCAATAGTTGTATACCTTGCCTGTACCACAAGCAACCTAAGGGAAAACGTGAAGGATTATTATACCCAATTCCAAAGAATGAAATACCATTTCAAACCATCCATATGGATCATTTGGGACCATTTGTAAGGAGCACTACTGGCAAAAAGTACATAATAGTGTCGGTTGAGGCTTTCACAAAATATACAATGTTATACACCACCAAAGATACTAAAACCCAGCCTGCTCTACGCTTTCTAGATCAAATAATAAAACAATTTGGAGTACCGCAGAGAATAATAACGGATAAAGGAACTTGCTACACCTCCAAATTGTTTAAGAAGTATTGCGAAAGATTAGGAATGCAACATATTCAGAACGCAGTGTCTACACCCCGAGCCAATGGACAAGTAGAGAGGTTCAACTCAACGATTCTGGCAGCATTGGCTACTTCAGCTAAGGAAGACGATAAATGGGATAAAGAAATAGATAGAGTTCAGTTTGCGTTGAACAACACCGTGCATAGCATAACGCAAAAGACTCCAAGTGAACTACTCTTCGGTTTTAAACCTAGGGCCAAAGGAGATTCTTTACTCAGCAGCATTGTGGGAAAAACAGGAAGCCAATTTTATGATCGTGATGAGGACAGAAGAGAGGTCGGTGAGAGAATAAAAAAAAGTCAGTTTAAACAAAAGGAGAGATATGACAGAAAAAGAAGGTCAGGCAAAAGTTACAAGATAGGAGACCTCGTTCTTGTAAAAAAGAATACAGCGGCCGAGGGTCAGAGCAGAAAACTAGTTTCCAAATATAAGGGACCATTCAGAATAATAAAGAAACTTATTAACGATCGCTATATAGTCGGAGAACTACCAGGATCGCATCGTTCATTAAGAGCTAAGTATGAAAATGTCGAGGCAGTAGATCATTTAAAGAGATGGATTCCAAAAGGCGGCAAATCGGGTACCGACTCTGACGGGACCATGAACGAGGACGTTCAAGATGTCAGGATGGTCGAGCTGTTAAACGAATCTCAGAGGTGAGGTGATAATATTCAATCTTCGTAAATTCATGCAAAATTTACTAAGGCGGCATTTAAGAAAGGTGACCGTCATAAAAGTCGCTATCCCCTAAGTGCATGCAGTCCTTCTTGGAAATTCCTATTGAAATTCCCCTTGTAAAAATATTGCTATCCCTTTAAGTGTATGACATTGTAAAGTTGAGACTGCTGCCTGAGCCCGAATGATGTCTTCATTCAAGTCTTTGAAAGTGGCGCAGGCAGTTCGAATTAACTGTGAGTACCAGGAGTTGGTCATAAGAGTGCTATTAGTTAGTAGTGTTAGTATTGTGAGTGCCATTAGTTGATTTAGTTAATGTTATTAATAATTCGTCTTATGATACCAAAAAGTATATATGCAAGTAGCTTAACTTAAGTGCGTGTGTAAGGTAGAATATGTAGAAATAAATACATGCGTAGTGCGAGGAAGCATTGCATTGAAGAGTGCGTCTCTATTGATAAGATGTGTGTCATCGCGCGTATTGGTAAATTGTTAGCCGTGTGTCGGAAAGTGTGTGTCACGTGTGTACGGTAGATTAACCCTGTGTGTGTCCTCCCCACTAGTATATTAGCATGGTAATGATTATTAGCCGTAGCCTTAAGCTCACTGAGTATATTAAATACTCATGCTCTCCCTTCTATTTTAATCTGATTGCAGATGAGCTCCATGGATGACGGCCGTCGGGAGGGACAAGCTTCGTAAAAAGAGATTTCCTTATGTAACTTTATAAAGTGTGTAAAAATAAAATTATTAAAAGCGTTCTAAAATTTTTCAATGCCCTTTATTACAAATAGAATCAACAAGGCCTTAACATTAAAAAATCCCTGTATTGTGAAAAGCTACAGGGACATCGTAAAGCAAAAAAGTTTATCGACACGTCTGGCGGAAAAACAAAAGAACTCCTACATTGCCCATTGAGGTATCACATATACAAGATGGACTTGGCTGACACTTCAATTTTCCGCTTCTGTCAAGATACTCACGAAACCTCGGAGCACCTGCTCTGCACCTACGAAGAATTGGTGACGCGGAGATTACTCCACCTCGAACGTGTTTTTCCTCCACCAAACTTCGTGTGGAACCTAAGTTCCAGAATGATTCTGGACTTCATTAAGAGTCTAAACCAGGAAGGAGATCTTTCAGGTCCCAGTTTATGCGAGGTCAACTCCTGAACCCCTCAACAAATCTAAATATAAATCTAAGGCCTGAACATAATTTGACTTAACTTTTTCATAAGTTTGACATAAAAAATATCCGATTTTGTACATATATTTGAATACTGGTTGAGACTTGCTGACAGAGAGTTGAATTAGCGCAATATAACTTAAGGTGTAATTTCAAAATTGTACTAAACCCTTACACCCGAACAAAAAATGTTGCTTATATTTAAGAAAAATTTGATGGAGGGCATTTCCAGGAGTATAAGGAAACTATGAAAAATGCAAAAAAAAATCCAGAATTTTGAGTTTTCCTGAAAAGCTGCCCTCACGATCGTGACACTTAGGTATAATCTACAAGTCTCACAATAGTGAGTGTTATCTTCCTAATTTGGTTTTTCTTAAAAAAAAAAACAAAAACAACGAATTAAGTACTATTCATTATTTATTTATTTGAATAACCTCCTCATTAATCAGTTTTTATCATTTAAGAATAAATTGAACCTTCTTCTAACTAATTATCTAACAAAAATCAAGAAAATTCTCAAAATTAACAAAGTCAACCTCTCATAAACTTAAAATCATAGAACTAAAATTATTTCAACTTTTAGGAACGAAAAATAGATCACAAATTATTTTAAAATATAATAAGAATAGCAAAAATTAACCAAGTTTACTAAATATTATGGTTTGTGGTGATAAAATTGAAAACAGTTTGGTTTCGAGAAAGACACAGGTAAACACCACACTTGGAACATTTGATCTTTGATCGGCTATGGCATCCCTCCATCATGCAAGACCTTGGTGCCTTTATGTCATCAAACACAGCTACGTGATCATATCCATCATATCTTTTGCCCTGTGATGGGCGTATTGGTCTGTATTGCCTATTGATAGGAGGTAGCTCGTTTTTAGAATCGACGTCTACGTCGTAGCGGAAAGTTGGTTAAAGTGTCAGCAACACTGAACCGAAAATCCAGTAGTATCAGAATGTCCTTTCTCGGGTAACTAATTACTACGCAATAATTTTTGTATAGTCGCCAAGAATTGACTAACGCCAAATCCAAAAAGTGGATGATAACTTTCAAGGCCCATTTTTTTGTCTTTATGAAGGTACGGTAATATTCCATTTGCTGATCCCATATGTTGGTTGTACTGTTGGATAATTTTAGGAGCCGCTACGTCAATGTAACGTCTTTGTGTTTTATCCCACCGTTTGACGATAGTACCCGACGAAGATCCTGTACAATTAGATGCCATAATCACGGACTTGTTGTCTCTCCATTTGATGATGACGGTCGAATTCCTGGTGTATTGCTGACTCTCGCCGCGAATCATAGCCGAATCTTGTTTGAGTTTGCAAGCAGCTCGGTCTGGGATGCGATTAAACATGATTGTGCCAGTGCTGTGTATATTTCTCCGATTCATTTCTTCCAATAAAGGTACCGTAGTGAAAAAACGATCATGATACACACAACTTCCTGGAGGGACACTTCTTGTCAAATGGAGTATGACAGAAGGTCGCACACCCAAAGACGTATCAGCAAACATTATATTAGCGTTTCTATAAATCTCGAAATCGACCATCAGACCTTCGCTAGTAGTTAGAACAAAATTTTTGAAACCAACTGGTCGTGGTTTATTTTTAACGACCGGACGCAAAGAACATCGGCCAGTGAAAGGTATCATCTGCTCATCTATGGAACAATATGACGGAACTCTTTCCAGTTTGTTGCATGTGTCTTGTACTCGTTTGATTATCGGTTGTACCTTCTAAAGTGGATTGTTAGTCTCAGTTTTAGTTGGCTGATCGTGATTAACTACATGAAGAGCATTGCGTAAAGTTAGAAATCGGTCGCGAACTATTTTGTCGGCAATAAGTACAATCCTCATATTAGCTCGCCAGTACATCGGCATTCGTGGGTATGGAAGGCATCCTATGAGAATATGCACACCAAAAACTTTAGCTATTTCCGCTTTTGTAGCTTTGAGTGCTTGGCCAGTCTCTCGCATGTGATATAAGTTTGTACACCGAGCAGTATCCTCGTAGAAACCTTCATCAAAATAATCATGAAAATATTCGGATGGTATGTGAACTGTGTTTTTTGGTACGGTTACAATATATTCATGTGGTTTATCGGTAAAAGGAATATTCTTCCAGGTGTCTCCATGACCACGTTGCTGCAGATTTCGCTGAGTCGCCGTAGTACGAGAACGTCCTCTGCGCGACTGCACTCGCTGCGAAGTAGTACCACGAGACCTCCTTCTGCTTCTAATTTGTCGCGAAGTAGTACTACATATGAGAGCGTCCCCTATTTGGGGACGTTACCCAGCTTATACGTTCAGGTTCTATTTCATCGGCTGAACCTTCAGAGCACTCGTCCATGCCCATAAGTTCAGCGAGAACACGCGGCTCTGTTTCTGAATCTTGTTCGTCGTGGAATTCTTCAATGTCTAACTCGGTTCTATCGCCAAGGACTTCTAAGATACGATCATCAGATATAGCAAGCACCATAACAAAACAAAAATAACTACTTAGCCACAATACCAACTTTTAATCAATAAACAAAAAACTACGTTGAAATCAATTTATAGGGTTACGACCGAAGGGCCACGACCGTGATACTTAAAGTTTAGGTACAATTTGTTTCTAATTCAGAAAACAAAATAGCAAAAATAGTTTGTATTTCATTTGATTTGTGTTTATATTATAAAATGAAACAAAAATAATACTCAAAATATACGATTAAACAATACAACACAATACTTACACGTGCCACCGCTCGGATCAAAATACGTGGCTATCTTTTACCTCCGATTGTAACAAACTAACAACTCTGTATATGCACTTTTTGGTCTAGTGAGAAAATATGTATGTACATTTTCTATTCCTATTACGCTGAAAATACTTATTTGAAGGCCTCATGTTTTCAAGAGGAATTTGGATCAAATATTTTGCTCAATAGTATGGCGCAACTCAAAATTGGCGAAATCTCTGACAATGCCTAGAATTTGAAGCTCTATTTTCTTACGTAAATTCCGTCAATAACGCATTTTTCTTTTCCTGAAATGTTTTTATTAAAACTATTGCATTTCGTTTCTCCAATAATACATCTAAATAAAGGTGAAAAACTTCACCCCATCTGATGATTATAGTCAAAACGTACAATACCATTGTAATTTATCTTATCTAGTTAGTGTCCCTTAACGCTTGTGTCAATACCTGCATACCTGAGTATGTTTTAATTTTAGAAACAATAAAACTCTACATACTTAATCTTTGAAATTTTTCGTCAACCACTTTAGTTATCCTTAAGTATTTGTAGCTAATATATGCTTAAAACTCTTAGGACATGGCTCCTCAAAAAAAGGGTGCGTTCACCGACACGATAGCGTCTTGTAGTGTAGTGTTAGCGTAGCGAAGTAAACATATGTCAAAAGAATTACTTTGACAGTTAATTACTACGGTGGTGACTTTGGCACGGTGAACGAAAGAAAGCGCAGCGTAGTGTAGTAAAAAATTTGAATTTTAAGAATTCGAGTTTTTTAACATAAAATAGTAAAATAGGATCAGGATTTTTGAATGAAGTTATTTGATTTGCCTTCCGCTATGTAATTTCAGCTATTGATGTCTGAAATGCAAAATTTATATTACCCTATAATTAGTTGTTAACTTTTATATTTTTCTCGCTGGAGGTTATATTAAGTTCCCACTACTTCAATTCTTCTATTACTTGTTTTGCTATAATGTGAATCTATGTAACGTTTATGATATGCTCAAATAAATAAATAAATGTTTATGTTTATATTTTTATTTTCTTAAAAATTTAAAAGTAATAAATCCTAGAAGATTTACAATTGCCCATTTTCTTATAATTTTCCAATCTTCTAATCCTAGCCTAACTAAGTTACCATGTTATTGTCGTCCTTCCTTCTGTTTCCGTGGTTACACATCATTTCGCCACATTGCGCTACAAGTCACTCTCAGTCGACTCAGTGAACGCAGAAGAACGTGAAAGGAAGTGTTTCGGTAGCGTTTATCTGTCATTTTTCGAGCTCACGAAGTAGTGACAAAAAGTCACTTTTTGCGCGCTTTTTTTCTGTCGTTGAACGCATCCATATGGCTGGATTACATTAACAACGCCCACGACGGTATGGTCGTTGTCGTCGTCGTCAAATACCGAACAAAACGCCGGGCAAGTTACATTAACACTGGGCGGCAGCGCCATACCTTAATTTCCCTTACATTTTAGAGTTGAGTTATTTGCTTGTAATCTCTGCCGGTTTGCAATAAAATTTTTAATTAATAATAAAAAAGATATTTTCTTTTCCTTCAGTCCACATTTTTTAATATAAATTCATTTATTTTCAGAAATTCAAATATCATTTCATTTTTTCATGTTTTTATACCCTAGATGAAATCTATAGGGTATACTAAGTTTGTCATTCCGTTTCTAACACCTCGAAATAATGATGGTAGAGCAAAATGGATTGGACACCCATTCATACTATTAAAAGTTATTTTGATTTTTGCATGTCCGTCCGTCCGTCCGTCTGTCCGTCCGTCCGTGCGCACGATAACTCGAGAACGCGTATACTTAGAGAGCTGAAATTTAGTACACGGACTTTAAAAAAAAAAGTAAAATTAAGTTCGAAAACGAGACAAATCGGGCAACTCCTTCGTGGGGTTGCCATATAATAATTTCGTTTTCCGCTATACATTTGGACACTGCGTGAGAACGCGTCGACGTAGAGAGCTGAAATTTCGTAAATGATGTTTTTACTACATTAGTAAATAAAATATCAAAAATGGACTAAATCGGGCAACTTCTTCTTGGTGTTGCCATATAAAAATTTAGGTTTTTTACGTATAATTTGAAAACGATCAGTCCAAGACATTTTTATTGTACTAAAAACTTCTGCAGAGCACGAAATCCTATAAACTTGGTTATAATAACTTTTCCTGTGCGACAAACCGTTCTAGAAATATATGCGAAAAACAACTTCAAAATCAAACTTGAGTAGATCGGTGACCATACGAAATTTAATACGGGCATTCATCTAGGGTATCATAAGAATTGGTCTTAGACCAATTCTAGCTTTTTTACTTGTTTCATAATATATTTAGATAGATCATGCATATTGGCAGCAATGAAGCGTCAGCGTTAAAATTAGGATTAGAGATGGGTCGACGGATGACCACGCCGACGACGCCGGCCAATAGACCTAAATTATAAATATACGTTACTAAACTGAAAGCATACCCAGGTATGTAATACATTTTTTAGGAATGGAGATTGAAAGCAAAATAAAATGAAGTTAATCTTAATCTTATGACCAGCATTTTTACATCTGGGGAATTCTCTAGAATGCTCTACACATACAAGCTTAGTGCATATTGTGCAACATTTTCACGTGGGTCGTCGCTTACCCTTCTCTATTCAAATACCACAACAGACATTTACTTTTAGTCTGTCTGTTTGATCCTGCTGCTGGTGGCCTTGTCGGAGGTATAGAAGAGACTGGCAGTAGGTGTGTATCTTTATACATTCGATAGCTTATCTGGATCCGAAGTTCCGCATATAAGGCCTGAAACACAATTGGAGCTTTTTAGCCAGCTTGAGATTTGCTGACAATGTAAATCAATGTAGAAGAATACAATTGGAGCTTTAACTTTTTGCCAGCTTCAAGCTGGCTTGAGATTTGATAAAATTGCAAATTTCAAGCCCAATGACTGCCAACTTGAGGGAATTTTTAATGTTGCCAACTGTGCGAATGTCGAATATTAGATAAGAATGGCTTCTGTTGACACATTAAGTAAACAGCTACCAAAAATGTTAAAATGGAAGAAAACTTATAGAATTACTAAAAGATAAGCAGTTTCTGTGGGACTTAAAAAAAAAAACTTGGTACTATTTTTACATATAATTGAATTGGGACATTCAAAACCATCCAAAAAGTATGCATTTATCGTAATTTTGGAAAATCGGAAGCATTAATTGTAGTTCCTTAATAAATATTTTCGACATAAACAAGCTAAAGTTGCAAATGTTTAAACCGCCAGTTGTGTTCAATTCGGCTTTTTCAGTCAGCTTTAGCAGAAAGCTGAGCATAAAGCTGGCTGAAAAGCTTCAATTGTGTTTCAGGCCTTATGCTCTTATCTGTACAGCTGGCATTGTGAGGGCTTCAACAAGATCTTACAGAATTGTACGTTTCTTTTGGAATAGGCGGCTCAATCTCGTAAATACATTCGCATAAATTGTGTGACCACATTTTCTACTTATATATAACTAAAGCAGGAAAATTAGACAGTTCCACAAAAATATACATGTAACTATGTTTACATACCCAGGAATGTTACAGGTTGATTTAAGTCATTTCTATTATGAATTGACACAAGGGTTTAATGATCAAAATTTGTTATGTCGATTATTTCAAGACTTTGATTTTTGAATTGCACCACTCTTGCAGCCGGTGAGCGATTTGTTGTCACCAATTTAATTTTTTGCTCACTGAAATAGAAAATTTCTGTATGTGGAACAATTTTTTGATCAGCTTTTTTTTTATTTTTATATATAAAGGCAGTCTTCACAAACTCTCTTATTTGACTGTCCTTCAAAATATCATTTTGACTATAAATTGACGCTTTTGAATTTGACTCATGGTTAAAATTGTAATTTTATTAGGATAAAATATCATATTCAACTAAATTAATTAAAGCGGCCGACGAATGGCGGTGATTGTGAAAAAGAAGATTCCGCAGTCCCCCAATTGCATATAATCTTGCCGGCGATATTTTTATAAATATCACGGAGGATCTTCTAGTTTTTCCTGCAGTTATCAGCTGAAATAGAAAATACAGAAATTATCTAAATTGATAAATACAAAATGGGCAAATTTAGCAAGTAATTTAAGCGCCTCGCAATATCTGTCCAAATCAAGCCTTTTTCATCCATTTGACTGTACTGCTTGTCTTGTAAGTTGTACATTATTTTGTGATTTTGCAAATTTCTTAATTAATTTTTTTTTTTAATAACTATGTTTCGCTTTCTTTGAAATTGGCACGGCGTCTTGCAACCTCAAAACCACGAAAATAAATGCCAAAACAATTTCATTCATTTGATTTTGTTGATAGACAACAAATGGATTCGCATACCAGTTTTACAAAAATCTCGTACGTCATGAAAAATTCTAGCATACTAGATTTATCGCTATAATAATGAGAAAGGTCAGCTAAATCAAAACTGGAAACATTTTATTTAACTTTTTTATAACAAAAAAAAATAACAAAAAATTATAATTGGTCTATCTAAGACCAATTCTTATGATACCCTAGATGTATGCCCGTATGTAATTTCGTATGGCCTCTTATCTATGCAAGTTTGATTTTTGAAGTGGTTTTTCGCATATATTTCTAGAACGATTCATCGAACAGGAAAATTTAGGATTTTGAAGTTTTATTACTATTGCTAGGAAAACACCGTGTACAAAATTTCAGCTCTCTACGTCGACGAGCTCTCAGGCAGTTTTTAAATATATAGTGAAAAACGAAATTTGAGTATGACAGCTCTAGGAAGCAGTTGCCCGATTCGTCCTATTTTCGAACTCAAATTTGAATTATTTTTAAAAAAATCTGTGTGCAAAATTTCAGCTCTATACGTTGACGGGTTGTCAGGCACTGTCCACATATATAGTTAAAAACGAAATTTTTGTATGGCAACCCTACGATGGTGTTACCCGATTTGTCCAATTTACTTTTTTTTGTTTTTCAAAAAGCCCGTGTGCAAGATTTCACCTCTGTAAGTGAACACGCTCTCGAGTTATCGTGTTAACGGACAGACAGACGGATGGATAGACGGAAGGACGGCAGACGGACAGAAGGACATGCAAAAATCAAAATAACTTTTAATATTATGCGGGGGTATTCAAACCATTTTTCTCTACTAGTATTATATCTGTGCGTTACAAAGGGAATGACTGTTATAACCCCGTTTGCCGCCGTGCTTTCTTGGGAGAGAAGAGCGGCACAGGGGGAAGGCTCAGGATCTTTTCAGTACAAAAAAAACACTTTTGATTATGAATATTTGTTACACAGGATTTTATTTTATTAGAGGAAATTAAACGATTACACTTTTATTTACTTGCACGGATACATGTACTCTTTCAAACAATATCTGTTAATTATACAATTCAATTACAAACAAAACTTCTCGACTTTGAAACCCGCCGTGCTTTCGCTTTGAATACCGATCCTGAACTTCCACTTTCTTTTGATTGTCGTATATTTTTATCACGAAAAATAACTAACGCCCTTGCGTCAGCAAAAAGTATGAAGAATTTTCGTCATTGGTGCGTTCAACTGACCAATAAGACGAAAAGCAGTAAAAAATAGAACGAAAATAAACAAAAAAAATGAAAAGATAAGACGATATTTGTTGGCTTGGGTCTTGCAGTAATTTGATCTTGCTCTTGATATTTTTGAGCGATATGCAATGTGGAGTACATTAACTCCGTGAATTATGTTTACAAAAAAATGTCAAAAATGTCGAGTAAGTATTTTATATAAGTGGGCTATTTATGCGAAGTTAAGTATTTTACGAGAATAAGTAATAAGAATATTTATGCATTAGGAAAATTTATGAAGGTAAGTATTTATGCATGTTGCTGTAATTTTAAGTGTTTGTGCAGGGAAATTTATGGAGCGTGCACAGTGTGGTATTTTGAGACCACAATTTGAATGCTCATGGATTTTTAGAAATCCTCAGGAGGTAAGTAAATGTAAATGAAATGGTTGTGATTTTGGAATCACAACATCCCTTCCCCCTAAAATAAAGAAAATTCATAGCCTGGAGGGTGAGGAATTTTCTGTATAATTAAAGCCCAAGTTTCAAACAAATTTCAAATTTTGCTGATATGTATGGATAAAAGTAGAGTTTATGTACGTGGTTATAGTGGTTCCGTCGAGATAGTCTTGTTGTGTTTGCTCTTATTATTTTTTGAATTCTTTAACACATTATTTTTTTTGAATTCTTTAACACAAGTATTACTAGGTATTAGGTGTTAACTATTTTCGTATAATAGACCTTTTGAGTTTTATTAAATCTAAATCGAATAAAATTAAAGTATAATTAGTCAAAATTTAAAATATGTGGTTTTCTACAGACTAAATTACATATAAAAAATATGTTGTACAAATATTTAGACAAAAGTAAGAAACGTAATATAGTATTTAAACGCTCTAATCATATAGGTAAACTCAAGTATAATAACTAGTTATAAAAAGGTAAGTATATAAATGATATTTAATGATTAATGGTAAGGTTTTTTTTTTTTTTTTTTTTTTTAATTATATTAAATTTCTAAAGTAATGTAGTTTTATTAAGATTGAACATATCTATTTTGATAATTTTACGCATTAAACGCTATTAAAGATATACAGTTTTTGTTAATTTTTGCTAAAATTATTGAAAGCATAAGTTTTAATAACCTTACGCGCTAAACATTTTGATAATCTTACTCTTATAGTTTTATTAATTATAACCAAGAAATACCAAAAAGGTGCAAATTATTTTCATTTATATTCGTTTTCGTACAGTGTGTTGGTTCGTTTCCGAGCGAACTACCAATGAAAGTTAATTAGTTATTAAGAATGGGGATCGTTATTTATTCAATTAATTGATTTATTGCAAGAATAACACTAACAACAAAAAAGGGGGAAATTTGGAGACCGAGTTGCGATCTAGAGGATGAAATGATGTCCATTCAACCGGATTGTGATTTAATATTTCCAGAACATGAAAAATCTGGATATATGTATATATATATGTTACGCTCGAGTTAACTGAATTTGGGGTTCCTGGTACGGATTTTCCGAGTTACTATTCTCATTTTTCGTTCCTGATCTGTTTTTTCTCTGGCAAACACTACATTTCGGGTAAATAATGTATACTATTATTACTAATATTATCAGTAATGATAAGTAACCAAGCGTGTAATGGTGTACTGTGTGTGGATCTATTGGTTCCAGACTTATTTCTTCTTGTTCCTTTAAGGTGTTTATTTGCTCGGATAGTTCCTTAAGCTCGTTAGAACTAGAATATTTGATTAATCCAACACTATCAGATTTCGGCTTAAATTTAATAGTTCGGTTAAAAATTTGGGTTATGTTTAATGAAGGTACAAAATAATTTTTCAATTCAGTTACGTTCATGTTGTATGCTTTGATGGTTAAGTATTCTGTTCTCAAGTAGCAGTTATTACTTATTTAAATGATTCCGGTTCCAACCAAAGTATGGGGAGTAATATGTTGTTTACATATCACGTCTACTGAAGTATTTATTCTGGTTGCGAATAACCATTTATTTGCTTGAGACAATTGTACCCAGAAGGTTGTTTGGTTAGAGGTTCGGAAATCACATGATTGTAACCTAGAATATTCTCGTTTGAGTAGATTGACCTCACATACTGAATTATCTTTATTTCCATTAAAAATAGGGTGGATTAGTCGACAAAGGAACTGTGCTTCACTATCAGTTGCACAACTTCCTAGTTCGTGTGCATCCATATTATAATAGTGTTCACGATTATAATCGACCACTAGGTATTCAGTACTAGGTTGGATGAAAGTGAAATCTTCTTTATAGATTGTAGGTAGTGAGTGAGTTTTGAATAATTGGTAGTCTTCCTTATAAGGAAGCAGAATTCTAAATTCGTATATAATTTTGCCATTATATGCAATGGTACTCATTTTTCCCAAGCGATATATAGATAACAGATTCGTTTCCCTTAGTGTACTAGGTAGTCTAAGTTCACTGGAGATTTCTTTCCGTATTGTGATGAGGAGTGTTTCCAATTGACTGGGAGAGATAACTGAGGGATGTGGTTTTCCGTGTCTGACATCCGTTACGAGGTCAATAATTGTACTAACTACTCCTTGGTATCTTAATATCAAAAGAGTGTTAAGGGCAGTAAGCGATTCAAGTTCAGCGACAATTCTATTAGCATATGTTACGTTGTGAAGTTCATCCATAAAACCTCTAAGTGTTCTATATTTGTTGTTTAGAGTTACAAATTGCATTTGTATATCGTTTATCGATTTATTAAAGATATTGGCGGTGGTTTCCAATATCAAAGTTTGGTTTTTTATCAAAGACTTCAAATATTCTTCGTTATTTTTTAATTTTTCGATTTCCCTATCATAATAGGTAGCATCTTCTTCATTTAGGATGCCAAAAAGAGGTTTGCCTATTGTTCCCACTATACCTAATAACGATCGCTTTATCCTCAGTTTTGGATCTAACAGGATAATGTTTTGCTCAATGTCATGTATCAGGTGATTCATTTCCAACACCGTGTGATTACAGACCTGTGAAAACGCTGGTTCGTTCCTTAACACATCGCACAAGTCATTAATTTCCATTGTGTGTTTCTTTAAATAGGTTACGCCCAAGTTTATTCCCAATAGGTCATAATATATTACAATTTTCCATTCGTTAGAATAGAATTCTATGTTTCCTAGATTTTCAAAATATATCCCCGCATTGTTTATCGGAGTAATCTTGATTCCGTTAGATCGAACTGCGGTTATAGTTGCGAGGATGATTAACGTCCAAATCATATCTGGAAAAATTTTAGAGTTAAGTTTGATGTGGAGAGCAATAGTTTGGAGCGTACCAGCGATCAGAAAGAACCCAAGCATAAGCATTACAATAAATAAGTCAGTATTCAAATAATGGACGGTTAGTTACATCTACACAATTTATTACGATTAAATAGTCTTCTAAGCAATAGGCTTAATTATTAAGAAAGTGTCAGACAACCTTACACTGGACGAATAACTTTCAGCGACTTATTGAGCTGAAATTACGTTAATTTTCGATTTATTTTGGCTAATTATTACGTGGGCTAGTTATTGGTAGATTGCTGATATATAAATTTAGTCAGAAGATAATGATATTATATGCATTCTACAAATGGTTTTAAGTTGTTGTTGTGGACAATTTTCATTTTATTTCCGATCTTTATCTTAGTTGTTTCTTCGGAAATTAGTTTAATTACCTCATAGGGTCCTTCCCATAGGGCTGAAAATTTATTCTGTCGCACGTGTTTCTTTAGTAATACCTTTTCTCCCACGTTAAATGATTTCTTCCGTTTGTTCTCGTCATAATATATCTTGGATTTTTCTTTGTATTTTACGATATTTTCTCTCGCTAATCGATATCCATGCTGTAGTCGGACTTTAAGCTCGTTCGCATAATTTTCGTAATTGTAAGTTGTTTGGGGTGATTGCTTTAGAGTAACAGGTATTTTTGGTGGGTAACCATAAAGAAGTTCGTAAGGGCAATAGTTCGTACTGCTATGAGGAGTAGTATTGTACACGAACATTGCATACGGGATCCATTCATCCCAAGTCTGAGAGTCATTATTAACGTAGTGTCGTAAGTATTCCGCTAAAGTGCGGTGACTTCTCTCCAGAGCCCCATTCGTCTGTGGATGGTATGGAGTAGTCCGTATCTTCTTTATTTTTAACAACTTGCACACTTCTGAAAACATCTTACTGACAAAATTGCTACCCTGATCTGTAAGCAATGATTCGGGAATACCATGTCTTGATACGATATTTTTGAAAAATTCTTCTGCGACAGTGTGTGCCTCCGCGTTACTTATAGGAACTGCATCTGAGAATTTAGTTAAATCATCCTGAAAGGTGAGGATGTATTTATTTCCTTTATAACTCACAGGAAGCGGACCTACAATGTCCAAAGCTACTCTTTCAAAAGGTTGCGAACTGGTTGTGGTTATTTTCATGGGTATGCTGTTAAGTTTGTTTAACTTATTCTTTTGGCATGATTCGCAGCTTTGAATATAATTCTTTATATCCCTGAGCATACTTGGCCAATAGTATTTCATTCTAACACGCTTGAGTGTTCTAGTAAAGCCTTGATGTCCACCTATTGGAGAGGTATGATATTCCGTCAGTATTTGCTGAATATCTTCAGAACTATTTACGTGAATCTTTGTATTTCGATAAAGGAATATTTTTATTTTCGTATGCACTTTTAATTCGTTCAGAATTTTCTTAAAGTCCAATAGTATGTCATTACTATACATAGGTATTGAGATGTGGAACTCTGCAATTTGATTTCTTTCACATGACTTCAAGAATTGTTTTAAGGATTTTTTCATATATTCCTTATCCTGTTCCGTTCTTATGGGGATAGGTATTCTGGTTATATAGAAGAATTCATTATTCAGTTTAAATGATTTGTGTTCACCTATCTTAATATTATTGATATCAGGGAAGAGCTCTTTTAGTTCAAGTCCTTCGGTTGTATTGAATAAAGGTAACAGAAAATATTTATATTCCACTTTTCGTGTTATAAGGGATTCCAAGTTCTCAGTTAATTCTATAGAATTTGTTTTTGTTGTATCGCTATTTGTACTAAATTTTTTTAGGTCATCCTTTTCTTTCGGGGAGTTTACTTCAAGCCGTTTTTTTGTTTGATTTCGGGTCAGAACCCGTATAATTTTATCGTCATTTTCAGACTCATTGGTCTTTATTCGACTTAATGCATCCGCATTAGCATTATATTTACCAGGTTTATACTTTATTTCGTAGTCATATTCCTCCAATAAAATTCGCCACCTCATTAGTCGGGAGGATGGTTCCTTCAAGTTTATGAGCCACTGTAGGGGCTTGTGATCTGTTAGAATGACAAATTTTTTTCCATATATATATGGTCGGAATTGCTTTACTGCGTAAACTATTGCCAGTAATTCCTTCTCCGTCGTTGAATATCTCGTTTCCGCTGGATTAAGCGTGCGACTGGCATAACAAATAGGGCGATCATTTCCCAGTTTACCTTGTGAAAGCACAGCTCCTAACGCTACGTCACTTGCGTCGGTTGTTACCAGAAATTGTTGTTCAAAATCTGGGTAGGCCAATACAGGTGCATGGATAAGTTTGTCTTTCAATAACACAAATGCCTCTTCACAGAAGGCATCCCATTTAAAGGTCTCATTTTTCTTGAGTAGCTTCGTTAAAGGTTTGGAGATTTTGGAAAAGTCTGGTATAAATCGTCTATAATAGCCTATGAATCCTAGGAAAGATTTCACATCCTTTTCTTTTTTTGGTCTAGGGTATGTTTTGACTACGCTTATTTTGTTGGGATCTGGCTTCAGACCGTGTTCTGAAATTATATGGCCCAAATATGTAAGTTCTCTCTCAATGAAATGGCACTTATCAGGCTGAAGTTTAAGGTTATTTCCTCTCAGTCTGTCCAAAACATGTACCAGTTTCTTATTATGATCCTTCAGATCATACCCGTATATAACAATGTCATCCACGTACACAAAACATTCTATTCCTTGCACACCCATGAGGACATTGTTCATTAGCCTCTGGAATGTTGCCGGGGCATTTCTCAGACCAAATGGCATTCTATTATACTCGTAGTGACCAAAAGGAGTACTAAAAGCAGTCTTCTCTCGGTCACGTTCATCTACCAAGATCTGATGAAATCCCTTCGCCAAATCGAGAGTGCTAAAATATTTTGATTTTCCTAACTGGTCCAAGATATCACTTATATTTGGAAGTGGGTAAGCATCTCCGACTGTAATGTCATTGAGCTTACGAAAGTCTACTACAACCCTCCATTGTTTGTTGCCTTGGCTATCTGCCTTTTTTGGTACGAGGATAAGTGGAGAATTCCACGGACTCTTGCTATGTCGTATGATACCTGCTTCATACATTTCATTAACTTGCCGGTGGATTTCATCTTTCTGGGACTCCGGCAACCGGTATGGCTTTATATACACTGGGGCTTTATCCAGTTGAGTTTGGATTCTATGAGATCCGGCATCGGTACATGTCAATACATCGCCCTCCAAGAAAAAGATGTCGTTGTATTCTCTACAAATATTGATTATTGAGGTTTTTTCCTCGATATTACAATGATCGAGCTTTAAAAATGATTTCAGTTTTTCCAGTCGACGATTTACGGGGTCTTCATCGCGACGATAGTTCAAAATATTATACCTATTAAGTTTTTCATAGTCCACAGTGATTTCACGAGTATCTACCATGCTTTCTGTTTCGTTGCTATTTAAAAGTAATATTTGTAATTTATTATTACGGGGTTTAGTTACCGTTGCTGCGAGAAATATTCCTGGCAATATCTCCTTATTTTTTATAACGATTTCTTCGTCCACATGAATACGACATGGCATTTCTATTATTGTCTTACACCGAGGTGCTATTACGATTTTATCGCAAGTAGCCGGAGCTACTCTCGCTACATTTTCTCCTTCAGATTTATTATCCATAGAAGGTAAGGCTGTCCTTTTTTCCTGCTTTAAAAATGAGTCTAAATTTGCACAATTGAGCAACGGTCTTGAGGATTTATTGTCCTCCCGTGCTACCGGAAAACTTTCAATGAAACTCATCTCAGGTTTATATAACCTTAACTCCAGACATTTTCTATCATAGTCGATAATACAGCGATATCGCTTCAAAAAATCGTTACCTAACAGACCATCATATTCCAAGTCTATACACGAGGGATCTAGCAACAGAAATGATTGTTCAATAGAAAAATGAAATTGTTCATTTGACAGTATTATTTCACCGTTAATGGATCCTAATGTAGGGACTGATTTCCCCGTTATTGTTACTACATTAGAATTTTCTAAGTAAATTAATTTTTTAATCTTTTCGGGACTCGTATCTGATTTAATTAGGCTAACTTCAGCTCCAGTATCAATTAAAAATCTTTTAAATCCAACTTTAGATGGCTCGAATTGTACATTTGCTACAAGACCAGCTTTAGTGTCTTCTAAAGACGCTTCAATAATAGTGATTTTATTTATGTTGTTTATTGGTGAACGTCGGCTCTGACTTTGATTCGAGAGGGGGTGCCGACAACTTCCGCCCGAATCTCCTCGTTTCCCATTTCTCCAAAATGTGGATTATTTTGCCTTACGGCGTATTGAGTAAATTTAGCTCCACGATTACCTTGAGGTATATTTCTTTGCGGGATTGTTCCATGCATTTCCTCATTTGATTTAGAGGTATTCGGCTGGTCTTTCCTATTGTAATTATTGTGGTTACTATAGACAGGTGGTATATAGTTATTTGGTAGGAACCTGCCTTGGTTTTGTTGTCCATGCCAATTTCTAGTATTATGGACTTGTTGGTTTGGGTAGTTCATTTTTCTCACGTGTTGAACTTCCCTTTTAATTGTGGACCTATCTATATTGGGAAATTTACCCCTTTGATAACAAGTATCTTGTGTATGTCCCCTTTTTCCACATATAGAACAGTTGGGAACAGGCCTAGTATTTGGTTTAAAAAAACTTGAAGCAGAAGGGGTGTCTTTTTCAGAGCGCAACTCTTGCTCCATGGCATATGAAATGGCCTTTTGTAAATTTGTTTCGTTGTGCGCTTTAGAAAGTAACTTAAGATTCGAATTTCGTAAGCCATCCTCGAATACTTGTACAGCCAACTTGGTGTTTTCGCTTAACAGATAAGTTTTGGCACCTGCATCTGTTACTTCGGAGTAAGTACAGGAATTTAAAGTATTCAACATTTGTGTTACCCTATCTCCAAATTCCTTAACAGTCTCTTTATAACCCTGTTTGGCTTTTATCAATTCGTTTTGAGCCATGGCTCTAGATTTATCTTTCTTAAATTGAGCTTTAAGTGCTGTTATCAAATCATTCCAAGTACCATATGTTTCATATTGTACTAAATCGAAAGCGGGTCCTTGGAGCTTAGTTTTTATAACTTCAAGGAAAAATTTCTTATCTGCTTCAGTCTTAGCTGAAGAAAAAAGTATTTTGCCACAAGCGATGAACTTGTTCAACGTCTCGGGATTTCCATCGTATTCAGGTACTAAATTGTGTATGTCAGACAAGCTGACGGATAGTGCTTCGGTATCTGGCATATCTTCGTCGTGGAAAGGAAGCTCACTAAAACCGAATATTAGAGCGGCTCTTTCCCGTGTTTTATGACGAGTAAAAATTACGCTTCTTGACAAAGCGAAACCACGCCGCTTAGCAATAGATTTCTTATATCTTCCCGTTATGTTTGTTATAGGTTTTACTCTACTCGAGGAGTTATTCTAATAACAAGGATTTCTCTTTTCGCTTGCTAGCTACTGTTAATGTTACTGTATAAAATTTTTTTTTTTATATAACCATGTAATTAATTCTTTGACATTACACAACGTGTGGGAGACGTGATCTCCCTTCGGTACCAAAAGTGTGAGATCTTCGTATCAGACACGCAATTCGAATGAAACGAAACAATAAAAGTATAATTATCAAGCAGCTTTGTTCGATTTTAAATGTAACGAGACAAAAAATTCATTTTCTCTTTTCACAGAGAAGCTCTCCTCAACAAAAACCAAAATCATCCACGATTTCCATAATAACAATGATTAAATCTATTGAAGATATTTTTTCTTTTTTTTTTTTTAGGAAGGAGGAAAAAAAAATATTTCAATATTTTAAAGTTGTTTATAAGAGCATAGGCAATTAAATAAGAATTACTCACATATCAATTAAATGTGCTCTAATTTCGCTTTACGTGATGAAAATATATTTTATGGAAAGTTGATTTAATAAACTAAATCTCTTTTAATGTACGTTAAGTATATCCCGTTGCTCATTATATGGACGATGTAACGTTCCAATATTTCTATGTTTCGTGGTGATGTGTCTTACAATCGGAACTTAGCGTTGCACAGTCATATTTCACTTGCTTTCTTCTCTTCCCCTTTTTTTTTTTTTTTTAAATAATAAAAAAATATACGGTACACGCCAAACTTAGAAAAAATTTATATATTTGTATAATAAATGACTATTTAAAGATAGCTCTTATCTCTTCCATATATGTTTATAGTTTCTCTGTTAGTTTTAGAGGGAATATATTTCTCACTGTCTGGTATTTCTCATGTGTTTATTGGGAACATTCGCTATTAAAAAATCTTTATCTCCCTTTTGTCAACACTCGAGTATAGTGTAAATGGTCAAATTTGCGTATAATTAACACCTTTGGGTACTCATCTATGTACATGCCATAATCTTTCGATTAAATTCAACGAGGAAAAATCTTACAGAAATTAACCACGGACTCAGTGTCATTTACTCACTAGGAATCACTAAATCGACGGTGGTCAAAACCAACATAGACCTCCACAATCACAAAATCCGATCCAGGCATGAATATTTGATTTTCCACCAAGATATTTGAAGAATTTCTAATTATTTTACAATTTATTCGACAAAATGAGAACTTCCCGTCGGCAAACCGCGATACGGAAACAAACCACTGATCAAAGTAAAATGATTTCACTAAAGTATTTGCACTTTTTTTTTTTTCTTATATGTACATATATACTAGAAATAATTCCAATTTACTAATTAGATTTTTTTTTTTTTTTTTTTTTTTTTAGGTATATTCCTGACTACTACAATAGTAATATTATGTAATTATGCGAGAGAAAAAAAAATTCTTACTTGGTATATACAAAGATTCTATTCTCCGTGTAGTAAGTTGGGCATCAAATGTTCTGACCGACGTCTAAGTCTGTTGAATAGTTTTCTTTAACTTATAGTTGGTTATAAGAGACAGCCCGTCTCTTTCGGGATCACACCAGTGATGGGTCGGGACCGTCCGTCCACCGACCTTTGATTTTTTTTTATAATATTATTTTTATATGTGCTTATTTTTCTCACTGTTTACTTTTAGGTAGTTAGTAAGCCCAGTTTGTATGCGTTTCTTTATTTTATTATTATTTTTTTTTTTTTTTTTTTTTATATTTTTGTTTCTATTATTATCGTTTTTGTTTTTTTTTTTTTTTATTAAAAAAAATTTCAAGTTAGGTTCTTTTTGTTTGACGAAATTATTTATTGGTTTTGTTACGTTTTATTTTGATTTTTGACTAAATTTAGGCCACAATGTTCATATTATATTAAACACTCATATTTCATATGAAAAATGTTATATATATATATACGACCATTTGCACATCATTTTCAATTAATTAAGATTTGATAAACGCCGAATCAATTAATCTCATATCTCAATGGATTTATTTGCTGTGTCGTATTCTTCTTATTTTTTGAACTCTTTTGACATATTTAATATACACTTGGGTTCATCGTCTTTTAATTAAAGCATTCGCAATTTTTTATTTTAACACTTTTGTAGTGATAATGGTAGTCTTTTCAACAAAAACCGTTCACTTGATTCGCAAGTGCAAACGTGAATCCTTGGTTTTATATGATTAATAGGAATCATTTGTCGGGTTTTATAATTATGGTGTGATATCTTAAAAGATAAGTCACAAGTTACTCAGCTCTATTCAGCTGATTCCATTTAATATCCTATGGATATTGTATTGATTGTTGGTAAAGCAGGGAATTTTTTTTTTAAATAATAAAACCATTTTATTGGTTATTTTCGCGAAATCAATTCTCTTTGTTTTGTATTTGCGAGGCGCTCTTTTCAAATTTATTTAAATATCGATTAATTGCAAAGAACTATAACTTTTCACTTTAATTCAGGCGATTAATTTTCACTTTATGAGGGATCGGCACCGCTGCCACCAGTTGTTATAACCCCGTTTGCCGCCGTGCTTTCTTGGGAGAGAAGAGCGGCACAGGGGGAAGGCTCAGGATCTTTTCAGTACAAAAAAAACACTTTTGATTATGAATATTTGTTACACAGGATTTTATTTTATTAGAGGAAATTAAACGATTACACTTTTATTTACTTGCACGGATACATGTACTCTTTCAAACAATATCTGTTAATTATACAATTCAATTACAAACAAAACTTCTCGACTTTGAAACCCGCCGTGCTTTCGCTTTGAATACCGATCCTGAACTTCCACTTTCTTTTGATTGTCGTATATTTTTATCACGAAAAATAACTAACGCCCTTGCGTCAGCAAAAAGTATGAAGAATTTTCGTCATTGGTGCGTTTAACTGACCAATAAGACGAAAAGCAGTAAAAAATAGAACGAAAATAAGCAAAAAAAATGAAAAGATAAGACGATATTTGTTGGCTTGGGTCTTGCAGTAATTTGATCTTGCTCTTGATATTTTTGAGCGATATGCAATGTGGAGTACATTAACTCCGTGAATTATGTTTACAAAAAAATGTCAAAAATGTCGAGTAAGTATTTTATATAAGTGGGCTATTTATGCGAAGTTAAGTATTTTACGAGAATAAGTAATAAGAATATTTATGCATTAGGAAAATTTATGAAGGTAAGTATTTATGCATGTTGCTGTAATTTTAAGTGTTTGTGCAGGGAAATTTATGGAGCGTGCACAGTGTGGTATTTTGAGACCACAATTTGAATGCTCATGGATTTTTAGAAATCCTCAGGAGGTAAGTAAATGTAAATGAAATGGTTGTGATTTTGGAATCACAACATGACAAACTTGGTATATCCTATGATTTCATCGAATATACGTAGGGTAGGGGTGGAGTTTGAATTGTGATCATTATGTCATAAACTTTTAAGTCAAATTATATGATAATTTAACCATACAATCTTTACAGTTTCATGAACCAATACAAAAAAATATATGTAAAAAATTTAATAATTTGATTATTTTACGTTATTAATTGATTTTAAATGAGCTAGTCTTTCGGTTCTTTTTACCCCTCTTGCGGGTAAAAAGTTCCACCTGTTGCTACCTGGTAACAAAGAATAAAAAAGCAGAATCTATAACGTTGTTAACGATATTTATTCATAACTTCAAAAATAATCATTAATATTCAACACAAACGAGCATTCTAATTTAGCCTAGCCTTATTTTAGTTGAATCACTTTAAAATGGTATTTTATATTTACTTTTTGGAAAAAGCTTTGTAGCCGCATTGCAATTCAGGTTGTGATTAATATTTAAATAGGTAGGTATAACCTTTAGTCCTTGTTATTTGCCTTATATCTAAATTTAACCCCCGCGGGACTTTTTACCCCAAACGGCACAAGAGCATATTTTTAGATAGAAAACAATGACAACAAAACATTTATAGTTTTAAGTACAGGGTGGGCCAAAAGTCACCATGGGGTTTAAAAATTTAATTGGTAACATATGGTAGGATGAAAGAAAATAGTGGTAAGGTGAGGTGGGGAAACATGCTTACCTATGAAGAACACACAGTTGGCTATCATGTAAAAAAGGAATGAAGAGAAACGGTCAACAGGGTGTGGAGCAATGTACAAACGAAAAAGTTAGTTATTTTTAAACCCCATGGTGACTTTTGGCCCACCCTGTAGTATCATGAGAAGCGATTAAGAACGAATACTTTTATTTCCCAAGTATTCGTTCTCACACATTCAGCAAAAAAATAAAATGTCCGACACGATGTTTTTTTACTTTTTTCCAAATTAATAGCACTATTACATGTGCGCTCTTACCTAATGCCTAGCAGGCGACTGGCTATATGGCAAAAATTACCCCAAACCAAGTGCATTCCTTGCATGTACGTTCTTTTTTTATTGCCCTTTCATACTACGAGATATTAAAGGTGGCACTTCTTACCCGCGACACTTTTTACCCCACTCAACCCTATTTTTAAAAAGGTTTAATTTGATACAATTTGTGTATTAAAATTTTGTATACTCTTGTGTAAGAGTAACTGTTTCTAAACTAATATATTTAGATATTTTAATATAGAATCTAAATCAGGCTAGGATTATCAGAATTATAATTTTGGTCAAACTTTTTATCCTCAGATCGCACTCCAGTAGCAGGTTTATTTGGGTATAGTACACCCGAAGTTATATGACTTATCATTTGGAGGGGGTATGTTTGAACCCAAACCAGCAATCTTGATTGTGTTTTGACATACAAAGCTGTATGAGTTATCTACTCACCGAACTCATTGGAATGCTCTCAATGTTTGAGTGTGATATGGATAATCTCCGCAACAAAGATGCGTTCTATCAAAACCCTCGAGAATACTTCCCAAGCCATGAAACAGAAATCTATATGTGTGCGTTGGGAGTCCACTTTTTAAAATGTTCTGTATTAAAACTTATGGAAAAGTGCCAAACATTGGATTTTATATATGCTATGGAGCCTAAACTACTATCTATATAAGTTTTCTAGTAATTTAAATCGTGGACCCTTACCTTCCCAAAGGCGACATTTACTACATACCTTACTTAACAAAATAATAAAGTAGTTTTGATTACAAAGTAACCTCACCATTTTACGCTCACTAACTCTCAGCTGAGTAATAAGTCGAAGTCCGAATCTGTAGCCAGCTACATTCGATATCATAAGCCAAAACCCTCGAGAATACTTCACTTCATGGCTTGTTTGAGCAATCGTAGTCATTTGGTTCAGATCAATATTTATAAATAATTTTGTTAGGAAAGGTATAAAAATTTTATTCCCGTTCGAAAGATAAGAAATCAAGATTAAGATTATGAGAACACCATATTTCTGTATGAACAGTAGTTTAGGGCGGAGCAGCTATTCAAATCAAACTTTTGTCATACATAAGAACACTGCAAATATTTTAGAATATTTGGACTTCGTTGGTACTCTCATGTGATAGTGATGGAGTCGGTTTCATGGCTTGTGAAGTATTCTCGAGCGTTTCGGTTCTGTTTATTTTTCTTAAGTTATATTTTACTGTATTTTATTTTTAGTATTGCCACAGTGTAAAAACTCTAATAGGAAAACATTTTCACGACGAAATTCCGAAATTCTCGTATTTTCACCTACGAGAACACATTTTGCCTCGTATAACCTCCTTGAGTATAACTGCGCGCATATATACGAGAATTATCGTACGTCTAGCAACGCTAGCTCTAGGAACCATTCCCTCTAGCCCGACAGTGCACACGTGAAATAAAACCATACTATTGTACACCTCGTGCTTTACAACCCAGATGCTCTGAATCTGAAAATGCGTATGGATATTTTTTAAATACGAAAATTTTTATAATAATAACATAATATAACTATTAAAAAACAAATATCTCTTAAAACCCATACACCATTATAATCATTATTTTCTTCAATACTTTTTTAACACTGTGAACAAATATGCATAATGAACGTGTTGTTATTATACCCTAGATGAAATCTATAGGGTATACTAAGTTTGTCATTCCGTTTGTAACACCTCGAAATAATGATGGTAGAGCAAAATGGATTGGACACCCACGAATAATATTAAAAGTTATTTCGATTTTTGCATGTCCGTCCGTCCGTCGGTCCGTCCGTCCGTGCGCACGATAACTCGATAACGCGTATACTTACAGAGCTGAAATTTTGTACACGAAGTTTAAAAAAAAAAAATTAAATTAAGTTCGAAAATGAGACAAATCGGGCAACTCTTTCGTGGGATTGCCATATAAAAATGTCGTTTTCCTCTATGTATTTGGACACTGCCTAAGAACGCGTCGACGTAGAGAGCTGAAATTTCGTACATGATGCTCTTACTATATTAGCAAATAAAGTGTCAAAAATGGACTAAATCGGGCAACTCCTTCTTGGTCTTGTCATATAAAAATTTAGGTTTTTTACATATACTTTGAAAACGATCAGTCCAAGACATTTTTATTGCACTAAAAACTTCTGCAGAATTCGAAATCCTATAAAATTGGTTATAATCATTTTTTCTGTGCGACAAACCGTTCTAGAAATATATGCGAAAAACCACTTCAAAATCAAACTTGAATAGATCGGTGACCATACGAAATTTAATACGGGCATTCATCTAGGGCAATGTTTCCCAAAAGGTGTGTCGCGACACACTGGTGTGTCGCGGACGGGTTCTAACTGTGTCGCAAAATTACAAAAAAAAAGTATTTTTCATTAATCGTGAATAATTACTAAAAAAATTATAGTTTTCGTTAAAGTTTTGATTTTCAAATTTAAGGAATGGAAGAATAGTTAAATTCGAACATCAGTTGCCTATGACTTTCTAAAAATGTAATTTTTTTCTTTTTTCTTATTTTAATTTAGTTTTATTTTGTCTGTATGTATTTTACGAATATAGAATTGTGAATTTACATGCCAATAATACTAAGTAAGTTTTTTTCTTCAATTTTTTAAATTAAAAAAAAAATTATTTAAAAAGTGTTCAAAAATACAAGAACAAAATACATGTTAAGTGATTTCAGCTGTTAGCGCGCGCTGATCATATTCCATATTCTTTCGGTAATTACCTACTCTGCCTGCACGTATATAAGACCTTGCTCCTCCAATATAAAATCAACGATTCTTTGACACGACCTGAAGTAGGGAAGATCTCAATTTTTTCTTAGAACTTTACTGGAAATTTTTTCTTTAGAATTTTTATGCATTTGCGAAGGCCGGCAACGGCACACATGAAAGTATTGTAGCTGAAAAAAACTCTAGTCGACCACTAAAGTGAATAAAAATTCTGCCGAAACATTTTCTAAGAAGAAGCAATCTAAGAAATCTAGCTTCCATGCTCACAAAAATTATTAGCCGTCCAAGCACCTGTTGTCGGGCATAATGCATACCAATTCTAAAGAAAAAATTTCCAATAAATTACATCAGGTCGAGTCAAGCATCATTGACTTAATATTGGAGGAGCAAGGGGTTATATACGTGTAGGCAGAGTAGGTATAATTACGGAAAGAATATTGAATATGATCAACGCGCGCTAACAGCTGAAATCTATAAAAAAAATATTTCGTAACAAAAACATATACTTCTATGGGCAAACGACACTAGTTGCTTTTGCATTCTTCATCTTGAATATTGCAGAGCATCACTTTTACCCATAGGCACTGGATATCTATCTTACTTGTCCGTAGTTCAAGTTTAAACAAACTTCTAATAAAAAATAATAAAGTTTATTATTCAAAAGTCTTACCAATACTGAATTTTAAATCATAATTTGTTAGATTTATAATTAGATAAGTATTTCTGGTTAATATAATTAATATTATATTTATAAAAATAAAAAACAATTGAAATTTAAATACAAAAACATATTATAGCCGTTAAAACAATAGAAAAGTTTTTAATGCGAAAAAGACCAGCAAACGAAGAAGCAAGGGAATTAAATATTGCAGTAAATTCAGGTGATTCTGTAATGGTAGATGTATTACCAACAACTTCAAAATGTACCTCTCAAAATGACACAGAAAATTTCACAAAAAAAGCTAAAGTAGTTTGCCGAAAATTATTTAAAAATGGGATTTTCATGGGTCGGTCGTGAGACATGTCCGATTCCGATTTGTGTTGTGTGCGACGAAAAGTTAGCAAATGAATCAATCAATGGTTCCCAATAAACTAGAACGTCATTTTAAATTAAAGCATCAGAATTTAACTAATAAAACAGCGGTTAAATTAAAAAAAAAAAAATTTAAGCGACGACATTTTCGAAATCGGTAAAAGTATCTGAGAAAGCTCAAGAAGCGAGTTATCTTCTTGCCGAAATGATTGCAATGAATAGAAAATCACACCTTATAGCTGAGAGCCTTATTTTGCCAGCTTGTCAGATAATGGTTAAAACTATGATAGGAGAGGATGCTGAGAAAGAAATTAGGAAAATACCACTTTCGAATAACACCATTAGTAGGAGAATTTTCAGTATGTCAGAGGATATTAAGCAACAGGTAATTGAACTTATTACATCAGGAGAAATGTTTGTATTTCAAGTTGATGAGTCAACGGATATTAGTGGAAAAGCCCAACTTTTAGCATTTGTACGATTTGTTTGCAATGGAAATTTAATCAATCAATTTTTTTGTTGTAAAGAACTAACAGAAACTACAACTGGTCTAGATATCTTCAATGTTATTAATAATTTTTAATTTTGTGAAGCTTTGCAATAGTATTTGTACTGAAGGTGCACCATCTATGACAAGTTCAGTAAAGGGGTTTTTAATAATTGCTAAGGAACACAACCCAAATATTATAACTACTCATTGCTTTTTACATCGAGAAGCTTTGGTAGCGAAATGTATTGTCGCTGATTTATAAATAGTCCTCGATCAAGTAGTAAAAATGATAAATTATATCAAAAGTAAGCCAAAAAACATACGTTTGTTTTCGAAATTGTGTGAATCAATGGAAGCCGATCATTTGACCTTGTTCATCCATACTGTGGTCCGATGGCTCTCGAAAGGAAAGATTCTTTCGCGATTTTACGAATTGCATAATGAGATTCTGATCTTTTTCACAATGAACAGCAGCGAATATTGTGATTTATTGAGTAATGATATTTGGTGCTCAAAACTTGCTTTTTTGGTGGACATTTTTGCGCACCTTAATTATTTAAATTCCAGCATACAAGGAGAACAGGAAAACATTCTCAGTTCTACTGATAAGTTAAGTACCTTCAAGGATAAACTTAATATGTGGAAACGATGAGTCTTACAAGAAAACCTCGATATGTTTCCCTGCACATCAAAAACTTCTTGCAATCCCGAAAATTTTAACGTTTATTGCTGATATGTTAAGTTTGTTTAATCAGAAAATTTAATTTTATTTTCCATCACTCGATATTAGTAGTTTTGATTGGGTATGAGATCCATTTAGCAACAATTTGGATACGACAAAATTTTCATTAGCAGAAGAAGAAGAAATTTTGGAAATGCAAAACGACCGAACTTTTCGAATTAAATTTAATGATAAGGAATTAAGCAGCTTTTGGATAGGAGTAGCAAAAGAAACTCCAATATTGTCAAAAAATAGCTTTAACTGTGCTGTTATTTATGTGAATTAAGTTTTTCAGCTCTAAATGAAATAAAAAGCAAAAAACGAGAGAGGCTTTTGTCTGTTGAAGAGGAACTAGGAGTGGCCTTATCAAAAATTCGACTTTAATAATTGCAATACTTATCTGTACTTTATCTTAATTGGCATCGATAACAAGTTTTTAAATTAATTGAGTTATGTAGGTATATATTGAAGTCGTGTTTAATAAAATGTTTTTTTTTTGTTTTTTTTTATATAATTATTACACACACAAAATATTTTCCTTCTCTTATAAAATATCGTTACTCAGTTTCCTCTGTGTCGCATAAATTGATTAGTTTGAATACTGTGTCGCGAGAAAAACAAATTGGGAAACACTGATCTAGGGTATCATAAGAATTGGTCTTAGACAAATTCTTGCTTTTTTACTTGTTGTAAATAAATTTATTGGTTACACTTTTCGCACAAGTAACGATTGTCCTTGATGTAGAAAGCACAGTATCTTCCTGTGTTGCTCCTATCACACAGCGTCTACACTTGCGATGGCCGTCGCCATTTTTATATGACGTGATTAGTGTAGACGATTAAGCCATAGCCATTTCTTATGGCAAGATTAATGGAAAACTCTATGGAAAGCAATCATAGCCAGCCATCTCAATGTCCATAAAGACATTTGTTTACAACAAATGTGGCGTAAGAGGATGCTGCACACAGTGTGAACGCTTAACGTGTGCCTTCTTGCACAAATACACAGCTTTACTCTCTTTGGTGCCATTTCTTCAAAGAAGACTCGTTCCATAATTTGCTCACTCCAATAAAATTTGACATCTCAAGCCATAATTATATGGATATGAATATGTGTCAATAGTACCTACCTGATACATGGGGTTCGAGACACGTCTGTCAGAAATACTTTCAACATTTGAAAATCTTCTGCACATAAGTTTATAACTTTAACCTGAAACACATTCACTACAGTAACTTTGAATTCATTGACTTCACGTTGTAACTTATTTGGTTGAACTTAAAGCTGCCGCAATAAATGCAGTTGAAGCAGCAGTAAATGCAACTTCAACTTCGTTGAGAAATTTCAAAATTGCTTCAAGTTTTTCAGTACTGACAACCTAAATATTAGAGGGCATTATAGGAAAAATAATAAAAACAAAACATTTCCAGTCTGAAATATTTTAGTTGGCGTTAACTCTGGCTGCATTTGTTATTTGCAACAGTTTGTTTCAAAATAATGGAAGAAAGCTATTAGCATAATCATCCGAATTTGTACGATAAAGTGGATGATCAAAATGACGGTGCTGCAGCGGCTTTACTGCAACGGCTACTGCAAAGTCGAAGTTACTGCAATGAATGTGTCACAGGCTTTTTGCTATAATAGTCAGCTATATCAGATATTGAAACATTAATTCAAACGGTTAATTTTTTTATTTTCAGTTAACTTTTTACTTGGGCCTGTCAGGCCCTTGTGTGCACTGCAGGGTGAAACGAGTCAGATTCCAAGATTTTTTTCCAGAAATTGTGAGGGATAGCTTATTGAAATTTAAATGCTGCAATCATTGAAATACCTCACACGTACACTCATCTCTAGTTTTTATGGTAAAAATCAGAAACTGTCAAACAATGAAATTGACAAATCTGCTTACAAAATATCTACCAATGAGCTTCGAAAAAGACCACTGCAGCGAATCTATGAATTCAATGCTTCCTGTGTCTGTACAAGTGACTACTTCTGCAATAATTTCAATCTCTTCTATAAACAAATATTTAAAATCTTTCAATTTCGCAATACTTATTTAATTACAAACAATTAAAAACATATTTTGTTATTTTCTTCCATTTTGACAGGTAGCTAATTTAATAAATATTTGTTATACAATTATAGTAGAACATGTTGCCAGTAATCATAACTGACACATTGGGGTTATCTTATCAGTAAGAATGTTTTACTTCCAGCACCCATAAAAACTTACAATGCTTGAGAAAGTTTTATGGTAGTAAAATTTTCCAGACATACACACATTGACAAAATAAGTTCTGCTAAATATGCATGCAGAAGGTATTTGCTTCTCTCGTCTCTCTTAAATAAATTTACGTATACGATGTACCTATACTACCTCCCTAAGTTTCTGGAAAAAATGCTTGTCATCATAATGTAAATCCTCCTTACTCGCATACAATTACCCAAAGCCCACAGCTAAAATTCATTTAAATTTATTTTTAAATTACTATGTTTTGATTAAAAGTGTTAAAAGAAATTAACTCCAATATGAAGATTCAAGCCCCGGAAAGATTAAGTTCAAATTTTATTCTAAAGTAGAAATTCCTTTTTCCTCTCACTTTTGAAATGAAATAGCTGTTCTATTCTTACAATAGATTTGGGTCAACAGATTTCTCATAATTCCAACTTGACTGCAAAAACTCGAAAGTGCTTTTTAATTTGCCGAGCCTCATCTGAATCCCCATTGATTTTACTGTGCTGTACAATAAAAGCTGCAATTTCTCATGCTCTCAGCATTGGAAAATATGCCTCAACAATAGAAAAGTAAAAGTTTCTCGCATTCGATGTGGTTAGAATCAAAATTTAACAAAAGAAAAATTGCCGCGGAAGTATGTATTTTGAATCCCTACCGTTATAATATGCAATGCACAAAGTGAGATTAAGAAAGTTTGATATTAAATTTATACCAAATAACTTGTAAAACGTAACATTTTTCTTTTCCTATAAGGAAGAGATGCGCATTCATTGGGCGTGGACAATGATGGTGGGGAAGCTTTTCTTCCATTCCTCTATTTTGTCGTAATAATTTTGGATCTCAGTTCCAAAATAGACTAAATCTGGAAAATTTACCATAAAAAAATTAAATTTTTAAATACATAATATATTCGGGTAGTAATTGAGAATTCGTTGGCATAAATATAAACTTTGTACACGACTTTTATAATATAATCCTCTGAGGAGCATAACTATAGACCCACCTATAATTTAACGGATACACTACTCTCGAGAAAGAGAATAATGAATTATATTATATGATGTGTGAGAGAACTGAGAAACATTAACTTTCAACAGAAAATAACACAATTTAGTTTTCCTTAAGTACCGTTATATTTAATTTTTTGTTTTTCTAGTGGTGCATAACTATAGACGCAGTTTAAAAATTAACACAAAATGAAAGGAAATTCACTTTCAAGAAAAAAAAAATTAATTTAATTTAAATTTAATAATGAGTAGAACCTCCTTTATTTTGAATGAGCTCAAAAAGTCGATCTGGCATGCTGTTAATAAGACTTTTTAAAATACTTTCCTCGATGGACTCCCACGCTTGAATAACAGCACTTTTTAATTCAGTAACACTTTGATACTGCTTGTTTTCGCTATAAACTCGGCGTGCCATAATGCCCCAAATATTTTCTATGGGGTTTTGATCTGGAGAGCAGGCTGGTCATTCCAAAACATCTATATTTTGTTCATGTAGCCACCTTCGGGTCTTACGACTACTGTGCACCGAAGCGTTATCTTGTTAGAATTTCCAAAATTTGCTGCTATTTCTTCGTACAAATGAAGAATATTCATCCCCAACAGTGTGGTATACTCGGCAGAGTTCATCCGCGTGCTTGGGAAAGCCAACTCGAGCACACCGTCAAGACAAAAACCTCCCCAAACCATTAGTGTACCACCACCGAAATTTCTTTTTGAATAATAGCGGGGCTCTTTCCGCAGATCCCTCCAATACGAGTTGAAACCATCGAGACCGTCCACATTGAATTTTTTTTTCATCTGAAAAAATTATCTAAAAGAGCAATTCGGGTTAAGTTAGTGGAAAGAATTAAATTTTAAATTTTATTAAAATTATGAACCTTTGTCCAGTCCGTTTGCATGTTATTACGTGCGAAGTCCAGGCGGGCTTTCTTGTGTCTATCTATCCAATAATCTGGGCATCGTTTTAAGCTTCTGTCTGACGATGAAGTTCGATTGTCTTAAAACCCGGTTCACGCTCCATCGAGAGACATTAAGCTCGCATTCTCTCGCTATTTCCCTTGCACTTTTCAGAGTGTTGCTTGCTGCTTTGATAATGCGCCTCTTATTTCGCTCAGAAATCTTGGTTTAGCTCCACCTTTCTTATTTTTGCCATAATTCAAAACATTTTTTAAAAAACTACGCACTACTTTATCAGAACGCTGAATTTGTCGAGCAATGGCACGCATACTTAATCCCTCTTCTCGAAGGGCACAAATTTTACCCTTTTCTTCCTTTTGTTCTTAATTAAATTATTTTAACACTCCACAATGAACAACTTTGGCTGGCAAGAACTACAATCACACTAAATACAAATAACTGCGTCTATAGTTATGCACCACTATAAAAACAAAAAATTAAATATAACGGTACTTAAGGAAAAATATATTGTGTTATTTTCTGTTGAAAGTTAATGTTTCTCAGTTCTCTCACACATCATATAATATAATTCAATATTCTCTTTCTCGAGAGTAGTGTATCCGTGAAAATATGGGTGCGTCTATAGTTATGCTCCTCAGTGTAGTACCGAGTTTTTAACTGAAAATTTGTGTTACAAAATGTGTTTTTTTTTTTCATAATTTATCTGTATTAAAAGTATTTGCATATATTTCAGTGCGGTCGAAAGGGAAATGCCCACTTTTTATACAACTTTAGGCCCGACACCTACAGACATGAGTGATGTCTTAAACCTACCTACCCCTACCTATCTAGTACCTCAATTCGAATAAAAAATGGAAATACTAAAGAAATGAGTAAGAGAATGGCTATTGTTTATAAAAAATGTTCAGAGTAGCATAATGCATTGTCTAATACATCTCTCATGTATGGAGGTATCGGGCCTAAAATGGGCTTTCCCCTTTCCCAACAGTCATTGTCTGGTCAATAGTTCATAGAATAGACCGTCCTTTCTATTGAAATCGAGAAGTGGTCAAAATCAAAATTTGGTTAAATTTTGACGTCGACCTATTGACAATGTATCACCTAAAACACGTCTTCAGACGGAAATAAGGTCGTCATATTAGCCACCAAAATAACCTCCAAAATTAAACTGAATGAGTATATTTTGGTTGCCCAGGAGACGTCATTATAACACCTGAAACACGTCTGCAGACGGAAATAAAGTCGTCATATTAACCACCAATTATTAATACAAAATGACCTCTAGTTGGCACATCGAAAAACAAAAACGCTTAATGAAAAAACTTACTTTTCCACCCTAGAACGACGAATATTTCCAATAGAACTTAAACTAAAAGGTATGGAAATTCTTATGTTTTTATTATTCGTAAGGAATTATTTTATTTTTTACGTTGCTTATCGAGAAAAGTATTTGTCAATGTTTTCGTTCACAAAAACATTGAAATAAAACGATGTATCCAAAATGCTTAACTTCAAAAAAACTGAATATTATTTCGATTAAAAGCGTACAACTTCGTAAGTAGCGCATAGTACATTTTCGGAGATATGTACTTTTGACTAAATATCATAGAATTGTTGCCCGTACTGCTGCTTGAACAAGATTAATGCAAGTCTTGAATGCCCGTCCTTCCACGAAGCTACGAAAAATCGAGAAATAACGTGAAAATGACGACAAGCAGCGCCACTTTCAAATTCAGTCCAAAACTGACGAGAAATAGACAACGCGTGCCTATACAATAGCAAAGCGCTGTTATGACTTGGATCTATTATCAGTCATCAAATGACGAGAAATAGACAGCATGTGCCTATGCAATAGCAAAAATGACGACAAAAAGACCGCAAAAGTAATATATCAAAAAGAGTTTAAAAACAATAGAAAAAAATTTAATATTAGCCTCTAGAGGGTTGACTGGGATTATGTCTAAAAGACGGAAAAACGCTGTTAAATCTAGAGTCTATTTTGAGTCATTAAATGACGTTCTTTCATATATTTCTGTATAACACATGCATGGTCGGTCATTTTGTGTTCAAATTCCGATTACATTATTTAAACTTATACCAATTTGAACTCCTGAAAGACGTCAATAATAAGTCAATAGTAAAGGAAAATTTGATCTAGTTTCCTAGAAAGCTTACGTCTAAATGACGTCGAAATGAGCAAGGAATTCATAGGTTATATATATGTTATTGATGCTATTCATCAACAAAAATTCCAAAACGATCAGCTTCGGGATATGTTACTGAAATGAAATTGTATATGGGAAACTTCTCAAAATTTTAGATCAAAATTGGGGTTTTTAAACCTTGTCTAAGCTTTCTCAAGTGCTTACTGGAGAGACCTTCAAAGACTCCATGACGACCAAATTAACAATAAAACTATCGAATTCCCTGAGCTTTTTTCTTCTTCAAACGCTCAGTTGCCCACTTTTATTATAAATTGTTAACGCTTGATATGCTGATTGCACACCTTTGCTCCTCGACTCATTTCATCTTAATATAGGGTGTACGAAGGCTGTCCTGTTTAAATCCACCAACTGGAAAAAACTAAAAAAAAAAAAACGAACAAAAATTAAAGCCTTGCAAAGCTCTAAGTTTTATTTAAACAGAAACATTTTAAATTTGTGGCATTCTTACGATATAATGTGTATCTTATACCTACAAAATACTTATCCTATCAAAGAAACTTATCACAAAAACCAGTAAAATAAAAATTAAATTCATTCTGTAAAGGTTTACAGCCTACAGTCAACTCTACAATAAACATAATCCCAGACGTTCATTCGGTTGTGTAAAGTAAATTTAATTTGGTAAAGATTTATACTTTGACAGCTTCCAGATAAGATAAAAACCCCCATATGATTCACCCGCATATAAACTATTAAGTCCCAAAATACCACTTGAGTTGCATATTCTTCCCAACTACTTGAAACATTATCTGTGTTTCCGCAGGGCCAATGGGCGAATTTCGTAAATTACTGACCCATATCCTTTGGGTAAATGGGCGGAAAATGCAGTCAGAGCTTTATCATGACCAGATACCAACCCAACTCCTGAATAAAGTTTTCTCCTTTCCGTTAACTCTTAATGAAAATACTTTTAGACAATTTTAACTTGTTTAAATATAAATTCACTAGTTACCCTCTAAACAATGCTACAGGAGCTACATAATATACATATTATGTAGCTTATGAAGGAACCCATGGTTGGAATGTATATTTAATTAATGAAGGACGTAAATTTTATACCGTGAACATTGCTGCAGTGGAGGAAAGTATCATAATTTATATTCTCACAGAACTCACCAGTAAATGGTGGAATTTTATCGCAATCATTTTCAAATGGGGCTCTCGAGGGAATAAGGATGCACAGAAACCATACAAATTGTTTATATTTTTGTGCAATAAGCCAACATATAATTAAGGATATAAAGAATGACTTAAGCAGTGAGTTTGTTTGTTTGTTACAAGAAAGTTTGGCATCATAATTTATCTCAGTAATTCGTTCGGTAGTCAAATTCAAATTTATTTAACACACCAATTGTACAATTAAAATTTAAGGAACAATAAAATAAAATAAAAATATAATTCATATATATGTAGATATAACACAAAAAGGAAAACACAGAAAAGAACGATAAAGTAAGATAATATGGCGAACAAAGCGCTTACTATATTACCAACTACTTTGAGTAAGAAATTTAAATATGTTTCTCCTCATAAAAGATAGTATGCCAGACTGTATTACTAGAACTTCTGATTAGAAGGGGTAGCTGCTTCCATGCTTTAATAACATGGCTGAAAAATAAGCGTTTTCTTATTAAAAATGAGACCTAGGTAAAATTAACTGAAACGTCCTTTTTGATCTAGAGAACAAAAATATATCTAGGCCTGTGATATTTAATAATTCTTTGCAAAAGAGAGATCAAAAAATTTACCATCTTATGTATATTGTGAATTGTGATACATGATCATATCTATGTATAGACCATATCTGTATATAAAGTTGATGTGCAGATGCACATCATCTGCATAGAGATTTAAATCACAAGACTTAATTTGTAGAGCGGTTCTATTCAAATAAACTGTCTGTAATATTTAACTTAAACGGTTGAAAATCAAATCTACTGCCCTCACTAATTGTCATGTAAAAGTTCATTCAAAATCATAAGGTTAGAGATTTGGTGGTACATTAGTTTTCTGCAACATTTTACAAATATGCTGTAGCAAACTAATAGGACGATACTCTTTACATTGCGACTTTACATCCTTAGGAACAAATACAATTTTTGAAAATTTTCAAGCTCTAGTAGCAGATGGACCAAGAGTTTTAAATGTACACAGTAAAAAATAATTCCCTAAAGTCAGTGGCAACAATTTGTGCTACAAAGGTTAGGTATTTGTCGATAATATTAAGGAAAACTCCACCTTGGAAAACGTACATTTGGTTTTTATCCCTAAAATATAGGTAGGTTTTCATCCCTCAAATGTAAGGAATTTTTGTTTTTTTCCCCTAAAATTTAGGGAATATTCCTTAAAATGTAGGGAAGATGTGGTAGCACCACCCCCTTGAAAAAACATAAGAATGAGATGAATAGCTCATTTATGGGACATACTACTAAGTAGCTCGGAAGCTATGTTGGTACGCTGGGCATGCTCAAACAAAATATTAAAAAAAAAGGTAAGAAAATCCGAAATTTTGAGTTTAGATAACCATAATGAGGGGAGAGGGCTATGGGGCTGATTGAGCAGTAGTTCGAAGGGCCATGGAGTTCTGCATACAATGAACTAATAACTATGACCATGCTGACCTCCTAGTGGGAAACACCCTATATATAAGAGAAAGATTGCTGGGGAACACATTTTTACAAATTTCTTTCTACCCCAGCAGCAGTAGATTTAAGCTTTCCACTACCATAATTACTCCATTAATATTAAACCTCAGGAAGCTGAGTAGAGATTCATCTAGAGAAACGTTCTCTGTTTCATCATTATCCTAATTAACAGCGCCACTGCTCGCGCGGGTTGAAGAAAGATTTCAAACAGCTTTTCGATTTAGAATGTGAGCAGAGAACCATGAGTATCGCAGATCTATGATAGTTTTTAGTTATTAAAGGAACTTGTTTTTCATGCAAATAACTTAAAGCAGGGTTGATTAATATACTTGATCCTCTACATTTGGCAAATGCAATATAGTATCTCGAATAAGTAAACAGTTCCACATCCCTAAGCAACACTTCCTGGTTAATAGCTTTAAAATAAAAATAGGAAAAAGAACTATTTTTGTCTGTGTTATTAAGCTGAATAAGATATGTTAACATGATCTTAATCACGATCGAATATTTCTGGGAGAGAAATTCGTTGGAAAATTAAAATTGTGACAAATTCAATGTAAGAAAAATGTTTAGCAGAGAGGATGTTCTAAAAACATAAGTACGGCTTGGTTCCTGCCTGCCATATACGCCAAAGCAAACAGCCAAGCTGACTGTTTGCTTTATCGTACTGACGATTATACGGTTCCTGCTTATATGAAACGCCCTCTTTTTGCAATGAAATTTCTTTTTTAAAGATTTTTCGTTTGCATAAAGAGTTTTTTCAGCTTAATTCTCGAGCTGCAGACTTAGCAGCAAACTGAGTCAATTTCATATTGACTTATTTCGATATGAATTTTCATAGCAAAACTCAACAGATGAGTGTGCTTGGCTTCATTGGGATTAAAGAAAGGAAAGCATTTTCACTCATTTCACCAATTACATTATGTACTAATCTATTTTCACAATAATGTAAATGTCCGACTAAAACTATTTCGTAAATACTCGACGCCGTTATTCAAAATTGATTGAATGCTAATAACTTATACTAACTAATAAGCGATGTACCATGATTTTCTCTCTCCTGGTGCTCAATAACATTCAACGAGAATTATAATAAAGGATGGGAAACAATTGAAAAGTGTTCGTTGTTCTTCGGACCTTAACATCGAATCATTCTGATCTTTTGTTTTTATTTCTTGGGAGCGAAGTTAAGGTTTCACATAGGAAGACTACATATTTCAAAAAATAGTGACGCGATGTCTGCGACTTGTAACCCGGGGGTTACACCTGCAAGTACAGCTTGCATGCAAGCCTCCCTTCCAACACGATTTTTAACTTGACAGCGGAAGGCAGTTCGGTTGATATCTTATCAGCTTGCATGCAAGTTCATTTAAACAAGTAAAAAAGCTAGAATTGGTCTAAGACCAATTCTTATGATACCCTAGATGAATGCCCGTATTAAATTTCGTATGGTCACCGATCTATTCAAGTTTGATTTTGAAGTTGTTTTTCGTATATATTTCTAGAACGGTTTGTCGGACAGACAAAATGATAATAACCAATTTTATAGGATTTCGTATTTTGCAGAAGTTTTTAGTACATTAAAAATATCTTGGACTGATCGTTTTCAAATATACGTAAAAAACCGAAATTTTTATATGGCAACACCAAGAAAGAGTTTCCCGATTTAGTCCATTTTTGACATTTTATTTGCTAATGTAGTAAAAACATCATGTACGAAATTCCAGCACTTTACGTCGACGCGTTCTCAAGCAGTGTCCAACTATATAGCGGAAAACGAAATTTTTATATGGCAACCCCACGAAGGAGTTGCCCGATTTGTCTCATTTTCGAACTTAATTTTACTTTTGTTTTTTAAGTCCGTGCACAAAATTTCAGCTTTCTAAGTATACGCGTACTCGAGTTATCGTGCGCACGGACGGACGGACGGACGGACATGCAAAAATCAAAATAACTTTTAATATTATTCGTGGGTGTCCAATCCATTTTGCTCTACCATCATTATTTCGAGGTGTTACAAACGGAATGACAAAGTTAGTATACCCCTATGATTTCATCTAGGGTATAATATGATTTCATCTAGGGTATAAAAATGGCATTGAGACGTAAACTCTTGCATATATTGGAAAATTATTTCAATAAAGGAAGTATCACAATGATAAAAACCCAAGAAAAAAGGAAGATGAAGGTGTTGGTAAATGATGTATTGCAAATGATCCCAGAAAATTTCATTTTCCAGGTATAAATTTATGAATTTCTCTCAAGGATTTCGTTTCCGCCATTTTGAAAACTGTATAAATGTCAAATTACTATCTCCCAGCTGCCATGATTTTTCATCATGCAAGTTCGCTGAAAGTTGCATGGCAGTTGGATTACACATGCAAGAACTATTTTAGCGGAAATTATGTTCTAGAATTACATTATTGGGTTCTGTAACTTATAGGCTCTCTGTACTCTCTGTAACTTTAGAAACCTCATGATTTTTTTAATCTATGCAATTTTATTGGCTCTAGGCATTATATCAACATCTTGTAAGTGCTCAGAGCAATGCATAAAAAATGTCCAGGTCAAGAGTTGAGAATACTCATGAGCTGGTACACTTCGCAAACAATATGTACGAAAATTGGGGGACCTGGCCCACCCCAGAAAAAAAGTCCTATTTACGCCAATGTACATATTTCATCTCGGATATAAAAAACAGAAATACAATATTCCAGGTGTAATACAAAAAAATGACAAATCTGAGAAAATTTAAAAAAAATGTATTTCATTAACTTGCTGCTCCTTCCTGCTCTTTTCTACTCTTCTTTTAATTTAACGTTCTAAACTGAACTGCCCCACTCTACTCTGAACTGGTCTGAACTTTTTTCGATTTCATTAAACAGACCTTGAAAGTTCTATCAAACTAACTATAATTATAGCTACAGCACGAACTACAAATATTAATTAATGAAGTTTACATTTAAATATGTATTTTAGTTGTATTTACTTGCCAAAAATGTGTTAAAAGTTACAAGTTCACTAAATAGCTAAGTATCCTGGTATCGTCTTGAACACAATCACGTAATTCGTCAAATAACTTCCTAATCGTTACATTTTGTTACTGAATAGAACAAAAACGATAAACGTGAAAAAAATTCCCAGTCCATTTAATGGTTGGACTCACTACATAGAAAAGGAGACTTTTCTTTTAATTTCTCTAAACCCTGTCGCGAAGTGCCTTTTGTTTTTGTTTTTGCGAATACCAATTGTCTATAATTGGTGACAATAAAAGGTTAAAAAGCAATGTAAAATAATTCAATTTAATTCACTTACTCATAGCAACAAGGTTTTATTCCTTTTTCGACCCAAGTTTTCGGTTTTTGTATTTCTGTATAACCACTATTTTTCTTATATTTTAAGTTCTTCAATTAACTCTACCTCAAAATCTATTGAAAGCATTTTGATTAGATCTTAAATATCTGCGTAGGTACGTATATATAAATAAACAAAACAAAAATCGATCAAAAGATGTTAATTTATCTCAACCAAAAGTAGAAATAAAACCAACTCTCTCGTCGATAATGAACGTTTATGCCCCATTCACAATGCAGAGTTGAGTAGAGTAGCGTTGAATGGCAACTGGCTTCCTTTTTATCGCACGCAGTAGTGCATATGGCTATCTCTGTTTTGCTCAGAGTAGCGCAGAGTGGAGCTGAATGAAAATAGTTTCTATTCTAATTTCACACTGGCATTTTTCCGAAGGCTTACAAACTAAAATTTCAAACTACTCGTACTACTACATGTTTTAATGTTATCTTCTGATTTAATATTTTTTATGAATGCTAATAAAAAACAAGAGGTATTTTTTGCAAACTTCATGATTTAAAAACCAGAAAAATTACGTTAATTTTTATCTGGTTTAGAAGCAATCCGATGGTGCAACAGGTCTCTCCTTTTTCGAATTAATTATATCGATTACATTGAATAAATAACTAATAAGGAAACGGCATATCGGATGAAAACCTAAACCTCTCGGCGAAATGTATTAGAGTGCTGTATTTGTATTCGTTTCGTCATGGCAGTAATGAAATCCTGACATTCTAAAGGGGAACATTTTTTATAATCCAAATTGCTATGAAAAATAAATAAATTTTTAGCTCCCCCTAATTTTCAGAAAATATTTCTTGGCGTTGCCTTTGTATGACTGGAATAATTTAGGCACCAATTGACAATTCAATTGTAAACAAATAAACCGGCATTGGTAAAATGTTAAATCTTTTGCTATGGCTCTTTATTTTTATAGATATTTCACTTTTATTTTGTTTAAAACAATATAATTAATAAGTAAAGCTATTAAGCTTACTTGAAGAATGCTTTCCCACGACAATAACTCCGTTCGTTCCTGCAGCACAGCACAGCGCACTTCATTATGATAATTTAAGACTAGGGAATCTCTATTACACAAAATATGGTTCACAAAAGAATATTTCGCACATATTTCACACTACTATTACGTAAAAATCACGTTTAATTATTTATTTTTCACAATATCGCGAATTCAAATCCGAGAACTTCTTTTCAAAATTATGAAATGTCAGAATGCTGCTCCACTCTGCATTGAGAATGCGGCATTATGTTGCCTGTTCGATTAAGCAACGTGAATATGAATTCTGTTTGATATTCTTCAACACTTAAAAGCATTGATGGATTATGTATTGGGTTTCCTCTTATACATTAAAACGACAAAAGCAATATTACGTTTTATGTCATCTACTTTCATTTAATATTTAAAGCCAAGTAATCCCCAAAAATTACAAAACCGATAAAAAATAATGAAAACATCAACGTAAATAAATTGAAAAAATCATTTTGATTGCTTTTAGTTGTCAATAAAAAAAAATGTGTGCCTCTTACTAAAATGCTTCTAAACGCAAAGTAAATTCCATGTCAGTGCCCTAAGCACTTGGCGTACAAGCTTTTAATTAAAGCTTATTTTCCAATAATTTAAATCCGGAAGAAAATTTCACTTATGTACATACTCGTACATTATGTATATCAGTTCACATGAATGCTATACATAAATATCAACACTCACCCTATTTACATGGAATATTTCAACTTTAAAAAAATAATAAACTCAACGCCTTTAAATTGTTTTATCATCATTTGTGAATCTTCCAAGTGTAAACAAATTCAAAGTCTTGAAGAAATTTTGTACGGGGTCCGTTATGTATACTTCACTGATTTCTTTATCATAAAACCAAACCTATGAAATTTAGAGGAAGAGGGAAGGGTGACATTTAAAGTAGATAACACGAAATCTTTATTGCGGTTAAAATGAAGCCTTAACTACTACTTAGTAGTGTTATTAAGTAATTTCTCCTTGCCTATTTCAATATATCTATATCTCTGAGGAGGGTACCGGGTACCATGTTTGTTAAGCTTAAATCGTAGAACCCAAAACGTGAGATATTGTTTAAGTCATAAAAAGTCTACCATAAATTTCAAGCTAACTGGAACGAGAGGTCCTTATCGTTTCTATTTTGAGCTAGCTGTACTCTACAAGGAGCAGGTCTAATGATGTGTTTATCCGTTGTTAAAGATATCAGCATGGCTCGTAAGTATCCAATGGCCTTGTCTTAAAAGCCATCATGGCCGTTGACTGTGAGAAAGAAAATTAATTATTACCCATCAAAGAGCTATAAATTTGATTCACTGATAGCCTTTTATACATTTATTGCAAGCGAGGAGAGCTTTGATGTTTTAATATTTTTCTCTCAAGTTGTAATATTTTCCAGTCGATATTTTTAGATATTACATAATACATTTTCATCTTTGCCATGTCAACAGAAAGAATTACTCTTCCAGAAATGTGTCTTGTGAAATCAGTGATAAAATATGCTTGAATAGCAAACAGGAATGAAAAAGTCAGAGGAGAGTCCTTAGGTTTACAATATTTTCATTATTTTTACAGTCAAACAAAATTTTCACTTTGACCCACTTTGACCCTCTAGGGAATGAAAAATATTGAAACTCAAAGCGTTTATAATACCCGAATAATTCCTTGTTGTAAGATACGACATCACCGAAAATTCAGCCAATTATAATCAAACTTTATTATCTCAATGAAATTGTCTAATAAAATAAATCGATCCCTTCACCTAAAGCATTTTCCGTTTTTTGAAAGTATACAGTCATCTAAATTGTCCTCTTAAACTTAAAGTATAGAAAGGATAGCTCTCAGTCGAAGTTTTTTTTTCTGGTAAAGTATTACATTCACTCCAAAGTCTATCAGTTATTGCAACTAGAGTCAACTTGTCCTTAATCTAATTCTAATTCTAAATCTAATTCTATTTTCTTAGCGATAACAAACCTCATTAACAAGCAAGAAACGAAATATTATAAAAAAAAATTCGTCTCGATAATTATATTACATATATGATGCTGTATATAGCACCAGATGGATTGCTAGTCTATTGGTACAGAACATTTCTGTAAACTATAAATGTAGAAGGAGGATAATCCCCTCTACATCCAAAATATATTTTATTCGCTCTTCACCAAGAGCTCAATTTAGTATCATCAGACTTTTTATAATCATTTGCTAAATAAATTCAAATAACATCCTGGCCATCCGAAAAAACAATAATAATTCAAAATTAAATTTCATCTAAAACGGCTTAACCTTCCGACCAGCAGTTTCAACTCACTTCTACTCAAAATCTGTGAAACCCTCAAGCATGCAAGTCTGAAGTTAGGAGCAATATTATTCAATTTTGTTAATAAAATGGCATAAAAAAGTAAATCCTCGCCATAAATATTTCCTTTTCCGGTGTGCTTGCAGAGGCAGTCAACGTGAGAACGAAGTTTCACCAACAGGAAGGAAGACGACATTTATGAGCTTGCAAATTACCACTCAATTATGGTTGGCTATAAAAAAGGGAAGAAGAGAAACATGAAGTCAAGCCCCTCTTGAATTTGTGTAGATATAGTTATACGTATAGGCAGGCGTTCACATCCTTGGGGACGGATTCATAACAAATTCTTGTGATCATCCTTTGAATCTTACATCGCAGAGGTAATTCGCCTTCTTTGTGACATTTTGGAAAAAAAAATAACAACTCGAATGTGAAAAATTTCTCCATTTATTGGTTACCAAATTTCGCTCGGATTATGCATGTGTGCTCTTAACGCTTTTTAGAGCTTTAGGGGATATGAGGCCGGATATCATTTTAAGAACGAATCAGTACTCCTTTGTTTTTATTGGCCTAATTCACTCCAAATAAGCAACCAAGCAATGCATGCATACATATTTATGTATGTTTGTATGGAAAAAGTATAATTTTTCATTTTGTTTAAACACCTGCATAACGTTATTCGGGAAGCTCTATTGAATCTCTAATCCAGTCAAATTAGCAAAAATCGAAAAAATAACCAGTAAAAAGCTATAAATTGTTGGAGACCTTTATTTTGGCATACTTGTGAAGATAGTAAAAATCCAAAGCTTGATCCGCCACCTTGAAAAAAAAGGGTGCTCCAATCCAGTTTTTTCATCATATCTCGGCAATAATTGATCCGATCACGATGAAAATTATTATAAAAATTAAAGCTCATTAAATTCTCTATAAAATAACTTTTTTATTTATTTTATTCTTATCTTCAATATTGTTTCTGTTACACACTGTTGAATATAAGGATAAATGTATTTTCTGTCTCAGTGTGTCGTTAAAATCACACTCTCCGAGTAGAGCCTAAAAAAAAAATGAATCAAGACAAGCGATCAAATTTGTCGGTAATAATATTTCTTATACACATAAAAATTTGACAATTCTTACTATTTAGTATTATTGTACACGACCAGTACTTGGACGAATATCGTGCTTGTCTAAAACCTCTTGATAAACTTTGAAAAATCTTTCTATTTGGGGCCTGTTAAAAGCTTGAGCTCTGGCTGCGGACGTTGGTTCCGGTTTTCGCAGTGATATATCTTTATGCCTCTTAATAAAACCAGCTAACCACTCCTGTGCAGCTCGTTTTTTATCCTTATTAAATGAATTTGCAAACCCATTTTTTTCTGCAAGTCTAAAAGCCAGCTCTCGCATGTCACCGCAAGTTAATCCAAATATTGACGGTTAGTGGTTCGCTTGTAGTTTCGTGGCATGATGAAAATAATACCTACACAAGGAAAAGTTACTTTAAAACAAGTAAAAAAGCTAGAATTGGTCTAAGACCAATTCTTAGGATACCCTAGATGAATGCCCGTATTAAATTTCGTATGGTCACCGATCTATTCAAGTATTGATTTTGAAGTTGTTTTTCGCATATATATATTTGTCGCACAGACAAAATGATTATAACCAATTTTATAGGATTTCGTATTCTGCAGAAGTTTTTAGTACCATAAAAATGTCTTGGACTGATCGTTTTCAAAGTATACGTAAAAAACCGAAATTTTTATATGGCAACACCAAGAAAGAGTTGCCCGATTTAGTCCATTTTTGACATTTTATTTCCTAATGTAGTAAAAACATCATGTGCGAAATTTCAGCTCTCTACGTCGACGCGTTCTCAGGCAGTGACCAAATATATAGCGGAAAACGAAATTTTTATATGGCAACCCCACGAAGGAGTTGCCCGATTTGGCTCATTTTCGAACTTAATTTTACTTTTTTTTTTTAAAGTCTGTGTACAAAATTTCAGCTCTCTACGTGTTCGCGTTCTCAAGTTATCGTGCGCACAGACGGACGGACGGACGGACAGACGGACGGACGGACGGACATGCAAAAATCGAAATAACTTTTAATATTATGAATGGGTGTCCAATCCATTTTGCTCTACCATCATTATTTCGAGGTGTTACAAACGGAATGACAAACTTAGTATACCCCTATGATTTCATCTAGGGTATAAAAATGTACCTGCAATCAGAAGACTATGGACAAAATGACATATGTGTGTCATTTTGTCCAAAGTACACTGAATTATTTTATAAACTCAACACCGGCGTAAACACAATAAAACATTGGAAAAACTATCTTTATCAGACACTAATAAAACAATCCAACTAATTATAACAAGGATACAAGAAACCCCTTACGTAAACTTACCCCATAAACCAAAGAATTATTAAATTTTAAATTTTTTGCGCAGCCAAAAATATCACAATGCACATCTCACTCAAACCGCTGCTATGGAAGAACTGGCACGTGCGCAGGTCAGAACATGACGCTGCTAGAATAACGTAGTGCCAGTGTTGCAACCTATTTAACATATACCGTTTATGGGATATTGCTACCATGTCATTTTACCCGTATATTCCATTTTGTCCATGTTTCCACTATATACGAATTTGTTATATTGTGAGTAGTGTAATTTAATTAAATCTTTAGATGAGGTGTGTCAGAAAAAGTGGAAGGTGCTCAGGGATCGATATACATACAAGGGAGCTTAAAAAGAAAAACTTGCCGTCAGGAAGTGGGGCCGGTATACATATAGAATGGGAGCTAATGGAAAATTTACGTTTTCTATCTGACGTGCCTACAAGTTGCACGTAATTATTAATATTTTATATTTTTACTCTTAAATGCATTTCTGAAATATTACAGATCTCGTGGAAACACCGAATTCACAAGCAGCACAATTAGCGAAAGTACCGATATTTTTTCTAATGAGACCCAAGACACCGCAAGTAGCGAACAGGTTGAAGTTGAAGAGCTGCGCTCACCTACAATAAAGAAAAGAAAATGCGAAAAACAGGACAATATTGAAAAAAAATTTGATTCAATATTATCAAAGTGCGAGGCTGACATAATGGACATAGGAGTTAATGAACTTTTCAGTCGAACCAAATCAAAACTTCTGGACGATTTACCAGTAGAAGTTCAAGAAGACGCAAGATTATATATTCTTACGTATCGAACTAATTTTAAGAAAAAAGTGCGTCTTCAGGAAAAGGAAGAGACAGTTCCTATAATAATTAATTAATCCGGTTGAAATTAATGTTTTATGTGCCCAAGCTTTTTTTGTTTTTGAATCTGTTGAAGTTTTTTATTTTGTTATAGTGGACATTTTTGGTTAGGTGTATTGAATAGGTACTGAGGTTTGAATATGTATATTTTTGTTAGTGTGTTAAATAAATGGAATTCCTTGTTTGAATATATATATTTTCAATAAATTTAATTAATACTATATATTATTATATTGAAAGGAAACAGATCCTTCATTCAGAAAATAATGTGCGAGAACCTCTCTTAAATTATATGCATCCCGACTGGACCGATTAGATGTGGACGAACTGAGTTCTGTCATATTTTCTACTTTAACTTCGTTTCTCCATGCCCCGGGCTCCCACTCGTGTTGTGAATTTTCCCAATCTGCATATCCTTCTGGACAATATTGATTGGCAACTTCTTGTGACGGACTCTGGTTCATTTTAATGAAATTATGTAGAGCTAAACAGGCTAAAACAATTTTTTGTGCATTTGTAGGACTGCAATGTAAGGTGGTTCGAAGTATCCTCCAGCGAGCAAAGAGAATACCAAAAGCATTTTCAATAGTTCTTCGAGCTCGGGACAATCTGTAATTGAATATTGATTGACTTGCGTTTAAATGTTTTCCTGGATATGGGCGCATTAGGTTTTCTTAGCGGGAAGGCAGCGTCTGCTACAAAAAAATAAGGAAACATTTTGTTTGTTTTGGGCAAATGACTGTCTTGAGCAATTGGTAGTTGACCATCCAAAAACTGGGATCCGAATTTACATTTTCTGAGGACACCTAAGAAAAAAAAAATTTTATTTAAGGAAGCATGTTCTTGTTGATAATGTACGTAAATTACCTCCATCACTTTGACTTCCCAAGCTACCCACATCAATATACGAAAAACAGTAATTAGCATCACAAGCTGCCATAAGAACGACGCTAAAAGTCTTTTTATACCCTAGATGAAATCTAAAGGGTATACTAAGTTTGTCATTCCGTTTGTAACACCTCGAAATAATGATCGTAGATCAAAATGGATTGGACACCCACGCATAATATTAAAACTTATTTTGATTTTTGCATGTCCGTCTGTACGTCCGTCCGTCCGTCCGTCCGTCCGACCGTCCGTGCGCACGATAACTCGAGAACGCGTGTACTTAGAGAGCTGAAATTTTGTACACGGACTTAAAAAAAAAAGGAAAATTAAGTTCGAAAATGACACAAATCGGGCAACTCCTTCCTGGGGTTACCATACAAAAATTTCGTTTTCCAATATATGTATATTTGAACACTGCCAGGCACTAAAAACTTCTTCAGAATACGAAATCCTATAAAATTGGTAATAATCATTTTATCTGTCCGACGAACCGTTCTAGAAATATATGCGAAAGACCACTTCAAAAATCAAACTTGCACAGAAGGGTGACAATGCGAAATTTCATAAGGGCATTCATCTAGGGTATCATAAGAATTGGTCTTAGACCAATTCTAGTTTTTTTTCTTGTTATAATTAAAATACTGCGATCCGCTTTTTGGTGGACATATTACATTAATATGCTTGCCATCCAGGGCGCCTATGCAATGGGGCATATCCCACAATCGGTCAAAGTTTTTTGAAATAAGCTTATAATCGTCATGAGTAGGGTTACTGACATAGAAAGACCCAAGAACTTTCCAAATTTGTTCACATGTTTCAAAAACTATCGCTCGTACAGTACTTTTGCCCATTTTAAAGGTTCAGGCTAAATACTGGATTGATACGCCTTGGGAAAGGTATCTAGATTGAATTGAGTTTATAATTTTTTATTTTAATGTAAATATATTATTTATTTACGTTAAAGTTAATGCTAATCGACATTCGTAGGAAATTAGTGGCCTAAGTGAATGTTTTGAGACGTACTCTTTCATCAGGTTCACGAATAGGTCATATAGAGTTCTTGACATTCTGGTGTTTTTAAAGAATTCTTCTGGGTCAACCTCCTTCATTTTTAAATATGTCGCAGCAAAATATCCTTTATAGTCTCTTGATTAATTGATTTCCCTTACCCAACACTTTCGTCTTTGTTCACTGAAAAAAATTTAGTTGGCCAGATTTACTATACTTCTATAGCCAACTGAATATATGAAATAGTGCTACAAAATATATTGTAAATAGCAAAACTATAAGAAATAAAGCTTAAAATTATGATAAAAGTTCATATGAGTATATGAAATTTAAGATATTGCAATTTCAGCCATATACTTAATGCGATGTCCTATGGTTATATAGCTTTATTTCATTAAAAATATAATCAAACTGCTTACTATATTTTCTGGGAGAAGTTACTATATTTTCTAGCTGCCATTTTCATATAATGGATTGGATATTTTATTAATGTATTTGAGCTCTTCCCTTGTATATAGTATATTTGATGTACGCACATTTGTATTGAAAAATTATTTTGGTTAAGAATACCCAAGGCATAATGTATAGTGAATCATGCTATACAGTATAAGAAGAGAAGCCACAGCTTATTTCTAAATCATAAGAAGCGCACGTGTCGGGAAGTTTTTAAAACCGGTCTGATATAGTTTATAGTCAATATCCATATACAAATAAGAACAACTACAATATTTTTTGGATAATTATACCTAACTTTGCTTAGATAATTTCATTCGCAGTGGATCAGTAGTACAGTTTGTACCTATCATTTAGCTCACTGGCAATTTCCAAATTAAAGTTACTGTCCTGAGTGTAGTGTTTTACTGCAGTTGTTTTCAAAGTGCTTTTTTTTCATTAACTACAATGGAAGACAACAATTATATCAAAGAGATCCTATCACGTTGGGGATTTTCAAATTTAATTGAAAAATTTCTTGGTGAGTATTAGATAATTCATTAATTTTTTTACTAGATTTATTATACGAGGAGCTACTATGCGTTATAATTTTGATTTCATGGCTGCCATGTCATTAAATGTTTTATATACGGGTTTTCGAATATTATACAGTGAGAGGAAATTGAAGAAATTGAGCAATTTTATGAAAAGCTGATGTTTGTATTCGAGGTATATGCACATACCATCGTATAATGATTATAAGGAATCTAAAAGAGATTATCCCCCACGTTCGCAAACAGTTATGTCATAACGTGCAGTGTTTTTCAATGCAATTATTTGCATTAAACTTATTTTGGAATCTTTCGAGTTTTCAATGTTTTTTAGTGCATTCTTCTACATTACACATGTTTTTAAATTTTCCCGTTTAATTTTCTGTGTAATTTTCACTCACTGTACATTTCAATTTCTTCATCCTCTATCAGCATAATTTTGTAATCCGAATATTGTAACCACTTTATACAGTACTCAATAGATTATAACTATAATGAGACCACGCCTAGTACTATGAAATGGATGTAAAAACAAAAATTTCGATCCATCTGTGTTTCACATTCACGATTCAAATAAATATCTACATAATGTACATAAATATATTGTGTCGCATTGCTGTTGAATACCTACTTCGTATCGTTTGTTATTAGATAGCCAAACAAAAATTATCAATGCCGCTCATTTGCAAAGATTTAGAATTGAAGACTAAAGTTTTTATAAGCTATTTCATAGAATTATGTACTCTCTATTTTTAGTTATAATCTTTTAGATAATCCTCATCGGTTTCTTTGAAGAATTGGCATAAATGAAATAAAATTAATTTCGGTATCTGTTCTTACAGAGGAAGAATTTGATATAGAATGCTTCAAAGCTTTACAATACGAAGCATTAAAGGAACTCATTCCAAAACTAGGACCGAGACAACTATTTTGGAAAAAATTTCAAGAAGAGTTCAACTTGCAAGGAGTATAATATACATCAACCAAAGTATTCTTCTTCCGTATTTTAATGAAAGCACGAATTACCTTTTATAGACTCCGAGTATTTCATCATCTCAGTCAACTGGTGTGCATACCCCTATTAATGACACTTTATTTGAAAATGAAAATTTAGATGACTGCGTCCTTTTAAATATAAGTGATAATACTTTGACGAATAATTTATCAAGCGTAAGTTACCTAATTTTTGGAAAGGACGGATATTGAAATATAAGAAAATTGGTTACAGTTTATTCAACCCCAAGTAATTGATAAAACTTATCCTGGTTCTTCATGCTCAGTTCCAAATATATCCTCTTCTCAAGAAAATAAATGTTTTCAATCTATTCAACCTTCATCTTCGCAGCAAGTTCTTAATTTGACTCCAATTTTTATTGAATCTGAAAGAAAATGTGTTGAAGAATACTTAAAATGTCCAAATGGATACATGATTCGAAATTTTTATGAGAAAAATAATAAGTTAGAAACCAAACATAGAAATATACTGGCCACTACTATAATTCATAAAGAAATCGGTAATTATCAAGGAAGTGAAATAAAAATTACGACAGCTCGGTTTTTAGAGCTTCGACAACAGATTGTTGACCTATTTCCAAAAGAAGAAGCGCTTTTATACTATATACCATATAATAAATTTACTAAAAGACTTGCTGCTGGTAAACTTTGGGAAGCTTATAACCACATTAAAAGAAAGATAAGATTAAATTTGAATAGTGAACTAAAAATAACGACTCATAAACCAGAAGGCATAAGTGATGAATCTTTGAAAGAAAAACTTGAATATCTTAAAAGTCATGTTGATGATTGGGAGCTTATTAGACAAAGCTGGATCGATACGAGATTGCATAGAATCGACATTTTAAAAAGTGAAAGTAATATGTCAATCACAAGTTATTTCAACACGTTTGCATTTTTGAAAAGATCGTTCGGTGTTGAGCTACTTTTTGAAGATTTTGATTTCATTTATCCAGAGACGTCTAAAAAATGCTTAACGTCTTGGAAAGCTATTAATAAAAAAATTATTTCATATGCCTCTGAAAAAAAGATTAAAAGCTTTATTTCATGTGCTGATAAGAATAATTCATTGGCCGGTTTGCTCCTCATAGTACATTTTTTATCTTCGGCCTGTTATAAAAAGAAATCTATAACTGGAAAAAAGCGAACGAAGCTTTCAAAACAAGAGGTTTTAAATTCGTTTCTACATCTCGCTACAGTTACGCTAAAAAAAAAAATAGAAACAGAAATATTTCTTATATTCTTTCTTATAGGACTCATGTTATTTGCTTGAGGATCGAGAAGAGATTAAAATTCAACTGCAGAAAAAGAAGAAACACTTTCAGCCAATAGTGTTTTTCGTTGGTGAGAATTATGGTATGTTTATATATTTGTACTTCTTAAATTTTGAAAATATTTGATACCTGGTATATTAACCCACAGATTCAATAAAGAGATCATTTGTCTTGGTGGATGAAATAATTTATGATTTTGAGGAACCTTTGAAAGCCGTAGATGCATGTTTCAAAATAACAAATGCTCTTCATGCCAAATATCCGGATGACAGTGAGCCCGTATGGCTATTTATACAAAAATTCATTTACGGAATAAATACGCCATGGGATAAAACATTTACGTCAGTCAATTCTTTGATCACAGATCTTACATAATAACGGCTACAAGCTACATTGAACTCCCTACAATTGTGGATTGGCTGAATTACCTATTCTAAGTTTTTCAAAATAGTAAGCATCATTTTTACTTTACTTATATAATTGATTTCTTACATGTAATATATATTTTTTATTTTATTATTAATTCATAATTGTTTTTCTGAAATAATGAAATTTACTTGTTTTAAATGTAAAGAGGAAGTACATTCTCTTAATGAGCATCTATCTCATATAAATTTGCTTCACAGGCACGAATCTATTTTTATTTGTAACTTATGTAAAGATAATAGAATATTTGACAAGATTAACTCATATCGTAAGCACATTAGAAATCATTCAAAAATAAGAAAGAGCAATACTCTTGTATATGGTGCTAAAAGTAAGCAACCCAACGTTGAAGATACTTTTGTAAATCAATCCAATATAAATCCTAATTTTGAAATTTCATTAACTGAAAACGTAAAATTTGATAACGTGAACTATACAGGCAATGTCTATGATATCTATACGTGTAACTTAAATTTATTACATGAAATTATAAATTCAGAAAACTTAGAATTAATAACACAGCTTTACAGAAAGGAGAAATTTTGTCGGAAACATATTCAAGAAACAGTGGTATTATTTGCATCATATGCCCAAAGTGATATATTTAAAATAGCCGAGAAATTAATTATTGAATGTTTTAAAAAATGCCCTAAGGAAAATAACACATCTTTTGAATTTGATATTGCTCAGATCTTTGCTATATTGCGGCAATCATATACCAATATTCTTACAGAACATAAAAGAATTAAGTTTTTAGAAGATCAATCACTGTATATATCTCCTTATTCAGTATGCATAGGGGAGAGGTTCGACCAAGTTAGAAATAATAATGAAGTGTATTTTAAGACAATAGACGTAAAAGCTAGTTTTATTTCTATTAGAAATACTCTTTTATCTTTCTTGCAAGGGAAAAATGTGCTCGAAGCAATACTGCAACATAAGACTAAATTGGAAAATAATAATTTCGCTATAAGCAACATAATCCAAACAAATTTTTGGAAAAATAAAATATCTTGTTATTCAAAAGACGATATCGTTCTTCCTTTATTCATATATTATGATGAATTTGAAACCAATAATGTTCTTGGCTCGAGAGGTGGCTTACAAAATATAGGAGCTGTATATTATTCATGTCCTTGCGTTCCACCTTCGCATAGTTCACAATTAGAGTATATATTTTTGGCTATGCTTGTTAATAGCATTGATAGAAAATTGTACGGTACGCGAGTATTTCAACCTGTCCTAGATGAGCTAAAATTTCTTGAAACAGTTGGCATCAAAGTCCTAGGAAAAACAGTGTATTTTTCTTTATGCGTTTGTTTGGGTGATAATAAAGGTGTTAATGCTACCTTAGGTTTCACCGATTGCTTTGTTGCGAATTTTTATTGTAGGTTTTGTAAAATGCATAGAAACGTTGCCAAACTAAGTGTCGAGGTAGATGTAGAGTTGTTAAGAAATAAAACGAACTATCGTAATGATCTAAATGCAAATGATGTAAGCCAGACAGGTGTAATTAGTGAATGCATTTTTAATCATCTCACAAATTTTCATGTTACAGAAAATTACTCTGTTGATATAATGCACGATATGCTTGAAGGAATTGTGAATTATGAACTTTCTCTAATCATCAAAACTTTCATTTACGATGATAAATTTTTCACATTACAACAGCTTAACAGAAGAATATATAGTTTTGACTTCGGTCAAATAAATGGCATTAATAAACCTCAAGAAATTTCTCCAGAACATTTGAAAAACAACAAGTTGAGGTATTCATCATCGGAAATGCTTTGGTTTTTCATGTATCTTCCATTATTAATATCCGATTGCATTCCTGAACGTCATCCCAAATGGAATCTTATTTTGTTATTAAGAAAAATTTTAGATATTGTTATGTTAGAATCAATCGATATATCTAGCATTTTGCTTTTAAGATCTTTGATTACAGAGCATCATGAACAGTTCATTGATATTTTTCAAATGCCACTTAAGCCCAAGCATCATTTTATTACCCACTATCCTCACATAATGGAGAAAATTGGCCCATTAGTTCATTTGTGGTCTATGCGATTTGAGTCAAAACATCGGGTTTTGAAAGATATAGCTCATTCCACAACCTCCCGAAGAAATATTTGCCACACAATATGCGAAAGGTATCAATTACGAGAAGCTTTTGTTACATCAAAGCCTAAATTTCAACTTTTAATTCAATTCGGAAAAAAAATTTATCCTAGCTTATTTACCTACAAAAATTCGATGCAGAACATAACTAATATCACAACTTGCTATAATTGGTGTAAAATAAATAACAAAAAGATCAAAATAAATTCTGTAATACAAAGTGGACACGACGAAGATTATCCAACTTTTCTTTTGGTTGAATTCATATGTGTTACTGAATCTAAAGAAGTATTTTTGGCTAGTAATGTTCTTAAAACAGACTATTTTGATGTTCATAGACATTGCCATGTCGTAAGGTTATCAAACAGTTATAAGCTACAAAAGTTAAATATATCCTCGAATATAAAGATTTTTAATTACCTTGAACTTAAATCAGAGCATTTTGTCCTCTAATGATCTACAGGAAACAAATTAATTTAATTTGCATAGGTTTTATATTTTTGTTGTTTTAATAAATGTATTAATATACTGAAATAAGATAGTAGTAATTGCTAATCCATTATACGTTATACAATACTTTAAAAATAATTGTAAGAACATTACTCCCTATTTGTTATCACCCATTTTAATAATGTGAACATAAGTCACTTTTGTCATTATAAGCATATTAAATCTACTATAACATGAAATTAATAAATGTTTTTCTTATGATTTTGAATAACTTATCTTTTCGTAAATATCTTTTTATAATATTTTTATTGCAATTGTAGGATAAGAAAGTGGACTTGGCATATATAGAGTGTATAATAGAGCATATAATATGTTCATTACATTATGAGTACTATCACGTCTTGCTCTATTGAACTATATATGAGACATCTATAAGGAAAAGGTCCTCATATATGAGCTATAGTCATATATATAGAGATTTTAGTGAGAGTGTGATGATAAGACAGCATTAAAAAATAGTTCCTTTCATTATAGATAATGGCTATAATAGCTAAATACATAAGCATACATATTATATGATCTTTACATAAACATATAAATTATAGCAGTTTTAGCTACAGAGATTTGTGAAACAGCTATAAGGAAAAGGTCCACATATATGAGCTATAGTCATATATATAGCGGTTTTAGTCAGAGTGTGATGATAATACAGCATTAAAAAAGAGTTCCTTTCATTATAGATAATGGCTATAATAGCTGAATACATAAGCATTTTAATGTTGAGATATAATCATAATTGCAAAACCTGTATAGCAGAAGGACTTATACTGCATAGCATATGGAACTATAGCTAACAACTCCTATAGCTATGCATTTATATAAAAAAATCCTATATACAGACAAAAATCCTACCATAAGGTGTTAGATATTATCTCAAATTTTATTGAACATTTTACTAAAAAGAATAGTAAATCCAGTAGTTATGGTATAATGTAAAATTTCATATATATCACCACTGTCCCCAAATGTCCTATCCACATAGGTTGGGGAATATATAAAATATAGTAAATTTAGCTTAAATTTTTTTCAGTGTTTTCTCTTCCCATGCAGTTTTATATAATTGTTATATAATTTATATAACGCATAAAGCATGCGTACACGACGCAGTCGATTAAGGGAAAACACTTATTTAATTTATTATGGTTTCGAGTATAAATTCGAATCTTATTATAATTTTAATCACCGAATACTTTTATTTGTTTTTGCACCTCTAATAGCTGATGAACACTGATGACCGTTGCATTGTGTTTACATTTTTCGTGATGAACGTATTTTGACATTTGTCAGCACTGATGAACTCTGATAATCGTCACATTATGTTTAAGCCTTTACTAATAAAACCAACTCTTATAAAATTACTCTTACGTCCGTCTGTTTGAATATCATTCAGTTATCATAAGCAAATTAGATTTAAATATATTTAAATTCGGTCAATCGACATTAACACGCAAAGCTTCATTCTTTCAAAAAAGCCAGAGAAGTAAAGTTAGAAGAAAAAACTTGTTGTAGAAAAATTTTAAAGGGAAAGTCCACAAAAAATAGTGCAAAAAATTAAAAAGAAAGGGAACTTAAAGCAGCAGAAGCAACGAAAAGAAAACAAGATAGAATTATAGAAACGAATCTGAAGAAAAAATTCCTCCGACAGACACTGAACTGCAAGGGCTTTTTGAAAATGTCGCTGTTGATTTTGGATTATGTTTTGAATTTTGTAAATCATATTATCCTAAAAGAACCGGAAGTAAATCGCTTCCTATGTCAGAAAACTTAGCACACAGCGCAGCGTTTCGAAACTATATCCTAGTTATAAGGATTTTAGCTGTAAAACTTAGCTTATTGGAACTGAAAGCATACCGAAGGCGCAATTTTATCTCTTTGATTTGTTATATCTCTATTATGTCTTTGCTGCTTTTTTTTTTTAGTTTCTAAAAAAACTTTCTTGCGTTTTAGGGGATTTAAAAAAGCACATTTAGGTTAGGTTACGTAACCGCTCGAAGACTAGCCTGCATCGCTTAGACCTCCAGTGGGTCCATTATGCCCCTTGATCTTAAGGGATAACCTTTAAACCGCCCTAGATCCATCATGCTTCCCTTAGGAATCTCCAGATGCATCTGAACTCTTTACTTTGAAGCTCCCATAGACTAGAAAAGAAGTAGCTACCCAATAGCCTACTACTCCATTTATTCATCAGAGCCACCCACTCACAACGTCCGTGTTGGACAGATTCGATTTCTCTCGAGTCCCTGCTGCAACTCCTGCAGACACTGTTCGCCGCTATACGCAGCCTTCTACCATGGTCCCCTATGGCCCAGTGATCCATAATGGCCCCTACTATTTTCATGGTTCTTGCTCTACTGCCATTAAGGAGACCTTTGTCCTCTTCCTATTATATGCAGGCCACAGTTGCCTCGCAATATGACAGGTTTCCCTGCTAGTCCTTTTGATAGGCGCCCCTGATGATATCCTATTTTAATCCATTTAAGAGCCTTCTTCCATTTAAGAGCCTTCTTGGCCAACTAATCAGCCATCTCCTTTCCTGGGATATCGTTGTGACCAGGTACTCAACATAGGGTCACATTGCGCCCCGTAGTCCATTTCTCCAGGCTGGTCTTGCATAATTTCACTAATTTTGATTTTTACCAGCACAGCATCCAACGCCTTGATGGCTACCTGGCTGTCAGGGTATCTGTAGAGATGTCCACATAGGTACCAATATTGTTGCCTGGTAAATCACTGCAAGCTCCGCCAGAAAGACACTACATTTGAAAAGCACATTTAACGTCTTGCTGTAAACACAAATTGAGAGTGTTCAAAACTGGCCAGTAACTGACTTTCACCGGCTAGTAAATGGTAAAGAGTGGCTCATCACTGGAAAATGTTCTTCTCAGTTAGCTTTATTTACATGTAAAGAAATAAGGTATGTTAAAAATTAAAGAAGGAAATATTTGGTATTAAAAAGTAAAAACTTTCTTTAAGGGCGGATCGCTACTGGGTCCTTTATCTTATAAGATAAATATCATCATAAATATATCATCTGCGCTCACAGTTTTCTCGGTTATACTTTTATTTAATTCAGTAAACACCCTAAACACCCCTAGTAGAAATTGCTCACAGTTTTACCTTGTCTACTGCCCCGCAAGGAGCAGTTATTATGTAAACCAATACTAATCTGACTGAAAAGTATCAAGGTATTTGCAAATCATGTAGAAACAAATAGAAAATTAATTCCCTATGAGACGTCTGATGAGCATTCATAAATCTCATCGAAGGGCTCATTGGATAGCATGAAACTGCTCCCTATGTACTAAATATTTATTTTGTCATCACCTTGTCAGATGATATTTCTATTAGGAAAATTTGAATTGATTTTTGTGATTTATTTATTTAAGTTTTTAAATTATTTATTTAAATTAATTTTTTGATTTGTTTTCCGCAGAAAGACTGTCGCCCATATGCTAAACAAGACGGTTTGCCATATCCTTACGCCTCAGCGTCTTAGCGTTTGATTTGCAGCAGGAGTTTGAATTCGGAAAAATATATGAAATCAATCGTAAATGCAGATTATCATTTATGAATTCATCACGAGTGTCATTGACATGCTTATTAATAAACTCATCGTGACACTCATTGCTATACTCATTTATAAGCTCATCGTGACCCTGATTGACATGCTCATTAATAAGCTCATCGTGACGCTCATTATGTACTCATCGAAGTGCTCATCTAATATTGTAAATCGATAAGAGAAAGAGATGCAATATCTCATGCACACTATCTATGAATAAGTAAATAAATGATTTTTTTCCCGACTTTGATTCAAACGCGAATAAATTTCATCGTACGTTCATTTAATTGCTCATGAGGAGCTCATTGATGAGCTCATCATGATATGTCTACCAGGGTAATATTATTTCAAAACTTACTCATGTGTGTTGATCTTCATTCACTCCGGAAAGCTGCAAAGTAACATTTACACGTTTGGGCGCACCAAAACGCTTTAACAATTTAGCTCTTCTTCTTCTTTTTTTTTTAATTTAACTAGCTGTTTGGAAGGGGTAACTTAAATTTAAATTTTCCTACTATTTAATACAAACCCAAGCTATAATTAACATAAGAAGAGTTTCGCTATTTAACGAAATTTGTGACTATTTGACGATAATAACCAATGAGAACTTGAGATTTTTCTTAGATCTGAGATAAAAATATTCCGACTTCCACAACTAGTCTAATATATCAGGCGTGTTAAATACTGGGTACGCGTCACCAATAATGATATCATTCATCCAGCCAAAGTCTACCATAACTTGCCACTGTTTAGTTATTTCCATTCTCATCTGGTTTCTTATGACTAATCTACAATGCATAGTTAAGCGACGTCGTGAAAACGATATCGTTTGCTGAAGAATATGTAAGTAGTGGTAAGCTGTCAAATTAAACAGCTGCGGTGTTCTGTCAAATATCATAAATATAATTGCTTTCTCGATTTTATTGCAGAATTACATCAAAGGACGTATTTGGTCCCAATAATTTATACTATAGTTTAGTAAACTAAGAAATTGTTTGGGACAAGTCAAATAATATAAAATATTGTTTTCAAGACTAAAGGTACAAGTCCCAGTTCAAAAATGCCATTCCCTAAATGGTTGCCAATTATGCTGAATACACCTGAGGTATTACTACATCGTTTTTGCTGATTAACTACTACCATAGATGCGTGACTTATAACAATGGACTCAGCAATTTGCTATTTCATGTGACACAAAAAATATTATGTTTCTGCACATCACCGTTAGAGCACCCTTTAAAACGTTTACTACATAAAAAACATGTAAAACTCAACCAATCAGTGAAATTTTACATCCGAAAATCAAAATAAATTTAAAAAAATATATTTTCTTGTGTCCAAGTGATATTTTAATCGTTTATATGCACTTTATAAGAAATTAAACTAATTCCAACTTTAATTTTCAAAAGATTATTTTGACCTGAATCCTGCGTATGGGCACAGTATATATCATACAGTAGCCCAGCTCTGTCAAAACTGTCAAGTGAGTAGGATGCTTCTCTAAAGAGACTATACTTTCTCTTTCAACAGTTTTAACTAACACACTAGTCAATTTTTAATACATGGATTCCTATGTAAATCTAAAGTGGAAGAAAGAGAACTGATGGCATTCTTAAACTTTTACTAGAGGGAAAGAGGCAAAATGACACCACTTTACCGTCAACAGATGTTTAGTAATGGAACAATACATTTGTCGCCGATTGCCGATATGTGTACATACATAAAACTAATACTTCCGTCAACGGTCGTGCAGCTAGCTACTGTTCGCCCATTTATGTCCGTATCATACTTAATAGTTCCCTCTTGTGGGAGAAATTTTAAGGTTATGTTTTTTTAATTGAAATTCTAAAATTCACTTTTCAGTAGTTAGTTCTAAGCTATTCTACTGTATGATATATACTGTGGTATGGGCAAGAGAGACGGAGCATGGTAAACACTATGTTTACCTTATTCTTCCTGCGGTGATTGCATCTGCAGCCAACATAAAAACATCAAATGGCATAAGAAAACGTTCCGTAAGCGATATTTTGTGTTGGTAGCTCCAATAGAGCGAAAGAGAAAACTATAAAATTTGTGCCATTCCTTCCTATAGGAAAATGACAATACGCTCAGTCCACTGACTTATAAGTGCATAGATGGCACAAGAACTAGAAGTCGGGGGGTGCATTCTGGAATGGACCATAACATATTTTAGACCGTGCCCAAAACAAATGTTTTTATAATAGCAGTTTTTTATACATTTGATCGACTTCCTCAACACTTCAGATACAAAAAAAAATATGAATCACTCGACGTATACATCATTTCGAATGTTGTGGTCCATTCCGGAATGGACAACCCAGCCATATAAATTTTGTATACTTTTTTTTATACTGCATGCAACATCTAGTTCTTGTGCCATCTATGCTACTACACAATATAAGCTCGTGCTCATGTCGTCAAGAGAAGAAACATTTTTGCAAGCATGGTGATAAGTACATAAAAATTCAAAAAATTATTCAATTGCATACATAAATAATCATCCCTGCTACATAGTATATACCTTCATTCATATTTTCGAGTAAATACTTAATAACTTTATAGCTATTCATATTGTTAAACCACAAAACATTTTCCAAAATAATCCCCAGCAGTGCAAACAGCCTGAAAAATTTGCGTAATGGTCGTCCGGATTTAGAAACCGCTTACCTATTCTCTCTCTGCGAAGCTTAATTCATGCAAAAAAAAAACCAAGTGAGTAAATTCCAAAAATTACGAAGGGTTTATGAATTGGAAAATTAAAGCGCGACCTTTCATAATTGGCATTCACAAGGACAGGAGAAGTAATAGAATTTGAACAAATTTACGAATAAAGGTTTTCCATAGGATTTTCTGGTGGGATGTAGAATTAAAAAAGAAATAAGTATTAAACCTTTACCCATAACAATTTCCTCTAATGAGGATGTATGTATGAATATTAATGCGAGTTGTTGGCGAGTTTTGTGGTCGTTATGTATGTACCATCCTTCATCAAAGAATCATATTAGCAAATGAACTGTGACCTCGGTTCGTTATATCGGAAACTGCGTATGCTACATATGAGTATACATATTAACTTTACTCACGTAAAATAATGTATAATTCTATATAACTTTGCTTAGCATATGTTTCAAGCTAACTTGGTTATGGACATATTCTTAGGTATTTGACTTTCAAATATTCCAGCTATGCACAGCAATTTCATGTAGTTGTTGAACTACCCATAATTGTATAGTAAGTATAAATTTTGTAATTGGATATGGAAACTCAAGGTTTTGATATGAAAACTTCTATAAATATAAACTCCTTTGACTAGGGACCCCAGTAAGAACTGTCGTCAAAGGAATCTCATGTGGAGGCGATAATGATGGTAAAGTAATTAAATGCGAATGCGGAGTATGTGGTTTTATGACCTTCTCAATAGTATTATGAGTATTAGACTGACAAAGTAAAATTTCGGCTGACATTAAACGATACAATTATGACAATATCTGGACCCGGTAAAAATTATCAGAGAATATTTAGCATTGAGAAAGTTTTCTGAAGCATAGTAATGGAGTAGTACTTATGTAGCTAAGAAGGAGTAGGATAAAAATATTTGTAAGGGTAATTTAACTTAGCTCATGCTAGGAATGGTTGGCATTCATATCCCTAGAAGATATTGTAGGGGTGACCTAGGTATGCTTTATCAAGGCTTGATAGAGGCCGCTTTAATAATAATTCTGTTTGTCTCAAGCTGTAGCTAGACAGACATATTCGTTGCACGGTCAGGCTTGTGAACAATCATGAAACTAGAATGGTGTGAAACAGATCGAAAGTAGAACCAAACGGCACCATTAAAGGCAAAACTAAAGAAAATTGGCTGCACGTAATAGGTATAAATGGGTATTAGCGGGACAAACAAACAGAATACGCTAGGTGTTTCTTTTAATCGCGATCTAGCATGGTCAAAATAGCCACCCAACTGCTAACGATGAAAATGTATGCCCGCTGTTCCATAATTCATATGCAGGAATCAATAAGCTCATTTTTGGATTAATGGCGGCGACAACACTCCCAATGGTGGCATGTCTTTGCAATCTGATTCTACTAAGCACATCATCAGACTTCAGTACAGATTTAATATAATACGAACAATTACTTTTGATATTATTGTAAAGCCGTTGTGAGCTAAGCTGTTTTTATTCCCTAGGCCTAGATGAAATCATTGTTTAAAGTAATTTTATCATTTCATTTCTAGTACATAGAAATAATGATAGCTGCGTTTGTCTGTCCGTATTATAATCGCGAACGTGTTGATAATTATGCACACGGCTTTTTATCAAAATTGTAAATCAACACGAAAACGAACTAAATCGGGCAACTCCTTTCGGGTTGCCATACGATAATTCCAATTGTGTAGCTATATTTCGGTACCGGATGAGAACATGCTAAGACAGATAGGTGATCCAAATTCTGGGGACAGGTTTTATCTTACAATTTCAGGTGCAAAATGGACAGCTTAACCCAGACATTTTTAATATAGATATTAAAAAGGACTTATGAAATTGGTTATGACAAAACAACTCAGAAAACACATTTTCAAAACAGATTTTGACTAGAAGACATATATATACCACATAGGGTATCACTAAAATTGGTCTTAAACTAAATAGGCGTTTTGTATCAGAAGGAACCGTATACTCATCAGTGCGAGTTGGTTCCTTCCTGCCGTATAAGCCAAAGTGAACAGCTAAACTGACCTCATATATGCACTTAAAATAATGTTTAAGCGTGAATTATATTCGAGGCTAAATATTAAGAATTTACTTGTATGCCTAGCAAGATTAGCCCTATGCGATGCAGTAGGTACTTGAAAAACTCAAGCGAATTGAAGATGTTAGACTTCTTAGCCAGAGCTACCCCTTCGGCAATCACACTAGATTGTTGAAAAGTTGGGGAACTTTAAAGTGGATGTCTCCTCACTGGTTCGTGGAGATCTATCCATCATGTAGTTCCAGTTTGGTGTCTCCAGCGCCTCCGTTTCTTTGGCCAGGCTGTCCGTATGACAGTCTTATTAGCACAAGCAAGCTGTGAAAGCACTAAAGTAGGGTGTGTCATACAACGAGGAGGCGTCGCTTTAAATTACGCTGTCCGTACGACAGCTTGTCTGCTCGAGAGCTCTAGTGGAAGGTCGGTAGTACGACAATAAGACGTCCCTTTGGAGCAGGCTATCACTATAACAGCTCGCCTAAAATTGGGAGCTCTGGAACTACGGTTACTGTACACATACAGTAGAACAGCTTAAAACAAACTACTGAAAAGTGAATTTTAATTACAAAAAAAAACCTCAAAATTTCTCCAATAAGAGTATACGGAAGTAAATGGGCGAACAGTAGCTAGTTCCACAATGGTAGGGAGAAGTATTAGTTTTATGTAAGTTCACATCTCGGCAAAAGTACTGCAAATGTATTGTTGCATTACTAAACAGCTGTTTGACTGTAAAGTAGTGTGCGTGCATAAAGATGCCATGGACAGTGTAATAGTCAGAATGGCTGTAATAATGTTTGTGACAGTTTAACAGTTCTACCAAGCAGAACGGCATGGGAAGTGCAACAAATTGTTATTAGCCTTTTGTTTTTTCTTGCAAAAATAGTTTTGCTTGTCATTTTACCACTTTTCCTCTAGTACAAGTTTGTGCATGCTGTAAGCTCCCTTTCTTCCACTTTAGATTTACAGAGGAAGCTTTAATTAACAGTTGACTAGTGTGTTAGTTAAAAATGTTGAAAGAGAAACTATAGTCACATTATAGAAGCATCCTACTACAGTTTTGACAGAACTGTTCTACTGTATGATATACTGTGCCACAGTGGACAGCTTGACTGGAATCTTGTTCGGCCGGAAGCTTTCCAAGTCTGCTAATCTTCTGATATTTATCGGTGTTCGAATTTTCAAATTCTGCTTACCACCAGTACTTCCTCGCCATTCGTCCGTTGACAAAAGATCTAAATGCTGAACAGGAATGACTATCTTATTTCATGAAATATTGATTTTTTATTTGATTAGTTTGTTTCCCTTTATTTATTTTTTTAAAGTCTTTATTTATCAAACTTTGACGTTAGACTATTTATATTTTTGTTTTATAAAACTATTATAAAGTAAAAATCATACCTAGCTAAGCCTTTCTGCATCCAGCAAAGTGTTGCTAGTAGCGAATTTCGAAATTAATTTTGCTAGGTTTTCAAAATGGTTGTTCAAAAGCTGACAAAAGTGCAACATATCGACGCGCCAATAGATATAGAGGTAGAATGTAGATGGGTTATGATTGAATGATATTAGAAAAATTGGGTTTTAAGCGTACTAAACAAAACATGATTCCCTCTACCATTGTGAATTTAACATGCGATATCGATCTACAGCTGTGCGGTTGACCGGCTATAATAACTAAAGAATACTGTCGTCTGCAATACTATAAATAAGATTGAAAGCTAGAGCTAGAAAATCATCATCGATAAAACTGAGTAGAAGAAAAAACCGCGCCTTGCGGTATACCAGCGTTATTACTTATCGGTCAGATATAAATCCGCTCAATAGCACTTTAATTGAATGGACATAAAAACACTTATAAAATATTTACGATAATATGGTTCTAGACCTATAGTAGCTGAAGTTCGGTTAAAGTAATAATATTAAACTGTACCGAATTTATTGTGCAAATATTTCAAACTCATCAAAATTATGGAGACATTGATTCCAATAACGAACGGTGAGAATTGTTAGTAAAACTCCAGTTGATAATGTGAGTATCTTCTATATAATTTATCAATTTAATGTTAATAAGTGCTCCAAAAGCCTTAGAAGAAGTCAAAGTAAGAGCAACTGGTCTATCGAACGGAAATACCATCAAAATCACCAGCTTTAGTTAGATCACCGCTTACGAAGCTTTTTGAAGGCCCCTCCGCGTGGAAATGTAACAGAAACGGTTTTCTGATAAAAAAAAGTATTTTACAAACAAACTTCACCGGACATTTTATAAAAAATTTATTGCTCTTAAAACCACAAAACACAAGTGATACATACATTCACATCTACATACAGATATGCATAATACATGCAAAAGTTTCTGTTTCTCAATTAATATTAAAAAATTTTAAAATATAGAAAAACCCTGGAAATAACGTCAAACGTTATATAACTCCTTCTCTCGTAATGGAGGGAACATTCATCTTTCATCTCATCATTACAATTTGTGCAACAAACGATGTACTTCCCTTTCCAGATAATGTGTTTTTTTCTCCAGTTCCTGTGCAGGAAAAAATATTAAATTTTACAGCCATAATGAAAGCAGGCGGAGAGGAAACTATCCACTACAGTTAAGAAAATAATGCAAAACCATTAGAGCGAAGTTATAAAATGAATAAAAATGTTTACATTAAAGAAATTCTTAAGAAAACCCGAAGAAATAAAAAGGGACCTTGATACAAAATTAAAAACGGGGGAGCTTTACTTACCTTTAATTTATTTGCTCTACCTCTAACAAGATTATCAGACTTAATAGTCCTTATAAATTCTATTTGTATCTGCTGAAGCATATCCTCAATGGCACCTAATTGCTTTCCTAAGTCATCTCCTGCGGTACTTTTTCCCTGAGTATCTTCTTCTCGTAACTGAAAGACACAGTCAAGAAAAATTGAATTTTATGTAAAAATTCATCTCCTGTTAAAAAGAGCACACAGCCACTTACGTTTTTCAATTCTACAGTTAATCTCTTCTTCTCATCCTCAAGCTTATTTATAGCAGCTTTAAAGCGCTTTGCATATGGTTCATTGGACACGAGAGCAGCTTCCATTTCATTCTTTTGCGCTAACAAGTTGAACTCACAAATTTTAATATCCTCATCTGCGAACATCATGTCCGCCTCATCCCTATTTCGCTAATATTAGGTAGACAGAGAGTACGGAAAATTTAAGAAAATTTTCAACAGATCTAAAATCATTGCCACTTACTCCTCGCTCAATGGTCCTCATTAAGGTGTCAAGTTCATTTTCACGCGCAATAACATTACTTCGATGTGCACTTTCTCGAACTAATTCAAGAACTTTTGCCTTTCGTTCGCGAATCTGCTTTTGATAGAGCACAAGCATCTTTCGCTGACATGAAATTCGTTCCTCCTCCCGTAATAGTGCTTCGCCGTACAACTTTTCCACTTCTGAAATTTAATTTTAATTATATGCGATGAAATGACAATTGATTATCAGGAAAATTGAACGAACCTTCACTTCGTTTTAATTAAGAAGGATTTTAACTTTTTATCATGATTATTTAAAGTATGATTTGTGCCGCAGCTTTGACGAAATATAAAGCAACAATGAAAAAATCCAATTTTAAGAGAGAAAATAAATATTTTCAGTCATATACAATATAGCATTAATCCGATTTAAAGTCGCCTATCCTGGGGTTGGCTATCAGCTCAGGGGTGTTAACAGATATCGGATAGTAAAATGCTTTGTACGATCAATTCGCTATCAGAGCAGCTCAGAATAATCAATACGGAGTGTCATTAAGATGCCTCGGACCAGACATCCCCAAGACAAAATGGAACAGCCTAGACAGAGGGCTCCTTTGCTAATGGATGACTTAGGTGTTGGTATGCAAACTCCGGATACCAGTCGACCGCTAATTTCAATAAATTCGCCTTCCCGTGGAAATGTGGATCTCTACCACAGACTATCTATATCTCGACCCATGGGAATTATAAGAATTTGTTAAATAACCTTAAAGATAGTTGCACTCTTTCCAATGTTTCAAACGAAAAGACATCTAGAACACCTCAAGAAGTGAAAAGGAAAATTGCTGACATGCTACAGAAGGATCTCTTCTTGTTCTAGATGTACATAGTACATCTGATCGCAGAGCAAGATATGGAAGTAAATTCAAAAGTGCTATTGGAAACGAGTCCACAATGAGTTCCTAGTAGGACCAAAAACTGTTCAGCCAATTAAAGAGTCCGAAGAGAGATCCAAACTTAATCGTTCAGAGAACTCAGTCGCTCAGATGCCAAAAGCGAAGATGATGAGAGTTCAAGAATATATAGACTACAGAAGAAACGGCTCTATACTCCCCTCTCTTATAAACAAGTTAAAGAAGAAGTGAAGACGCCAACTTTTCTGACGACATGGTGTCAACAGGCGAGATAAAATCTGTACAGAAAACAATACTAACCAAAACATTAAGGCCAGTATGGTTGCATATCACCTGCACCATGAAAAGGTCACTTAAAAATGGGTGCAATAGGTTGGGAGCGATATCAATCCATGAGAAGATGCAAACCTTAAGACCATAAAGGATTACCAAGTTCGCTCAACGGTTTTGTTGGCTAATTCCCTGACAAACTTGATATTTCTCCGGGTGAAATATTCTAAAATCCCAAAATCGTGACCTTAATGTAGCAAAGTGGAGAGTCCTAAGGAAAGGAAATGAGGACCAGTATTGCCAGCCGACCAAAATCTTCATTTAAAACTTAAAAAGTTAATTTATTTGGAAGACAAACATTTTTTCTTTACATATTTAGGTAGTAATAAAAATCGGTTAAGAGCGAGGACTCGCGCAATCAGGGTTCCGTACCAGAAAGGGGAATGTCCACTTTTCTTACAACTTTAGGCCCGATACATCCAGACATGAGAGATGTCTTAAACGATGCATTATGATACTCTGAACATATTTTATTAACAATGTTTATATCTATCTAGCGGGGTAAAGATTTGGTGATCGGATGTAACTTAAACGACTTTCTTGAGTGAAAAATGTCACTAATGGCCACGGAACATAGAACTGCAAAAATATATGCGAAATGTAGTAGCTGTAGGCGGCAAAAACGTCCGGAGAAAGTTTTCTGAATTGGGAGAAATATACACCACCTCGGCGAGACCTTTAATTCGATATGCAACATGCGGTATTGGAACCACCCACCCCCCCCCCCCGGCTAGGGGTTCCTACCCCCTAACCTAAAAAAATGCAGAGAAAATATTTCTTCTACGAATTGTAGCTGGAAATGAGCTGAGGCGAACAGTGAAACCTGTTTTCCGATCGGACATAACCATACCGAGTTAGAGTCGATCTAAGGTACCGAAAAATCTAGTACCGCAGTTTTATTAAAAAAGAGGGAAGTAGGTACTAAAAAAGGGAACATTGGGTTAAGCCTCCGAGTATAGGAGTGTGGGTACTCGTATAAGAAATCTCTTATGCCTGGAGGTGTCGGGCTTAAAATGGGCATTTCAATTTATCAACGAACGACTGAATTTAAGGTATATTTAAATCTAACCCAAATTTTCCTATGATAACGGACGGTCTTATTAGTAAGAGTTAACCAAAAAAACATTTTTTTTTCAGCAACTGTTAAACTGGGGAAAAAGAGTCAGTTTCCCAGTTACCTACTAGCCCTGATAATATTAAAATTTTAGCTTTGGAAACCTTTAAGATCAGGGGGAATGGTATTTTTTGCACATTTTTGGCTATATCTTTATAACCAATTCACCAAAAGATTTGATTTTTTTCTGAATCCTTGAAAGTAGCCCTTTCTAACGATACCCGATAAAACAAACTTTATTTTTAGAGAGCCCAAATATATTTCATAATCTTTGACTGTCGAAATGTGTGCGCGTCACAAAGACCTAACATTCTGCAAGATTTTAAATTCTTGTGTCACGTCGTTTTAGAGAAAACCGGCTGTTACAGAGAGACAGACGGATGCATCAGCGATCTTATAATTTTTTTTTTAATTCTGGAAGAAGCATTGAAATTGAAAAAAAAAAAAACTTTATTAAGTTTGAAAAGAATCAAGATTCATACAATCACAGTCGTCTGAGCTACATAAACTAACACTCGTAATTTTTGGAGGCTTTGTACATGCTGTATACACAAGCTGTGGCTAGGATTTAAAATCTAAGGCTGAGATTTATTTTTTTCTCAAGTTTTAGTGATATCAGGGTCTCCCATCTGCGTATGAATATAATTAATTAACCTATGCTTGTAGGTACCTACATAACTAATCCAGTTTTCTATAAATGTAGCCTCTCACTTTACCTTTAATATTAATTAAATGTAATTTTAATTGCTCACCTTTTACAATTCACTGATAGAAATTTCTGATCTGTTCACTCTGAAACTCAGAATGAAAAAATAGAACCGAAAATCTTGAAACTGTAAAATTTTCCGATGTTCGGGCACAAAACAGCGCATCATGCACGTGTTTATATAAGATAAATAAAAGATAACATAATTTATATTCGCGTTCGTTTCGCTTTTATATCGCTTCGATAACATAAATAATATTTAGCTCCGTCACATTTACCCTCATGTTTTGTATTATTGTCGCGTAAGAGTCGCTGTTGCGGATAATCGCCAAATTATTTGCTGGGAGAATGCAGGAATATACGGGTTGGAATTTTCGTTCAAAATATTTTATTTCCAAGGACAAATATTTCATTATTTCCTGAAGGCTTGAGGTACTATGAAATTAAGTAAAATAATTTAATCTGACTGATGGATCAATCTCTCAAATCATTCTCTCAGTCGAAAGGTTGCAGGATGACAGACTTCTAAAACTGCATATAGACCAATTGGTCAAGGAGCTGGCGGTTTTATCAACCTCGAAAACCTGTACTACAAACTACTAAAGCCCTGTGATTGTCTTAATGATAAGTACATATATTTAAAAATTATTTACAACCAATATTGGTGCATCAACTGCATAATATTAATATAAAATTTAATGCAGTAAAAGTTTACAAGATATCATCTTAAGAGAATCGAATGAATTATTCGTCCCACAATTCTGTTTTGAAAACGAAGATATTAAAAAGAAACAAATTATGCAATTTGTAGACCATACAGAGCATTTGGGAGTGCGAGCCAAATTTATTGCTCTGAAAAATTCGCAGGAAGAATGATAAAAACTTCTTCCTCTAAATTTGTGAAAGAAATTTTCTTGTAGTTGTGTTTAATTTATGAATATTCAATTATTATACTTAAATTCTACTCACCTTTCATTCTCTTTTCATGTTCTTCCTGCTTGAGTCCATCTTCTAAACGTTTCGCAAGAGTTATTTCAGCTTTTTCCAATTCTCGTATTTTTTTATCAAGAAGTTCTCGTTCCATTCTCAGAGTTTCCATCTCATTATCTTTCATTTCAACCCATTTCTTGGGATACTTTTCGAATTTCGGGTAAAATCCTTTAGCAATTGGTACAAATTTTTTCAAGTAACGCTTTGGATGTAGTTCCTCTGGACATTTTTCCATTAAAAGGGTTACACGACTTAGCAATCGTTTCATGTCTACTATATTTTGCTCATGAAAAAACTGTTCAATGGAATCCGACTCCTCTAACCGCATAATTACATTTCTTTGAACAATATTATAACCAATAATACAAAATACCAAATAAAATGGCTGATTAGAGAGTATATTATCCCACAATTGATACCACTGATGCTCATCAAGTACTTCCGAAAAACCAGTTGTCATTAAAGGCCATGCATATTGTTTCGGTGTAATATTCTTTCTCGCATAAAACGCAGCTAGATCAAAGTCAATTTCAGCTAAAGCATTTTCTACTAATCCGAGATAATTTAAAGGTTCAAGTGGAGTAAACTCAAACCAAAGTTGACAATAATTTTGAATAATTGTAGTAACTAGCTCAAAAGTTAGCATCGGGCTTTTCGGGAATATTTTTAAAAACGGAAATATAAAACATGGCATAAAATGGCAATGTGAGAATACAGGGCACCAATGTATTAAACATGACATAATTTTTTTAAGGTAACGTAGAGCTGAAACATCTCTTAATGGATATTCTTGATCATAATTCGCAACAACGGGATGAATCCCTTTCTTAGCTAATTCTCCGAATTGTGCCTTGTTGCATGGTAAATCTAGTAAAGAGCTCCAAATTAAATGACGATATTTTCCTGGGTATTCTCCGTATTGTTTTAGAATTGGAATTAATCGATCAGTTGTCAGCGTCTTCTTGAGCTAAAAATTATTAGATATTTAGTAGATATTAGTACCCTCAACTTTTATATTTAATAATGACAAGAACAATATAATTGTAAAACTGTGGCGAAAGTATTAGCGAATGAATTAATCGGATAGAATTCCGTGCGAAAGTATGTTTGACTTCTACGTGATAGCCCGGTATCAAACATCTGAAATTGAATTATTGATTCTTCTAGAGGAGGTTGGGATGAAAATAAGAATTCATTTTCTCATTCTTGTATTCTCTTTGCAGAACTTAATTGCAGCGTTTAGAAAACATATACAAGCACACCATTACTTGCACAATCCATCAAGGAATAAAAATGTCAAAAATCAGTCACAGTATCAACTTCAGCAAGATCTGCTGCAGTTGAATCAACTTCAAGTCCTTCAGCAATAATATTTAAAATATCATCAATAAATACATCAGCAGACAGTTCCAACACTCTCAAACTTAGCGGTAGCGATGTAGCGGGAGTTACATACATTGACCTAAAACGTAACATGACAACAAAACAGACACCGGACCTACCAGATCCAGACATGTACAAAATTGCTACAAAACCGAAACCTATGGCTTGGTAATAAAATTTAAACAAATCTAATTTCCCACATTATCACGTTGCGACAACAGCATTTTTACTAAACATAAAAGGTGTCGTATTAATTTCTCACAGAAATTATTATGAGAAAATTAAACTGATTACATGACAATTTTACTAAGTGAAGCTTTAATATCAGAAAAGCGGCAGTCTGTCGAGATCTTCAATTGCGAGTAGTTTCGAGTCGCGGTAATTAAGAAATCTAAGTTTGGATAAGTTTATAAAAGCAATTCTAATAAAAGTTTAATTAAAGAGAAGTTCAGTGGTTTTTTTGTGAAAGACAACCCTTACAATAGTCGAAGCTATTTACGATTCGATTATCTTTTTCTCCCAAAACGGATACAACGATTTAAGTGGCGCAGTCGGTAGGATTCCTCTCTGTAGAGTTGGAATCCAGTGATACGAATCATTAACGTAACAAAAGTGTGCAAAAAGAAGTAATTAACTGTTAATTACAAATCAATGGTGAAAAAAAAAGTGTGAAACACAGTGGTTCAAAGAAAAATTTAGTGAACGACGCAGAAACGACCGCTTCACCTAAATAAATAGCATACTGGAGAGAAGAAGAAATCTACGAAATAGAGCGATCGACGATAATAGAAGGATGGCTCAGCAACAAGAGCAACCACAAGAACAGATTCAATTACAACCGATGGAACAATGTCTGATACTCCTTACAGACATATTAAATAGGCAGACTCAACCAACATCTTTAAGGAATAGGATCGAAAAAGAAATTCGGTATTTACCAGCTTTTGATGGACAACCGGGAACATTACCAGCATTTATTACAACTGTAGAGAGAGTATTGGCTGAATATGGACAACAAGCCCCCAATGTATATGCCATTATCTATAATGAGAAGATTTTGGGTCCAGCGAAGTACTACTTAGACACGGCGCCGCCAAGAACATGGGAAGAGTGCAAAGTGAAATTAAAGTTGCAGTATAAACCATCGAAAGATCAAGGTAGAATAATGCAGGAAATTTCTACACTCAAAGTAAGTTCTATTATTGATTTATTGGACAAGATTAGAATTATAGTCAGTGATATAGCAGAATGTGCTACTTTTAGTAATTATCAAACACAAATCGTAAACAATTTGAGCAGTGTTTTAGTACTGAAAATAAAAGAAATTACAGCAGGGGCTCTAGCAGCCGAATTGTACGATAAATTTAGCTTAGAAGAAATTAGAATGATCATGAATAAATATGCTGGGCAAGACCATTACAATTTGAAATTTTTTAAATCGAATCAGATAATTAAAGATCAATATCCACAACGACAGAACATACCAAGAACGAATTTTAATTTTAGGCAAAACAATAATCATTCAGTACCATTTAGACAAGGAAATTTCAATAGTAACTCAGGCCAATTCAGAAATAATAATCATAATAATTCCGGTCAGTTTAGAAATAATAGTTTTAACAATAATTTTGGACAGAATAGACGACCTTTCAATAACTACAGTGCACAGTGGAGAAATAAAACACAGAACAATAATAATGGCAATCAAGTTCAACCAATGGATGTTGACGTTGATGCTATTAATACTAGACAAGACGTTAATCAGTTAGGAGAATCTGAGTTTTTTATCAATTAGCCTCAGAAACAAAAAAAATCTTTATTGCTATAACTATAAATGACCAAAAATTCAGTGCTATGATAGATACTGGCTCCACGATAAGCTTACTCAATTCACGAAACGTTACAGATAAAATATATGAACAGATGTTAGGAGAAAGGGTTCAAATTAATACAATTGAAGGGGAAGTTAAGAAAAGTACTGAATATGTAAAAACTAAATGTCCTGTAGAATTCCACCAACCCGATAATGCTCGGATGCGATGGGTAAAAATTCACCTAGACAAAACATACGATTTTTTAATAGGTATGGACTGGGTTGAAAATAATGTCAAAAGAATCGATATAGAAAACAGAGAAATTACTTTAAAAAATGATGTGAAATTACTATTTCTGGATAAAGCTATTCAAGAGGAAGTTAACGTCCTCGAAGAGAGTGAATCGGGAAATATAAATTCGGAACATTTAAATAACGAAGAAAGGTTAGAATTAACACAGTTACTAGAAAAATACAAAAGGTTATTTTACAAAGAAGGCGATAAGTTAACCAATACAACCAGTATAGTACAACAAATCAAAACCACAACCAATGAGCAGATAAATTCAAAATTATATAGATATCCACCCAAACATGAAGAAGAAGTCAGAAAACAAATGAGGGAAATGGAATTGCAAGGTATTATTAGGAAAAGTAACAGCAGATACAGTTCACCTATTATAGTGATACCAAAGAAAAAAGATAATTCAGGGGTTCAGAAATTTAGAATCGTAGTAGACTATAGAAAACTAAATCAGGTTACTATAGACGATAAGTATCCATTACCTAATATCGACAGCATTCTGGACAAATTAGGTAAGGCTCAATACTTTAGTTCATTAGACCTCGCAAAGGGATACCATCAAATTTTAGTAGCAGAAAAAGATATAGAAAAAACTGCTTTCGTTACACCAGCAGGACTATATGAATACGTCAGGATGCCATTCGGGTTAAAGAATGCTCCAGCAACGTTTCAACGTCTGATTAATGAAATATTAAGGGAATTTATAAATCGAATATGTGTAGTATATCTAGATGATATCCTCATCTTCTCAACGACTCTAGAGGAACATCTAAATTCATTAGAAAAAATTTTCAGAAAACTAACCGAACACCGCTTAAAAATACAAGCCGACAAATGCAGTTTCATGAAGAAAGAAACTGAATTTCTTGGACATGTTTTAACTAAACAGGGAATAAAACCTAACCCAAATAAAGTGGAGGATATTAAAAGGGTTGAACTACCAAAAACTGAAAAACAGTTAAAAAGCTTTCTAGGTATGACAGGGTTTTACCGAAAATTTATAAAGGATTATGCAAAGGTAGCACATCCTTTAATAAAATACTTGAAGAAGAATGTCAAGATTAATAGCAAAGATCCTCAATATATAGAAGCATTTGAGAAATTAAAGTTGCTAATAGCTTCACAGCCCATTCTGAAATTCCCAGACTATGAAAAAGAATTTGTTGTTACGACTGACGCTAGTGATTTTGCTATTGGAGCCGTTCTTTCGCAAGAGGGTCATCCAATATGCTATGTCTCAAGGACTCTAAATAATCATGAGAAAAATTACAGTGTAACAGACAAAGAATTTCTAGCCATAGTATATTCGGTGAATTATTTCAGACCTTATTTGCATGGGAGGAAATTCAAAATCATTACTGATCATGCCCCAATAAAATATCTGAATTCAAAGTACAAAGGTAAAGAATTTTCACAGAGAAATCAAAGATGGATTCTAAAGCTCCAAGAATACAACTTCGAGATAGAATACCTTCAAGGAAAAGAAAATAAAGTGGCAGATTTTCTGAGCAGAATAGAAAATAGTCCACATATAAACGAAAATAACAGCAGTGAATCCAATATGGACCTGTCTGATACCATACATTCACTAGACGAACAGTTATTAGATCACATTGGAATAAAGGAAGAAATAATCAATAAGTATAAGACACAAATAATATTAACTTATTGTCCAACTAAGGAAATGGAGATAATACATCAAAGAAGAATTATACAGATGAACCCACAGGATGAAGAAGATATAATTACAGATGCATTAAAGCGGTATATAAAAGCGGGACATATAGGCATATATTCAGAAGTGAATGATAGGGACTATAATAAAGTACAGCAAATTATTATAAAATTATTTTCAGGAGATAAAAGAGTTAGATTTATAAGAGTTACTAAGAAGGCTCAAGAAATACAGAACGAAGAAGAGTGTCATAAACAAATTGCATTGTATCACACAAAAGAATCCTTACACAGTGCTATCAACGAGACATATAAGACACTTAAAAATAAAATCTATTATCCAAAGTTGCAAGAACATATTCATTTAATAATAAATAATTGCGAAAAATGTAAAGAAATCAAATATGATCGAAATCCTATTAAACCCAAGTTAAACATAACAGAAACACCAAGTAAAAAAAAATGAAGTTATCCATTTAGATACTTTCCATTATAACAAACAGACTTTTATAACTATCATTGGTAAGTTAACAAAATTTGCTGTCACATATTTAATTAACGATAGGAACTGGATTAAGAAGATTGCCATAATAGAAGGATATATTGCAACATTCGACAAACCAAAAAAAATTATTATGGACAATGAATTTAAATCGGAACAGGTTAAAAACTATTTACAAGAAAAGAATATAGAAGTGCATTGGACGAAGCCTAATAGCCATACTGGTAATTCCGATGTAGAGAGATTACACTCCACACTTATAGAAAAACTTCAGGCAATTGAGGAAGATGTATCGTTAGAACAGAAAATGCAGCAAGCAATAGGAAATTATAATGATCGATACCATTCCACGATTGAAATGACTCCAAGAGAAGCGAATAATTTAACAGACACGAAATTGTTAGTAGAAACATTGACAAAGAAAAAGATAGGGTTTATACATAAAGCTAATAAAAAAAGAGAAAATTACGTTGAACGCAGGGAGGTAGGTTTTATTAAAAACTACAAAAGATTAAGGCACAAAGATCAACCGTACTTTAGGAAATATCGATTAGAAAACGTACATCCATGTAATATTAAAAGAACATATAAATTTGCAGATACTAATCATGATAATCCTGACGCTGATGACCAACAAAGCACAAGGGCTACTGCAGGTACATCCTATAAGGGAAGAGAACGGGTATGTAAGGATAAAGATCAAACAGATGGAAATTGCCAATGAGACAGATACAATTCTGCACATAATTGATCCAACTGAAATGGCGGATATCTTAAATCAGTTAGAAATGAATATAGATCATTTAAAATTAGAGGATAGACAGACTCTTTACACAGAAATTAAAATCATTAAAGGTAAACTTCGAGCAATAAGGAAACCATCCAGACAAAAGAGAGGTCTCATAAATTTAGGTGGCACAATCCAAACTTGGCTGTTTGGGACAATGGACGATACAGACCGACAAGACATAACGGAACATTTACGGATTATAGACGAAAACAGTCATAACTTAATTCAGAATTTAAATCAACAGATAAAAATAAATGATCATTTTAATAAAACTTTTTCTGATTTAAAAATATTATTAGAGAACGATCGATTAAAGATTCTAGAGTCATTTAACACGACTAACGAGAATGTAAAAGAATTAAACTATAAAATCCTATTCTTAGATCAAGAAACTAAATTAAGGTATTTTGAAAATAAGATAAATCAAATTCTTGATAACATAATAGCAACTAAAAATAATATTATTCATCCAAGCATGCTAACGATAAAGGAATTAGATTTATATAACATAGACTTTTATAAGTTGAAACTACTAAAAGCAGGAGTGATGGAATACAAGAACCGATTTCTAATTTTTGCAATTAAAGTACCAAAAAGCTATGTAGTAACAGAATTACAAATAATCAAACCTTTGCCAAATTCAGAAAACTTAGAGATTAACGAACAGGATGAATTGATAGTTGAAATAAAAGGTAAAACGTATCAATATAATGAGGAAGCACTGTTGAAAGATTTAAAATTGAGTAAAAATTGTGTTGCTCAAGGAAAGTGCCTTTTAGTATATAATAATGTAACAAGTATAGAAGAGATCGATGACGAGACTATTCTATTGAAAAATATGTTTAATGATACCATCTGGCATAATTGTGATAAAAGAAAAATTACATTAACAGGAAATTATATGATAAATTTCAATAATTGTACATTAGGAATAAAACAGCATAAATTCTATAATAAAAAGGTCACTATATTAGATAAATATTATTACCCATCAACAGAAAATAAACTAGTGTTTGTAAAGCCCATCGACTTCAGTAAAATTGTCATGGAGAATGTTGATAACCTAGAGGAAATTAAAGAGCTAAAATATCATAAAAATATTACATATGGAACCAATATTGGCATAACCATTGTATTGATTATAATTATTGCGGTGATTGTACTATCCATATATTGGAAAAATAAAAAAGCGAAAGTCAAAATAATAAATAACATGACGCCGGAGGCTTCTGACCCAAAGCGGGGAGGAGTTACATACATTGACCTAAAACGTGACATGACAACAAAACAGACACCGGATCTACCAGATCCAGACATGTACAAAATTGCTACAAAACCGAAACCTATGGCTTGGTAATAAAATTTAAACAAATCTAATTTCCCACATTATCACGTTGCGACAACAGCATTTTTACTAAACATAAAAGGTGTCGTATTAATTTCTCACAGAAATTATTATGAGAAAATTAAACTGATTACATGACAATTTTACTAAGTGAAGCTTTAATATCAGAAAAGCGGCAGTCTGTCGAGATCTTCAATTGCGAGTAGTTTCGAGTCGCGGTAATTAAGAAATCTAAGTTTGGATAAGTTTATAAAAGCAATTCTAATAAAAGTTTAATTAAAGAGAAGTTCAGTGGTTTTTTTGTGAAAGACAACCCTTACAATAGTCGAAGCTATTTACGATTCGATTATCTTTTTCTCCCAAAACGGATACAACGATTTAAGTCGGGTGGCATAATTTATTAAACCAAAATCAGTAAACCTAGTCGTTTGGTAGCCACTTTCAAGTTGGTAGTAGTATCTGAATTTTTATTTGACATTTTGACGACTCAATTATACAGGTATAAAAGACTTGCTCTTCATAAATTTATTTCCCGTTGTTTTAAGAGGATTGCTCACATGTGACTATCAAAATATGATTGGTCTAAAGACTAAATACTTAGAAGTGTATTTCTTGTATTTTCTTTCACAGTCCGTTCAATGTTATCGCCGACAAACATGTAATCTTACTTGTGGTGTGTCACGTAAGAAATATTTTTCACAACAAATGTATCCAACATGTTGGAGAGCATCATAATTGATACTACTTTTTATAGTGAAAATAAATATAAATTAAGAAACAAAAAACAAATGGATAATATAGCTACAGAAAAGAGGAATTGAAAAAACGTCACTAGTATATCAAATGAATTTCCAAAGAATGGCAGCAACTGTTAGGTGTATTAAAACCTTTATCGAAAAACAAAATACACATACTTCTTTAAGACATCTCTCCAAATAAGCGAATGTCTAAGCAATTCTTCGAATTTTTACAACACGAAGAAGTTTTATAAATATACAATTTCGCACAACTAAAGTCCCAAAAGAAAAACAAATCAGCTTGACACATCATTCCCACCATCAAACAAACCCAAGCACTCAAATATTCATAATAGCAGTGATCGTGTTGGCCCCCTTGACTTTTTAATCTAATGTCAAGCTAAGCGGAGAAAAATTGCATCGTTATCCACTATCTTCTTCAATTGATGGATTTTCGTGAGTTTTGCTAATAGTTTAGAGTAACTCAAGCTAATCGAATTTCCTGCTGACCTGCATCTTGAAAAAGTTTATAATCTATCACTATTTAAAGGAAGACATTTATTATCACTCTTTACAGTCCTTCATGAAGTACTCTGCAGATTATTTTATCACCGATATAGAACGTGGTTAATTTGTTAATAGGTAACGACGATTTGATTATACTTGGTGAATTTAATCTGCCGTATCTGCGTTTGGCTAAGCTTGAATCTGATGGCTTCTTCATATCCCTGTGACGAAATAAAAAAGATAAAAAAATAAACGACAATCCACAAAGAACCTTTTCTTTTCATTCCTAATAGTACAGCCATCTCTTGCAGAGATCAAACACCAATTTAGTTCGTTTAAAATCCGACTGATAAGCAAGCGATATTAGAAAAAACCGACAGACAAACATCAGCATTTCAGCAATTCTGCTGACTCAATCTTTCCAAATAGACTATCATAGGGACCAACTGGATTCATCCTCTCGAAAATCTTCGATACGGCAGGTAATTTTATTCTCTGGAATTAAACTTCAACACGGCAAGACGCAGTTTCCAATTTAGACAGCCTAAATTCAAGGTATTGAGTGCATACATCTTGATACAGCATACCATCGCTATTGCCGCCCGTAGGACAATCTAACCAGGCAGGTTATCATTGGTACAATTTGACCTCTATTCTTCTGGGTGCTCGACCCCAGAGTGTATCGATCTGATTACTTTTCAGTTTAACCTCAGTGCTTGAGACAAATATGTGAATTTGGGCTGACTATGCACCTTGGCACTGTTTTCGAACCCCGAAATGCCCATCAAGTATGTTATCTACTTTCAAAAGTACCGCTGTCGACGCTAGACTTTTGTTTAATCTTTTGCAAGTAAATTCCATGACAAATTCATTAAAGATGGAATGCTTGATCTGATCTTGTCAATGGATACTTTCAACAATGTCACATTATGCTGATCAACCGAAGATCTTTAAACTTCATTATCCAGCGCCCTTAATTTCTGCCAATAAAATGTTTATTTTTGTAAATTCACTTTTCATTTTCGTAAGGAAAATTACTTCATACTTAAGGGGAGTTACCGTTCATGACGATGAAAATTTTTTTACATAATTATCATCCTTAAAATGTTTAGAACATGCGGGTAAAAGGATATTTCCATATCTAAAGTATTTTAGAATTCACAGCCTGTTGAGAGCGGAACCGTCCGCCGGCTAGAAAGCGCTCGGAGCGCGCTTGCTAGGGAGACCTTTTCTCGTTACCTGAGGTACCCTCATAAATTTCTGGAAACCCTTAACCTTCAGATTCAGCACAATCAATTCTTGGAGAAAGAAGAAGGGCCTCTGTATGGAGCTGGAATAACTGAAGTAAACTGTCAAAGATTTTTTATAACGTTAAACTTTAGATGAGTTTTTCTGGGAACAACTTTTTTTAGCGCGCGGGGCGCTCTACAGCTTCAACGGATGAACCGATTCCCAAGAATCTTTGCGCAATTGCAATGAAATTCAATTTGCGGGGCCATCAGGAAGCGATTTTTATCAAAAATTGATTTAGAAATAGTTTTTTCGTCCGTTAAAGCAAAACAAAACTGGACAAAATGGATTTTTCTTTTTCAAACGGCTGGCATTTTATTATTCAGAGGTTTTTGTGGAGCGTCCCGCGCAGACCAAAACAAGCCGTGCACGGTTTTGTTTTATGGGAGCTGGAGCCGGCATTTTGGGATGTTTTTTTTTTATAAATAAAATTGGAATTTACTCTGATAGAAGAATAAAATACGTTAAAACCCATTTCCAAAAGTATTTATTTTATGTAAAAAATAATTTAAGTTCATGCCGCCTCTCGACGGTAACTTCCCCTTAATGAGTATCTTGAGTTTTATTTGACGGTTTTGTATTAAACCTCGTACAGTTATATGAAGAATAAATTGTATAAAGTCTGTGAAATTAGACTGAAACCAAAAAAGTTTTGATTTTTGAAGTATACAGAAAAATTTTACCTCCACTTGATGTTCTTCGTTTAACATTTGTAATGCCGAATCTTTCATTTTTTTGTATTTGCATTATTGTAAATTGTAAAAATAATATTTCTATAAGTGATCTCTATCCTTTAGATTTTGAATATTATCAAACATAGTATTTTCTAGACGTTAATGGATTAGGCTGTTGAGGAGTGGAGAGAAACCAAACTGGTTTGGCTTGAAAATTAGCCCTGCTGTCCGAAGTATGGCAGCCTTCAACGCATTCGTTTCTGTAAAAGGCTCTCCAAATTCCTGATGGGTTCATTTTTCTCTACATGTGTTTGATAGTTTTCTCAATTTGAGATTAAGGAAATGAGCCTGAGCTCTTTAATATTTTTTGATGAAGTTACTTCAAAAAATGTTTAACCGAAAGCAACACATTAAAGATGAATTGGAAAATAACCGTTAAACTGCAATATTTTTATAGAACTTAATTGCAATTTACGGTCCTTAATAATTTGCGATGTAGTAAGATTTTTGAAATGATACAGGCAATAAGCAATCTGATCTTGGTAGTTTCATTGTTTGATTGAATCGACCAACACATGTTCCGCAGTGGCAGTGGTTGCTTAGCCTATTATTAGAATCCTTGGGTTAGCTTTGTACGATGATAAGCCTTGTCCTTCATTAACTTTTATTTTGGCGCACATAAAATAATCAATAAAGTCAAACAAAAATCAACAAAAGTTTTTCTCCTTATTACATCTCCTTTTCCAATATCAATCATGGTCTGCAGTTTTTTTTTTATCTCATACTTATAACTACTTATCTTCCTGAGATTAATACTAAAAACCTAAAGTTTTCTCGTTCCGAAAGTACAAAGTAAAAGTTTCTGAAAATATTTCCCCGAAATGTGAGCATACTCTGTGCATGCATACATACCTACTTAAAATATACAAACTTCTTGTCGGTATGTTGTACCTTATGGAACCGAAATAAGTTGCTGTAAAGCTTCTGTGAAAAACACAATAAATTCAACGAGGCAGATAACATTAAAGACTTTTTCCTCCCAAACATATCTCCCGGAAAAAAATTTAATTCAGAGATTGTTGTTGCTATGGCAATATATTCTTGACGACCAATTCAATTAGAAAAGATACAAGACCCATTCCAAGCAATTATGCAATCAAATGGAAATGCTGGTGTTTTCATGGTCAAATAAAAGTCGGATTTACTTAGAACGAAAAATAAAACGCGTAACCAAGTAACAACAGTTGTTGGACGAAGTCTTAAATATATAAATTATTTAATTAAATTAAGAGATAAAAAGTTATGAGTTTCCAGCGACTTACCTCTTTGTCAAAAATTCCAACGTCTATACTGTTCAATCCCTTTGACCCTTTGATAAAATCTAAGCCACCCTGAATAGCCTTTAAAGAATTGAGAACCACCGATGTTCTAAAGATGTTAATTTCTCCAGTCTTTAGTATGACGAAAAGCATCTTCCCATTACTAGAGATATTCATTTTGTAGGATTTCCCATTCTGTATGATAGCCCTTGTAACTAAGTCATTACAGTCAATTAGGATAACATCAGAAGTAGAGCTAAGAGCGAAGAGCATCAATTCTGTATTTTGTGGCAAAAAGCATGTACTCGTACAGCTAATATCTTTAAGCCTTATTAATTTAATAATTTCATAAGAAATTGACGAGAGAATAATTATGAAATCATCGAATGTAGTAAGACAAATAAAACGGCAATCAGAGGAGAATGAAAATGAGTTCAATAGTCCCTTTGTGTAGTCTCTTAATGCTCCTTTCATTATAAAATCCAATTCAGGATCCGATTTCGAAGCCAAACTTATTTCTTGGACTTGCTTAGTTTTAAGAAATCTATCACGCATACGAACTGGATGTAAAATTTGAATGGTTTTTAGTGTTGCCCCAGACCAAATATGCACAGAATCATTGGTGAAACAAGAAAAAATTTTGTCACATCCTGGAAGAAATGCAACAAACTTAAGAGAAATTTTATTTTCATTGAACTCGAGTTTATGCGTTGTTTCTAAATTGGACAAATTAACAAGGAATGCTTCCTGAACGGAATGAACAACAAAATTATTTGGAAAATTGGCAACTCCAGAAAATGATATATTCTCAATTCGATGATGAGAAAACTTTTTACTATTTGTAATATCACCAGATACTGAAAAAAAAACTCTATTTCAGACTAAGAATATTTTGAAGGAATGAAGCAAACTTACTTATGTTGAATATGACAATTTTTCCATCTTTAGTTCCGACAACATAGTTGGAAAGTGATCCTGGAACATTTCGTATTATAAAACTTTTTGGGACTTTTTCATTCAACTCCCAGAATCTCTTCGATATAAAATCAAATATAAAAATGGTACCTCTGTGAAAAAGGAAAACTAAACAAAAGTAACACATTGAAAACTAGCCTATACTTACCTATGATCTAAAGCCACAAAATGTATACTGTTTTCTCCGAAACAGGCTGTTACCAGACGCACTCGAATTGTTCTTGGGCCTTCTCTAATAGTATGATGAACGGTAAGAATCATGCTAAAAGAGTTTTAGTAAAATATTGAATTAATTAGATTAATTTATTTAGAAGGCAAATTGGTGTCTTATACAGAGTGTCCCATATGTAGCCTTGTACACGAAGGCTATGAATACGTTATCAGGGGGGGGGGGGGGGGGGGGTAATAATGGTTTCGGAAATAAAGGGACTTACAGATATTTGGGTATAGTTTTTATAGATCACCCTGCAGCTTCTGAACGTTTGACCTTATGATGATTTAAATTTAAATTTGTTGGATAGAGAATTGTTCGACATTTCCAATGTTCTATAAATTGTTCCCCTCTGGGTTTTGAAGTTATGGCTTAACAAGTTAAAATTTCGGAACTTTGACTCGTTTTTTTTTTTATTTAACTAATAATTTTATCAAAAAACGTCATCAATAGCAATTTTACATATTAGATTTAAAAAGCCCAAGGGCTTCGTTTTAAAATGACCTTTTACTTTTGCACCCAAAATGTAAACCTTTCTGCGTTTTTTGCACATTTCTTGAACATGTCCACTACAAAAGGAAAACAACTAAGATGAAACAACGACAGGTCTCTGCGCTTGACCACAAGCGACCAGATCTCAAGCTCGACGACTGTCCCATACACCACACTGGAATACTCGGCTTTTTTTCTCACGCGCCGGCCAAAGACCCGTATGTGTACGGTTGTGCACTAACTGCATGGAAAGCATTCTACACGCGGATGTACGTGTATGGTTTTGCATATGAAAATATTCGCCACAGAATGGGTGTTGGGCGAACGAAATTTCATGAGATTTACAGCTGACTGTGGAAATTTCGCTGGCAAGCTGTAAACAATTGTATGACGTGAAATTATGCGACATATTTTTTTTTTACATAGTGAGCCACCGTTTATCCATTGGAATATTGGAATATTCGATGATCAACGATACATAATGCAATTGTCAGCATGAAATGTTCTGATTTTTTGCGTTTTGCAGGAATTAGATTTTTCTTTTTTGATTTAATTGGTATTTTATGGTAATAGTTTTCAGGTGGAGATGTCTGCAAAAAAGAGGTTTTCTTTTGAATATGTTTATGGAAAAGTAACAAAGTGCTACTTTTCAAAAATTTTGTGAACTTTTGCCCCTTTTCAGCTGACCCAGGGAAAATTGTAGGGATTCCTCTACAGAAGTAGAGAAATTGAAGAAAAGAAGGAAAATGGAAATGGAAATTTATAGGTGTGGTCCGGGAACGTGAAGCAAACCAGTAGCGTATCGACAATACGCTATACGGCAGACTTAGGATTATTTCACTAGTTTTCACATAGGTGATGTCACCTCGATACCCCGAACAAAAACAAGCAATGTAGTGAAAAACAATTACGTTTTAACAAGATCAGATTATTGATACAGTTATCAAAATTAAAGAGAAGCATTACAGAATGTGTATTAGATAGTTTACGTTAAGTGGCTCTCTGGGATATATTTACAATACATTTGTGTGTAACTAGAACAAATGTACAATTTAAAATGACTGCGACTGCATAGTGTTGATTGTAGTTGTAGACGTAATGAGAGTTATTTGCTGCATGATATTATTTTGTTCAATTGGAATCATAGTTATTTTAGGATCAATTCTAACTCCATCTTTGATGCACATATCCCGCAATTTACTCTGATTCGGGCTATTCTTGCGGCAGACCCAAAACTAACATATCTTTAAAAAAGGCAGTCATATGCTGTCATTCTTCTTTATTCTACATGTGGAAACCGGGGGATAATATGACAACTCATAAGAACAGTCGTCACACATATGTGTGCTAGTCTTCTTAACAAAAACAAACCCATTCCGAGTCAAAGTTATAAAAAATTTACTTTAACACTGCAGATTAAGTTCGTCTCTGCAAATACCGTTGTTTCTATATGTCAGGCTCTTGATCAAACGCAAACAACTATCTGATAAAAATCCGTAATTTAAACCAACGTGCGTATCTAAAATTTTTGAAACGCGAGTTGAAAATATTACTGAGTAGATCTTATTCTCATGGTTAGAGCTACTTGGAAGTTTTATATGAGCATATGTATTTATTGACGTTTATTTGGAGCAAATCGTATGGTAAATACACTACCATATGGTCAAAGAATCAACCGATTCGGTCAAGAGGGTGAGGAGTTATAGGCGAAAGAGTGGAAGCATGTCTGAAATGTTAAGATTTTCAAATAAAATCCCCTTGTTGGGCAGATTACGTTAACCCCCCAGCGCATGTGCCCGCCCCTAGAGGGGGGGGGGCTTTCAGCCCCCAGCCCAGAAGGGGTGGAAAAGTTTGAGATTCTGTATAAGTTCGAGTCGCGCTGGTCACAATATTGAATTGAAGGCTTTTCTGACATTACAAAACTTTCTTTCCTATTATCGACTTGATTGAAGCGTATTGAGTGAAATAAAATTGCTATGTGTTCTGATTCATTTAAAAATGATGATCGACCATTTAAAAATGATGATCGACCACTGTAACTGAAGGGAGTACAATTTATTTTATCTTCTCTCCCAGCTACAGGGGTTTTCTCGCAGACATTTTAATTAATCCCTTCGTGTTGTACTTTAATGATTTATTAGCGGGACTGACCATAATTTTAAATTATAGCGTTCTAATTAAATTCATAAAAATAGTGCAGTAAAAAAAGCAGAGATATAAAAGCGAAAACTTATTGCTTTCTTTTATTGGTGAAAATCTCGAGGCATTAAGAAAACTGATGTTCAGTTAGGCTCAAGAAGCAGGCATGTTGAATACATTGAATAAATAACTAATAAGGAAGCGGGGTTTCGTGCGAATACAATGTACGTGAGTAGTCAATTCAATGACAGTCAAGTCCATGCAGCAGGGGGAGAAACGACAAGAGGGCTGGTCACTTATTTGAAAGTTCACTTAAATTATCATAGGCAACGCCAAGGAATATTATCTGAAGATAAGGTGGCGCCAAAAATTTGTTTATTTTACATAGCAATTTGGATTATAAAAAATGTCCCCCTTCAAAATTTCACGGTTTCACTACTGCCATGACCAAACGAATACAAACACAGCACACTAAAACATTTCGCCGAGTGGCTTAGGTTTTCACCCGATATGCCGTTTCCTTAGTTATTTGTTCAATGGTTGAATATGATCATGTTGATAATATTGAAATAAATCAAGTCCATCTGACAAAACCATAATATGTACTAGCCATAAGAACAAGCTATGTACGTCATAATTTAAAGTATCTTTAAGCTAGAGTTATTAATCAACATTTTTGATTCGATACAGCAGACCTGGCATTGAAAAAACAATGACGCAGATCTGAGTCTTTTTTTTATATTATTAAGCACAGGTAATACCTTATAATCCAAAGCGAGTCATGACAGGAGATAGGAAAATGATTAGTGGGGGAGGTGCTGATGTATGTCTCTTGAACTTTTGCAGATTGTAAGCAGGAGGAAAGGCAGCAGACTGCAACTGTTCCACTTTTGTACAGTTCGAGAAAAAAAAAAGGATCACGGAATTCAACTGTAATGCGGTGGTACTCAAGCGAGGCGATGCGACAAGTCGTTGCCACATCAACAATGAGCTTTAAGGCTCCTTTTGGAAAATATATAAGGGAGGCTGTGAGACTAGTCCCGGCCCAGATGTTGGAATTATATTCCATTCTAGGTGCAATATACGACTGGTAGATAAGCGCTATATTTGACGAGTTAAGTATTTCTAACGCCTTTTCAAAAATCCGAGACATACCCATGCTTCTTTCGGAACAGAAAATGTGATCTGTCCGGCTAAACGTAATGGAAATATAATGACATAATGGAAGTAATTTATGAATTCCTTAGCTATTTCAAATCAAATCAAATCAGCATTTATTAATATAACCCCTGCACAAAGCAACGTATAACGCTAAGACAGCGTATGTATAAAAATAGCAAAATAAACAATGCCATATATATTCCAAAACCCCTTACCCATTTTTCCCATTCTTGAATTTAAACGAACCCTTCTTAATGGCTACATTATCTTGCTCACTTTCACCAATTACATCTTCCATTTGAAATGCCACGATTTTCTATTTTCCACTAAAAACCTTACTACCTCATAGTAAAAATAAAAACAATTATTTTATTAACCCCTGTTCGTTCACTGAGCAACAATGTTTTCAAAACAAACGATTTCTGACAATTCTTCATCAGCTGTCGTCGTCGTCGAATTTGAATCCTTTTTAGCACCACTTGAAAGCAAAGCGGGAAAAAGGTAAACGAAACTTAGTGTATTCGTTGCACACGCCAATCACCGTTTCGGCCGCCGCCATGCGGAAGAAACAGTAAACTCAAAAATTTTAAAAGAAAATATACGTACGTAGTGACACCTCCTTTGATTCTGGTATACTTTTATATATTTTTCCAACCGCAAGTAGATGTCTCTAAAATAATTACATACTTATCTAATTGCCAAACGCGTTATACAAAAATGTTTTATTTTTAACCATTTTAATTTTATATGCTGGAAAAGCTTTTTTGTACCATTAAATAAAAGTTTCTATCACATTTGTAGCGCCTTCGTTATTTGCCGATAATTCTACTTGTGCAGCACCGTCGTAAAATCATGAATTGAATTCTTAGAATATATTCCAAGAATGAATTAATCTTCTTTGAAGTTTTAGCTGATGTTCTCTTAATTCTCTCGTTTTCATGTTGGACCGAACATTAAGCGTCTAAAACATTGTAGCTCTTAAATCTTAGAGCATTTTTGTTAAATTAATATTAATAATATAGTGGTGTTATTTAAATATTCTTTGTTTTTTGTTTATATTAATAATTTCAAAACCCACACATTTAATGCAAGTAGCGACATCTATAGCTACTACACAACACAGAAATTATTCTGGAGACACCTATTACTCTATAGGTGGTAGTTCCATAGCATAATATTAGAAAATTAGTATTTTTTTAGAAATTCTATAGATTCGATAATTAGACAATTCCATAAAAAGAAAATAAATAATTAAATGAAAAAAAGTTAATTCTAAGTTAATCAAAACTAATTATCCTAATTAACAACAAAAATAGCATTAAAATTTGAAATTTATGTCTCCTGATAATACGTTTGTGAGTTTGAAAAGCCATTTGGAGAACAAATACACAAAAACTTATAATTACATTGGATTATCACTAGCATTAAATCGTTATTTTCATTTTATTTTTTTTAATTATAATTACATTGGATTATCACTAGCATTAATTGTTATTTTCATTTTTTTTCAATTGTTTCCCATTCTTCATTGTTGCGGATGAGAAACGAGAACAAATGTTTACACCCTAGATGAAATCATAGAGTATAGGTACTATTATCATTCCGTGTGTAACGCACAGAAATAATGATGGTAGAGCACCCACGCATAATATTAAAAGTTATTTTGATTTTTACATGTCCGTCCGTCTGTCTGTCCGTCCGTCCGTCTGTGCGCACGATAACTCGAGAGCGCGTTTACTTTAGAGAACTGAAATTTTTACGAGCTCTTTAAAACAAAAGTAAATTTAAGTTCGAAAATGGGACAAATTGGGTAATTCCTTCAAGGGGTTGCCATACAAAAATGTCATTTCTCACGTTTGTTTTTTGTTGTTTTTCATGTTTGTACACCGCCTGAAAACACGTCAACGTAGAGACTTGAAATTTGGTACACAGTATTTTCATAGCAATAGTAATTAAAATTTTAAAAATTGACTAGATCAGGTAACCCGTTCTTGGTGCTGCCATATAAAAATTTAGGATTTTTACGTATACTATAAAAACGATCAGTTCTAAACTGTACTAAAAAGTTGTTTAGATATGAAATCGAATAAAATTGGTTATATACATTGTTTCTGTCCGACGAACCGTTCTAGAAATATATGCGAAAAACCACTTCAATAATCACAATTGCAATTTTATATGGTTATCATAACAATTGGTCTTGGACCAATTCTAGCTTTTTTACTCGTTTAATTTAATTTAGTTATTATCGTAGTAAAAAATTAGAGTGAAATTAAGAAATAGCGACAGAAGCTATCGATGATCATTTTCCGTAAATTATAATGAATTGAGTTTGACGGAATTGTGTAGTTTGTAGTGTTTGCACTAAAATTTTGCAAAATACAATTCTAAGAAGGTTTAAAACTTATATGTGAGAAAGAATTAAGATTTCTACTATATTTATTTTAGTTAAAGTACTTATCTCTTAGACAGAGAAACGCTTGCCAATTAAAATAGGAGTAATGGAAACAGTAGTAATAATCTGAATTGTTTCAGACTTAAATGCATCAGAAGAGAATATAGACCCAGTTTAGACAGGTCAGTACATATACTGCCTCTCCCGCTTGAAATTTGTTGGTAGGGTGAGCTTCATTCCTGCCCCAGCTCATAACCGTCTAAAGTCACGTGGACTAGTTGAAGAATTGGTCATTAATTAGAATAGAATAGAATAGAAAAAATAGTCTACTATGGTATGGACTTGGGGGCCCCATGTATCGCGAGAGCCCTGGGCTATATCGATGGCCCTGCCTCAACCATCATCTTAGACCCTGTTTAGACAAAATGCCCTTCATGATTACATCAGTCAACTGCTGCCCTTGCTGCCTTCAGTCGGTGGAACAAGTACATCGACAAATCATGTAAAGTAACAACTACACACTGCAATGCTTGAAACTGGAATGATCACATGACTGCCTCATATGCCTCACATGACTGACTCATAAAGCCCAATAAAAATACGTGCTGCCTGTAAATTTTAAGTTGCACTTCATTCCTGCCCCCGACTTTCATCCTACCAAAGAGTTACGTGCGGCAGATTTGGCATCCTGAACCGTATAAACAGGGTCATAGAAGAATCGCAGTAATTTGTCTTGCCTGAAGATCAATCCAAAGTAACGCAAATCTCTTTAGTTTTAATGCAAACCCCTAAATTAATCTTATATTTTTTTAGGTGAAGTTAATAATAATTGTAGTAAAATTGCCATGATACGTTCAAACTCAGCGTCGGCTAGAAATGTTCAATTTTGCATTACAAAATGAGAATACGAACATCTCCAACCTTACAGCATATAAATCTGGAAATAATTTTCAGCAATCAAGAAAGATCATCATCATTACAAAGATTACCTAATAAGAAGATAGGAATCAACCGAACAAAATTGAAAATTTTTCGTGTTTTTACAATGAAACTGTCATATACTTTCGTCTTTTGCATTAATGGGGAAAAGAACTTGGTTATGCATTATTGTAGTGCGATTGAGACAACGAGTTAAAAACAAAAATCGAGAGAACGTAGGATTACCCGAACGACAAAATCTTATTGAATCCCTTAAAATCCTATCAAACTATTCATAATAATGTACTTCGGGTCACACTGCCTCACTTTTTTTTTTAAGGAAAAAGATAAATTTCGCTTTGGCCAAGGTGCGGAAAGAAGATATAAAGTTCCTCTCAAATAAAATTCTCATTTTTCCCGAAAATAGAGTTTCTCCCACTTCATCTCTTCAGAGCAAAACGAATGTAAACAGAAGCACGTGCTGTTCAAATATCATAGGATTACAGCAACAAGATGCATCCATTACAAGCATCAACATGCGACTAAACTGTCAATTTTTCATGAAAACCGATTTTCACAAAAGCGCGGGAACATTTTATGAGAGTAAAACCTAAAAACTCCGTCCCTTCTCATTTATTTACGAAAATGAATCATTTTCCATTCTGTTGCGTTGCGCTTTCACATTTTTTATTTTTGTTCATAAAAGCTTTAAAGAGGGTTTGATTTTGTTTTACTTTTTCTTCCTTTTTTTGCCGTGTACATTTTGAATGTAAAAAAGCACTCCGAAATCTCGCCTGATTCTTAACTTGTTGTTAAGTTAACTTTGATCATTAGTTGCATTTCAACACACTCGCATGTGACCTACTGCCCCAATCGTTTATACTCCGTTATTTTGTGGACAAATGCCCAATTTTTTTGGGATGCAATTTACCGTTTTGATTTTAATGTAATCGAATCAAAAATCGAAGTGATCTCCCCTTGCATAAAAAATACCCAACAAAAAAAGTTCTTGCATTTAAATAACTTGGTGCAGTGTATGAAGGCTGTAAAACAAAATCAACTGCAGCTGTTAGATGCGACTCCATTTTATTAATCGACGGATGGAAGAATTCTTCAGGAAATACTAAAACAGTTGTCTTCATCCTGCACGAATGCGTATCAATATTAAAGTTTACATTGATTTAACAGCTGAAATTTTTTTGTATAATCTAGATTTTTGTAGTGCCCGTCCCTGTGTTGTACCTCTGTGTAAGAGTTTCATTGTCAATATGCACTAGTAACGTTTACTTTGTGATGGAAATCCTACCAGAATTATTGCAATTAGATTTTCTAAATAAACGAAATACATCTGTATATGCTGAAATAAATTATTTTATTGGAAAACATCTGACACAGCACAACGACCGACCACATCCTAGTCTTGAAATCTGCTTTTTTTCAAAATAAATTAAATGAGGCAATTCAGGTATGTAGTTCGCATTATAATTTTTCAATCTCCACTACACAAAAGAATCAACTTTTAGAGCAGTTGTACCCACAAGGACAATTCTTTTCATAAGTTTAGTTTCTATCTGTTTTTTTTTTTTTATTATTGAACATCGCTTTGCCGAACTCGAGCTCATTTTGTGCAAAAGCTTTATCCATATGAAAAAGAGATCGAATCGTACCAGAGGAATTATCATTTCTGGATGTTTGCTTTAACAACTAGTTTACTGAATGGCACGCCAATCTAGGTCTGAGCCCTCTCGATCTACATTCGCTCTTTCTCGCCTATTGGTTCTATTCATCCCGACATTGCTTGTCTGTATCACACCCACAGAATTGCTTGCATTCATACATAAGGTTTGTGTACATTTTCAACTACTCAATCTATGGTATTCGACATGCGCGAGCTACTTCTACCACTTAGTTCTAGGATACAACACAATACCTAGAGGACACACTGATATTGCTGTCTTAAAACCAATACCAGGAGGATTTCCGCTAACTCTTTTCTAATTTCCATTACTGTGGTTTCGGATTTAATTCGTCCAACACATTCTTCGAAAAATGTTTTTGAAAATTGTACGGATCCAAAAACGTTTTATCCGATACGAGTATATTTACGAAAAGTTGTATGAAACTGTATTTACGGAGCTCTCGATACTCAACTAGTAATAGAGAAATATTCCAATCAACAATCGGTGTAAATCTATTTAAAAATTCTCATTAAAAGAAATTGATTATTGCAATATTGATAGGGAGGGTGAAAGATTTCCAACCACGCAAAATTCCTTTTAAAGATGGTAGTTTCTTAATGATTGCTCTCTTCAAAAAATTTAAAAATACACACAGCACAAATCAAACACGCCCGCAAACTTGTTATTCTTAAAACGCAATGAGACTAAAAATGTATAAAAGGACTTCACTGGACCACACTGGGCTATATCAGTTTATTATTGAGATGACATTCACATTACCTTTGATTTTGCTTACTCTTTTGACAGTATTGCAAACTACAAACTCCAGAGGGAATGCCACATGTATCAAACAAGATTGCGTGATCCAATGCATCTGAGACCCAAAGCCATTCATTTCTTTAAAACAAGATTATCATTTTACAACTCCAGTTTCTTTTAATGGAGCATTAATTTCTGATACACAGTCACTAAACATTCTTCGAATTAATATTTTCAGAAGGTAAGCTAGACAGATTACCAAAAAAGTATCGAATGTCTTGGATTTCTGAAAAGTTGTAAGAACGATTTCAGCCCGTCAAATTTAGCGTTCCTCTATAAGTCCTATATTAGATCTAGAATGGAATACAATTACCTCCATATTTGGGTTGGAGCTGATCGCATAGCCTTAGCTTCATTAGATACTACCTAAAAGTTAGCCTTCAAGCTTATTGGCGATGTACTAATAACTTGTTTTATCGACTCACTGCCTTTTGCTGCATTATCGCTACAAGCGTCGTCAATTTTCTGATGCTAGTCAGGTTTTTGTGCATGCAATACTTACACTGCAAGCCGCGCACATCCCTTCATCATTGAAAATTCGTTCGGCCGTGATAATTTTTTAACCAAACTTTAGGAGTGCCATGCATCTGCACCTCCGCCACTCCTGTCGTGTCCCAAAATCCTTTCCCTACCTCATTCCTGACGGGGTATACCCTGAGCTTGGCTTAATATCTAAAAGAAAAACAAACAAAAAGAGATTTTCATAAGTTGGCAAAGTGAATGGATATTTTCTATGCAGGCTTTAGTTACTTTCAAGGTGTACGTTAAAATAAATAAGAATAACAAATTTATATAAGCTGTGTTTTTTTGTGTCAGCAGAACAGGGCAGAGTGAAAGATACCCAAAAGAACGCCTCATACATTTTCATAGAAGATTTATAGTATAAATAAAGCGAACAGTACAAATAGTTCGCTTCAATCGACAGAGCAATTTGTTCTCTCCAGTATATGGAAGTTCTAGAACAAGGTACACAAAAGAACACAGCTATAGTCTTTGATATTATTATATATTTCAATAAGAAAAGATGAACTTACAACATTTTTTATTTAATTAATATATTACTGGGAGAAACTTGAACATTAAGCAACTTCTCCTCACATGCCGGTAAGAGGAGCGCATTATTGTGATTTATGATGGCATTGCTGAATGCATTTTTATGCAGTTCCTTAATATTTACAATGCAAAGAAGGTTTTCTAATTCAAACTCATTTGTAAGTTCACGCAGCTTTTCTGTTGCGTTTTTTTTGACACCGTAAAGAATAATCTCATTTTCAGATACAGTTAATTCTTCAAAAATACTCGTCCACATATACCTGATAATAGAAACTGAAAAATGTGTGAGAACTAAGAAATTTTTTAAGATAATCTTTGTTGCTTCTAATTCAATGCATCTACAAATTATCATGGAGAAGAAATTCCTTTCATCTTTCGTACAATTTCCACTTACAGTTGGATTGATTTCAATTGTTTGACTTTGGGAAGCAGAGAAAATTTCACAACGTGATTTACCATCTAGAAATGAATTGATTTCCATTCCTATAGATAAAATCTTTTTGCGTAAATGCATTATATATAAGTTTGCAAAAAGGCTGCTGTCAATTTTTTCAATCGGTTTTCCAAAATATCGGGTAGTTCCTAGAAGTTTTGAATCCGTTCCGAGTTCTTCTAATTTCTTGTCATACGGCCATATAATGTACTCTTGCAGCTCCTTCAGTTGTTTCTTTAAAATTAGAATTTTCTCATCTAATGGAATGAGTTTTTCCTGTGATCTAGCAGTATATGAGCCTGTATAGATTTTCTTATGGAATTCATAGAGTACTGTAGCCTGTTTATCGAATAATATAGTACGGTTAGGTGGAATCTGATCGATTTTATATAGCTTTAGGTAGTTTTCACAAACCAAGTTCCGTAAACTATTACAGTATTTTATGTCATATGGTTGCTTTCTTTCGTAAGCGTTAATATTCGATATGATTGCTTCTAATTGATGATCCATAAAAAACTTAGCGCAGGCTATGTGTTGTATTAAAAAACTTTCTGGAAGATAATCTCTGGAAAATATTGGAAGTGGTCCGCCGGGATTGTCCAATTGATTAAGCATAGTTTCAAGGATTTCTGGGAAATAACGAGTATTTTTACGAAATCCCAAACATATAACGTATGCTTCGGAATTCCCACATTTAGATGTTGCTGGCTTGTATACATTAACTTCCCGAAAAACGAAATTCAAAAGATACATAATGCAGACCGAGGATGATTCAAACAGTGTAAACACTTTCAGAACTAATGAGCCATCTTCAGATAACAATTTCAATGCTGCACACAACTCGGCATATTGTAATGTGGAAACAGTTTCCTCTTGGCTATCAGGATTTTCCATGCAATCTATAGAGCCATCGGCAGTTACTAATTTAATTGTGCCTATTCTTTCAGAGAGTCGAGTCGCTTCTATAATGTTTTCTTTACTGATTATGTTTCCTGTAAAATCTACACCCATCATCCATTTGTCCAGAGTATGAAGCATAAAGCGATCATCAGTTAACATTTTACTCAGAGCGTTGCCCTCATAGTATGGATTCAATGTTGTAGCTAACCAATCCCACTATGAATTAATATCATTAATTTGTGAAGAGATTAAATGTAAAAAATTCAAAATATTTTACTTCAATATCGGTATAAGTACTGTGAAGATAGTGATTGAGAGCTGCAATAAAGGCTCCAGGTGCTTCACACAAATGAACTGAACACAGTTTTGGTCCAGACACAATATCATACTGATGGAGACATTCATAAAATTTACACCAAGCCTGGGTAACAAATTCAGCTTTGACTTGATTTTTCAAGTATCCCGCTACCGTACCTGCTGGATTTCGTCTACATGTATGAGCGTTCCATTCTTCAATGGGATAATTGTTTAGTAAACTTTTAACATTATTCAATTCGATTTTATATTGTTGCAGACTGGTAATATTGTATTTTTCTGTGAATAAGCAATCGGTGGCAGGTAATTTCCAGTCATCGGCTTCTTCATATTTGAATTTCTTTTCAAAACAGCTATCTATGGAATCTTTTGGAATACGTACGTAATTCGTTTTTTTGGAATAATGTTTGTTCACCGACGACATCTTATTGAAATTTGTTTACAACACAACTTGCACAAAAAAAAACTGGCTTGAAAACGTCAAATTTTTGACAGTTACATAGAATTCATTTTCTTGGTCTATAATCGTGGTGTTTGTCTTTGTTTTCAGGTAATTATATTGCTATTCCCGAATGATGGCGCCAGGCGTATTTCACAAAGAGAGGAGTATTGAAACTGTGGCGTGAGTGTCGTAAAAATCATAGAACGCAACGGAGAGTATTGAAGTGATTGGCGTGATTGTCGCGGGCTTGGAAGTTGGTAGATTTTTTTAAAATGGGTTTTGAGGTTGGATGATATAAAAGGCAGTGGCAACAACGGAGGATTTGAAAACTATAAAATTGCTCTAGATGCTATTTTTTTTACAACCATTAGAAAGAAAACATATTGGGCTGCAATTTGTTTTAACTTCATTTTGCTGTGGGAGCGACAGTTTTGGCCTTAGGACCTGTTTAAGATGAAATTTTAGTTTTTCCTCCATGACAAGTATGCAAAAAGCAGTGAGAGTAAGCTCTTACTGCATGCTGTACCCAGCACGTTAAGCCCTTTTAATGTGTCGGTGCCTTCGGCGACTTAATGGCTTGTATTATATTCCGGGGGTTACGGTTGACCCAAAACCCTCGAGAATACTTCCCAAGCCATGAAACAGAAACCTATATGTTTGCGTTCGGAGTCCGTTCTCTAAAATGATCTATATTAATGCTTATGGAAAAGTGTCAAATATTGACTTTATATATGCTATAGAGCCTAAACTACTATCCATACAGGAAAATAGTCTTCTAGTAACTTACAGCTTGGTTCCTTACCTTCCCAAAGGCTACACTTCCTACATATCTTACTTAACAAAATAATAAAATAGTTTTGATTACAAACTAACCTTACCATTTTACGCTCAATACCTCTCTGCTGAGTGATAATCGCATGTGGGTATGTGCAGCCGGAGTCCTACCATTTTATTACACATAAGGACTCTCATTTTAAAAAAAAAATATTGTGATCATTTTTTGACCACTAATTCAAAGTTAATGTGTGCGTGAATTGGTTCAAATTAGCATCCTCATCCGTTAGTAAGATGAAAGTTACTGCCAAGAAAGTACCTAAATATAATCTAAATGTAAGAAATAGTCTGAATTTTTCCACATTTGGTGAAGCAGTGGCACTGTTTTTGTTAATATATTGGGACAAAAAAGTACGTAAAAGAGCGATTGAATTTCTAAGTTACAAATAGGCTCCGGGAAATAACGTCCAACGAAATAACTTCCGAAAGTAAGTGAAATAAGACACGAAAGTTCCATATAAATTTGAATGTGTCAAATGTGATATAATGTCCAATATTTTTGGGTGTTATTTCACACTTTTGGGTTCTATATCACTTATTGGTTTGGGGCGTTGTTTCATAATGATATGAAATCCAAAATTCGTAAATGAAATAAATCCCAAAAAACAAAATTAATCCTGATGAAATAATGCCCAAAAATCATTTCGGAAAATGAAGGAAATATTTCCCAACGATGTGTGTAAAGTAAGAACACATCGGTCGCGGCGGGGACGGGGCGTGGGCAACGGGTGCAGTCGTCACCTCCCCGCCTTCCCCGCGTTACGCGTTTTTACTTTACACACATCCTTATCAATATTTTGGGCTTTATTTCATTTGCTTGTTCGCTTGATCTGAATTATTGGCTTTAGTTCACTTTATTTTGTCCTTTTTTCATCTACTTTGGATTTTACTTCATATCCGTTTTCGGCCCATATTTCATTAGGAAATAAGACCCAAACTTTTCGGGTCTTATTTCACTTATCACTTTCGTGCGTTATTTCGTTGGGCGTTATTTCCCGGAGCCTTGCAAATAATTTCCAGAAACAAAGTAGGGGACAAGGAGTTAAGAGCTAACTTCTTTCGTCAGTTCATTCATGAAGAGCCGTAAGAACTCGCTTTGGTACGTGAGGCAAAAGTATAAATTTACGCCCCTGATCTGTAAAATTGTCAACATAACCTAATTTAATTTTACCTATCCTGACGTGATTTATCAGTTGAACTGAACAAACCTGAACAACTATTGATCATGATAATAAAACATCCGTAGAAAAAAGAGTAAATAATATTTATTACACACAAAATTTTTAGTTGATATTCACTTTTTGCGAGTAGTGTAAATTTGAAAACATTGCAGTGAATCAGTTCGGTAGAAATATTTGCAAGATTTTGTAAATAGATGGACTTTTCTAACTTTTTCCGCCGTGAACTAATAAATAAAAATTTGGCTCATTTTATTGTTGTTGTGTTCGTAATTGTCAGAACAATGTTTGCAGGGAAAGAAAAACTGGAAGCGACAGCCCTTTCTTGGTGTTGCCATACTAAGTTTTGATTTTTCACTATATATTTGTAAACTGCCTGAAAACGCGCAATTCCTTCGTTGGGTTGTCATACAAAAATTTCGGTTTTAACTATATACTTGGACACTGCCTGAGAACGCATCGATGTAGAAGGCTAAAACTTGGATATGGTGCTTTCATCACAATGGGTAAAGAAAATTTCAAAAATGAGCTTAATCGGGCTACCCGTTCTTGGTGTTGCCATACAAAACTTTGGTTTTTCACTACATATTTGGACACTGCCTCACGTGTCGACGTAGAGAGTTGAATTTTTGTACATAAGCCTGTTTTAAAAAAGGGGAATTTAAGTTAGAAAATGGGATCAATCGAGCAACTCCTTCGTATGGTTGCCATACAAAAATTTAGTTTTTTACTATTTATATGGGCACTGCCTGAGAATGCGTCGAAGTAGGCATTTACACTCTGCCACACAAATAAAGATCTGCACGCACCAACATACACACAGCCACAGAAAGAAACCCTAGAGCACGGAATCGCGCAATCGTGTCAGATGAAAATGTTATGGTCGTAGCATACTGCATGCAGCAGTATGCTAAACTAGAGCTAGCAGCAGTATGCACTAGGGGCACACGGCGACGGTGCTGTCACATTTGACACAACCACACGACCTGACCCTGGCTGAGGCATAACCCCGAGCGAAAGTGACAGAAAAGAAGAAGAGTTTTTGGGGGAGACAGAAAGATAAGACGTAAAAGTAAGAAGTAAAAAAAAATATCGAGGGATATCTGGGATAAAAACTGAAATTAAGGTGGAAAAAGAGTAAAAAGGGTGAAAAGGCTGTGCTGTGTCTACGCACCATAGCTTAGGAATAAAACTTTTAAGGGGGGGGGGAAAGAAAATCATCATCATCACAGTAAATTTTATACGTGCACTTTGTGCCGACGTTCATATACATTTTTGGAAGACGTATACCAGACAAGAGGTTCGACATCCAGTGCCTGTGAGGTCAAATAAATTTTTGTAATGTCAATTTTAGAGGATAGATGCAGTAAAAGTGTCTGAACGGGATCGTTCGCCACTAAATTTATCTAGATGTAGCGTATTATAAGTTAAATTGTTCCAATTATTGCCTAGGTGCCACTAAGCGGAACGTCCAAGGTGGCGCCTCTTCGGGGGAGTTCCAGCAAATATATACAATGACAGTTTTTTTCTTTATTGTGTTAATACTTGATATCATATTGAATTTTTGCTATATAATATTATGAAAACATTTGTTTATATTGTACTTTTTTAAATCATTCTTACTCTAACTACTAGAAGCATACACTAGTCTATAGTACGGTATAAAATTTTAGGTTCAGTTAGCATATCATGAATTATTTGACATTTACAATTAGTATGCAAGATATTTCCTGTTCCTGATACAGATTAGTTTGCTATGCCATAGACATTTGTATTTCATATTGCAAGTTAAATTCTATTGCTATAGTTAAGAGAGGCATATCTACAAGTAATACGCTATATTGTTCTATATTTCATTTGCAAAATAAATAATAAATAATAAACTAATTAAACTGAATTAAAATATTTCGCGGTGGACTATATATGCCCACTCAGTATCCGTAGAGATATCCGAGTCCAATGGAATGTCACAAAGTAAACAAAAGCTTCGCAATGTAAACAAGGGCGGATCCAGACGTTTGCTCTAGGGGGAGCGATCGCCCCCATCGCCACCTATAACCGCACTTGCCATCAGCTGTGGACTGATCTGTATAGCTTTCTCATTTCGTTTTGGCATGAAAATTTCATTAGCATTCAGATATTGCCAGAGTTCTTTTATCTATATAATATAAGTTTGTGATCCCGTAAGCATAGTAAAATTTAATCCCACATAAAATAGACATTATACACTTCTTGCTTGCCTTACTACTGGTGTTTTTCATACATAGGTCGCTTGCATTTCGCTCAAACACCTTAATTTCTTGGGCTGGACTGCAATTTCTTGCAACTTAAATGGTGGAAGAAATTTTCGAGGAATGCTAATTAGGTAGGGTTAATATATATATTATCCTATTTACCTTAAATTAATTATTTGCAGGAGAACTGAATCTGAGATTAATTACACCGGCTATGATAATTTTCCCAACATACAACTTTTCATCAAAATACCGGCTTTTGTGAGCTTTCGATCACAAAAAAGTGCAACAATGCTTGTACTGAAAATTCATTAGTGATATAATTTTACATTTTTTGAGAATAATTTATGACTAAAAAGGAAAAAACAATAAATATATCAAATAACTATCTAGAGTTTTCCATTTAATCAAATTACATTTGTATAAAATTTTTTAAATTTTCATGGTACACAAAGAAAGCATATTCAAAGGAAAGTAATTTAATTAGTATTTTGATAAACATTAGGAGTTCCAAATTTAAATTTGGGGAAATTGTTATTCACTGTAGTGTTTAAATTTGAGCTGTCCAGATCTTGTTTTCTCTGTATACCTTGAAAATTTAAAATTTATATACAAATGTAATATAATTTAAAAATTTAATTAAATGCAAAATGAAGGAAAACTCTGGAGAAATGAAGGGAGAAATTATTTTCTATTTTTTTAACGCCGGTTTAGAAACGGTCTTTTTAAAAAATTTTTTTTTTGTATTTTCTATTTCATTGGATTAGAATATAAATTTTGATTTATTATTATTAGAGCTCTAGGGGGGGCGATCGCCCCGATCGCCCCCCGCTGTATCCGCCACTGAATGTAAACGAGTATCTGTACTATTTATCCTGAAAATATAATACTTCAGTCTTGTACAATAAACTAGTTTTTGCTATATCTTTGGGTGAACGCATGACTATCTACTCTCCGTGTAACGTTGACATAAGAGCTAAGCTCAGAGTGTTTCTTCGATCGAATAAAATTTTTTTCGTGATGAGGTACTAAACTAAAGGGTGCTTCTCCCTTTCTCTCTCTTCTCTCGGACTCTCTCCACAGCAATGCTGGTTGATTAGGTCCGCTACTTCATCTCTTTTACAGGTCATCATTAGGGGCACTTGCTGCCCTCAGTGGCATTGGGTGGATGGGGCCAAGCAGCTGAAGGCATCCCATCTGCGCCTTCACATAAGTAAGGGTAAGTGGTGTAAAGGTCCCTTCTGGACCGGGTGTGGTGCTCCTTTTTGAGTAGGAACGAAATATTTTTTTAATTATGGGTTGTGACAGCGGCAGGTATTGGGTAACCCCCCTATAACTCTTGCTGCCCTCAGTGGCATTGAGTGGATGCGGCCAAGCAGCTGAAGGCATCCCATCTCCGCCTTCATATAAGTAAGCGTAAGTGGTGTAAAGATCCCTTCTGGACCGGGTGTGGTGCTCCTTTTTGAGGAGGAACGGATTTTTTTTTAATTATGGGTTGTGACAGCGGCAGGTATTGGGTAACCCCCCTATAACTCTTCCGCACTAATCGAGGTGCTATCGTGCCGCCCTGTAATATCGCTGGTCACGAGAGTGATCTGTCAGCTCATGCTGGCAGTCTGGACTTCACGTCCAATTAAACCACTCAACATAGTTCCATAACAAAAGCTTATATATTATGCATCTCTAAGCACCCTACCCTTTCAACCCCCACCCTAAACCATTTAGGCAATTATAGCCGGGCAACGCCGGCGGGGATCCCTAGTTTATAATATTTTCGAAATTCAATATGCTTGTCATTTCTTTTTCGATGGATAAAACGGCCATATTCGAGGACCCATTGTAGATCGGAGGTAGTTTTTTATTAACTTCAATTTGCTAAAGCTTCGTTCATGTGAAGCTATCGTCATTGGCAATCTCCGAAGAACTCGGAGCGCGAGATCAAAATTTAAATAGAATTCTTGAAGGCTATAGTCGTGAATTGATTGAAGCAAATCCACAAACGAATTTTCTTATATTTTCGGCGTCCATTTTGCTGAAAATATCACCGAAAAGGAATGCAAAATCTTTCGGAAACTTGTTCCAATATTTCATGCCCTCACGTCAGAAAGAATAAAAGAATTAGAATTAGTGTACGAAGCTTTTGTTTTGTTGACAAATTGAAGTCAAAAGATTCGAGTCGCTTCTTTTTTTTTGTTTTTCTTTCTTTACATTTTGCTGGTATATCCATATCTTCAGCAAATTTTTTAGAACGGTCCCATGGTAGAATTAAGAATCAATCTGAGTCTAGTCAAGCGGGTAAATTCAAATCGAGCACAAAACATTTATTTTAATAAAGGGTCAGAACTCAAAAATAATTTATATTTGTCAAATGCAAATGTTATTTTTTCGCCCGCAGTAAAAAATTTTTTTTTCAACGGCTACAACGCCTGAGGCAAGTGTCCCACTTGCTTTACTTTTATAAAAACGTCATTTTTGAAGACCCAAAAGGGCTGGTTTGCCGTCATTTGCCCGGACCGGTTTCAAGATCCAGTCCGGTACTGTCAGCACTGCTACTATAATTATGACAGTACTGATTATTATATTGAATATTACTAGGATACACATACTAGAGAAATTTTCTTCAAGAAAGAATTTTTTGGGATATCTCCGGTATATAGCAAAAGCTAAAAAAATGTTCTAATTTGTTATTTCGTCACACAACCCATTAATTTTTGGTGACAAGTTTCAAGTCTTGGTTTGACTCATCAACAGCGAAATTGGGTGATTAGAAAAACAAATGAAAAAATGAAAAAAGAAGAAAGAAATGAAAAGTTTAAAAAAAATAGAAAAAAACAATTTTTTATTTATTAAAAAAATTTAAAAAATTTTAAAGAAACAGATTCATTCGAAGAGAATCGAACCTGTATACGCCACGCAGTGGGCTGAAAAATAAAGAAGAAAAAGGAAGAAGAAGAAGCGTTTCGTGTCAGCAGAAAACCTTCCACTCATCGGTGCAGCTTGGTTTTCTGCCTGCTGCAGACGCTTGAAAATAGATCAAACTGATCTCTTCTCATATAAACTCAGAATAAATTCTGGGTGTGAATTATATGAGGAAAAAACACTCCTATACAAGCCCAGGAGGAAAAATTAATAAAAAGATTACTCTTTTGGACTTTTTACCGGGTTAAACTTAATTTTCTTCAAGAAAGAATTTTTTGGGATATCTCCGGTATATAGCAAAAGCGTGGCGTATACAGGTTCGATTCTCTTCGAATGAATCTGTTTCTTTAAAATTTTTTAAATTTTTTTAATAAATAAAAAATTGTTTTTTTCTATTTTTTTTAAACTTTTCATTTCTTTCCTCTTTTTTCATTTTTTCATTTGTTTTTCTAATCACCCAATTTCGCTATTTGGGACCTGTTGATGAGTCAAACCAAGTCTTGAAACTTGTCACCAAAAATTAATGGGTTGTGTGACGAAATAACAAATTAGAACATTTTTTTAGCTTTTGCTATATACCGGAGATATCCCAAAAAATTCTTTCTTGAAGAAAATTAAGTTTAACCCGGTAAAAAGTCCAAAAGAGTAATCTTTTTATTAATACTAGAGAAAGTCTAAGAAAGTAGCAGGAGTAAGTCAAGTATACCAACAAACATGCTAGAAGTAACGTGACATGCTGTTGAGTCGAGCATTTTTTGATTAAAAGCTGAAGGTAATAATGGTGTAGTAACATAGTCCTTAACGGCATTTCAATATATTTTGTAACGTATATATGTAGGTTAATAACAGTGTCAAATACTGTGACCGTCATTTAGAGGAGACCAAATTTTTAGATTATGGAGTACGCTAAAAGACATTACATCGATCAGGGTCGGATAGATATCCACAGTTTCCTTCTAATATCCCTAGGGAAATTACAGCAGAAGTACTTACCTAAGTAAAATAATTAATAGATTATTGCGCTAAATCTAATTTCATATAAATGGATGTCAGTTTTTTTTTTTAATATATAATTTTAAGCTTTCGTTGCTCTCTTATTTACCTAATAATTTTGTCAGTTGCTCACAAGAGTTCGACAGCATCCCTAGAGTTTCAAAATAACACCCAGGAAAGAAGAGTAAATAACGGATATTTATGTTAAAGACACACCTGTTGTGTTCTTGTTCATAACACTCTAAAAGTTATCCGAATGGTAACAATAAGAACAAGAACGACATCAAAATTGTTGGTTCTATTCGTTATGCCAGACGATGAACCAGATATCTTGACGCGCTTAAGTTGAACTAATGCTACCCAAAGGAAACAATTGAAAGTTCCCCCATTCTGTCCCAAGATGACTGGAAATATAATTGAAATTAAGTCTTGCTTTCCTACCCAGAACACTTAGGAAAATCTCTTACTCCTTAAAGGAATCATCAGGAAAATGAAAATTTCGTAACAGATGAGTTAACTTGGTCAAATTTGGTTTTTCGCGCTACTCACAATACAGAAATGAGGACACAGATAACTGAAAAGGATTGCTGACAATCTCGTGTTATTTGAAGCGCTTGAAACTTCCCTGTTGTTAAGGGATTTAAGCAAGGAATGCATTATAATGCAGTCTGAATTGAAAACATAAATTCGTTACAGAGAATATGTCAGATTCTTGTTTTTTTTTTCAGTATCATGAAACTGGATGGCTAATTAAAAAAGATGAACGAATTGGGCGTATTCATTTAAGCATTTCTTTTGCCCAAAATATAACAACTATATGAGGACTAAGCTTTACATGTTGATATATGATCTGATACAAGAGGGATTGAAAAAAATATATATATTGCGTACCAAGCGTTTGTAAACAAAGTCACACATATGTAATACAAATAGGGGAGAAAAATGGAAACAATATTGCTCGAGCTTGACTTAACGAATAGTTGAAGCCCTCGGAAACACTGCCTGAGATGAACTCAGTGAATCTGATCTACTCTTCGAATCGTTATTATATTATAGGCAAGGCATCACTATTTTATTATCGTGACGATAGCGAGTTAAGCAGTACAGTAGCAAGGATAACCTAATAAGAGGATAGGAAGCAGCAGTTGTGGATACAAGGGGGGGGGGGACGATCGGCCCCGCTATAGCCCTAATAAAGTCATACTTTATGTTCTAATCAAATAAAATCAGAAAATATATATAAAAAAAAAATCTTTATAAAAAAAACTGCTTCTAAATTAACATTAAAAAATAGAAAATAATTTCTTCCTTTACAAAAGTTCTTAGAGTTTCTCTTCATTTTATATTTTAATTAAATATTGAATTTATATATTAAAATTTATTTGTGTATAAAATTTAAAAACTTCAAAGTACAAAAACAATGCAAACTCTGAACAATCTGATGTTTTCAAAAAATTTGTATGTTTGTATTTAATGGAATATATCATCTGTATATTGGAAAGTCGTAAGTGCATATTTTATGATTTTAGTAAATCAACTTTTAAATTTTAAGCCTTCAAAAATAAAAACTGTATGACAGAAGTTTTTCGCTTTGCTTTGTTTCATTGAAGTTCCAATTAAATTATATAAAATTCATATTACTAAGTATTGTATTGTTACGTGCAATAGAAAGAGGCAACTGGTGACATCTATGTACTGGCAATGGAGAGTAAATGACTTCAGGTTCGGAGAATTGATTATGGTATCTACAGGAAGGTTCAGGAATAGAATGAATAGAACAGTCAAGAAGCTTCTGGAAAATAGAACAATCGAGAATAATCTGGAGAGTTTCTAGGGTATAAATATAACAGTTGTCATAGCCAGAGAAAGAGTCTTGTCTTAGACGTTGCAGTGTTAACAAGTGAAAGAAATAACGTGCGAAAGTGTTGTAATTAGATTGCGATAATTGAAAGTACAGTATTAGCGATAATTAAAGTGTAGTTGATTAATAGAAAGTTTGTGAATTTTGTATGATTAGAGTGAAATAAAGAACTTGTATATTAAGTATTTAATATTGTGTTTTAAATAACGTACCGCAAGAGCCACGCTCGCAACAACTGGTGTCAGAAGTGAAATAAATTCGCGAAATAAAGTGGTGGCAATTGAATTTAAAATTCAAAGTGTGATTAATTTTGTGAAATTGTGTTAAATTTTGAAAGTTCTGGAAAATAATTTATATTCAACTTAAAGTGAATTACTAAAGAAATGGGGCGAAAATTCGAGGAGCTTCGAACGCAGGATTTGAAAGTGGAGTTAGGGAACCGGTCATTACAAACGACAGGTGCAAAGAAAGTTCTAGTCGAACGACTCAGACAAGCTTTGATAGAGGAAGGAAAGAATCCTGAAACATTTGTTTTCGAAGATAACTTGGAAGAAACCGAAGTTGAAGAAGAGCCTGCGATGAAAATGGAACAGCTTTTGAGTACTTTAATGAGCAAAATGGAAGCCCGTTTTGATGAACAAAAGAATTCTCTCGAGGAACAAAAGAATTCTCTCGAGGAGCAGAAGAAATCTATGGATGAACAAAAGAATGCTTTCGTTGAACAAAAGAATTCTCTGGAATCCCGCTTAGATGAGCAAACGAATTCTCTAGAATCCCGGTTAGATGAGCAGAAGAAATCTATGGAAACTCGCTTGGACGAACAAAAGAGTTCTCTGGAGAATTGTCTAGAAACTCGTTTGGAGGAACAGAAGACTTTCCTGAAAAACTCGTTAGACGAACAAAATTTAAAAATTGAAGGAATCGAGCAGGAAGTGGCGGAAGCTCAACAAAAAGTCACCGAGCAGTTTGACAGTTTTAAAGCAGATCTAGAAAGAATAAAGCATCGTCAGCCTCTAAACGTAGCAGCTGAAATATCCAGCACAGGTAGAATGAAACCCCCAATATTTGATGGACAAAATTCGTGGCATATCTTCAAGAGACAATTCGAGGCAGCTTCAGAGGTAAATGGATGGAATGATGAAGACAAAGCTATAGCTCTGGTGTTAGCACTTGGAGCTCCTGCGTCAGAACTCTTATAAACTGTACCGATTGAAAATCAACGTGATTACTCTTCATTAGTACAGGCGATAGAATTACGTTACGGAGATGAGCACATGCAGCAAGTATATCGCCTACAGTTGCGCAACAGGATTCAAAAGCATGGCGAATCACTACAACAATTGCAGGCTGATGTGGAAAGATTAGCGCATCTTTCATACTCCAGCGTAAATGCGGATTTCCTTAATGAAGTGGCAACGGAGGCATTTGTGAACGCTATTGTAGATCAAAATTTACAACAAGCGTTAAGGCTAGCGGGAAAGAAATCAACAGCAGAAGCACTAGCCTATGCATTAGCGTATGAATCCGCAAGACAAGCTTCTCGGAGTGCAGTACGAGTAAGAGAAATTTCAGTGGAAGAATGTATTTGTAACAGAATGCAATCATCACAGAGCCCGCCCTCACGTGGTGTCCTTCGATGCTGGAATTGTAATAGATCAGGGCACCTTCAAAGAGACTGCAGAAAACGTCGACGAGTCGAATCACCTGAAGAAGGGAAAGAAGAATGCCAAAGATGTCGAGCCAGGGAACAAGCTATTTGTGGAGAGACTAGATATCAAGCAGCGACTAGTCGCATCAGCTCTCCTGTTGAGCAGTCGGAAAACTAGTAAAAACCAACTTTGTGGGGCAGAAGTTGGTTGGTGGAATCGGCAGCCCCGAAGTCATCATTCAAGTAGGCCAGTTGCAGAGAAATAATAGCAGTCTTGTTATATATGGAAGTGTAGGAAAAAATGACTGCGCAGTCACTATCGATACTGGAGCCGCAAGATCAATTATTAGAACAGATCTTGTTAAGAACAAATGGCTTCATAATACCACCAAATATCTACTAAGAACAGCAACTGGAGCAACGGCACGGGTGTTTGGAGAAATAACTTTAGATGTTCAACTAGGCGAACTACTATTTCCTCACACTTCCCTGGTTTCAGACATAATGGACGAATGCATTCTTGGAATAGATTTCATGACCACATACAAAATAAATCTGGATGTCGGAGAGCGGATTCTCAAATATGGGAACATAGAAATTCCTATGAAACTAGGAGAAGGAGCAGATCATCCTGCGAAAGTAAGGACGATGGTCTGCGAAAATATTACTCTTTCGCCATGCTCCGGGACAAAGCTTACTGATGACATCGGGACCTGCCAATTCTATATGGGGGAGCCTAACCCCACAAAAGTTACATCGAGCATCATTGTTGGCAAGACTTTAGTGAAGGCAGAAGGTGCAACATTAATACCAGTCAGAGTGCTTAACACATCCGAAAATGAGGTACAACTAAAAGAAGGTGCTATAATTGGAAATTGTGAACCCGTTTACCAAATCGTCAATTTGGATAATGGTAGTAATATCAGGGAGACAAGACCTATACCAGCTACTACCCAACAGGTTCAGAAACTTCTTTCGTCCAGTGCCTTAAGTGAACAACAACACAACGATGCCAAAGAAGTGATCAATGAATTTTCGGAATTATTTGCAATGAATGATGATGACTATGGTAAAACTAATCTTGTCCAGCATCGGATCAGTACAGGAGATTCCAGACCCATTCGACAGACACCACGAAGATTGCCATTAGCCAAACAACCAGAAGTTGCAGACATGATGAACTCCATGAAGAAACAAGGCATAATAGAGGAATCTAACAGCCCTTGGACATCGCCGGTTGTTCTGGTTAGGAAAAAGGATGGCAGCACCCGATTCTGCGTAGACTACCGCCAACTAAATAACGTGACGAGAAAAGATAGCTATCCATTACCATTACATTGGATTTGAAGAGTGGTTACTGGCAAGTGGAAATACATCCCGAGGACCGAGATAAAACTGCTTTCTCAGTTGGCAGTGGCTTATGGCAATTCAAAGTAATGCCATTTGGGTTATGTAATGCTCCAGCCACATTCGAACGACTAATGGAATGTGTTCTACGTGGTTTAACCTGGAAAACATATCTTGTCTACTTGGATGACATAATAGTTATCGGAAGGACATTCAAGGAACATAAAACCAACTTACGAGACGTACTTCAAAGACTCAAAGATGCAAAATTGAAGCTCAGTGCGAGTAAATGTGCTCTATTCAAAGATGAAGTTAAATATTTAGGGCACATAGTTTCATCACAAGGAGTAAGAACCGATCCAGAGAAGATAGAAGCCGTCAAAAATTGGCAAGTTCCAAAGGACAAACATCAATTACGGAGTTTTCTTGGTTTAGCTACCTACTACAGGCGATTCGTTAAAGGTTTTGCAGATATAGCAAGAAGCCTACATCAACTTACAGAAAAGGGAAGGCCGTTCATATGGTCGGATAAATGCAACGAAAGTTTTGAAAATTTGAAGCAACAGCTCTGTGAAGCTCCAGTACTTCATTATCCAAAGCTGGGAAAAACATTTATATTAGACACTGATGCCAGCAATGAAGGTATTGGTGCAGTGCTTTCACAGGAGGAGAATGGTCAAGAAGTTCCAGTAGCGTACTATAGCAAAGCACTTTCAAAGCCAGAGAAAAATTATTGTGCTACAAGAAAAGAGCTACTTGCTATTGTAAGTTCTACAAAACATTTTCATAAATATCTCTACGGGCAGAAATTCATCCTTCGCACCGACCATGCAGCGCTTAAATGGCTTCTGCAGTTTAAGAACCCTGAGGGACAAGTCGCGAGATGGATAGAGCGACTCCAGGCTTATGATCTTGAGATCCAACACCGAAGAGGTCATATCCATGGAAATGCAGACGCCCTTTCACGACGTCCATGCAAACTTGAATGCAAACATTGCGCACGGGTGGAAGAAAAAGAAACAACAGCAACTATACAGTTGGTAACCGTGGAACCATCTACAGGTTGGGACAACGAGGACCTGAGAACAGCACAACGAGAAGATCCGGACATTTCACCTATTCTCGCTTGGAAAGAAGATATGGAAAGACCAGACTGGAAGGATATTTCGGAACGGAGTGAGAAGCTGAAAAGTTACTGGGCTCAATGGAACTCTCTTCATGTTGAATGTGGTATATTAAAACGCAAATGGGAAGCACCTAACGGCGAATATTTCCGAATGCAGATAGCCGTGCCAGCATCAAACGTCAAAGATGTTCTAGAAGAAATGCACGGTGGAACCTCTGGAGGACATTTGGGAGTGAACAAAACCATTTCCAAAATACGAGAAAGGTTTTATTGGCTACATATGCGAGAAGATGTGGAGGAGTGGTGCCGCAGATGTACTGTCTGTGCTGCTTGCAAAGGGCCGCAACACAGAAGCAGGAGAGAAATGCATAAGTATAACGTCGGAGCCCCCTTTGAAAGGATAGCTGTAGACATCGCTGGACCTTTTCCTGAAACGGATGGCGGTAACCGTTATATTTTAGTTGCCATTGACTATTTCAGTAAATGGCCTGAAGCTTATGCAATCCCTAATCAAGAGGCAACCACAGTTGCGGAACAAATAATAACGAATTGGGTCAGTAGGTTTGGTGTGCCTCACGAACTTCATTCGGACCAAGGACGGAACTTCGAATCGCGGACTTTCCTCTACACCCACAATCTGATGGGATGGTAGAGCGCTTCAACAGAACATTGATCGAGCATCTAAAGAAAGTAGTTGACTATCATCAACGCAATTGGGATCGACACATTCCTATATTCCTAATGGCTTATAGATCAGCCATTCATAGTACTACCGGACAAACCCCAGCCCAGTCATATTCGGAAGAGAGATGCGTTTACCTAGCGACCTCAAATTCGGTACCCCCAGAGGTGAACAAAAGTTACCAGAAGACTACGTATCGGAGCTCAAACAACAATTAGCTAATGTGCACGAGGCCACGAGGACGAACTAGGCAACAAATACTGATCGGATGAAGACCCGCTATGACCTACGTGCTAATTCCGCAGGATTTAATGAAGGTGATCTTGTTTGGCTCTACAATCCGAGACGACGTAAGGGACGTTCTCCAAAATTGCAACAACACTGGGAAGGACCGTATTCAGTAGTAACTAGAATTAATGACGTGGTATACAGGATTCAGTGTGGCACAAGAGGCAAGCATAAAATTGTTCATTTAGACCGCTTGTGTCAATACTACGAGGATCAAGACCGTGGACCACCTGTTGTTCGGGACGAACAAATTAAAGAAGGGGGCAGTGTTATGTGCAATAGAAAGAGACAACTGGTGACATCTATGTACAGGCAATGGAGAGTAAACGACTTCAGGTTCGGAGAATTGATTATGGTATCTACAGGAAGGTTCAGGAATAGAATGAATAGAACAGTCAAGAAGCTTCTGGAAAATAGAACAATCGAGAATAATCTGGAGAGTTTCTAGGGTATAAATATAACAGTTGTCATAGCCAGAGAAAGAGTCTTGTCTTAGACGTTGCAGTGTTAACAAGTGAAAGTAATAACGTGCGAAAGTGTTGTAATTAGATTGCGATAATTGAAAGTACAGTATTAGCGATAATTAAAGTGTAGTGGATTAATAGAAAGTTTGTGAATTTTGTATGATTAGAGTGAAATAAAGAACTTGTATATTAAGTATTTAATATTGTGTTTTAAATAACGAACCGCAAGAGCCACGCTCGCAACAGTATAATAATTATCGTTAACTAATATAAACCTGAAGGAAAAACGTATATGCCAAAATAAATTTTGTTAAAATTAATTACTAGCACGTACGATTTTCTAAAGGAGATCCAATAAATAAATATTAATGTTATTTTATGGTATCAGATAACTCAATGCATTCGAATAGGCTATAGAAATTCTTAATAGAATCATACTGCATATACTACTACTATGCTTCAATCAATTATAACAACTTTTTTAAAAATTTATTAATTTATTTTAGTCTAAATAGGATACTATTAAAAGATTTTAATCTTATTGTAACTTGGGCCATAATAAAGAATAATTGAATTGAATATATGAATATCGAAAAATTTCTTTATTAGTAATTTAATTAAATATTTATTGCTTATTTTCCATAATTCTCAAAAGTGTAGTAGAAATGAGTTGGAGTGTAGTAAACAATTCTAAAAGCTAAAGTATAGTAAATCTACTTCACATGTAGTAGAAGTTCCAGCACTGGCGACAAGTACCCTGTTAAATCAGGAGAGAGAATTCAGGCTGGCTTTGCACTCCAATACCAGTTTGGAAGTTGTACAATATTATACGTGCATTAATTCTTTGCGATACAAACGTAACGACATCCTTCCCTCTGTCCAAATATTTCAGAAACTTCTGAAGCATTCTTTTTCTAACTATTTGCTAGCAAAAATATAATGTTCGAATTGGTTAAAAATTTTCTTTAATTTTACAAGGATAACACTTTCGTTATTGTTGATAGTCCAGATGAGCGCACCTCTTCCAGGGTGGGTCATCTCAGTATCTTCGAGCAGGTCAACATTAACTACGTTGATGCTCCAATCTCCAATAAATACTATCGCCAAGAGACTTTCTTTTGAAAGAGGTTACAAAGTAACCATAAAAATGAAAGAAGCCAGATACTTGACAGAGGACTTCAGCTTCCGTAACGGGCTCAAGTCTGATATACTGACGGATCCCGGAAGGACGGGGAATCCAGCGCAGGGGTGGTTGGTCCAGATGTGGAACTATCCATTTCGCTTGGTGCCTCACCACCTTTTTCAGACGTAAGTCTATACTATAGAGGTTGTAGCTCAGGAAAGCCTAAATAAGGGTTGCAAGAACTCCAATATCTATATTTGCCCAGACAGCCAAGCTGCGCTCCTAGCTCTTTCCTCTCAAGTTTTTGAGTCAAAATTAGTCTGCAGCTGCTACTCGAAACTCCAACTACTGTCTAGGGACAACAAGTAACCTTGGTTCGGGTCCCTGGACATGAAGGAGTGGACGGTAATGAAAAAGCGGACGACTTGTTAAAACCGGAGCTGAATGTCCGTATACTAGTCCCTATTCGAGATTTGGCCTACCAAAAAGCCATTTTAGGGGGAACTGCTTAGGTGGGAAAATAGGCGTAGCGCGACCGGTATAAGGCAGGTGAAGAAATTCTTCGATCTCTCTCATTTCCAGACGTGCCAACTTATTAGACTTAGCAGACTGTCGCTCAGACTATTTGCTAACGCAGTCATTAGTCATTCCGTCCATTCCGTCACTTCCTGAAGAAGATAGGCAAATCCGACAGTAAACTGTGGCGACTGTGCGAAGAGGAAGACGAAACCTCGAGGCACGTCATATGTGAGTGCCCAGCACTTGCAGGTCCAAGGCTGCAAATCACTGGAAGAACAATTATCTCTCTAGATAATGTCTTCAATCTAACTCCAAAAGCAATAATCGAGCTCGTTAAAAGACTCGATTTTGCCTAACCACTTTAGAGGTAGGCACAATAGACCAACTATGGTCGAGGTGTCCGCAAGGTCCTGGACGCCTAGTCGCCCCTACTCTTAACCTTAACCTTAACCTTATTGTTGATAGATTATTATGGATTTAAGAAAAATCTCTTAATTTGGGGATACCCTCCAATGTATTGTTGCCGAAAGATATCCGAGAAAACTTAAATCCAGCTCCATTGACATTACAAACAAACTAGGGAAGACAAATCCTTGCTTGAATGTTTATATTGAAAACAAATCCTCGAGAGGATTTAGATACATCAATCGAAAACGTTTGCTCTGAATGGATATGGTTCTCAGAGTTGTGCAATTTGTTTTATATATATGTATATGTATGTATATACCCAAGTACATATATATGTATGTACATACTTTTTATAGACTTCCATCAAGTATCGATACATTTGGCCAGAATTTCGTACAGGGATATTTGAGCAGCAGCTTTCCAAACAAAATTAAATTTCATATACGCCATCATATCAGGTCTTGAGGATTTATTCGCACTTCGTCATTCTACTCGATTGGTTGGAAATTGAATGACATGAAGTAATTATTGGAGTAACTCATGTGGAAATTTTCATTTCGATTTAAAAACGTTTTGCTAGTGCTAGTGCAATCTTCTCGATAATTCTTGATTTGAAGAATGAAAAAAATGAGAATCGAAAATTTCCATCGCATCCTTTAAAGTTTGAAATTACACCACGATGTTTTACGTGTGCTCTGCGTTATACTGCACAAAAGGACCTTCCTAATAGAATGAAAAGTCGACACAAAATTACAAAATGAACCCTGAAGTAAATTTATTTTCTTCTGGGATACTTAGAGCTTTTCTTATAAATTAATTATAACATCGAATGAAAAGAAGGTTAGAAATTCCCCTAAGGAATATTTAATTTAGGACGAGTCAGCTGTTTACATACACAAGATTTCATTTGCATGCTATTACAAATAGGAGTCTTAGAGTAATACCCTAGACTGACGGCAGCTTTCAATGATAACTGACAACTTTATGTTTGAGTAGACATATGATAATGGATGAGTTTTGAAAATATTTAATTTATTACAAGACTCCTAAGGTTTCTTAACCTCTTTCTAATCCATCCATTATCATAATTAGTCCGGTGATAGGGAAGCTGAAGGTAGCTAAGGAGCGAGCGGAATTGAAATTTGAATAGCGTTTAGCAGCTCAGGGTAATTGATTGTTTCCATTAAAATATCAAAAATAAAAAATAAAATTTCTCGTCTTTGTTGTTTCAAGCGAGTGTAAAGAAATTAATTTCAGATTTCGGGACAGCATCATAGAAACAGATCTATCAAAATTTAGAGGAGCATAGTTATTAGAGCACACCACTTGTGAAAGATATTTTTTCTAGTAAAAGTTACCAGAAAATTTTTTCGCTGGGGTTAGCATTATCAAGGGTTTACTAAAATATGTTTAGGAACCTCGTGTCCAGAACTACTTATGGTTGTAGAAGTCTAACGGGGTTTAATGTGAGCACTTAGCTATTTATCTTTAATTTCACGGCAATCTTAATTCACGGATGAGTACTTAGGCGACAATCAGCGCCCTCATGAGGCAGAATATATTATATTCTGTCTTGATGAGTATGTATCAATTTATGTTAGTGCATGCTTGATATTGGACTTACTGGTCGAAGCTAGATCCACCTAACATCCCTGCCGATCTGTGGGCCTCCAACTCCACGCCGAAAGCCAATCCTATAAGTATATATTAATATTCAACCATCCTTCAGTATACAATTATACAAAAGGTATCACTACTATAGTAGCACTATTCGGGGCTCCTCAAGCCCGTGGTACCAAGTTAGTAATGTCGGCTAGGCTATCCAATTGGTATGGTTTCGTAGTCCATCACAATATGGCGATGGGTACTTCCAGTGGATCTTCATGCTGATCCTTATAAGAGACTGGTTACTCCATTCGGGCTTAATCATATTAGCACATAAGTGACGGCAGTGGCCCACGAGAAGGTTATGATCCGCCCTTGAGACTACAGCCAGTAATCTTATATAGCTTATCAAAGTACTAATTCCAAGTCAAGACTGCTAGCTCGTATACGTGCAGGCTTCACTACGATCACGCACAATCATCAGCGTTCACTAACTCCATTTGCAGCTGCCACTTATGGTTCAATCATATCGTCGATCTTTAGAATTTAGTCTTCGCAAATAATATCCTTAAATTGAGGTGCAGCTGGGCTCATCGAACCACAGATTATCTCAGCATCAGATCTATTATTCTTGGAGCACGTGTATATTATTAAAAACTCAATCAATCTTATATCCGAAACCATTTTTTTTCGATCCTCTGAAGCTGAAGTGTGTTGTAACCGTAGATAAATCAGCCTTGTGATGTATAGGAGACAACGACGCTTTTTGTGCTTTACTGAAAATGTTGTGAGTTTTTCCTTTAATGTTTCTCCCTTAATGTCAGCCAAATGATGTTTTTTTAATTATTTGTATTTTTTATTAATATCGGTCTTTATTAGCATAAATATTAATTACATTTATCGATTTATGTGTTAAAACTTGGTAGAATATGTTTTTAGACATCTTTGTTTGAGAAAAAAACACTTGGTCCGATTCCACAATTATTTTATTTAAAAAATGCGTAACAGCCTACGCGTTTTGTCTGCTTAAGAAATCATCAGGGTTTGCACTAAAACTAGATCTGGGTCAACTACGTTATGCTAATTGCATACATATATGCTACGCTAATCGAGCTACATACGCACGCTAAGAGCTATGTAAATGCATACAAACCGAGTTAACCAAGTTACAAATTTACAAATACGTTTACCGAGCTACACACGAACAAAAGGTCGCGATGAGTTATATATACACGGTGTCCCGTAAGTCGACGTCAAGCTGGAACCGGGTGGTAGACCAAATCGTAACAGTTACCAGAAAAATATGTAAAAAAAATCTAAGTCATGTATTTTTCAAATTATAGGCATTTCTTTTGTTTTAGAAAAAAAGTGTACACCTTGTGATGGTTTATTAGCTCCTGTTGCTACAAATCTTTACTTTTTTTCAATTTTATTTTTCTTATGTAATCCCGAATAGTGCTTATGTAACCTGTTGCTTTAAGTTCTAAGCCAACTGCTCCAGCTTGGAAGAAAATGTCACATTTTGCCGAACCAACAATATAAAATTAATAATTCGTTGAACTTTAACTGACTGTACTGAAAAAAAAATGTACTGCGCCAGTCTGGCAAGTAACTTTAAAAGTTGACACATTTAATAAGGATTCTAAAATGGTATAACACTTGCAACAATATTTCTTAGAATACGGAAAAAAATTTTTTTTTCTTCAAAAAACCCAGTTTCGAAAAAAACTTTTCATCTACTAAAAATGAATCTAGTGTACCCATAGCTTGTCGTAAGACCGTAACCTTTAGACTGTAGTTTGAGTGAGACGGAGAGTCATTGCATGAAATGTGAGAGGGCAAGATAGTGACGCTAGCTCGTCAAATCATTGAGTTTTTACAAATGTGCATCGTCTACTCTCCACAGAGGGACGACTTCCAAACCAAGTACATGGTGAAGGAAGAGTTCCTTATCTTAAGAGGACGTAACTTCAAGCAGTAGAAGAAGATCCAGGTAGTTCGGTACGTGCAATCCAGGAATTCACAGGAGTGCCCAAAAGTATAGCTCACCGAATTTACAAAAACATGAGCTACACCTATACCATGTACAGCGAGTATATACCCTGCTACCTTGGGATTATCAACCTCGGGTTGCGTTTTGCCAAACGATGCTACAAAGACAACGGGAAGATCCGCGATTCTTCGAGAAAATTTTGTGGTCGGATGAATCGACATTTAAAAAAGACAGTTGCATGAACCTTCACAACTTACACGAGTGGCACGTAGAGAATCCGAATTTAATGAGACAAAATAGATCTCAATATCGTTTTAAAATAAACATGTGGACCGGAATTTTAAACGGAAAAGTCATACGACCTTTTGAGTTGCCAGAGGTCTTTAATGCTGAAGTTTATTTAGATTTTTTGCAAAACCATTTACCTAATATACTGGAAGACATGCCACTAAGTATTTACAGAGAGATGTGGTATCAGCAAGACGGCTGCACAGCGCACTATGTCCTTTCAGTTAGAGAATATCTCAATGAAGAATATCCGGACAGATGGATAGGGCGATCTGGTACGATCTCGTGGCCAGCCCGTTCACCTGATCTAAATCCATTAGATTTCTTTTACTGGGGAGCAGTAAAAGAGAAAGTTTATAAGAAGTCAATTGAAAATTTAGCTGAGCTTCGGCAAAGAATTACGGAAGCAGTTGAATTTGTCAACAACGGAAGAATTGCCCGTCTGATAACCCGATCTTTTTTAAGAAGATGTCGAGCTTGTATTGCAGCTGAAGGAAGGCAGTTTGAACATCTTTTGTAAATAATAAATCTTAGCATCCAAATAATTGGTGCTTAATTTTAAACTTAAGGAAAATTTGTCCTAAATTTAACAAAAAGTTAGCATCTCTGACTCGAAAGCGTGACTATCTACATCACTCACACTTCATGGAATGACTCTCCGTCTCACTCAAGCTAGAATCTTAAAGTTACGCTCTTAAGGCAAGCTTTGGGTACACTAGAATCAATTTTAGTAGGTGAAAAGAAATTTTTCGAAACTGGGTTTCTTGAAGAAAAAAATGTTTTTTTCCGTAATTTAAGAAATAATTTAGCAAGTGTTGTACCATTTTAGAATCCTTATTAAATGCGTCAACTTTTAAAGTTACTTGCCAGACTGGCGTAGTACATTGGTTCATGCAACTGTCTTTTTTAAATGTCGATTCATCCGACCACAAAATTTTCTCGAAGAATCGCGGATCTTCCCGTTGTCTTTGTAGCATCGTTTGGCAAAACGCAACCCGAGGTTGATAATCCTGAGGTAGCAGGGTATGTACTCGCTGTACATGGTATAGGTGTAGCTCATGTTTTTGTAAATTCGGTGAGCTATACTTTTGGGCACTCCTGTGAATTCCTAGATTGCACGTACCGAACTACCTGGATCTTCTTCAACTGCTTGAAGTTACGTCCTCTTAAGATAAGGAACTCTTCCTTCACCATGTACTTGGTTTGGAAGTCGTCCCTCTGTGGAGAGTAGACGATGCACATTTGTAAAAACTCAATGATTTGACGAGCTAGCGTCACTATCTTGCTCACTCACATTTCATGCAATGACTCTCCGTCTCACTCAAACTACAGTCTAAAGGTTACGGTCTTACGACAAGCTATGGGTACACTAGATTCATTTTTAGTAGATGAAAAGTTTTTTTCGAAACTGGGTTTTTTGAAAAAAAAATTTTTTTTTTCCGTATTCTAAGAAATATTGTTGCAAGTGTTATACCATTTTAGAATCCTTATTAAATGTGTCAACTTTTAAAGTTACTTGCCAGACTGGCGTAGTACATTTTTTTTTCAGTACAGTCAGTTAAAGTTCAACGAATTATTAATTTTCTATTCTTGGTTCGGCAAAATGTGACATTTTCTTCCAATCTGGAGCAGTTGGCTTAGAACTTAAAGCAACAGGTTACATAAGCACTATTCGGGATTACATAAGAAAAATAAAAGTGAAAAAAAGTAAAGATTTGTAGCAACAGGAGCTAATAAACCATCACAAGGTGTACATTTTCTCGAAAACAAAAGAAATGCCTATAATTTGAAAAATACATGACTTAGATTTTTTTTTATATTTTTTTGGTAACTGTTAAGATTTGGTCTATCAACCGGTTCCGGCTTGACGTCGACTTACGGGACACCCTGTATATATATATAAAATTAGTTGACTAATACTAAAACTTAATTAGGTCAGAGTTTAAATGGGCGTTCCTAATATAAAAATTAATCTGATCATTTAACAAAGCATAACCGTCATCATCAGCCTTTCTGATTTCCTGGTCCTCCATCAATATTATGTAAAAGTTTTATATTTTGGGTAGTACATTTATGTCCAGTAGATTTTAAATGTTTGGCAAGTCCTGAAGTTGGATTATTTGAATTAGATGAATTAGTGTGTTCTTTGAATCTGAGTTTTAAAGATCTTTTTGTTTTTCCTATGTAGAACTCTGAGTAATCGCTGTAGCTTACTTTATAGACTCCGCTCCTATCCATTGTGGCTTTCTTTAACCCCAATTTATTATTGGTTAGTAAGTTTTTAGTAATAAATTTATTAAAAAAGGCAGGGTTTATCTGCTTGTTAGCTAAAGGTTTTTGTAATTTTTCAGAAATATTGTGAAAATAAAGAATTTTTCTCCACTTCTTTGGACTAGGTTCATTAGATATAGGTAAATGGAAAATGGGATTCAGGATACCACTTTTTTGTTTTTTGCTAAGAATCTTGTAAATTAATTTTGAGTCATATCCGTTTCTTATAGCGATCGATGTCTTTAATAGGTAATGTTTAATTCATTGTGAAAACTATTGTTGTTCAATGGAACAGAGAGAAGCCTATTTAAAAAAAGAATGAATATAAAACTTTTACATAATATTGATGGGGGACCAGTACTGGATAGATATGAAATATTCGAAATCAGAAAGGCTGATGATGACAGTTATGCTTTGTTGAATGATCATATTGATTTTTATAATAGGAGCCCCCTTTTAAATCCTGACCTAATTAAGTTTGCCATATAAAAATTTAGGTTTTTTACTGTGATAATGATTAGTTCTAGATATTTTTATTGAACTAAAAACTTGTTTAGAATATGAAATCCTATAAAATTGGTTATAACCATTTTTTCCGTCCGACGAACCATTCTATAAATATATGCGAAAAAACACTTCAAAAATCACAAATGCAATTTCATACGGACGGGCAGCCATCTAGGGTATCATAAGAAATGGTGTTAGATCAATTCTAGCTTTTTTACTTTTTAAAGAAAGGATTCATATAGCAAAAACTATCTGCTTGATGAAGATTTAAAAAAATCTTTTCTAGTATAATTCATAGTTTTGAGTTCAATATTTTTTTTAAAAGCAGTTTTTTATTTCTTCTGTAAACTATTTCTATATAAAAATGTTTGTATTTCTTTGTTGTAATATGCCAGAAAGTTTTCGATTCTGTATAAAGTTTTCAAAGTGGTATGCTGTAAAACTTGATAATAAACCCAGGTCTTCAACAATTTTTTGTATAATTATGCAATAAGCCATGTAGACTAAGAGATGGTGACCAAAATACTTACGTCATTTCATAAACAAAATTTTCCATTTAATCATACTCTCTTAGCATTGTTGATAACTTATCCGAAAGTCTGCCTGGCTTTCAGTGGTGGAGAGCTCTGCACGATGACCTCGAAGACCTAAGAAAAACCAGTTAACTTACGTGATTTCATAAAGGCTGATTTTTGGTGACGCAGCAGAGAATTATATCTCATGATCAATGGTAAAAATGGCAGACACATTGGATGATGGGAAAGTGGTGGCAGACAGCAACAAAGACTCGGAAAAATGTGTATAACTTAGGTCATACCACGACAACTCGAGAACGGTTTCACTTAGAGTGCTAAAATTTAGAAAAAAAAAGAAAATTGTTAAACAAAAAGCTTTAGCATTTTATTAATAATGTTAATATTTCCGCGATAGTTTCTTGAAGAGTACAGTAGGCGATAAGCCATACGTAAGAGAAAAAGAAAACAAAGTGTACATATGTCATCGTCAACAAAATCTGTTAATCGATTTCCACTTTAATATTTCTTCAAAACTTCGTAGTTTCGGTTGAAATTCTTTTAGCATAAACGTTGAAAGCAATATCATCATTACAGAGATCAAATTTTTATTTGATGAGTTTATTTTAATTCTTGTTTGTTCTCCAAATACAACACATAATATTACAATGGAATTAATCAAATGCATTGGTAACAACATAAGGTAACATTTACTACAGCCGATTAACGAGCTGTAACCTGGAGGGTGATTCTGATCTTTTGTCGTACTTGAATATCAAAATAATCGACTAAATGAAATGAATTTTTTACTGACTTTTTCGTGTTTTTATTCAGTTCAGCAAGACTAGCATGACGTAGAATGAACTGAAAATGACACTTCACATTGCAAATTCAAAATAATGTTTCGAATTTAAGCACTTGTAATGCTCTAATTAGGTGTAGAATTTCCATTTACCAGTGTAAAATTTTTGTCACAACCTCTGGGAGCAGTTGACTAATTTGTCGTATATTTAGTCGTGTTTTTTGACGTTTGTTCATCGAAAATCCATTATAGTTCATTTTGTGGTAGATAATAGTGAAGACACAAAATGAACTGAGTTGAAAAAAAAGTAGACAAAATATGTCAAAATTCACGACTAATAGTACGACAAAAGATCACAATCACCCTGCTGTAATACCGCACATAGATGACCGAGCCGGTGTATCACATATAAAGGCTCTAAGAATAATATTAAGATTTTTATTATAAACACACAAAAATTTCTTTTTCGGAAAATTTTCAGATTTCACTCACAAAATCAGGATTGTGTGCATCAACAGTAGGAGCTTTCTTTGGTCCAAGATATACCCCTATCAAAATCACTTTTCAAACTTCAATTAACAAATTTTGCTAAATATTGCCATAAACTCTGGTTGCGACCTTTGTATAGCAGAAGGCTGCATATTAAGACCTAAATGAAAATAGATACCAAGTGATACGGTTCTTATTATAGTTTTCTTCTTGTCTTTTAGTAATTGGTATCTCTCGTATCTAATTATCTGAATGTAGAGTTTTTTCGAAGTTTATCAAGGCATCTCTAGAGGAGTTATGATTTAAAATAAATGTAGTATTTTTAAGCATTTTTGATTTCTATTAAAAAATTATCAATTTAAATTAGTTCTGATTATTCCAATGACGAGATGTTTAATTTAAAATTAGGTTAAAAATCAAATTTAGGTTGTTTTAATTTTGCGATATAATTTAAAGGAATTAAACTAATTTGATTATTTAATTAAACTCTCCATCGGACATCGTGCATTTTTAAAGACGGGAATTATGCTGATGTCTCTCCAATTTCTATTCCAGAATTTATAACAAGATTTATAAGAAAATGTATAATTTTTATTAGCAGAAACATTTCCAATTCAGGGTACATAAAAGGACGCAATTTTCACCCAGATAGGGGTTTAACTGACTCTTTAATTGCTCTGAACTTTTACAAGTTCTTTGGTAGAAGTAGAATTATAGAAAGCTTGGGGGAAGTTGAAAGTTTCTAAATCTCGTGACTTTTTAATTAAAAGGATTACAAATATTTAATACATAAAAATTTTGAGCTTCAGATTAAGGTGATTTATGATGCGAACAATATTATAAAGAACGAGATTTCCTTAATTTTAGTTTCGTTACGCTTCAATATGCACAAATTTATATTACAATAGAAAATTAGGAGAGAGAAGAAAACGTATCTTTAAGCTGACGGCATTAGTTCGAATTTGTAATGAGCTATGAAGGATAGCTCTAGCTCTGCCCGGGTCAGAATAGTAAATGTTTGTGGCTGTTGGATAAATTGGGTGGATGCTTAAAAAAAGAAAATAATAATAAGAAATTTTAAGAAAACAAGTTTAGGGGCTATATGAACATAAAGTAATCCGCTAAGCATATCAAAAACCTTTTGGTGATTGTAAAATAATAATAATTCCTTAAAATTGGTGTGGTGGATTTTCTAATTTATTACTGAGATAGACAGAGCATAATTTTTCACATGCCTTCTTCTTAAGTACGTACTGCGGCGATGAAACACGGACATTTAGTTTCAGGAAGGAGAGTCAATTCTTAAGGGCGAAAACTTTCTGTAAGGCCACAGTATTCAAAAAGAAGGCACAAACATTTTCCAATGCAGTCTTCTGTTCTCTATTTATTCTATGTTTCATGGAATGATTTTGAATGGGTATATATCCGTAGTTTGTTTTTTATTGTGAATGCTGTTGTTTTTCTTGAACGCACGTTAAAATTAGGGAAGAAATTATAATACCCTAGATAAATATAGTCACTCTCCTTTTTTTAAGTGGTTCTTCACATTTCACTCTAGAGCGGATCTTAGGAGAATAAATATTATTATAACTAATTTCATAGATTTTATTATTCCAAAGAATTTATCAGTACATTAAAAATATCTGGGACCGTTTGATCGTTTATTTCTACAAATATGTGTATGGAAACTTATGAAGGATTTCGCACATGACATTACAATAAGGTCGTCCCCGTCCAGAAGGATGGGCATGGAAAAATTGAAATTTTTCATTATATATGTGGGTGTCCAATTATCTTTGGCATACCATGATGTTTTTTATGTGTTACAAACCTAAAAAAAAATGTGTGGAGATAATTAGAAACCTGTTGTTAACATTTAAGACCCGCTTCAAAACTGATTATTAGGGATATGCAAAAATCTATCCCTTTCCAAAATAACTGTAAATTGATCAATTACTTAGAAGATCTGGATTTATTTAATTACCATTCTTGGTGATATTTTAGGTAATTAATTGAATAGTTAATGTGATTTTTGTCTAGAGTTATATGTGTTATAATTAAAATAATTTATACATAATTGTTACAAATTGAATTACTTAATTCTGAGACTGGATTTTTGGTATAGCCTTAAATACACGCAGACAGTATTGATTTAATATTTGTTTTTAATAATTCGCAATAATTACTCCGAAAAGGTAGTTCCAGTTTCCGAAACAAGAAAAAGTCTCATGATCGCATATCAGGTAAATATGTTGTTTGTGAAATTTTGAAATTTTATTCACATACAAGGATCGAAGTATGTGCAGGAGCATTATCCTAATGCAAGATCCATGAATTGTTTTCCTATAGCTCTGCTCGTTTAGTACGCAAATGGCAATTGTTCGAATCCTCGATTTGATATGTGCATAGTAGTTACTCCTGTTTATTTAATTATCTCTGTTCTTCCTAAAATTCATTCATTCAATCAATTCGTACTATTTCATCCCATTAGCAAACTTAAAAATGTTATATCAAACTAGATATAATTTCCTCGTCCAGACTCGTTTGTCTAAGAACTTTATGACCCTATTATTATTATTTAATGAGCTACTACCGCAATTTAAATATTTTTAAATTTTATATTCGATTAGAACTATTTTAAGGTAAGACCCTACTTAAATACAGTCGTATACAAAATAATAAAAAAAAAAAAACCCAAAAAGTATTTGGCTAAAAACATTATTTTGTAGTGCCCTTATCATCGGATTGTGAACACCTTATGAGGTAAAGCCGGTGTTTTGGGTATCAGAAGCTTCTCACACCCGGGAAAATTAAGGGTTATGGTATAATAAAAGTTTAATAACCTCATGTGGGAAAGTTTAGTTTTCTGAAACAGCCACATGAATTTCCACATAGTGTCCAAAGAGTTGGTATCACCTAAATGTGACTAATTGTAAAATAACTTCCTTACAAAAACTCTAAGCTAGCCTAATTGTAACAATATGCCTGTACAATCTGGTGAATACTGGTGTCTTTGGACCTTGAACCTAAATCTATACAAATATGAATACTTGTTATTCATTATATCATAGATTCACCACTTTATAGAGAAGAAAACGTCACATAGTCTTAATCCAGGCAGTATACGTAAAAAACCTGAATTTTTATACGGCAACACTAAAAAGCTTTTGGCTGCTTCAGCTCATTTTTGAAATTTTGTTTACTACTTTTTTGAAAACGTCGTATACAAAATTACAGCTACGTCTTCGCGTTTAGACAGTGTCCAAATATATAGTGAAAAATGAAATTTTTGTATGGCAACCCAATGAAGGACTTACCCGATTTGCCCATTTCCGTACTTGATTTTATTAAGGTATCTAAGTGAACGTGTTCTGGAGTTATCATGAGAACGGACAGACGTACATGCAAAAATCAAAATAACTTTGAATATTATGAATGGATGTTCAATCCATTTTGCTCTACCATCATTAACACTTAGTTACAAATGGAATGACAAACTTAATATACCCTATGATTTAATTATATACGGTATAAAAACATGTTTACAAAAGAACCCAAAAATTTATTAAAGTTAAAACGATCTAAAACAACTAACAATAAATATTGAATACATTTTAAATTTAATCCGTCACCCTTCTAATCTCATGTGCATATATATTTACATATGTAAATAATAAATACTGGGTCCTATATGTACAATTATTGCACTATAGGTCAGGAGAATACACTGTGGATTCTGAAAACATGATGTCAACAGAAAATTTCCAATTTGCTGGAATTGTTGTTGAAACAAAAGGATTTAAATTGCCATCAAAACGAGTTGAGTCGACCAATGGTAAAAGAAACTAATTGGGAGCAACATAAGTGTCATCTTAATTGGAAAGAATGATACTAACTTTTCCCGACGGACCGTTTCAGTTTATTGTTTGCATAGTTGCTGTAATTAATGCGTTTTGCGGACAAGCTCTTTCTATAAGGCTTAATGCGTACGTGGACATTTTCGCTAATAATTATTTCTTCTAATTATAACAACTACGGCCTAGGCGTAATGCTTTTAGTTTGTATACAATCCCATTGGACCCTTTTAAGTGAGCGAAATTGCCTCATTATCATGTAATCTAGTGCTTGCTACCATAATAAAATGAGGTTTAGAAGGTTTTGCTACTTTTTCTCCTACGAAAGATTCTTATTTTCTGTTTTCTCTGAGAAAATATTGATCTGAGATAACAAGCTCGAGATTTTAATGTGAAGGCGAAAGTTAGAAGAAAATTGCATTGTGGAGAATGTTAATTGGAGCTTTGTTGGGGCTATTTCCTTTAAAATGACAAGTAATTTTTGCTTTAATTCTGTGTACTGCGGTACGATTCCGTAAAATAATGTCATAATTTGATTAAAATATTTTTAATTGTGTTCTGTGTATGTATTTCAATGTAGACCGTTATTTCGTAGACGACCGTGCCATTATGCAAAAGTCACTTAGGAAGAGGATGTTCAGATGTTTCGCGTGAGCTGCATACACCTCTAAAAAGACATAAAAAACAAAACAAATGTTGAGTTGAAAGACATTACGATTTACGATACGATAAATGTACACTTAGCAGAACAGTCATTTATCAAAAAATCTAAATTTTCAAATAGCTAAACAGAGAGAAAAAAGGCCTGTGAAATTTTCAAAGGAGAATAAGGAAAGGATAAATCAAGCATTCAAAGATTTTTATTTAATAAAAATATTTGTTCAAGAAGGCATTTTTTTGGATTCTCCGGTATATAGCAAAAGCTAACAATTTTTTTATTTGTTATTTCATCACACAACCCATTTTATTTTTGGTGACAGGTTTCAAGTCTTGGTTTTGCTATATACCGGAGAATCGAAAAAAATGCCTTGTTGAACAAATATAAGTATGCCCCGGTAAAAAATCTTAAAGAGTAATCTCTATTTTTATTTAATAAAAGTAGAAATGTCGCGGCAAACTTTATATTGAGCTTCCGATGTAAGGTTAATTAAATGCAGTGCTAGTCTGGTTAAGGCACTTTCACATCAAAAACGAGAACTGAAAAATTCTTCGCCCGATAAAACATAAAAGCTGTGTTTTTCTTAAAGATCTGAGATAAATATATTATTATACCCTAGATGAAATCTATAGGGTATACTAAGTTTGTCATTCCGTTTGTAACACCTCGAAATAATGATGGTAGAGCAAAATGAATTGGACACCCACGCATAATATTAAAAGTTATTTTGATTTTTGCATGTCCGTCCGTCAGTCCGTCCGTCTGTGCGCACGATAACTCGAGAACGCGTATAATTAGAGAGCTGAAATTTTGTAAACGGACTTTAAAAAAAAAAGTAAAATTAAGTTCGAAAATGAGACAAATCGGGCAAATCCTTCGTGGGGTTGCCATACAAAACTTTCGTTTTCCACTATATATTTGGACACTGCCTAAGAACGCATTGATATAGAGAGCTGAAATTTGGTACATAGTGTTTTCATTGTACTAGCAAATAAAATTTTAAAAATGGACTAAATCGGTGTTGCCATATAAAAATTTAGGGTTTTTACGTATACTGTGAAAATGATCAGTCCAAGACATTTTTATTGTACTAAAAACTTCTTCAAAATACGAAATCCTATAAAATTGGTTATAATCATTTTTTCTGTCCGACGAACCATTCTAGAAATATATGCGAAAAACCACTGCAAAATGCTCAAATGGGTTACCATTCGAAATTTTATACGGGCATTCATCTAGGGTATCATAAGAATTGGTCTTAGACCAATTCTAGCTTTTTTACTTGTTTTATTATTAAAATTATTAGTTTATCCTATTTCCCATGATATTATTACTCATTGGAATAAGAATCTTCTTTTAAAGTGGAATATATTGAGTTTTTCGGTTTATATTTTTCTGGTTTTCGTTTTCGATGTGAAAGTGTCTTTATTGGGTTTACGAAAAATTTACGAAAAAAAAACTTTTCCAAGGAAAATGTATCCAGTAGTGCAATTCATCCAATATCAGTACGTACATTTGAAGCAATTTATGGATAAATAACAATTATCCTAACCACTCTGTATGTTGTGATAGTTCACGAGAAAACGTTTGAAATTTTGGGTTGAAATTAAAAATCACGCGTTCTCAATTAAGACAAATACTTCATTTTATTTCAATTTTTCTATTAACGCTTCAGCTTATTTTTTCACAAGTTCATAAAAAGTGGTTACTTCAACGGGTTTGACCCACAAGTAAAAACTCCAAGAAAAAAACTGTTTCATTGTTCTACTTATTTTACCGATCAAGTTTGAATTCTTATTAGGTATATCTGTTTCGGTTTTTACTGTGTTGTGCTCACTGACATGTATATAAATGGACTGACTGATCTCCTGTTTCATGTGGCACCAGTTTTGATTTCAAAAAGTATGCTCTGACTGGTGCTGTAGTTAAATTATTTGGATATTTATTTATATATGCATGTTAGTGGGATTTACAAAATTTACCACAAAAGTATTTGGGACTCTTTGTATTGTTAAATTTTAATTATAAGGCGATGGAAGTGTTTTTTACAAGGCTGTTTTGGTTGGAAATACCGCTGAATCGTTACAGTTCAGTGGGAAAGTATGCTCTCAAGGAAAGAGACAGTAATATAAAAGTGGTGCGATTTGCTTCCATGCATTTTTGGTTCAACGAGCAGTCCATTTATATACATGTCAGTGGTTGTGCTATAGCAAAATCTAGGATAATATCGAGTTTGCCGCGAACTAGTGCTGCCGTATTGTCGAGTAATAGACCCTCAAGTTGGTTGTCAAATATATTGGTGGACAGGTAAGATATTTTATATTTCTTATAGCTATTTTGTAGAATATTAATTAAACTTTTGTGTTCGTTGTTTTATGTACAATGTGTTATTAAATATTATAGAAAAAATATAATATAATTTACTAACTATTTCATTTTCTATTTGCAATTTCACAAGTTAGGTTCATCTTCTAGAGCAAACAACATGAGTATTGAATCTATTAGATAAGTATAAAACTTGCTATCATGATTCTTTGTCTTTATTTTTATTTTCAGGACTATTTCTTCAGTTCATGGTTGTAACACCTTATTTACAGTAACGTTGGACGTTGGAAAAAGATATGAGAACACCGTGATTGTTCTTATTTGTATTCAATCTTTTTGTCGTTCTTAAGCTAGTTGTACAAGAGTTGCCATATTTTAAATTATTAACTTATTAATTATATAAAGCCTGATATTATTTGTATATACACATATTACAGCTTAGTTGATGTATTGTATAATATTAATGCGGGGGATATGGACGTGTTCGTCGGACCACGGAAGAAGTGATAATATTTCGTAGCGTAACACGAGAGGAAGTTATGCAACGTCGGATCATGCAAGAAGCGATAATACGTCGTAGCATTAGGACGAGTGGAAATTGTTCCAATGTAGGACCCAGCAAGAAGCGAGAATATGTCATGGTGTTAGCACGAGAGGAAATTGTGTAACGTCGGACCACCCAAAAAGCGAGAATACGTGGTAGCGTTAGCATAAGAATAAAGTGTGTAGCGTCGGAACATGTAAGATGCAAGAATACGTTGTAGTGCTAGCACGAGGGCAGCACTGACTTATAACAATAGACTGAGCGTATTGTCATTTTCCTATAGGAAAGCATGGCACAAGTTTTATAGTTTTCACTTTCCCGCTATGGCAGAGTTGGAGCTACCAACATAAAGCATCGCTAACTGACTGTTTTCTTATGCCATTTGATGTTTTTATGTTGGCTGCAGATGTAATCATCGCAGGAAGGATAAGGTAAATTTAGTGTTTTCCATGCTCCATCTCTCTTGCCCATAAGCAGGATTCAGGTAAAAATAACCTTTTGAAAATTAAAGTCGGCATGAGTTTAATTTATTATAAGAGTGCTTATAAGCGATTAAAATATCACTTGAACACAAGAAATATATTTGTTTAATTTAATTGGACTGTCGGTTTAAAATTCATTTGATTGGTTGAGTTTTGCATGTTTTTATGTAGTAAACGTTTTAAGGAGTGCTCAAACTCTGATATACAGAAACACAATATTTTTTGTGCCACATGAAATAACAAATTGCTCAGTCCATTGTTATAAGTTAGTGGAGGGCACAGTATATTCGTACAGTGGAACAGCTCTGTCAAAACTGACGCATTAGTAGGATGTTTCTATAATTTGTTTATACTTTCTCTTTCAACATTTTTAACTAACATACTAGTTAATTTTTAATGCAAAGGTTCCTATGTAATCTAAAGTGGAAGAAAGAGAACTTACAGCATGCACAAACTTATACTAGAGGAAAAGGGGCAAAATGACAAGCAAAACCATTTTTGCAAGAAAAAAAAAAACTTAAAAACAATTTGTTCCACTTCCCATACCATTTGGCTTGGTAGAAATATCGAACTGTCACAACGTTATTACATCCAGTTTGCCTGTTACACTGTCCATGGAACGAACACCACTTTCCAATCAAACAGCTGTTTAGTAATGGAGTAAAACATTTGCAGTAGCTACTTTTGCCTAGTTGTGTACTTACATAAAACTAATACTTCTCCCAACCATTGTGCAACCAGCTACTGTTCGCCGATTTACTTCTGTATCGTACTTAATAGTTTCCTCTTATGGGAGAAATTTTGAAGTTTTTTTTTTGTAATTAAAATGCGAAAATTCACTTTTCAGTAGTTTATTGTAAGCTCTTCTACTGTATTCATACTGTGACGAGGGCTAGGAGTTAGGACAGGGAAAATGTGCAGCGTCAGACCACGAAGAAGCGCAAAAACGTTTTTGCGGTAATACACGGGGAGATGTGCATGGTCAGGTTGTTGGGAGGAAACTGACGAATTCTACAGTCAAGTCAAGTGTGTTTGCGCATTTCAAGTTCTTCACTGTTTCCTTTTTTTGATATAATTGATGATTTTTATCATCCTACGGATTGTCTTATTTAGGGCGTTGGAGCTTATCTTTGGCTCTCAGTTCGAATCGATGTGTTTTCTTTTCTTCTTGTAGATGTTTAGTGTGGGGGTTGTTCCCTTCATGTGATGTTGTTGGTTCTTTTTCCTGCAGCTGCTGCGCCTCATCGCTGTAATAAATGAATTTCTCTCAAGAGTTTATTATTTTGTTTGGGAGTGACTGGAAGGGAGTAAAGGCTGAAACACAATACGATGCAGTGCAGTGCACTGCACTGCATTGAAATTTAGAGCCCATGTAATAGCATGTGGCAAGTCACATGCACTGCACTGCACTGCAACTTTTAGGCTAATATCTAAAACACTGCACACTGCATCAGTTGACGTTTGTTAAATACTAAAGAATAGAGGAATTGTTCAATTAAAAATGGAGTAATTAATTTCAAAATGACAGAAAAATGGGTAGAGTTTTTCTCAAAATAATGAATCTAGAATACAAAAAATTTAGATATGAAATCTTCAAAAAATGATTGTCAAAGCACTGCACTGTATTTATTGTGCTTTACAGTGCAGTGCACGGCTATAACACTGCACTGCATCGTATTGTGTTTCAGGCATAAGGATTGGATATGTTAAGAGAATTTTAGGAATGACGAATTCTGCACTAATCTATGGTTTATTTATAGGCGGCGTGTAGCTCCCTCAGCGGTGGCACTGGAAATGATTGCTAAGTTCAGTCTACGATTGAGTGGGTGGCTCGGCAACTTCCCTGGTACGGACTAGAAGATCTGGTCGGTTCTGATTGAAATATATCTTCACTGCTCTAGTGATCCCTTATTTATACGGTCTTGAACGACGAGAGCATACTATTCAAGAGAAATTTCTTGAACAGCTGTTCGATAGAAAGAGATTAGCCACGAGAATAGGACGTCATTTTAAAAAATAAAATAAAAAAACGATTGTAAAATTTGAAAGAAAGAATTACATGTAGCTTTAAGGAAATTGAACATGTGTGTGACAGAGAGTAATATAGCCAAGCACGTTGTTTTTTACTGGTTAATAAGGGTGTTCAGTCCTCACACATAAATATAAATATCCCACGATAAAGTTCTTGCTGTCAGCTTGAATACACTAAGCAGAAAAATATTCTCTCGACGTACTTCCCGAGTCATATTGAGTATGTCTTCCTACGACGAATTATGTCCTGAAATATAAAACAAAAGAAACCACAAAACATCAAGTTAAATTAATAAATGACAAAAAACACTTATCTAATCTTCATTTCACACAGTTTAACTCTAGGGAAATTTGGTGAAAATTCGAATTAAATTCACCCGAACATTGCATACATACTTCAGAACATCAGCTAATACCCCTAGAAACGATATTTCACCTAAAAACAATCAAAAGTCATCAATAAAATCAACAAATCAATATCAAAATTCAGCAAAACATACGTACCTCCTAATATTTACATTTTTTGGAGACAGCAAATGACATTACATCAGCCACCTCTCTGTGGTACATTCAGACATCGCATCAATCGTTGCTAGGGCAACACCAAGAGGCGAGAAGACGTAACTGGTTACAGCGGCTATATAAAGCCGATGAATTTCAGTAGATGGCACCATTCTTTTGGCATGATCTGTATCAGAGCTAATCTGAGTAATAAAGAATCGTGCTTCCTACATTTTCCACAGAAGATAATTCTGGTCAGGGTAACCTGAGTTTCCTATCCTATCATACAGAAGGTAATTCTGATCAGGGATAACCTGAGCATCCTATCATACAGAAGATAATTCTGATCAGGGATAACCTGAGCTTCCTATCCTTTTACGCAGAAGATAATTCTGATCAGGGATAACCTGAGTGTCTGATTTTCAACAGAGCATTTTATTTCCGTGTGCCCTCACGCATCACCACAGAAGATAATTCTGATCAGGGATAACCTGAGTGTCTGAATTTTCTATAGAATCTTTTTACTTCCGTGTGCTTAGCCGTAGCACCCTTTTGAATTTAGTTTAGAAAATTTTAGTTTATTCATAGAAGACTAACATTCTGCTTCTTCCTTCCTTTTCAGAATAAATAATACAAGGGTGGCGGACTGCGTGGCCAATTCTATTTTTTTTTAATTTTTTTTATTTTTGGATTTATTTTTTATTTGAATTTTGTTATTGGACTTTATATTAGTTTGTAGGTTAGTTTTATATTGAATTTATATTGAATTTTTATGAATTTTGTGATATTAGGTTAAGCAACCGGCATTCCTCCCACGAACGAGACTAGATCTCACATTGGTCCTTCGAGCCGGATAACTCAGTCAGTAAAATATAAAATTAAATTCACTGCTTAACACTGTCACTCAGTTCAAAGCCTCTCTATACAAAATGCCGAAAGATGGAGAATCGATCTCTTCTGAAGTTGGTGACGAAACTATTGACTCTGTGTCAGAGTTGATTGAGTCCCAACTCGAAGTCAAAGAGTTCATGATAGATCTTTACAAAAGGCATCAAAGAGAAGGAAAAAAGAAAACAGTCAAATCGACAGAAAAGTGCCTACAAACGTTCACCGAGTATTGGAAAGAATTCCAAACTCGACGTAGGTCTGTACAGAGAAGAGCGAACACAGATGATCACCAGCTAGAGTATTTCATCAAAGAGATATTTAGGAATATTACATTGAGAAAGCGGCAAGCATGGAAGAAGATATCGACAGATTAGCACCAACGCCATCTGTCAGTAATCCTCACTACACACAGACAAATTCTGCTAGCACAACATCATGTAATAGCGAAAGACTTCCTAGAATTAAGCTGCCGGCATTCAATGGTGAATATTTGGCATGGATCTCATTTCACGACCTATTTAATTCAGTAATCCATAATAACAATAATTTAAGAGACGTTGACAAATTATATTTCTTAAAAACAAATCTAATAGGAGAAGCTGAAAAATTGCTCAGGCATTACGAAATATGCGACGCAAATTATAAACCAGCTTGGCAACTCCTAAAGGAAAGCTACTCAAATAAGCGAATCTTAGTCAACGTACAACTGAAAAGATTATTATCTCTCCCAACCACAAATCATGATATTGCCGAAAGTATCAAAACACTACTAGACAACATAACAGAAGCAATATTAGCATTACAAAATTTAGGTGTAGAAACAAATAACTGGGATCCAATAATAATATATTTAACAGTGCAAAAATTGCACCCAGACACTCATCAATTATGGGAGCAGAGCTTACATAATAGCACTGAATTACCAGAATTAAAGCCACTCACAAAATTCCTAGAGTCTCGCTTCAGAACTCTAGAAATGATAGGAAACAAAAATATGTCGTCAAATACGACACAGAGAAAACCATTCTCAACTAAACCAACATATGGACTCTCGAATAGAAGCAAAAGTTCAACACTAAAGCACCCACCTATAAAAAGGTCCTCTTGCAGCCATTGCAAGGGTGACCATATCATATTTCACTGTCCAACCTTTAGAAATATGAACACCCGACAACGACATGAAGTTGTCACAAATAAGCATTTATGCAAAAATTGCTTATCTCCCAACCACTTAACCTTAAATTGCACAAGCAATAAAAGGTGTTACCACTGTAACAAATGTCACAATACTCTGTTCCATTATGAGCAAAACAATTCAGTGACAAATTCAACAAATGAATCCACCCAATATTCCAATATGGAAATTGAACCAAGCACACCCTTAGCTTGTAGAAATGACGAACAACAAGTTCGAAATTTTCTTACCGCCAATATGAAAAGAGTTCTCCTCTCTATAGCTCTAATAAACGTCACCTCACCATCTGGAAGCACGATGACGTTTCGAGCATTAATAGACTCTGGATCTCAAGTGTCTATTATGACCGAAAAGGCCTTTAAACTATTACAGCTTAAAGGATCTCAAACTACCCAAGAATTAATGGGACTTGGCACAACTCCCACCAATACAGCCGTTCAGCAAGCCACAGTCGCAATTAATTCTCTACACAACAATTTTAAAATAGCAAGCAACATGTTCGTGATAGGAAAAATCACAGACTTGCTGCCTACCAATACAATTAAGGTGTCAAACTGGAGACACATTAAAAATCTCCCATTAGCAGATCCCACCTTCTCGATTCCAGGAGATGTTGACATTCTTCTTGGAGCAGAGGTTTACGCCGCCATTATTAAAAATGGAATTAGAAGAGGATCTAGCAATACACCCACAGCCCAAAATACTGAACTGGGCTGGATTCTGGACGGAGGAGTACCAGAAATAAAGAGCACGACTACGACTGTACTATTTACCTACACTACAACAAACCCTAAGTTGAACAAAAAATTAAAAAGAGTTTGTAAACACACTACTACGCCAAAATTTTCACCGAAAGATCAGCTCTGCAAGAAATCAAGACCACACTTACCGCCCGAATAAAATGAATGTGCATCTATCAAGACGCATAATAAACCTGAACACCACAATTCTCAGAGAAAAATCTCGAGAAATACACCAAGTGAAGCAGTGAAACACTACACCTTAACCACTCCCCCGACCATTAACATAAAATGCAAAATTAAGACAAGACTATTGCCATCCCGATCAACGTCCACACAAACTGAACCCAATCATAGAGATATTAAAACTCTCACCACTGATGGCCTCAATATAGTCTAAAATCTACTTCTCATCGTGGACGACTAATACTAAAGAATGATATTTCCCCAATGACACAATCTGGAGTAAATTATGTCAGACCTTTTATTCCTCTGCCAGAAGATGCAACAAAAAATATTCTCACCCGTCCTATATATAAAATCTCTCCTCTCCCGTTCACAAACATCTCCTGACAATCAAATATCCCCACCAAAATCTGTTGCTCTCTGGCAGTCCTAAATTCCAAAATACCCGTTATATTCAAATATAAACGATTCCAAAATCCGCCAAAAGTCACTTCAAGTTTGAAAGTTGACAAGTGTGCGCAGTGGTTTTTTCTTTTTGAGTTCTTTTATATTTTTATTTTTTCATTTTTTTCATTTGTTTTATTCTACCATGGATGAGTTATTGGAGATTTTCAACTCAGAATCTTTGGATTCTGTGGATGCTGGCCTATCTCCAACTCCACCAGAATTATTGGCTCCTTTCAAGCCAATCAGGCCTATCAGCCCCCTGCCTCCAACACCTAAGAAGGAACGGAAGATGAAATCAGTCATCATACGACCATCACCCGTACATTCCTCACCTATCAAACATAAGGCAATGACATTTGAGGCAAAGGAAGCATCCTTTCCAGTAAAGGAACTACGGGGGATGCCAATGCCCAACAAGGTTCTGAAATTCGGACCTGAGTTGACTCAGAATCGACCTGAAGTTCGAAAGGCAACAAGACCAAGGCCCCTTCCTACAAAAACAACAGCACCACGGGATTTATTGCCTAATCCATCAGGAAGCTTGCACAAAGCAATATATACTGAAGCAAGATCATCCTCTGATGTTCACACTCCTAGCTCTCAGACACTACCAGTCAAAAGGCCGAGAAAGAACCCCAGAGCTGATGACTTCCACAAAAAACCAACCCAGGCCAAAGAAACGCTCAGGGAATCAAGGTACAACACAGTCACGTCATACCCCAACCGACAAAAGTCCAGCATGCTCAAAGACACAGGTCAGTAGTCAACAAAATGCAGCAGCAAACAAAGTACTACCGAGTCTGCCAGAAAACCTTGACGAGATAACACCCGCGGTAATCAGTTCGAATGCTTTCCGGACTCCAGCTGAAATACCATCACCGAGAAAAATAGAGGAACAATTATTGAATGTCCCGATTACTCCTTCAAAGGAATTCCAAGATCATCCAGCACGCTGTATTAAGAAAACAACAGAGAGATCAGAGCCAGGCATTCCAAAAGATCTAATTGGGAGAATTATTGCCACGCCAATTGTCGTCACTATGAAGATGAAGAGAAAAAGGGATAAATTGCACATCTTCTCAGTCCTCACACATTAATATAAATATCCCACGATGAAGCTCCTGCTGTCAGCTTGAATACACTAAGCAGAAAAATATTCCCTCGACGTACTTCCAGAGTCATATTGAGTATGCCTTCCTACGACGAATTATGTCCTGAAATATAAAACAAAAGAAACCACAAAACATCAAGTTAAATTAATAAATGACAAAAAACACTTATCTAATCTTCATTTCACACAGTTTAACTCTAGGGAAATTTGGTGAAAATTCGAATTAAATTCACCCGAATATTGCATACATACTTCAGAACATCAGCTAATACCCCTAGAAACGATATTTCACCTAAAAAGAATCAAAAGTCATCAATAAAATCAACAAATCAATATCAAAATTCAGCAAAACATACGTACCTCCTAATATTTACATTTTTTGAAGACAGCAAATGACATTACATCAGCCACCTCTCTGTGGTACATTCAGACATCGCATCAATCGTTGCTAGGGCAACACCAAGAGGCGAGAAGACGTAACTGGTTACAGCGGCTATATAAAGCCGATGAATTTCAGTAGATGGCACCATTCTTTTGGCATGATCTGTATCAGAGCTAATCTGAGTAATAAAGAATCGTGCTTCCTACATTTTCCACAGAAGATAATTGTGGTCAGGGATAACCTGAGTTTCCTATCCTATCATACAGAAGGTAATTCTGATCAGGGATAACCTGAGCATCCTATCATACAGAAGATAATTCTGATCAGGGATAACCTGAGCTTCCTATCCTTTTACGCAGAAGATAATTCTGATCAGGGATAACCTGAGTGTCTGATTTTCAACAGAGCATTTTATTTCCGTGTGCCCTCACGCATCACCACAGAAGATAATTCTGATCAGGGATAACCTGAGTGTCTGAATTTTCTATAGAATCTTTTTACTTCCGTGTGCTTAGCCGTAGCACCCTTTTGAATTTAGTTTAGAAAATTTTAGTTTATTCATAGAAGACTAACATTCTGCTTCTTCCTTCCTTTTCAGAATAAATAATACAAGGGTGGCGGACTGCGTGGCCAATTCTATTTTTTTTTAATTTTTTTTATTTTTGGATTTATTTTTTATTTGAATTTTGTTATTGGACTTTATATTAGTTTGTAGGTTAGTTTTATATTGAATTTTTATTGTTATGAATTTTGTGATATTAGGTTAAGCAAATTGAATTATTGAATACAATTTTGTATTTGAAATAAAAAAAAAAAACTGAGTTATCCTTTTATACCGGCATTCCTCCCACGAACGAGACTAGATCTCACAAAGTGTGTAGTGGTTTATTTTACACACTGGGATTTTTGCATGTATTTATGGAAAAATCGAAATTGCATATTTTGTTTTGTTTTTTATTATAAATACGTTACAAATTTAATTTAAATTATTTTATTAGTAAACTTGCAAACAATTGTGAACATGTGTTAATTGTATTGTGAGTTATTGATTGAATTAATTGATCTGCACTTATAAGTGGTATTTATAAATTGTGTAGTGAATTATTGTATTGTATAGTATACATAGATCGCTAATTATAAACTTAATTATAGTTTTAACCAGAAGAAAAGTAATTTGGTTATGAGGTGTGCATTGAAATATTGTAAATGGCAACGGAGCCGATCGCTTTCTCGTTTTCCAAAAGATGAAAATGGGTAAGTTATGAAGGTTCCAATACATCTATAGCATAAAAATTCGCGCGATATAAAAATCTGTAGCAATATGCAGCACGCAATATCATACACGGATGATTTCTGTATATAATGTTATTATACAACCCTTAATATTTTTTTTATGCTATTCTAATTAATCTTTTTACTATACATCGTTTTAAGTTCTTCAATTCAATAACTTCATTATAACCAGTATTATTTGATTGTTTTCTACTGCAGTGTTATTTCCTAAACAATTTTACTCTTTTTTAATGCTATTATCTATTTTATACTCGATGTACCTACCTAACGTTGTAACGTAGCATAGATTGAGGTTCCTTAATAAATGCTTTGGTTATTCTTATGATTCGTACATTTTCGGCGAAGATAAATTTTATCAGGGAAGATTATCATCATCTTATTGCGGACGTCATGTCCTTCGGGAAGGATGTGTCCCGAATGCAAAACTTCGCCGAGGAATCACGTTGAAGTATAAAATGAGCATTGCATGGAATAATAATAAAAATACGAAAAGGAGATGACATGAAATAAAGGGATGTCTTCCGCCATTCCAGTAATTTTGTTTGTGTGATTCGGTTTGAAGTAACTCCGCTATATGTTTTGTAAGATATTTGATCCATGGTATTAGTTGCTACGAAGAGTGGAGGTAGCCACAAGACAGATCTCCAATGGAGAACCTCAAAGAGCAGAACTCCTCTAGTAAGCAGGCGCAGCTAATATTAGCAGACACTAAGAGTAGTTAGGCGCAGCTATTGCTAGCAGACTCCAAGTGATACCTTAGAGCTCCATTGTAACTATGCATCGTTATTAAAACATTCCTAGTTTATTTATACAAATGATATTAAGCTAGGCAATGTGTACATATGCCCTAAATTATAACACATATTTGCGCTTATGTGCTTAACTGGTTTGATGTAATTAGATTGTAGTATACCGTTGCCGGTCTTGAATACTGTGATACCGTGCGCAGTAGCTGTGGTATGCTCTGCCCCTCGATTCGTTATGTCGTCATGCGACTTCGTTACATATTTCGGCGCTTGATAAAATAGTATTGTAAATCTTATAGTGTCCGATTACCGGAAATAAATGAAATGAAATTCAATCCAATGTCGGCCTTTTAAATATTTTGTTATCAACAAAATCACAGCGTTAACATAATATTTTAAACGCCGACATTAAATTAAAATAATTTTATAAAACCAGTATTTTAATATCAAGGTTAATAATTGTTGTAAAGCAAAGTGATGATGATTACAGAGTGTCCAAAGTGCTCCCTTGGAGCACGAAGTGCGTGCAACATTACAAAATCAGCGAAGAGGCTACTAGATTTACAGGCCTTCAAGCTGGCAAATCCTAGATGGGAAAACTAATAACATGGGAGATTTCGAGGCAGTTATGGCCTAAGATACATCCTAGGATGACAGTAACTCTGCTAAGGAGGAACCGTAATAATGATGTGGGGAATTTTACTGTAGTCGTCATGAGACAGTGCTCCTTTGGAAATTTTGCGGAATTCATGCAGGCTCTATACAATTACTTCTGCAGAAGCTGTATGGACGATGAGGAGCTTGAGAGTGTTAAACCCAGCCTTTCCAAATGTACATAAAATGAAAACGCCTGGTAGCTTTTTTTCCGCCAATTGGGGAAATTGCAGACAAAGAGTTGAGAAACCATAGAATATACATATACTCTGTCAAAGCTATAAATAAATTTGAAATTATCCTGGTTTGTCGAGAACGATTACAAATCTGTGGTTTTTGCCAATTTCTCGAAAAATCATTTATAGAACTCAAATACCTCCTTAATCAGTTAGTGCAGTCCTATCGGTCACTCCATATTCTACAAAAACGTTTATCACAGGTTGTATTCATTCTCGAGAGAACGGAAAATTTTAAATTTGTTTAAAGCTTTGAAACAGAGTGTTTAACAAACAGGAAAGCTTATAAGCTAAATTAAGTGAATCCGGACCAATATTTGTTATAGGTTCTTAGTGGGAAACCTAGTAAGGTTCATTAATTGTTGAAACTGTTTTTAATGCCCCCTCCCCTTCCTACTCCACCACTAATTGAACAACCATCAGCAGTTAGGATCCGGATGAGTTGGCATCACCCTAATCTATATATTCCAAATTCCTTTATTGCTAATAAAAAATTAATTGTTAATAAAAATATATAATTATTAAATTTTTTAGTGTATGCTTTCATGTTTTCAAACTTTTTAAAAAAATAAAAAAAATTAAAAATCATGCCCTATATGTACCATCACCACAACCACCATATTTAAAAACAATTAGATTTTTTTTTTTAATTTCTAAGAACCGTCGAGGTTTATTCAAGCGAAGTTTCAGGGTCAACATCTACTTCTAACTTTTTATATAAAACTGGTTATTTATAAAAGTGTTATTCATACAGAGTTGTAACCCAAAGCAAATAAATTTTGTTTTTAGAACAAATATTGTATCAGTGCTGGATATTCAAAATTTGAATATTTTAGTTTTATTTTAATGCTTTAAATAAATCTGTAAGTTAAACAATTTCGAACAAAATTTCCCTAGTGACTTATTGCATTTTTACTGCAATGTTTTTTTTATCACCAAACAATTCAAAGTTCAAACAAAGTGGCTCCATCCTCTGATGCCAGAGACAGCGAAAGTTTTCTATTCCATCAAAATTGACTGACATCATGCCACAACAAAAGCTCGCATTTAATTGAGATGTCTTGTTGGGTGAAATGCGATATGCTCTTGCACCTGAATAATTGCATAAATGCATCCAATTCCATTGTCGCTAGTCCTATCAAAAGTTGATTATGGTCACGTCCTCGAGAGAATGAAAGCAGCAGTGAAATATATAGGTACGTCATGATATCTATCCTATTGTACGAACTATGTAAATTTATATTCCTGGAATGACTGTCCTAAAAGGCGCAGTGAATTCAACCTGGCAAGTATAATTTTATTCCCCTAGACCTCAACGTGGTTTTAAGTTCAATTTTATTGAGTTTGCCGTGTTTTTTTTTATGTGGATGCTCTTCCCTACAGAATTACGTAGAAACAACCTGGTATGAAGTTGGCAAGGTGAAAATTTAATTTGCAAGAGAGGAAGTTATTTCAATTCCTGTTGAAACAAGCTTTAAGCAAAAACGAATTTTTTTGCTGCGCGTATAAATTTCAGATACATTGCCTTTAAGTTAAAATTGTAACTTTTAACTAAACATGTACTTAACTTAAAAATTATAATATGTATGCATAATATGTGGGGAATAAATTGCACATTATGGTAATGGAGATGAAATTCTTGTATCTATTCCACAGCGATGCCCCTCAAAAGGGCAATATTCAAAGTGCTTCTATGTACATACTTTGAAACAAATTTACGCTGCTCATTAAATTTCCATTTTAACTACAAAATATCAATTTGGAGTAAGCAGGTTCGCACATATTTTGTTTTTAATAATATATTTTGCCATTCATCTATCAAAAAAACTCACTTACGTATTACATATGTAATGCAGTTACTAAAAAAAATTTTAATGTTTGGAGAAGAAATGTACTTTCTTTCCACCTAGAGACAACAATTTCTTTTTTGACATTTTGTGTTGCTTGGCACTCTTCACAGCTATTTACGAATGACTCTATATCTTTATTTAAGTTAGGCCACCAAAAATAAGATTTAGCCAATATTTTCATTTTCACTACACCAATATGGTTTTCATGTAACTGTTGCAATATTTTTTCACGTAATGCAGAAGGAATTACTACCCGATTAATGTAAAATACACAACCATTTTCTATACTCAAACTTTTTTCCTTTGTTTTATACTGTTCCTATTCGTCAGATACTACTTTTGGCCAACCGTCACGTATTTTGTCTTTAGACAATCTGCTTTTATTTGACCTTTTATTTCATTTATATTAATTGGTAATTCGGAAGAGAAATTTTGGAAATGTATTGTCTCTACATTTTCTATACCTGTATTTTCTGGAAGGGGTAAACGTGATAATGCGTCAGCATTTTGAAGTTTTTTTCCTGGATGGTAAGCAATTTTATAATTATACATGGAAAGCGTTATCGCCCACCTTTGCAAACGTGCTGCCGCAATTGTAGGTGTTCCCTTAGATGAATGAAAAATTTCTTTAAGCGCTCCATGATCCATATATATTGCAAAGGGACCCCATAAATACATATATTTATGATTTTTCTTTATGGAAAATATGATTGCCAATGCTTCAATAATTCTTCTCAGCAGGAGATAACGAACTTGATGCGAAAAGAACAGGATTCTCTACCCCGTTTATTATATGAGATAGTACAGCTCCCATACCATAAGCGCTAGAATCTGCAGCAATAATAATTTCTTTATTTGGGTCGTACATATCTAAAACATTATGATTCAGTAAGAGACTTTTACTACGCTCAAAAGTTTCCTGACATTTTTTTTTACCAAAGAAATTGAATATCCTTTTGAAAAACGCTCTACAACTCTTTTGGTTCCATAGCTAAATTCGGAATAAATCGTCTATAGTAATTTAACAGCCCTAAGTACGACTGTAATTCATTAATATCTTTTGGGGATGGAGAATCTAAAATAGCCCTTACCTTTTTTTGGTTTGGACTAATTTCATTGAATTTTAAAATATGATCCAAATATTCAACTTGTACAAAGAAATTGACATTTACTCAAATTAATTTTAATTTTATGTTGTTCTAAACGTTGTAAAACAGCCATTAATTTATTTTGACACTCCTCTTCTGTTGCACCACCTAACAAAATATCATTTAGATAATAAAAGACCTTTTCTAAATTGACAAGTATTTGATCCATTACAGAGCTTGAAATATACTAGGAGCATTTTTAACTCCAAATGGTAAACGATTATATTGGAACAATCCTTTGTCCGTATTAATAGTAAGGTATTCTTTACTGGCATCAGATACAGCTAATTACTGATAAGCTCCTGATAAATCAGTAACACAGAAAAAACGATAATTCGAAAGATTCGTGCAAATTTCCTCTATGTTTGGTAGGGGATAATGCTCCGTTTGCATAACACGATATATGGTAACCTTACAATCAATGCAAATTCTTATGTCCCCGTTATGTTTAGGAACCACAACAATAGGACTAGCACACTTACTATATTTCACTGGTTTGAGTACTTTTTCTTTTACTAATCGTTCTAATTCTATTTAAACTTTCTCTTTTAATCACACTGGCACATCATAAGCTTTGTGAAAAATAGGTGTACATGGTTCTATTATCAATTCCGCACTATAATTCTCTATGATAATTAGGGTTTTCTGATACCGTATTTGGAAATTTTGCTTTTATTTCCGCTAAAATTTTGTTTGTATTAACTGAAGAAACAATATTTACCTGACTCTCTTTTTATTAATATTTCTTATCAGTATATTTTTGCAATTTGGTTGGCATTTATTTAACCAATTTCTTTTGAATAATGCCTTAAAATATTCGCTTGTTTTTACTGCAAATAACTCCAAGTGATGACAGCTGCTTCCAGAACACACTTCAACTTTTATTCTTCCTGCTAAAACTAGTTTTTGCCCTGTAATTGTAACAAATTGTGTAGTATTCTCAAATTCTAATTTAACACTACTTAGCTTTGATAAATACTCCTGATCCGATATTAAAGATGATGGTGAACCAGGCTTGATTTATTATATGAAAATTGCATCTTTCTTCCGCTAAATTGATTATTATTGTTGGGGGCTTGGAATTTTTTCTGCATGTACTTTGTAGACTTTAACTGTTGCCGCTTGAGATATTTCATGACGTTCACATTGTAACATTACTAACGTGATTGCTAACTCATTAGCCTTATCGAATGATAGCGATTCCTCACTTAGTAGTCTTTGTTGTATTTTTGGATCTCGGATGCCGATAATGAATTTATCTAGAAGGGCGTCTTCCAAAGCTAAATTCTTTAATTTTCCACTTTCGTTTGTTGCATCCGGTATAAAATTACCAAATTTACAAGTTTCGGCTAAGCTTCTTAGACGGACAATAAATTCACTTAAAGGTTCACCTATGTTTTGGTTAGACCTTTCAAACTTGAATCGCTCTGCCCGTATATTAACTTTAGGAGCGTAGTGCTTTTCCAATAATTTTATGAGCTCGAAGTGTACTTGGAATTTTGGGTGCTGTTAGCGATTTTAAAACTTTATATACTTCTGAACCAATCCAATACCTCTGGAATTCTATTAACAATGAAAAACTACTTTAAGCGGTCTTTATATGACAAAAAATCTTCTCCCGGCACATATGCATCAATTGATCCAAATTGACCAATTAGTTGAAAATTTTCCAATTTAGCTTCTTTTTTATCCTCACTTCCACCAATATTTAAATTTCTCTTTCTCGTGAACAATAATATATTATTAATTACCTCTTTTCACAAGGCACGTGTGTGTAATTTATGTTAATTAAAACTTGATAAACCCTCGTCGCCAATGTTTGTTATGTCTCCAGCCCCTGCTTCTACATATAGTCTCAAATAAAAGATTACTTCTTCCAGTCCAGTAATTAATATCGTTATTTCTAATCCATAAACTAATTATATAAAGATTTAAGAGAAACCTTTGGTATGTGTCGGCTCCATGCCTAAGGGGAAGTGAGTCGCCGTTGCTAAATGTCAACGTAGACCTTACAATTATGTACATTAAGCTAAGTCTCCATGAAGTGACTTAGTATTCCATTTGAGATTTAGAATGCGTTTAGTGACATAACAATTATCTTGGCGGTAAATTTGTTTGGCAATTTGTTCCAATCTAATGATTTGCGTATTTCTCGTTCATTAACAACTTGCTCACTGAAATGTGGAGCGTCATCGTATTGATGCATATTCGTCGAGCTTTGCTATAGACGCATAGCTTCTAACAATCCTGGTATCGCTATTCAACCTTAGTACACATTAAATCTTCAATTAACTTCGCATTAATTAAACCAGTCCAGACGCTTACACTGAATCGATATTGAAATGATGTTTCTTGTTTTGTAAGTGATACACACTACCCTTAACTTTTGTTCTTTTTCTCGATCTTTTCCTAATATTGACAACAGCTGTCTTCTAATCACGTAGCCGCTTCTTGCAACAATGCCTTTCATAAGCGAACGGAGTTGAGCATTCAAATTAGGTCAAGTGCATCATTCTTCTGAAATAGCTTAATGAGTTTCAATGCCAGTATATTCAATAACTGGGGTAGTTTCCATACCAATTTTGTCATCATTATATATATGACATATATACAGGGTGTGTCCCACTAGAAGGTCAATAGCACGAGAGGTGATAGTACTCACCTAGGCAAACAAAATATTGTATAGCATGGGGGCCATATAAACCGTTTAGGAGTTACAGGGTGATTAAGTAAAAAAGCTAGTTTTTCATAAAACACCCTAAAACTTAAAAAGTACAGGGTGTTTGGTAACCAAATAAGAACTGTAACTCAGCATGCTATGCTTTCAATCTAGTTACTTATAATCAATCAACTGTCAAGATTTTGTTCATTCACTTTTGTTTTTGTTCTTACTTTAGAATGGGTGTATAAGCTAGACCACAAAATTGTTATAATAAATTCCCAGTCAGCGCATTTTAATCAGTTTCAGCTCGAAACATTTTGGTCCTTCGAAATCGGATAAGGGATTAAAGTGATACAATCGTTAAAGTAATCTAGATAAATTGTCGGTCTAAGCAACTACATCGTCCGTACTTTCGGAGAAGTTCACGGCTGTGAATGGCATTGTCTAACCAATAGCAGAAATAGTGCCTATATATCCTTAAGGAAAGCGCAATGACGGACTTTGTCGAGAAACTTGAGTTTCAAGCGAGGCTTATCGCAAGGTTTATCGAAAACACGGACAAAACTGGAAAGAATAAACAAAGCAATTGCTTTTTATCAGCACGTGAAGATCTATTAAATAGATACTGGACCAGTTTCGGAAATTTACACAATGATATACTATCATCAAAAGATCCCAAAGTATTGGAGCACGCATTCTTCACAGACAGCAAGTACGAGACAATTGAATGTGCATATATAGATGCATTGGTCTGTATTCAGGAACGTCGACAGAAATTTAAAACCAAGAGCAGTGAAATTGCTCTTAGTCCTACAACGCAACAAGTGACAGTTTCTGAGTCAATACAACTTCCACGCATTCGAGTTCCAGAATTCAATGGCAACTTCGCTGAATGGCCCTCTTTTAGAGACATGTTTAAAACTCTTATTCATGACAACAGTAGTTTGACGGATGTACAACGTTTATATTACTTAAAAAGTAATCTTATCGGGGAAGCTGAACAATTACTACGCAATGTCATGGTAACTGAAACCAATTATACCGGTGCATGGCAGTTTCTGAACAAACGCTTCGACAACGAACGTATCCTGGTTAATACATATTTAAATCAATTAACTAGATTGCCTGGTATCACTAAGGAATCAGCCACTTCTATTAAGGGATTATTGATTGGTGCGACAGAAGCAATTAGAGCACTAGAGAACTTAGGGAGACCTGTCCATAGTTGGGATGATTGGCTTGTATTCATCATTGCTGAAAAGTTGGATGCAATCCTCCGTAAAGAATGGGAAAAATCAATCAATAATGTAACTTCTGTTCCCAAATTCGAAACTTTGCGAGAATTTTTAGAAAGTCGTCTTCAAACGTTAGAAGTAATAGATAGTTCCGTAGATCTTCAGAGCAGAGAAGCTACTCCCCATCGTGGTGCGGTAACTCACGTTAGGGCTCATCATGCCATTTCATCAGGAAGATGTGTTTATTGTAAGGGAAATCATATAATGATGTTTTGCTCTACGTTTCGGAGATTGTCCATTGCTCAGAGACGTGCTTTCGTCTCAAAAGAGAAGCTTTGTTTTAACTGCATGAAGCGAGATCACTCCAGTCAACAGTGTCCTACTCAACATAAGTGCAAAATATGTGACAGTAGTCATCACACATTGTTACATCTTGACACAATGGGTTCTATTGGCTCTAAGGATTTTAGAATTATGCAAGCAGAAACTTCAGAGCATGTCAGAAATAATATAAGTAACGCTCCTGTTACTTCCTCGCATGACGCTAAAGAAGATTCTTCTTTTAAACAGGTGCTTCTCGCAACTGCTCAAATATTTGTACGAGCACCTAATAGAAAGACTGTCAGGGCTCGTGCTCTGATAGATCAAGCGTCAGAGTCATCATTTATTACTTCTGCCTTGCCTTATGAGACTACCGTCGTGCCAATAATTGGAATAGGCGGGGAAGTGTCGAAGACAGCTAATAAATGTGTTTTATTTGATATACTATCTCATTACGATGCAAATGTATCAATAACCATTGATGCATATGTACTGCCTACCATAACTAGACAGATACCCTCCCGAAAACTCTCTGCGAAGCTAACTTGGTCTCATGTTAAAGGTCTGACGCTTGCAGATCCGAGGTTCTATGAACCATCCTCGATTGATGTCTTAATCGGAGCAGATTATTACAACGAAATTATTCTGAATGGTCTCCATAAAACAAAACGTGGGGAACCCATTGCACAACAAACTATCTTGGGATGGATTCTAAGTGGCCCAATTTCCTTAACACAATTCAATATTCGCTTCCAAGTGATCATGGAACTAAGCAATTGATTACGCTCCATAGCCAGATTGGGGAAAGTATCAGTGCACAACTCCAACGATTCTGGGAAATTGAAGAAGTGGATCAAATCATATCGCTATCTGCTGAAGATAAATTGTGTGAAGAATTTTTTAAGACTTCTTATCGACGAGATGAATCAGGAAGATTTGTAGTTCAACTTCCACTGAAAACAACATTACCGCTTGACCTTAGCGACACGCGCAAGGCTTCACTAAGATCATTATACCAGGTTGAAAAACGGTTTAGATTTAATCCGATATATCGAGAAAGATACATGGCTTTCATGCAAGATTATCTTCAATTGGGACATATGCAACCAATACCGAAAGAGGAAGTATTGAAGACAGAAAACGTATGTTATTTACCACACCATGGAGTATTAAAGGAGGAAAGCTCTACGACTAAGCTACGCGTGGTATTCAATGGGTCTCAACAAAATTCAAAAGGTGCATCTCTCAACGCTTTCCAATATGTTGGTCCTAAGCTTCAACAAGATCTGTGTGAGATACTGTTGAATTGGAGAAAGCATCAATTCGTTCTTTGTGCTGACATACAAAAAATGTACAGGCAAATCAAAGTAGATAAAATACATCAAGATCTGCAGCGAATACTTTGGAGAAAGAGTACAGATGAGTCAATTCAAGAATTCAGACTAACAACTGTCACCTATGGCTTAGCCAGTGCACCATATTTAGCCATACGGTCTCTTAAGCAGCTCGCAATAGATGGTATACAGCAATTTCCTATCGCCTCAAACATATTGCTCAACAATTTTTATGTGGATGATGCGTTCTTTGGAGCAGAGAGTATAGAGTCCGCTTGTAAAATTCAATGCGAGCTGATAAAGCTATTAGCATCAGGAGGATTCACCTTAAAAAAATGGTCAACGAATGCACCCTCCTTACTTGATGAGATTCCAAACGAGGATAAAGAATCGACGTCATTCCGCACTATTGATGAAGATAATCATCTCAAAACCTTAGGCATTCTGTGGCAGCCAGGAACAGACGAATTCAGGATAAAAGTTGATCTGAATTCAGCACTCATAGTAGTGAGTATGCGATTCAGTTAAGTTGTGTTTTAAGTGAGCTCCTAAGTTTTTGCTTTTTTTTCCACGTATTGACTTTATCCGACCTCAAAATATTTGCTAAAAGTGTTCTATAACAAACAACTTTTATCAAGCCTATAAAGTTTGATTCGAATTTAATCGTTTTGCTATTTCTGATTTGAAAGATTTCTTTGTTCGAGTTCCAAAGATGAGCAGAATCGCGAAGTCAACTACCAACTCAAAAGGTTCCACCACAGTCACACCTGTTACGTCTAATAGACAAACTAGGAGCAACTCTAAAAATCAGCAAGTAAGTGATGGAGGCAGTGGTATCTCTTTTACACCTAGTCGATCGAACTCTATAATCAGTACTGATTCCTTTGAGTTGCTTGAAAGAAAATTAACGAAAAACCTGGCCCAGATTATATCTGAAAAATTTTCTGAATTTGAGGAGATGCTAAATCAAAAAATAGATGATGTGACTTCGGTTCTTACTTCGAACATTTCGCAGTTGCATGAAGAATTGAACAACGTTAAGTGTGAGCTCTCTGAAACTCGTAAAGAACTGGAAGATATGCGCAGACGCAATAGGCTGACGGATGCAGTAATTACTGGTGTACCATACACTGACCATGAAAATGCGCTAGAAATATTACGGAGCATCTCTTCCACTATCAGGCATACTTTATCGCCATATGCAACTGCTTTTCGATCCAAAACATTTGGTAATCAGCGGGCTAGCAAAAATTCACCGATCATCTGTAAGTTCTCTTCATGTAACGAACAACGCATATTTCTCCACAAATTTAAGCAGCACGGTGTGGTGAATTTAAAATCAATTTCCCCTACTTTTGTCTCCGGCAGCAAAATTAATGTTTTTGAAAGTTTAACCCGTAATAATCAGAGAATCTTGCGAAAAGCTTTCGAATATAAACGTACCAAACTACTACATTCCACGTTCTCTCGCAATGGGATTGTATTTGTTCGGATAAGAGAAGGCCATACTCCAGTTGAAGCGTCTAGTATTGATGTTCTTACCCAAGTTATTACTGATGCAAATAATCTCGACGGTGATGGGGACGTGCAAGCATTATTACCTAAGCAAAACATTGTTGGAGCTCAGAATGCATAATTACTTACGTATTTCGATTGTGCCTATAGTTAGTCTTGTTTTGTTGTTATCTTTTTCTTTTAGTATAGAGTTTAAATAGGATTATCATTAGTTGTTATTATTGTCATTACAAAATTATTAACTAATCTTAAGTTTTAGTATCCCTTTATGTTCTTACTCTGTTCTTTCTTCTGTATATTTTCTAATTCTACTGAAATGAATGTTAAAAATGTTTGCATCATTTATACATTGACTTTCTTGTGTGGGTCAGAAACTCACCTATTTACAGGCTTCTGCTTGGGCTCGGTGCTTGGTGTTGGCTGGGGATAGCTTTTCGCCATTGGACAGGGTAAGAGTCATGTGTAAAATTTTTTCCTCTTTTGTTTCGGGTCTTAATGTCATATACCTAAATGCAAGGAGTTTAAGAAATAAATCTGACCTTCTCAGTGACATGTTCAATGGATCCAATGTCCACGCATTAGTTATATCTGAGACGTGGCTGGACAAGAATGTTAACTCATCATTTGTATCTCTTCCTCATTATAAGATTTTCAGAGTTGACCGAGAAGAGCGCACAGGAGGGGGAGTTGCCATTTATGTCCATGAGTCTCTAAATGTCTCAGTTCTCAAGGAGTCCTCTTGTGGAGCAAATATTGAGTTTATTGGGGTTGAGATTAGTTCGCGTTTCGAAAAATGTGCTCTTTTTGGAATTTACTGCCCCCCAAATAATTATAATTCTGAAAATGCCTCCGAACTGGAAGACGCTATCTCTTCAACTATCGCGGTATACCAGAATGTAGTTGCTTTCGGGGATTTGAATGTTAATGCTCTCAGGTCTAGCCCGTCACTTGATAGTCTATTATATCTACTTCAGAGGCTGGACCTAACAGTTGTGAACAATCTGCCCACATATCACAATACTTCATCACCATCTCAGTTGGACTATATTTTAACTACTAATTTGGTCAATGTCCTTTTTCACAATCAGATCTCCCCACCGAGCAACTCTGACCACGACTTTTTATACTTGACGTACAAAATGAGAATAGATTCATTACCAACCATGACATCGTTGACATATAGGGATTTTAATAGAATTGATAAGGATTTACTAGCATCGGAATGCAATAATATTCATTGGGACAATCTTTACAACTGTAGTATTCTCGATGATAAAATAGAAATTCTGAATAGTGCTATTTTGTATTTATATGATAAATATGCCCCACTCAGAACATGTAATATTCGTCCCCAGCGTTGTCCCTGGATCACTGATGAAATCCGACAAACAATGGCTGAACGTGATTTCTTACTAAAAAAATACAAAAGAAATCATAATGAGATAGATCTCAATAGATACAGGATTTCCCGTAATAGAGTAACAAGCCTGATTCGATTTTCTAAACGTGCGTATCTCTCATTGAAACTGGACCCAAATCAACCTGCCAAGAAGCTTTGGAAGAATATTCGCAATCTGGGTATTTATGGAGACGATCAGACTCAAATCGTTGCTGATCCTAATGTACTGAATGATTTTTTTACAACTTCTAGTACCTTTCTACCTTCCACCAATAATGTCATCAATGAGATTTCTAATCAACCCAATCCTGATTTTAGCATGAGCAGCCCTCAAATGGATGGATTCTCGTTTAAGTGTGTTACTGGAGTTGACATTATTAATGTAATATATTCTATCCAATCAAATGCCTCCGGGCCGGATACACTCTCTCCGAATTTCGTGAAATTAATTACTCCATTTATTATAAGCCCGTTAACGCACATTTATAATCAGTGTCTAATGACATCACAATTCCCCACTAAGTGGAAGTGTGCACTTGTTGTTCCCATTCCTAAGAAAGCTCGCCCTAATGGTCCTAGCGATTTTAGGCCAATTAGTTTATTAAATTTTCTTGCTAAGGGGTTAGAGAAAATAATGTATAATCAATCAACTGAGTATATCGAATCTAATAATCTACTGTCAAAGTGGCAATCTGGATTCAGAGCAAAACATAGCTGTGAAACTGCTCTTTTAAAAGTTACAACTGATATTCATGAAGCTCTTGATAATGATCTTCTAACAATACTTGTTCTTCTTGATTTCAGTAAAGCATTCGATAGTGTCAATCACTCTATTTTACTTTTTAAACTTAAGAATAAGTTTTCTTTCTCCTCATCAGCTTTAAGATTAATCAGTAATTTCCTGTCGATGCGAAATCAAGTCGTTAAAGTGAATAATGCATTTTCTAATGTAAAGCTCCTTTATCAAGGGGTTCCTAAAGGTTCTATCCTTGGTCCTTTACAATTCAGCATGTATATCAATGATTTGACAAGCGTTGTGAAGAATACATCCATACATCTATATGCTGATGATGTTCAGATTTATTTAAGTCGACCAATTGGTCTACTTGAAGACTGTGTGCAACGTATCAATGAGGATCTACACTACATATATGAATGGTCACTAACTAATATCCTCTCAATTAACCCTTCAAAGTCTAAGTGCCTAGCTGTGTACAGGAATAATACTGAAAATATTGACTTACCATCTGTAACAATGAACAATACGCCATTGGCATATGTAGACTATGTAAAAAATCTAGGTGTCACACTGAATTCCAAATTCACCTGTTGTGACTATATGTCTGCATTACTCAGTAAAGTGTACGGAAGTCTTCGACAACTCTGGATTACCACGAGCTGTTTGCCGATAGGCTTAAGATCCAGATTAGCAAAAGCACTTGTTCTCCCTCACTTTATATATGGCAGCCTTGTATTTGCCAAACTTGACTCACAGTGTCAGAGAAAATTAACTGTAGCATTTAACGACGTAATTCGTTATGTTTATAAATTGCGTAGGCATTCACATGTATCGCCGTATGCAAGTTCGTTCCTTGGTATTTCCTTCGAAACTTTCCGAGCACGTCGCGAATTAACATTCTTGCATGCGTTGATTTATGAGAAAACACCTGAATATCTTTATGAAAAACTGCAATTTCTAAACTCAACACGACATCTTAAACTTCTTGCTCCTAGATGTTCTTCCCGATTTGGCGACCGCTCTTACCTTGTTCAAGCAATTCGAAGGTGGAACTCTCTTCCCGGTGGTGCTCAGCGTGCGAGTTCTGGCAGAGCCTTTTCTAAAATGATTAAGGACTTACCTAGACTTTAGTTATGAATGGTGCAAACTATATAGTAATTAATCAATTTATTGCTTTTAATTAAACTTTATATATATACATATCTAACTTGGATATTTTGCTATTACTTTTTCTTTTTTCTCTTTAACTAATTCATATTTCTCTTTTTTAATTTTTTTTTTCTTTTAATGTGTTTTCTTCTCTTTGATTTTTGTTAGTCTAAATTTTTTGTATACTTAATCCTTTACTTTTTTTTTTGTTTTTTTTTTATATTTTTATTTTATTTTTCATATTTTTATTTTTTGTATTTTTATTTATTAATTAATTAACTTTTTGTTTTTATTCATACTTACATATTTATTTATTTATACCCACATTTATATTTATTTTAGCATTAGTATTTTTTCCCTCTCTTTTTATCTTACAATGATTTATTTCTTCATTATTGTTTTATTCAAGTTTCTTAATTATTTGGTTAATCTTTTTAATGTATCTAAGTATCCTGGCATAATTTTAAGTTTTCCTGATTTAATGTACCAAATTAGAAGTACATAATAAGATTGCAATCTTTGTACTTGGGCAGTAAATAAATTATTATTATTATTATTACTCTATCCAATTACGAAGCGCAAGATTCTCTCTGATATTTCAAAGATTTTCGATCCACTTGGTTGGTGCTCCCCTACAACAATCAATACAAAAATCCTTATTCAAAAACTCTGGAGATGTGGAACTAAATGGGATGAGGACATTCCATCAGAGCTAGCTGCTAGTTGGATAGCTTACCGTCAAAACTTGCATATTCTGGAGGATATTCGAATCAAACGATGGATAGGTACACATGCATCTCAAATTTCAGTTGAACTCCACGGCTTCTCAGATGCCTCAAATGTAGCTTATTCCGCTGTTGTGTATGCACGAGTTACACAGTCATTTGACAATATACAAACAACATTATTAATGGCTAAAACAAAAGTAGCCCCAATAAAGACCGTAAGTCTTCCGAGGCTAGAGCTGTGCGGCGCATCCCTACTAGCTCGCTTGATAAACAACGTTAGAAAAGCAATGAATCTGACTTCAGTTCCCACTCATCTTTGGACAGATTCCACAATAGTTCTGGCCTGGCTTCGAGGTGAACCAACCCATTGGAAAACGTTTGTTGCCAACAGAGTGTCGGAGATCCAGACATCCTGCTTTTACGCGAAATGGCATCACATTCCTAGTCAGTTTAATCCCGCAGACTGTGCCTCTCGTGGAATAGACTCAACGCAGTTGAAAGACCATTCTTTATGGTGGCGAGGACCTCATTTCTTGCGACAAGATTCTTCGTGCTGGCCTTCGCAAGATAACTGTACAATTGCCAAAAAGAAGCCAAAATTAGAACCGTTCGTACGCACGTGATTACATTCATTCCTAACTGGGAGCTGCTGGATCACTATTCGTCACTGGGAAAATTACTCCGAGTAACAGCATATATTAAACGTTTCATACACAATGCTCGCAATCGTACAGATAAGATAGCCGGTCAAATTACATCTTCCGAGATATTACAGTCTCTGTCGTTTTGGGTACATCATAGCCAACAACAGAACTTCAGCTATGAAAAATGCATCTTAAGTAAAGGAAAACCTTTACCAAACTCCAGCAAGCTATCAAGTCTGAGCCCTTTTACCGACAGTAATGGAATTTTACGCGTTGGAGGCAGATTGCAACTCGCCGTGCTGCCATACGACCAAAAACATCCCATGATACTCTCAGCAGCATCAAAGCTATCGTCGCTCCTTATAAGTGATGCACACCAGAAGACTTTACACGGCGGAATCCAATTTACGTTGGGATATCTCCGATTAAGATTCTGGATAATTAGCGCCAGAAGTAAAGTAAGGCTATATGTTAATAAGTGTCCAATCTGCATAAGATATAGAGCTAAAATATCTTCACAGTTGATGGGAAGTCTGCCCTCTGAACCAATTACACCGTCTCATGCTTTTGAATATACTGGAGTGGACTATGCTGGACCCATAAACGTAAGAACTACAAAAGGTCGTGGATACAAATCTTATAAAAGCTATATAGCACTGTTTGTGTGCCTTGTCACGAAAGCTGTGCATATAGAAGTGGTCAGCGAAATGACCACAGACGCTTTCATAGCTGCCTATGATCGATTTGTGTCCCGAAGAGGCCTACGTACTCATCTATACAGTGATAACGGCACGAACTTTGTTGGAGCTGACAGAATATTGAAGTGTATGCATCAAAGCTGCTTAAAACAACAGTGTGGGGAGATTGCAGAACAACTATTGACAAAAGGGACTGAATGGCATTTTATACCTCCTTCAGCACCACACTTCGGCGGTCTTTGGGAGGCAGGTGTAAAGTCAATTAAGCACCACCTGCGTCGTACAATTGGGAACCATACCCTTACGTATGAGGAACTATCCACCCTATTATCAAAAATAGAAGCATGCCTAAATTCTAGGCCACTTTATCCACTGTCCAACGATCCACACGACTCATCTGCGCTAACTCCTGGACATTTTTTAATTGGGAAACCGCTTCTCAGTATTCCTCGACCCAGTATTATAAACGAATCACCTAATCTACTTGCAAGATGGAAATTAGTGCAAAGAATGTATGAAGGCATTTGGAAGATATGGTCAAGAGATTATCTCCACTGCTTACAACAAAGGTATAAATGGCGAAATCCTATCGAAAACCTAAAAATAGGAGATCTAGTTCTTGTTCGAGATGAAAGGTGTCCACCATCAGTTTGGTTACTTGGTCGTATCCTCCAACTTCATACTGGTCCCGATGGTCTAGCACGTGTTGCTACAGTCAAATGCAAGAATTCTACTATTCGTCGACCTATCGTGAAACTAGTCGTTCTACCAGTCAATGAAACAACACTATCATAGTATGATAGTATCCATCAGATTTATCACATCATCTTTTGATTCATCATTTGAATATTTCATGGCGGGCGGATATAATATTCGTTGTATCGCGTATCAACGAGGCGGGCGGAATGTTTGGTAACCAAATAAGAACTGTAACTCAGCATGCTATGCTTTCAATCTAGTTACTTATAATCAATCAACTGTCAAGATTTTGTTCATTCACTTTTGTTTTTGTTCTTACTTTAGAATTGGTGTATAAGCTAGACCACAAAATTGTTATAATAAATTACTTGCATTAATCCCAGTCAGCGCATTTTAATCAGTTTCAGCTCGAAACACAGGGCATATGGTCACATTATATCCAGAACTTCATGGGCTTTCGAACGACTGCTCAACCATCCCTGTACCCCGAGTTATTAACTCATAACCTATTTTCAAACCAATTCTCAAAGGTAATTTGATCTCTTAGTGACTGATAATACGTCATTTTAAAAAAATATCGTCTAATCTCGGTATAACCTGAATAGGTTATGGGTTAATACCTCTTTAACGGCTGCAGATAACACATAGGATGTACAAGGTCAAATTAAAAAGAAGAGGCTACAGTTTACGGTTTTGTAAAAAAAGGTTATGTTAATGACTGTTTAAAAAAACTAGAGGTCAAAGTTAAAAAAAAGGTAAAAAAATCCGAAATTCTTAGTTTAGACTCCAAAAACTCCTGAGAGTAGAAGAGTACGGGGCTGGTTGAGCAGTCGTTGGAAAGCCCAAGGAGTTCTGCATACAATCAGGTCTTATCTGTGACCGTACGGCCTGTATGTTTTAAAATACAGGGTATATCGTTGATATGACCCCCCCCCCCCCCCAGTGATAATTTTATAAATTTCATGAAACTTTTTCCTCAACTTTTAAAACAAATTTGATAACATTTGAAGTGAACCTAGATTTTGTGATATTCCTCCACATAATATATAATATATTGGTAGACTACGCAACTTGGAAGTTGTCATCGACGACACTTTTATTTACAATTTTTTATACTCTCACAAAGTTTTACGTATTACCATTCCATTCCGGTCCATTTTCATAGAAGTAATGTTTTTGATATTTTGCAATATTTTCAATTGAATACACTTCGGAAAAACACTTCATTGTACAGTCACGGGGTATCTGCTGTTTATTTTTCTCACTGAAAATAAGAAAACAAAAAGAAAATCTTATCGGGCCTTTCCATTTCATAGATAAAATTTCCATATGAACTCATGACATCTTCATCGAAGAGTTTCAAGTCGTTTTTTATCTTTTGAAAAATTTACGGGTTAAGAGATATATTTGAATAAATTTTCGCATCAATTCAGGCACGTATCCTGTCATAATGTCAGTTTGTTTAGCCGTCTTGAAAATAAAAGCAATGGCATAAGCTCATGTGTCTTTTCAATTCTGAGACTTTTCTCGACATTGTCTATGTATATTTCATTCTCAAAGAGATAAAAGGGTTTCTCTTTCATTATACATAAATATATGTACCTAGGTACATTACGCATATATAAAATGAAGTTTTTACAATGATTTTTTAAAGTATTTTAAACTTATGATCCTGAAAGAAAATGCGATTTAAGTTTGGTTCGTTCATTTACAGTACAGATAGACCTACTATAGCTATCGATTTAATATGAAATTGTTCATTTTCGCACTTGTAGAGAAATTTAATTTATTAAACGCAGGAATAAGAATGAATTCTTAAGCAGATTGGTTTAAAAAAAAAGGTATCGATTCGTTCAGAGATGAACTAAGTTTATTAGACCAGTGTAGGAAATTTAAATATTTCAAATAAGTTTTTTTCTAATTTTACTAATTACTTTCAACAGAATAAAGATTTTTTATTGACACTTATTAAGTTGTAATGTAAGGCATGTCCCTGGAAGGCCTTACGAGTAGTATTAGGACAAGTAAGATTGTCTGAATTTATGAATTAATATTAGAAACAAAATAAGTAACACAAATAATATTTCTTTCTTTTATTTTATCGACCAATTGCAATCACTTCGATTCTTTCAAAGGTTTTTGAATCTATCATTAACTCCAAATTACTGAAGTGTCTAGAAACTCATCATCTCATAAACGATCGCCAATATGGCTTCCGAGCTTGACGCTCATCTGGAGACTTGCTGATTTTTGTTACGGAACGTTGGAACCGTAGTCTTCACAATTTTGGTGAGCCCAAGATCATTGCCCTAGATATTTCAAAGGCCTTTGATAGAGTCTGGCATCCAGCCCCTTTAGCCAATCTGAAAGCACTTGCTCTCTCCCCACATCTTCTATTATGGATTGAAAGTTTCCTATCTAGTCGCCAAATACGTGTTGTATTGATGGCGTTATATCTGAACCTCATCCCTTACTTTCAATCCCATCCATAGCTTCGCTGATGACAGTACCCTTGCGGACTCCACATGGAATGCCGTATGTCTTGCATGATTAGATCATTGAATAACGGTTTTGCCAATATCCTCGATTGGGGCAAAGTGAATCTCGTCGAATTCAATGCATCTAAGTCCCAACGCTGTCTTATCTAGCGCTCCTTTACAAGCCTTACATTAGACCTAGAATGGAATACAATTCTCAAATCTAGGCCGGGACTGGTCGCACAGCCTTAGCTTCATTGGATATTGTCCAAAAGAGGGCATTTAAGCTCATTGGCGATTTGGCAATAAGTTGTCATATCGACTCACACGAGCACCACCGCAATGTTGGAGGCCTTTCGCTCCTTTATTGATACATGCATGGTCAATGCTCTGATAAAATATCTAGTCTGATCTCTTGTAGAATGATTCCTGCACGCAATACTCGCGCTGCAAATCGCACACATCCTTTTACCATTAAAATAACTTTCGGCCGTACAGTAGAATTCCTTTATCTCGAACAGTGCGAATGTGGAACAGTCTACCATCTTCTGTCTATTCTCCGGCATACAATCTGAGGAAGTTTAAGAGTGACATACATCAGCACCTCCACCGCTTTCCTCACATTCCCTAATTCCTTTCCGTATCTCCTTTCTGCCATGCTGTGCTTTGCATCATAGGGTATCCCCTGAGTTTAGCTTAATAATATAAAAAAAAAAAAAAATAAATATTAGATTGGGAATCTCGAGTAGGTTAAATAAATTAATAAATTAAATCATAATAATATTCCAATAACTCAACGATAACTAATTATACGAATGAATAAATAAATATTAAACAAAGGTTTTAAATAACATTACAGAATAATAAGCTAATAAATAAGACCCAATAAGTCATAACGAGGGAGATGGCCCTTAGTTCCTAACTAAACTATACCAAGCTAAACCGCAATAAAAAATTTAAAATCTTATGTAGTAACCCAACTTTCATATAAATTTTGGTAGTAGGACGGCCGTGCTAGGGATCACATACACAGTAAAAAATAGTGTACAATTCCCTCCATTAAAGATACAACTTTTACATATAAATAGAGTTAATTTTCCTTATAAAAGATTGAATACACCTTCGAATACACATAGTCGGTGTACGTGTACCTTTCTTAAGGTTTTTAGATGAAATTTACACTTAACTAAGCTTTTTCCCTCCTTGTCTAAACATAAAAACACTTGAAAAATAGAAATATTGATTGAAAGATGTAAAACAACACAGCGTTATGGATTAGTACCATGAGAAGTTTCCCTTAAATAAGGTAATATTCACCATAATGCACTTTTTCCTTTAATAGGATGAATAATTATTACTTCAATAAATTACTTGGTACAGATTTGAAATCTCTTTATAATGTATGGGATATGTAGAGACAAAACTTATTTAAATGAACTTTTAATTTGGTATTCTGTGACCTAAAGAAGAAGAAACATTAAAATTACAAATATTCAGATTTGAATGAAGAAAAATGTGCCGACAAAACTTATGTCTTTTTCTTGAATATTATGCCTTCCACAGTGGATACTTGCAAAAAAAAATTATTCCGAAGTCATATGCCTTTTATTATATGCCAATAAATCTATTATAAAGAAAAACAAAATAAAATAATTTTTGAATCAGAAGGAGAAATATCCCTGAGGGACCATGGTATTTAAGAAGTCTGTCAACACATTTTCGTCTGCAGATACAGGGTGATTCCTAAATATTTTGAGTACTTTTTGCACTTTACACCCTGCGATTTTCCTTATATCTATCAAGGTCTCCTTCCTCTCAGAGGATAATTAACTAGGAAAGCTTTCATTTAAGTGTCCAAATGCCGTTCTATCCCTCTTCCATAGGCAGTTATAAGACGTCGAGATAAAAAAATTGATAATTTTTTTTATTTCAACAAATTTTCGCCAAAATGCATCAAGATTTAAGAACTTCAGAGCGTTACCATTAATTTTATTCTCAACATCTCTCACCGTTTACAAAAAAAAACCTAATTGTTTAATACTACTTTCTTAAATTTTCTGCATTGCAAAAACTTGGAACAGGTGCTGTACATTCTTTTCACATTATCATTCATTAAGAGAACATTCTGTTTCATCTCTTGCATAAAATCCCTTACTCGTAGGGAAATTTTACCTTTTAGAAATATAATTCCATCTCTGCTGGTAACATCCTTCCAAAATAAGTATTTTTTCCACAGAAAGAATTGAATTTTAAACTCTGGCCCTTGTGGTAAAAACTTGCTAAAGCTATATGCATGGTTCCATAGTTATCATATTTATCATGGTGTGTGCTTCATGATGTCACCTAAACCAAAGAACATCTAACAGTTAAGTTAAGTTATATGTTCTTTGCCTAAACGTAACCCCCGCAAGATACAAGCCATGAACAAAATCGAAAAAAGAGAGTAGCGGGCCGGTCAGCAGGCGACATCCACAGCCTTCTTGCCTTGTCTTACAGCAGGAGTTTTTCATATAAAAGTTGCTTGTATGTTGTTCAAACGCTATAATTTTCATAAATTTGTTCAACATGCTATTTTTTTTTTTAAACAGTTAGAAAGAAAACATATTTGGCTGCAATTTGCTTTAACTCCATTTTGCTGTGGGAGCGACAGTTTTGGGCTTTAGGACCTGTTTAAGATGAAATTTTAGTTTTCCCTCTATGACGAGTGTACATAAAGCAGTGAGAGTGAGCTCTTACATGCATGCTGTAAGGCATTTTAATGTGTCGGTGCCTTCGGCGACTTCATGGCTTCCTCACATAATCTTAAAATGTTTTGGTATTGCGTAAAATCCCTTGGAAGTATGAAAGTTATACGTTTTTGGAGCAAAATTCCATTTTTGCTGGTAACATTCTCCTTAAATAATGTGTAATTTCCATACAAAAAGTGGAATTTTATTCTCTTGCCTGCATTCTGATTTGCGTAACAATTTCATTGTGGACTTAGAGCTTGTTGAGTAAGGGTCAGAAGTATAATGCGCATATTTAGTGAAAATAAATTTTTTTATTATGTTGTTTTTAAAAGTGTGGGACTCATCATTGAACAACAAAAAAATTGTGAAAATTGTTGACGAGTCTGGTGTAACAATACAAGGAATTCTTGAAAAGGGTAAGTACAATTAAAACACTGTGCTATGGTGCTACCTAATTATAAATAGTTTAAATAATTTTTACGGAGAAATTTTAAAAGTGGGCTTTATAGCTTTGGCTTCTGAACGGTGCAATTATTGATGAAATTTTAGTTGATTCACTTTCCTACTAGTATTAAACCATTAATTGATAATGAATTTTTAGTGCAATATCACAGCCTAATTTAGTAATAGTAAAATGTGAATGCAAATCACTTGCAAATTTAGTGGTATTGAAATTTTAGTGCATTATATCAGAAGTGATATACAGGGATAACTCGATCCAAGACGTTTCTATTTACGTCATTTCGACTTACACTCAGATTATATATAAAAATTGCAGTGATTTATCTTATAATAAATTAATTAAAAGTGTTTTACAATGAGTAATAGTGAAAAACTACAGTGAATTTTTTTTTTTTTTAAGATTTTATATAATCAAGACTTCGAAGTTGGCGTGGTTCTCCTAGGATATAATTTTTCAGAAAAGTGAATTTGTTTCAGTAATAAATTATAGTATTTAAATGAAATATGAGTGGAACGAAATTTAATATAAGAGATCGCGAGACATTTTTTTTTATAATAAGTATTTTTTGGCGTTTGTATGGATGATATAATTTTATTAAACTTGCTTGAAAAGTTATTTCGGACTTCATTACTGTAAATTCAATACCCCCGAGTCTTGATTATATTAAATCTCTTCCACAAAACAAAACTTCACTATAGTTTTTCACTATTACTAACTATAAGTCACTCTTAATTACTTTTTGAACAAAAAATGACTAAAAGAACACTGGGCTGGCTGTCGTACAATCAGAAATGCTCAGAAATGTCGAACTGAACCACAAAATAAGACGAATCCCTCATCTGTTGTCGTGTCAACAAATATAAATGCTTATCACACGTACACGAATTTGACAGAATTTAGAGTATGCTGATTTGGAACTTAGTGTGAACCTCAAAATACATCATTTCTGTTTCGACTTACGCAGGCACCGTAAGTAATTATTATTACTGATTTTTCAAATGAAAAATCATATACCGAACGAAGGTTTCTCGAAGTGGAAATAAGTTACAGAGTAATACGTATTTATTTATTTATTTATTTATAGTACCTTTGGATTTTAATTATTGAAACCAAACATAATTATTAATTTTCAATTCTTATTTCTGAGATAAAAAATAATAATTATTTTTAATATTTATTTTTCATAGTCAAATGTAATAATTATTTTTGATTTTGATTTATAAATAGATATCATAAAAATAATAATTATTGTATGGTTTTTATTATCGACGTGAATAAATAAAAATCATTGTTATTATAGGTGTTTGGTTATCTGCAATATAAACATCAATAAAAATTACCAGAATTATGTATGTATTATTGCACTACTCGATTACATCTAAGATCGCTAAGTATTAACTTTAATGCAGAAAATGCCCTTTCCACATTTTAGTGTGTATGTGCAACTTTAAATAAATTTTATTGATGATTGTATCGCAATCAACCAAATACATATAAGAATAAATATTTGAAGGCTTATTTTTCAAAAATATTTACTAGCAGCACATAGTTTTTATTTATTCTATTCAATAATAAAAATCATTAAATAATTATTATTTTTTTATAGTAAATGATTTTCGTTTTTAGCAAAAAAAAAAAATTATTATGTTTGATCAAAAGAATATAAATCGGCAAATGATTTTTATTTCTGATAAGAAAAAAAAAATCAAAACAAAATAATTATTAACACCGACTAAAATTATTATTTTTTATCTAAAAAATAAAAATGAACAACAATTACTTTTGATTTAAGGGGTAATATCACCTTGTGTTCACTAAATTTCACGTGATTTTCTGAGGCGATAGGAAAGGTATAGAGATATGAGGTTTCCTGCATTTGAACTAGTCTTTAACTACAGAAAACGTTTTTTTGTTTTAATTTTACGATACAAAAGGGCACCATAGCAGCGCACGCAAGGAAAATAAATATCTCGAATGGTCGACATGGGCGCACTGCTACAGGTCACAATTTTTAATCTGGAACAAAAAACCAAAAAGTTTCTTAAAATATAGTCCAAAATCTAGTGAACGTCGTACGATTTTTTTGAAAAATTGATTTAAAAAAAAAATTGGTTCATTTGAATTTTTTTTCTTGTTTTTCCGAAAAAAATCCGCCGAAATACACTTATAAAATCTATAAAAATCAATTTATCAAAAAAATCGTACGACGTTCACTAGAAAATATTGTTTTAAAGTTGCAGTTAAAAATTCAAGTCAATCGGATAGAAATTGAGGGAGCTACTGGTGCGCTCAGTTTGAAAAACATGGTTTCGAGAAAAACTCGTTTAAAGTTTCAAGTAGTATAATTTGAATTGAATTCTGTTTTACCTCTAATCTGCGATACTTGCTCCATACAAATGGCCTTCAAATTGAAGGATTTCTTTTTCCTCATCCTATTAGTCAAAATTGAAAGCTGAAAACTAATATGTGTCCGTATAATTTACACAAAGAATAATAAAGACCCCAAACGCATGCTTTTCCGCTCAGTCGAAAACCCGTTAATTTTGCTTCACGACTACGCTGGTAAAAACGACTTCTTCCCCCGTAAAATTCGAATTTTTTTATCATTCTTGGATACTTTAAGGAGTGCTTAAGCAAAAAAAAAATAAAAAAAGTGAAAAAAAAGTCACAAGGTGATATTACCCCTTAAATAATAAAAATCAAAATATAACTATTATTTCTGAAAAAAATAATTAGAATCTTATGATTTTTTTTCGTTCCGATCATAATTATTACGGTCCCAGCTTACGATTGTAATAATGTTAAAAATATGAACATAATAAATTCATTATTCTTGATCCATATTTTAATATTCATATGTATACTCCATTGTGTTAACTAAATTATATTATTTTAGCGTCAGAAAAGGGTCTATGCGGAGATAAAATATTTCTTCTTGATGGCACAGAAATAGAAGATGACGAAATACTTTCTTATTATAAAAATGAAGTGTTAGTCATAAAATCTTCTATAAATGTTGTTGCAGTAGAAAGTACTTCAATAAGCGGTACTATCACAGACACTGCTTCAAGCCTGCACTCATTAATTGAAAATACATTTACGGTTGAGCCGGTATTTAATTTAACAGACAACTTTAAAATTCCTTTTGAAACTTTTCCCACAAGCATGTGTGATAAAATGTTTAAAGGGCAAAAACTGGATCGCAAGGAATATGCTAATTTTGTTTCTAGTATATCAATAGAAATTTTGAAAAAGAACCCTATGCCCATTCGCCGTGATATAAGAGAAATAACAAAGCACGTATGTAACCGATTTTCGTCAACATTTTTAGATATAGACGATGATACTGGAAAAAAAATTGGGGACGGTAATATAACAATTCTAAAAAAGATAGAAGAACACATAAAGTACTTAAAAAGAAAGAGTCCTCCCATTCAAAAACCCAGGAGGTTGAACAAGCTTAAAAAAAACATTGATATGGAAGCAGATCCATTTTCTGAAAAGGAATCGTTCCGACTCTTTTTAAAGAACGAATTAACCAAAGCTGACCGTGATGAGTCTAAAATTGAGGAAATCTTTAAGAAAACTTTTCCAGAGCAACGAAGATATTTAAATAATGGTTTAAGGTCTATTGCCGATGTTTTAAGCGAATGGCCTATTTTGTTCAATTTTAAATACTTGGTGATGCATTATGATGAACTTTACAACGAAAAAATATTGGAAAGTATCAAAAATCATTTGCCTAATGTTGCCGGCAAAATTCAAAAGTTAAATAAATGCATGGAATCAATCGACTGTTTTCACGATGTTATCACTAATACAACAGAATACTTCAAAGAGGATTCATCAGAAATTATTCGCTATTTTAAGGTGAACTATTACATATTATTAATTAATTATATAATAACACACTGAGAAAAACCATAATTTTTGAACACTTTTCATAAGTCAAAGAGAATCACTTATTTTGTGACTAATTTTTTTAAATCATAATATAAGAGTTAAAACTCAATTTATACCTCATATCTTGTTCATAAAAAGCTGAGAGTTTTATTTTTAAGTCGGGAAATAAAAGTTCAAATATGGCTTCTACTTTCCTTACCCGAAATAAGAGATATTCTGAGACGTTTTTTTAAATCAAAGACTGCGACATGTATATGCAGTGTACTCCTTTTAGAATATTAACTTTAAATAATATTTTTCTCTATTTTTCGAATTAGGATCACCAGGAAAGAACTAAAATTTTGGATCTGTGTAAGGATTTTCCATATCCACTTATTTTATGTTTAGGTAACCATTTTTTAATTTTAATATTATTATTTTTTATCATTATCATCTCTTAGGTGGAACAAAATCTTCTTATGGTACTTTATATTATATCTGTGTGGAAGGCCAAATTACTACAGATATTGTTCAATTTGATGAGGCATTAGCAGCGCTATTTTCTACATATTTCATTATGAGCATTTGCTACCCTAAAAAGGCTTCTTTATCGCTGGAGTTTTTACAGATCACAGTAGCAAAAATAACAGAGTCCAGTAACACAGGTAAAACTTCTAGAGCAAAAACTAACGCAATATGCAACAGAGTCATGTCTACTATTAATAAACTTAAGGAGATAAAATATTAAATTCTTAAGAAAGTTGAAATAATGTACTTATATAAATACTTTGTTATTGTTTTTAATGAATGAATATTCCAACTACATTAACCCTAAATTTTAATATTGAATAATACGTACAAATATAATTTGCTCTAACAATGGTTAAATGCATAAACTGTGGAAAGCCTTTTACCAGTATTGATTTATATATAACACATTTACACTCTCATAAAAATGATGCTCGGGCTCTATTTAATTGCAGACATTGTTCTAAAACATTTGCTAAATACTTCTCTTTTAATTCGCATATGCGCAGACATCATAAGAATCGAACTAAAAACTTCCAAGCTTCTTTTTCGTGTAAATTTTGTGGTGATAATATTGCTTGCAAAACAATTCTAAAGCATACAAAAAGTCATTTTAAGACAAACTCTGCCATATCGTGCGTATTACCAAATTGTATTAAGCAATACTCAAATTTCTCTTCTTTTAAAAGCCATCTATATAGATGCCATAAAATGAGTTTTATCACACTATTGTCTAACCTCATTCACGGACAAAATAATGAAAATATAGAAAATGAAAACATTCCCTTAATAAATGAAGTCGAAGATATCCCATCTAACTTAGTAAATTACACCAAAGATTTAGGATTACATTTACTAAAACTAGAATCAAAACTTTTAGTATCTTCCACAGTTGTAGAAAATATTATAGAAATACTTCGTTCTTATAAAGACAAGTTAACTACAGCTATTAAACATGATCTAAATGTTGCATTGCAAGGGGAAAGCTTAAATAAAGAATTGAGGAGAATTATTTCAAATCTAGATAGTTCAGATTACTATGCAGTTAATTTTGAACAATTTTCAACCTCATATCTTAGGAAACAATTTTATGTTAAAAATTTTCAGTTTGTAAAGCCCCAGAAAATTTATTTGGGTAAAAATAACTTACATGTAGACTGTTCTTTTTACTACGTTTCTATTTTAAAGTCACTCCAGTTTCTTTTTCAAAAACAGTATTTTCAAAATCTTCTTAAAGCTGGGACATCAAATGATAGTAACTTGAACGACTTTCAGTCAGGCCGCTATCACAAAGACAATGAGTTCTTTAAAGAACAAGAAATTTTGAATATAATTCTGTATCAGGATGTATTTGAAATATGCAATCCTTTAGGCTCAGTAAAAAAAAAGCATGCTCTACTAGGAGTCTATATGACTCTGGGAAATATACCTGCTTATAATCGTTCGTCTATAGATCAAATGCAGTTAGTAATGTTATGTCAGGAAAAAGTTTTTAAGGAATTTCCCCTCGATAAAATTTTTCAACCGTTAATGCATGATTTGAAAATATTAGAAGTAAAAGGAGTATTTATTGAGGCATTCAATAAACGTATATTAGGATCCTTAGTATTTATTTGTGGAGATAATCTTGGCAGTCATGCAATTGGGGGCTTCACCGAAAATTTTAGTCGCTCGGAATACTTTTGCAGATATTGTTATATACAGAGAAAAGATTTTGTCGAAAATGCTTTACATATTCGAAAATGGTGAACTGCTTCTTCTTACAATGAGGATGCCACAGTTCTTCCTACAATTGAAACAAATATTTATAAAGGCCTTAAGAGAAATTCAGTTTTCAATGATCTTAAATATTTTCATATCGCGGAAGGCTTACCCCCATGTATAGCTCATGATATTTTTGAAGGTGTCCTACAGTATGATTTACCAATTATATTAAATAAAATAATAAAGCATTATAAATGGGTATCAGAATCTGAAATTCGGTATGATTTCAAACAATTGAAACTTGATTCATTGAACCAACCATTTACCCCAGAATTCTTTTTTAAAAATGGAAAACTTTATGGTCATGCAATGCAAAACAGGTTCGTTTTACAATATTTGCCTTATATTTTGGTAAAATACGTAGAAGATCAGGACGCAAATGTGTGGAAAATGATTATAATATTGAACAGCGTTGTAAATATTGTCAGTGCCCCAAAATTATCGGAAAATCAAACTGTTTACCTTGATGACTTAGTTAAAGATTATATTTTACTACGAATGGTAGAGTTTCCTATAATTTCTTTGAAACCTAAGCATCATTATTTGTTGCATTATGGCAAGCTTTTGCGAATGTTTGGACCATTAATCAGAGTTTGGACATTACGCTTTGAATCCAAGCATAAATATTTTAAGAGCATGATAAAAAAATTGATGAATTATAAAAATATTGAGAAAACTTGCTGTGAAAAACATCAATTACTCCAAGCTTATTATTTTGAAAGCGAATTTTTTAATAACAAACCAATTGCTTTAAATTTCTGTTCAATATTTTTATTAGATATATATTCCAAATATGTTAAGAAAAATATCCCTAACTATTCAAAATATTCAATAACTGATAAACTACAGTACAGAGGTATATTTTATGGAAGTGAATTGCTTATTTTTAAGGAAAAAATTAATGTAGACAACTATATTTGCTTACATATAAAAAAGATTTTGTTCAATACTGATGAGGCTTCAATTATTTTTATTGGAGAAGAAGTTAAGGTAGTCTTAAATGATTTTGGATTTGGTACTGTAAAGATAGAAGTAAATAGCTTAGGACATGTTTACTTTGATGAGCTTTTGGATTATTACCCATTAAAAATGATACAAAGAGAAAGTGTAACGAACTTTGTTTTACATCATACTTTATTTGATGACTTTAAATGTTAAAATATAAATATTGAAAACAAATTTAAATAACATAAATAAGTATGTATATAAGTGTCTTATGGGTCATTCCGCAGGAAATCGACAAATATTCTTAATGGACCATCTCCGATTTTGATGAAATTTCACAGGAAAGCTTTGTTATTTTGTTAATTTTGCTTAAATATTTTTTATTTAGACCCATTTATGATGGAGATGGAAATTTGAAAAAGTGGCGAATTTTTTTGGTAGGTGTAATTTCAAAATTGTATATCTCAGAATATATGAATTGCAAAGCCTTCAAACAAACGGTTTTTATTTAAGAAAATTTTGAAATTATTGGGAAAAAGTCTTCAAGGTCCATTTTCTGGAAATTTGTTTTCAAGGATAATGTATATGTCCGTTATTCTTGAATATCTCAAAATGAGCAGTGTTGATATTTTAATTCTTTTTTTATTTTAATCCGTAATGGGTTTTGAGGAAGTTGTAGAAAGGAGAAATTGAACCTCCTTAAAGTTTGGACGAAGCTATTTCTTAAATATTTGTATTTCAGGAAGGTTTGAACGAAAATTGATGGCGTGTGTTGAGTTGTCAGATTATATGCAGTGTGTTCGGTAAATAAGAAGGATGGAGTGTTCTGATCATATTTTTGTTCAGACCCCTCCCTAAAATCACTCCTTCCTCCTCAAATTTACATTTAAACATTTTTCGTTTATAAAAACACTCATAAGTCCTTTCACGGATATCGCAGGATCGAATCTTCATACTAATTCTAAAGAGGACCTTTCGTTCTATATTCAAAGTGTTACGATTTACGGTCAAAAGCCTCAGTTATAGAGCCTTAAATTTGAATTCTGGAAAAAGAAGTCATACAAGTTTGTAGTGTTATCCTAGATCCTGTAACCAAAGACATAATTTTCCCCTCTCAAATATGACAAGTTATCAGAAGTTATAAACATTTTTAAAGCGAAAAGTTAAAAAGTATAACGGGTCATTTTGAGAGGCCTATTTACCGAACACGCTGCATATAATCTGACAACTCAACATCCGTCATCAATTATCATTAAAACTTTTCTGAAATACAGATATTTAAAAAATAGCTCCGTCCAAACTTTAAGGAGCTTCAATTTTTCCTTTCTACAACTGCATCAAAACCCATTACGGATTAATATAAAAAAAGAATTAAAATATCAACACTGCTTATTTAGAGATATTCAAGAATAACGGACATATACATTATCCTTGAAAACAAATTTCCAGAAAATGGACTTTGAAGACTTTTTCCCAATAATTTCAAAATTTTCTTAAATAAAAACCGTTTGTTTGGGGCTTTGCGATTCATATATTCTGAGATATACATTTTTGAAATTACACCTACCAAGCAAAATTCGCCACTTTTTCAAATTTCAAAATATTGCATCTCCATCATAATTGGGCCTAAATAAAAAATATTTAAGCAAAATTAACAATATAACCAGCTTTCCTGTGAAATTTCATCAAAATCGGAGATGTTCGATGCACAAATTTACACAACATTTCTCGCTTCTCCGTGGATTGACCCTTATAAATAAAGTGAAATATTTGCTTGATTCAGTTTTATGGCACAAGTCAAATAGCACCAATGATGATGTTAAGCATTCATTTGTAGCACATCCAGTAAATTTAGTGTTTGTTATTAAGTTATTCATATATATTATATCAAAAGTTATACATGCATTCTGTGAAACCGGTTCTTATACTAAGTTTGAAGAATATTTAATTTACTTATAAATAGTTATTTAAACCTTTGAAGAAAATAAATGTTTTTTATTTAATCATGTATGTAATATGAACTCTTTTTATTTAAATACCTGTTCCTCCCTGAAATAGAAATACATACGTCAATTTGCTGAAGGAAATATCCATCGAAAATACCAGAATTTCATTCTATATCGACAATATTGGATTTAGGATATAATACATACACTCTTTTTGGTGTAAAATTTATATCTAAAAATTGACTAAAGGAACCTTTATAACATGGAAATGTAAATATTTCACATGGAATTGTTTCAATTCAAAGGAAAAAGGCTAGTTTTTGGGAACTTTCCATTTATTAAAATAAAAGTTTACATCGCAAAGTGGGAAATTTCCAGATATCAACTGTAAATTTGCCATTACTTAAATAGTTTTTACACTTTGCTGTGTAATATTACCTTTTAACTCATAAAAGAAGTACCTACATTTGATATAACTTTCTGCCTTTTTTGTGTCACAGTCCATCAAGTAAAGGGAATGGCAGTACATTAAATTATGTACGTTTCGCTCCTCATAAGGTAATGATCCATTATTTTAGGGATATAAATTTGTCTTCTTTTAAGGCATTTGTCCCCTAATTTAGAGTAATGAAAATTCACCTTAAAGAAGGGAATGTGAATTAACACTTATTAAGTGGAAAGTCATTACCGTTAAAATATTGAAACTTAGATTACCTCGCGGTATGGTTCTTTCCATCAACTTAGTGGCACAAAAAGTTGCCACTTAAGTGGTGTAATAATTTTTTACTGTGTAGGCTAAATAGAATTTCATTGAGTTAATAATTAAAAGGAATATTTTTTTAGTAAATTCCTACTATTGCAATATACAATTAGTGTAAGCTGAAATCCCCTAGACTATTTAGCTTACAAAGTAAGTATGTGATAAAGATATCGGACCGGTCAAGGACCGGCATTACATACTTTTAGCTTTGTCTTACTGCAAGAGTTTTTCATATAAAAGTTGCTTGGATTTCATTCAAACAACATAACCCATTGAGACGAAAAACCAGCGCTTTTGAAAGGAACGCAACTTAAGCGCTTCCCCAGCCATCAATTGGCAGCTCTTTAGCAGAATATTCACTGATCTATCCAGAAAAATAAGCAAAGGCGCATGTAAGTAACTCAATAGCTGCTATGATCATCACTCAGAAGATTATTTGATGAGATCCAGCAGGAGTGTGACAAACGATGATTTCATGTAATTTTCCACGAATCTGAACTGTGGTTTCTTCCATTATTGTGCGCAGTAGCGCATTTCCCATTTTCAATGGGAATTTCAGAGTGGAGTAAACTTTCTAGATTTAAATGTGTTTTTAAACCTAGCAGTAGATTTCCATAGAGTTGTTACCCTTTCGGTTCCCAAAACTACAATAACTTTAGAATGGAAGAATATTTTGGCTTATAATATATGTACATATAGGGGAGTGTCGTCAGGGTTGGACAACCTTTCGACTTTTGGCCATAACTTCCGTTTAAGAAAGAATTTGGTAAATTTAAGCATATTTTTGGAAAGGTCTGAGAAAAGGAACACATTTTGAATATGAAAAAAATATAGGCATTTAAAAAAAAAAGGTAAAATTCTGTCAAGGTTAGCCAGTGTTGTCTAGGTTGGCCAGTCGTCGAAAATTGTGCTGAAATGATTGAAAATGACCAGCAAAATGTAGTAGTAGTAGTATGTCAGCCGATGAGTAAAGACGTGTTTCGTGCCTCCTCGTTTGGTTTCATTGTTTGCTAAACTTTGCAATCGTAATTCGCAGAATTTCTTTAATTTTGTTTTCTAATTCGCATAAATTTGTATTCGTCAGTTCTAATATTATACTTGTTACGGAGTTTTTTTTTATGGCACTCAGATTTGGAAAAAGTCGATCGGAATCAATTTCTAAGAGTGATATCATGGCTGATATAAAAAAATTGGAGAGTGATTTATTAGCTAAGCTGGAAGTTTCGTTGAAGGCTATAATTAGTGAATTTTTCGGTGAATTAGAAAGAAAGATTGACGAGAAATTTAATGTTATGAAGCAGGAATTTGAAAATAAAATTTTCGCTTTGGATTTAGAGATTGAAAAGTTGCAGTACAAGTATACTTCCATCAATAACTGTGTTCTCTTGAGATATTGTTATCCATGGTGTACCGTATGATAAAACAGAGAATATTAAGAATCTATTAACAAAGATCACTACAACAATCGGCCACAGTATCTCATAATATTCGTTTGAAACCAAAAAACGACAGTTTAACGTTGCCGATAATAGTAAAACTCTCCTCCCAGGCAGAACGAAAAGCATTTATGCATTGCTATAACATCTATAGGAAATCACGAAATGCGCATCTCTCACTTAAAGATATTGGTTTTTCGTCAGCAGCTAGAGTGAAAATCTATGAGAGTTTAACTAGTAACAACAGGAAATTGTTGAAAGCAGCCAGGGACAAGGTGCAGAGTGGTTCACTTGTCAGGGTATTCGTATACAACGGTGCGGTTTACATCAAGAGGAGTGAGAATGATTCACCTTCTATGATTTGTCATCAAGATCAGTTGACTTTCGAAAAAAATACTGTTGCGGAATTAAATGAGCGGCAGCATGGGGCTAAATTTTCTTTCACTGTGTAATTAACATTAGCTGCACGAAATTTCATCTGTAATTTGTAGGGATAGGTATTTTGTTTCATCAAACATATATGATGGCGTTAAGTAAATATCTGTATTTTTCTTTGCTTGTGACTGAATTATGAGGCAACGTATGTAAATATGTATTTTCTTAAATTTTCAAAAAATTGTTTTTTACTTTGCTTCGCTTAGTTTAACTAAAGTAGTAGCTTGTATTTCTTTCTGAATTTATTATACATATATGAATTATTTTTTCTTTTTGTCTTAAAATTATGATCCTTAATTTTTAATTTTTAATCTTATAGATTTGTATAACCCTAAAATGCTGAAAACTTATTATATTTTACACTGTTCGGCTAGGCTGAGATTGCTGCTGTCCGAAAGGAATGACCTGGCGATTTTCCCCATACCACATACATGTTCTTAATGGATGCCAACTTGAACTGTGCAGTGAATTCTTATGTTCTTATGTTCTAATAAATATATATATTATGTGATCGGGTAAATGGCTTTCACATAAGCCATATAAATGCACGTAGCCTCTTCCCCAAAAATTGATGATTTACGTTATTGTGTTCTGCAGAATCTGGTCGCGATACCCCGGAACTTCCACAGTCTCGAGAAAGGAAATAGCTTCACATATGGATAGAATTCATATATCAACTGACTCAGGACTAGAGAAATCCCGCCGGATGCAGCGAGCGGGTTCTAAGTTCAAATGAACTGAAAATTAAGTACCGCATCACGTTATAAAAGGGGACACAATGAAAATTGGAGAACGGACTGAAAAGGAAAAATCCTTCTACCGGAGGCTAACCCAGAAGGGATTAGAAACAAAACGAAACTATCTAAACTTTTTAGTTTAGGGGTATTATACTTTATATCACCAAAACATCACTCGCACGAACTGCCGATCGAAAATGCCGTTCCATTAGGAAGAGAATTAAAGAAAGGACAGGAAATTAAAATCCTTCAGATGAAGGCAGACCCAGAAGGGGTTAGTAGCAAAGACTGAAGTGATCTAAACTAGTTAGTTTAGAGATGATATACGAGAAGAAAAAAACTTCATAGACCTCGTCCCCCGCTTCCACTCAGGACGACCTCACATCACGAAAAAAAAGAAAGAAAAGGAAAGTATTGTAGAAGAGACAGAAATGTAAAATCCTCACACCGAGGCCAATCCAGAAGGGATTACGCAAATGAGGTTTATGACCCACCATTGGGGAGGCAATAGTAGGGTTATGCGGTAACCTGTAGGTTGCAAGTGAAGATTGCCGGATGCCGTTTTAGGGCTACCGGGGTCTAACCCAACTCTGGTCAGGACCCTTGTCGTTCTTTAGACGGTATGAAGCCCGACCTATGCGTTCTAACACGGTCGCTTTGATGAATTTAGGTGCCAATTCAGCAGCAAAACGATCAACTGCACTACTTTGTTCAACCTCGCGGACATAGACTCCTGGATTGCGCGGATCTCATTGGGACCTGCGTCAAGGTTATAAATATTATTTGTGAGATCTAGTCTCGAGCGTAAGGGAGTGTGCCGGTTGAAAATAGATAACTCAGCTTTAATTTTAAATTCAAATATAAATTTTTATTAAAATATCCTAATCTAAATATCACAATTCAATATCACTTCAACTTAAAATCTATTACTACTGTTACTAATGTAGAAATTCAATAAATTTCAACAAAAAAAATGACAAGGATAAAGTTCAAATAAAATTCAATTCAGGTAAATTCAAAAGTCTATACTGCTATGCCCACACTCCTTTCCTTACTTTTGTTCCTGAAAAGAAGAAGAAGGAAGTGTTTAACTTCTTCGGAATTAGACTTCCACAAATTTAAGTACAAAATAGGATTTTCTAAGGGTGAGACCGACGATGTAGCAGTATTATACTTCGGCTGCAACGTGCTGAAGCGTGTAAGCAGAATTATATTTCTGTTACGGCTAGTGTTGAAATGCGAAGGCAGAATTATACTCCTGCTACAACGTGCTGAGGCGTGTAAGCAGAATTTTACTTCTGTTACAGCGAATGTTAAAACGTGTGCGCAGAACTATACTTTGTAACGGCTATAATCACTCTACTAGGAAGAAATATATTTTTTTTCCTTGGGGTTTAATCATTCATTATTGGTCAGGCCATTTTAATCCAGACTCTGATTAATCGACTAATTTGTTTTTTTTTAATGAAAGAAGAAAGAGAGAAACTAATTTCGTTTTCGCATCGACAGGCTAAATAATTGAGTTCAAGCGGAAATTAAATTTAAAACTCAACAAAAAAATATATTTTTCTGTCCCTCAGAAATCACGTATTAAATGGGCTTTGTTAAGAAAAACTGCGCTTAACAAAGTGCAATTCGATAAGCACTTCCGATCACCCAACAAAAGGTGCTGGTCGATAAAGTGCAATGCACTTCAGAACATTTCCCTCGTATCGCTTCTTTGGGGCATCAAGACATGCGACGATCGAGATCCTCACATTGTAAAGTGAGTCGTTGGAAGTAGGAACTTCCTCGGGAACAACTCAAGCCTCTGAATTTGGTTTTTTTTAATTGTCGCTCATCCAAACCTGGCACGCGGCTAGCAATTTATTATCAAAGAAAAATAGTTGAAGTGAATGTACTAAAATCGCACCAAATACCATAAATAAATTAAATTCGGTTGTGCTTTTGAATAAATACTGGAACTCGGCCTTCTGTGCGTGTGTGTGTAAAGGTTTCTAGACTTCCAGTACTAGTAGACGGCACGGGAAGTTCATTAAAATCAATTTGTTTTGTGGTTGCACCCAACGATCACCAAGCGTGATATAAGCCTTCTTTCTGAGCTGCAAGGAGAGGTGAAATTACTTTTCTGTCCAGAGTGTAATTCCTCAGTGGAGTTTTTTTTTCAACCATATACATATACCAGGTGACAGAGTCTGAGGCGGCATTATGGGGATCAGTGAACTAGAGGAATCCAAGAAAGCAAAATCGGCAGTGAAGTGCGCCGGAACTTCCCTGAGACGAGATCTCGCACCCACCTATCTGCGCCCTCAAATTATTTATGATCAATTAATTAATAAATTAATTATGAACCTCAGTGCCTTGTGAACCATAATGGGTCTCAGTCCATCCACCCCTGATACCATAAGGCCTTTTTCGCTGACTATGGAGCTGATCACCGCTTCCTTTCCGTCTTGTAGGTGCCGTTCCGCAGAACTCAACACCGTCGGGCCTATCTCTCCGCTGCCAATGAAGTGGGCATCAAGAAGTGCATTTAACAGCTCCTCATTTGTGGTAGTCCAGACATCGTTCTCCCCTTTTATGAAGGACGGAGTACTATGGACCTTAGCAAGTACCCTCCGAAGCTTGGACGCTTCTGTATAAGACTCTATTGACTCGCAGAAGTTCCTACATGAGGATCTCTTTGCTAGTCTTAAGGCTTTCTTAAAAGATCTTAGAACATCCTTATAATATGCCCAGTCTACTTGATACCTACTGCGCTTGGCTACATTCAATAGTCTTTGCGATTTTTTCCCTAAGCTGACCCAGCTCCGCATTCCACCATGGTGGCTTAGATTTGCAACTGGATCTGCTAAAAGGCCTCCGTGCTTAGCCCTTCGGGTGGAGAACCATCCAATCTATCTCTGACTATACCACAGAAACGGTCCAAGTCCGCCCTTGGAATGTTCCTGGAAGTTTTAACATGCTTCACAGCAAATACAACCTCAAAGAGTATCCAAGTGTGGTCTGATAAAGACGCCTGGTCAGACACTCTCCAGTTATGCACAGTGAAGCTCTCCGAACAGGAGACGAGGGTTAGGTCTAAAACCTCACTCCTGGTTACCATTCTAAAAGTTGGTGTATTGCCTCTATTACATACTAAAAGCTTAGTCTCTAAAAGAAAGTTGAAAAGAGACTGACCTCTCGGGTTTATATCGGTGCAAGCAAGAGATTCATGTTCCTCGCCTCAGCAGCCTCGATCCCCAGTCTCAAATCCTCGAAAGGGGGCGACGGATCCTCATACGGCATGTATGCCGAAGCCATCCAGCATTTATTGATCCCCACCTCTAGCCCCACGACCACAAGGGCCTTACTGCTGAAATTAGATAGCATTAATATCGGATCGAGCGCTCTTCATTTCCTTGTCCTTCCACTTGCCCTGCACGCCGCCACCAACTTTATTGGGGTTTGCGGTGACAGTTTTTGCCCCTGGGAGCCTCCTTAGCGGAGTCGCGTTCCAGTGGAGTTTCCTTCTTCTTCGGCCGAGTAGTTTCGTCGTCTGCTTTGACCTGCTTGGCCCAGATCTGCTACTCCTCTCTTTCTCCGCCAAAGATTCCAGTACTTTTCCTGATAGCACTCGAAGCATGTGCTTTGCGCTTTGTAACATACTCTTCCAGCGCAAGCCCTCGGTCGTTCTCTTTACCCTCTTTTTTCTTTTATTTTCCGGCTGGATATTAGTCTCAGGCTCGTCAAGCAAACCCTCCTCCGTGTCAGTCGACATCGACTCATATTCCTGAGACCTAAGTTCAAGCCCTGAAAGCTCCCTCTGGATAGCGCCAGTCTCCACTGAGGCTTCCACTATCACTTTTGCGGTACCTTTAAAGGGGCATCGCCCTTCTAATGACTTTGAATTTTCCATCTTGTTCCCACGATATGCGAAGAAGAGAAGTCGCCCGTGGCAGAGATTCTCCGTACCACGGGAAGGCTAAATTAGAAGTAAAGGTCGCTATGTATCTCGAGTTCGCGTACTAGCGACTAAGTTCCTACTTGGCAACGCAGCCCTCGGCGTATACTGTTAACTGTGCAAAATAATGATCGAGATAATTAACCAGACAGACAGACGGACATAAAAAAAATTGTTGCAGGTATGTATTATGGATTGCAGACAGACAGACAAAAAAAAAATATCTCAAAGTCATTAAACTGCTAAAATTTTCCACTTGTCAGTTATTTAGCGCACATATGTCTCCTGTGCTCAGCGCAGGTAATTTATACAAAAAATGTATTCTAAAGCCACTACCCTAATAATATTGTTACAGCATTGCTTACATCGCCATCCCAGAGATTCTTAGAAAATGTCAGGACTATCACAAAACAACACACCGAACCAAATCCTTGACATTGCAGTCGGCTAATCTGTCAGAGGTAGACATTTAACTCAAAGCAATTTCTGTAATTCCGCGCGACACCTAGTGGTTCCAAATAAACCACGCGAATAAAGGGCAAACTACACGTAGCAGCACGAAGCTCGAGCATGTTATTGGACTCGTGCCTAGACAGGTAAACACAATAATAGATGTTGCTAAGTGGGTTTAGGAAAAGAGGAAGACGAGGGACAAGTAGGATTAAAAAGTAAAATAAAAATCCATGAAAATAAATAATAAAAAAACAGACAAAAATAAAAATAAAAATTGGGAAATTGTCCGGCAAACGTGTTGTTTTATTGGCGAGCAGATAATTCTAGTAGAACTTCTAAGGAATCCCCTAAACAGCGGAGGCCTATATCTAGGAAATTGACTACTGCTGTTGGCGTTACCCTGGAAGATCCTGTCTTCCCCGACTGGGATTGTTGGCAGAGAAATTCATATTGGCCTGGAAGGTTCGCAAATGATTAAGGTTCATTGGGAATCACACAAAACGCAACCTCATCACATTGGAGACGGCTCGGCCAGGTGATCAGGTAACCTTATTTAAAACAGAACAAATAGAAAAACTGCAACAATATTTTCATTTTCAGGTAATTAGCGCACATAATGTCGCCTCTGTTCAGTGCAGGTACTTAAATCAGACTTTAAAATCACTACTAGTATTTCCACTCAATGAAGATAAAATGATCATTTGAACAAATCAGATTTTTCCTCCAATTCTAGGAAATGCACTAAGATACTATTATTTACTTCAATGAAAATAAAATAAAATAAAATGCTCCTTTGAACTGAGCACATTTTCCTTCCAATTCTACGAAAGTCAACCGCCGCACAATGCACTGGCACAGGTAAGCACTACTATAATATATTTCATTTCAATAGAGTTAAATATGTTTCTTCAAAACGAATCGGTTTTCCTTCCAATTCTAGGAAAATTCATCGCAACACGGTACACTGGCACAGGTAAGCACTATTATAATATAATCTATTCCAATAGAATTAATAATGTTTCTTCAAAACTAATCGGGTTTTCTTCTAATTCCAGGAAAATACATCGCAGCACAGTACACTGGCACAGGTAAGTTTTGTTTTACACAAAAATCACTTTCGATACTGGTAAATTAACAATTTTTGATATATTCACAATTTTCCTTACACATTTGAAAAAGAAACATGGAACCTGGCTGACGTTTGTTCCACACAAGTACGCAGCCGCCATCCAACTCGCATACCCAAACTCAACTGACTCAAAAACTACCTACAAAGTTTTTAATCTGCGATTTTTTCATCGCCCCGTCTAATCCACTAGGTTTTTAGATGCATCCCGGATCGGACGAGATACGAAACGTTTTATCACTAAACCATGAGGCCAGAATTTTAAGTTCAATAGCAACGAGGTCTAGCAGTTTGAAAAACGTCACTATACGATTTGGAACATCCTCTGAGGTCAAACTGAAGCATTTAATGTATGGATCTATAAGATTCAGTTTTAAGTTCACATAGTTGACGATGGATTGAGAAGAAGTCCCATATTTTAGACGTGAGAGAAAAATAGCCTTTTGAGAAACAACAGCCTCAACGATAACGGTGTCCGACTGCCCTGAATTTTGTTGTTGTTGGAATTGTTGCGCATTTCGCTGCTCAAGCAGCTGCTGCGCCTGCAGTTGTTTTTGCTGGATCTGGAATATACATAGTAGTACAAAGCTCATTTTTCCTGGCGTAGACTATACACTGTTCAGCAAAAATTTTATATACGATGCGCCTAAACAAGATTTTACTTAAAAAAAAATTAGCAAATACTGACGAGGGAACCTGATATTGGGATGGGGTACTCAATTGTAAGATACTCCACTGTCTTCCAGGCTGAAGTGTTCGCCATCGCAATGGCAGCGAAGATAGCCCTTGATATGCAAATCAAGGGAAAGGACGTTGCTATCCTTTCGGATAGTCAGGCAGCTTTGATGGCTTTGAGTGGCCCTCGGATAAGATGTAAGTTACTGGAAGATTGCAGGTCGTCTGTGGATAAGTTGTGTATCCGCAACAAGGTGTCCTTACACTGGATTCCTGGTCATATACTCCGTTTCTCCGACCGGATCTCTCGTCAAAGCGGACGTTCATAAGAAGCATAAGCAGAGATGGGAGAACCTCATCCTGAGTGTCTGTCCTGCCTAGAAGAAGAGCCTGAGACAACCGAAGACGTTTTGTGTGCGTGTCCGGCCTTCGCCCCGAGCAGGCTGGATACTCTATCAGCAACCTTTTCGCCATTCTCATCAAGACTTCAATATAGTGTCACAAGATGAAATTAACATCTGGTAAGTCCATCACTTAACTTTATAAATGAAACATATAACAAGAAGAGGAAGAAAAATATAATGGGGAGAAATATCGGTGGTTATGATTCATTCAGTCTTGATTTGCGTGCGTGAGAAGAACGAATTACGGTGAGTGCGTGAATGAACGGTTTATGTTAGGATAATATAGTATTTTGTGTAAACAGTAAAAAGAATATAAATTGGAGACATGCAATCCCTCGAAGTAATTATTAAATTTAATAGTGAAGTTCTTGGTTGGTTAGTGGTTGGTTAGTGGTGAATTAGCGTATGTCCTCCCACGGTTCTGTGACAAGAATGGTGCGTTAGTCCCCGATTATCTCTCTGTGTGTACTTGTCCCACAGAAATGTTCTCGTCACTAAGGTATTCACCCATACCATAAGGTGTTTTATATTTAGATCCGGGAGATTGCTTGGCCTCATTCTGCGTGTGTGCATGTGAACGTCACACTCATTGAACCCTTTGCTTATGTGTATTTTATTTTATATTTACAGAATGGTATCAAGAAAGGTGGAGTTCAGCTATATTTATGAATTACTTTTGGACCCTTAAAAGAAAATCAAATTTTCATAAAAATTTTCATATGTAACATTGTAGAATATAAATACCGTACCTTAAAAATAGGATTTTGTTCAAGAAAGAATTTTTTGGGATATCTCCGGTATATAGCAAAAGCTAAAAAATGTTCTAATTTGTTATACACAACCCATTAATTTTTGGTGACAAGTTTCAAGTCTTGGTTTGACTCATCAACAGGTCCCAAATAGCGAAATTGTGTGATTTGAAAAACAAATGAAAAAAATGAAAAAAGAAGAAAGAAATGAAAAGTTTGAGAAATCTTTTTATTCATTTTTCTCCTGGGCTTGTATAGGAGTGTTTTTTCCTCATATAATTCACATTCAGAATTTATTCTGAGTTTATATGAGAAGAGATCAGTTTGATCTATTTTCAAGCGTCTGCAGCAGGCAGAAAACCAAGCTGCACCGATGAGTGTAAGGTTTTCTGCTGACACGAAACGCTTCTTCTTCTTCGTTTTCTTCTTTATTTTTTCAGCCCACTGCGTGGCGTATACAGGTTCGATTCGCTTCGAATGAATCTGTTTCTTTAAAATTTTTTTAAATTATTTTTTAATAAATAAAAAAATTGTTTTTTCTATTTTTCTCAAACTTTTCATTTCTTTCTTCTTTTTTCATTTTTTTCATTTGTTTTTCAAATCACTCAATTTCGCTATTTGGGACCTGTTGATGAGTCAAACCAAGACTTGAAACTTGTCACCAAAAATTAATGGATTGTGTGATGAAATAATAAATTAGAACATTTTTTAGCTTTTGCTATATACCGGAGATATCCCAAAAAATTCTTTCTTGAACAAAATTAAGTTTAACATGGTAAAAAGTCCAAAAGAGTAATCTTTTTACTTAAAAATAGGATATGTCTTTAATTTATGTTTTTGAGCGGAGCTGTGAATTGAAAGAAAATAATATTGATCACTCTTCTATCAAAATCAGTTGCCATCATTTCGTAGATTGAAAAAAGAAAAAAACGAAAATTTAAAATTTCTTTTAAACAGCTCAACCGGGATTGAAAGAACTTCATATTTGTTACTAAATTATATCTCAAAATGGTGCAATCAAAGAATCATTATTCTTCCACATTTTCCTAATTATATCCAACTTTAATATTAATTACAACTAAATTATGAACTTTTCTTAGAAAAGACAAATTGATTAAGCTATAAATGCTCTTTCAGAGCATGTTGAAAAGCTCTGTCATTTGTTTATGATCATTATAACAAATCTCTTGTAGATTAACGTGAATTACTTTCGGTGAACGTACCCAGTATAGTACGTCTAACTATCCTCTTACGAGATATTTCCTTTCAGCCCCTATTCTTTGTTATCCTGTTATCCGATAAACGGAAGAAAGCTTCTTTTCAGAAGCTTCAATTCCTTGAAATGAAGCTCCTTCAGTTAGATAGAACACTTGTATCAACATTTACAGTTACAATGCCATTCTTTTGATTTTATTGAAGTCTTACTTACATATATTCTCAGGCATTAAAGTCGCATTTATCTAAATCCGGACGAACTTATATTTCCATAACTCTTGGAATCTGAGGATGAAATACGAGAAAAGCTTAAAGAATGGCAAAATTCAACGGTTGGTATATTTCAAATGTAGCTCTACTCTATGTGTGTGTTTGTGCGTGGAATAATTTCGTAACGGTGTACAATGATGTTCCCAAAATGATCAAGATTCATGGCATTCCATCAAAATTTTTAGATGTAATGAGATGAAGACGGATTTGAAAAGATTTTCTTAAAATACGCAAACGCATATGCGTTGTCATCATGATAAATGACAAAAAGGAACAAATGAAGGAGGCGAATTTCATTGAAAGAAACCATGAAAGCAACGAAAAAATGCTTACCATATTGCAGTATCCCCGGGGAAATAGGATCAATCCATCCTGGGAATTATTAACTCAAACGAAATGAATATGCATAAGGGATGGAAGTAAGTTCAATATTAATAAGGATGAGCGTGAGTAGTATTCAGACATCGGAATTTTCTTTGAAAAGAATAATTTTAAATGGAAATCGTATTAAACGTGAGAGAGTACTCCGGAGTCTGAAGTAATAGCCCACAACCCAACTAATTTTGATTAGATTTCAGGAGATCGGGTGTCTTAATTGCAAAAAAATTAATTCGGAGATGGAATGTACTTAAAAGTAAAGGTACATTTGAAAGTCGTGACTTGAATATGCTCCATTCGTGTAGTGAATTATAGCACAAATCGATAACGATTTTCTTTTCAATTCTGGAATTAAAAATCTAGTCATGAACATTTCTGATGTTTCGAAGTTGCGTGTTTTGTATAATATAGGACAAATAAATAAATTGCACACAGAAAAGAGAAGAGTTTGAATAAATAACTCTAAGAGTTCCTTTCGATTGGCTACCACCGTTTGACAGACATTCTTGCTGAGTTCCTTTTCTCGTCCTGAATGAATCTGTATCAATCAGCAGAAAGATGTGATAATATAGTTCTTTGCACATAGAAAAGCAATGAAATAGAATCACTTCAAGTGTTTGATATTTCTTCCATTTGATAAAAGCAAGTACTATGTATATATGTTCATATAAGCTGTGTTCTTTTGTGTACACAGAACAGGGCAAAACAAAAGATACACAAAAGAACACCTCATACATTTTCAAAGAATATTTATAAATGAAGCGAACAGTAAAAATAGTTCGCTTCAATCGACAGAACAATTTCTTATCTCCAGTATATGAGACTTCTAGAACAAAGTACACAAAAGAACACAGCTATAAACTGTTATTTATTGTTATTTATATGAAAATAAAGCCAGTATCCAACTAAGGGAGGTTAACCTCAACTATTACCCGGCAATTTGTAAACAACACATTCACCAACACATATGAAAATCATTCTGTTGAATCCGGGAAAAACTCAGGTGCATTTAGAAGCATTCGAAGTTCGAAAAAATCGACACCAAGTTGAAACTAAATCGTTCGGCGCAAGAAAAAGGATGATATGGATTGAAACAGATTCATTCTGAACGAGAAAAGGAAGCCAGCATAAGGTTTTGATACTGTTTGGAATGATTTTATGAATAAGTTGGTACCAATCCTAATACTTAAATTGAAATAGAGTAATATTTATAAAATATTGATATTCTTGTGATTCATAAACAATTTACGATTTTAATGCTGTTTAGGGACTGCATAAATATCCATTCCACACGAAACCGATCACCTTAGAACAGGATCATTTCTGATTTAGATGAAATGTTCAGGGTTTATATGCAATATGAAAATATTTCACCTAAATTTTTTTTGTTTCATCCCCGCTCCCTCTGGGGACTTAGAAATTTCGTGATTTTATGTTGAAACATCATTTGTAAAAAATCATATCTCGAGAATGGAGAAACCGATTTTTTTGTTATTAAAATAACATTTCATCGAAAAATTACAAAATTTTATTGCGGGGTGGGTATGGTAGGAGAAAACAAAAGTATACGGATTTCCATACAATTGTGAATGTTTCATTCAAATTAGTGATCGGTCGGGTTCCAAGCTGATCGGTTTCGTGTGGAATGGCTAATAAAGTACATATCTCTTCTTGTTCTTTGTCACACTAGTACCCGTACCACAGATCGAAGACAACAGCTGTTATGTTTTAAAGGCGTCTATGAAATTTCATTTGAATCAACGCACCGTAAGCTTTTCGATTAAGGAATTTTGTTTTGGCCGTGAATCTTTGTCCAGAGCGTCTTCGATCCACTCTTACTAATAAAAAGATTAAGGACAGTTTGCAAAACGAGTTAGTGAAGCGCAATGCCACTGTTCGATAATAAATAGTTTTTTATTACGAACCTTTCTGGTTTGGGGTACAATAATTAAAAGCAAACACCAAACTAAGTTTTAACAACGATTTATTCACGAATTTGCAGTACAATGGTTAACTATATGTCGTAGGCATTTAATAAAAACCGGCATTTAATTAAAAGCCTAGTCATTTAATTAAATGCCGGCATTCAATAAAAATCGTATTGATGCCAGTTGATAGGGAACTTGATCCTGCATAATTTAGAAAACTTTTTTATCGGAAAATTTTCCGAAAAAGTCGGAAAATTCCGGAAATTTTTTTCGGAAAAATCGGAAAACTCTGCATTTTTCCTGAAACGGATTTATCACTAATAAAATTCGTACCAAATTTTCAAATGACTTTTCCCGATTTTCGGTTCCCGGATACGACGCGGAGCCTACGTAGATTGTGAATATTGCCAAGGTAGCATTATATATAGAAAATTTGGCATTCCGCTGGCTTCAAAAGCATTCACTTTTTTTATAAAGCATTTTGCATTATTTTTAGCATCATAATCGCTTTGATACGAAAAATGCACGTGTTTTTTATCAAAACTGTTCAACAACGCTTTCAAAGCTTTGCTATACCTATCTACCTTTCGAAATTGAAAAGCAAATATAATAACTGTTTTTAAATTTAATTTTTATAAAAACAAATATTTTATTTCATGTAAATCAATTTTGAAGTACAGTATGTCATCTATGGTCATGGTATATTACAGTCAGCATTTGCTTCTAACAAATTTTCAGTGTTATTAATACAATACAAAATCAATACAGAATCAAGGATAGCAAAGGCTCTGGTCCCTGGTCGAAACCATCAGGAACAACTTCACCAATTCCTTTATAGCTTCACTACATAACAATGGTGAAGTGGTTGTGGACTCTTGCACAAATTTATCCCAGACAGTTCAGATTTAATTCCCAAAAAAATATTAAGAAATGCTTATAACAAACAAAGATGTGGTCGCCAAAAATTCGACTTAAAATGTACCAATTAATGCAGTGCTTGTCATAAAAACCGCTAAGATAGAAATACAGACATTTTTGAATCACTGGAAAGAGATTATTGATGAAGAGTATTTTTATCAAAATTGTCGATAATCTCGAAGATCCTGCGGAATTTGAAAATTTTATTGATGAAGACGAAGAACAATCACAATGCAAAAGATGCTAAATGCATTAGAATTTTATAATTTCTCATAAATTTTCTATTTTTATAAAAAATATCAATAAATTAATTGTTCTACTCAATAATTTGGTATTCAAATTATTTAATTCAAATATACCTAAAGCAGATTACTCATCGTTATACTATTTATTTAGTGAAAAATTAGTAAAATATACGTTAATTGCAAACTGGGACATTCTCAACAGGCTTAACTCTAGCTTACGACTTTCAGTACGGTACGGTGCATTGCCGTGAAAAATTTAAGTTTCAAGATAATTTCCGCCACTGTCTTCAATTAAATTGGTTCAAATTTAGTAATATTCAATTAAAGTAAATTCTGTCACTGAAATTTAATCCATTATTTACGTAAACAATAAGAAAACTTGAAAATCATAAAAAAAAAATTAAAAATTCGTGATCCGAAAAGTCACTTTTTTGGTTCTTCTCAATTTTAAGCGGTTTCTTCAAAAATAAACCATCAACATATATAGATCATTTTAAAGTAGATATTTTAACGGTTAAAATGAGCCCAGATATAATATTTAAATCGAAAAAGAAAAACAACAATAAAGTTTTGGGTGGATGATTGTCGTTTTTTTTTTCGAAAATTGTAAATATATCGGAAACTACACATTTCCCAGATTGCTTATTCAATGTAAAACAAAGTATACTTTCACAAAATTTCATGTAATTTGAATTATTTTTATGCGAGAGAAAAATTAAAAACTGAAAAATCGGTTTTCCACCATTTTCTAGAAAAATTGAAGGTTATGTTGAAAATGCGTTATATGAAATTTTTAGATATTTTTATTATCTATAACTTTCACGAGGAACATTTTCCACTAAGAAGTCACATTTTGCCGAAAATCCCAAAAAACACTTTTAACCCCTTAACACCCATTTTGTGATCCATTATCCTTTCGTAATGAAAAGAATTGGACCGCTACATCATGAATCGAAACATAAAGTTTTAAAAAGCTACTGTTATAACATAACGTCTAGTAGAAATTTACCACTTTCTTTAGCCACGAAATCTTCTTTAACATTTTGTAGTAAACTGATGAGAGGAATTGGAGTAAATTCTACGATAACTGAGTAATCAAAATCTAAAATTGCTTTTACAAACTCTTGTTTTTACTCTGAATTACCTAATTCAAACTATTTTTCGACTTTAGAAGATAACTTTTTCTATGATTTTATAACTTTCCGTAAAATCTTATACAAAAACGATCCATATTTAAGTATTTCAAATGGAGATAATGTTGAACTGTTGCTATTCAAGGTCTTTTAATATAAGAGGAAATTAGTGTTTTCGTATAATGTAAGCATTTATTGCCTTCTCCATATTGTATACATTTTCAATCATATCAAGTTTTAAATGGAAAAGATGAATATTTTATTTCCAATATAACACTTTTCGATGGACCACCTGTTCATATTTATCCATCTTTTAAAATGGTAAAACATAAGTAAAACTTTAGCACTTTTAGTTTATTTGAGTGAAACTTCTGAATGGTGCTATGTTAGATAATATTAATAATAACGAAAATGATATGATTGATATGGGGTGAATGGAGACTACAGGTAAATAGAAACAGAACTTTGAATAAAATAAATAAATCACTAAAAAATTTCGATTGATATTATATTATCCATTACGATTTTGAAACATAAAGATGGATAATATAATACCAAACAACATTTTCTTTAATTCATATATTTATTTTTATATAAAATTTTTTTTCTATTCACCCCACAGTTTTTATTCATCCCTTTTGGCTATATATAATAAAGTGTTAAAATAAACACGAACATGGTAAAGTACATACTAAAGTATTAAGCCGAATATGGAATTTTCTTAAAACAAGCATTATTTTGTTGAACAAAATAAATTGTTGCAACAAACACATAACATTGTAGCTTTACCATGAAACGTATTAAACTAACAGTTAAAAGTTGTTATTTTACCACCAAAACTTATTGTAATTTTACAACGCGAACATAGTAAACCAATAAAAAATATTTACTACAACGTTGTGTGATCTAAATAACGAAACGGGTGCCTTTTGTATAAAATAACTACAATTTTTCATTGTTGAGAATAACAATTTTTTGTGTTTGACACAAAATCCAAGACGTTTTTCGTTTAATTTTAATAACGAATTTTTCTGAGTGTGAACAATACACATGAGTGACAAATAATTTAGATGGTGCTGTACTACCGCTACCGTACTTCGCTGTTCATTCTACGAAATTTTTGTTCTGGGGAAAGATTGTTCGTCGGTACAATTCATCCCCATCATACTTAGTACTATTTCGACATTTGGAAAAAATCAGTTTAAATTTTTTAATATAATTTCTTTGTAAGACCGTTGCACTGTCTGCACCAAGATTTTGTTTTAGATGGTTGCACTCTTTTAGTAAATGTGAGATGTACAGACGAAAACATCTGTTGCAGTTATTATCAAGATCACCGACATCAACTGTCTTTAGTTTATCAAAAAGAGTAAAATAGGTTTAGAATATGCTTCGGTAGGTTTTGTTATATTACAATTCAATGACTCTAAAATTGGAAGATGTGTAAAGGCAGCAGAATCCAGTCTACAATCTTTGACATTCGTTAATTTTCTACAGTGTTTGTATTCATTTTATTCATTACTTGTGGTCTTTACGTTGACCAACTTCAGATTACGTTCATCATAGGGGATACAAATAGTGAATTCCGTGAAGTTAATAGATGCGTGCTTGCATACCATTATATCATCCACGTATGTTGCAGCGTTTACCTGCACACCAAAGGTGCAAAACAAATTAAAACTACAAACCGAAAATTGGAAACACACCTAAATAAGCGAATGCTCAACAGCATTAATAATTGGGTGGTGTGCGCCTCAACTGATCACGACTGTGATACATATGACTCACAGATGGCGTGAGCATCATATAAATTCGATAATTCCGCTAGCGCCTGCAAGTTTTAATTTGGCGCACGGGGCAACAAGCTTAATGTCGGATTGAATTTGCGTGGTGGGGGAACTATCATAAAACTAGCATCACGAGCATGCTCAAGCTCAGATAGGTTTATGCCGATCTCAGTGGAGTTTGCCACAAGTGGAATTTGCCACAAATTTGGAATTTGCCAAAGTGTTTGTCTTTTAAAGTGGAATTTGCCACAACTTTGGAATTTGCCAAAGTGTTGTCTTGTTAAAGTGGAATTTGCCACAAATTGAATTGGTGTGTACAATTTAATAACTTTTCTTCCTTTCTTTTTTTTATATATTGCATAGGTACCTACCCAGTGGATTAAATTGAACGTGGATTCTCCTGGAAGCAGAATTTATGCAGAAATTCAGAGATTGGGATTTACCAATTTCTCATAGGGTTAGCTTTACCAATGACTAATGGGATTTACCAGAGGTCTTTTAGTTAGAAATTTTTTTTGAGTGAAGTGCGATATAACCTGGATTTGGACTCTGCACAGCCACTGGACTGGAACCTAGTGCGGCAATATTACTTAAGGACACGGATGAAATTTTTATCTAAATTTTTTAATTAAAGTGAATTTCATAAAAATTGAGTGTGTTAAGAGTTGATTGTTTAACTTGATTAAGAGAAGTTATTTCATGTTAGATTTGAATTAGACATTTTTAAAATAGATAGTAAATTTATACAAATTGAAACTGAATAAGAATAAACTTTGAAATTGAAAGGATATCGGCATTTTTTAATTTATACAATAGAATCAGCCCTATATCTGATTCGGAAGGTTAGTGACGACCAAAAGCGTTGCCACAACAGCTAACTTTCTGAGCAAGTGTAGCGTACAACTGCCGTTACAACGTATGTTTGGGGCATTCGCATTATCATACAATTTTCCCCTGCAATTCAAGAGCGGAATTGAATTACAAAACGGTATCTGCTAGATTCTTTGTGCCATGCGAAAAAGTAGGGATGGAGGTCATGAAAGAATGTGAATCTAGTTCCTTGTCAATAACGAACGGTAAATGTCAGCTGATCAACATTTCAGATATGAGTGAAATTAACATTTATGAATTAAATTTTGATTTTCTATTATCATTATTATTAGAACACTATTTACATTTTCTTACTTTGGTACTAAGCTTAATGCAACTAATTTATGATATATGACTCACAGTTGCTAGGCCATCAGGCCAAGGCTTGTTGAAAATACCTAAATAGTTCATTTTTTGTCGATCCAAATGATAGATTATCTCCGTAAAATGCTAAATCTCTATCCAAGCATGAAAACGAGTAAAGGCAACAATATGTTTTTCGGTCCGCACCAAAATGGTGGGAGGGGGTGGGGGGGGGGGAGACATTATGGCATTATATTTCTAAGAAAAAATTGAGAGCTTTTTACATCACTTCAAGACATCATTGATTATATATTGGAACGTGACATTCCTTGTTTATCTTTTCATACGTCATCAAGTCAATTCATTGTCGAATTGATATCCGATACTCACACCACGCGGATATCACAGAAAACTCGTACACCAAAATCTGGAGATATCTATTTTCTCTATAACCAAGCCAATTTTTCGTTTCGGTACTCTAAATCTGAATTTTGTTGCTGAGTGAAACTCGAAACGAGAAGCACTGAAGTTCATAGGATTGTGGAACTGGCCAAATCCGACAACAACACCAGGTCTTGTTTGACCATATAACGGTAAACATATGCTAGCACATCCCTTTCTCTTCCTTTAATTTTCCGAATACCTTCCGCCTTACCTCAATAAGAGCATAAAATACTAGGCATGAACTTTTTGTTTTGCATACCGTGGCAGCAGGCAGTTTTTTTTAACCAATCCCATGTTAGCCGAGGTGTGCGAGCCTGCCGACCTGCCAAAACTGTGTAAGGGTGAGCTGTTGACTTCGCGCAGTAGACAGGTTCAAATTTTGATAGATTCAAATGTCACGCGACATAAACCAGCTCGCTGTGATGACGAAAAAGAAATGACAAATTCGTGTACGAGTTAAAGGGACGGGCTGGCCTCAAAAAATGTTTTTGACACTGAATTTGGATTTGTAAAGTATTTAAGTAAGACTGTCTTTAGAGTAACGCCATAATTAATATATAAAAAAATATTGAGCATATATATGTGTACTTCCTACTTTGTATACATTTTAATTTGCATCATTTATGTAATACGTTTTACAACCGTGACAATAAAAATTTCAAGATTAACTGCAGGCTTCACGTTAATGTTTTGCAGATTTAACGACGGCTAAGGCATAAAATTCAAAATTTATATTTGTCCTCCATAAAAGGAAGAACCGGAAAAGAGAGCAAGGAAATCCACAGTTTTATATAAAAGTCGTGCTGTGGTATATCTCTCGATGAACTGCAGAAAACGATTGCAAAGGGAATAATGGTGTCATTATGACTGACACTAGAACGTTGGTTCTATTACGGCAGCGATATCATCTCTAATGTAGAAAACTGCACTCTCTGCAATCTATGTTTACATTTCACTGGTTGGAATTATATCGGTGTGGTATGATTTTAAGTGCCAGTCGTAAAGTGAGTGCGTTTATGGGAAGCCATAAATTTTATATACTTCTTCTGGACACCGATGACTCCATGGGCTAAATTGAAATTGGGTTTTATTAAAAAAAAAAAAAAAAAAAAATTTAAATTCAGGAAGGAACATTTTTTAGTTTAGCTCCTTCTATACATATATGTACATAGTTTCATTGATAAAAGGGGCCCTCTCAAATATAATTACACGAATATATAGCGTGAAAGAATACTGCCGATGAAGCTTTTGAAATGAAATAACATTTAAAAAAAAAGACTTTTAGGACTGAAAATCCTTTTAAATTGGGCAAATCCATATGAGGTTTAGAATTCAAAGTGCTACCTTTAGAAATTCTAAAAAAAACAGATAGCACGGACGAAGAAATTTGTTGTATTTACTTTATTAAAGTTACTTAATTTATTCTACCACAATAATAATTGTGTAAATTTATATCGGAATAAAACCTTAGGAAGAACTTATCTAGAAATTTATTTTAGTTATACCTACTTAAGTAGTTGAAATTAGGTTTCTACTGGCAACAACTTTTCGGGGATCGATCGGGAGGGAAAAAACAGATTGAGTGGGCATGTTTGGACAAAAGAGAAATAAAATTTTACAGCTGCAAGTAATGGTCAGTGGCGAGTAATTATAATTGATTATTTTTGTTTATTGATTCCCCTTATAATTTTTGTTATGGGAAAGGATAGTGAGTTAATCGTATATGCTGACGGTACTTGAAATTAATAAATTTGAGAATTTGAAATGAATGCATAAAATGAAATAAAAAATCACTTTGTTGTATAACCTAAAAGCCTAATACAATAAAGTTCTCGTCAACATGGCCATCTGGGCTCTACCAGTAGACTGTTCTATATTAATGTAACAATAATTACATTAAACACTCTACTATTACACACAATACTCTCAATTCTCAAGATTCCGTCAATTACCTTCCGTAGCCGCTGATATTTAACTTTTAGAACTTTCTTAATGCACCGACAAAACTAGACTGCTCGATCACTAAAAACCGATCATCTCTTACATTTCTTATGCTAGATAGGAATATGTTTATTTGTATATCCATACTTGTCCCTTTACTAATAAAAATAAAAACACAGATCCAAACATGCCTTAAAAGGTTTAACTAGGGAAAGTGCTGTCGCCAAGTTCATGCCTTTACCTTATTTTTCTACTCAAGGACACCACATTTAACCTACTTTAGTGCCATTAAGATCGTCGAATTTTATTATGCACAAAAGGTAACAGACTTATTTTCATTATTTGTCTGAATATTTTCCTCCAGACGGGTTTTCCCTGGAATTTGCATTTATCTTGTTTCATAAGCTTATATTAAGTTATGTAATTACTAAATTACTATTACAATTACAGCGTTTCAGCATAAGTTACTATGTAGTTATTCACCAGCAATTCGGTATTACATACAGTTTTTTTTTTGTTTATTAAATTTTGGAATTCAGCTATACTAAAGCTCTATTATCATAATTTATTAAGCTTCTAGAACTCACAATTTTTCTTGTTTGAAGCGTTTCAGTAATCTATGTTTATACTTATTATATGGCCAAGAAACTTCATTTTCTTGGAGTTACAATTAATATATGACCTATGCTACTAAAACTTAATTACTGTAATTTATCCCAACAAGGTATTACTCTAATTCTATAGCCTTAGAATAATAACTATATTTTATATTTTGCTGTTTTTTTATTATTTACATATTTTTTTTTGTTTTTTTTGTATAACAGGTAGTATACAATTTCGAATCAGTTTAATGTTTCTAAGCGTTCGTATGCGTATGTATGTTAGGTACTGCTTGAGTGCGAGGACAAGTGCGTTCATAGCCTCTCTGGAACACTTTAGGAGGTCCATTGGTTTTGTCCCTTATATTTTGCTCGTCAAGTAGTCAGGTTTGCTCTCCGCACTCTATGAAAATGTGATTCACTGTAATGGGGACACCATCACAGAAGGAGCAGGTAGGGCACTGTTGCCTCCTCAAATGGTATTGCTTTATACCTAGGCAGTGCCCCTGCCTGACTCTAGATATTTCGATCATGGTTCCCCTTGGGAGCTCTCACATGTCTGGTTGTAGTATGCTTGTATTATCGCTCGCAAGGAAATCGTTCGAGCTCTGTCAGGCTAGCTGCCTGACGGTATCGCGAAGGTCTTTAGTATAGGTGACTGCTGCTCTATAGGCTTGAAGAGAGATTGTGGGCTCCTCAATCGCGGCCCTTCTTTAGCCAGTCAGTCCGCTCTTTCATTGCCAGGAATTCATGCCTACATGGCCAGGACACAATGCGATTCGGATTTCGGATATTGGCAACCAGGGAGTTTTTATTGCTTAGATTCAGGACCGAGAGCTGTTCGAAAAGATCGCGGTGGTACCCTTTTGGGTGACTGCCCACTTGGCAGCATCCCAGATAGCTGTAAGTTCGGCCATGTAGACATTGCATCAGAAGGGGAGTTTGCAACAGATTTGAGTCTGTCCTCCAGCACTCTCGGCAATGACTGCCATGGCTATAGTTGCGTCAATCTTCGAGGCATCTGTGTATATCACCGTATATGCTTTAAATCCATCACTGAGTTCTTTGTGTGGTTATGTCTTGCATATCCTATTGTGGTTCTGGTCCTGTTGTTCATTAGTGACGATTCTACTGGTCTTGATCCTCCAGATTTAGAGGGGAGGAGTGGAGTAGTAGAGGGGTGTTGGAATGTCTTCTAATGAACTGTGAATACCTAAAAAGAAAAACAAAAGCATCTATAAAAAATAATAAACAAATAGAAGTCTCAGATCATTCACGATCTGAGACTTCAATTAAAACGAAAACTCACTTGAAAATAATAACACGTTAATTCCCAGGATACAAGGAATTATCCGACGATGTCCCAAGGAAACCAAAAACCTGAAAAAGAAAACCAATCATCAATAAAATTGCAAATAATTAACATTCAAAAATGTAAACACTTACCTCCAACTCCAACCAAAACAGCTGCCATGAACCACTTTGACAGATTCAAAATGGCAGCACAGAAAAAAATTATTCTCATTAGGCTACGATGACGTCACATCGTGGCGAAATTTGTGAAATCTCACAAACGACGCGGGCGTCATGGCAACGCCACCGGCAGACACAATTTCTATTGTGTTTCTGCCTATAAATAGCGAGCTACTGGAAGTAGCAAATCACTTGCGATTTGACCAAGCCACAAGACAGATCGGTAGCTCTGAAACCAAATTAAGTCTTGCTTAACAAAACTAAGGGAAGTATTTCTGACACCCTTATTACTAACAAATTAATCAAAATATTTGATTTATTATATTTTCAGCATCCTAACTTGAGAGTACTGATAACAGCCTTTTTATGAGCAGTTATGTGACGTTCATTCTGTCGCCCCAAACCCACTTTTTATTATTTTAATTAATAACTATTCTTTTTCTGATCCACAGATTAAGGAATAAATATCGCCAGTGGAGGCCCAAAGAACAAATATATATTTTGAATTTGTGCTACATTAGTAAGTTTAATTGAATTAAAGCACATTAATTGAATTTTGAATTGAATTAGAGTTAAGTCCCTGAATTGCCTAGCTTTTAAGAGTTATTTTGTGATAAAATAAATTAGTGAATTTTTGTTATTGAAGAAATCAACCTGTCTTATCACTTTTTAAAACCAGCACCTGAACCTGTTTTATGCTAAGCCCACATTGGGATTTAACATTTAAATGTTTTTATTTATCAATTTTTGCTGAAGTTAAAATTAGTTGAATGCTCTTGAATTAGTTTATAAGGAAGTAGTTGCAACATACATATTTTGAACCTAAATGTTTACGAAATTTAAATTTGAATTGGGATATGAACACCTTTTTTGTACTTGAGTGTAGAGTTTAGATTACTATGTTTTATTGGGTGGCATGTAATATTGTAATAGTTCAGGTCATAAATTCCTGTCGACCACTTTTATAAAATTATGAATGGGATCCCGGCCCTACTTTATTTTATTATTAAACAATGCTAATATTGGCATCAAGTAAGCTAGTGATCTGATTAAGTAACTAACAATTTTATTTTACTATCCGACCGTGCATTATAGTTTTTAATTTTTATACGCTAGATGATGAAATCATATTAAATCGTGAAACCCGTTCATGGTGTTTCCATATAAAAATGGAGATTTTTACTTATATTGTGACGTTTGCATTGTACTGAGAAACTCTTCAGAATATAAAATCCTATTAAACCATTCTAGAAAAATATACCAAAAACCACTATAACAATGCAACTTGCAGAGAGACCTTGCGAAATTACAAATGGGCATTCATCTTGGGTATCATAAGAATTAGTCTTAGACTAATTCTAGCTGTTTCCTTCACAACAGTATAAATTAACTCTATATTTTCCATTCCTTTATGATGTTTTAAGTTCTATATTTTTCAATATTCTGGATTATTTGAGAAATAATAGTAAATCGGCAAGATTTGATTACCTTGCGAGGGTCAACAGCATATTGTCACATCTTATTACTGTCGAGGACATGGTCTCGGATAAGGTCAATGATCTAAAAAAAACAGCATCAGTTCACAGTTAGCTACATTTGAAAGAAAAAAAAACCTGTTGTATATGAAGTTCAATCACTTAAAAACGAGGTATCCAGTATATAAGTAAAGCTGAACCTGATCGAAAGATCCTAATATGAGCAAAATAATGTATAAAATAAGATCATACGTCCTCGCAATATCTTGATGTCTGCAGGCTTCGTACAGTCAATCGTGATAGTGATCGATATGAGAGTTGTTTTTTTGTTGTTTTGTTAGTTAAGTACAATCTTTGTTCTATTAATTGGATTACTGGATTTATATGTAAAATTTATAATGTATCGTTAATGTTCGGCATCGATCTATTTTCTGGGGCCTCGGCGTCTCGGATTCCTATGATATGGGTGATATGGTTCATGGCCTGAACGGAAAAATATGTGTCGTACAATGATTAATGCATTTGTTTCTCCTAGTATCGTATTGCATATATGTATATATGTCAGAAATACTATAAGCTTGTTACCTAAAATAGACGAATTTCATATATTATTTACTCGATCCCCAAGCTGGCATAATTTTTGTGACGGAAGGTTGCCTGAAACTTGAAGTACCCACATCACTAATAAACATGGAAGGTTATCGTTTATTTCGACATTTTACATAGAGCTAACATATTGGCAAAAATCTTTTCATCTTCTAAAATTTCAAAGATAGACTTTTAATTTTTCGCGTTCCTTGATGCTAAAATCAAAATGCTCAACAGCTAAGTCATTTATAAACCTCCATCGGTAGGTTTATTAGATCTATTCACGCATAATTTAATGAATCAATCTTGGTATTTTAACTTAAATATATTAAGGATGACCAACTTGGTGAAGCAGCTTATAAATTGCTTGTCTACAAGTCTACCTTCATGTGATAAATAATAAAGCAACGCATTTCTCAGATAAGAGCAATATTGGAAGTGGGAATCGTTCCACTGAATCCTTGACCTCGGCGATTACAACACCATAGACATACAATTCTTACATACTGAACCTCCTAATTATTTCAAATTCTGTCCTTTGCCTCCATCCATAATAAAGTTGAAATTTTGAAGAATATTGTACAAGAGCTATTCGAGCATGTTGTTCCTATTAACACTGTTAAAAGAAATAATAGGAATCCCTGGTATTATAGTTCTATTGCCAAACTTTTACACCTTAGAAAAGCGGAAACAGACGCGATCTCCTAGGGATCTTGTACGTTTCAAAGCACTACGTAATATTTTTAATACTTTTGTTCATAGAGCAAAATACCAGCATTATCATAAAAAATTAAACACCAATCTTCCTTCAGCAAAATTGTGGTGTAATATACGTAAACTTGGTGCATAGAAAGCTAACCGTGTAGAATGTGACCTCAATTTAGACCAGGAAAATTAAACTCTTTATAGAAGTCTTCGGGAATGTTCTTCTAATATGCTCTTGAGTGTCAAGCATCAGTATAACTAATACCAAAGATATCCAATTTAAACTAAGAGATAAGTGCCGACTGATCATTTAATGCTAAATAAAGTGCTGATAATGTTTTATTGGGAGTCTCCGAAATTACTGCTTCAGAAAGACGAAAACCAAATGATCTTAAATTCGGAAAAACAAGAGCAAATAAAAAAGTATACATTACATTTACAATTATTTAATTAAACATATTATATTTTACAATATATTTCGAGAATAAAAAGCTGACATGGTATGTACATACTCGTATATAGATTTTACTTATGCGCATAATGCATACAGATTAGAATTTTTCAATGATTTTTTAGTATTTGGAATTAATTTTCATCTTGAAAATATATTTTTATTTTAATGTTTAAATTTTTTTTAACTGTTGTGATAGACTACTTTATTTTGCAGGTACCTACAGATTTATGATTTTCTATGTAGAATCTTTTCTTAAAAGAACGAGGATTAAACTATCAAGAATTGCTTTTACATGCTTAAAATAAACCGATTTTTCAGAAAACCAATCTGGATGTATCTGATTTGATGTAGATACTGGACTCCACAACTTTTTTGTTTTCTTTGTATGATTTTAGTATTTATATTTATTCTAGAATCTCATTTTGAGAACAGTTCATACACTACATGATACCTTTAAATTGTAGTCCTTAGAAAGAAAATTGATTATAGATTACATTATAGTAGACAAATTATATCCGAGCGTCACTTGTCCTTACAAAAAAAAAAAAAAAAAAATTACGCGAACTCAAAAAATTGGAGTTCCGGGTCCGAATTTTCGATTTGAAATATTTATAAAAAAAAAACAATTTAATTTTTTAAAACGACTTTCATAGCAGTAAGCTCATAACTAAATTTCCTTAAATTGAGAAAAAATGAATTAAGAAAAAATATTGTCAAAGTAAAAAGTTATGACAGAAAATGTTGAAATAGTTTTCCTGAAAGTCCAAAAACAGCAAAAAAAAAACAGTATTTTCGGTTTGAGCGACCTCTGAACATTAATGAATTTCATTGAAATTTTGCATAGAAATTTAAAATTATATTAGTTAACAAATTCTGAATGAGCATCTAGACATTTTAACATTTTTGTTTTTTGGACCATCCTAATGTACATATTGTAAAATATAATTGATATATTGCAAAAAAAAGTATCCAGAAAAACTTTTTCAAATTAACAGATTTCTTAAAATATTTGTGAAGAATTAATTGTTAAAAAATGTAAAACTATATCGGTATTTTCTTTTACTATAATTAAAGCACATGTAAACTACAATTTAGTTTTTAAGCAACAATTTAAAAAAAAATAGTACATATATACATAATACCTTCAATATAAATATTTTCTTTTCTTTGAATTATCTGAATTAATTTCAAGTTTTATCTCGGTGACTTTATTTTTGAAAATTAACCAGAACCGGGGCAAGTTTTGATCCAAACAGCAGCCATTATTATGAATAATAAGCTCACGCTTTTTAGAATTTATTTGGTTGTACGAAATTTTTGCACTCTGCCTCCAATTTAGAAAAGTTTTCTATTACATTCTACGAAGCGACTCCTTCTTCTGTAATAAATAATTGTAAACATTAAAGTATTTCTGAATGATTTTATCAAATGTGGAACATCATAAAAAAAATTTTTTTTCCTTCCCCTTCTACATAGCTAAGGGCCTCCATCACTTTACATTAAAAGCACTTCCTCTAATTATTGTAGCCTTGATCACAAAATTCAACCCAAAAATTTCAATCTAATTAAAAACTTATACTTTAATATTTTTCGATAGTAGATCTGTTAATTGCTCAGCTTTAATGCAATTTTCACATTAAAAAAGAATTTGAAACATTTTTCCAGTCGTGAAATATCTTTTGCTGTTATAGTCTGAGTGCAGTGCTCGAGGCGGAGAGCACTCAACTTTTATAACGCTAATCAATTTGGGTTTTAAATCACAAAGTAAATTTTTGCTATCAAAATCTATATTAGTTTCAATTCTTTTATTTTCACAGCTTATTGTTACAATATTTGTTAATAATTACAACTTTCTTCGGTAATTTAATGAACTCCCAGACATTCCTGGTCGATGTTTGAAAAAAGAACTGCCAAAAGATCCGATTTGTCACCTCCAGGTACCCATTAAAGCTTTTTTATTCTGTTTTATTTTCTCCCGACGTTGAAAAATCGTACATGAGAAAAATTTAGAGTTTTGATGCAATGCAATTGCAACAAGGAAACTGAAATTTGATATGCAGTCGTCGCCATCTTAAAATATTAATTTTAATATGGCGAGAATATTATTTGGTTATGATGGTTTCCAGTTTAAGCTCTCTAATGCAGGAGTTCTAAGAAAGCGGATCAAGTCGCTAAAGGACAGTTAATGATGAAATCAATCCTTAGAAATTCAACTTCCATATAAAGAGATATTACTTGAGCAAAAATCGGACGAAGTTAATTTTTCCAATGAGCTTTTAAGTATTCAACTTTAAAATCCTCGGATTTTAGAATAAATTTGTATTTTTTTCGCAACTCGTAAATATCGTAGATATCATTTTCCCGCCCTTCTATTTCGTAATGTTTGCTCAATTCATACATTTCTATTTACTTGAGAAAATCTTCTTAATTCAAAATAATTTTATTTGCAGCTTAAAACTTTTTTATGTTCCATTTAATCAAGCCTAACTACACTCGTTTATCTTATATTTCATCCTTAAGATCAAAGGAGATACGCTGCTGCTCCCGTGGGAAATGTACTTGGTATGATATTATCAGTCCCAAAAGTTATGTGGGAGGGAAACAATGATTAAAAAGTCTACTGTGCCGCAAAAAAAGGACTCGTTTCACAGAATTTTTCAATCGCGAATCTTTTACCGTCTGAAGCGGAGGGAAATCTTGAAAACTTGTTAAGAAGTTGTTATCATTTTCAAATTGTCTTCAGAACTTCTGGTGAAATATTCCTGCGGAAAATTGTATGACAGCGGCTAAAAAGTAGATGGGGTTTTGAATAACTTGATGAAATTTAGATCGGATGCGTGATGTTCTTTTCTTTTCATCGTTTTCAGGGTGGCAGAAAATTGTGATTTGTGCTGAATGTAAAGCAGATGGTGATTACTAATTACATTCGCTGCGGTTGAAACTTTTCAGTTTAGAAGTAAAAATTTAATAGATATGTAGTTAAATAACATTCACTGCTGTCTTGAATGACTTGTGATTTATGAGCTGTGAGATTTTTCAGCAGTGGTTAGCTTTTATGTGTGTACAAATTTCTACCCTTCTTTAGTCACCTTGGAAACATAGGGCTACGAAAACTTTGCATCTGACCGTGTTCTCGGTCATTCTTTTTATATTAGTTGGGCTTCTCCATTTTCATGTATTTCCTTCCTAGATCTTCTTAAAGCATTTTTTCAGATTTTATTCCTTGAATAAGTGCTTACCTCATTCAGTTCAGTTCCCACTCTATTTCAGCCTACACTAAATGTGGTTGGTTTTTGATACATAGTTGCACACAGAACTTTGTTCGTGATTTGTCCTGTCTGCATATAATCTCCGAAACTTTTGACTAAGTTTATAAGAGCATACAGTATCAGTTCGAACTTTATACGTCATCGGTAACCAATTACTTTTTAGTTGGATTATCACAGGGTTAAGGTATCGGTGGTGGTGGTGGGGGGGGGGGGGGGGATGTGGCTTAAATGGAATGGATAGAATTGCAGATTCTTGGGAAAGAATTTCTTGTTTTCTTAGTCTGTCGTTTGTTGTGTTCCTGACGTTGAAATCTAAAATGATGAAATTCGTATGTTTGTGTAGACATTAAAGCTCTGCGGGTCTGAGTTTATGTTTGTGTAGACATTAAAGTTCTGTGGGTCTGAGTTTGATCTTCATAAATTTAAATGTTTTAATGTGCGTGTGATGTTACCCATTGGGATGAAAAACCAGCACTACTGAAAGGAGCACAATTTAAGTGCTTCCCTAGCCATTATTTGGCAGCTCTTTAGAAGAATATTCACTGATCTATTCAGAAAAATAAGCAAAGACTCGTTTCTATAGCCACTACTTGGAAGCAAGATAGAAAATTATTTGACGAACCCCTGCAACATTGGATGAGCTCATCTAATTTTTTATGTATGTAAATTATGGTTTTTTGCACTATTGTACGAAGTAACGCATTTTTAATTTTCACTGTGAGCTTCAAAGTGCTGAAGTTCTTGTTATAAAGTGTGAATAAAATTAAGAATATTGGGTTATTTAATCAATTTTATAAAATTTAATACAACAAATAATCATAAGCAAGCGTAACCACCTTATTAATGTTCTCAGGACTCCTCTTATGAGCTTAAGAAAGAAGTACTGCGATGATTATTCAAAAAGCTCATTGCAGCTTTTGAAAGCAACCTTAATAAAACTTCTTCGGCCATCACTTAGCATGCCTCCTAGAGCGCTTCATAAGAACAGCATTGAATCGCTTGCTCCTGTGGACATGTCTATGTTAAAAACCAATAGACTGGGATAGGAAAAGGCAGCGCTGAGAGCTTCCAAGGAAGCGCTCAAGAAGTTCCTTAGAGCGCTGTTTTCCCAGTGGGTATACTCGCTGGTTTGGAGTTCATTAAAAATTGTAGGTTGATGTAATTGTTAAGAGGAGGAGAAAATTCTGCCACAACACATTCAAGATAGGTGAGAAAAGAAAAAAATAATTAGGGCTCCAAATGCACATTTTAAATTAATTGTTTTGCTATTCATCAATGGGTGCATCCCTGAAAATTCAAAAAGCCTATAGTATCATCAACTCTAATTCCGTAGATTGTGGTAATACATATGTATACGGAGTGACTCTCTCTCTCTCTCTCTCTCTTGCTTAGAGACGAATTAAGCTAATTTTTTTTCCTAAAGCAAAACGAAAAGCAAAGCTTAGACCAATCAATCTTACTTAATTTTATCTGAAATGCTTTAAACAGCTTTTCCGTATACTTTCACATGAATTTACAAAGGTAGGGATATGGAAATCCCAATATACTTACCTACAGGAAGAGAAGGATAGTAGAAATTATGGTAATGTAAACTGATTGGTCCCACTAAAAAATGTCTCAAGAAATTCTTGACTGTACAATATATGGAATTATGAAATCGTTAAATCATATACAATAGCGACTATCTACCCAAAATAACCTGAAGTGAGAACTCTGTGTTTTTATTCTAATTAGAGAGTGAAGATATAATGGATAGAGCACAATGTTATACAATCAAATGGTGGTCTAGCAATTAATTCTGCAAAGACTTAATTTTCCCAGGCTGGAAAACATAGGGTTTTTATGTAGATTTCAAGCTTAATTGTGGCAATAACGTCGAGATGGAGGAGCACACTAAAAACCAATCCATAGCATTCGATACCCATATATTTTTTTTTTGGAAACTAAGACAGATTATTCCAACAAAGCCTGCCTCTTGAATTATTGTGTTCCTTGCGAAAATTTGTAAGAAGTTAGTGAACACAATGAAAGTCGTGAATTTATACTAATTATTAATAATTCCGAAAAAGTGTGATTGTATTCACTACAAGAAGAAAACGCAAGTCATTAAAAAAGAGAATCCCTGAAGGGTGAAAGTCAAACATGAAGGAAAATGAGTATTATCTTCATATGAGGAACGAGGGGATCTTTTAAGGAATATGACATTTCTCTTCTAAAGATCTTGTGACGGAGATGTTTTTAACTACGTTATTTCCTTTCGTTAATTATTATTTAAAACTTAACGTTTTCTATATAATATATCGAAGAATTTGGGTGGATAAGTAATCGTTATATCCTTGTTCTGTTTTTTACCAAACGTAAAGGGTGTTTTTTTAAACCCGATAGATTATTAATTGTGGAAAAAAAAAATGCAACAGTACTTTTTTTATGACTAATTCATGGAATTAATATTTAAAAAAGGCTTTGGGCATGTCGTCACCATGCATTCTATTTGCTCAAATTTGGGTCTGTTTTTCGAGCAATATCAGCTGTATAACATGAATACTGCCACCAATATTGGCTTCCAAGCCGTGCATTGTTGCTGATTTATTGGTATAAACATAAAAAGTGACTTCACGTTACCTCATAGGAAATAATCTCGAATTCACATTATCACCAAGTCCCATAATGATTTCCATTGATCGAAATGCGAGTTCTGGCTTCATAAAAAAATAAGTATCAATGAGCGTGCAAACCGCATTAAACGGCGAGTTTCTCTGAATGTAATTGGGTCTTTTAGTCTCTTCTAAATTGGTCTCACTTCAGCAGTGACAATTTTGATAATAAGCCTAAAGTTTTGAGTTAAAATAACAGGTCAACTTGCAACTGCTAGGAGAGCCCAATTAGCAAATGAACGACGTCTTGTACGGCAAAGGTATACTAAAAGAGAGATCTCAATACACCTTCATTTACCAGCGTGTAAAAAACAACAGTAAACCACTTGTTATAGTCGTAGCGTATTGCATATAGCAATATGCTACCTGAAATACTGCAGCGTGTAAGCCGGCTGCTGTCAAACATAGTATATGAACGCACCCCGACCGAGAGAAGTGCGTTTCCTCAAGCTCGGTGTGACATGTTGACGTGAAAGAAAGGAAGAAGACAATCATCGCTGTCCCGTCAAATATTCCTCACCGTGTACAAGTGAAGAGTGACCTCCAGAATTTTCGAAAAACATCGGCTAGGAATTAAACCCTGTACCAGGAGAAAATTCGAAAAAAATCCGGCGAAATTCCAGCGGCAGCAAAGTCGCCGCTTCTACGCTGTGAATAAAACATTTGCGAAATTAAAAGAGAAGTCTTAAAGTTAGAAGAAAAAACTTCGAATCATAATATCGGCAAAATTAAGAAGAGTAAACATATAGTAGGCAAGGTTTCGTGCTTAATGTACATCATATTTCAAGCACATATATATATTGAACTCAAGCAAATGCATAGAAGGACTCTCCAAATATAGTCACGTAATTTAGCAAACGAAAGTAGCGAAAGTAATGTCGACTTATACTAATACGTCAGGCCAAAATTTAAATAATCATAGCCTAGAGCCACAACTTAGGTTCAAATGGATTACTAGAAAGAATTAATTAAAGAATTTTTAGTTAATCAAGAAAGAATTAGATTAGCGGGGAAGCTAGTGAAGAAAGGAATTTATTTAAAGCCAAGTGGTTAAGAGTATGGAAAGTTGATTAAGGACAATCACACATTTTTGAAATAATTCTAAGTGATTTAATACCGAGCATTGTTTTTATATAAAGTTGAAAGTCTTGTATTCTTAAGAAACCTTTCATAGACCAGGAATATCAACTTCCAGTGGGAAGGATATTACACATAGATCCCAAGGAGAACAGATAGTATATTGTAAACGGCGATGCGATCCGAACGATGTCAACCTGCTGTGTTTTCAATTTTTTTGTAATTTGTCTTAGAACAGACAGAACAAGACCTAATTCGTTACATGACCAAAGGAATTGTTAGACAATCATAACTTTATTCAGTTTTCAGCATTCTTGAGTCGCATAAACAACTCTAAGGAGCTCCTTCGAGGGACTGACGACACGTGAGTAAGTTTCTTATTATATTGAAGTAAAAGCATAACTTTTTAAATCCTTAATTGTTTTGGTTCACACTTTGATTGACCTCTACAGTTTCTTAAACGTTTGTTTGGGCACGGCCCGAAGAAGGCAATTAGTGTCACTTCTGTCCGGTCGGCAGTGAAATTCTATATGTTTAACGGCTATCAGGACACAATGTCATTTTGACAAAAGTGTAAGAGAGTGGTAGCGTTCCGATTTCGGATCCCTCGTAGTAAATTTAGCCTTCTATATGATTACTGTAAATACTTGGTATGTGATTTATAAATAGTAATTGGATTGTCAAGAAATAAAAAGGAGGAAATGTAGTCACTCTCAGCTTCCGGTAATTTTTGAAAGAATACGAACTATAGTCTAGTATTAGTCAAAAAGTCTTTAATAGTTGTCACACGCCAAATGATCGAAAATTATTAAATTATCTTTTATAACGTAATGGAGTGCTAACGCTTTTCTTATTTCTCCTTCACTCTCCTGGAGCCCTCTCATATGAAGGTCGTCTAGGCTCGCCTAGTCTCTCTCTCTTTACAGGTCAATTAGGGACTTTGAAAAAATCTTGCCCTCAGAGTCAGATGGGAGGATGGGGCATGCAAAGAAGGCAGAACATCTGCGCCTTTAACTGAATATGGGTAAGTGACGTAAGGGTCCCTTCAGGACCGAATGTGTGCCGGCATTTTGTTTGTAGGCACGATGATTTTTTTTTGATTATGGCTGACGGAAGCGGCAGGTTTTTCATGGAACCTCCCCACACTCTCCGCCAATAAGCCGAGGCGAGCTAGCGTGTCGCCCTGCAGTCAACGCTGTCCGTCGAGTGATCTGTCAGCTCATGCTGGCAGACTGGACTTAACGTCTGAAAGCCAATCACTCACTATAGTTCCATAACACACTACACCCTTATTCGCCAGTGTGTAAAAAACAACATGCTTGGTTATTGAAAAAAGTAAAAATTTCTCTTTTAGAAAAAAAAAAATCAAGTATACTTCTCAAGTATATTCACTCTTTCTTTCAAAATTTGGATTAATTTTATTTTTTCACATGACGCCTACTTTGATGAGTCATCTCTTTCTATTGAACAGCTGTTCAAGAGATATCTCTTATTAGTATACGCCCGCCGGTCTTGTGGCTTTAATTCCTGCGCTAACTGGATTTTATACGCGTGTAGACCAAGTTCTTTCCGCAACATTATCTATAGTTCCAGCTACTATGACCGATGACGAATCCATAAGTTTTGATCCTCTTGAATCCTTTCATTTACAGCAACAATTTTTGCTTCAGTACGCATATTATGTTGACGTGTTGGTAGTATTACTTTGCATCCAACAAAGAGTGTGTGGTACGAAGTATATTCACAGTTCGACGGATCTCCGCGAATCGATAACCGATTTTCAAAGTAAATTTGGATAATTCTTGACTACTCCTTAAACGTGAATCTATTCATGACTATTTGTTAGACTAGACTGAACATAAATATCAAAAGTAGATGTTAGAATGACGACTGAGATTTGCAGTTACTCGTACCGGAAGTTCTATCTAAGGTAAAAAAACAGACCCATTATTTCGTAGAATCATTTCAGGGTCATTATTTGAGAATATATCCAAGCAATTTCATTGCTAATTTTATCGCCCATCTCACACACCGTTTCGAAATGAAATTTGTGTTTAACGAAATGTGTCAACTAAAAATTAAATATATGACAAAACGAGGAACATTTTGAAATCCATTTTCGACTGTTTACTAATATTTCAAATTATTCTATATGAATGCAAAAACAACCTTTCTAAGCAAGGTAATCAGGTTTTCGATAATATGTTTGCAATCCCACTTAAATATACCCAAACAAAAAAAAAACAAAAAGTGCCAAGTGCTCCCCATTTTACAATATGTTCATCATAATTTTCAGATTATAAAAAAAAAAAAAAATGAGAGAATTTCAGAATTTAAGCATCTCTTTCGAAAGCATTAGAAATAGATATCACTTTTCTCAATTTAAAAAAAATAAAAAAATGTTTGTAAGCTGCCAATTGTTTTTGCCCAGGCAGAGCTCAAGAATCTTAGGGTGGTTTTTCCGTCCTCACATTCATCCACCATCTACAATCTGCAGTATCCAATTTTCCAGTTCATTAAATCTATAAAATCTCTCAATAGATTAGCACATTACTTAACAGAGTCTTTCTCAATCCCCAAACATCTAACCAGTGCGTATATAAAGGAAGATTCTAAGGATACTGACTACATCGAATAGCTATGACATTTTCACTCGTGGATAAAATCAATTTACTTTGGGTAACGTAAAAAAATTGCTATCTAAACTGCTATTGAGTCAAGGAACAAAGAAAAATGCTCCACACCATTACCATCCTTCTGATTCATACAATTTCCTTTTAGTGTATACCGTTTTTTAGCACTAAGATGCAGGGATGTCCTGCTGAAATTGATTTTACGCTTATCAGGAGTAAATGATGTGCACTTTAATCTTTAAGCTTTGGAAAAAAGCGTTCTCGGTTTTTCAATTTTTATATTCTCCTGGATGAGGTGAAAGGAAGTTTTTTTTTAGATTTTACAGACTTTACAATGTTAAAATAAAATTTGAATTTAAAACGTTACACTTAGCAACGAGTAAGTTGCAAATTGCTATAATGCATGGAGATACTTATTGGAGACTCCCTTTTATACCCTAGATGATGAAATCATAGGGTATACGAAGTATGTCATTCTGTTTGTAACGCATAGGAATAATGCTGCTAGCAAAATATACTGAATATCCACACATAATATTAATAATTATTTTGATTTTTGTGTGTCCGTCTGTTCGTTTGTCCATCCAGTTGTCCGGTGTGCGCGATAACTCGAGAACGCGTTTATTTAGACAGCTGAAATTTTGCACATGGTCTTAAAAAAAAAAAAAAAACATAATTTTAAAATTTTCTTCGTGGGGTTGTTTATGGGGTTGTGTGCCATAGAGAGCACACAACACTGCGTTTTTAAAGGAAAAGTTCGTTGAAGGCAGAAATTAATATAATCGTTTGTAATAGAAATTTTATTATACTTTGTTTAAGATAGAGATTAATAAAATATTCGTTTTTAATAGTAAAGGGTTTTCCAATAAAAGGTGTTATTTTGGCGTAGATCTTCTTTTTCACCTGGCCCCAAAGGAAGAAGTCGCAAGGTGTTAAGTCACAAGATCTCGGTGGCCAATTGTGATCACCTCTTCGAGAGATAATACGGTCCGGCATTCGTTTCTAATAGGTATCTTTAATTCCCATGATAAGCTTGTAAATGCTTTTTTAATTATTTTTATTACTTTTTCACGACGTTTGAAAATCGTAGGTGAGAAAATGCAAAAAAGTTTTGATTCAATGCTATACAATATGCATGTACATAAAATAAAATGAATGTGAATGTGCCCATCTTAAGATAGTAATTTTAACCAAGCAAACATTATGGCGATAAATTGTTGGGGCGATAAAAACGACAATAAAAATTGTGCTGCCCTTTTATTGCCATGGCGATGTTTTGGCGATAGCTGGCGAATTCAAGTCAATTGGATTCTTGGAAACATTACGATTGGGTTATGATATGCTTCCTTATTGCATTTTTATTGCCTAGATCACTGGTATTAGATGTGGTGTGAGCGATGTCTATACAGGGTGTTTCCGTCTGGGTGGTCCATTGAGGTGGATGTGATAGTACTAATTTAGACAAAAAAAAAATTTTAGGTCTGGGTGAGGAGTGGAGTTCACATCAACCATTCGGGAGACACAGGGTGATTAAAAAATTATGCTAGTCTATCATAAAATATCTTGTATCTTAAAAAGTACAGGGTGTACGGTTACCGCCTAAAGCTGATTATACGTAAAACTTCATGGCCTTCTCAATGATTGCTTAACCAACCCTGTAGGTACTCCTTTTCTCTTAGTATTGTGGTCTGAAAAAATGTTGAATTTTTTTACTTTAAACTCTATTTTGTTTTTCGCAAAGAGGTCGTTAACATTACTTTTTTATAAAAACTGAAAACTGTGGGCTTTCCTCTTTATTTTTATTTATTAAACCTTTTTTGATATCTGTAGCCGTTAAAGAGTTATTAGTTCATAATCTATTCAGGTCATACCGAAATTAGATGATTTATTTATTTTTTTTAAATTACGTTTTTCAGTCACTAAGGGAACAAATTATCTTTGAAATGGTGATGGGTGTAATAAATCATAATAAATAATATAATAATAATAAAGGCGATGAAGTTGAAGCTTTAGACAGTAAACGTACAGCCTGTACTTTTTAAGATACAGGATGTTCTGTGAAAGACTAGCATAATTGTTAATCACCCTGTATCTCCCAAACGGTTGATTGCCATACAATTTTTTGTTAGGTTAGTACTATCACCTCCTGCTCTATGAATCACCTAGACGGAAACACCCTGTATAAACTACTTTAAAAAAAATTGCCGTTATCGATAGTATTTTAATACAATTCTATGGGAAATTACCTCATTTGGAGTTGATATTGCTTCAAGTATGATAGAGTAGAAAAGCAATGAAAGCAGAAAAATTGCAAACCCAAATATATAAGACTATTTATAACCATAACCAATTAACCACCGGGAAGAAAACATAGCTTTTATGCGATAAAATGGCGATTGAACAACAAACACAAGGAAATATGAATATTTATCGCCAAGGCGATCATCAAATGACTCGCTAACACGCTTCATATGCGATGCAACATTTACCCCCGTCAAGTTAAACGTAAGTGATAAAAATGCATTATTGCCGGCAACAAAAATGCTCATTGTAGCAATAAGAAATCATAAGAAAGCAATCCGTAGGCCAATCGTAATCTTTCCTAGCTAGCGGCCGAGAATAATTTTATGTATACTAAAGGGTTTTCCAATAAGAGGTGTTATTTTAATTAGCCCGCTATTTCGGTAGATGTCACTTTTGGAGCTGTCATTTTTTGACATTGGACAAGTAGAAACTACGCCATTAATAAAAATGGAATAATAAACGATTCAACAACGCATTGAAATTATTAAAATTCACTATAAAAATGGTGAAAATGTGGCAGAGACGGTTCGTAAAACTCGAACATTTTTGGGTCGTCGTGAAGCACCTTGTCGGACCACAATACAGAAATTGGTAGAAAACTTCAAGCTGTCGGGACAAGTTAGTGATGTGAAGAATAAAACCCGTGCACGTCGCTCAACAACAGCCGAGAATATTGTTGCTGTAGCCGAAAGTGTTGAAAAAAACCCACGTTTGTCCATTCCTCGTCGTTCTTTGGAATTAGGCATTCCACAAACGTCATTACACCGTATTTTGAATAAAGATTTGGGTCTTAAGGCTTATAAAGTTCAGCTAACACAAGAACTCAAGCCGGCCAATCATCAACAACGTCGAGTCTTTGCTGATTGGGTCCTTGAAATGCATGAAAATGATCCGGAATTCCATCGGAAACTCATCTTGAGTGATGAGGCCCATTTCTACCTCGGTGGCTTCGTCAACAAGCAAAATTGACGCATCTGGGGCTCGGAAAACCCAAGAGTTATTGTTGAAAAGCCTCTCTATCCTCAACGTGTGACTGTTTGGTGCGGTTTATGGTCCCGCGGGGTCATTGGACCTTACTTTATCGAAAATGAGGCTGGAGCAACAGTTACGGTGAACGGATTGCGCTATCGACAGATGATTAATGATTTTTTATGGCCGGAATTGGATGGTACTGATCTGGACAACGTTTACTTTCAACAAGACGGCGCTACGTGCCATACAAGCAACGAAACCATTGATCTTTTACGGGAAAAGTTTCCGGACCGTGTTATCTCTCGAAGAGGTGATCACAATTGGCCACCGAGATCTTGTGACTTAACACCTTGCGACTTCTTCCTTTGGGGCCACGTGAAAGAGAAGGTCTACGCCAACAGCCCAGCGTCGATTCAAGACCTCAAAGATGGAATACGTGAGACTATCGAGGACATAGGGCAGCCATTTTGCGATTTGGTTATGGAAAATTTCATGAAAAGGATATGGTCCTGTAGGCGTGGTCGTGGTGGTCGTTTGGCTGATGTTATTTTCCATTATTAACAGCATACCTTCCTCTTTATAATGAAATAAAGATCCGATCATTTATCTAAAAAATGGCATTTTCTTTGAATATCAAAATAACACCCCTTATTGGAAAACCCTTTATATGTACACACAATTAGATTTGAGGAAATTTCAGTGATATACGTATGTATAGTGTACATACGAAACAGAAAAAGAAGAACAAACTGTATGTAGGTAAGTATGCATATCGTGAGATAGAATGTGTGTCTGCTAATAAAATGCAATTTATGCTTAATTGAATTTTATTATAATGCGAAATGGTGAGTTTTAAATGACATTAAAATTGAATTTAAATATTTGTCATTTTCAGGGTCATTTCTGTGATACCGTTTTGGACAATATATTGATGTATTGGCAACTGAGTCACAACAGTTGCCATACAAAAATTTCGTGTTTCACTATAAACATATTTGGACACTGCCTTATAGCGCATAAACGTAGAGAGCTGAAATTTTGTTTTTCATAAAAATAGTAAATATAATTTCAACAATGGGCGAAATCGAGCGTCCCCTATTTGGTGTTACCATATAAAAGCTTAGGTTGTTTTTTTTTGAAAACGTTCCTAAAAATTTTTATTATACAGAAAAGTTCTTCAGAATATGAAATTTTAATTTCACTGTTTTCATGGTTATTTGCTTATAGAGTGACCTTTTACAGTTTTGATGTAATTTGTTTATTTGACATAAATTGTTTTCATCATACATATGATGATTGATTGAGTCATTTGACTCGCTATAGCATTTTTGTTTGTTTTCTTTAATTTGTTTTGCTTTATAAATTGCTGATTTCTATTTTTGTATGAATGTAATTAACTTGTATGTTATGAATATTGATAGATACTGTACATTGTTTCTCTCGAATTTCATAATTCGTAATGTATTCATATCTCATATTTCTTATTATGTTTTCATGCTATATTTGCTATGAGATATGATATTTTAATATTATGCATATTACATCATAATTCAATTTACCTTCATCTTTTGCATATCTGGTGACAAGTCTATGATTTTGAATTTGTCGCATCAGTAATTATGTATTTCGGGTTCAAATCAATACCATGACTATATGTGATTTTGCAAATTTCATATAAGAGCTCGTTATAATATATAATATAATATGTAGCAATAATTTTCGAAGTCATTATACAATATAGTAGTTGAAAAATTTCGACAATAATCATTCCATGAATGGTAAATAGGTGCCGCATTATTTCTGGTACAACTTTAAAAGAAATTGCTCTCCATTAACAATCTTTAAACTTTCAGGAATATGAATTTATTGAACGCTTTGTGGTCTCTAAAATCAAAATATTTCTTCATTTTCTTTGATTTTGCAGTTCACTTTATTAAATAAATCCGATAATTTTCAGGACAATTATATTTAACTTTGAAAACTATTTTTGATTTAGCAAAATATCTTCTTATTTTCATCTTCAAACTTTCAATCATGGTAATGATCATTTAAACTATTTTGAGGCAAACATACTTATTATTGTGTTATGTCGTAGATATTTGACGTAGCTCAGCACTTCACGAAAAATCTAGACACTTCATGAAAAGTACGCAGATAGTGTACCGGTTTTGACTTAGCTAATTTTTACATTAAGTGTCTGAAATTTTTAGTCAATTCGTGAAATGCTAAAAGCCTTCACGCCGATAGTGTAATACCACCCAATATAACCAAATACTAGGAGAGAGAGATGAGTGGTGAAGGGGGAGGCCTTTAGCATTTCACGAATAGACTAAAAATTTCAGACCCATAATGTAATAAGTATCTAAGTCAAAACCGGTACACTATCTGCCTACTTTTCATGAAGTGTCTAGACTTTTTGTGAAATGTTGAGTTACGTCAAATGTTTACGACATATACATTTTGAGTGTAAAGAGGTTTTGCATGGAGCTTTCTTCACAGCAGCAATATGTAACATTATTATAATCTCTTTCGAAAATAATATGCATAGGCATGGCTCACAAGCTTGATTCCACCTTTATTGCCTTTCACTGTTTCAGAAATGTTTTCCATTGCAATAATTACAATTAACACAAATTAATTGAATTTTGAAATTCTAGCTCCTAAATTCCTACCAAGAATACTGGCAGGTGGCAGACTGTTATATAATAATGTGGTAGCAAGGCAACTGGGTAATAATTAGCAAACCAGATAATTGAAATAACTGAGAATAGGTGGAGAATTTAATAGCACAAATGAATTTACTTTCAATATTTTTGAGTATTTTTCAATATTCTTTTTCCAACATTTTTTTTCAACATTGTATCCCTTCAAAGTTTTTCCTTTCGATATATTTTAATTCAATATAATCTTTTTGGAGTTTTATTTTTCGAAATTTCTTTTTTCAGATATCTTTTTTCATAATTTTGGTTTTCTGTATTTCGTGGCAGAACCAAAAAAGAATATCTCAAAAATTAAATTGACTATATGTATTTGCATTATTTATTTTGATAGCTAAGGTCCATACTTTTTACAAAGTATCCAATTCTTTTTATTAATAAATACATTTGTGCTGTGTGGATAGAGGCGATTGAATCTTTTTAATATGACACCTCAATCATTAAAATTGGAGCAGTCAGTCCTCAGGAAGGAATCTTCCGAAAATTCGGTTTCTCACAAAATTTGCCCGAAATTCAAAAAATCTGTAAACTTCAAATGAAAATCGTCGAGCATCGATGGGAAAATCCGTCAAATTAAAAGCGTTCAGTTTAGCGTGATATCGCTGCATTATTTTAATTGCCTATTACCAGCACCCTATCTAGTCTACAATTTATCTCAAGAGCTTACTTACTGTAATAATTATATATATGCCAATTCATTTATAGACGGTAATGGGTGTAAAATTACATGCGGTAAGCTTCTTTAAGCGTTATACATAGCAACGCCTTAATATCTCTTCTAAGGAAGTCTAAAACTAAATTTACATACACAACCATAAGTATGCTATCTGCGATGATACCCCGACAGCAATAAGGAAACGATTCACTTCCGCACACATGTTGATTGCGACCATGTGAGCGATACATAAGTAGTAGACATAAATAAGTCGATATGATATACTTAGGTAAGGAAGGCATCTATCGTTAAGAGATACTTCATTTCTTCACGCGAAATAAGCAGATTTTTATGTTGCTTTGCATACGTAAATATGCTTGTGTCTCTGGAGAAGGTTTTTGCTTTCAATAAAAGAACAGAAAAAAATACTGAGAAATTTCCATATTACGTGATGTAAGACGGCGAATATGAGAGGTTTAAATGTCACATGTTTATGGTGATATATATTTTTAGCAGTTTTATGATAAAATATGAGAAGTAATAAAGAAACCACCATAAAATATGAGCCGTGCTGTTTTTTTTTTATAGAAACATTTTATTTGTTGTGACGAGTTTCTAGGTAGCTATAGAATTGCGAAAAGTTGATTTACTCAAAAGAAACATTTTACGTAGAATAGAATTTAAGGATAATAGTTAACAGATTATTTATCCTTTTGAGTATATTAATGTACATCTAAAAATGTGAGTTAATGTATCCATCTTTTAAAATCTTTGATTGTATGTGCTCCCATTCCATGTGAGGCCTTGACCTACTTTTTTCAAATATATTTCTCTAAGTTACTATGCATCTGATAACCTACAACTAAACATGTACCTACTAAAACTTCATCTCTGTCTAGGACTGTAGTTAAAACTAGGTAAATGCCGAATTCAAACTGCAAAATGGAGCAAGGTGGAGCAGAGTGATCTTTGCGACCAGAACGAAGGTGTTGACAGTGCAACACAGAGTGAATTTCGAATTTTGAAATTAACATAACAAAATGCCATAACAACGTCAAATCGAGAAACTTGCAAGCAACTGTCGTTATCAAAATAGGAAATTCGAGGAAGGATATATTTGGTAGCACGATCTGATTGCTTTGAAACTAGATAAAAATTAATGTACGTTTTTTGGTTTTTAAATCATGAAGTTTTTAAAAATTACCTCTTGTTTTATTACTAGCATTCATATAAAAATTAAATCAGGAAATAACATGAAAACATGTCAGTATCAAGGGTCGTAACAATTATGGAACTTTTTTAATCTCTTCTAGTTTATCGGTTATACTGGAACCTTTTCACATAAATCTGCGATCATAACTTTTCCATTTGGAAGTTATAAATTAGAGTTCTAAATAATAAGTGCTCCTCTCCTCCGAAAACTTTTATCTCCCAAAAATTAAATATTCCTCTTATAAATGGAGACATATCAAATAAAGAAGAATAAGTAAATCTTCTTTTCCTTATTTTATTCTAGGCTCCGTTTTGACAAAGTTCATCTTTTCACTGCCGGGATTTCAATTTTGGTACTTAGATACAGTACAATCAATAACAAATAGTGAAAATTCAAATTTTGTTGTCACTAATAGTAGGAAATTTTCAAACTGTGTTATTAGTTTATAAAATAATTTGTGTCAAAAATTTATAAAACAATGTATAAGGTCTATTAATAAAAATGTGGAAGTTTGAAAATTTCCTACTATTAGTGACAAATTTTCTCTTTTTAAATTTCACTATTTTTTATTGATTGTACTGTATCTTGTTAGGTACCAAAACTGAAATCCCGGCAGTGAAAATATGAAATTTCACGTAATCATAGTACACTAAAGTTGCAATACATGCATACGAATGCATGCATGTATAGAAATTTGAATAAAACTACTTACGTATACCTCAAATAAAAGTGTCTATCCTTATTGCCGGTATTATTCATAAATGAAGTATACCGTTGTTTCTAAGAATATAAAATCTGCCGAGTTTCAGTTGGAGTGATGTAATGTATTGTGAAGAGTGATTGCCAAATATATTATACATAATTAGTTTAGTCTGAAAAGTTAAAAAAAATTATGGGTCGTAAAACAAACCTTGTCATAAGAAAAAATTTTAATTTTGATAGTTATTCAAATCAAATTGAATGTAAGAAGTGTTCCACGAAATTATCAGGATCGCATTTAACCAACACTTTCAAGCTCAGCATAGTCAACTTCACGAGCAATTGCTTCAGGAGGATGAAACCGCAAGTACGTCTCCAAAAACTAAACGTCAAATAATAAAGATTGAAATGACTAAGGAGAAGATTATTGATTCTTGTGTGAAATTAGTGACGAAAGACTGGCCTTTCAAATTATCGGACTCGGAAACTTTTCTAGGAATTGTGTACCCAATTTGTAATGCTTTAAATATGGAAGCAATTAGCTCACGTAATATAAGTCTGTTCATAATAACAAAATCTGTAAATATTAGAAACGATATCAAAGGATTATGCAAAGGCGAATTGTTGACGCTCACAATCGATATTGCAACTCATTTGCATCGGTTTATATTGGGAATTAACATCCAATTCTTGAAATCCAAGGAAGTAGTAACAAAAACTTTAGCCATGAATGAAATCAAAGTCAGTCATACCCCCACAAATTTAAAAGAAATAATTTTAAGTGTGCGCTTGCTGAATATGATATTAACATAAATCAATTATACATCGTTACAACCGATAATGGAAAAAATATTATTAAAACTGTCCAATTTATACGTGGTGAACCTAACAACCTTCCCGTTGATGAGTGGGATATTGATATGGAGTTATTAGGGGGTATTAGTTTTGGTTCTGTAAAATCTGTACGTTGTGCAGCAGATAGTCTTCAGTTACTAGTGCACGATTTATTTAAGAATACAGAAATTAAAGATGTCGATGTTCGTACCTTCGATCCTGTCAAATCAACCACTTTGAAGCTAAAGAACAGCCAGTTACTCTTCCGTAATTTTTTCATAGGCTGGATGGCGCTCAAATTAACTATTGAAAGTATGGTGGGGGCCTTGCTATAAAACTTAAGGAACCATTGAAATTAAGAGAGACTAACAATGAGGCTATACTTTCAGCAATTTTCTTAGATAAGTGAATTAGTCTGCTTCTAAATAACGAGCAGAAAGAATCAGCAAGAAGTCATTTAAAGAAAGTTATTTTCTCAATGATATCACTTAATAAAGAGCAAGTAATAGTAGTAGTTGCTCTGAATTAGGTACTTTGTTCTTATTTGTTTTAAAATAAAGTCTGTTCATTACTATTAGTTTTTAATAAAAAAAAAAAAAAAAAGAACCATGTCAGAAGTGTGAATAAAAGTTCCATAAATATCCCTCATAATTAATACTTTCTTTTCTTAATCCTTTTTTGAGACCCTTGAAAGTAACTGAGAGAAAAAATATTAAATGTTTCAAAGTTATCTCTTCTAAAGAAACTTTTATGGATAAATCTGCTCTTGCTTATATAAGTTCTTTGAAATCTTGCACAGAAAATTTGTATTTGTAGTTAAAAATATATATTTTTATACATACTCAAAATATTAGAAAATCGCATGATCGAGCGAGAGATTCGAGTACCAACAATTCTGATTTGGTAGACATAATGCTTTTGTATATATGTATATGAAATTGGGTCTAGACTTGTATCTATATGAAATTGGGTCTAGAGCACGGAATTTAGAAATCAAGAAATCAGAAATGCAGATCTGTATTCCATTATAATCATAATTTTGAGTATTCTCAACACAATGAATGATGCTTAAAGAAGAAAAATGGACAAAATGTGTAATAAATGCAACGCAAAAAAATGAGCTGACGAACTAAACCGAATGTGTTGCTTGAGGTTCTGACCCATCATAGACAAATACGGATTTTTTATTAAGTAATAATCACTATAGGTACATTTTTAAAATAATATCAAACCATATAATATTCTATTTTCGGCACGAATGAGATAAGAGAAAAAAATTAATTCATTCTTATGTTCAACTTGCAAGGCCAAGTCTACCATCTTTTTGGGAATTTTACTCCTTTCTGAAGGCAGTAGTTCTCAATATTTAGAAAATTTATTTTGTTTTATTGCTTTACTATTACCATCCGAGCGAAGTCGGGGTGGGTCGCTAGTAGGTATATTTACTCAGGCATGAAAAACCAATCTTTTGAAGCGTCACTGAAAAATGAAGGACACATAAAAGTAAGTGGGTATTAAATAAAATAAGCTTTATATTCTCTTCATTTGCATTTTATTGGAGCATCTATGTATTCCGACAAAAGGATCACTCAGGGTGTTATATGTATTTTCACCCTTCATAGTCAGTCCTACCTATCTAATTAAAGAAATTAATATGCATTTCATGAGTCAATTAAATTTTGCGAATCTGAAATATGTTATGCTTGGGCATTTATGGTTTATTCATTAACATAAAATTTCCATATACAGCGAGTGCCATATAAACCAACAAACTCAATATCAGAGCCTCCTGGATAGATTTAGTAAATTTCACGTGGAAGGAAAGAAAATAATATATACAAGGTCTTGAGCCTACAAATGTGTACAGCTTTGTAACACATGGATAGACTAGGTCGCATAAGTAATTTCTTGGAATGGGGTGTCGTATGTCAGCTGCGAGAAATGGTGAATAATAATTTCTATGTACATGAACGGAATTCGTTTTTACGGTGGAAACATTTACATCATCCTGCTACCTTGGTTGTCAGAATTCATAACTTACTATGATATGTAAATGAACTGTGTACGCTGAAAGCCTGAAAATAGAATGGCGTGAAATAATGTCGTCTTGTAATTTGATAGAATAGACTTTCGAAAATGCTGGGAGTAAATTAATTAATGAACGGGAATGTAGTTGCAGCATGGAAGTAAGTTATTACAGAAATAAGTTTTTTGATGAAGAATCTACCTTATCTACATGACTTTTCATTGTCATACCTTAGTTATTTCCATTTTTTGTTTTCTGATCAATGCCGAAAAAAAGGCCGCGATGTAACAATTGTTGGTGCATAACGACCAAGCATTAAATTTTTTACATTTACCAGAATATCTGAACATTTCTAAACTTATATAGGTAACAGTTAAATCGCCTACCTTTGACATAAAGAGCCATTACCTATCTAACCTTAGGACAGTTGGAGCGAATTAACGCAAACGTCAAGGGTAACAATATGGAGGTAGGAGACAAGATTTATTTGGGTTACATATATTTAATTAAGTTAATAAAAGTTCGAAAACTCAAATGAGGGATATTGAATTCATCAGTTCATTAAGCTTTCACAATCATCGTCTTTTTACTTGGGGCATACGCATAAATGCAAATTATTTCATTATTTCACAAAATTTATCGTCAGGTGTTTCAGGTGTTTTTTTATTCACACTTTGTATTTAATTATTCATTTGCACCTACAGACCTACATATATGTCCATATAGTTTATTCCCATAGTCAAACATAAAATATATTATTAAACAGGTGCACAAGTATCCATTATACATACTGCATCACATTGGTGGCCACCATTCCGTAAAATAACATTTGATCACCTAAAATCGCCCAAAGCTTACCTTTTCATTTGGGAGAGAACACACCACTATAAATAATTCTAATAACATTGATTTCGAAGTAGGGGAGACTGAGGCTAGAAGGCGCAGCAAACAGTATATCAAGAGGGTTTTACATGGTGTCATATGCCAGTTTCATTACAAAACCATCAATTTTAAAACGGTATCATTATAGTAATAAAAGTAGTTCAGAAAACGTGGAAATTATAAAATTATTAAATTATTAAGTTTCCCAAAAACAATTCTCTCTCTTGCTCCGAATTTGAAGTTTACATTCAAAATGTCAATAACCCCACCTATCTACCTACATATGTATTTATACGTTAAAATAAGTGAACTTTACTTTTACGTACCTAATTCGAATAGTTCGTTTCAAAAAAAAAAAAAAAAGATGTAGGTAATTAATAGGAAAATAAATTCCGAAAAGATCCAAAAATGCAAATGATGATTTCAAACGGAAAAGGAAATACATTGGAGAAAATCTGAATCCGCAAGGAAAGAAATGTAACATTCAGCAAAATAAAACAGTCAGAATTGACTATTTTCGCTTCTCATTAACAAGTTATTCATTTTGCTAAACTTAACTACAAATGGTAGAAAAACTGTAGAAATTTGTTGGTAAACAGTAGCTCTTAAGGATGTTTGAAAAAATAAATAAGTTTTACAAAACAACTATCAAAATAGCAGAATATGATGGATAGACAATCTTTCCTGAATCACTAATAAATTGTTAAATTCAACAATTTCATAGTCTGCTTTCCGAAAGCAATAGTAGATTGTTTCCTTTTTGGTTATTTCATAGCCATTTACGTGAAAATTTACTATATAATAGTCCAAGTTTAGTGTTTTTTTACTCTCTCTAAATCTGGAAAACGTATAATTTTTGATGCATATGAATACCCATATAGATATAAATACGAACAAGTAAAAAATTAATTTTGGTGTTTTACTATAATTACTATAAGTAACAAATTATTTACTAAGTATTTATTTATTTAATTTGACAAATACATCCTTTTTTTTTAATTAGAGCCAGGAGGACAGGAAACCCCACCCCAATCACGGAGGCCATAGCGGCCGATTGTGCTGTCCTGCTAGAAGCCCCTCACCAAAACTTTTCTGTCCTCCGCGCATCAGGTCTTGGTGAGGAAAGTATTTCAGCTCATCCACAGATAGAAGCGCAGACCCTAGAGTATCCAGTCAGTACTGAGCGAAGGCCAGACACACACAAAAAAGTGTTCGGTTGTCTCAGGCTCTCCCTCCAGACAGGACAGCCACTCAGGGCTATCAACAACTTCCATCCTTGTTAGATGAGTGTGAAGTGAGCTGTGGCCAGTTATGATGCCAACCATAGTTCTACATTGTTGGAGATATTCCCATTGGGCCCATCAAGAAACAACAGTTTTGTACACCTGCAGGTACTCAGATTCGTCCATCTCTGCTGATACTTCCTATGGACATCCGTTTTGATGAGGGACCCGATACTCGAGGTAGAAACGCCGACAGCGGGTTCCGGTCCGAGGAATGGAGAATCAGCTAAAAGGTCAGCCTTTCATTCCCCATGATTCCCATGTGACCAGGAACGCACTGAAGGGACACCTTTTTGTTGATATACAACTTATCCACAGACGACCTGCAATCCTCCAGTAACTTAGATTTAATCCTAGGACCACTTAGAGCTATCAATGTTGCTTGACTTGACTATCCGAAAGGATAGCAATGTCCTTCCCCTTGATTTGCATATCAAGGGCTAACTTCGCTGCCATTGAGATGGCGAAGACTTCAGCCTGGAGACAGTGGTGTGTCTACCAAGTGGGTACTTCATCCCATATCAGGCTCAGAAAAGTAGACACGCTCCTTCATTAGTGAGAGAGCCGTCGGTGGAAATTTTTAAAGCGAACCGCGGAAGGATCGATAAGGTACTTCCCTCAGTCCACGATTCCCTTATAGAAAACCTCACAGAGAAGCGACGCACAAAATGATGTTCAGATACCATCGCATCGCGTGGCATACTGGCCAGAGGGTTTTCGAAGTCCAGTCCATACGCTGCAGAGCAATGAGAAGAGCCAATCAAGCCGTCCTCCCAACTTCCCCATGAGCGTAATCTGCACACGGCCCTTTTGGCATCTGCTTGAATGACAAGATCCAGGGATGGCAGATTAAGTAGAACCTCGAGATGCAGCAGTAGCCCTAGATCGCATGGCGCCCGTAATTCCCAAGCAGGCTTGCCTTTGCAGGCCCGCCAGCTTCCGGATCGCAATCCCCACAAGCGTCCTCAGCCACCATACACAGGAGGCATATATAAGCATGGGTCTGACGGACGAGGTGTACATCCAGTGCACAACCCTCGGTCTCATGTCCCACGTGCAGCCAAAGCGAAGACCCTCGTAGCCGCATTGACAAATACATGTAGTGTTATTCCCAACTAAGAAATAATTAAAAGTAACTATTTTATATGTCGAATCCGTCAACAGATAAATTAACAATTTGTCTAGTTAAAAAGTAACTAAGGAACATAGTACTTATGTAGTCTCTATTTCAATCATAAAAATAGTTACAAAATAGTTGATTTTGACTAAGAATATATTTTTCTGAGTTTAGATTAATTCCAAATGTAAGTGGCTTTTGGCTGTGTTTGGCTACACATTCCCTTGAAACAGGGCATAGATTCAACTTTGACGATGCCATGATCATTGCCAATGAAAATAATAGAATAAAAAGAGAAACCAAAGAATCTTGCCACATATATATGAACAAACATAACTTAATCAATATACGACTAGCTACAGAGACCATCCACAAAGAATATCGCCAAATTCTCAATTCTTTAACCTCACATAACAATCACATTAACACCATACGCACTCAGCTCTCATCTCATCAGAACGACACACATTAACAAACAGCTATCAATAACAATAGCCCACTGATATTAATTGACGTCTTACTCCAAAAAAGCTCTTGTACTTCCATTTCTTGTCTATAAATCTAAGCCTTCCTGTCATACGTCAATCAGTCGTCTTCTATTTATTTATTCATTTGTTTTTTAAAAAAGAATTTTTCTAATTTTTTAGTGTTAAATTTTAATTGTCCATTGTTTTCTTTTAATAAGTGCTATTATATTTTAGTTTGTCACTTTCATAAGGTAATCTACATTGTTGTGAATACAAATTTGGTCTTGTTGTTTTAAATATATACTGCTTTGTAGCCCCAAGAAGAGGACCCATAAACCCAAGGGTCGAAACGTTGGGAAATAACAATAAATGCTGTTCTAAAACAACTACACTCCTTTTATTCTTTTAATTGGACATAGATCGGAGATCTTCCTAAAAAGAAATTTACATCTCATATCTGCCATTAATTCCAAAGAAAATGGAAATAAGGTTGCTTTAATTTCCTTTGATCTAATTAAGCACTTGCCAACATCAAATATTTCTACTTATGTCGCTCCAAAGGACTTTATAGATAGCCTGAAGGAATTTCTTCAATATGTCCCCAAGAAATATAAGATTATGTATCATGCATTTTTATTTTTACTCTCCGACAAACAGTCCCAGAAATATTTCCAAAAATCAAACTTGCAGAGTGGGGTAACCATCAGAAATTACTTACGCTACGGGTACTCAACTAGCTAGGGTATCATAAGAATTGGCCTTATATAGCATTCACACTAGGCCGAAATTACGTAATTCCGATGAAATCCTCGAAATAGGCTCAAAATTATGTAATTTCACATACATTTTTTTCAGCTCATTTCAACGTAATTTCTACAAAATTTTCATTGAAATTACGTACTTTGTGACGAACGCATTATAGCTATGATGACTGCTATCGTTTTGGTTTAAGAAGAAGGAAAATAGCAATGAACTGACAACGAAATTACGAAAAACATCGTGAAAACAGGGTCTCGTAATTTCTAAATTTTTGATCGAAATTACGTAATTTGAGGTCTAGGGAAGTAGAACTTAAATTTACGATTTTTTTAAAAAGATCGTGTGGAAAATTTCAAAACTCTAAGGAGGACAGGCAGAAAGATAAGCAGACAGATGTACCGACAACGTCAGTCTGTTTGTCGGACGGATGGACAGCGGTAGATGTAAAAGCTGGAATTAATTCGCAACTCGGAAGTGGATATTTAATCAATCATCCGACATAGTTTAGCATATAACTGTAAGAATGTATGACTACCACCAAATACAGTCAATTAGAATTCGTTATAATTACGCATTAAAAAGAACAAATTTTATATTACGAAAGCATCAAGGAATAGTATCTAATTCTTAAAAACTTTTGCTGTAGTAAAAAAAGCTTTGCACTGATTTGTTAGATGAAATATTTGAAAGAATGATGCCCATTCATTCGTTCCTGCATTCATTCATTCATCAGTCATTCATTCATCCATTTTCATTCAATCATTCATCTACTTTCATTCATTCATTCATTTATTAATTTTCATTCTATCATTCATTCGTTCGTTCATCCATTTTCATTCATTCACTCCTGCATTCAGTCATGCATTCATTCCACCATTTTCATCCATTCTTTCATTCATTAATTCATTCAATCATTCATTCAGTCATTCATAGATTTATTCATTCATTCAAATATTATCAAAAACGGGTGCATACGATAATAACTTTGGAATGTTGAGAGTGAATCGATTGTGCTTATTAAGATCATTCATTTTAAGTATACCAATATCGGAATCATCCCACCAAAAAACTACTCTTAATACATAAAAGTTGTTCTACGAATTATAACGGCCAATTAACTTTCCTGAAAGCAGAGAACCATTTTTCGATTGGATCTATTTCCATCGTATTATACACTTCAATGTTAAATAAAATCTAGTAAATTTTTTAGTGTGTAAAATGTATGGAATAAAAAACAAGGTATGTGAATACAATATGCGCATGTTGGCAATATGCCCACTGGCCATAGTTTGGGTATTTCACGAAAGATGATGGAAAATGTCAGACGTATAGATTACCATTATGTCACTGTAATATATGAACTGTAAATCGAATTAGTAAGTGACGCAAAACGGGTTGTCAGCGAAAATTGGTTTTTTAAGACGTCCGTCCTAATATTTACGAGGTAAGTATTTTATTAAAAAAGTAAGTAAAAAAAGTGCTATTGTCTCACAATGTATTGTCTTCAATACATCGGTATTGAAGCTTAGATTATTGAAAAAAATTATTGATTTGCAGTAAAATATTAGATATAAACAAAGCCTTACTTAATTTTTACTTCATGTGCAGCAATATGCCCACCATGCGGAGTTGGCAATAGCCCATGTGCGTTTTGCTAGCACGTTATGCTCGTATTGTCAGCATGTAAACTCTTTACTTTCTTATTCTTACCTAATGTACTACTTATATTCAAAATAAATATTTCACTTTCAAGAAATCATTTTTTTTTTATAATTTCAGACCTTTTCATATTATGGCCATAGTATCAACACATTTTTTTTCAAAATTAGGTAAAACAAATTAGAAAATAATTTTCCGCGACTATTATTATTGGTTTTTACCTTATATAAAAATTTAAATTGATAGCATCGCCCAGAGTGTTTTTTCAAAGAATTAGGAAATTTCTAAGATAGTTGCCATTTTATATAGTACATTTTCGGTATTGTAGATAACATGAAATAGAGCTAAACTTAGCGATAAAGTTAAGTAGATGAATTCCGATCATAATAAAATGATATGTTCTAAAAATAGTTTGTGAAGACTTTCTTGCAGGGTTTAACAATGTATATATATATATATATATATAAATTAGGTAAAGAGATGGGTATTTTACAGTATTTTCCTCTTTTATTTTTCTAATACACGTAAAACTCTCATACAGAAATTTAGTAAATTATAATTCGGTTAAGAGCGAGTCTGGCTCGTGCAATTAGAATTCCGTACCAGAACTTTATAAACGAACAGTAAATCAACCGAATTTAAGAAAATTTAAATTTAATCTAAATTTGCTTATGGTAACTGAATAGTATACAAACACAAGAGTAATTTTATAAGAGTTGGTCTTAGTAGTAAGAGTTGTTTTATAAATTAACAGAAAAAACTTTTGTTTTTCTGTTAATTATGACTCAATGCCTATACAAAAGCTGATAATATCAAAATTTTAGCTTCAGAAACCTAAAATATCTGAGGAGGAGCGAGGGCGATATTTTTACGCATATTTTTAACTATACCTTTATAACAATTCACTAAAACTTTTGACTTTTGTTTTGTATCCTTGAAAGTAGCTCTTTCAAACAATACCCCACAAGATTAAAGGGGCTCAACCCAATTAAAAAAAAAAAAATCTGAATATTTAACTGCTGCAATATGTGCGCGTCACAAAAATCCAACAATTTGCAAAAATTTCCATGCCCATTTCACGCCATTTTCGACAAAAACGTCTATGACAGACAGATGTACGAGCGATCTTATAAGGGTTCCGTTTTTCCTTTTCTTAGATGGAATTCTAACAAATGGAATATTTAGGCGCTAGCATAAATAAAAAACACACAGGAAATTTAATCAAATGTCAGCTTTTTGCTGGAAATAATAATAAGGAAAACCAGTGCAGAACTTTACTATCATCAAATTTAAATTACATATATCCTTGTTTTCAAATATTTTCGTTTGAACCTTTCCAATTTTTACCTACACATTTTTCTCTGTACTCGACTTAACTCCACCATCACAGATTTTTTTTTAAATTTTCCAAGATTTCTCCGAGAATTTCCAATGATATTTTCTTTATTCCAATTTAATTTTAATTATGAAAATTTATCAATGATTTATATTTAGGAATTCGACCAACTTTGGGTTTCGGACAGTCAAACTAACAATTTTATTTATATCGTTTACGAACCAGTATCGCATCAGACGATAAAATTGTGTTTAGTAAGAACAACTTAAAGCTTGAGTGCAACTTTTAAAAGTGAACAAAAGGTCTAGATCCCAGGTAAGTGCGGGAAATGCAATTTGTAACCACCTCCTTCTCTATTTTTTAGTCGATGCTCTTACTTCTATATAGATATCTCATCGTTTCTTGTATTTTATCTAGATAGGGCTGGATACTTTCGTGATGATGATGACGAGAAAAAATTTCGAAAATGCAGGTGAAATGTAAGATCTCTGTATATATTTTCTATTTCTTTGCATTTATATTACAACAAACAACACTATTATATTATACCGCAGAAATTCCGCTTCCCTTCATTATTAATAATAAATTGTTATTCTATTGTGAAAAATCAGATACGTTAGCTAAAACTGATATATCTCCTTCCTTGGAAGATTTATAAACAGAATATTTTCACAACCTTCTTTGTCATGTGTTTATTATTATTGCTTATTTCGGACAAATTTGAACTGTTTTCAGAAATAAATAAGGCAAGACTTTATCTCCTTTGATAAAATTTAATTTATAAATAAGTGGAAGTACTGATAACCTGAATATGAATAAATTAATAAAGTCAACTACACAGGTGATGAAATTGTGATAAGCGTTTTGATTAATTTTTCCTAGATATTTATTTCGTGGAAAATAGAAATTGAAATCTTAATTGTGAGTCTAGCAAACTTTCTTAAATGTGAAATAATTATCAAAATTTTAGAAATTTCGCATTTAATTGGAAAAATGTATATACGTACACACATTTGTAATTATCCATGTAAATGAGAGTAGTGTGTAAACTACAGCAACACAGCGAGAAAAATTGTCAGGCCTTCCTATGGAAGATATCCGGAAGGAACAAATCTGTTGCATCGAAACATTCGTTTAACTTCTTCTTTAACTTAAAGAAGTGTTTCGGAAGAAAATTAACTTTAACCGTAAATTGCATCCGACTCAGTAAAAAACATCTAAAATATTCTTAGAAAATTATTGTCAAATTGCGCTTTGAATTTTTCAGAGATTTCGAGTTCAGTTTGGATTAGAAGTGAAAGTATTTGGATGTTTGTTTGTTTAGTTATAATTGATCTAAATAATTTGAGAAATTATTTGCAGTTTTCATCCCTAGAAATGACATTTGCATTATTTCCAGAAAGAGTTTAAGGAAGGAAAGCCATTCATTTTGAATTACTTCCAGAACTACATTTGGAAAGCCTTCCTGGAATTTACATTTTCTTTTTATCATTATTTATTTTTTGTTTTGATTTTTTACTGTACTGTTTTTGTTCTCTCGTTATTTTACTTTATTTGAAATTTTTATATTGTTTCGCTTTCTTGATATTTTTGTGTGCTATTTATTATAATATATTATGCTAGTTTTATTTTATTTTTATATTTTTATTTGTTATTTACATCTACTGATTTTTTTTTTTTTTTTTATTGTTGTACATATTTCTTCGTTTATTTTGTAATAATCATGTGGAATAAGCTTTTCCTGTTGGCTCATTAACCTATACAATTTCTAATAATAGGACTAACCTATTATCCACTTTCCGTCGGTCTCTCCTATTTATAATTTAGAACATAAGCGAGAGAAAAATTATTGAATTTAAGAGTACATGAATGAGTTTGTCACAAAAAATGCTACAAATATTTTAATTAAAACATTCTTTTGACAAATCAAACATTTTCAAAAAACTATTCAATTGTTCGCGAACAAATTTTGGTCAACGATATATTTTTGTTAATAGGTTTTTGATAATTTACTAATTGAATCATTCTTCTAATTATACTTAAGAGTGAAGTTGTTCTACCTCTAAATGCTAGATTTACATTCAATTTAAATTAGTGCCACATGTGCCGACGATAAAAGACATTACTGTAGGTTATAGAGACAATTACCTCATATTAGTGGATATAGCCATCATCAAGGCCGATCCTTATTCTATCTAGGTAGGTATTCGTAAGGTCCAAGAAGAGTACATAAAAGTACATGATATAAAATGTCTACTTCTTACTTAATTATATCATCAATCTTGTAGGTAATATATCAGTAGACCGTATCCTGAATGTATAATAATAAAAACAAAAAGAAACTGAAGAGATTCGGCCCATAAAAATCTAAATCAAATCACAAACGACCCAATATCAAATGATACGTTGCAATCTGACTGTAAAGAAGAAAATATCTTCTGAGGTTTATCGAGCTGCAAAAGGAAATAAAATTTTCTCGGAATATCCCAACCAATTATTGTCCTAAGGGACTATGTATGTATAGAGCACAAAGTACCAGTCAAGGTAAAACTAAATCTCTTCAAGTTATAGCTGTGGGCAATGTGGCAATTGAATTTCATGAAATCACCCGAATGCCTCGTTTAATCATAAAAAATTTGAACTACTAGCTTACTATATTGTGTAGGTATATTATATGGTACCTACGTGATTGGAAGCTGACAGGAAGTAAACGTTTTTTCTTGAAGTTGCTAACAATGAGGCAACTTCGACTTCCTAAATGAAAAACAGATATAAAGGTGAATTCCCATATGCCGTTCCTAAGGGAAACATGTTAGAGGGTTTTCTGGATTTTTTCTGCATGAATATGACCTTTCATGGCAGAGAAAGAAATTCTGTGAAATAAAGTTTTTTGTAAGAGGATAACAAAAAGTCTAAGTCTGTACTTGACGAAACTGCATGATTTTTTCTTTTTGTCCTAGCTATTCAACTTGTTATAGCTTTAGGGCAAATGTCGCAAGTTTTCTATTGTTGACAATACTTTTGTGAAATATCCATCGTTTGCTTAAAAATAAACTTTACCAATAATACGTCTTGGAAAGAGAAAGTTTTTGAAACTTGTAAAGATTTTGTATTATTTGAAAAGTTCTTATTTAAAAAAATCCCATACTGAAATATACATCGAATAAAACTAATGTATCTTGTAGTTTGTTATTTATTGTATAGAGTAAGTTGGAGGCTTATGTTTTTAATATTTATACAAATTCTTTACTCATTTTTGATACTTATTTTTGCTTTCAAAATTTTATTATGGTATACTTCAATCTAGTCGAAGTTAGATACATAATTTAATTTTAGATAAGTAAAAAGTGCTTTAGATGTAGCTGTGACGGAAAGTATTCATTATATATGTGTCGGGGCTAGATTCTTGACGTTAATGTCATTTGCAGTGTAAATATTGTATCAGTCATATTATGTTTAGCTATGTCAAACTAACCAACTAAGGGCTGTTTTCACAGTTCAAGTTTAAACTTAAGATGTGGTTTAGTTTAAACCACCAAAATTGAGAGTTTAAACTCAGTTTATCTTTAAATGTGAATGTAGTGACATTTCGTGCGTTTTTGTAGGTTTAATTAATTTATTTTATTTTTTATTTTATTTTTTTCACTTTCGTAGGTTTAATTAATAAATTTTTTTGTCACAACGATTTGGCCGACAATATTCTGACAGTAAATGACTCACAATAGTTTGTTAGTTCACAATTGTACAGAAAATAGCTTGTTAGTTCACAATTCCATAGTGCTGCCATATTAAAAAAGGTCGAACACTGTGAAACTCATTTTGGTTTAAACTCAGTTTAAACTGCGATCAGAGTTTAACTAATCCTGAGTTTAAACTCGAACTGTGAAACCGGTCCTAAGACTCGAAAAGTCGCAGTTAAGATGTAGAGTTTTTGTTTTCAAATATTTTTCCAGACCTGGATTTTCTTAGTAATTTATTAAAATTGGTAAAAATTCAACTACTGGATTATTTCTAATATGGTATTCACGCTAGCTCGAAATTATGTAATTTCGATGAAATCGTCAAAATCTGCTCAAAATTATTCATTTTCCCATACATTTTTTTCAGGTAATTTCAAGGTAATTTCTAGAAAATATCCATCGAAATTACGAACTTTGTTCCGAACGTATCCCAAATTTCTGGAACACTTGCATTTCATTCATTTAAATATTGCCGACCATGTTTCATAGCTATGGTGACTGCTCTTGTTTTGGTTTAAGAAGAAAAAAAAAAATAGCAACGAACTGTCACGAAATTACGAAAAATATAGTGAAAACAGGGTCTCGTAATTTCGAAATTTTTGCTCGAATTTACTTTATTTGAGGCCTAGTGAAAGGTACTATAATGGAAATATGAAAACGAAAAATTAATATGGCCTGAATTTGAGAATTTTCTATTTTCACAATGGTTTTCGTCGACTGTTTTTGTTTCAGTTTTATTTTATCTCTATGGTTTTGGTCTCCCTATTTGTTCTAAACGACTTGACTTCAGTAATATAGGGTCTCAGTTTATGTTGGACGTTAATGTTTATTTAGTTTTAAATTTTTGGAATATTAAAATGATATTCAGCGAATCATATGGTAATGATGAACCGAAATGATAAAGTAAAGCGACTTAACTGAAAAGGAAAGAGTTTTTGCTAGCCCTTAAGGAGGCGCAGGGGGTCAGAGCAATAAAAAAAAACAAAAAAAAATGAAGTAGAACGCATTCTCTCTCAACCTTGCGTCTTCCAGTAGCTTTTAATCTTATGTCGTTTTCGTTTGAACATCTAGGTTCGCTTTGGAGGCAACCCCCCGTTCAATCGAACGGTTTCAGAGTGCACCTGAAAACGTTCGCTTGTGTATGTATACTAACGTCAAAGAAGCTACTTTTTGCGAAAACTGGTTGGTAATTTGTTTGCGGAAAATATTTGAGGATAATATAATAATAGTAGAGGTCTTAATAATAATTGTTGACTTTAAAATTAATTAAATAATATCAAATCACAACTAGACTTTGTTTGTGTGAGTGAACTCATAGTGTACCTGAGTAAATTTTCAGAGTGAAAATGATGCTTTTTAGGTTGCCACCAGAGGCAACCCATGAGGTCATTTTTGCTTCAAACGAACGCTTTGACAGCACTTAGATTGCCTCCAGAGTGAAACTGATGTCCAAACGAAAACGACATTAGAGCACTACTTTGAAAATCGTTGCACTCGAGCAACTGCAACGTACGCATGCTTTTGTACTATAGTGAAGTGTTACCCCATGCGCCCACTTACGTAATATTTTCGTTAGATAAATTTTATTCGATATATCTTTTGAATTTTCGACATTTTATAATATTTTCGGATGAACTATAGCGAAAATAAATAAAACGTATGTTGAGATTATAGTTTCGAGTGAATAGTGTAGCTTTTCTACTCTACTCGAATAGTGGTTCTTATTTTTTTACTTTTCTATAAAGGCTGACAAGAAGTCCCTCAGTAAGTAATATAAAATAATTGTTACTTCATTTTTGTGTTAACTTAAAGAGAAGTTATTTGTTTTTCAGTTTTTGTTAAAGCAATAAGATTTAGTTATCGAACTGCATGGTTTTTGTTTTTGAATATTTTGTGGTTTACTTAAATTTTTAGAAAGAAATTGCGGTCAATGCTGACCCCATGCGCCCACCTGTGTGATTTTGCTAGTGCGCCTACTTAAGGGCTGGATCAACTGGTGAAGATTGGAAGTGTTATTATTTTTAAGAACTCACCTATGTGAAACTTGTTAGAATATTTAAAATTATGATAATTGCAGTCTAATATTGTAATCTATGTCATAACAGGTGTAAGCCATAAAGAATTGAAATTTTCTTTAATTTCAATATACATTTTGTTTATAAAGAGTCTTCTACCATACCGTTAATAATTTAATATGTGGATGATATAACAAAAGAAAATTAAAAAAAAAAAAAATTAAATCAATATATTTTAAATCCGTGTTTAAAACATTTATTCTGTAACCCTAACGACCGTCCAGCTTCCGTCAATGTTATACCTTAGACACATAGCACGATCTAATGAATCAATAGCACTTATTATTCATGAAGAAGCCGTGTGTCATATATTATACCTAATTATGGCTCGAAAATCAGATCATAATAACCTCCACTAATGAAATGTTTTTTTTCTTCATTAGAGCACTAATGAGGAAGAATGTACTAAAAGTGAATGTATTTTGTAATATTTGAAAAATAAGAAGAAGAAATGCAAATCATAAGTTATAGTATCAAAATACGTTTGAATATATCGTTAAATTAAAAAATTATATAAATCAAAACTAAGTTAGTAGATAGTATAACTTCTCAATTAAAGAAATGGGTGTATCTGTAGTTACCTAATGAAACATAAGCGTCTAATGAGTAATTAGTTAATGATTCAATTAGTACACTGCACTACTGAGCTTATACAATGTGTATTATCGTGACTTAATCAAACGAAATGTTTGGATACTAGACACCTAGACAAACCAAAAATTCTATGGCAGGGGGAGGGGGCATATCAACCGTTTCGGAGTTATAGGGTGTATCTTAAAAACTGCAAGGCATACGGTCACAGTTAAGAGCTTATGGTACCCCTCTCCCTCAAGAATTATGGTTGTATAAACTAAAAAATTTTGATTTTCTTACTTTTTTTTTAATTTAACCTCTATTATTTTTTATAAAAAAATGTAAACTGTAGACTCTTCTCTTTAATTTGAACCATTACAACCTCTGTGCTATCTGTAGCCTTTTACGAGTTATTAGCTCGTAACCTATTCTCAAACGATAATTTGTTCCCTTAGCGTGTCATTTTAGAAAATATCGTCTAATTTCGGTGTGACCTGAATAGGTTATGAGTTAATAACTGTTTAACAGCTACAGTCAGTGTGATAAGTCAAATTAAAGAGGATAGTCTACAGTTTACAGTTTTTATAAAAGAAAAAAGTTATGTTAATGACATTTTTGCGAAAATAATAGAGATCAAATTAACAAAAAAAGGTTAAAAATCCGAAAATTTTAGTTTAGACAACCATAATTCTTGAGGGGAGAGGGGTGCGGAGCTGCATGAGCAGTCGTTGGAAAGGCCGTGAAGTTCTACATACAATAAGTCTTTAATTGTGACCATACTCTATGTACTTTTTAAGATACTGGGTGTTATGTTAAAATATAGCTGTTTTCTTAATCACCCTGTAACTCCCAAACGGGTGATGTGGACCCCTCCCCCTCTTATGCAATTTTTTGTTTGTCTAGGTGCCTATAGTTTTAACTTTTAATTAATTAGTTTAAAAGGTTTTTAAAACTAAAATTTCCATTAAAATAAACCGTGCTGCTTTTTACAGGGGTCTCGTCCGTTTGTGTCTTTCACCACAAAAAAAAAAAAAACAAAAAAAAACAAGCAAGCCTCTAAAAAGTTGCTCGCCCATCTCTCTCCGTTTGTTATCTCGATGGGTATTGTAGACTTTATAGATACGTTCGGCTATTGGAATATTTGTTGTCGTTGAATATTTAATAATATTTATTTATTCCAATTTAATATTCCATTATTTTTTACTTGTTTTATGTTTCAAATATTAGTGGTATTTTACTTATTCATTTCTAGTATAGCATTTAAACCCATCCAAAAACTCAACACATTTATAACAGAACAAAAAAACAAAATTAAAATCCTGAAAAATAGTTTAGAAAGTTAATTGTGACAACTGTCCAACAGAATATATTGGCCAAATATCGGAAACATTAAAAAGCCGCCTATCGCAACATACAAAATACATAGAGAAAAAGACCCCGCACTCAGTATTTGCAACGAATTCCTTTGAAACAGGACATATATTTAAGTTTGATGATCATTGCCAATGAAAACAACAGAATGAAAAAGGAAACCAAGGAAGCCTGTCACATATATATACACAAACGCAATATAATCAACATAAACTAGACTCAGAAGCAATTCATAAGGAATATTACCAGATATTAAATTATATAAATACGCAGAATACCCACATTAACACCACACATACTCAGTTGTCATCACATCATAACGACACAAAAACACAATAGTCCACTAATGATAATTAAACACCGTTATGGATAGATCCACCCACAATACAATATCACTTTTATTCTAGTCAATATCCTAAGCACGTAGTGTTATTCGTTAGCCACTATTTTGTTACATTTTAAATAAATAGTTTAAGTGTCCTGTAAAACATTTTATTTTTAGTGAAATATTACTTGTTGTTTGTTGTTTTTAAATATTTTTTATTTGCAATCTAATTTATTATAATTTTAAGGTAATTTTATTGGTACTTTCAAAAGTGTTTACATTGTCTTACAACCCCAAGAAGAGGACTCAAAAAACTGAGAGTCGAAACGTTGGAAAAGCATAACTTAAAAAAACCAATAAGATATTTTAAACAACTCTTTTATATTTTAATTCAACCTAGATCGGAGATTTTCCTAAAAAATTTGCATAAAAATCAGTTTTCAGTATACTAATTATTTATTTACTAAGGGAGGGAGAGTAGGAATTTCAAATATAGAATTCGAATAAAAAAATAAATTTCAGTGGCTCACATAGTAAAAATATATGAATAATTTCATTAGAACTAGTAAAAATTTGTTGGTTTAATATCCAGCGTTACATGTTCTCCACAGTTGAGTGTGATATATGTATATTTTTAACAGCACATTGAAATAATGTGCAGTGGAACAAAAACGTATGTGAAAGGAGTATGTACGAGTACTCCGAGGCAATGTTATTTTAAGTATTCAGTTTGTAAAAAGGAATTTAAAAGTGCATACGGAATTGGTGAACGGAGAGCTCGCAAGATAGATATGTGACTTATTTTTACTGGGAAAGGAGCCCCATGATAAAAGAGGATAAAAAAAAAACAAAAAAAAAAAAAAAATACATGATCACATTCTGTCTTTTCCGAGGAAAAATATATACTCAAATGGATACGTGTATAACTTGCGAGGAGCTTAAGACAAAGACTAAAAGCTTCAGTTTATCAGAAAACGTTAAACGAGCATTAGTTGCGGAGTTGATGGTGCACAAAAGGAGGAACAAAAATATTTAGCCATTGCAAGGTGACAGAAGTTATTATAGCAATAACCTTTGTCTTCATGCATTCACGATATTTTTTATTTACGCCAATTATGGGTGAACTTTTTGGCATAAAAAATCTTATGGCAGACTAATCAACATTTTACATTAAATTAACAATAATATCGGCCAGGAACTAAATAGCTATATATGGTCCCAGATGAATGTCCTGTATAAAATAAAAACAACACAGAAATCAGATTTTTGTTGGATTTAGCCAATACAAAATATTTGTGGAAAGTGTCAAATTTTTTTCATCAGAGGTCACACTTTTATGCCTATTGACCGTAATTTTGGAATTATAAAAAAGAAACATGTCATTTGGAATACTTTAACATATAGTTGTTCAATCTAGAATAAAATTTGCAGTAGAAGAGCTAGAAACTGAAAAAAAAAAAAATTGAATTAACAAAGTGGTGGCCTTAGATTTACAAAAAAAATTGTTTGTCGTCTAGATTTGATTGGAAATGAAAGTTCCGAAATACTGGAAAATATCGCTTCCTGCTTTTACAAGCATGAGTTTTTAGTACCATGCTAATAATGTTGGAATGGTGTTAGGACTGAGGTGTTCATAGATGGTTTTATATACAAACACATTCAAAAAGATTAAAAAATATCTCAGTTATGGGTGTGACTTCCATCTGCAAAGTTATATGGATCAAAAATTCCAATTAGCCATAAAATAATGGGAAATTTAAAGCAAGTTCAAGGTAGCATCTTGGAAGAGCACATGTCCTTTTACAACGAAATATTCCATCTGGCTAACCGAAGAAGTGGAATAAATTCTGCAAGAATTTGATACCGAATATGTACCAGTGTTGGGCGAAATCAACTACATCTGTAATCAGATTAATAAACGTGATTAAATAAATCAATCAATAATCATGATTACATCAATCAATAATCATGATTACATTGAGTAATCTTAGGAAAATGTAATTGTAATAATGACTACAGGTTATTACAAATGAAACTTTTCAAGAGATTCTAAAATTTAGTTCTAAGAAAACAAACAATCTGTGATCGTAAGAATTTTCATTGTGGAAAACTCCAAGGCACTGTTGAATTATGTATTAATTGCAGTCAGTATAAGGAATATAAGTGCTTCGATTGATAGAGACTCGAACATATCTGATCATCAACTTAAATTCGAGGATCTTGATTATATGTGAAAAAAGATAGCAAAAAGATTAGATTTCTGGGGCGTATAAGAAAGTCGTAGGGCAACAATGCCTTTTAATGCTTTGCTTTTACCACACTTTTCATATTTCTCTACATTATTATATGCTAATTCGAATGAATCCAAAGGCAGAATGCAACTGTTGTAGACTAAGGCAATGTGAGTTATTCTGAAATGTAGCATATATACACTAGTTAGAAGCATTCTCCAAGCGCTGCAATGGGTAAATATTACTGACATGCCAGCAAGGGTAAGGATGAAAAATTAGTGTTCTGCCCAATGAGAACACTCAAGAAAAATATAAGTAAGGATGGGGACTGTAAATTAGAACGCCAATGAATACTTAAAGTTAGTGGTTTATTTCACAATATGTCACAGTTACTACACTATTCCAAATTCAAAGGGAAATATAGTTCAGAGATTACACATTCACGAACATAAACTTAAGATTAGATTAGATTCGTAGAGGGGTGTGTAGGCACAGCCTCGCAATCACCGCGACCTAAAAGATCTATTGTGAGTCCCCGTTGAATTTATTCCCTTTCTAGGTTCAGACTGTTAATAAAGTCTAGGATCCTTCTGGGATTGAGGTTCCGTACGTAGTTAGGTGTAGGAAAAGCATGTTCGAGATGGAGTAATCTCCGCCTGGTCAATGCTTCGCAGTTGCAGAGCAGATGCTCCGAGGTTTCATGAGCATCCTGGCAAAAGCGGCAGGATGAAGTCTCAGCCAAGCCCATCTTGTTAAGGTGATACCTCAAGGGGCAATGGCCTGAGAAGAGTTCTGTAATTATTTTGAGCTCTGTTTTCTTGAGCAGTAATAGTTCTTTCGTTTTTCCTCCAGAGGTGTCGATAAACTTTTTTGCCTGACGAAGTCCTTGTAGCCTTTCCCAGTATAGGGATTTTTGTTTGTTCTCCCAGTTATTTAGGGCAGCTTTGAGGTAACATTTTGAGGTGCCACAAAATGGCTCCGGTCCGACAAAGGGAGTTTCCGCTCCTCTTTTGGCTAGGCCATCAGCAATTTCGTTGCCTTTATGGCCCTCATGTCCAGGTACCCACATGAGGATAACTTTGTTTCCTCTTGGTAAATCTTTTAGGGTTTGTAGACACTCCCAGACTATCCCTGACTTGATGGTGTAGGACTTTAAGGCCTTGAAGGCAGCTTGACTGTCCGAGAGAATATTAATAGTTGAGCCATTTATGGCTTTTTTAATGCAGGTATTGGCGCATTCTTCTATGGCCAATACCTCGGCCTGGAATACGGTAGGGGTAGAGCCCAGGGCCTTTGATATATGGCATCTGGGGCCGTATACGCCCAGTCCGACTCCACTGTTCGTTTTTGAACCGTCTGTATACCACACCATCGATCCTTGATGAAAGGACGGTTTAGTGGAACGCCATTGCTGTCGGTTTCCCAAAATCACATCGAATGGTCTTACAAAATCCACCTTGGGTGTGATTATATCAGATATTGTCGTCATTTGCTCAAAGCGTATCTGTTTTAAGATACTTAAATGACCAACCAGATTCCCTGGTTTTAACTGTTTCTCCTTTTGCAGTCTTATAGCACTGGAGATTGCTTCCTTTTTCACCTGCAGATGTAGGGGTGGAAGGTTTAGTAAGGCTTCCATGGCTGCTGTAGGACAGGTCCTCATGGCACTAGTTATTCCTAGGCAGGCAAGCCGTTGTGTTTTTTGAAGCAGAGCCTCAGCCTTCTTTTCATTAGTTTTTGGCCACCATGCGAGGGCCGCATAGGTGACCATGGGTCTAACAACCGTGGTGTACATCCAGTATATCATTTTTGGCTTTGTTCTGCCAATGAAGCGACGGCACGTGTAGAGAGATCCTATCGCTCTTTCCGTCACTCTAGACAGATGCGAATTCCAGGAAAGTTTCTTATCTAAGGTGACCCCCAGATATTTGACTTCTTCTGAAAATATCAATTCCGTGTTATCGAGCAGAGGAGCCTTTAGTGAAAGCTTTGATCTTCTCGTGAACGGAACGATAACCGTTTTGTTTGGGTTTACACTGAGGCCTTTGGTTAAGCACCACGTGCGGACTTTATAAAGGGCTTTTTGCATGAGGTCGGAATAAATAAATAAACTTAAGATACTTATAATGTCGACTATGTCACTTAATATCTAAAAGCTCACTTATGTATCAACTTAAATAAAAACAACTTATGATAACTTCAAAGGGAATTCACCTTTTAATGGCACAAAGATATATATATATATATATATATATAAATATAATTATTCAATAAGATTAAATATGTATTAAATAATTACTCAAAAATGTACCCAAAAATCTAAAATGTGGAATCGACTGTTTGGCGTTGGTAAATAGACAGTTAGTGATTATCTTATTGTAGTCGTGCCCCGGAACAAGAAACTTTGTTTCAGTCGAGACCCAAAACAAAATTTGTGTGTTAGTAATGATCTTGTTTTAGTCGTTCCCCGGAACAAGATACTTTACTTCAGTCGAGACCCAAAGCAAAGTTGTAATTTGATTAGTAGAATTCTTGTTTTAGTCGTTCCCCGGAACAAAATACTACACTTCAGTCGAGACCCAAAGCAAAGTTATACTAGTAGTATTTATTCTAGTCGGTACCCAGAATAAATATCTTTATCTCAGTCGAGACCCAAGATAAAGGTTTGAGATTAGTAAGTGTTATTCTATTAACTACCCGAAATAACAATCTTTATCTCAATCGAGACCCAAGATAAAGTGATTATGGTAACAAAATTTATTCCAGTCGAGGCCCAGAATAAATATCTTTATCTCAATCGGTACCCAAGATAAAGTTGTTATGTTAGTAAATTTTATTCCAGTCGAGACCCAGATTAAATATCTCAGTCGATGCCAAAATAAAGTTGTTATGTTAGTAAATTTTATTCCAGTCGAGACCCAGAATAAATATCTTTATCTCAGTCGTTACCCAAGATAAAGCAAATTCGTTAATAATTCTATGTTGTTACCACTAGCCAAGTCGATTCCAAATGATGCGCAATCTATTAGAGTTGGATGCGAAAAGAAAAAGATTCAAGTTGGCCTGCGACTTATATTGCCTCTGAATTGCGCACGGCACCAACAAATTATTTTACCTTGCGCATAGCAACCAAAGTACATTGACCTTAGCAGCTGTGCGTAAATCCGATGACCTTAGCAGCTGTGCATAGGTCAGAAGAGTACATTGACCCTAGCAGCTATGCAAACCAACTGGAATTTTGAGCATTTTTTTGTCGTACTTGATTTTGCCTAGCTAAAGTTATTAGGATTATAATTATACAATATTGCTAATTTGCTACTTTAAAGCTACATTTAAATGTACAGATGACTTAATTTAATGTTACATACAGAGCATCCATTGGCATCAGTTAAACATGTATATACATACATACCTGCAGCATTCTCATTGCATACAGAATTATTATTCCCAGCTGCAAGTATAGACATATCGACAAACATATTTACAAAGTTCAGTAATTGAATAAAGTCACTCGCTACTGACCTACACCAATTTCTTAATCACATAAAGAAACAAGTGAAGGCAGTGACACAATACCCCTGCGCGCAAGAATTCACACGATGCAATTTGATAACCTTGCGCCAGCGGTAGAACGTAGGTGAAAGAAACAATGTTTCACGATGATGTCATAATACATAGCAGCAAAGCGGCGAACGGTCTACGGAAGTATTTATGTATGTACATATGAAAGCGATGAATGCCGTGATGTAACAACAACAAACCGTCAAAAGCTTTGCGGAAATTAATTTATGAATGCTATAAAGAAACCCTTTACGGAAATAATAATTATGTATATACGAATGCTGTGATGGAATTAAAATTACAAGCGCTTAGCGTAATAAGAAAAAAGCAATAGTATTAAGTCAAGAATTATTGTATAAATATTCTTGTGTTTTGGAATAAAAAGTCAGTTAGTCAGTAGCAGCAGTATCATCAGAACACAAGTTGTTTCATTTACCAGGAGTAAAGCTAGTAAGCTGCTCCATACACATCGCTGCTCTACCTATCTCGGGAGAAATAAGTAAAAGCCCTATAATCGTGAAGGCACGTAATCTCAATTTACCTACAGTAACCGTGCCGTGCTCCAGATCAAAATATAAAGGTGCTCAGATGAGACTACTAGAAGTACTTAAGAAACTCAACACTAATTCTATTTGATTTGCGTAATGTTGTCAAAGACAAGTTACTTTTCTCTCATTGGATTGTGTCCCGGATTAGTTTATGTGAAATGCTTGTAGGTAGTTATACATCGTTTCGTTTCCAACCTATTTTCAATAATTGGAAATACTTGGAATTAGAATATTTTAAACGATTTTACTTTCAGGTAGCTATTTAATGTTAGTTTCAACAATTAGATTTATTAACTACTACCTATCAAAAGGGTACACTATTGTTTTTGATATCATAAAGAAGATTCTAACTCTAATAACGAAACCGTATAAGAAATTTTCCTTTTCTCAATTGCTAATAATACCGTTTACTAATCCACAGATATCAGATATTCAATTACCATCCCACTACAGATATGTGCTTACAAACATTAGTTTATGTGCCGCTACCGATTTCGTAATAGAAATACAACAAATTTTAAAACTCTTGCAAATTTGTACTAAAAAAACGTAATCATGTAATTATGATTACGGTTTCGATTGATCAATCATTAATCGCCAAAAATGATTTCTTTTCTGATTAATATTATCAATCTGTAATCATGAATACAGATTACAGATTGTAATCGTAATCATTAATCATCAATCAGATTGCATTTTGCCCAACACTGATATGTACCTTAATACTATATTTGCAACAATAATACTCTTTTATGGTATAATATGTTAATTTTTCTAATAAAAAATTATATTGCTATATTTGCTTTCCATTCAAAAACAACAAAGTCAAAATAATTCATGTTAATTAACCGCAACTGTTAAGCAACAAACAAAGGCCCAAAAACATATTTTTAACGAAAACCTAAAAAAATTGTATTATTCTAATTTTATGCAGTTTTTATTCATTCCCATGAAATTTAAATTCTGTGAATTATGTAGTTTTTGAAATGACGGATATTAATTTTATTTAAGTAGGTAAAATTTGGAAGCTCAATGATATATAGCCTAAATCAAGCTAAGACTGTAAAAGTAAATTTTAGTTTGAGATATTTGATCTAGTAAACTATTGTTGAGGATGGTTTTGCGATTCCTTCACATATAAACTCTAGAGCTGAATCAATTCTAGTGGATTTGGTATATTTAGCCTTCGACTAACTTACATTTATTTATTTATTTATAAAGCTAATACGATATTAAACAGATAAATCCATTTACTTACTACCGTTAAATTAATACAAACTAGAATTAAGAATAAGAAGAAGAACTACAAAATAAATAAAATAGCAAGCAGAAATATAATCTAATAATTTCAAATCAAAAGCGTAATATGAATGAATGCAAAAGGAATCTTATAATACAAAAAAGGTATAAGAGAACAAAACAATAATTCAATATGAAGCAAGTCTGTTAAGTTAAAAAACAATATCAATTTCAAATTAAAAAGTTATTATTATTAATACATATTTTATGTCGAAAAAAACAGTCTGATATATGGTGTTTTACTGGTCGCCTGAAAGAGAAATAAAAGTATTTGTGAGTACAACGACTCAATAGGGATCGTAACTACCGCAGTTACGTTCATAATCACACCTAATATTGATAACCGGACGAACACGGACTAAAATATGATTGGGATTCAGACTCTCGCCAATCTCTCCAAGATGTGCTTGGATATCCCCATATTGTAGGTGGGATTACCAACCGCTACCCATTGCCGTGACTTGGATTGGACGGATACTGACCCCGCAGATATTTCCCCATTTAATCATACATACACCACATATTGACGTACTTATAATAAGAGATAATTCTAATTCTATATATTCTATTAATACTACGAGCTACATACATCCCACCTTTTAAAATCACTCGATATGGATCGAATAAATTAAACTCACACTACTATTTAATTACTCAAAATGATCGAAATTATTGAGTATTGCAACAATTTCCGCCTAATACTGAACTGAACTCAAGAATTGATTTCTACCCAAGGGATGTGGAATATTGCTCCGAACCTCAGGCAGCACATCCTGCTTCTCTGTCGCCAGTTTTATGATAGGGTAATTAAGCCGTTTCCGGATAAACGTCTGATTGATTTTCTTTAATGAAGTGCTCTGTTGCCAATTGCTTAATTACTCACAGATGCTGTTTTTACTATAGACGGAAGTATACCTTACCTTTTATTCTATCGATTAATTACTAAAAATCCAAACAAAATCTAATATTAAGCGAAATAAACAAAATAAAAATAAATATCATAGAAATAGAAAAGAAGAAATAAGACAAGTAAAAAAGCTAACATTATCCTAAATGACTGCCCGAATGTAATTTTTCATACGGTCACCTCTCTGAGAAACTTTGGTTTGTTGAAGTAGTTTCTCCTATATATTTCTATAATGGTTCATCGGACTGTAAAAATGATTATAACCAATTTCATAGGTTTTCATATATGTAAACAATAAAATTGTCTAGCACTGATCGTTTTCACAGGCTGACCAATTTAGCCCACTTTTGAAATTATATTTACTGTGTTATAAAAGCGCCGGGTACAAACGAAATTTTCGTACGGCAACCGGACGAAGAGTTAACCTTTTGTCCCATTTTCGAACTTAAATTTACCTGTTTTTATCTAGCTCGTTTGTAAAATTTGAGCTCGCTAATTACACGCGTTCTCGAGTAATCCTGAGGATAGATGGATGCACGGACAGATGGTGGGACAGACGGACGGCGAAACTGACATTCAACAATCAAAATAACTTTTAATATTATGCGTGGGTGTTCAACACATTTTGCTCTACCAGTATTAATTCTATGCGTTACAAACGGAATGAGAAACTTAGTATACCCAATGTTTTCATAATCTAGGACAATTCTTATGTATACCCGGTCGGTTCGCTTGTCCAGTTACGTATCAAATACTTCCTTAAACTGGGGTAAAATACTGTTTTGAGGGCGTGATTGGTTTCCGATGTATGAATATAGCAAGATTAAAAGTCTAATACTAATAACTAAACTTTTTAAAGACAGGTGATGATGAATGTATAATTTAGATCTGACAAGTCTTAAATAGAATTTGTTTTATAATTTTTCAATATTTATTTTGAAAAATCTTCTAGTTGTTTTTTTTATATATATTCATTGATTGCTGGCGCCACAGATTTTTCTGTTTTCAAATTCATTAATTTAACTAATATTACTTGTTGTTGTTTTTACGCAGATAAATGATACTACAGGTCAAAAGCTAACTGGACGTGAAATGAAGTTATTAAGTATTCGTGCGGCTCAAAACTTTCGACGAATGGGTTGTGAAGAAAATGATGTACTGGGAATAATATAAAAAAGTACACATTTTCTAGCCCCTTTAATATTTGGAGCATTCTTATCTGGGACTCCGTTAAGTACAATGGATCCATCACTTAATAAAGGTAAATGCTTAATCACTCCATTAGGAGTTATTTTCCTTATTTGAAAATGGAACAATTTGCAGTATCAGTATCCTCTTTATATAATCTTTTGGTGCTTTTAAATAATTTTGTATTTATTTTTATTCTTATTTCAATATTTTAAGAATTGATTTTACAGGTGAAATTAAGCATGTTTTGCGTATTACAAAGCCAAAAATAATATTTTGCCATAATGAAACGTACGAAGATATTAAGCAGGCTTTGGATGAACTAAATAGTAACAGCGACATTTACTTGATGAAAGGATCTGTAAAAGGAGTTCCGTCTGTTGACGAAATTTTTATTGAAATGGGTGAAGAGAAATCATTCATGAAATTCTAATAAATTCTAAAGTCGATAAATTTGTACTAATTGTCCTCATAATATTCAGTCCGTCAAAGTTGAGCAACGGTGGTGATCATACAGGAACTACAGGCTTACCAAAAGGTGTTATTATGAGCTTTATCAAAATGAATCGTAAATAATTCTACAAAATTTTTTTATTTCCATTAAAACTAGATGTTATTATTATTTTACAGAGATTTAAAGAACAGCGATGTAATCCTGTACTTTAGCACTGTATATTGGCTCTCTGGCCTTTGGATGCTAATTATAGGAACATTAAACGATTGTACTGGCATAATATCCCAGGAGTAATTCTCACCAGAATTATTATTTCACTTGGTTGCAAAGTACAAGACAACAATACTGTTTACTCCACCATCTCAGATGGCATTGAACGTTCAATGTCCAGATATCAAAATTCGAGATCTATCTAGTGTTCGATACTACATTTGAGCAGGAAGTGCAGTTCCACAAGTATTGTCCAAAGAAATGCAGCGTTATATCAATTGTGGCAATGTTTTAGTTGGGTACGGAATGAGCTACCCGACTGTAGACGAATGGATTCTGTTGGTAAATTGTGTCGTAGTACGAAAATAAAAATAGTCGATGATAACGGAAAGCAATTAGGTGTAAATGAAAAAGGAGAGATTTGCATTAAAATGCAATTTAAGTGTTTTGGATACTAAGAGAACGTACAAGCCACAAAACTCTCACATGAGAGTGATTGATGGATTCATTCAGGAGATTTGGGATATTTCGACGCAGACGGGATCTAATATATTGTGGATAGAATAAAGGAAATTCTAAAATACAAAAACTTCCCTTACTATCCGACTGAGATAGAAGCTGTAATTATGGAGATTCCAGATGTTGTAGAGGTATGCGTTTTTGGAGTACCGGATATAATTGCAACGGATTTACCAGCTGCAAAACGAGTAGTACATTTCAAGCAACTGAGAGGAGAGGTATATTTTGTAAAATCATTACCAAAAACAGAATCCGGGAAAGTTATACGGAGGAAAGTGAAGGAAAATTTGACTAAGGCTGAGAAAGTTGAGAAAATGTTAGATAAATAATAATAATAATTAGATAATAACATAAGATGTTATGTATACAAAAGTAAAAATAAAATGCCTACATGTACCTATATATTTCATAATTCTTAAAACATCTGTGAGATCTTTTTGAAGGACATAATATAATGGGAATCGTCTTAAGAGCTTTCACATTAAGAGATTACACAACCTTGGCGCTCGGAAAAATGGGTATAAAATTAAAAAGTTTTTCTTTTACTCAGCTATTAAATATATAAAATAATTATTTTACGTATATACATAGTAGATTTATGAATAATTAAAAGAATAAAAAAACAATAAAAAAGTCGGAGATATGAGCCGACAAGTGATGCCCTATTTTAAAAACCCTTGCTGATGGTGTAACCTTTTCTCTATCAAGTATAGTCAGAAAATTAAAATTTTGTTTTTCTCATTTAATAAGGTATCTATTAATAGCTAAGATGTAGCATGGGATAATTTTTTAAACATTTTTTCTTGTAGAAATGATAGTTGTTTGAAAAAAGAAACTGCTTTTTATCCAAATTTTGTACTTTAAAAATTTATATAAAATAAACCCGGAATCCAATAAAAAAAAAATCCTATGCTACATCTTAGATAATGTTATAAAGAATATATGGTTAAAATTTAATCAAAATTGGTTGAATACATCTTGAGATAAGTTTAAAAAACATAATTTCAAGAAAAAGCGCAAAAGAAAAAACAACTACTCCCTATGTTTGATCCTACTAATGCACTTTCGGGTTTTATGATTTTATTACCCATAGAGAAGAGAAGACAATGCAGACACTGTTACCTTCCACTACGCATTTGATTATTTAATTTAGCGCAGCCGTAAGGAAGGAAGCGTCTGCATTCCCTTATTTTATTATTCGTGTCGCCGGTAGGGTTTTCACCAGAATCGACCAATTGTTACTTCGTTTGATCGCAACAACTCGGCCAACCTCCTATGTCACTGTCCTCAGTGACGAGGTGGAAGCCTTAACCTTCATACTAGTTCCCGTACTCAATTTTATGCAATATGCATCAGGACGTTCCCATAGAAGCCCATGCATTCCGACACTGAGCCAATGCATTTGATACGAACAGATACATTCCGACACTGAGCCAATGCAATTCATACAACAGAAGTTTTTCCGAACTGACTCAACACAAAACATTACAAAACTATTGCATTCCGCCTCTAAGGCTCATAATAGTTAACTGACAAATCAAGGTAACCAAGGAGATTATCACCACCAATATACAATAGGCGCAAATACATTCCGACACGAAGCCAATGCATTTGCATTCAGAAACCAAACACCGCAACAATTCCACTCTTTTACGATACCAATCCAATGCGTTTCTTACCCGATGTTCACAACAAATGACCACACACCAAACCAGCCCTAGACCATTGGAGCTTTCCGCAATAAGTACCATCGACGCTTCTCGATACAACAGCCTCTACTTCAAGAGATTACCGTATAAATTAACACTTGAACCACTACACCTAGCTGACTTTCAGTAAAAGACACCAGTAAAGTATTAATGATTTTTTTTTATATTTAGATACTGAAAAGGTATAAAAATGAATTTATGTCTATTTAATTCACCTCCATTTCTGTTTCGTCCTCCTCAGACTCGTAGTCATTCAAATCCATATCCTCCAGCTTGCAAAAAGGTTTGAGTCTGTCCGCGGCATGAATGGACTCGTATGGCCTTTGAGTTATCTGGGTAACGTCTGTATCTGCCACGACATAACGGTCGTTCCCTAATACGGCTTTAATTACGTAGGGCCCCTTGTAGCGTGGAGCTACCTTTTTCGGCTGTCCGATTGAGAACGGTTCTTGTTTTATCAAAACCAAGTCATCTGCCTCGTATTGTCTAGGCGGTAACCGGTCCTTATTGAATCGGTCGGCATTCTTTTGTTGTTTTTCCATCATATTTTTAAGAATCTTTTCTCTTAATTCAGAGAGCGGCAAATTCTCGTCACCTTCCTGTTCACAGAAATGTTGTAAGGATAGAATTAGTTTGTTCTTTAGAATATTCCTCGGCTTATAATCCATCAGAAGCTCCTGTGGTGTCTTTTGAGTTATAGTTTGTTTTTGACTATTTAGGGCCCATTGTATTGCTCTTATATTTCTATCCCAATCTCTTCCGTCGTCTCTTTGAGTTGTAGTTGTTATGGCAGCCTTGACGGTTCGAAAGTATCTCTCCACTTGACCGTTTGCTCTCGGAGTTTTAACGGCAATCTGAATGTTTTTGATGTCATTTTCTGTGCAGTATTTCTTGAATTCTTTTGAAGAAAAGGCTGTTCCTCTATCTGTTATGATACGACTGGCTACTCCAAAATATTCTGAAAGTTCATCAAGAAGCTTCAGCACACCTTTTGTTCCAGTTGATTTTGTCGCTCTGAGTGAAATAAATTTAGTGAATGAGTCCACAATACCAATCAGCTGCTCATTCCCCTTACAACTCTTGGGAAAAGGACCTAAATGGTCTATATGTATCGTATGGAAGGGTATAGGTTGTCTCTCCGGTGTGTATAAGGTATACCTGGATTCATCCTCGCCTCTCTTATTATATAGACAGTCGAAGCAAGAGTTTACATACTTCTTTACTGTTGGCTTCATATTTGCGAACCAATATGTTTTCTGGAGATTATCAAATGTACGATCAATACCGCAATGACCCATATCATCGTGCGCTCCTTTAATTATACGGTATCTTATTATATTTGGTACTACGAATCGTATACCACTGGACGTTTTCTTAAATAACCGCCCTTCTTTAAGAATATAATTCCCTCTGATGCCATCCTTATTTTGGTGCTTTTGAATACTCCCATCGAGAACTTTCTTTATTTCCAACAATCCGGGATCCTGGTCTTGTAAGGTTGAAACCCAATCTTCTAATGTTGCTCCTATAATAAGCATTTTATCAGCAATTGTTTCAGATTCGATTCCGGTTTCGTGTGGACAACGGCTAAGTGCATCCACATGTAACATTTGTTTACCCGGGCGAAAAACTAATTGAAAATCGAATTCAGATATTTTCAACCACCATCTAGCTATCCTAGGTATAAGGTCCTTCTTTTCCTGCGTCATACGAAGTGAATTGCAGTCTGTGACAATTTTGAATGATTTGTGCAGAAGGTAGTGTTTGAAACGTTCTAAGCTGTCTACAACAGCAAGAGCCTCTAGCTCATAACTGTGATATTTCTCCTCTGCTTGTGTTGTGGACCTACTAAAATATGCGACAGGTTTTAAGCTAGTATCATCTCTTGATTTCTGCAGTAAAATTCCTGCTAACCCGAAACTTCTGGCGTCTGTATGAAGTTCGTGTTCCGCTTCGTTGTTGTATAATGCTAAGAGTGGTCTATTTGTCAAAATATTCTTTAATTTATTAAAAGCGGAATCCGTCTCAGCATCCCATTTAAATATTTCGTTTTTGCGTAATAAATTATTTAAGGGCTTCGCAGTAAACGAGAATCCCGGAACGAATTTTCGGAAATATCCCGTCAAAACCTAAAACTGTCGCACTTCTTTAACAGTTTGAGGCCTAGCATAACCTTCAACTACAGCAATTTTGGCAGTTCCTGGTTTTATACCTTCAGAATATATTTCATGGCCAAGAAAGTGAATATTATCCTTCAGGAACGTGCATTTATCTAGATTTAACGTAAGGCCAACACGCCGTAGCTCTATAAAAAATTCTTTCAAAATTAGTAAATTTGAGGAAACGCTGTCGGTGGCGATCAATATATCGTCCATGTACGCAATTATCTTTCGTGCTCCCATAGCTTGTAACAATCTTGACATAAGACGCATAAAAACTGCAGGCGAGTTTGTTAGACCAAAGGGGACCCTTTTAAATTCGTAGTGTCCCTCAGGGGTGACAAAAGCTGTCAAATGCTGACTTTGTTCATCGATTGATATTTGGTGGTAACCATTCATCATATCTAAACTAGTAAACACACATTTTCCCGCTAACGAATTAAGTGTTACCTCAATATTTGGTACAGGAAAACTTCTCTTACTGTAATGGCGTTCAATTTTCTAAAATCTATACACATTCGGTACTCACCATTCTTCTTTGGAACAAGGATGACTGGGCTGGCATATTCCGATTCCGAAACTTTAATTATATCCAATTCTAGAAGTTCTTTTATTTTATCCTCTAAGATAGTTTTCAAGCCATATGCAACTTTATATGGTTGATACCTTATCACTTTTTCCTCTTTCAGCTTAATTTCCATTTTCACTATGTCAGTTTTCCCCATTTCACTAATACTTGTAGCAAAACAATCTCTGTGTTCATTCACTAATTTTATTAAGAATTGTTTTTCACGTTCACTAACTTTGTCACCAATTCTTAAGTTATCTAATTTTAACATGGATTTCTTTTCCACTGTACCACTTGAAGTGGGTGACACTTTCAAGATATCAAATTTTCCCCATTGCTTGATAAGTTGAATATCTTTACGATCCAAAAAATTCTTACCTATAATCATTGGCACTGATTGCACTTCGTCTCCAACAAGAAGAATTTCCAATGTAATAGTAACCTCGTTTACGGTTACAGGCTTCGTGATCTTACCCACTACTTTTACCCTGCTGTTTCCAAATCCGATTAAGATATCATCGCATGGTTCTGCACCCCATCTAAATTGATCTGCTATAGTTCTTTTAATCGTTGTTCTCTCACTTCCTAAGTCCAAAAACGCCAGAACTGATTTATCTCCAACCTTCGCGATAACGTGATATTCATCCGTTGGATTCATCGGCACTGACTCGACTATACGACTAACTTGGGAGTTTTTATTCTTAATGCAATCCTTTGCTATGTGACCTAGTTGATTGCACACATATCATTTACGGAGAGTTCTATTAGATGGACAAACATTTGCATAATGTCCTGGAAGATGACATCTGAAACACTTTGCACTTGAGTTTTTAAAATTTCCACCATCACTTTGTTTTTGTTGCCCTTTCCTTACATTACTTCTATATGGATGAAATTTGTTTGCAGCTTTGGGTACTTCTAACGGAAAAATCACGCGTCCACTTGTATTTTGGTTACCCCCTTGTCTCTGTTCACGGCTTGTAAACATACTCCGCTGCATTTCCTGACTTTGGACCTCTTCATATGTTTTTATTTGCATTAGTAAGTCATTCAATGTTTTACAATTGGACGCCAGTAGCACATTCATCATGTTCCTATTTCCTAAACCTGATATTATGTATTTTATGGTCGCTGGTTGTGGCAGGTTAATGCGCTTTGCTAAGGCCGTAATAGTATAAAAATAATTTTCTACGCATTCGTTTGGTTCCTTTCTCCTTGCCATTATCTGTACCAAGACAGAGGAATCATCTTTTGCATCTGGAAAGCTTACCAGAAGATCCCGTTTAAATTCTTCCCACGAATTATCCAATCCTTGTCTGCTCTGCCGCCAGAATGCTGCTGCTCCACTCATGCGTAAGGATGCATAAAATAGTGTACATCGATCATCCCAGCCATAAACAGACATCAGATTCTCAACTGTAGCAATCCATTCTACTGCTGTCATTCTACGTTCCAAATCTGGATTGAATTCAGGAATGAGAGAACTTAGTTCATTCAATCCCATTCGAAAATGGGTAGTTGATGTCCCTGTAGCACTATTACGGGAGCTCGCACTTTCTCGACTTAATAGTTCATTTTCTCTCCTTAGCAGTTCATTTTCTTTGCGCAGGAGTTCCACTTCACTCACAGTAATACTATCCCCACTAGCACTATTTGTATTTGCCATACTCTCACTTGTCCCCTCAGCGCCTTGAGTTTTAGCTACATCAATGTTATCAACTGAATTAATGTTATTATCTAAGCCCGACATTTTTACACACAATTCACAATTCCACACTTATCACTTATATCTCGCGTGTATCACTTGTTCAAAACTCTGGAAAAAAAAACTAAACGCGTATCCACTTATCTTCGATTCTTCGGTCTTGACCCCACACTTGAATTTGTTGGATTTATTTAGGAGCGTCAACTCATCTCCATGCCCTGCGGTAAACTATCGTATCCCGAATTGTGCAGTACAAGGAACCTTTACCTTACTAACGATTTTGCTACATTAAGTATTACCAAGAATTCCAAATTCTACCAATCTATTCAACTCATGCATTAAGGTTTCTAGGAAAAAGGTGATAATATGCATTTCACATAATTACGGTACAGGCGGAGGACTACTTTGATCCTACTAATGCACTTTCGGGTTTTATGATTTTATTACCCATAGAGAAGAGAAGACAATGCAGACACTGTTACCTTCCACTACGCATTTGATTATTTAATTTAGCGCAGCCGTAAGGAAGGAAGCGTCTGCATTCCCTTATTTTATTATTCGTGTCGCCGGTAGGGTTTTCACCAGAATCGACCAATTGTTACTTCGTTCGATCGCAACACATTTATATTTGCTTCAGTTTTGTTACATTGTTTTACTGTACCGTAATTTCAATCTGCTTCAGTCCGGTGAAACACAATATCTCGACAACAGCATAAGATTTTTTTACATTTGATAATTTCTAATTCGCAATAACTGAATGAAGAATTTTAATTTATATTTAAGCATTATAAAGTAAAAAAAATTATAAGTAGAAGAAGTGGATCTCCTAACAGATCAACTTCAAACAACCCTTATTCGAGCACCGGTTTTTACATTTTATTTTCTATTAATACGTTCGTTTGCGGCGTAACTGAAAAACATTTTAGTGCGAAATATTGATAAGACCAGGAGTGTACGTAAAAATAAATAAACTATTTCTTACAACAAAGAAATAACAAATCCTATAATAATTAATTTCATTTAATTAGGTAAGTTAAATAGTATTTTTGGTTATTGTTAGAACTAACATTTATATCGATAGCTGTGCTAGTCACACTGAAATAGGTCGGGGAGAGCAATTGACTGAAATAGAATAAGGGCAAATTCTCGCGCCTATCAGAATAGTGGAGTAACAACTAGAGAAATAGAAATAGAAGTAAGACTTTGGTTATCAATTTCCTGAAACTAAAAGACAAATATGGTAAAAAAGGAAAGTTCAGGACGAAAGCCAGTGGTGTCTGCCAGAAAAATCAGAGAAATTAAAAAACTGTCATCTTACACAAAAAAAAAAAAACATCCAACGACGTAGTAAGTCGGTTCGCATAGTCACCGCAATATTGCAGTACTTGGAACTAGGAAACCCGCATTAAGCGGTGTGGATGATGTGTCATTTTTTAGTATACTTTTTTTTACAAAAACTAATTTTTTTAATAGAATAGGGTGCAAACTGCAGGAGTCATTCAAGCCAAACTTTTCTAAGTTTTACAATTTTTTGTGTCAAAAATAGTTCATACGTCAGTGCCAACATTGAAAAATCCATTGGCGGAAAGTTGAAAAGTGAAACCTCTCGAATTTCTATTAACCCAAATAATTAATTTAAAAACATTTATTTCGACAAACCCACTTATTAATTTATTGTTTACAGCCCTTTCTCAGTTCGCACGTTACATAGGAAAGTGACCCAACTCAAAAAATGCAACTTTTCAGGAGAGCGAAAAAACGAAAAGCTGTCCATAGAATTAATTCTAACTTAACGTAGTAATTGTTTGCTAAAAATAGTCTGAACTCTTAAATTTGTTAGTAAATATATTTCTGAAGATTTATATAAAAGAAATTTTAAGTTTTTGTTACCGCAGTTGGCGAGGTTAGCTGTTAATCCCGCATCCTCTTAAGATGTGTCGCTTTTCTTTGTTGCGAATAAATATTTTTAGAAGTTTTTTTTTAAGTGGCAAAACTCAAAATAAGATTTTTAAGAATTAAATTCCGTACTTTGAACTTTGTGGAAAAATGTCATAACTCATAATAAAATTTGTAAGAAATAAATGCTGTTTTGTGGAAAAGTGGCACAATTTAAAATAATACTGTTAAAATGTCGAAAACATATTTACGTTTGTTATGAAGATCGTCACAACTCAAAAAGTGACACTGACGCACTGTTCTATGAAGAATATCTCTGTTCTTAAGTAACAGAAAAGTGACACTATCGCTATCTAGCGGCAAAAACAATCAGATAGAAATATGCCAATTTCATGGTGTAATTAACTCAAAAACGACAAATTTTGAGTTAGGTCACATTTCTATGTGATGTGGGAATTAGTAATTGGTGCTCAGATCGAAAGAGAACGCTATATAGAAATGAGCCCACTTTCTGCAGTGTATTTCTATGGACGTAGTCAGTCCATATTTTAAATGTCAGTGGTTTTACATAAGAACGCTGCAAATATTTTAGAAAGTTAGGAGTGTTACATGAAAAAATTACCTGAAAAGGGGCTTATCTCTCTTTAAGGCAAAGAAATTGCCATCACCAATTGATTCAAATTCCTCAGTTAAAAACAAAAAGTATTTCCCATAGAACGACTTGGGACAAATAAAAGTTTTAAATTACAACCCAAGTCGTTTCAATAGAAAAAAGCCCCACGACAAATCTTACCTTCAATAAGATTTGTCGAAAATAAAAATACGATATGTATGTACATATATACCTACATACATATCGGGCGCATAGAATTTACTCGGTGAAGATTTAAACGATCAAGTCTTCAACAAAAAGCCTCCTTTCAGCAAATTGTCGCGAGCGGCATACATTGTGGGTGCAACAATGTATGCGCGATAGCAAGACAATATTTTGATATTTATGAAAATATCAAATTTCATTTCAACCATCGTCCGCCGCGGTAGGCTGAACTCTAATTGTAAACAGATAAAGAAAATAGAAGTTGCGATAAGAAAAAAAAAATAAACGTTTTGTGAAAATAACCATAAGAGGAAGTTTGTGAAAGAAAAAGTTTGTGAACAAAGCAAAAGTAAAAAAATATATATATAAATAAAATAAAAGTGTGCGAGTTGTCTTAATCATAGCTTCCTGAAACGGCGTAGAGGGAATGCCTTCGGCTAAGGTAAGCCCCGAAATATAACAGGAGTTAGGACTAAGTTAAGTTAGGGCACTGATGTGGTAGCGAGGTAGTCTGTTTCGTGGCTTGGGAAGTGTTTCTCTGAGGTCCGTAACCCAAATTCCGAGAAAAACCTATACACATACATCACATGTATACAATAGCATTCTTTGAAATAAATTTTTATTTTTTTAGTTTTGGAATAAATTTTTTTTTAAGTTGAATTATATAAATAAAAAAAGTATAAAATAAAAAATATATTTTTTCAAATAACTCAATTAATTAAATATTTTTTCTTCAAATTTATGGGGGGTCATGACCCCACGAGCCCCCCCCCCCTGGATCCGCCCCTGAACTGCCCAGCAGAAATTCAACACACTTTAAGTCTTAGAGTAGGTGTAAGAGTTTTGAAGTATTGAAGGCAGACGGTAACTTGTAGTATATTAAACGGGATGCTAAACCTAAATTGACAGCACGCCACAAACAATTGAACTTTGTTGAGAAATACCCATTTTGGGAAGAGGAGTGGACCACAGCGATGCAAGAAAGCAAGAAAGGATGACAAGAAATTTCGGTAGAGTATCCTTAATGGTTTGGGCTGCTATTGGATATTGCGGCAAGTTTCATATTTGTTTTATTTCCACAAAAATGGACGCCGTAAAATATCTGGAGTTGCTGGATGACGTACTAATGACATTCGGGAAAACACACGGTGCTGAATGGACATTTCAGCAAGATAATGCTAAGGTGCACACCGCGCAACATACAAAGGACTTTCTGGAATCTCATCGAATTCCATTACTGGAGTGGGCACCCTGTAGTCTGGATTTAAATCCAATTGAAAACATTTGGGCAATGATATCTGAACGGGTTTTTCACAAAGGTCGTCAATACGGCTCCGTCCGATAGCTACGGGCAGCTATAAACACAGAATTTGAGAACATTAGTCTGGATACTGACCGAAAAGTTATAAATTCCATGCTACGTCGCCTGCAACACGTTATAATTAACTAAGGTGCTAGTACAAACTACTAAATCTACTCAAGTACGAATTTTATATAAAAATCGTCGTTAAAAATAGAAATGGTTCTATAATTATTTCGCTTCGCAGAATTTTTTTACAATATTCCTTTTTACCAAATGAAATACGAGTATATATCAGTAATAAAATGCATTTATTAAAACAAAAAATATCTTTTCCTTATATTAAGTTCACAAAGTAATGGTTTTTATCTTGGTCCTATCATTATTTCGTAGTATATATATTAAAATGTTCTACTGCCCATGCCAAAGTTAATGCTTCTTTTTCCGTCTGGTAATACCGTTTTTCGTAATCTGATAAGCTTTTATTGCCATAAGCGATTATTCTTGGCTGGTCATCACTATGCTGTAGTAAGACTGCGCCAAATTCCACTGGGCTTGCATCTGCTATCACTTGAGTTCTCGTTCCCGTTTCGATCGTAGTATCCTAACGTTTTGTCAGTAGATAATACATTTTTTAGCTTTCAAAATGCATAATTTTTTTCGTCTGTTCAATGTTTTTCAATGCTGGCATGTTTTTTTCAGTCTGAGTCTTAAAATTTGCCTAATCGGTACAGTTAAGGTAGCTAGATTAGGGATCCACTTACCTACAAAGTTCATAAGATCCAAAAAACTCTGTACCTCATCAATTGTTTTTTGAGGTTTAAAATTTTGTATGGCCCTTATATGAGTATCTAATGGTTTGATTCCTCCACTCGATAATTTATGCCCAAAGAATTTTATCATGGTTTGTTTGTATATACACTTTTCTTGTTGAGAAGAACATCATATTTCTCAAATGTACTTATTGTCTTGCTTTGGTGTTCGTTATGTTGATTTTCATGTTCACCGAAAATCACTATATGGTCGGTAAAATTCATTGCACCATCACACGGTCAAAAGTGGTAATGTATCTAGATTCTTCCAAAATTTCAATTTGATGGAAAGCTTCTTTTATGTCTATCCTCGAAAAAAATCTAGCTTTAATCAGTTGAGGTAATAATACATTGTTGGCAGTGGATGATTTTCATGATCGATGGCTTTATTTGCTCTCCTCATGTCTATAAACACACGTACGTCACCGTTTCCTTTTATTATCGGCATTATCGGTGATATCCATTTTGATGGTTCATTGATTCGTTCAATTATATCGCGGCTTAAAAGTTCTTCTAATTTGTTGTTTATTTTGTTCTTCTAGCGGAATTGATATTCGTCTATATGGTTGAACTACAGGTGGTACAGTTTGATTGATTGGAATTCTTCCAGAACTTCCTTAATTTTTGGAGACAATTTATTTTCAGCTATTTGGTTTGCAGATATATTAGTTGCTGTTTTTAGAACCCCTAATTTGATTGCATGCAATATTCGTTGTCAAAATGAAATATATAGTCAATATTTTCATCTAATGATTTCTTGCCAATATCTCCTGTTGTTTTCTTACATATTTCATACGGTTTTAAAGTCTTCCGTCGCCTTGATCTGCAAAATTTCCTAAAGTGTTCTTTGAACCCACACTTATGACATATTTTATCTTTAGCTATACATACATCATCACCTGAAGAGTGTGTTTTACTCCCGCAACGAGAACAGGACTTTACTTGGTTTGCTGTCATTTTAGAGCTTGTTTGTATTTTATTAATCTCATTTGAATAATTTTTATTTTCATAAAAATATTCTAACTACCTATTTACAGATTCTAAGGAATTGGATTCTTTTATGATGTCTTCCAACGATATGGAGTCCCCAGTCGCCAAAATTTCTTTCCGTAATTCCTTTGACTCACACTTTTTCTTTATTTCGTCTATAATCGCCCCGTCAGAATTCCTAAATTTGCATTTTTCCGCCTGATGTTAAAGGCGAACATGAAACTTTTCAAATTTTTCGTCTGGTTCTTGTTTTAGTAGTCGAAAAATATAAATATCATATACCTTGCTATATTTCGCAGAGACGTATTTATCCAGTTTTTCTAACGCCTTGAAAAATATCAATATCCTTATTTTCTTTGAGATTTTCATCAACATGTGCCCCGGGTAAATTATAATAAATCTCTTGAAGTTCTAGTCCACCTGTATGCAAGAGTAAAGCTCTTTTATTCCCTTTGTCTGTAACGTTTGATACATATAAATAAATCAGTAATGCTCGTTTCCATTTCTCCCATCGCAGGTCTAATAAACTACTTTCCCCAGAGCAGCTAAATGTTTCCAAACTTAAAATGTTTCTCATCGTCAATTGTATCTAACAATACTTCGAATAGTTTATTTTAATTGTCTTTACTTAGGCTGTATTATACATGTGTATGACTAATACCTAAATGTAATTTTTCAATCATATTCATATTTCCTTATCAGTACCACTACTAAATACGTATCATTTATGAAACCTTTTCCCAGGGATAAACCTGTGTTCGCAGCTATTTAATTCCAATGCTGCCATACCTTATATAAAACCTTTTTCAGGGATAACGCTGTGCTTGCAGCCCTTTAATTCCAATGATATGATACCGCTATTCCATGGAATAATACCTCTCACGCCTAATCAAGTCACTTTTCATTTTTTTTTAACTACAATTTTTGTTATAAAGGGTTTTAGAGGTTTAAGAGGTGTTATTTTAATTAGCCCGCTATTTCGGTAGATGTCACTGGAGATGTCATTTTTTGACATTTGACAAGTAGAAACTACGCCATTAATAAAAATGGAACGATACACGATTCAACAACGCATTGAAACTATTAAAATTCACTATAAAAATGGTGAAAATGTGGGAGAGACATTTGTAAAACTCAAACATTTTTGGGTCATCGTGAAGCACCTTGTCGGACCGCAATACAGAAATTGGTAGAAAAATTCGAGCTGTCGGGACAAGTTAATGACGTGAAGAATTAAACTCGTGCACGTCGCTCAAGAACAACCGAGAATATTGCTGCTGTAGCCGAAAGTGTTGAAGAAAACCCAGGTTTGTCCATTCCTCATCGTTCTTTGGAATTAGGCATTCCACAAATGTCATTACACGGAATTTTGCATAAAGATTTGGGTCTTAAGGCTTATAAAGTTCAGTTAACACAAGAACTCAAGCCGGCCGATCATCAACAACGTCGAGTCTTTGTTGATTGGGTCCTTGAAATGCATGAAAATGATCCGGAATTCCATCGAAAACTCATCTTGAATGATGAGGCCCATTTCCACCTCGATGGCTTCGTCAAGAAACAAAATTGTCGCATCTGGGGCTCGGAAATTCCAAGAGTTATTGTTGAAAAGCCTCTCTATCCTCAACGTGTGACTGTTTGGAGTGGTTTATGGTCCCGCGGGGTCATTGGACCTTACTTTTTCGAAAATGAGGCTGGAGCAACAGTTACTGTGAATGGATTGCGCTATCGACAGATGATTAATGATTTTTTATGGCCAGAATTGGATGGTATTGATCTGAACAACGTCTACTTTCAACAAGACGGCGCTACGTGCCATATACGCAACGAAACCATTGATCTTTTACGGGAAAAGTTTCCGGACCGTGTTATCTCTCGAAGAGGTGATCACAATTGGCCACCGAGATCTTGTGACTTAACACCTTGTGACTTCTTCCTTTGGGGCCACGTGAAAGAGAAGGTCTACGCCAACAGCCCAGCGTCGATTCAAGACCTCAAAGATGGAATTCGTGAGGCTATCGAGGACATAGGGCAGCCACTTTGCGATTTGGTTATGGAAAATTTCATGAAAAGGATATGGTGCTGTAGGCGTGAACGTCGTGGTCATTTGGCTGATGTTATTTTCTATTATTAACGGCATACCTCGCTCTTTATAATGAAATAACGATCCGATCATTTATCTCAAAAAATGGCATTTTTCTTTGAATATCAAAATAACACCTCTTATTGGAAAAGCCGTTATGTTAAGATTCACCTCGTCGCCAATGTAAAGTGATATTATTGTAATAAAATGCTATGTTTCCTTCATTGAAATATTTGTATATCCTTTATTCCTCGGCTTCTTACACATGAATGAATCCTCTCTACTCTACCTGCTCATGCTCTACTCTTGAAGTACATACATATATATCCGTATTTGATCCTGGCTTGTTCTGTGCGTATACACTACAGAGCTGAAAAAAACGCAAAGCGATATCTCTTCGCGTCTTTTCACCTCTTCAGTAAAACACTGGTTTGCATACTGCATAAATAATACTCGTGTGGGATGGCCCAATGGCTGTTCGTACCTCCATGGTGAACAATTATCGGTCTAAGCTCAATACAAGACTGCCACCTAAAGAGTTATGGAAAAACATTTGTGAAATTGGGGTTATTTCGCAACAAAGAATTATTATTACTACGCTCGGCCTTGCTTAACGGCACTCAATTTATCTATTCTTGGTAATTCAGTTCGTGTATAAAAACGCTTACGTTTTAATAATTTCCATTGATACTTACAAGAAAATTCGAAAAAATACGTCAGTTTCTACGTAAAGTGAGTAACTAGAAATCGCTATCCAGATAAATCACTCGTCCACATACTCGCGTATCAACGACGAGTGACCTAATACCGCAAAGCCAATCCAATTTACTTACGTCTATAAATGTTAAGAAATAAATATAATATTTTGTTCACAATTACATTTAATTATTGAATATATGTATAAATCTCTCCCCCCCCCCCCCCCCCGCACTAAAAGAAAGTATTCCGTTTACGCCATTGTCAGCCAACATAATATGACGCTTACATTCCAGCGGTTCATTTTCAAAATAATATTTTATAGTAGGAAAAATCTTTCAGTTTTATTATTTCAGTTTTTTTGTTTTATTCAAAAAGGAGTATGAACTTTTTAAAATAGGCCAATTTTCTTTTTATACTTTAATTTTTTTTTTCATTTAAAATTTGTGTCATTTGTTTAACTTGTAGACGTTTTGCATTCAAAACACTTTTTGCTTCTTAAAGGATAGTTGTCTGGAAATTATCCACCGAGATTTCAACCGGACCTTTTCCTATGCTTGTATATTTCGACCCCTACTTTGGGCAACAGTTGTTAAATAATATTATATGTAGAACTTAAAGCTAAAACTTTAATTCAATACTTCAAAGAACTTTATTCTCTATTGAATGTATCAATCAAGCTCAGATGTCAATAAATATTGCAACAGGTGCTAAGTCTTTGTTACCTCATGTCAAAAACTAGATTAAATACGAAGGCAACTGCTAAAGAAATCATGTAAAAGTTATCAAAATTTCCTTGGAAACTCTTGAATATTTAAAAAGTTTAAGCACCTAAATCCATGCATGCCATAAAGTTTTCAGCAGACTTTTGTTACATAAACAAGAAAGTTTCTACTTTTCACTAGCATTCTATATAAGAAAGGTTTACATGCTCTTAGTGTTTTGTTGATTGTTAGTCTTTGAGAATTTTTTTATCCTTTTTTTAAGGTCTTTATGCTCTTAGTGTTTCTAAAGATTATTTGCATTTGAGGATTTTTTCACACGTTCCTTGTTGACAAAAAAAAAAAAAAAAAATAAAAATAAAGGAACAACAAAGACTTTCACAAACAAACAAAAATATATACGTAGAAGAAAAAAATTCTTCCGGAGATATTATTTTAAATGTGTATGTATGTAGACACATACATACATATAAGTTCCAAACAATAACATCAACATTCAAAGAAAAGTAATTTATCCACTTCTCTTTGGAATCTGCTCTGTTTTGTTTACAGAGGTACAAAGAAATTAATTTTCCAGGTTTCATCCCGTTTTACTGAAATGAGCGTTCTGCTATCTGTGAATCTGCTCCTTTAGGGTTAAATGAAAATTAAGAGACTTTTTAGTGACTCATTAATTATGAACGGCTGGTATTTTACTTTTTTTTATTTTCTTTACTTTTTCTTGATTTAAAAAAAAAAAAAATGAAAATATCCTTGCCTTCCTTCTGGTAAATGATATTCAGTTTTTCCTTCACTTTTTGTTTTTTTTTTTTTTTTTTTGTTTTTTTGTAATGGACATACAAAAGAACCCCCAGTAGGATGGCCTGTAAGAAACCCTTTCCTACTGCTCCTAGAATATTCAACCTTTCCCTTTTTATTATTGTTGTTGTTGATTCTTTTTTTGTTATTCCTGCCCGAAGATAGGGGAGACGTAATTTCTTAAGTTGACTGGTTTCTTGAGACAATTTCCAATTCTAGCAGCCTCTTTCAATATTCTTAATAAGGAACCATTGCCAAAATAAATATCGATTTTTTGTTCTCTAAGACCGAACAAACTTTAACAGACATTGATGCAAAGCAGAAATGTCGGCATGTTACTAGATGTTAAATATTTTTTTCTTAGAAAATTGATGTTTTTCTTTGTTTTGTTTAGGGTATAGAGAAATGAGGGATTCTATATTAATGATGTAATAACAAGTTTGGAGATTTTAAATACAAAACGTATTGATAGAGATTGAGAATGGTAGCTGAGTAAAATAGCCAGACGAGTTATTTGAAATTTAAGGAGTAATTATGCATTGCATGTAGTAGATATATACAAAATGGAGGGAGCTGGCTTTTATGATTGTTATTCGCAGTTTTAGACTTAGTACAATACTTATGAATGACACTAGTTTTTAAAATAACGGTGCTCATCCGTGACTATCTAGTATTTAGTTCTTAGTGGTTAAATATTGAAATTATGGTTAAATTCTATTTTTTAAACAATTACAATAGTGACTTTCACTATAGTAAGTCGACATTTTTATTGCGTATTAAAATTAGTGTAAAAAGTCTTTAAGTGAATTTACACATCATGATAATATTGAGAAGGGGTTGTTTTCGAACCCATGAAATTTATGTACATACATAGGGGAAGTTGGGGAAAGACGTGGAAGTTAGGTCAGACGGGGTATCCCTTCTATACTTAAAACAAAACACTCTACAAAAATGCAACAAATACTGAAACCATCGGTTATTCTTGACCTTTCAATCAGTTTAGAGCAATTGAAATGAGAAGCCGCGTTTCATCAATATTGAGAAAAAAACTGATTTGACGTGTTTTCTTATTATTTTCGAACTTTTTCATCAAGTTACAAACTGATCAAAGGATTTTGTGAACGCTACAAGCGTTAGTTTCGTGAAATCTTTAAAAAATAAGGATTAAAGGTGAGCATATTTTCAAACAATTTTTTACAATTTTATTATTCTAATAACATCCAATGGGGCAAGTTGGCGTACCTACGCTAAAACAAACATGACGGTGTACATATGTTCCCCGTCTTACCTCTCTCTTTCTTACTCGTTTTCCTGAAAATAATTTTATTAAATTATATTTCAGAATGGTGCGGAATTACGTCCGCAGAACTAATAGAGGGAGTTGGTCGGAAGAACAAATGAAAAATGCAATTGCCGCCGTACTTAAAAATAGTATGGGGTATTATTCGGCGGCATATACTTTTGGGGTTCCGGAAACCACCCTATAAAGGAAAGTTAATTTAACTCGTACTGTTGTTGAAGGATTGAGAACAATAGAAGTTCCCTGGGTCTTAACTTCACCGCCTTCACAGAAGAAGAAGAGGCCGAAATGGTGAACTATTTATTGGACTTAACACAAAGACTATTTGGTTTGACGAGGAATTACCTAAGATCTTTAGCGTACCAGTTATCGCAAAAAACATAATAAATTACATAAATTTAACGGTAAATCTGAGAAGGCTGGGAAAGATTAGTTTTTGGTATTTATGAAGCGCCATCCACAAATTTATCAGAAAACCAGAGATCACATCAGCTGCAAGAGTGGCAGGCTTTAATAAAGTAGCTGTTGATAGCTTTTTCAAGCTATTAGGCGAAACACTCGATCTAATAAAAATTTCTGAGTATATAAAGCGGACGATACACGTCTCTCAATCGTGCCAAAAAGGAAATGCAAAATTATGGCCAAGAAGGGATCAAAGGAAGTGGGTGCCTTATTTTCAGCATGATGGGGCGTTACAATAACAATCAGAGCTTGTTTTAGTGCAGTCGTCGGCCGCTATATGCCATTTATGATGATATTTCCTCGTAAACGCATGCAGCTGTAATTAATGGCTTATGCTCCTGAAGGAAAATAGACTGACTAGCCATTAATATTAAAGAACAAATTCATATTCTTAATGGAAAGTCTGCAGTGAAAGAGTCTGTATAATGATAGAACTGTTCTTACAGTGGTTCAAGAAATTCATTGATTTTAGTGGAGCTTCTAAAGAACGTTCTATAGTATTACTCTTCGATGGCCATTCTACACATACCAAAAACATTGAATTAATCAACTTGGCTAGGGAAAATGGGGCTGTCATTATTTATTTGCCACCCCATACGACTCACCGGCTTCAGCCATTCGGTGTAGCCTTCCTGAAGCCTTTAAACACTTTTTATGATCTAGTGGTTAGTTCTTGGCACCGCTGTAATCCAGGGCTTGTTTTTTCAGTCCGACAAGTAGCGGAATTTTTTGGAAAAGCATTTATGCAGGATGCTACCATGTCTATGGCGATAATTAGGAAATGTGGGATTGTTCCTTTCGATCCGACTGTTTTCACAGAAAGCGATTTTTTAGCTGCAACTACTACCGAAATTCCCGTTCAAACTACAACCACTGCAATCCAAGGTCAACATCCCCAAATTGCGGAGAACAATTCAAACGATCCTCAACCTGGATGATCATATTGGTCAGATAACATTCAGAATTCCGGAATATCTTCAGATAGTCATACAGCTAGACCACAGGATACTGTATTGCAACTAGTAAGCCTAAAACCGAAAATTTTTTTCGGTTAAAAAGAATTAACATTTAATTATCATAAAAGTTGTATGATGAGAGCTCATACAAAAACCGTATTTTAATTTTCCTTCGAAATCCCTATCCATATTATAATAATATAATAAATAATAAAATAAAATAACATAATTTTCAATGTAAACACAAAAGTGAATCTTAGTACAACCGAAAAATTTTTTCATCTCGAAACGTTTCACATGTGGAAACCGAAAAAAAATTGACAGATGCAACCGAAATTTTGTTTTTCGGCCGAAAAAAAAAATAAAAGTTGTGTTTTTCTTAAAAATCTGAGATAAATGTTCTATTTTATTAGTAAAATTCTTAGTTTATCCTATTTCCCTGGATTTTATTAATCATTGGAGCAAAAATCTTGTTTTAAAGTGGAATAAATTGAGTTTTTCGGTTTACATTTTTCGGTTTTGATGTGAAAGTGCCTTAAAACATGGAAGTATTTGTAACTTCAAGAATTCAAAGAGTGACAAGAAAAAGGGGAAAGACTGCAGTTATTACCTCATCTCCATACAAAAAGCATTAGAAGAAGAGATAAATAGGAAAACAGAAGCAGAACAAGAAAAAAAAAAGAAAAAATCTGAAAGACTGAAAAAGAAAGAAGAAAAGCAGGCTAAAAAGGAAAAGATAATGAGAAAATACCAAAATCAAGAAAACGTCCAAAAGTAATACGTACAGATTCATTTTATGATAGTGACGACGATTCTGATAATACCCAATCAATGTTCCTAAATTCCCAATAATTTTAAATATTTATTACTAAATGTTAAATGAACCAAAAGTATTTTTCTTTTTCTATGATATTCTGAATTTTATTTAACATCAAACTTGCCTTGCCCCACCTTCCCCTACATCAAATAACTTTCCTCGCATGGTCAAAAATTCTCACAAATAAGTAGTCTCAATATTCTTAGGGCGGTTTATTATTCTTGCGGGAAAGATTAATATTTTGGTCAAAGTTCATTATTATGCGGAGATGGGGAATATGTTTATGTTTAAGATCTGCAATAATAATCTTATTGGCTTTATAACATCCATTCCACATGAAACCAAATTTCTTGAGTTTGAGCCCGATCTTGGAGATGGTGAATGAAACTAGAATTTTGTTTCCCCTTACTATGCCCCATTTTCTCTCTAGGAGAATTAGAAATTTTGTCCTTTCATAATGAAATGCCAATTTAAAAAACTTATATCTACATATGTGTCAAAAAGAGTGGATATTTTCGGTCTTATTTTGGAAATATTGACTTTTAAAATCATCATTTACCCACAGTAACGTAATATATGAGCATTACATTTAGATGAATATTTATTCTTGTGTCTTATGAAATTTTATAAATTTATCTAAGAAACTTAATTTTCTATGCATCAGGAAAAGATTTCACTTAAACCTGAATGTTTCCCTTTGATCCATCTATTAGAATTTTGTAATCTCAGATCAAGCTTTTGTATGCACATCTTTGTATTGAGTAATTGAACAATTAAACAATTTACTTGTTTTACCCATGCCAATAAGATCAATTCATAATGTGAAATAACTAGTTAAAGCGAGGTGTACACATTATTCGTAACAAATTTAAACAAATATAGTTAAAAGCAAGTAGTCAGCTTGATACTTACCTTGGACAGAGTGTAAGGTTATCGTGGAGATTTCTCATTTTTCACCACAAACAAAAGAATTACACGTGATTCATGTGTGATAAAATAAATTTTGCGTTGGGAATATGTACAATAAAGGAGAAGTATACTTAGTGCTTGTGAACAATACAGAGCATATATTTTGGATCGTTAATAAAAACAAGAACCGAAAAAATGTAAACCGAAAAAATGTAAACCGAAAAACTAATATATTCCACTTTAAAAGAAGATTTTTGCTCCAATGATTAATAAAATCCAGGCAAATAGGATAAACTAAGAATTCGACTGAGAAAATAGTATAATTATTTCAGATTTTTAAGAAAAACACATCTTTTATGTTTTATCGACCGAATTATTCAGCCGAAAAACTTTTACGGCCGATAAAACATTAAAGATGTATAGCCAAGAATACTAGCTGTCGATGAGTTTATTGCTCTGTATGTTTTAATTGAGCATCTTTAAATTATTCGTAAATATTTCCAAAACATTGATTTTTTTACACACAAATTTCAAAAAATACCGTTATTTATTTCAAAAAATTTTGTGTGTAAAAAAATAAAAATTTTGGAAATACTTGAGAATTATTTAAAGATGCTTACTTAAAAAATACAGAGTAATACACTTTTCGACAGCTACCAGCTACTGTATATACTTATCTAATGACAATAAATCCTCCACGTCAGGTTCTACCTACAGCCGTCCTATACTCGCTTCCACCTGAAAAATTAACACAAAAATATTATTTACCAATAAATAAATTAAAGGATAAAAACTTACCTAAAGTATAAAAACTTACCTAAAGTATACATCCCTCTTACATATTTACATTTGGTAATGTCTATTGTGATATTACTTCAAATCATCTGTTCTCGCCGGAATCAGTTCAAACAAATTCAACAACCGTCGCTAGGGCAACACCGAGAGGGGAGAACTCATAACTAGATACGGCGGCTATATAAAACCGACGAGCCGCAGCAGAAAATTATTCGAAAGATGAAACTTTTCGAGAAAATAGTCCGCCAACACATAGAAAATAGGACACCCAATTCGGCTTCAAGCCCCAGCACTCCACTTTTCACGCTTTGCTCAAATTCCTCTCCGATTCCACAAATGCCCTTAACAAACGGGAGCACACAGTAGGCTGCTTCTTTGACGTAGAGAAAGTGTTTGACTCAGTCTGGATAAACGGGCTAGTTTTCAAAATTATAAACCTCGAGTTTCCGCCTTACATAGCTTTCTTTCATCTCGCAATTTCTACATAGAAATCATCAGTCAGTGCTGGTGTTCCCCAAGGTTCTGTCCTCGGACCAACTCTCTTCAATTTCATTATCTATGATCAGCCTCCCTACGACACAAATTCCAGCACACTGCTCTATGCTGATGACTCCTTCACCTACGCCCACTCCATGTCAGCCAACTTCACTGCTACCAAAGTTGAGCGGCATTTTCTCAAACTCAACGAGTTCTACAGAAAGTGGGACATCAAAATAAATCTCAACAAACCTGAAATGACTTGCTTCCGAAATCCCTCCACAAGGGGAAGACCCAATGTTACCATACGAGCCAACAACATCGAAATCGAAGTCAATAATGAAAAGCTTCAGCCTTTAAAGAACACCAAATGTCTTGGTGTCTCTTTCAATAACCTGTTAAAATTCAACAATCATGCCAAATTAATCATGAGGAAAACCAACTTTGATTACTCCCAACTTAACCCTATTATCAGAACGAGAAATGATCTCCCAAAGACACAAAGCCGCTAATATATAAACAACGTATCCTCCCAATCATCTGCTATTGCTTTCCCATCTGGCACACCATTTCGCCACTATATATGAAGAAAATTAGCGCACTGGAAAGAAAGATCCTACGGGCCCGTACAGGAATGCACAGGAGACCTAGCGGTCACTATTTTCCCAACAGATTTTTGTACAGCAGTGCAAACATCACTCCAATCGAAGACTACCTCTTATCTCTCGCTTTCAACCAATTTGAGAAGATCTCTCCACATCCAAACCCTCTTATTAGTCAGCTTTCAACGCAACTTCAAGCTGAAAACTTCCACTGCTTTTCACCTCTTCACCTTATCAACTCGGAAACGAGAAACATTTATTACTTGGGCGAAAGACTTACTTTCTTCACTAGCACAGGAAGCCACCGTCGTCGATAGTACAACATCCTGGCATCTCGATCATCGTGGGATTTATCATCGCTGGACCATTCTGGACTTTCGGGATATTATTTATCATGTGGGAAGAAACGCCAGTTATCAACCCACAACAAGTCAGAGAAATCTCTAACATTCCACAGCCTTCCACTCCCATCCAACTTCCCTATTCCTCTAAGTCCACTCATCACAAAATTGTTAAACAACAGACAAGAATACAGCTTGCCGTCGTGCAATAAGCTGTTAAAAATTATCCGACATCGCGAAATCTAAAGTTAGTAGCTATTCGAACAAGTAAAGTGTAAAGTGTAATAAATTCATAAGTGAAACCTAGGCCAAAATAAAAGCCTGTAAGTAAAAACTTTTCAAATATCCCGGGATATCGGTTCGGTTTAAAATTTCGTCATAATTCAATTGTTTCGTTAAATCGCATGTGAAGGACTCTGATTGATTGATTGATTGCAGAAAATAATTTTTGGTCCAGAGCTCATCTGGTTTAGAGACTAATCTAAATACAAGAATATTATTCGCAACCTCCATAATAGAAGATTAATTCTATATTTCAGAGATTAATCTGAAAATTGAATTGTGAATTTTTTTGTGATATTAGGTTAAGCAATTGAATTATAATTTTGAATAAAATTTTATATTTGAAATTTCAACGACTGAGTTGTCCTTTTAAAAACCGGCTCTACCTCCCTCGTCCGAGAATAGAACTCACATATATACTTTACATAATACATTCCTTTGCAATATAAACTTAAAGCGGAAGGTAAAGAAAGTGAAATTATAGGTTGTGTCGTAATAGCGGAGCTTATACAACTCATAATCGTGTTGCTGTCGGATTATTTATAGAAACTCTGTTGGATTTTTTGAAGGCTTCGAAGATTTGCGCCAGTTCTGGAGGCCAGGTGAATTTCTGTAATCTGTGCTAAATGCAAGAAGAATTTTACATCGATTTGGAATTTGCTACTACTCACTGGAAGGCACTACCCGACGCTATAGGAGATGTGCTGAAATAGGAACGCCATATGAGCCAGCCTTAAATGACTTTTAGACCTACATATTACGAATTAATATTCCCATCTACATATATTATATTTTAAGTTTGATAAAAAAATACGAGGAATTTTCGTTTTATTAAAAAAATTATTGTTAATTAATCGATATTAATATAATCTTCTTCAAAGAACTTCTTTTCAAAGAGCTGCTGGAACGCAATTTTCCTAAGGCATTTCGCTTCTTCAGCGATTTTGTTTTTATCTCCTCAGTGTTGGCAAAATGTCGTCCATTGGGAGGATCGGGCCTTAGTTTCATCGTCATATCGACACATCTATGTTTCATGACCAGTTATGCCTCGTGTCCATTCGACACTGCTTTTGCTCGAAATTCAACAAATTCGGAACAAATTTTGATGCAACTCATCTAATGTCCAAATGCTTTGCATGAACGAAATAATATGTTAACATTACCAGCAACCTTTTTGATAGTGTATGATCGATTGCCCATTACCATTTTCTTCACTTTTTTGACGTTGTCATCGATTGTTGTTGCTTTGTTGTGTCCGCAGGTGCTCATCATCACCAAGAGTAACTTTCAACTTTTCATATACTGGAATTGTTGTTCCTATACTAAACGTATGTAAAAAAAAACTCATCTCATGAAATGCTCAAGGAATATTTTTCTTTGCCGATTCCTTGAAGCAGTATGCTAGAGACAAGAAATTCGAACAGATTGACAAAGAGGTGTCGTTCTTTTTCGAACAATCCATTTATGTCAATATTTCTTGAAGAGATAAGTACCGATACTCTGTAAGGAATTTTGACGTTGGTGGAATAATTTGAAAAATTTAAGGACGGAACGGCGATTTCCTACAGTTTTCATGTATACATTGTTCTGCAAAAATAACAAATATGTAATATTTCTTATTTAATTTATTCAGCAATGGTAAAATTACATACAATCGGGAATTATCCATTTCTTTATTAGATATAAAAAAAATAAAATAAAATAAATATATCTTTATTTATTTTGAAAATAACACAATTGTCAAAAATTTCTTGATCTAACGTCAATTTTTCGTCAAGAAATAAGTGGAAAATTTCCTTGACCGAATTGCTTGGATCTAACATACTGCACTTTACCTTTTCAACAGCCAAAAATCAAATTAAGCATACAATATGGCTACTAATTTCAAGGCATGATACAAAGATTAACAAGGTATGGCCGAATTATCTGTCAATTGGTTGTTTGCCACATTTAGCGACTATTGTCTCAAAACGTTTTTCATCAAATTCGCTGGCAATGACATTGTCACCTCATGACGTGGTGACACAAAAAATTGCTCTCGAATCGGCCATAACTTGTTATCTTTGTATCATGATGTCTAGGTACGTCAGATATACGTACTAAACCAAAAACAAAAAATTGTGGCAATTCGACTTGTGCAGCACGCAAAAATTAAAAATTCCTCGTAAGTAAATTTTATCATACCTCGTATACGTTGACTTTCAAAATCATTACCTTCAAAACGAGACCAAACACCGACGGAATTTTATGATCTTAGATAAATAAGGCTTAGAAATTCTTAATAAAAATATAAATAAATAACTAGACGTCCTCAATAGTAAATAATACTTCGTAAAAGTTATAATATACATTTTTTTTAATTCAAATTGGATTTATTAATAAGTATTGTACAAGGAAGGCAGAAGATGGGAAGTGAAATTTTTAAATTGAGGAAACATATAGTATAAAGAGAGAATTAATTTAAATAAATATATTAAAGATAAAAACTTAAATGAAAATTAAAAAAAACAAATAATAAAAATTAAAAATCCAAGATTAGTTTGTAAAGGATCAGAGAGAAGAAAAAAAAAGTTCAATTTCAAATTAAGGAATAATAGATTTAATTGTAAAAAAATTATTTATAAAATGGGTGAAGACATATAAAACGTGGCTTAGCTATTTCTTTATTTCTTTTCTTCTAACTTTTGCTTATTTTTGCTTAGGAAGTAATTTGTATACATTTGATGGAATCTTTACTAAACAAATTTGTGAAGCACCTCCGCCACTCTCCTCACGTTCCCGATTTCCTTTCCCTATCTCCTTCCTGCTACGAGCACTACAAAGTATACCATGAGCTTCAATTAATGATATGAAAAAAAAGGCCTCATCCTCTTCCTAGTTACAAAGGGAACACATTGGCCTTGCTTCTGTGCGCCTTGGATTGTTTAATTATGTAACATACCACTCCTGTACATTAAAATTAGCTTTATATTCATAATAAAATCCTTAAAATAACTAAGCTCGCCTAAACTCTGCTAAACTAAATTAAGCTTATCGTACGTACAGTCCATGATATACAGTCTGCCACAGTCGTTCTTCATCAAATGCCATCGTTCCTGTTTTTCTAGAATAGTATGTAGAATTTTGCCATGTAGCATTCTCAATTGTCCTCGTGGTAGTCTGTTTTCTGCATATATTCTCAAAACTATCTGGATTAAAAATGACTTTTGAGGGTAAATAAAGGGTTTTCCAATAAGAGGTGTTATTTTGATATTCAAAGAAAAATGCCATTTTTTGAGATAAATGATCGGATCTTTATTTTATTATAAAGAGGAAGGTATGCCATTAATAATGGAAAAAGGCATCAGCCAAATGACCACCACGACCACGCCTACAGGACCATATCGTTTTCATGAAATTTTCCATAACCAAATCGCAAAGTGGCTGCCCTATGTCCTCGATAGCCTCACGAATTCCATCTTTGAGGTTTTGAATCGACGCTGGGCTGTTGGCGTAGACCTTCTCTTTCACGTGGCCCCAAAGGAAGAAGTCGCAAGTTGTTAAGTCTAAGATCTCGGTGGCCAATTGTGATCACCTCTTCGAAAGATAACACGGTCCGGAAACTTTTCCCGTAAAAGATCAATGGTTTCGTTGCTTGTGTGGCACGTAGCGCCGTCTTGTTGAAAGTAAACGTTGTCCAGATCAATACCATCCAATTCCGGACATAAAAAATCATTAATCATCTGTCGATAGCGCAATCCATTCACCGTAACTGTTGCTCCAGCCTCATTTTCGAAAAAGTAAGGTCCAATGACCCCGCGGGACCATAAACCGCACCAAACAGTCACACGTTGAGGATAGAGAGGCTTTTCAACAATTACTCTTGGGTTTTCCGAGCCCCAGATGCGACAATTTTGCTTGTTGACGAAGCCATCGAGGTGGAAATGGGCCTCAGCACTCAAGATGAGTTTTCGATGGAATTCCGGATCATTTTCATGCATTTCAAGGACCCAATCAACAAAGACTCGACGTTGTTGATGATCGGCCGGCTTGAGTTCTTGTGTTAACTGAACTTTATAAGCCTTAAGACCCAAATATTTATGCAAAATACGGTGTAATGACGTTTGTGGAATGCCTAATTCCAAAGAACGACGAGAAATGGACAAACCTGGGTTTTCTTCAACACTTTCGGCTACAGCAGCAATATTCTCGGCTGTTCTTGAGCGACGTGCACGAGTTTTATTCTTCACATCACTAACTTGTCCCGACAGCTCGAATTTTTCTACCAATTTCTGCATTGCGGTGCTTCACGACGACCCAAAAATGTTCGAGTTTTACGAACCGTCTCTGCCACATTTTCACCATTTTTATAGTGAATTTTAATAATTTTAATGCGTTGTTGAATCGTGCATCGTTCCATTTTTATTAATGGCGCAGTTTCTACTTGTCAAATGTCAAAAAATGACAGCTCCAAAAGTGACATCTACCGAAATAGCGGGCTAATTAAAATAACACCTCTTATTGGAAAACCCTTTATATGTATAAATTAGGAAGTCCCGCTTCTTGGATGAGAAAGTAATTGGGTGTGTGTCTAGGCAACTGAAAGAGTTTTTTTTTTTTTTTTAATAAAGAAACACTGCACTTCTTCATAATACTCAAAAGCCCATACTTAAGCATCATACCATCCTACTGACCTTGAGATAGTAGGTAGGTAGGTACTGTAAGTTATGTACTTAGATGAATAACTAATTTTTACGTATCTAAAAGGTTAGTTAGTTCCCCACGGTTGACTGAATCACTGTCCTGGTTTTATTACTCAAATGCAATAACAAATCAGTTATGTAGAACATCAACAAGTGGATAACAGAACACTGTACAGGAGCAGGTAACAAACTGAAATGCATTATTTTCGCCCTCAGAACGGGTTCTTACCAACAACTGAAAATTTGGATGAGGGAGTAGTAATTAGATATGTTAATTATTTTGATATCGTTTCAAATAGATTTATTTAAAGTGTGAATAAGGTATTATTTAACTTGGTAAGTTTTCATTTAAACTGAAAAGGGTTTCATTTGATTTGGGCCAGATTTTATTTATGTATATGTAGGGGAATATCATCGGGGTAGGCCACCCTTTTGACTTTCGCCCATAACTTCCGCTTAAAAAAAGTTTGGTTAATCCACATCTTTGGAAAGGTCTGGGAAAAAGGAACACATTTGGTTAAAAATAAAAAATACAGGCATTTAATTGCTGTCAAGGTCGGTCGGTGCTGTATAGGTTGGCCAATTGCTGAAAATCGACGAAATATGTGCTGAAATAATTGAAAATTTTAATTATTCGGAATCGCATTTCTGACAAATGTGATACCTCTTCATTGCACTTTAATTGCACTTCTCTCTGCAATGTCCGAAGGGGCTTTTTCTGCCCTTTTTTGAGCGTTCATCTTCCTTTAGCTGGTGTTATATTGGCGGTATTCGTTGGGATTGGTTATTCGCATAATCACAGTGGGTCAGCATTGACAATTCGTCAACTTTGGAGACAAGCACCATTGCTGCAACGCATCGCACCACAACCAAACATGTTACAGGATTGAATATTCATCTTAGTTTTTTCATAATTTTTTTTTGTTTTATTTTTGTTTTTTTTAAATTTCAAGCCACTATGTGCACAACACAAACTTTGCGTTCATGCTCCAAATCTGTAATATCACGAGTAATCCGCTGTTACTGAGAGAAGTTTTGCCGCTGTCGCACATTGGTGGCGTTAGTGGTCAAAACTAAAAAAATAGTAGCATTTTAATTTTAATTAACTACCAAATAGCGGATAGTTTTCTCACTGGGCCTCACGAACTATAGCGTCGCCCTAATGATAGTTAGGTATTCTTAGTATCTATCAATTAGATAATAATAGTACTAAGCTTGGCAGCATTCAAAATAAGGTTCGTTCCAAAACCCTAGCTATCAGTGCAACAAGTTATTTACATAAACCTTAAATGTTCAGCTAAATATATCTGAATAAATATGTATAATGTATGGAGATTGAGGTTAACTCAATAATAAAGTCTTAGAACTTATCCTTAAGGCACACCGCTGCCGATTGAAAGACAGCTATACATTCTTGCTCATTGCAGAAGATTTATTTGTTTTCAGTTCTTTGATTGATAAACTTGCAGATAGAATTTGGAAAAATCGGAAATAACTTAAGCTTATAACCCACTTTCAGCAAATTTTAAAATATTTAGAAATCATGTGCGTATTTTTTTTTTTATATAAGGAAAACATAAATTCTAGTTGCAGTTTTTAGGGTCTCGTACCTCAAAAAGAAAAAAAACGTAGTTATTATAAGAAGAGAACAACATTACATGGGAATTTGAAATTTAACAGATTTTTTTTTTAAAAGAAATTCTAGGGGGATGAGTTAGGCCTTAAAAAAAATTTTTTTTTTTCGTATCGTTTGAGATATTAATTGTTTGAAGGGTTACATTCAAGGCTTCCAATGTTCTTTTTATTTCTGGTAATTTAATTATAAACATATAGCCCAAAGTATGCGAAAAAATATGGCACCCTAACCCCCTGCTTCCAAGTTTCTGAAATTTCAATATTAACAGTGTTCGTAGGTATGGGGTCAGAGATAACACGGAAACTGTCGTTTATTTCCGTGAGTCTCATAGTTGCCGAAAAAAAATTACTTTTTGTATGTTAATTTCGAAGACAATTCTTACTACTATGATCAATTTAATGAGATAACTCTTGCGTCCGTATAAAGACCGTTGAGGTACACTTCTGCATTCATTTTTTTCGTTTGAAATTTTGGATTTATTATCAATGGTTTGTACCATTTTCCGTTGAACCCGCGAGCTATCGTATAAGTCGTTGGAGCTCAGAGTTGTTTCTTGTCTTCTGAGTGACCACGAGGACTTAGAAGTTTAAAGCAGGGTGGTGATGATTTTTCGATTCCCAGCCAGGTGTAAGAGAGTTTTATGGCTACATTTTTTTTATTGTGTGGTTGGCAGCCTTCCAGTTTATTCTGTTGGGATTTATGTAAGTCACGTAATCGATAGCTATCATTTGGTGATCGGAGAGTGGGACATCGTCGGTTTATCGAAGGGATAGACACATACGACATTAGATAACTATTTCAGATGATTATGTCGATTACGTATTATAAAGGTGGGTACCTTGCTTTTACTGGGCAGGAAAGTTCGTGCTTACAATCAGTTCTTGAAGTGAGTTATTTCTAACATTACAATCTTCACTTCAACATATTAATTACTGTGGGTTTTCATAGATAACTGTGGTTGTTCAGAATAGAAGAGAAGATAAAGCGATAAAAGGATTAATTTCTTCATTCTTCTTTTACCGACATTTAACTATAGGAAAGTAGTCGCGCCCTTAAACATAACCTGTGTTAAATTTTTCTTGGCACTGCACAGTCGATGACCTTTATAACTGCGCTAAAACATAAACTGATGGAACGCATTACTTCATTTGGGTTGGGGATCATGTCGCTAAACAGGCATAGTTTCTGAATGTACGCAATACTGACATTATTTAGTTGAACTGCACCTATAACTGTAGCGGTAGAAATTGTTTAGGATGAGCCTCATTAATTTTATTTCATATTTCTGTTCTCTGACCTCGGTTTTTCGTCGATATTCTCGAGTTGTTCACTTGAACGTATCAGAATCAGAGTGAACTGGCAACATCTTTATTTTTCGGTTCCAGAAGCAAATGAAAGTGTTCTAGTTCGAAACTTGGATGATGCGTTAGATTATTTATTATTTATTTTCTATTCCTTTTATGGAATCATCATAAACTAGTGCAAAATTCCTTTTACTTGCACATATAACATTGCTTTTATTCCACATATATAGTCTTTTAAGTAGTCGATGCTCTGCCACCCACTAAAGGAATTTTGGGTATTCTTCCAATTAGGTGCAAGCGTCAATCGCGTTATCACTTTTCATAACGGTACTCTATGACGTCACATATATGCATTTTTTGACTCAAATGACATTTTAACTTTGTAGTTTGAGCGAAAAACCAGTTTTTTGAAAATATTTCGATAACGGAACAAGTTGGCTTAAATTTTATGGATGCATTTCGACAATTATAATTATGTTGGCAGATTTTTTTAAAGTTCTTTTTTAAAGGATTTTTATATGGAATATTCGTAACTATTTTCGAACCCATATGCCATATCTTTTGTTGTCTCCGTTACAAAACACAACAAAATTTCTTACTATACCTATTATAACTGTAAAAGCGACTTCCGTTTTTTGGGTTTTTTATCCACTCGCATGATTTTCACCGATCAACAGATTTAAAAACATCACCTAATTAATGAAAATTTTTGGTTAGGGGTTATACCATCTACGAAAGTAAAAGTTGTTACATAATCAGGTCAAAGTAGACGACATTTCAATTTACAATAATTCGCATAGAGTTGTAAATTGGTACAGACTTTGGAAACATTATTACAAACAAAATATTAAAACTCCCCACCGATCCCACATCTGCAAAAAAAAAAAGTTATTGAAGGTCAACGGCAAAAAAAATGGTTTTTAAAATTGTTTTGGTAAACGGAGAGTTTTATCATAAAAATAGATTAGACAAAAGTTGTAGATCATGAAATTATCTACAAAAAAAGTTCGTTTACTTGTTTTTGAGATATCGCAGTTGAAGAAGTCGTATTTTACATAGTATGCACACATTTCCGCACCACCTGTGAAGTAGAGTACTTGGCGCATTTTTTTTAACGTGGTGTCCCCGGCGGACATAGTCCACGATCTATTGTGACTAAGTTCTATTAAAAAATACTGTATTAACTGAAACTATTGTAAATGATTTAAATCGCACGAATTATTGTTGGTTTCGGGAAGATGTTATTCTGACTGATAATCTTCAAATGCCACTTCAAAAGTTACATCTTCTTCGCTTTCTTCTTCCTGTTCGTCTATCTGGATATGTGAAAAAGATACATCAGTTGTCTCCTCATTGATATCATAAACTTCATCCTTGCATTATGAAACTGACTGATCCAAAAAATGACATAAGTAAATGAAATCCTTCAAGTCTTATTATAATTTTCGATAATTCAGATTTTTCAGGTGCTGCAGATACGCTTTCTCGAGCTTTTGCATACAGAGGTTGATCGAAAGTAATAATGCATACTTCGTGGCCATAACGTTTTGTGTTTTCTAAAGCACAAAGTAAAGTTGTATATATAGTACTGTAGTTACTTGCTGGTTGGTGAATAAATGGTAAGAATAAAATTTTGGATATAGAAAAATTTATAATATTACTTGTTAAACGTTCGATATAACCATTCCAGCCGGGTAACGATAAATTCTTTTATTCATCATAGAACCATATCACATCGACTTTTTTGAGTAAAGATATTAGCGCTTCCCTTTCATAATCAAAATTGTGCACATTTATTTTACTTTAATCGAGTACACCATCATTTTGATAGATTTGTATTGGCACATGAGCCTTTGCCGCGAAATCTTTTTCTGAAGGGACTTCATTTATTCGGGGCAACAATTTGAATGATACCAATTATGTGAAGCGTATTATTACCGACCAAAATATTTACATTTATATCAGCATTGTCTGTAATATATTGAATAAATGTGCCAGTTTGTGATCGTGAGTTATGAGGTGGACGGTGAAGAACTGCTGCTGCCTCATACATCACAGTATCATTGTAGAATGCGCATAAACCAAATGACGAAAAGATTTGCATAAGACGTTTTGAACCAAACCGTCGATGAAAAAAAAAAATGAGAGACTCAACTCACATTTTGATTTAAAAGACATAAGCCTAACAGCAGACATAATACTGTGGCTGATACTTGTACATACTATTTTTAAATGTTCTAATTTAGATCATTTATTTTTAAGAATTATTTGCTCCAAAAAATAAGGCAATGACTGCGGAATATCACTGTTAATATCTTCAAACATTCGACTAGGCGAGGGATAATTCGTATTATCAAATACTGATGAAATGTCCTCTCGAATGATTGCTGCCGCAGCTTTTAAGATTCAAAATCGTTCTTCTTTTTCATTTTGAATTTTCTTGTCATACCACGCTTCGTCAAGAATATCGCGATGATTGTCAATAAAACAGATATATGTTAATCTTCCCGGTTTTTCAGTGATAATAATTTTATTACCATACTTCAACTGCAATCGTATCTTAATTGTTCTGTTATCTAAATAGTGGATTTTTGCAAATATTTTCTAACTCTTCTAATAAAAACTGATAATATCACTATTTTCAATGTATGTAAATATTTCTTCCATCGCAATATTCGTAGATTCATCTTGTGGACGCGATTTTACCCCCAGGGGTTGGTTTCAAGAAGGAATTATAACAATTATTATGGTACTTAGCCTAAGCAACAACCAAATCATATTCGTACTTAATGCATGTAGTAACACATTTTCTATGTCATCAGAACGAGTGCGAGCTACCTTCAGAATAGATTCGTTGAATGCAAGAGTAGCAACTTTATAAATTTTACGCCGAACATTCTACGCTTTCTTCTTTTCAGCTTCTTCATTCGCTTCATCGCCGCAAAATAAGCAATTATTTTTAAAACAACTGCAGCAATAGTACTCTTCCGAGTATAAATTTTACGGCACTGCACATGAATTGTTTCAGACTTCTGCTCTTTCAGGTATTCAAGGAACCCGTCATTTCTTTCAACACTCGAATCAATCAGAGTCCTCATTCTACGATCAACAATAACAGTTTCAGTTGTTGTTAAAGGTATACTCACTGACATATATTTATAATATGGACAGCTTAACTTTCTATTTCATATGGGTTCAATTGCTTATGGAAAAATAAAAATCTTATGCCGCCCCGATGCAACATTGATAAAAATCATTGGCGGAAGGTTGAAAACATGAACACTCAGCTCGATAAGAGATTATAATAAAATGTTTCGAATTTCTGCTGCATATGTTATGAATATATTGATTTTGGTAAAACCATTTTGTCAGTAATAACCCTAAATAATTAATTTAAAAACATTTATTTCGAGGAGCGCACTTATTTATTTGTTGTTTACAGTTCTCTCAGTTGGTACTTGGTCCTTAGACCGAAAGAGTCAGCAATATAGAAGTGAGCCCAGTTTTTGTAGTGCATTTCTATGAGCGTAGTCAGTCCATATTATACATGTCAGTGGGTATATACTACAAATAAAACTATTAAATTTCCTTAATTTTGGTAGTAGCACTGAAATAATAGGTATAAAATGAATTGGAAACTATTTTATTAACCATATTGTAATAGACTAAATATTTGAAAGTATTTATTTTCTGTCTCTACTTGGTTGATGATACACATGTAAGATATTTTAAATTTTAAACTGTTTGAACGACCTTTTGTTAATATTTGGTAGTACCCCCTTTTGCAGCAATTATCGCCTCAATTCTTCTTGGCATACTGTCTATGCATTTTCTACAATTTTCTTGAATCCCAGGGTTATTATGCCACACTGTTATGAGCATCTCAATCAATTGCCGCTTGCTAGTGACTCTTTCATTGGCAATCCCCCTTTTAATTAATTCCCATAGGTTTTCTATCGGATTGAGATCGGGAGAATTGCCAGGCCATGGAAAAACGTCGATATTTTGGTCATTTAACCATTTAGTGACTTTCTTTGCTTTATGGCAAGGTGCAGAGTCAAGCATAATATATAGTCATGGTTTGGAAACCATTCTTTGAGTTGAAGCAATAGTTTTATTTCCAATACTTGAATGTATTGGTCCTGCTGCATTGTTCCTTCGACAATATATAGCCTACCTGTACCTTGCCCACTTATCACAGACCATACCCTAATGCCTAGAGGGTGTTACTCGTTCGACCAAACAGTCAGCATTGTATTTTCGCCCGGTCGTCTTAATACAAAGCCAGATTTATCCATCAAAATCTGTACTGTGGACCGTCAGAGAAACATACCTAAATAAATCAAAGATTAAAACAAATTTATGAGAAAATACGAGTTAAATATTTTAAAAAATGGGAAAATATTAAGTAATAACCTTCCTCCATTCTTCCTGGGTCATAAGTCTGTGGTCTTTGGCCCACCAAAGGCGCTTTTTTTTTGCATTGCTGCTGTTAGCAGAGGTTGTTTTGCTGGGCGACAACATTTAAAATTGTGTTCCTTGAGCCTCCGCCGAAGTGTCATTGTTGAAATTTCAATTCCCTCCTCATGCATTAAATTCTTTAGCACTTTTTTACTTTTTTTTCTGTTTTGCACGTTAATATCCCGAATTTTACGCTCATCACTCGTCGTTGTAATCCGTTTTCTACCACAATGTCCAGCACGGCGTGGTGTTAGTGGCACATTACTTCTCACTTTATTTTTAATTATGCTAACAGATGAATGAGAGACATTACATATTAGCTGCAATTTTCCTTTGAGAGTATTCAGTAAATTTCAGCAAAGACTGAATCTTCGATATTTCAGTTGGAGATATGTCCTTAGTTTTACCCATCTTTATTTATAAAAGTCTGTTTTCTAATCCCACTATAGCTCAAAAAATACGCGCACTGTATGGGTATATTATTTTAACGTAACACGTGTTAACAATATTAATATAAACAAACTCAAAAATTACTAATTCTTAAACACATAAAAAAAAAAAAACGTTAATACTCAATGGTTGACTCACCCCGAGAAGAAAAAAAATAAGAGAAATGCGATGACCTCATGTGCTAACATGCAACGAACTTCATATTAATGCGATTTAGCAGTGTTACCACATCTCTTTTTAAAAGTCATGACAGAGCATTAAAACCATAAATACCGATATATGATAAAATTTCTATTAATTGTTTCAAAATTGTATGATTTCGGAGAGTGATTATAATAATTTGATCACCCACTGTATTTCTAAAAATATAATTGTCGAAATACATTCAGAAAATTGAAACCTTGTAGCTCATATCGTTATCGAAATATTTCAAAAAAACTGATTTTTCGGTCAAACTTCAAAAAATCAAAAATTCATTTGCCTCAAAAAAGTCGTATGTGTTACGTCACGGAGTAGCCGGTTGCAAAATTATAACGCAATCGGTGCCTGCACCTAATCGGGAAAACATCCTGAATTTTTATTTATTTTACAATTTGCAAATATTAAATGTATTTCTCTCATTTGATTATTACCTAAATTATACAAATAAATAATTAATTATTATAGATTTTTAGTACACAAACAAATGACTAAATTTTTAATTTGTATAATTTCGCTTCAATTTATTCGTCAAAGTTAATAATCCAAAAGATGCATTACATTGAAGAAATAAGTCGTAAATAATCCGTTTTAATCTGCCATACAAGAAATTCCTTGAGAAATTTGACAACATTGCTTTATATTCCCTTTGATGACGACATATATGTAAATATAAAACCGCCGGCAAGCCAACGTATTTTTATCCAGTTCACGAGACCAGTGAATAGTGATTGTCTTTCTATATCTTCTTGGGAAGTACTCGAAGGTGCGTACTGAAAAGGATACCTACTTACTACCCTGAAATAAAACATTAAAGAGTCCCAGTTCCATGGAAAAGTTCCCGTCAATGTCGTTGTACTGTACTCTCTGCACCGACGTAGAAAAGCTCAAAACTGAAGCTTACACAGTTCAAGCTAAAGACTGGATATTGGATAGTACCATCTACCTACAATTTGAAATCAGTCTCTTAGCGAGCTTAAGATCGAAAAGGTCCGCCGAAGGATATACGCGTCCGTTGCTTAAATTTTTGTAGTAATTCAAAATCACTTAGTGCATGTGGGTTCTGAAAATAAATTTCGCAAAAAAAAAAAAAAAAAACATGAATGTGTTCATCCAAGGTTCAAGGAAAATTTAATTTTTAATTTTTTTTTTGTTTTTTTCGAAAAATTTGATGTATAGTGTTTCGTGAGGAATTACTTCTTGTTGGGATATTCTCTGGTTTAATTAGTTTAAAGTTTAAAGTTGTACCGATTTTGTTGTTGCGACTGAAGGATTTAGAATTAATTACCTTTTCCTGCTGAGTGTAACCGCACTGCAGACTCCCAGCAATCTGGCAATCTGAGATAATTAAAAAAATACTACACGTGCGGGAGGTGAGCAGCAGTGCATTTTCTAGCAATCAAATAAGTGAATAGTAGTTAGTGATCGAAAGTGAAATAATAATATACATAATATTAATTATTTATGAAAATATAATAATAGTCGTCATTAAGTGCACTAACAAGTAAGTGTGTGAGTGAGTGAAAGAGTGAGTGAGTGAGTAAGTGAGTGGATCATCTCTGCAGTTAACCGTCTTCATCTCCATAATATTTACTACCTGGCTGGAAGCTTTGGGGTTATCCAAACATTTAGCGTGCACACACATACATAGACGAAGGAGTGATAAAGGTATTTGCACTGAGCGGCTTAATTAGTTAATTTATTGTGGAGTAAATGAAAGCTTATTTGATTTACCAATTGTATTTGCACTCCATGTACGCAAGGAAACTCCAGGGGTACCTACCGCCTTAATTCACAGCCTAGTAAGGGGTTTTAGGCTGCTTATATTTGAATTTTCTCGAGATTTCTTATGGGTTTAAGTGCTTCTGAATTTATTAAATTATCATTATACCTCTTTCGAGGAGGCGGCTGTTGATTTATCTATTATAATTAAGATAATTCGGTTTTCATTTTTTTTAATATTATTATTATTGGGGAAGAATAAGGATAACATTTTATGTAAATAGACTGTTTCCTGCTCTGTATTTATTATAGGTAGATAGAATGATGGTAGAGAGAAAAATAGTTTGGGCATCCACGCATAATATTAAAAGTTATTTTGATTTTTGCATGTCCGTCTGTCCGTCCGTCCTCACGATAACACTAGAATGCTTTCACTTAGAGTGCTGAAAATTTACACACGGACTTTTTTTTTAAGAAAAGTTCGAAACCAATCGGGCAATTCCTTCGTAGTATTGCCATACAAAACTTTCGTTTCCCACTGTACATAGTGCTTCATAATTGATGCACCTAGCTCAAGGGTTAGATAGCTGAGGTGGTGACAAGCAAAGAATTATATGGTGAATTGGGGGGGGGGGGGGGGAATAAGGGGATAAGACGTCAAGATTTTTAGTACTTCTTCACTTTACACCTTGTAACTCCTTCCGTCGGAAGTTGTAGGACGTCAAATTAAAAAAAAAAATTAAAAAAAGTCTATTTTTTTCAAATTTTAACGATTTTCCCGCCAAAACTGCATGGTAACTATGCAGTTTTTTTACAAGATTTAGAAACCCCGGAATATTACCTTTCATTTGAATATGCACATGTGTCTGTCTAAATACAACCGTTGCATACAAAAATTTCGATTTCCGTTATATATTTGGAGACTGCCTGAAAATGCGGCGACATAGAGAGCTGAAATTAGATATAAGGTGTTTTTATAGCAATGGTAAATAAAGTTTTAAAAATGAACTTGGTGTTACCATATAAAAATTTTGGTTTTTACATTTACTGCGAAAGCGACTAGTTTTAGACGTTTTTATTGAATTTTGAAGTGACTATACGAAATTTCATATGGGCATATATCTAGGTTCTCTGACTAATTCTAGCTTTTCTAGCTAGTTCACTTGTTTTTTATAAAAAACTTAGATTTAAGTTCGAAAATGGGACCAATCGGGCAACTCCTTTGCAAGGTTACCAAACAAAAATTTCGTTTCTCACTATATATTTGGGCACTGCCTGGGAATGCATCGACGTGGAGAGCTAAAATTTCGTACAAAGTGTTTCCGTGCTACATAGTTTTGGTGATTGTGCTTCGTATCGGCGCAATGAGGAACAACGACTATTTTAGTTAATTATGCAGAATCATAGTAAAAATAAAACAATTAATTCAGTGAAGCAATTATTGAAATCGGATAAAAAATGACGAAGTTATAGCGATTTTAGTGCTGCATTCTCAAAAACGCGCTCTAACATGAACGATCGGCTGATGACGTCACGGAACACAAGACAATTCGAGGTCTAGCGCAGCGCGAGTGTAGTCGCTGCGCCGCCGTGATAGAAACCGCTCGGGATTGGATTTGTTTTGGATTTATTTCATAAAATGTCGTCTTATAAATATTATATTGTACAGACTGGCATCGTGCGTATTGTGTATCGTGATGTCATCACCAGATTCGCGGGCCGCGGCCGTTTTCAATTTCCGTTGTTTTAAACTTAAATAACTTGTCAGTTTTTGACGGATTTGAGTCATTCAAAAAGAAATATACTCAGAAATGTATATTGCTTTTACTCTGATATATTAAATTTAAATATCTTGTATTAAGATTGTTCTCCATTTACTACTCCCACAGAGCTGAATACTATTAACAAATATCTCCGATTTGGATGAAGCTTTCACAGTTTGTATAGAATACCAAAATAACTCACCCATATCTTTTTGTTTCCCTCTATCATGCCCCACCCCCCGCTAGAAGGGTGATTTTACAATGGAACGTCATTTTCAAAAAATCATAACTCGAGAACGGAGAAACCGATTTTTCTCATTCAAATGCCAAAAAATATAACAGTACCGAAGGAAAAAAGAATTGATATAATAGTAGTTTTTTGTAAAAAAACGGAATAGTTTTTTTTTCAAAAAGCAGTATTACTTACAATTTAGGACTTCTAGCAAATATGCGATAATTTTTCTTTTGGTTTTTGAGATATGAATTTTTGAAGTCAGCGTATACCCAAAGTAACCGGTATGGGATCACTGCACTGAACTGAGGATGTAGTATGTATTGTTTTGTTATAGATTATTCCCAAGCGACTAGGAACAATCACTTGTGGTTTTTCTTAAATCGAAGGTGACAGATTATAGATAATTCTAAGAGAAAATATTTGGCTGAAAAGTTGCAAAATATAGCTGAAAGATGGCGTTGAAGGATATGTAATGGCGGATGAAACGTGGTATGTTACAGAAATCGTCTTAGATTTGGTAATTAGAATCGTATCGAGCTTTAGTAAAAAGAATTATTTCTAGAACAAATGGGGGTTGTAGATAACTACCCATATTTAGCCTTCCTAGGTAATTTCCGAAATAAAAAATTGGTTTAAAAAAAAATTTTTATTAAAATATCCAAAAATGTTTGCAGTTTTAATCTCCACCCTTCAACCGGCTGGGCCCACCCCTTAAATTTACACAAAGAAAATCTGTTTTTAACGGTAAAAAAAAGTACGTATAAAGTTTACTGGATTCAAAAGGAACCCTACCACTCGATCACACTGTTTTTTCTCTTTAATTTTATACCCCACCATTTTGACAACCCCTATTGGGGGTCGCGAACCTACAATCCAATTTTTTTTTCACCTATTTTTCTCCCGAGCACCACAAATATAACTTAGAAAATGGCATTGCTCTACGATCCTCCCACCCAAAGTTTTTTTTTATTAATTTTTAAAGTCACCGTCACCGTATACCGTAAAATAACGAAACACTATTATTAACAAAAATATGTTTCGTTCGGTACACGCATATTTTTTATGAATCATATAAAGCGTTAAGCTTCATTTGTCATTTGAATAAAAAAATCGATTCCTCCGTTCTTGCGATATGATTTTTGAAAATGACGTAAAATCATCGTGAAATCACGAAATTTCTATACCCACTAGTCGGGTGGTGGGGCATGGTAGGGGAAAAAAATACGTGTGATATAATTTCGTATTCCATACAAACTGTAAAAGATCCATCCAATCGGACGTTATCAGCTCACATTCAACAGATACAAAATCTTAATGACATACGGCCGTGTATACGTCCATAGCGCTCGCAGTACCCAATTCCGCGGACGTATCCGTATTATATACGTCCATAGCATACTAGTGTGCCATTTACTGGACATATATATACGTCCATAGCACCGAAAGGGTTAAAAGATGCTTCATACAAAATTTAACTTAACTACTAATTTTGTGTATTATAGCATAAAAATTGTGTTAACTTAAGTAATTATTTAATTCAAATTTAATTTATTATAATTTTTTAAGGATTAAAAAAAATATTAATCAAATGAAGGTTTTAAATGCATATAAAATTCATAACATTGAAGCTGGTGGCCTACTGTCTATCTTAAATTCAGAGTTTTCGTTATCATAAAGGAGCCTTGTGCACATCGAAAATTTATGTATGGGCAATTTTACGTTAAATTTTATGGATTTTGTGAAAGTTGTAAAAAAGTTGAACATCTTATGTACCCTCTTAACACGTTTATTACCACATTTTCGATATTTTTCTGTTATATGCTGTACTGTCTGTATTCAGTATATTACCTGCAAACCAAAAGCGTATTTCCTGCCATTTCAATTTTACGTTGTAAAGTAATTATGTTTGCTCATGGGTCATTTTATAGGAAATCGATTCGGTTTTCAACCGACCAATACAAATTTCGTTCTTCTTTTGCTGAAAATTAAGTAGCTGTGAGATAAGAATTCCACTATTTTTTTTTGTCCTGAGATGCATACTACCTGAGTTAAAGGGTTTTAATAATCTGAAAATTGGCGGAATTTTGGTTTATTGAGTTATATTCAAAAATTCATAACTTTAGTTCTAATTATCACAGAGGCATGATCTTTAGCTTGTTTTTAAGAGGAAAAGAAAATTATTTAAAGAATATATTAGAAAAAATTTAAGGTTAATTGTCTATGCCGAGCATAATGTGATTAAGACACTAATCTAGTTATAAGTAATCTTTTGATAAGGAGAATAATATGAAATTACTAATCTAATTTATCAGTAATTTATCGTAATTAATTTGAATTTCTAAAATAATTAAAATCATTGCGATATGTTTAGTTATACTTTAATCTACTAGCGAAACTTTGCTGAATCAACTTTTCTCTACTATCTTCTGTTGTTGCTAATACTAATAACACATATTAAATGGACTTATTTCAGTGATTCTGCAGATTCTAAATACTAAAACTTAGTGTATTCGATTCAACCATAGCTTTATCATATTGCTAGACACAAAGTTCAATAAATCATGCATATAATTACTTGCATTACAAGAAATCAAATTAGAGCATTTGATTTATTATTGAGTCTGCAACTTAAAATACAATAACTTTCCAAATCCACGTATTGTATACTTAAGGTCGACACCACTGAGCATACATTTTGCCAATTATTTATTGTTATCTAAAACAAATCTGCTAAAATCACTAATTACCCAATGGAAAAAAGGGATCTGTCGATCGGTACGATACGAGTTATAATAGCTTGCTAGCTAATAATTTTCTATCATCACGCAGGAAGGTAGAGAGCTAGCCGTATGGCTTCATATCGGCTTTTTTGTGTAATTAATACGTTTTTGAAAATAATTAAAAGCAGATTAAAAGAAATTTAGTGTTTTTCATTTATATTTCCATCATAAATTCTGAGCTGAAATTCCCATCAATAATAGAAATATGTCCTTGAATATTATTATTGAATACGTTCGTATCGCAATGGATTTAGAATATAGGATTTTTTGACCTAGTTATTCTTGAAAAAAATTGATACAAATTTGTTGTTGTGTTATCGTTTACCCCGTAAAATTTATACACCAAGGATATTATTTATTTTCACTAAAATTGTGATCTATTAACAGTCCTTTAAATATAGAAAGAATTACCTTTATTTCTGTAAAAAGTTTATAAGAGCACAATAGATGCACATTTCTGCTCTGGAAATTAAACTTTTAAATTTTCGCATTACATAAAAATATTAACAATTTGGAATGGATGCAGATATTGAGGTAATTATGTCTATTTTTAAATGACGTTTTAAGAGTAAAAATGTATAAATTTTATGAGATAAAGCATAACACAACAAATTTCTATACATTTTTTTTATGCCCATTGCGATCTCAACTTAAATATTTAACAATGATCATTAATTAAAAAAACAACAATAATTATTAATTAAAAGGATGCGTTTGAAATATTCAAAAAGAAAGAATATTTGTATTACCCTTATTTTGTTTTTCTTATAAAAAGCATTGTTCATATAATTCTCCCTTAAACATTGCACTTTCATCTTTAAAATAAACTGAAGATCGCACCTCTGTGATAATTAGAACCAAAGCTATGATCAGTAGACCAAAATATCGGATGTTTTTAATAATTTCACCAATCCTTTGACTCAAGCAGCATGCATCGCAGGACAAAAAATAATTAGTTGTATTTTTATGCCATACTACTTAAATTTCAGCAAAAGAAGACCGAAATTGGTTAGAATCATATTATAAATTGCTAATCTGGATTTATTTGAGAGTTTAGTTTATGTTAAGTTGTCGGGCTATGAAGTAAGCAAGTGAATATGATATCGAGATAAGTTCACGCAGGAAGGTAGAAATAGCACGAGAAGCTATCGCAGAAAAAATAAAATTCAGATGTGTAAGATAAAAGCTACGGCTGCTAGAAAAACAGAGTTCCATAAAATCCAAATCCTCCCATCACAAAAATTAAGCATAAACCCTACATATATGTCGTACAATCTTCGGCATATTTCATCCATTTTTTTATATAATATCAACCTCCGAGGTATTTTTTAACTCGAACAACAATTTTGTGAAATGAATATCATTTTCTGGTTTTAATTTTTGATTTTTAAAATAAAAATCAGTTTTTGTTTATCATTTTCTGTTTTCTTGAATAAAAATCAGTTTATGATCTTTAAAATAAGAATTAATTTTTATTTTTATCCCTGATTTTTATAATAAAAAGTAATCATCAATCTATACTCATTTTACGATGTCGTTTACAAAAGATATTCTGTGGTAACAGGTCATCACATTATTTCTTTCCGTTTCTTGTTAAGTACCCCTCAGAGTTTTTTCTGGTTTTGTTCTTATTTACAACACTTTTTAATGATAGCGTATTAATCTTGCGAGGCGGGAATTTTCACCGTTTTTTTTTTTTTAATTAATAAGCCAAGCTCGGGGGATATCCTATGATGGAAAGCACAACATGGCAGGAAAGTTACAAGGAAAGGATTAGGAGACATGAGGGTAGCCACGAAGATGCTAATGTATGTTACTCTTGAATCTTTATAGATTGTAATCCCATGGAAAGACAGAAGATGGTCGACTGTTCCACATTCGCACAGTTTGGTTTTATTATAAAAAGGCGCGGCAGAAATTAATCTACTATACTATATATTTCGTCAACTTATTAACCAGGCATGTAGCAATAAAGGAATGCTAGGCATCCGAAGACAATTAAAAAAAAAATCGGTTAAGAACGAGTCGGGATCGTGTACCAGAACTTTATCAATGAACGAACAGTCGATCGATCGAATTTAAGTATATTTAAATCTTATCCATATATTTGCTTGTAATAATTGAATAATATTCAAGCAGCCAGACGCAAAAGTAATTTTGTAAGAGTTGATCTTATAATAAATGTTTAGTAAAGTCCATACTCTGTCTATATCGCGGACGAATTCCAGCGTGCTTGTTTTTTTTTTAATAAAAAAAAAAAACCTACGAAAAGCCCAGTTTGAATCCCAGCATCCTAGAGATGATGATATCATTAGGTACACAGAGTTTGACATTCCGTTTGTAACGCACAGATATAATGTTGGTAAAGCAAAACGGGTTGACATCCTTACGATAACTCGAGAAAGCGTTCACTTAGAGAGCTAAAATTTTGCACATGGCCTTTGAAAACAAAATTAATTTATCATACAAAAATTTCGTTTTCACTATATATTTGGACACTGCCTGAGAAAGCGGCAATATGATTTCAAAAATGGGCTAAATTGGGAAACCCCTTCTTGGTGTTACCATATATAACTTTAGGTTTTTTACGTAGATATATTGTGAAAACGATCAATCCTAGACATTTTTGTTGTACTGAAAAGTTCTTCAGAACATAAAATCGTATGAAATGGGTTATAAATATTTTTAACGTCTGACGAACCGATTTAGTAACATATGCGAAAAACCAGTTCAAGAATCCAACATATGGAGATGCGTGACCATACGAAATTACATACGGGCATTCATCTAGGCTGGGGTATCATAAGAATTGGCCTTAAACATTGTTGTTGACACAAATATTGTTTTGAGGATTTTTTCGCTATAGAGAGTGAGTAATTTCGTTACAGAAAATGAATTAATATATTAATTCGTAGGCGAACCAACCAAGTTCAACTTGTGTTTACTTTATAGAGAGTTTTTCGTTATAGAGACTTTCATTATAAAGTGATAAAAAAATAAATAAAAATTTCAAACAAAGTTCAAAAAATTAAATAAAAATAAAAATATTAAAATAAGTAAAATACAATAAAAAAAATACGAACTTAAGAGCGAATTCCGTTCTAAGAACAGACAATTTTAGCTAGTTAATACGAGTTCTTATAAATGAACAAAAAAAAAATCTTTTTTCAACAACTATGAAAATGACGAGAAAAGCTACAGTTTTCCTCTTATTTATGACTCAATGCCTACTAACCCTGATAAGGGCAAAATTTTAACCTTAAAAGCTTAGAAAATCGGTGCAGGGGGACGCAGTTTTTTCACAGATTTTATATATCTTTATTATCAATAGAGAAAAAATTTAAAGTAATACTTTCAAACAATCACAAGATACAAAAAAAATAACTAACTCCAGTTTGGGAATATGTTGTCCCTCATTTTCGTCGTGTCATTTTATATTTGCCACTTTTCATGGGTGGCCAACTTACATGGACAGCCATATTACAATTATTAGGTTTTACTGTACAACAAAACAGTAACTTCAGCAAATTAAAGTAACTAAATACAGAAATAAGTGTTTATTCTGAAACTGAAATGTTTCGCTTTACTTTAGCATTTGTGAGAATATTTAAGATGTATTATCGTGATATTAGGTCGGTATGTTTAATTTTGTGTAAAAAAGCCTGAGTAAAAATTAAGTAAAAACTTTCTTTAGGTAGAGGGGATAATACTAGATGAAAATAAAAAAAGTTAACAGACAACTTTTAAGTAAAGCCTGGGGAAATCGACGTAAACTTGTCAGCTGTCAAAAATCAAGATTAATTTTTTTAATTAATTTATATTTTTTTTTTTAATAAAATGGGACTTATTTTATTTTATTTATTTAAGTTTTTTAAGAAATCACCCTAACAACTGAAAGAATTATTTTAAATGACAAATGAAAGAACAGAATGACCTTACTCTTCCACTTTATCCTGTGTAAAAATGTTAACTTTTGTTCAGGAGGGGAAAAGTATTCAACTGTCAAATTTTATATATATAGATATATATTATGAGTAAACAACTTTCGAATCTGTGTAAAAACTTTGAAGCCTGGGTAAAAACTTTCGAGAAAATATACAGACCTATTGTAAACCTTTTCATCCAATAGGTAGTCCGAAAACTTATTGCTTGCTTCAATGCTAAAATTTTCTATTTTTACTGAGTGTTCTCTAAAAACTGTCAATATGTACATTCTATAATATGTTGCTGCTGTCCATTATTCATAATTATAAATTTAGCTCTTTTGAAACTTTTAATTAAATTGGATAGGATATTATGTACAGCAAAGAAAACCGCATGCATGTCAGACCCATACTGTGCTCAACTCCCTTTACTTTGAAACCTGAGGATTGTGAATTTATTTTGCATGAATTTTTTCTTGTATGCATATGAAAGAAGAGGTTTAGCATACCTAGGTAGGAGTATAATTCACGTATATATATGCAGTTTGAAACAAAAAGGGATTACCGACTCTATTTTTATTAGATTTCTTCAGTTAAATAATGTGTCTCATGCAGGCTTTCTCTTTCTTGGTCTGGCAACTATACCAAGTCTAAACACTCCGTATAAGTACAACACCTAAAGGTGCTTATTGCTAACTTGACTGTAAAAAAAAATAACTTGAATAGTGCTTAGGGAATTAATTATAAGAACAGAGGAAATCCCTTTATCAAAAGGAAGCTTTTGATGAGTTCCTTCTCGCTGAGTTTCTGCAACATTTTGAATTTTTTATTTGCCTGTTTTGCATTACTTTTCAATTTCAGTAATCCCTCAAGGGATGTCAGATTAAAAGAAAATTTCACGATAAGCCCGTTCATTTACAAGGACTGAGGTGAATTTTTGTAGGCCTGTGGAAGTGCGTTACCATGATATTCACAAAGAACTAAACAGCAGCAGCAGTAGCAACAAAAACAACGACGAAATTTTGCGTAGAAATGTTTCACGCCTAGAGCTTAAATTGAAATTTGTAAAAAGAATCCCTTAGGGTAGCCAGTACTACAGAATGGTTTGCTTTTAGTAGAAATGTGTCACAATTTCTAGGGCATACTGTATAATCTGTCATCATGCATGAGCTGAGCATACTTTATATAGTATAGAACATAAATTTCTTTGCACATTCTATTATGAGTTTTGTAGGACATAAGGTTTGTTCCCATATACATATATACATATGCATATAGTACAGTAGAAGTAGAGGCATTATGCATGAAAAACATTTCTGAGCGGATGGTGCTAAAATGACTTTTTTTAATTTTATGAACCACTTTATCAAAGTAAAAGTCCCAATGTCAAAATTACGAAGTTACATCGACTCAAGAATTATTCAAATCGAAACAGAGAGCATAAAAAGTACATATGATGGATATTGCTTTCTTAGAGATGGTATTACATATCCACAATGAATTGCGCCTGCAACTTGAAGACAGTAATATCTGAACAGTACTGAAAACTTTCACCAGTTCTGGTTGGAATTTGTTCAACTTTCTAAATTCCTTAAAAATTATTACAATTGGTTTATGTGCTATTATGGATCAACATCCTATGTGAGAACCATCCTGTGGAAATGCAAAACCATTTTGAAAATAATGTTATAATCTTCCACACAGGATCAATGCTTTTCTGGAAGTTGGTAGGTACACTTGTCACACTATCATATGGATGGTGAAGAAATAGTTAAATATCTGCTTCGACCTAATGATGGATCTCAAGAAGATGATTGGCAAAAGTGGAAAGAAATGAAAACAATCTACCTCCACAATGATATACTTATATGTGCCAGAATGAAGGGTGCATAATGGCTATTGTAATGACCTAAGTTCTAAGCAATTCTTAAGGCTTTCAGCCTCTTGCCAATTCATCCATCCATAGGTATCAGGATATGATGCGCCCTGAGAAATGAAAAGCAGACCAACTTGCACATTTCGAATGGTTACGGAGCTTTATCTCCTCATTCTAGGAATAATATCAAGGACATCCAATCATCATCATTTTATCAATTAAGAAAGTCATTGATTTCCCTAATGCTTCTTAGTTTTTCAAGCATAAACTATCTTGAGGATACCTTGGAAATGTTATTTTTCCACATGGCAAATACAATTTTAGTTTTCATTTTGATGTTTTATCCATCTTGTACTGGCTCGAATGTTTTCACAGTTCCTTGTTTGATACTCGATCTATCCAGTGACTTTTTAAGATGCGGATATTTAGTTACCGTTCACGTTGCATAACCATATAGTAAAATTGCTTTCACATTGAAGTTGAAAAGCTGAAATTTTTCCTCAAATTGAGATCTCTCTAAACTTCTTTTCAATTTATTTATTAATCGTCATTTTATTTTGCATCTCAGTTTCAGTAAACTACTACGATTTTACAATGTTTTATTTAGTTCAGGAACTTTGTCCTGTCTGGGTCAAATCTGTAAATCAATTCTTGACCCCACTTCTATAAAACCGATTGTTTTTCTAAACTTGGCATGCATGCGCAATTTCAAAAACAACATAATATTTTCAGGTGAAACTGTGTGGGAGACATTTAGCAAAGGCTCCAATGGAACCTTTCTAGAAAAGTCTTGAACCCAATTTTTGACTTACTTCTAACTGAACTAACTTTCTTGAAACCTGACACACAAATGACATTTCATATTTCAGATCAATATTTCCATATTTTCAAATCAAAGCACCTTAAAAATCTTTAAATTAAATATTGTATGAATCATCTTTCAAATAATAGGTGAAATTTTTGTTAAGAAGAATTAATTCCTTAAAAAATGAAAAATGCAATAACATCATATGGGAATTCAGCCATAGTGTGAATATTTCAAAATACGATAGTGCGTCAGGCACTACTAATTACTTCTACAGGGTGAAGTTTTTGGAGCTCAAGATCTATGTTCCGCTTCCGCCATTTATACCAACTGTTATGTACCAAAGCCTGGATACCCAAAAATTATTCAAAATAAAGGGATATCTAAAAATTTCTATAACAATTAAGAATTCATCCATAAATTTTCACATAAGCTAACATGCCCAAAACATGGTTAGCTTATCAGTACAATCAGTGAAGAAAATTGCGTCAGCAATTTTCTTCACATTCCATAGAGTTGAAACAAAAATTATTCCCAGTAGAAATATTTAAGTTGAAAAATAAAATAAAAGACAAATCGTACCTTCAGTACGATTTGTCGTGGAGATTGCGATATGTATGTACGAACGTACATACATATCACAAAAAAGCTTTCACGCTCAGAATCGCGCGCCGCGAAGATACATTGGATGTATACGCGCGCGGCTATTCTAATCGTCGTGACGGTGGCTGATGTTTATGAAAGCGTCAAATTTCAAGCCTCCGTCCAACGAAAAATATTCTGGACTTGTTTAATCAAGTCCAGAATAAATGAAAATTTTCTCAGGGTGAAAATGCAACTATGCATTTTCTACCCTGAACGAAGGCTCTTGATCGCGACAAAAATGATCAAGAGCCAAGTTGGATTTTTAACCGAAGAACGGGCAGTCGATTTTTGAAAAACGGAAAAGAAAGTTGTGATTAAAATTTTATCCGCGGCGATTGCGCGAAAGGTAGTCAAACTTACAGAGTTGTATTTTTAGATTTGGTACTCGGCGATTGAAAAAAGAATTACAGTTGGTTTCAAGAACAAAAAAACAAAACTTGATAACGGTTGGTTCGGGGCCAGTTTTAAAAAGGTAAAAGAAATTAAAACGGGAAAGAAGGATTGTACCCGGAATATTCATGAGTGAAAGTGTACCCAAAGAAATTAAGAGAAATAATAAAAAGTGAAAATAAAATAACAGTGTTTTGGATAACTCCCCTGCCAGTCCCCCAAAAGGTACGTAACAAATTGGCGCAGCCGGTAGGATAGAGGAAGCCTACTTTGAAAAACAAAAAAAGTATAAGCGCTCGAAAACCCTCTATCCTACGAATCTAAAAGGAGTTTAGGACGAGATCGAATACTGGGCAAGACACCCTACCCTTCGCCTGAAGTTGAGTCTGGCTTCAGGAGTATTTCGATCTTGTCGGCTCCCAACGCTCGGGGTCGGACAGCTTTAACTGCCTCTGTTTGAAAAACACGCAGCCACCCCCTCATCAAAGCACAAAGTGCCAACGTGGGACAATAGCGGGCTTCATCCCAGCCCAGGATAAAAAAGTCCACAACCCAAAATTTCGAAATTTACACTTGAAGGAAGGAAGTTTGGAAACCATCCGCTATCTGCGATCGGGAGCTGAAAGGGACTTCGAAGTAGGCAACGCGCCCCCCTTTCAGCTTTTATCCAGGGGAATTTAAGTAGGCCACGGGCCCCCCGGCAGCAAAAGAACTTCAAGAGACCGAACCAACGATCCTGAATTGAGAGGGACCTCGAAGAAGGCAATAAGCCCCCCTCTCAATTTGAACCAAGGGAATTAAGACGGCAGAAGCCCCCCTAGCTGCAAATTTCACACACGGTGGTCCATGAGCGAGGAAAGCTCCCACCAAGAAATACCGCCGGAAATCCAACTTCCATCAACTCCTCAACAATCTTCCTCGCCGGGCGACGCACAGGAAGATCCGTCCCGGTACGAAGGAGGCAACGCGGGAGCAACATCCGCAACAGAGGGTGCTAAGCAAACACCCCCAACAAATTCAACAAAAAAAGGGGTAACACTCAGGAGTGGGACAATCCTTACAGGTCCCCAACAAGTAAGACCTTCTACTTTAAATTTAGAAAATTATTTAAAATATCTAGAGGGGAAAGTGCGAGACTCCTCCGAACTTTCTATTATACAGTGCGATTCTATCGATAAACAGCTCAAAAAGTCCCGTGAACGGCGGCTTGAGCAAATCGCGCAATTCAAAGAAAGTACGGAAAAATTTAAAGAAAGCTTAAAGCAGTTTGGAGAACTCTCGCACTCTCTCGAAACAGAAATCACAAATAATAGTGTAGAATTAAGAGAAGGTGCCATTGAAGACAGTGTCAGTGATTCCACCGTGAGTGAAATCATATTGAATTGGCTGGGCGACTCCCTTTTGGAAACCAGCGTAGAAGAAACTAGCTCCCCAAAAGTGTCAAACTTTAGCTTCAGAATCCCCAATATAAACATGGCAGATTACGCGAAAATCGCCAAACTGACTGCTCAGCTGGTTCCCCTATTCTCGGGAGAGCAGCACCCAAAATTGAGCCTTGAGCTCCAGACGTTCCTAGGATGCTGCAGGCAGGTAATCCAGTGCATTTCGGTGGATGAACTAACAGCATTTCTGCAAATCTTCCCCACCAGACTTCGAGGCGAAGCTTATCAGCTTTTTGCCTCAAATATGCCTACTACTTTCAAAGAAGTAGAAGAACGGCTAAATCGCACATACCTGCCTAGAGAAACTTACCAGGAACTGGTAAATAAATTAATCACTACAAGGCAGTATCCTTTAGAGAATCTCACAGCCTTCACGGCACGAGTAAAACAAATGCTGGCACTCTGCAATGAAGCAGCAGAATCCAAATACGGAGCCACAGCAGCACCAGCTGTTAAAACGCAGTTGGAAGATTTCGCGAAAAACGCACTGAAAACAGGCGTAAATAACCCATATATGTGCCAATACCTTCTGACCATGACAGACGGCACGGTGGATGACCTCGTACAAAGAGCACTCGACATGGAACGTCTCCAGCAAAGTGCTCTATTCCTGCAACCTCCAGGACAGTTCCAAACAAATATGATGCAGAATACATTGCCAAATTCTGCCTGTACTAGTGTACCCAGTAACACACATTTAACTCCAAGCAGTACCCTAGTAAATCAAAGCGTATACAATCCTGGCATCATCTCATACTCACAGGCCCCCCTCCAAAACAATATGCCCATTAGCCCAAGCAGTCACATACCAACGTCACAGTTCACACAGGGAGGCACAGCATATATCAAACAGGAACCAAGATCGCCAGATAAAAATTATAATGTAAAAAATAAAAATAATTATTTAAATAAAATTACTTGTAGTTTTTGTAATTTAAGAGGCCACACATACGCAGATTGCCTCAAACGTAAAAATACTCCGTACTGTGTGAACTGCAAAATATACAACCACGATATACGTGACTGCAGGAGGAACAACAACAATATTCAAAGATCAAGCAATAATGGTGGACCATCGAATCAACGCCCTAGAGAGCCGCAGAATCCCAATAACAATTCCAGAGTCTATAACGTGCGTAAAAAGTGCGAATTTTGTGGTCGTTCTGGACATGCAGTAAATAACTGCCAACAAAAACGTAAATGGGAAGCCCGGAGTCAGGGAAACGACGTACAGTCGACCCAAAACTCCCCGGCTCGACTATAAATCTCCCATCTAATAAATTAGGGTCTCCTCAGCAGCCCGATTCCGGTGTCGCTACAGTAAAACTTCCTTTAGACATTGGCCTGAACGGCCAAACTAAACTAGTAGTAGACACAGGCGCTGAGGTTAGTATAATAAAGAAAAGGTCATTAAAAGACCTCAAAGAAATTAACCACAATGAGGCATGTACACTTCAGACCCCATTTGGTACCGGAAAGACGCTGGGAAATTGCAAGGGAAACTTCGTTTTCAAAAACAAAATCCCCTGCAAGTTTCAAGTTGTAAAGAACTTGCCTGGCCTTTCCGACGATGGACTTCTAGGAAATGATTTCCTAACCAACAACTGTAACGTTGAGGGTCCAAACAAAGCACTAAGGTTTCCTCGCACGGAAACTAACCCAGATGAATTCACCTTGCCATTAGAGTTTGAAACGGACAAGCTACATTCAAACAAAGCAGTCGAAGTAAGTACACCAGCAAAAGAGTTAGAGCCTAAACAGGTTGAACTATCCACTTGCAGTGTCTTCAAGGATCCTCCAACTAGAGAAGCTGGCTGCCAAGCTCCAAAAGAGCTCAAGGAATGTGATATAAGCTGTCTGGACAAACAAGAGACTGACGAAATCAGGCAGCAGTTGGTTACCTTAAAGGAACCAATATGCATACCTGCGCGGTCACAAATTGTTGCTCCAGTCCCGTTGAAAACGAAGGAAGAAATGCTCTGTTTATCCCAAGAGATAAGCGATGGAGTCTTCCTTGCAAATGGTTTGGTATCATCTGGAGAAGAATTAGTGCTGGTTAGCATTCTCAACGCTAACAGTTATCAAGTAGTCATACACAGCTTAAAATTACAGCTGTATCCGATAAACGACTACACAATAGTCCCATTAACAGGTGCAAAAGACCACAAAAGTACGCACATCCCCATACTAAAAACGAAAAATTCAACGAATTCCAAAAATGACGGACACGAGTGTCCAAAGCCTGCTAAAAAGGTGCATATAGCTCTGCCGTCCAAAATTCCTAGGCATAAATCGTTTCTATATAAACAAAGGCCATATAAGAACGGTAGCGAGTCGCCAAAGCCTATATTAAAGGTGCATGTTACTCCACCGTCTTCCAGTATAAAGAACTTTACATGGTCAAAACACAATAGCATCGACGCGCATGAGTATTCCACACAACCTAAGGCAAAGACCGCACAGGTGTATCAAACTCAGCCGCCAACAAAGCAGGAAGCAAGTACCCTGTTACATGCTAAATACAACAAAATAAAGCTTCATAAGGAATTAATTAAATTCAATCCAATTTCAGGAAACAAATTCACAAGGAAAAGTAAGTCAAACATAGGTTCAGCCGACAAAACGGCGATATTACAACATGTAAGATACTTATACCCGGATAATGAGACTCCGGACGACCCAAAACAATACCCGCGTATTTCTAGGCTAGAGCAAGAACTCAGCCTAGACCCAAATTTAACCGCGGAAGAAAAAATTTCGATATCGGAGCTCTGCCAAGAGTATAACGATATCTTCTTCCTCAAAGGTGACAAACTCACCTATACAAATGCGATAACGCATAATATTCCATTGGTGCAAGATCAAGCACCAATCAATCACAAAATGTACCGCTTACCTGAAACACAGCGGAAAGTAATAAATGAGCAGCTAAAAGAAATGCTAGACAGTGGGATAGTCCAGTCTAGTAAAAGCCCTTGGAATTCACCTCTACTAGTTGTCCCCAAGAAAGCAGGACCTGACGGTGAAAAAAGGTGGCGCGTCGTTGTCGATTTTCGTAAGTTAAACGAAAAGACAATAGGCGACGCATTTCCGCTACCCCGAATCGAGGATATTCTCGACCAACTAGGTCACGCAAGGTATTTCACCACACTCGATTTGGCCAACGGCTATCACCAAGTTCTTGTCGACAAAAAAGATCGACATAAAACTGCTTTCAGCACAAGCTATGGGCACTACGAGTTCAAGCGTATGCCATTCGGGCTCAAAGGAGCCCCCGCCACATTTCAACGCCTAATGAATTTCGTCTTAACAGGCCTACAAGGCCTCGAATGTTTTGTCTACCTAGATGACATTGTCATCTATGGAAAAAATTTAAATGACCACAACGAAAAGTTGAGGAAAGTCTTCAATAAGTTGAGAGAGAACAACTTGAAACTGCAGCCAGAGAAGTGCCAGTTTCTACGAAGAGAAGTTGTTTACCTAGGACATAAATGTTCTAGCGAAGGAGCCCTACCAGACCCAAGTAAGACGGCCTGCGTCCAAACATTTCCTGTTCCAAGAACAGTAAGGCAAGTTCAGTCATTTTTAGGACTTGCCAATTACTACAGGAAATTCATTCCAGACTTCTCCAAAATTGTACGCCCAATTACGAATTTACTCCGAAAGGATGTAAAATTCACTTGGACAGAGAAATGCCAAGAAGCATTTCAGAGCATAAAAAGTGCTTTAATTTCTCCACCACTTTTAATTTACCCTGATTTTACAAAATCATTTAATCTTACTACTGACGCAAGTAACGAGGCTCTAGGAGCTGTTCTTTCTCAAGGAGAAGTCGGAAAGGACCAGCCCATTGCCTATGCAAGCCGCACATTAAATAAAGCCGAAAGAAATTACTCCACTATAGAGAAAGAGTTATTGGCTATTGTCTGGGCTACCAAGAATTTCAGGTGCTATCTTCAAGGCCGGAAATTCACGGTCTACACTGACCATAAACCTCTCAAAGGTGTCTTCAATGTGAAAGACCCTACTTCCCGTTTGGTGAGATTTCACCACAAATTATCTGAATTCGATTACAACATCGAATATAAACCAGGGAAGTACAACACTAATGCAGATGCACTAAGTCGCATCCCTCAAGCATTAAAGGAAGACAGTTTAGGCAATACCTTAACGGTAGAAGCCCTAGTCCACCACACAATGGACTCAGATGTGGAGGAAGACAACCCCACAAATAACAAAAAGAAAAAGAAATCCGCTCATTGCTTCGTCGTGACTCGAGCTCAGAAGCAGAAGGCTCAAGAGACAATAGATAGCTCCAGTGTGGAGACAGAAGAGCACACGAATGCGGACCAAAACGAAATTCAACATACGGAGGCGGAAAAACTAAACCCAGCATCGCTTGAGCAAAAAGTAAGTACTGGCAAGACACCCGAAGTTATCACGAGCCCTACGGAAATCCGAACAATCTTAAAAGATTATCACGATTCTCCATTTGGTGGCCATCAAGGTGTCATAAAAACTTACAAACGTATAAGACGCAAGTATTGGTGGAGACACATGCTTAGCGACATCAAGAAATACATAAAAAAATGCCCAAAGTGCCAGACGATGAAAGCTTCTCCACAATATAAAATGCCAATGGTTATCACGGACATCGCAGAACAACCGTTCGACAAAGTTTACCTTGATATTGTAGGTCCATTAGAAGAGACGACATCAGGTAACAAATATATCTTGACCTTCCAGGATAATCTAACAAAATTTGTCGACTGGTATGCAATACCTAATGCCGAAGCAGTCACAGTAGCGCAAGTTTTCTTTGATGAAATCGTTACGCGCTATCGCATACCCAAAAGAATACTCACCGATCAGGGAACAAATTTCCTGAGTGAATTATTCAAAAGAGTATGTAAGCTTCTAAAGGTAAAGAAGTTACAGACTTCAGCATACCACCCACAGTCTAATGGAGCACTAGAGCGTGCTCATAGACCCCTAATAGAATACATGCGAACAATCGTAGATGAAAATCCCAAAACATGGGACCAATACCTACGAACCGCTGCATTCGTGTATAACAACAGTGTGCACGAGGGTACTAAACTTACCCCGATGGACTGCCTATACGGCTTCACAGCGGATGTCCCATCAAATTTAAAACGGGATCCCGAACCCGTTTACAATCACGAGAGCTATTATCATATACTAAAGTATAAGCTCCAAAAATCGTACGCCACGGCAAGAAAGAATTTATTAGCCAGTAAACAACGCTCGAAGGGGTACTATGATAAGACAGTACGACCCCTAACTTTCCACATAGGAGATAAGGTCCTCATTAAAAATGAAAGCAGGAAACATAAGCTTTCCCAAATCTGGGTAGGACCTTATCAGGTAACTGCTATACCAAGTGGAGTAAACACCACAATAAAAATTGGTAAGCGTACTGTAACGGTACATAACAACCGTCTAAAACCATTCTTCGAATGAAATAAACATGTTGCCACAGAACCAGGTTGACTCAAATTCCTACTCTGTTTGTTTCAAATTAATCCCATTTTAACGGCTCTCAGGAACACTTGCGGTGGAGCCACTCCACTGCCTGGTCTAATAACGGCACGAAATAAGTAAAGTCATACTTAAAGGATTATTTTTTTTTCCCTCCGAATTGTCCACAGAAATGGCGCTACAAACTATTGCAATTGCCCTCCTCATCCAGTACACGATAGGAGAAATCGCCGACAAACCCTATGCTATAACCAAGCTAAATAGCTCGGGCATATTTTTCGAGGATCTAGGAAGCCTCATGGTGTATCATAACACTTGGAATGTTCTCACGGAGATAGACTTGGATGAGTTAGACTCACAGATAAAACTAACGAAACAGGCAGAATATTTAGTGCATAAACTCTGCATAAATATCACAGATAAAGAAGACCTGTGCAACGTGCAGCAACTACACATACACGCTATAATAGATAGCGTACAAAAGCGCACGAGAACCATTAAGGAATTAGTTCCAGGAAGGCGTAAGGCCAGATCACTATTCGACGGAATAGGCAATGCTATGCATTATCTGTTTGGTACCATGGATAGCAACAACGAGAAGGAAATATACAGTAGATTGGATGAAATTGAATCAAATGCACAAGCCCTAGCTGAGCTAGAGAAACAACAAATCAGTGTTGTTAAAACTACCTTGGAACAGATTCAAAAACCTTTGGCTATGCTAATGGATCGTCAACAAAACATAGCACATCAGATTAACGATCTGCATACTGTAACCGAGGAACTAACCAGAAGGCAGCTGAGACAAGAAATTATATCGAGCTTACTGCTCCAAATCATCGAAGTCGAATACCGACAACAAGCCCTTCTTGACATAATAATAGCCACTAAAGGCAATCATATTCACCCACTTCTCGTGTCCCCAAAAAATCTGCTGGATGTATATCGAAAATCAACTTCGAAATGTCTAAACGACCAAAATTGTTTATCGATTCTGTACCAATCAGCAGGAGCTCAGTCACGTCTCATGCAAAATAAATTGGTGGTGAGAATTACTCTCCCAATTTTTGATTCTCCCAAAATGAGGCTACAGCAAGTCCGATGCTTTCCAATACCTAAGCCAACGAATTATTCTTTAATTCCGGACCCTGGATATTCTTATGTGGCAAATAGCGCTCACACACAGGAATTCCTCCTATTAAAAGGTGAGGATATGGAAAGCTTCAAGAAAGTCACTCATAGCATGGAGGAAAATACATATATAGGTCGACTAAATACCCCCATAATTAAGGCAACGACCTCAGATGAATGTATAGTGAAACTGTTGTACAATCCTTTAAATGAAGTGCCCAAGTGTAGGTCTAGAGTACAAGTTCCCCAAAGAGACATGTTGATAAAGTTAAACAAGCCCAATGCGTGGCTATTTTCGTTTATTACCTCCACGGTACTACATATCACATGTCGAGATCACTTTGCCATCTCAAAATTAGAGGGGCAGGGGATACTAGAGATAACGCAACCATGTCAGGTGCAAATAGGGGAAAAGGTGCTAAGATACGAAGGTGAAAATAAACACCCCCTCAAAATTACTCAGCCTGAACAATTTCCTGAGCTAAACCATACTTTATTCAACCTGAATCTAGCCGAAATTTTACCCAAATCCCATAACCAAAGTGTGCAAACCGAGATTATAACAGGGGACGATATCAGCAAATCAATCTATACTGGCACACATTCGTTGGAAGATATCCAACACAAATTAGACCAGTATAGAAATAAGGTAGCAAGCAGACAATCCCACATCCTGTCTACAACCTCTATATCACTTACGAGCCTACTCGCTCTGGCCATAATGATAGTTGTAGCAGTGAAATATCTATACCCTGTTGTCATTGAGTTGAGACAACGGGCAAATCAACCACAAGGTAACCCCGAAATTTCAACAGAGGGAATTCCTTTAGAGGAGCAAACCCGGGCTCCACAACCCAGTATAAGGCGAGCTAAAAGTCTACCTAGGACCAAGTCGGTACAGCTAGTTTAAAAGGTGCGAACGCCGACACTGTCAACATGTACCACTCAATCAAATTAAACATAGAACAAACAAAAGTAGACCTGGTAAACAATGTAGAGAAAAAATGCATTATAACTAAATATTAATAGAAATAGAAAAAAATAAGAGTTAAGGAAAAAATGTATGAAAAATAAATATAAACGAAATGCATAAAATAACAAAATGAAAGAAAAATTCATTAGTATAAAATATTAATAAAATAATAAAATTAAGGTAAATTACTATCAGAAAGAAAATAAAAAAGGAAGTTTACCAGGCTACTATTAATACAAAACAAAAAAAAAACCACAGAAATATAACTAGGCTAAACTCAATAAAAAAAAAAAAAAAATGGAATAGAAATAAAATGATAAAGTACCGTAGAAATAAATAAATAAATAACAAATAGTTAAAAAATTAATTAAAACCTAATTATAAATAGGAAGTTTATAAGCTAATAGCTTTAAAAGGAAATGCTTTAGAGTTAGTTAAACCCAAAAAAAAAAAAAAAAAAGAAAACATGTACCTACTTAAACAGTAGAAGATAAAGAAGTAACGTAAGACGAAGACATTTATCAGGACACTAATAGAAAAAAAAAATGTTTTTAACAAACCTCTAATTAGAGAATAGACTAATAAATAATAATTATTATTAAGATAGCAAATCTAACCTAAAAAATAAAATAACAGTTAAACTAAACAAAATAATTTTGTAAAGCCTAAACCGAACCGACCGAGACCCAAACCACCGATGAAACCAACCAAGATCCGAAACCCCTAATGAAAACAAAAAGAAAAACAAAAAAAAAACCACCAACGAAACCAGCCTAGGGTAACAAATTCTAGAAACAAAACATTCGATTTTATTGTATTTTTTTTTATTTTATTTTTTTATTTTTTTTTATAGAAACAAGCAAAAAGAAAAACAAGAAAGACAGGAAAGTTATAAGCTAAAGTAAAATTGAAAAAAAATTTTTATCCCGCAGGGATTTCACGCCCAGTCCTCCTCGGAGTCATCCTCGACTTCTAAAGGGGGTGGGGTGGCCATCAAACTGCGTAGAATACCCGTAACGGCTGATTCAAATACGGGATGGCAGCATGCGCAGAGTCCGTGCCGGCCGGTTATGTTGAGGGTACCGCCTGAATAAAAGAAAAAGGGTAAATATAGGTGGCAAACGTGCTAAATCAAATTACCATCAGGACTTACCTCGCACAACCCACGCCTGCCCTTGGTGGGGATACAGGGGTATATCAGCCCAGTAGTGGCGGCCGGCCACGGCATCCGCGCCCCACATAGTGAAAGGCCGCTGTCCTCGCCGTAAAAGCACCAGACGAATCGGGCCCCGCCACCCAGGTATCACGTGGACCACGAAAATTAAGTTGGCCACAGAACTGAGGCCCGCCGGGCTGTGCCAGGGTTGATTACTGACCTTGATGGCAAACAACATCTTAACTGCAATCCGGATCTAATTAGGCAGCTGCAACGGCTCAAGATCAAAACTCGAATAAAACCGAGCAGAGAATTTAATCATGAGATCCATTGCCAAGACAAAGTAACAACCCTAGCAGAACGGTAATCGGACACCCCGATAAGAGACCCAGAAACAAACAAATCAAAAACGGCTCTGCATAATCTAAATCGCACAAATGACCTTCACCAAGAGTTATTACTCTTCTAATAATAACTCTCATTTTGTAAAAGGGGAAGGATTGTTATGTACCAAAGCCTGGATACCCAAAAATTATTCAAAATAAAGGGATATCTAAAAATTTCTATAACAATTAAGAATTCATCCATAAATTTTCACATAAGCTAACATGCCCAAAACATGGTTAGCTTATCAGTACAATCAGTGAAGAAAATTGCGTCAGCAAATTGCGTCAGCAATTTTCTTCACATTCCATAGAGTTGAAACAAAAATTATTCCCAGTAGAAATATTTAAGTTGAAAAATAAAATAAAAGACAAATCGTACCTTCAGTACGATTTGTCGTGGAGATTGCGATATGTATGTACGAACGTACATACATATCACAAAAAAGCTTTCACGCTCAGAATCGCGCGCCGCGAAGATACATTGGATGTATACGCGCGCGGCTATTCTAATCGTCGTGACGGTGGCTGATGTTTATGAAAGCGTCAAATTTCAAGCCTCCGTCCAACGAAAAATATTCTGGACTTGTTTAATCAAGTCCAGAATAAATGAAAATTTTCTCAGGGTGAAAATGCAACTATGCATTTTCTACCCTGAACGAAGGCTCTTGATCGCGACAAAAATGATCAAGAGCCAAGTTGGATTTTTAACCGAAGAACGGGCAGTCGATTTTTGAAAAACGGAAAAGAAAGTTGTGATTAAAATTTTATCCGCGGCGATTGCGCGAAAGGTAGTCAAACTTACAGAGTTGTATTTTTAGATTTGGTACTCGGCGATTGAAAAAAGAATTACAGTTGGTTTCAAGAACAAAAAAACAAAACTTGATAACGGTTGGTTCGGGGCCAGTTTTAAAAAGGTAAAAGAAATTAAAACGGGAAAGAAGGATTGTACCCGGAATATTCATGAGTGAAAGTGTACCCAAAGAAATTAAGAGAAATAATAAAAAGTGAAAATAAAATAACAGTGTTTTGGATAACTCCCCTGCCAGTCCCCCAAAAGGTACGTAACACAACCTTCAAGAAAATCATCTCGGTGGATATAAGTCAAGAATTAATTAAGATTTTTACAAGGACTTATTTTGGTTTAACCTGAAAATATTGTACTACTACGTATTTTTGCCAAGTTTTAAAACAGTCGGCTCGATAGAAAGCAGTCAGAGATACATAGAAATACTTTCATCGAAGTTATGTTATAAGAAAATCGATTCGAATAGGAAAACTTATGGAAAGGATTGAAAAGTTTATGTAAGCTAAAATAAATGAAAAATAAATTTTTAAGTTACATAGTCTCATCTAAAAAGCAGAAAATAATCTTTTCAGCTATTTATAGCTCAGAGAGCTAAGATTATTAAATTAATGAAAAAGTTCATAGAAAGCAAATTTTGAGATATTTTCTTCATATCAGAGCCCCATGGTTTTATTTGTTTGTTACTAGAATACTTTTGCTTCTAGACTTTGAATAGTGGTGCTAAGTTTCTAGTTGGAGGAGGAAACCAATATTATCAACTCTCCTTCATATTTGACAGGGAATCTACTGACAAGAACTTCTTTTATTACAGCACGCAATAGAAGCAATGAAAGGAAGCACCCTTACCTGGTATTAAACTATCGGACCATCTAGGATCATATAGAACTCTCCAATAGCTAAGAAAATCCCTTAGATCCCTTATTAAGTCGATTATTTGCTGGGAAATGCATTTCTAACCTTTCTCTTTATCTATTAAAAAATGGAATGAGAAGTGGCTTTTCTGTATATGGTCCATGATTATCATTGATGATAGACCACATCGATCTTTTTCAAAATATAGGTTGCTAGAATTGCAACAATTTACCCTTGGTTGATAATATTTTGATACATCTTCAGTTATTACAGTCAATTTTTTTAAAAGCTTAATAATGATGCTTTACGTTCAATCTGGCGGGAAGGTCCATGTGTTCATTCCGTGGTCTTTATAGAATTGGTTGAAGTAAATGTCTTTTTGTGAGTGTCATATGCTGAATAGCATAAGTATTATAGTGAGAATGTGGCCCGGTTAAAAAAATAATATTCGACCTGAATTAGATTGTCACTCTCATTGCGTTTTGGGCGCATAAGCATATAACTCAGAGTTTTTGAATAATTTTTATCAAAAATCTTTTAAATGAAAGAGTTTCATGTCAACAGGAACCGAATCTCTAAATTATACATATGAAGAAAAAATCAAGCTGAACTCATATATAATCTTAGACATTCTTCTACCACAAGTCCTGCGGGCCGATTCGTTTAACTATTTTGTGAATCTTTCAATTTGCATCAGCTAGTGGATGCACCGACGAGAATCCCTGATGCAGCTGGAGATAGGGCCAATTTACTAGATTTGTATCTGTCATCTCACCCTGACAAATATTCCATCTCAGTCGGCTCCCCTCTTGGTAATTCAGACCACTGTCTAATCACGGCTCAATTTATCACCTCAACTCTGCGCCGCCCTACTTCTCCACCTACAAGTAGGCTTCTCTGGTACTATAAGAACGCTGATTGGGAAAGTCTCAATCAGTATCTTAGAGATATAGATTGGTCGGTCTGTTTTGCTTCGAGGGATGCTGATGAATGCACATTAGAACTTAGTAACATACTAAGTCTAGGCATGCGTGAATATATTCCGTATTCTTACAGCAGATCTCAACAACAGCAAAATCGCTCTTGGTTTAACGATAAGTGCAACCAAGCTATAAAAGCGAAAGAGTCTGCTTTTCGCGCCTATCAAGTGCATCCTTGTCCAGAACTGAAAGGAATCTACAAGACTGCACGGAACACCTGCAAGTCCATTATCCAGAGAGAAAAATTTCTTTTTGACCAGAATGTTAGACAAAGAATCTTGGCAAGCCGCAAAGGTAGTAAAGGTTTCTGGTCCCTGGTCAAAACCATCAGGAACAACTTCAGCAGTTCCTCTATACCTTCACTACTAAATAATGGTGAAGTGGTTATTGACTCCCTGGATAAAGCTAATATTTTGGCTGCTAGATTCGTATCAAATTCTTTTCTTCCACCCACTTCACAGGCACCTGTCGTGCATCCCCCATGCGGATGTGTACAAGAGCCAATACACATCCGTACGAGAGATGTGTTCAAGGTCCTTAAAGGAATCAACGTCTCTAAAGCCGCAGGCCCTGATGGTTTCTCGCCCCTATTAATTAAAAGCTGTGCCTCATCCTTGGCTAAACCTCTGCGCAAACTATTCTACCTGTCCTATTCGACACGAAAATTTCCAACTGCTTGGAAACTAGCTCACGTTCAGCCTATTCCCAAGAAAGGAGAGGGTAGCGATCCCTCAAATTATCGACCAATTGCAATCACTTCGATTCTTTCAAAGGTTTTTGAATCTATCATTAACTCCAAATTAATGAAGTATCTGGAAACCATTCAGCTCATCAACGATCGCCAATACGGCTTCCGGCACGTACGCTTATCTGGAGACTTGCTGACTTTTCTTACGGAACGTTGGAATCGGAGTCTTCACAATTTTGGTGAGTCCAAAATCGTTGCTCTAGATATTTCAAAGGTCTTTGATAGAGTCTGGCATGCAGCCCTTTTAGCCAAACTCAAAGCACTTGGTCTTTCCCCTCCTCTTCTATTATGGATTCAAAGCTTTTTATCTAGTCGCCAAATACGTGTTGTATTAGATGGCGTTATATCTGAACCTCATCCTATTAATGCCGGTGTCCCCCAGGGCTCCGTTATTCCTCCGATTCTATTTCTAATCTTCATTAATGATCTGCTTTCCTTTACTTTCAATCCTATCCATAGCTTTGCTGATGACAGTACCCTTGATTTCGCATACTCCTTTGACACCCTTCCGGATTCCAGAGGGAACGCCGCATGTGTTAAACGAGACTGCATGATTAGATCATTGAATAACGATCTTGACAACATTCTCGCTTGGGGCAAAGTGAATCGCGTCGAATTCAATGCATCTAAGAGCCAAAGCTGTCTCATCTCATTAAAACAAGACCATCAATTAACCACTCCCGTTTCGTTTGATGGTGCATTAATTTCTGATTCACCGTCACTAAGAATTCTTGGCATTAATATTTCCAGTAAGTTAAGGTGGACAGATACATCTTCTCGGTTGCCAAAGAAGCATCAAAATGTCTTGGTTTTTTGAAAAGGTGTAAGAAATATTTCAGCCCATCAAATATAGCGCTCCTCTAAAAGCCCTACATTAGACCTAGAATGGAATACAATTCTCAAATCTGGGCCGGGACTGGTCGAACAGCCTTAGCTTCATTGGATATTGTCCAAAAGAGAGCCTGCAAGCTTTTTGGCGATGTGGCAATTACTCGTCATATCGACTCGCTCGAGCACCGTCGCAATGTTGGATGCCTTTCGCTCCTTTATCGCTATATGCATGGCCAATGCTCTGATGAATTATCTAGTCTGATCCCTTGTAGAATAGTTCCTGCACGCAATACGCGCTGCATCCCGCGCTCATCCTTTTACCCTTCAAATTACCTTCGGCCGTACACTAAAATTCCGTGATGCTTTCTTATCCCGAACTGTGCGAATGTGGAACAGTCTACCATCTTCTGTCTTTCCTCCAGTATACAACCTGCAAAAGTTTAAGGGCGACATACATCGGCACCTCCGCCGCTCTCCTCATATCCGTTAATCCTTTCCCTATCTCCTTCCTGCCACGCTGTGCTTTGCATCATAGGGTATCCCCTGAGCTTGGCTTAATAATAAATAAAAAAAAAAATAATAATAATCTTAGTACAAATTCAGAGTATGAATCATATGTACGTACTAGTATGCTAAAAAAAATTTGCTATATATCAGGAGCAAGCCAAATTCATTACGAATTTTATAATCAATTTAAAGCTGCTATTTTCAGTACAAAAGTCAACAGTAAGCAACAATCAAGAACTCTTTTAAAACTCTTTAAAAACTTTTTTTTTTATATCGCCTATACGATAGTAATAAGGATTCCGATGACTTACTAAAATAAAAAAATAAATTTTTGGATATCTATGAATTCTCATATTATTTTAATAGTAAAATTTCTGTTAACTATATCGTATGCTGACCCCAAACTTTTTACGAACATATGGTTCATTCTATCCACGAATAAATTATGCACATATAATGCACACACACTGAAAACTAGCAGCTGAATATATTAGATAAAAACCTCATGAATATTTCTCTCAAACATGGGGCTTCTGCATGGACACATATGAGCACCTACTTGGAAAAAGCAAATCAATAAACTCCACGACATCAGTTTTTTTTTTGCATATTCCAGAACAAAGTGTGTATGGCGAGATGTAATTAATAATGCTGTGGAACGTGTGTGCACTGTTGGAAAAGCAAAACATTGGCTTGCTTTATTCAAATTTTTGTACAAAAATTTCTCCACAAATATGTAAAGCATTTTTATATATATTTCTTGCAAAAAATGATGTGATATTAAAATTTAACGGTAAATTAAAGATTATGTGGAAAATATTTTAATAATATTTTTAGGTATTGGTTGTATAAAATTTACACGGTGTACACTTTTGCTCAGAAGAAGTAAACCAGTGGTATTTGTTTATAACATGAGTATCCAACCTATGGGTCGCGACCACGAATGCGGTCTCCATGGGTTTTCTGTGGGGTAGTTAACTAAGAAGAATATTCACTATAAGGTAATAACGTATGGGGAATGAAATTCGAACGAATTTAGGAGGGCAAGAAATTAAGACACGTTCGAATAAAATGTGTCCTTAATTTTTCTTTTAAACCTTCTACATGTGTAATTTATAACATTATTTACAGAAAAATATTTACTCCTTCTTTATGAGCTTTTCTAACTCTTTTAGGTACTTCCTTCATCGCCTGTTGGGTTCCAGATTTATCGGTTATATTTAGTCCTTTTTTTATTTTTGCAATTAAATAATTCACATTTTTCGGTCGATAATTATTGCTGTTTACCTTTCTCTTCAAATTGGCCCAGAAATTTTCAATGCGTCTCAATTGTGGAACATTTGGTGGGTTATGTTCCTTAGGTATATATTCTATTCCTCGCTTTTCCAACTCAAGTAAAGTGTCTTTGGCATAATGCGCAGATGCCAAATCGGGCCAAAGCACTACTTTTTCTTTTTTATGATATTTTTTGATAAAATTATCAAACTTCGGGATGAATTTCTTAATATAAATTATTTTGTTCACTGCCAAACCACCTTTGAAAAAAACTGGTTCATTTATGCCCCTTTCACTTAAAGCTAACCACACTAAAACTTTTGCTGGAAATTTGATTTTGGGATAAATTTCACTTCATTTGGTGCTACATGGTCCATAGTCTCGTAGTAAAATTTTTGTTGCCATTCGTTCCCTTCAACTGTAAAAAAACTCTCATCATCCATGACACATTTTAATTTAATTTAGCAGAGAAATGATTTTGGGAAAGTATCCTCAGTCTTCTTTTTATTACTCCCACTTGACGAAGTGACGTAAATGGTGCAGATTTTTTTGCTTTATGTCGAATTCTCATGGCTTGCAGGTACTTTTTGATGGTTTTGTGATCCACTTCATACTTTCTTCCTAACTCCCTGAACGACTTTGCACTTCGTCCTATAGTCTCCGCTTTTAATTTAGACCGAACTTTGGTGCTTTGAAGCGAACACTGTTTACCAGAACCGACTTTTCTTTCTACATTTTTTCCACTCTGCTGAAACTCTTCACTTTTCTTTTTGTCTGGATTTTCTTCACAAAATTTAAAAATTAAGTTTCGGATATCTACTTTTGACAACGATACTTTTCCGACTAATTATAAAAACAAAGAAATTTCGCCTACTTTAATTTCACAATAACATATCCCGTTATTTTTCTATAAATGAGTTTTTTTTTATATGGATCACGAATATCTAATGTAAATGAACTTGTATATGTGTTCGGATTTCATTCAGACATGTCCGTAGACGTTAAAGAGCAGATTTTGAATAAAACCAAGGTTTGACCATTGTTTTCTTTTCAAGTTGATGAATTAATAGACGAAGGCTTGTGTGCTCAGTTGCTTGTCGTCATGAAACATATTCATTCAGGTGATATCAAAGAAGAGTTCCTATTTTGTAGTGGATTTGAAACTGCTACAAAAAGTGAAGATATTATGGAGAAGATAAATATGTTTTTTGAGACTGGAGGATTAAAGTGAAGAAAGTCTGTGGGGTTTGTACGGATGGTTCACCATCTATGCTTGGATCAAAATCGGGCTTTCAGAAAAAAATAAAAGAACTAGCATCCCAAACAAGGCGAAAAGAGTAGCACATCTAGCATATATACTAGAACAGCAAAATAGGCTTAACCTGAAACTTCAGGGAAAGGAAACGAATGTTATTGCATTTCATGATCATCTCGGGGCATTTTTATCCAAGCTGCAAAGAAAAAAAATAAATCTTGGGAGCATTACTAAATTTGAGAAACTCTACACTGTGGTAGATGAATGTGGAGGTGAAATAAATGAAAATTTGAACGAAATCCGTTCTCTGTTTCCCTTTATGTAACCAGCATTCCCGAGGAATTACAAAATGAATTCTTGGATTTGTGGAATGATCGGGATGATTCCTCGGCACATAGCTTGTTTAATGAAAAATTCCTCACACAATTCAGGGGTGGTATATATCATTCATGTGATGATGTTTACCTTTCTACTTTTAGTTCCATTTGTGTCTACATATCTCTGCGAGAGTGGATTTTCAACCCTTATTCGTTTAAAAACAAAATAAATAAATAAATTAAATGTTGAAAATGAAATGAGGTTGGCGTTAACAAAAACTTACCCGCGAATTTTGAGGCTGATTAATAACATGCAATTTCAAAAATCGCATTAAATTAATTATTAAACATAATTTAAAATAAAATTGTACTAAAAAAAACTATTTTCGTTGTTGTTTTTTAATTACCTTATTAAAAATGCTTTTATAAAAAGGGGTCGCCACCCGAAGAGGGTTGAGAACATATGGTTTATAGCATGGGGTCTACCTCACCGATGACCTCGGAAGGTGCCAATAATTTCCTATACAATAGAACTTCCCAAAATAAAATGTTGGTTCAATTTGCAAAAGGTTGAAATACTTATACAGATATAAGTTTAAGTTATGTCCTTTATATTCTTATATGTTAAAGAAAACATTTTGTACGTATATATTTCTTTATATTCTACTTAAAAAGGAACTAAACTGCAACTTGCTAGTTATAGTATCAACCTTTTAAAAATTAATTTGTATCCCTGATAATTGGCTTTAACGGAGTTGTTTCCAGTTATTTCAATTCGGGTGAAAGCTTGTTGCATTTTTACCAAGGAAATATACATTTATTATCTTGAAGATTCGAAATTGCTGGAATAAACACGTATTTTTAATAATCATGTTAGATTTGGATTTACATATTGCTTTGCTTCCTAAATTGAGAGTTATTGGAATGAGACCCCGTTCGAATTATTTTTTGAAAATATGGTATACGTGGTTTTTCCTTTTGCAATCTAGCAAATTAATTACTTGAACTAAAAAGCAGTCTAGAAGAACCTGCATGGAAGTCATACTTCAACAATATTAAGCTTATGATTGGTTTTCTCGGGCGCTAATAGTTCGGTCAGTAGTAAAACGTCAAAAGTTTACTTTGGGTAGCTTCAGGGGAGTAAAGGGTCCCAACGACAACAGCTGGTTTGAGTTCAATTTCCAGCTTTATTGTTTACGTTCCTACTAACTATAAAATATTCAAAGAAAGTTTTAGTATGACTACGAATTACGATGGGATAGCTTTCCGTTGCACACGTACTGACTTGACTATTAGCTTCTGTTGCTCACAGATCTATCACTAGTTGTCTATTTTATCCCGTACTGGCCAGAGCAGATAACTTTCCTACACTACTATTTCTCCATTTTCACGTACTGGTGATAGGTTAGGCGCGGCCGGATATTTTAAGATTCCCGAGACAAGTCAATTCAACTTCTGCAATATTTGGATCAGACTATCAGGTGAGAGGTTGTCTGTCGAATGGCGGTTTCTGGTGAATCTCTATTGCCCTACTTATAATATTGATTCAAAAAGTAACTATGAATTATAAGTGACAGAAAATTTCATATGGAAACAATTCACAAATAGTTCTACACGTCCTACTTCCATTCTTTTGAGCTTAGCTTACTTTTTCGATGTTAATTACAATACTGTAATCAGAAATAAGTAAGTATAAGTAAGTAAAGTAAGTAAGTAAGTAATAAGTACACAGCTAAGAAAACGTAATTCTTTATTGTTAGCAAAAGAATAATTAGTATTTAGATTTTTAGTTTAGCAGTTCACAAAAATAAATCTTACTGCTAATTATTCTTTTATTATGACAAAATTTCCCTTTGTGATTTTTTTTCGCTCTTTTTGTTAATTTAGTTATTGCAAGCAGTATTTTTTGCTAAGTGGCTTGAGACACAGTAACTTTTTGAGAAAAATGTATTTCGGCTAAGCGTACTATACCCTTGCCACCTACCTTAAATCGATTTGCTGTTATTTGTGATTTTCCAAATAGGTGAACGACGTTATGAGGTATGAAAAGTTTATATTGCTGCCGAAGAAAAAAATTCCGAATGTTTTTGAAAGAAATACTAATATTACCAAAAGACAAAACTCGTTCGATATTTCCGTATCAAGCGTAAGGTTCATTTGGCATTTGAATCAGGAAAATCGGTTGCTCCGTTCTCGAGATACGATTTTTTAAACATGAAGTTTCATCATAATATCACGAAATATCTAAACCACAAAAATATGGAAATTTCATCCAAATAGGAGATGGTGGGGCTCCAAGTTGATCGGTTTCGTGTGGCATAACTGAGTTCAATTGACTAACAGCAAAATAAAAAAAAAACTAGATTTTTTCTTGAAACTCACCATTTGATTTTTCATGTGGCACAACAAAGATGACTTCCAAGGAAAACATCACATTTATCATAAATCTATCCGATAAAAAGGAAGCTAATGAAGGATGAAGAGAAGTAGTAAGGAAGCATGTGTGCATAAATTATTGGGAAATGAGTCTGTGATATTTTCGATTCCTGATTTCTTTCATTTTATTTTTCCTTTTTTATTGTCATGATGATATCAGGCGAATGTGTACTACGTACACACAAAGCTTTGCAAAACGTAATGTTCATCTTAATTTTTGTTTTTCAAATCTAAAGGAAATTCTTTGATTGATTTCTGCATTCATATGGGATCGAGGTTTCTCCATAAAATCACATAAGGCAGTGGTGGGATAGTTGCAGAAGACAGTACAAATCAAAGTACTTATGAAATTTCAAATCTCGCGGTAACCATTTTATGTTTTACGCTTACGGGATGCCTACATACGAATTTATGTGTGTTGAAAGTTTCAAGTTACATAATCTCATGATTCTGGTCACGCTCGTGTTAAGGACTCTGTGGTCGATTATGTTGATCGTGTCATGGGATGTTAATCATTTCTCAGAGAAATACGTTTTTCCAATTTATATTTTCCGACATAGCTCCAATACTCTTATTGAAGTGCATCGTAGTGCATCCTAGTACATATGTTGGGTGTATAGGTTTTGCATTCATCGTATCTGCCTGAGTTTGTGGCTCTTCTGAGCATTATTTTAACCAAAGAACATCTAACTTAACAAGAAACCTAATCCGTCCTTTAAAAATGCAGAAGTTGTATGCTTATTTCGTGATGCGTTCGGGAGGTAATAGTTTTATGCTCACTCCACTGTCTGGCTGAAGTGGCGAGCTGGTAATTCTATTAATTTATGTACTCGAAAATTTGTCATAAGAACATTTTCACAGCATATTTTGGTGGCTGAAATTACCTATATGGAAAAAACTGACATGAACATTTTTTCCCAATCACACGGTTCAATGCAACTGACTGTGACTAGACTGCTTGTCGCCCACGAATTCCTATTCCATCCGCTCATCTTACTATCTTCCTCTGTTCTACTGCAATGCAATTGAAAATTCTCTCAAACAAAGTATTCTTGATGAAACCGGTTTCTTAGAGAAGAAGTAAAAGAAGCAAAGAGAACACGCAATTAAATGCATGGGCATGATTCGGAGTGCAGGCTCTGGCCTGGTGCTGCGCTGAGTGCTGGTGGTTTAATGACCCGCCGTCCGCCACTCACCAATGATGACTGGCGGCTGCCACTCACCACTGATACCTGGCGGCTGATCGTCAAAGCAGATAATTTTCGTAATATTTGTGAGAGCGGGTTGGCATATCACCACCGGTCAGTGGCGGGTCGTCAACAAGCAGAGAGTTTTCAACAATTTGTGAGAGCGGGTCGTAATAAAACGACCCCCCATAGAAAACTTTTCAATATACGAGATGCGCATTCTTTCTGTTAGATATTATTTTTTGTTTTAACCTTTGTTTCATCCTGCTCCACATAGTAATACCTATCGAGCACAGGCGTTCTACTTTACAAGGCCACTGTTTTCGTAGGAGGTGAGGTAGGAGGTGAGCTTCCTGTTAGCTAATCCCAGCTCTAGAGTTGTAATAATATTATTATCATGAGTGGGGACTTTATGTTAGTGCTCCAATCGGTTAACAACTACGTATTCCATGAACATGTTATTTGTAACTTCTATATCAAATAGAATATTCAACAAACAGATTTTGTTCAACACATACAGTCTATGTATTTTAGAATTTAAATAAGCATACTAACAAGATTTAGTCTAGAAACATTTATCTATCCCTCACCTTGGTATAAGCTAGGAGACATATATGAGTACCTGATTACTTTATTGTATAACTCCCGTACTTGTCTTCATTTTATTCTTTACAGTTAAGTATTTTTTATTCATTTAAAGTAACACGCGCTTTAATGAATATTCAAGGCATGATTTTATCGAATTTTTAAATCGCAAAAGTACGAAACATAGAATTTCGCTTAAATGAACTTTTAATATAAATCTAGGAAAACAAAGACTCAATTTGATGTTTTCATCTTGATTCTGATCCACATTGAAATAATGAGGTCAGAGGAGCGTAGGGCAGAGATTAATATGGAAACAGTGTCGGCCTTAAACTCTGGGCAAGTTTTCTTTTTATTGCGTTCAATTAGTGCGGAACGTGATTTTCCTCTCCGGTGCCTAATTATTGCTTCTCTAACAATATTCCCGCAGTATAAGCTCGTAATTAAGATAATCTCCAACCAATTTGACTTAACTGTCGATTGTTTCTTCTTAGGCGCGTATTATGTACATACTTAGTTGCTAAATATCGACATCATGTAAATATATAACTTTGGTAAAAAGTTTGCTTCTTACTCGGGATAATCGTTCTGGAATAACTTTTGTACGCCGCCGTCTGTGGAAATAGTATATTTGCTAACATGCACGCATGAAATAACTTTTGTATTATTCTTAAAGCCATTGAAAGCCCTCGAGTATTTTATGGAATTGGCTGTAAATGACCCAATTCATATTCCATGAATGGAACCGTAGAAACAATTCCCTTATCATTACTTGGAGTGGAAGGTCATGGGCTATCAAAATTTATACCAATTTGGGTTGAAAATCAGATATAATAGTAATAGATAGACAGTATTACTATGACGAACTACCTGCTAACCGTTAGTCTATTGTGTTTTACCGTTTATTTACGAAACTTTCGGAGTACTAATATTCTGTCATTTATTGAAGAAAGAAGGATTAAATCAATTTATTTTTTGAAGCAAGAGGATGGTATACCTGGAAATTTTTCATAAATGTGAGTGAAGTAATTTTTTATTAGTTTACAATTTCTAGATTTATAGGAAATCATTTTATCTTGAATAAATAATTACTTTTCCGAATTTTGATTTAGTTTCCTATTAAAAATATATTTTCGTTGCACTGTTTTAATATTTTTATTTAGAGAAAAATTTGTATTTTTATATGGCATCAACAATTTTGAGAAGATAGACTGGGCATAGCGATGTTAGATGGGGTATTGCAAATTCGAATCGGTACCTAGACTTTTGATTTCTGCGTTCGTTCTGCGTCATCTACTAGAATAATGTGTCAAGTAACAGGATGCAAGCGATTTTTCAATGGTTTGGTTTGATCTAAGTTTTAGATCTTTTTTTTATTCATATAACTCCATAATTTTTAGGTTTACATATATCCAATTTCTGAATATATCACGTAACTTTGATCATTCCCTATCTAGAAAGATCAATTCAGTATGAGACAGGTGAGTTGTTATAACCCTAAAATTTTATTTATTTTTGTTTTATTCTTCAATATTCTTGGGAGTATAAAAGGGCTTGATCATATTTTTCCTATCATGTATCTGTGACTATGCTTCAGTTTCTTGAAATAGTTTTGTTTACTATGATTATCCTGCAGTAGCTATACCGAGATTAAAAAGGAAAGAGGTGGTAGTACTCACCTAGACTAACAATAACTTGTATACCCCCCTCATATCAACCGTTTCGGAATTACACGCTGATTAAGAAAACATTCTGGATTTTTAAAACACACCCTGTATCTTATAATGGGCAGAGTTCACGATCACCATTAAGATTCTATTATATTTAGAGCTTCCTGATCTTTCTCAACAAACCCCGTACTCCTCTCCTCACCGGAGTTATACCGGTCTAAAATAAAAATTTCGAATACTTTTACGTTCTGAGGGCTTAATCTTGTACTTTTTAAGATTCAAGGTGTTTTGTGAAAATCCAGGATATTTTTTAATCACCCTGTAACTCAGAAACAGTTGAGATACATCCCTCCCCGTAATGCAATTTATTGTTTGCCCAGGTGAGTACTATCACCTCCTTCTTTTGGACGTCTCAAGAGGAAACACCCTTTCTTTGTCAATATTTATATTTTTTTTTGCATTTTTAGTATGTGCACACGTATGTCCCTGTTTTCCCACTAACAGCAATTTCAACGATAGAAATGTGGTGTGATGTAACTATGCACAAAATAACAAACATTTAACAAATCAATTAAAAACAGAAGAATGCACATTCAGCATGAATACAATAATCAATTGACCTGAAACCGTTTCTCAGTTAATCAATCACAATAAATGTGACTATTAATGCATTCTAAACAAAACATGTTTCACCCAAATGCCAGTCACACTATTTCGACAACTAAAAGAAGTGACTCATTTGTTTATATGTTTTTCGACACGCTTAAAGGTCGATGCACACTTACCGGCACAGCACGAATCGTCACAGACAGACACAAATTTTTCTACGAACACAAGTTAGCTAATTCACATCAGCCGGCACCGACACGAAACGGCATTTGGCGGTTGCTGTTCTAATTGCAAAGTTAACATGGGAGCACTTTCTTATGGTTTTCTCGCGATATCTGGCTTAACTGAAAGTTTCCTTTCCGATTTATGTCGTTATATGTGTACGAAAAATGCCGGGCCGGCATCGACCTTAATTAGGGTCAAGCTATTTGCATCACATCAAACAAAGCTAAGCACATAAATGCAAATAAGTTAATTGGAACAAAATGCAAGGTGTGTGCATTTTGCAATAAGAAAAACAGAATTATCCTACGTGCCATCTTTCATTTTCACTTCTACCACTGGGCATCTGCAAACCGTTAGATGCGTCCAACATATTGCTTTTTATAAAGGTTCTCCTAGGAGATCTGCCTTGTGGCTGCCTCCACTTCAGCTTCACTTCAAAGTAGGTTACTGTCAAAGCTCCAAAATACTTTATGTTGAAATTTTGGAACTTTTTTGATATTATTTTGACGCTAAAAATTTAATACAGTTAATTGATTGAATCTAAAATAGTACGCTGATAGCCGCAACCTCAACTTTCCAGAACCTCTAAAATGCTTATGAAATGTTCTTGTTAAATGCTCGAATTAAATACTTAATCCCTCTAAGACTGATTTTTTGAAACTTTATAAAACTATATCTTGGGTGTTTGTGGCTCAGGAGTCCATAAATATGGCGATGAAATACTCACCTAGCCAAACAAAAAAATTATATGGCAGGTTAGTTACGGGGTATTTTGCGAAAAACTAGCATATTTTCTTAAACAACCTGTAACTCCAAAACGGTTTATGTGGCCCTCTCTAAAATGATGGTAAACCGTTAAACTTCCCAACGAATGTCGAACCATCACCAGTACGTTAAAGTAAAAAAATTCGAAAAAGAATTCATTTTTTTATTTTCGCGCCATCATGTTCTTACAAGATTCAAAAACTACAAAATGTTACCTTTCATTTGATCCTACACATGTACTACTTACATTAAATCCTTCTTGAGATAAGCCAGTTTTTATTATTCATTATCTCATTAATTTTTCTACTGACGTCGAGCCTATTTTTATGCAATTCCACTTAAAATTAGCAAAATTAATGAAATTATGCATATTATTAAAAAGAAGAAAACCTGGAAAACTACGCCGGATTCACTAGCATAGCACGGAGAGTTATGAAGTTTGTGGAGATGAGAGTTTTTTTTTACACTTAATTCTCCACTCGGAATTCTGTAACTCGGGGAATTTGTATTGAGAATTAACAAACTCTATATTCCACTCACTGACTTATAACATAGATGGCACAAGAACTAGATGTCGTATCGCATACTAGAGCAAAGTATACAGATTGTGAAATGGGTAGTGTATTCTGGAATGGGCTACAACACGGTTTAGAGTATGCCGAGAGCAAATGTTTTTTTAACAGTAGTTTTGTATGCGTTTGATCGACCTCTTTAACACTTCAGATACGAAAAAATATGAATAACTCGATGTATACATCATTTCAAACCTTGTGGTCCATTCCGGAATGGACCATCCAGCCATATAAATTTTGTATACTTTTTTGCTACTGAATGCGACATCTAGTTCTTATGCCATCTATGCTTATAATAACGGACTGAGCGTATTGCCATTTTCCTATAGGAAAGAATGGCACAAGTTTTGCAGTTCTATTTTTCGCCCTATGGCAGAGTTGGAGCTGCCAATACAAAATATAGTTCCCTGAACGTTTAAGGCTGTATTACAATGGACGCAACGGAACGCAACTGAACGGTGTCGAATGTCAAATTTACGCAGTAAAACGGACGTCGAGGTTAGCTGCTTACAATGGACGCATGATTAATTGAAAGTGATAGTGACGTTTGACCTAAAATTTATAAACAAATATGGATGAAATCAAAAAACTCTTTTCATTCCATTTCCTCTCTGCTTATTACACACTTACTGCAGCACAGTTTCACTTGACGGAACAAAATAAACAATCCCAAAGCTAACTTGATGTTATGTTTATCCGTTCAGTTGCGTTAATTTCAGATTTTATTAAACTTCCTGCGTACGACTGCGTTTTCGTCCGTCCACTGTTCGCAACTGCATTTGAAAAGCATAAAAACCGGTTTGACATTTTTCTCCGTTCAGTTGCGTTCCGTTGCGTCCATTGTAATTCCGCCTTTACTTAATCCATTTCACGTTTTTATGTTGGCTGCAGATGAAATCACCACAGAAAGAATAAGGTAAAGATAGCATTTACCATGCGCCGTCTCTCTTGCCCATACGCAGGATTCAGTTAAGAATAATACAAGAAAATATTTTTTTTAAATTTAATTCGATTTACGAGTGTAAAATTTCATCTGATTGTTTGACTTTTACATATTTTTATGTAGTAAACGTTTTAAAGGGTGCTCTAACGGTGACATACAGAAACACAATATTTTTTTGTGCCACATGAAATAGCAAATCGCTCAGTCCATTGCTTTGAGGAGGGAACTAAAGGATATGACATGTGATGAAAAAATCGTAGCAACTTTCGTTCTTCTTCTTGTTTTTGTCGAGGTGCCAGAGGCGGCGTTTAAAATTGTTGATGGCTTAAATGTCACAACTAATTAATGGCGCACAATCTTCCGCACCACCCAAGAGGTATTGTACACAGGCGCGTTAGCTGTTTAGATGGCCGCTTCCCCAGTATGCCTATATACCATCTTTTGAATTGCGGCATGAAACTTACTTCTATATAATTCAAATCCTTACACATGTACTAATTTATATTTACAGTTTAATCTATTTTATATTTACATACACTTAAATAAAATTAATTTTGTAAATTTCTGCCTAATTGATACTTTTTCAGACGCCTTTTTGCAGATATAGGTAATAATAACGAATTTTTAAGTATTTTTCGGAAATTAATTTTATTAGTAAGGCAAAATGTCCGTTTTCAGCCATATGATCAGCATAATCGGGAAAGAGCTCTTGACCTGTGAGTGACTTTTGCACTGTCAGTAGTAAGACTTTAAAAGCTTTACTGTTTAAAATAGCAACATCACGTTCTTGGGTACCTACTTAATTTGATATTGCGCCGAAGCTCTCTTTCAATTTTTTCGCATATTTTTTTTACGCTTTCTTATGGCACTTTCAAATATCCAATGCTTTTATATGTTATTAGAGATTTTGCTGAACATTCTCCCTGAAAATCAGCCAAACAATCCACGCAATTCAATCGCTTACTTAAGGAAAATACAACAAAACCGGCGATGTATTCTACGACATCTTTAACATAATCTGAAATATAGCTGGGATCACGGATATAGGAATGATCTTCTAAAAACTCAAGGGGTATGTCTATTTGTTCATAATTGTCCGGCTCTTCAGAGCTATCTGCGATCATTTTAAATCTACCCGCACTTCCATTCATTTCTTCGGATGGTTTGGATTGTGCATTGGGATTTAGTAAGCTTATATATTCCAATTATTGTTGCAGCCTAAAGCAAGTACTAAAGCGAAAGTTAATTTAATGTGATCCTGGTTTGCTTTATATAGAGGAAAATATACAAGTTTGCCGCTTTTAATAAATCTTTCATATATAAGTGTAACATTTTGAAGTCCACGCGCAAAACCCAGGTATCCAACACTTCTACGGCTTTTAATGATATCTTCTCCGGAAGTTAATTTTAAATGGAGGATGTAGTCTATTGCGTTTGTTATAAATTCATTTATGTGTTGGAAATGCTGAGGTTTTTTTTCTTAAATTCATACTATGATACCTTTCTGCTGTTTAAAATGTTAAATATATCATTACAAATTCGAATGAATTGTGCTGTTGGTCCACTTCCTGCAAAGGATGGTATTTTTAAAACCTCACGACAGAAATCCAGGGCGTCTGCAACTGATTTACTTAGGGTTTGAACACCTAATTTAACTTTCATCTTTTGTTGATGAAAGTAAATGTGTGTCCTTTTTAATTTGTTTCCTAAGTGTAAGCCTTCCTTGTCCTGCAAATCTAGTAATAGTTTCAAATAATTCCATTTAGTTTCATTGCCATCACCGTCTATTTGAATGTCACCTAAGGAATTGCGGAAAAGTTTAAGCATATGCCATGGATCTGGATGCAATATATATTTGTCATCGTCTTCTATTTGAAAATATGGTATTGCATCAGTATTCCTGATATCACTGCCAAGGAGTTTTGCTGTTGTTAAATTTGTGGAAGTGCCATCAAAAGTTATACCCACTACTTCCGCCACTGTATCTCGCTCTGAATTAATAGAGGAAATGGGGAAAAATGCAAGTGGTATTTTCCATGCTCTATTTATACACACTGCAATAAAAACTAGCATTTGTTTAGCAACTACATCACTATTTCCGCCATCGCCTACATCAACAAATCCTACTGCATCTTTCCCATTTCAATCTAAGTGCTGTCGAATGTGCATCTCATCGAACACTAACTGTAAAAATATGTGTTCTCCACTATCTTTAGCAACATCTACATTTTGCTTAATAGCTTCAAAAGATTGTTTTGTAGACCTTGGCTTACAATCAACATTTTCATACCATCTGGCTAATGTTCTTTTATGCGGTAGAGCAGAATTAAAAGTAGTCCTAATGAAATCGTATGCCTTTGGTGTTATAAAATTCAAATTTAATGCAAAGGCGCGGAGCTGTAGAGTGTAATTTTTTGGAAATTTTCCCCTTGAAGCATTGTAAGCTCATGTTCATATAATTTTCTGTTGGGTTCAAAAATACGTGAAGAACCTCGTGCAATTCTTCTTCAATTAGGTTTTTGTCTCTTAAAGATTCAATTATATTAAATTGCTTCTGAATTTTTGAATTTTTTCTTCGAAGAGCAGACTGTAGTGCCTTAATATTCTTATTTTTATGTTTCAATCTTAGTTCCAACTTATTTATTTTATTCTTTAATTTAATTATGCCTATATCCTTATTAAAATCATGTTCTGTAAATGCTTAAGCGTCCTAATAGGACATCCCTTACTTTAAAATAAATCCCAATACAATTTCAGTACCTCAAGCTTAGTAACACAAGAAAATTATTAGGGATAAAAGGTATAAAGGACAATAGCACCGACACCTTTTTTTAAAGAAAACCAATGGATATACGATAACAACTCTTTAATTTGAAATATGTGTTACATATTAATACATCCTATTACTTAATATGTAATTATAAGCAGAAAATTGCTATGAAATATACTACTTAGAATATAAATTTCTAAAGTTATTACCTTAAAATTTTTATTGTATTCGCTAGTACACTACTATTAAAATTAAATAAACTTAAGCTCATCAGATTAGACTTAAACATTATTAAACAAAAATATATTTCTTTCTTTAAATTATATTCCTAGCATTTCGAACATGAAAGATTTTTAATTAATCTAAATCTAAAGAGCTTCTCTAATTCTAGTTTCAAATAGATCTTTAACATTACCACGCCGGAGCTTTCGGTTCCACAGGACACATTCGCAACCTTTACTATAAAAGAATAGTCTAGGACTTCTGTCTCCGAATTTAAAAATCATATAAATAATATTTATAATAAGAAATACAGCAAAAATATTATACCATTCTCTTTTCAGAACTTTTCTCGTTACAAATTCCCTTGTATTCAAAATCGAAGGATATGTCATGACTCATGATGAAGATTATGTTCATGTTCAGGAGAAGCTCTCTGTCAAAAACATACATAAAATGTTTCGTCAAAATATTGTTTGATAATATTTGATCAACAATATATAAGCAAAAAAATGCAACAATATTTTTGCAGGAATTTCCTCACTAATTTCTCTTATCTCTCCACGCTGCAAAGCTGCTTCATCTTTCGGCACATTTTATGTAAGGGAGTCACAGGAAATTCTGTTTTAAATAGAATTTGAAATTTATTCGTAATATTTTTCCAACTAAATTTTCCGTTAAACATACGACTCGGGCAAAAATTAATAAAAAGTTTCTTCCCTTTTTAAAGCATTTTTCTCGACACGGCTTATTGTATCTGAATCTTCAAGTACGGGAACAGCATTTCTCGCAAGGACAGTTTTGTTTTTAAAAGAAAATAGCATATATAACTCCTTCTTTTTATATCATTTAGGCCAATAGCCATTAACCATTTTCTTCTTCAAATTTCATCTCGAGGTAGCCTATAAAAAGTAAATTATTCCTTTTGTAACTACGTCTCTGCGCCAAACAACCCCATAAATTGACAGTTTTAAGCAAAACAAATTGCTCGAAATATTGTTGAATTTCCAGCAATAATTTTACTTATAGTAGTTATTTCATAAAAAAAACAATGTAAAATTTATACTTACAAGTGAAAAGACACCCCGGCAGGCTTTTTCTTCGAGTTGTTTCTACATATACAAAATCAAGATGGCGAAAATTTTTGGCTACGCTGCCATACATACACTTTACTATGGGATGTCGTCTCCTTTTAGTTCTCTCCTCAATGTCCATTGTTATTAGTCAGTGATTCCACTCGACAAAACTCTCGGCTGTTTTAGTTGTGGAGAAATAAGAAAAATATTTTTCAACTATCAGTATTGTCTGTTTTTGTTGTGTTTTGTGAAAGTAGCTAGGTACCTAGGAATTTTTAAATTAATTGTATTGGATTCATCGCATATCCTGGCTATATTTACAAAAACAAATTATGGAAATTCTTCCAAAACTTACAGAGAAATATGGATTTTGGTGTCTCAAGGTATCCACTAAAACTTTTAATTTTGGTCGTCAGAAGGGATGCTATAAAACTTTGAAATATGCACGTTAAAGCTTGTATGTAGGATAAATCTACATTTTCTCCCCTAATTAGATATGTAATTAGTTTTTCAGTCCGATAAATGGTTTCGAAGATAACTGAAAAAGATGTGAATCGGTTTTTTTAAGATTAAAAAATGGCCGTTTTTAGTATAAAAATGGGCATATTTTCAGCTTATCATTGCGAAGAACTGGTAGGTCCTGGAAATTCAATTTCCATGAGAAAAATGTTCACAACAAAGTACTAATGGATGTCAAGGAAAGAACGGAAGACATGTATACAAAATACAGGAACTGGGGTGTATAGGACCCAAGTGCAAAAAATCGTCTTTCGGTGGTAAAAAGTCAGTTATGACGTTAAAACGATTAAAAATAAACATCACCCGCTCCTCCCTCCTTAATTTGATACCAAACATAACAATCCCCAGTGAGGGGTGGTACGACCCCCATCATCAGAAATTATTGAAGTATATTTTTCTACTCTAGATCATAAATCCGTAGGATTTAGAATTAGCCGTTCTTCAATATTGCGACACTTCTCACGTTTTCCCTAACTCCAGAAATATGTTAGAGAATTGCGAATTGAGAGTTTTAATCGGGGAAAACAAAACTTCTCATCCGTTAAAATACTCAACTCTCCATGTTACATGAAATGTAACATTCTGAAGTTTCCAAACCTTTTAAAAAAATTATAATTAGAATTAGAATTTATTATTGTAGATACGTACCTACACAAGAAATTACAATCATGTTTAGTACATTATTGTTTGGCAAAATGGTTGGAATAACACAAGAAAAAAACATTATTTGAAAATACTAACTTAATGATAACAAGCAATGATAAAAAACATTGAAAGAAAAAAAAAACCAAACAAATAGAAAAATACTAACTTAAGATTGAAGAAAAAAAAAACACGAAAAATTAAATATTAACCTACGTTTTGGACAAACAATGATATACAGTAAAAAAAAAAAACAATAGAAGAAATGCAGAAAAAAGAAAGTCAGTAATTAAAAATAAGTTAAAAATAATAATAAATAAAATAATAATAAAAACAAGTTTTCAAGTTTTTAATGAAACAATAAAAGAATCAGTAAACCAAACATCGAAATTGTTGTCAGCGTTCGGGGGCTTAGGTCAGTGGGCAGTAGCCTAAATAAAAAAAAAATGGCACTTTAGCAACCCATTTCATTATGCCGAGGTAACCGGAACCGGTGTTTTGAATATTAGCTGGTAGGTTATTCCATAAATGAAAGATCTAAATATAGTAAGAATCCTTAACGATGGCTCTGCGAAATCATGGCTTGACCAAATTTCGATTCATGGCTGATTGGCACAATCGCATATTATCAAGAAAATACTCTGGGGTGTTCGTGCGAATTAAATTAAATAGAATAATGTAAGTAAAATGCAACGGTTATCGGACACTTTGGCACAATATAAAAAACTACGAATACATTTTTTTTATTTTTTACCTACCTTTGACGTCCTAAAACTATTGTCATGAGGAGAATGGGGGGGGGGGGGGGGGGGTTAGTAATGATTCCAAATTAGATGGTTTCATAGACAAGTAATAACATACAAAGCCTTGGCAAAAGTAGAACAAAAACCTGCAAACCTCGGTCGAATATAAAATCCGACGATGCCATAACTAAAGGGTAAGCCAGCACCAGCCATACCTCCTCCAACGATGTCTCGATGTTGGGAAGACCTCAAATTTTTTCTTAATAATTAACGGGAAATATTTTTTTTAGAATTTGTATACATACATTCATTATTGTAGGCTAAAAACTTGGGTGCCTGGGCCGGTAACAATTTTTATGAGCGCATATACGTAGACAACATTCATTTCTTCTTAGAAATTTACAGAAAATGTTACCGCAGGATTTTTTCTTCATTTGGTGGCCGAATTGAGTTATTTTCAGAAACGATACTTTTATGTGTGCCATTGTCGGCCTCCAAACATTCGTAAAAATAAAAATAAAAATTTCCAGGAAATTCTAAGAAAAAAATTAGGGCTTCCCTACATCTGATCGAGGCATCATTGATTTTATATTGAAGCGATGTACTACTGGCTTACCTTTTGGTTACGTCAGCAAGTTCAGGCATCGTAAATTTTATGTTCGTGCGAGGCGTTGCAGATTTTTGTTCTACTTGCTTTGCCCAGTCTTTATATATGTTATTAGTTTATCTATGACAGTTTACTTTCATCTAAGCTAAAAATTGCCTTCATAAGTTGTTTAACAAAGAAGTTACGGGGTATTTTATGAAAAACTAAAATATTTCTAAAGCACCTTGTAAATCCGAAACGGTTGAGATCTCTCCCCCTTTCACCGCCATACAACACATTTCCCTATGAACCTCTGGGCCAGAAACACCCGTAGTATTTTCAAATTCCTAAAAATTCTTAATAAGCTAAATTAGTTCTAGAGATGGCCAATAGCTGGGAAAGTATCGATACACCGATATTTCCAACTTTTTTTTTTTTTTTTAAATATCGATATACCAATATATTGCCTCTTAAAATATCCATATCCTTAGTATCGTCAATACGATATTTGTTATTACATGTATAAATATAATACTATGCAATGCATACTATGTGGTTGCATATCAAATTAAAGGTCTCGCCGAGTACTAATGAGTGATGTATTCTTTTCCTGAATCAGAAAACTTTCTCCAGACGTTTTTGTCGCCGCAAAACCCACTTTCATGCACTTGGGTAACACACACCGCACTTACTACATTTCGCATATATTTTGTCCGTTCTTTCTTTCAGGGACATTAGTGATCTGTTATGAACATTTTTTTCATAGGAAGTCATTTTCCACGATGCACAAATTTCTCACAATCATGAGCGGAAAAAGTGGTCTCGCCGAGTAATATCAGTATCGCACTTGTGTAACATACACCACAGTTACTACATTTCGCATATATATCTTTCCGTTCATTCTTTCAGGCACATTAGTGCTCTGTTGTGAACATTTTTCTGATTGGAAGTCATTTTCCACGACGCACCACTTTCGCACAATCACGAAAGGAAAAAAGTCCACTTTTTCATCCAAGAAAGTCTCTCTCAAAATACATCCGAACGCCAAAGCTTTCCCCCGGTTAATAGAAAACATGTTATTAATAAAATATGTCAGGGTATCACAATGCGATGCTTGAGACATCTCTCATGTCTGTTCATGTCGGGCCTAAAATTGTATGAAAAGTGGGAATTCGAGCAGACATTTTTTATGGTACAGCTATTAAAATATCAATACAACGATATTTAATGTATAAATATATCGATACGAATTATCTGTATCATAGCGTGGGGGCATAAATATTGATATATCGAATATCGTATCGGTATCGGCCATACCTAGTAAGTTCCTGTGCGGTTTACTCCCTGAATGAGTTCCATTTTTTTTCATCTATACTTATTATATTTGTCCGGAAAACTGTTATAATTTGAAAAACAAAATTCTGACAAATCCCACAGATGAATGATATACCAGAATCATTTTCCTACATAATTTTGCGATTCCACTTTTAATTCTATACAATAAATACAGCTATTAATTTTTCATTTTTTTTTTTTCCTTTCTAAAAGCATAAGTCGGTGGAACGGCAATAACTTTTTAATTATAAACCCTCAAATGGAACGCTAATTTTCGTCCCCCCGCTATTCCTAACAAATTTGCGAATTAAACAGGTGGTTTGAAAAATTTGCTCAGATTACCGACAACGGCTGCTATACAAAATGCCAATGATGAATAATTCAAATCCCGAAAAGTAATCTATCCGCTGAAGTTGAGTTGAAATTTCAAAGTTCATTCCGCTCCGCAAAACCAATCCCCCGGAAACATGCGATATTTTATAGCTTTCGGATGGAATGGAGACGGTTAAAATTCCATAAATACCTTCAAATGAAATTTTTAATCGCGAGCAATGTGCTGCTTACCATTTAGATGTTGATGTGGATAAATACAGGATATATCTCACATGGAGTTTTACGCTTGTGTATTCCATCTACCTCTGATGTGGTAGGCAAAAAATAAAAAATAAAAAAACAAAAACAAGGGCTGACAAAGCTCACCAGCTTTCCATTATCTATTGTATTACAGACGATAGCCAAGGCAAAGTTAGGTACATACATACTTCATGGGGCTATTTGTGTGGCCCATACAAAGGAAATTAAAATCAATGATGGAAGGCCCGGAGGTGCTTCGAAAGATATTGCTTTGTACATTAATAATATTTTCCTCCGAAATTCTGAGCATCTGCCCTCTCTTGTAACGTAGATAAAATAATTTCAATGAAAACCAGCGATTTTTGGATTTTCATGAGATTATTTTCCTTCTGGCATATTTTTTGTTTGATTTACTCAAATTTAGCAGTAGAATGCATGCCAGCCACACTGCCGAACTCTCGTTTTTATTTATCATCTCGTTCGAGATTAATTCTGACGAAGAAAATGTAATATGCGAGCTGGAAATCAACACGCTTTGTTTACATATTGTAGAATTTTATGAGTGTTTTTACTGTGTAATATGTGCACCGTGCACGTATAAATTCCTCTAATGAGACGTAGATAATTTAAAATCGATTGCCGAGAGGAATTTGTTCTGTCGTTAATTAAGGTAAGATGAAATGAGTGAGTGCAGAAAAAATACATCGTCGATGATACTGCATAACTGCGACTCTAGCAATATCATAACCGCGTACATAACTGCATAGAGTATCATGTAATATATAACTCAGGCCCACTGTTTCAACTTGTGTTGGCCTATTTCTACACGATACAGCAGCCAAATTATAAATGAGCCTTCGATGGATGTGTAATAAATTAAGAATGGCGTGCATTCGATTCTCCATAAATTATTGATTTTAATGTCAATTGAAGTAACATTTCCAATAAAAGCTGCCACAGGAATTCTAAAGACTAATCGTGATAGATACAAGCTGCCAAAAATTTGATTGTACTGTTCGACAGTTACCAATTTAGACAACGAACTCAAATTAAAACTTGCAGAATAAATCCAACTGAATCGACAAATAAACAGTACTCATCGCTTTTGATGAAATTTGCATCAAGGATTATAAAGCATATATACTAGTATGTATGTGCGACCCATTTTTGTTGTGTTTTATCGCTTGACCCCTAATAATGGGATGCAAATTTTAGGTCGTGTCAACTGATATAAGCTGATCTTAAAAAAGGAATAAAAGCTGATTATTTCAGGCCGAAACAGGTTTATACTGCTTGCCAAACTAAGTATTTGGTTGAATTTTGCTGCATTGAAGGTTCTTAAATTTTGAATCCGCTTCACCACTTTATTTTACCACATAAAATTCCTCTATTAGAAACTGGTTGGTTGTCATATAAATTTTTAGCTTTCTTTTCCTTGTTCTGACCGGTGTTTTATGAACAGTGAAACTCCTTAGTTGTTCCTTACTTTTAATTCCATGGATTGTGGCAGATTGGATTTAAGCTATCTCAGCCATATCTCTCATCGATATGTTAGAAATTCGTTTGAAATTGACCAAAACTTCTTGGGATATATACATACATATTATATTGTTTTCTGATCCTGTATATGAGTTTACCTAAATTTAACCGGAACATTTTGGGTTATAGTTTTCGACATTTTAATTTATTTTTCTTAAGGCTCTTTGAGAACTTTTTGGATTTTTCATATAACCAGAAATGAATAATTTCCCTCATTTTTCTTGATTGGCTTCAATTTACACTGAACAATAACTTAGAGAACAAAACAAGACTCATAAAAACTTTTACAAAAATTGATAACTAAAACGCTGCAAAGCCTGCAGCTGGCGCAGATAGCAATAAATAAGGCGTTTCGTATCAGCAGGAACCAATACTCTTCAGTACGACTAGTTCCTGTCTGCCGCAGACGCCAGTAGAAAAATGCAAAGTAGACCTCATATATAATCTCAGTTAAAATTCTGCCTAGAGGTTTCCGCAGGGCGTCGTGGGTTTTTAAATATGGCAATATAATTGCTAGCCGAGCAATAATCCTTCTAGCTAGCGCTTCTCTCTCTTATGTTTTAAGTTTTGCTCCATTGAATAATAAATAATAATAAGGAAGCGACATATCGAGTGAAATCTTAAGCCAATCGGTGACAGAAATTTGAAATGTATTACCGTGCAATAATTTTACAAAACAAAATAGACAAGTGAAGCTTTCGAAATAAAGCTATTTCAAAATTCTATTGTTTATTTATAATAATGAACTTGAAAAAGTCGCTGAACTCCCGGAACTCTGAAATGTTTACTTTCCAAATAAGTTCAATCCAGTGTCAGCGAGTGTCTTATTTACGTACACTGCATTCACTCGATATGCTGTTTTCTCTTTGTTATTTATTAAATGTTTTGCTCTCTCAGAGCTACTTATGTCATCTGTCAACAGATTTTTAGTAATGTAAAAATGACAATAATAGTTAGAAGTAAATGTCGTGTAAAAGCTCTGTTGGTGTGAGGGAATCTTCGTTCTTAGGGGAAGGGGTGGAAAGGTAAGAAGAATTTAACTTTTTTTAAGTTGCTGATGTCAAATAGAAGTAAACGTCAGATTCGTTTTCCTGTAAGTTTTTGAACTTTGTGTGTTTTTTCATTAAAAACTTACAACAACTCGTCGTTCATTTCAAGATCTGTTTTTTTTTTACTATCGTAGCTCGGAATGACGATCATGTTACCCGTTTTGAAATTTATCCTTCTAGATATTGGTGATCAGCTAATAAGCGGTCTTGATATGCCATAGAGATTGGATGTAATTGTCTTGGCTCTTGGATCTTTCCAAATAATTACATTTAACCATTATTATCGTTTCTATCCGCAAAAGTTTTCATTGCGGTTTTATGTTGTATAACTTCGACGTTGTCACATCTTGTTTTTGTGTAAAGAGATTTGATTGATTAATTAATAACTCTCAATGATTAAATGGTTGACATTTTCATTGAATCAATATTGTGATTTCCAGCTGACGTTTTAGGGCAAATTCTAGAAGGTTTTTCACTTTTTCAGCAATAGTAATTTCACAGTGATTTGTTTTTTCGTTCCAGTCGAAAATTAATTACTTATTTACAGTAAAATTGTGTTCTGTTTTATCGATTCGTAAAACTTCTGATTCTGATTCATATATAACCCAATTTAGCAGGTGTCAGGTGCTGGAATTAATTTAACCTGCCACCGGGAATTTTCGGACTGGATTTGTGGCTCCCAATATTTGGTAGAACAAAGGATAGTATTTATTTTATATTTAAATTTCTCATTTTACATTTAATTTTAATTTTTATTTAATTTAATAAATATATATGTACATACAAACAAACCTCTCTAAGTCGAAATTGCACTGGCCAGTAAAAGCAAGTCGAGTTAAGGAGGTGAGGGTAATTTCGAGTTAAGGGGTTTTCATTAAAAATATTCTCAATTTGTTAATGCTTTGTACTTCGTTTCTATGGATTTTTTCTTACATGTTATTAACTGAAAAAATCGGTAATTTTTTATTGTTTCTTCTGAGTATCACGTCTTATTTTATTATTGAAAGAGCGTTCAATGTTGTTCAAGGACATTTGAATATTGACATTTGTTTCGATTGCAGACTGCAAAATGCAGATCCAGAAATATATATAGACTCGAAAAAAAAAACTATATATTTATATTTAGAATTGAAAATGTATAAAGCAATAGCCAATAGAATACATAGCTAAAAAAAACATCAAGATATAGCAAATGGTAGAAACACGTAGGAAGGATTTATCTGAATTTATACGAATCAGAGGAAGGCGAATAGTATGAAAAAAGTCTAAATATTTCTGCAAATTAGTTCGACTTATGGAATTTTTCGAGATGAGGACAGTAGTTATACTATGTTCATTCTGGAACACTTTTTCCATACAAAAAGTGTCCGGAAAATTCCAACTATTTTGGTGGTTCTGGACCGGGGTTCTGGGCCAGTGGAGGATCCGTCTAGTGGTCTACGTCACAGGGCCTGCCTGGGGAATTCCTTCTGGATCACTGAGGGCTCTGGGTAGGGGGAGGGGAAGGGGGGGGGCTGAGGTCGCTTTTGTACTGAAATTTTGACATTATCTAGAAGTTTTCTTTTAGGAGGATACAACAACAACCAATGTAGGTATGTTGACTTGTCCGATAATCAAATTCCGAATAATATAAACAAAATCGCAGCCCAGTAAAGTTAACAAATTGAGCGATATTTACACACACACACACACCCACACACACACACACACACACACACACACACACACAGACACACACAGCCACACACACACACTATGCCATACCAAAATATTTTCTACCAGGCGATATTCAGTACCATGTTATTAAATTAGCAATAACAACAACAACTAACGTAGGTAGATATGTTGTCTTAGATAAGAAATGGCCTAATTTTTGATCTTCAGGTGTAATGCTTCTAATTTGATTCATTGCATAAACAATTCGTACAGCCGAATAATGTAAACAAAATCGCAGTCGAATAATGTAAACAAAATTCTCACAGAGCCGAGTAAAGTAAACAAATTTATAAAAGATTCTCAATAGCTGAAAAAAAAACAACAACTGATATATGTTGTCTTAGATGAGTATTAAAAATTTCTTTTGCTGAAAAAAACAACTGCGGATTAACAAGCCAAGAGTGATCATGATATCTAAAAATAGATCACGACTGCTTGTAAGAAGTAGTGGAAATTAAAGCCTCGGTGGACAGGTGGCTGGTAATTTGATACCGCCAAGTAAAGTAAACAATGGTTTTTGCATCTAGGAGTGTGTATTGAAAAGTCATAAGCTTTACGAAAAATTGTTTTTTATTTTAAAGTTTCTTTTTACAAAAATTTGTTATTATTTCCAATAAAATTTCTTATTACAAAAGTATTTCTTATAGCACATTGTCCAATATCAGACCTGTTTGAAAAGCTGTTAAGCTGGTATCAGACCTGTTTAAAAAGCTGTTAAGCTGGTTTGAAAAGCTGTTATGCTGTTATCTGACCTGTTTGAAAAGCTGTTAAGCTGATATCAGACCTGTTCGAAAAGCTGTGTAGCTGTTTTATGACCTGCTCAAAAGCTGTTAAGCAGTTATCAGCCACTTTTTTATCATTTTTTAATTATCAGTCGAAACATTACGCCGTTGTTGATTCAAACTAGAAAACTGCAACGAAATTTACATAAATTCTAAGTTGGAAAGGAAAAGGCAACATTTATACACGGGCATGCTAATTAACCTGAAATTTTGACCTGCAGCGCCGTTTATGCAAATCAGTTTAAATCTTGCTCTCCGTTAATGCAGCAAGCGTAATGCACAACTAATAAACCGTTATTTTGTCAAATGGTTTCAATTGTCTCACATACTTTTGGGGATAGTAGAAGAATGCTAATTAAAAATACTCCCAATTCCAAATTCATCCTTCTTAATTCTCAAATAAAACATATTCTTCCAATAAACCCACTTTAATCGTTTAACTGACCCATTATAGTTGCAGATTTCAAAATTCACACAAAATCCTTCCGTCAACATTGAACAACGAAGCTAAAATGAATTCAGGAATTAATTCTCCTCAATTAATTCAAAAGATCAATATCCCTTCTGCCATAGTTTCGGGGCTGTCTATCAAGCGCATATACATACATACATATACATATATATTCATGAACACAAAATACCTTTGGTCAGATGCCTGGCAAATTGGACTTGTGCCTGGGGCTCGGAGTAAAACCTTTCTGGGATCTAATCTTAATTAAGCAGAACACCCAAAGTTAGTAATTTCAATCCCACTTTGCCTAAAACGCACACAATAACACAAATGTTCTGCCATTTACCCTGGGACATACTTCACGCTCAAATACACATTTTCCATCCGCAAATTATCCCAGGATGAAACGGGCGATACTGTCACTTGTTCCCACACAAATATTGGTAGTAGTTAGATGTATGTGGATCCTTTAAAGGAAATGAATGTGTTTTGTTCACCTGTCCTTAGCAGGATTTTGGAAACCTTCGGTTCCATTATTTGTCCTTTGTTTATGTCAGGATGCTTTCATAAGTAGCATAAGCCTTGACCTGAACTATTGTGTCTGTGAGATATGTTGAATTACATTGTAAATTTATTTTGATATAGTAGAAAGGAAAGAGAAAGGCATTTTTTTTTTAAATAAACTGAGCAATTAATTTTTATCATCCATTTTCGTGTAAAGTTTGCATCATTGGAAGGTCTCTTTAAGATATAACGGAAATTATTTTTCATCCGACGGGATATGAAAACTCTTTATAAACTCTGTCTCTGATGTCTGCTGAGTAAACAGCAATATGTTGCACTGAAATTATAATTGCTAATTATATGCAACAATATTAATAATAAATAGATAATAAGTCCGGAAAGACTTGGAGGACTCGTTGGAATAGAACGGGTTGGGTACGATTGACCGCAAGCTAAAATCTCGCGTATCAAAATCTCGCCTTTTCAAAGTCTCGTTGCTATAATTTCGGAAATTAAAAGCTCGCATAATATCGCATTAAAATAAAATATTCTTTAATTAGCTGGCCAGTTATGTTACCGTTTCCAATTTAGTAAAGTGTCTATATTGGAACTCGCAAAGGGATTCCACCGGCCAAGTGCTAGTCGGACTCGCACACGAAGGGTTCCGTACCATCGTACAACATTTAACACTATGTATACGCCAAAAAGCACGTTTTTTTTTGGGCTTACATATTTTTTTTATTATTTGTTGTTATAGCGGCAATAGAAATACATAGTCTGTGAAAATTTCAACTGTCTACCTATTACGGATCATGAGATCGGACGGACATCGGAGTTTTTACCCTTTGGGTACGGAACCCTAAAAACAGCATTTTCATAACCCTTTGGCCATTACGCGTATGTCCGGATGCCTTTTGATTTGAAAAATACTCCGGCGACTTTCCAAAAATTGATGAATTCTGTATTACGAGACCACATAAATAAGACATGTGTTGCTTACTTGGATCACATCTTGGTATTCAGCACATCTTTAGAAGAGCGTATCAATAATATTAGGCAGATTTTAGATAAGTTAAATTAAAATTTCAAGTTGACAATTGTAACTTTCTTCATAAAGAAACAGTACAGTAAACATTCCCTTAAACGGACACTGACCGTACCAGGAAAACTGCCCGTTCAAGAGAGGTGTCAAAGAGGAAAATAAAAATACTTAAAATGCAAAACCTAATAAGATTTTATTTAAAGAAACAACAAAAGTTCAACTTAAACGCAACGCAATAATTAAAAAAATAAAATTCAAAGTTTAATTACTTTTTGTAAAAAAAAAAAAAAATCAGTTTATGTTTGTTTGTTTCCTACACGAAAAAAGGGTTTTATTTTCAAAATGTATTTGAAGATTAGAAATTATTTCAACTCCTTCGCCGTCATTTCTATTACTCGCGAATTGTTTTAGACCATCAACGTAAGATTGAGCTACTTTGAAGGTTTTTACGCATGTTATTTCTTCAACGTCTTCTATCTCATCATCTTCAATTTCCTCTTCACTGTTAGTGACTTCATTTGGAGCATCATTTTCTTCGACAGACTCTACGATCAAATGGTTATCGACAAAACAAAAGTCTCCTGACGTCACGTTCGAATTGCCAATTTGAAGTAAAGCTGCCGACATCCGTTGAAGTATTGCCAATGAAATTTCGTCCTCCGGATCAAAACCTTCATCTGTCACTGATATTTTGCCAAATCCGGATTTTTTAAAACAATTTTTACCTGTTTGCGGTTTCACCAGATCCCAAGCCTTTTTTATAAAAAAAATTGCATCTAGAACATTAATGTTTTTAGCAAGTCCAGAACTGGACTCGGCAGCCTCCTTATGTGCCAGAATGTGATTTAGAATTAAAGTTCTATAGTTCACTTTGAAATTTTTAATGATGCCTTGGTCTAAAGGTTGACAAACACCTTTCGTATTGAGTGGTAAAAAAATCACTTTCATATGATTTAATTTAATATCACGATGGTGGGAACTGGCATTGTCCAAAAATAATAAAACCTCTTTTTTCCTTATGCATGCTCATTTTCCAGTCGGAAGCTTCCAGCCATTCCGTCATAATATCACCCACGATTTTCGGTTGAATTTCCAAATTACAGGTAGCTTTCTGTTTTTAAACGCATGTGGCACCGCATCTTTTCCAATTACTAATGGTTTTTCTTTTTCTTCAGCCAAATTTGCACACAACAGTATTGTTAAACTTTCTTTAGAAAGTTTTCCTCCTACACATTTTTCAGTTTTTAAAGCAAAAGTTTTTGTAGTAAGTGCCCTATAAAAAAGGCCGATTTCATCGGTATTATAAATGCAATCGTCCTTATAATATTTCATAATGTCAGGCAATTTTTGAATAAAATTACTTACGTAGACCGCATTTACATCGGCGGATTCCCCCAGAGATACTTTTATAGCACATATTGTGTAGTCTTTGAAATTTTTGAAGCAAACCGGCGGATGTTTTAAAACCATTAATTCCTAAGTTTTGTGCAAACTTCTTAGCTTTTGCCTTGATAATTGAGCCAAAAAGAGGTATGCTTTTGTTTCTGGCCTTTATAAATCACTCAAACACCAGGTTGTCCAAATTTTGTCCACTTAAATTTATATATATATTTTTTTTAAATTAATGCAAAATTTCTTTTTAAATTAATGCTTACATCAGTGGAATGCAACTGCTTCAAAATTATGTCTTTTTTCTTTAATATATCCCGGCTTGTGTTTTACTTATTGTAGAATAATGTAGCTGGAATTCCGCAATACTCGCGTCGATGGCTATACAACAGATTGGGGCGAAAGTGATTAAAAGACACCGTATTATTATTTAGATGAATTCTTTATTACGACCGCTTTGTATAACATCTGTTTGACTACTGTCTGGTTAACTGGACTGGTTTCTATCAGTTTGATCTACTAACACCTATTTGATGATTTTACAGTGAGCAATTTGAATATAGAAATGAGAATTCACAATGAATGATTCAATTAAGAATATAAAAAATAGGAATTCAAAATAACTAAATGGACTATGAAATTTCATAAGTAATGCATATAATTTAATTGTTGTGCATGGTGTATGGCTGAGTTCCAAACATTCCGGCGGCCTTGAATGGTCACCCTTCAACATCGCTCGCTATATCGACATCTACAGGTAAGGGACAGAGCTTTACAACTGGTCTCTTGAGTAGTCCTTTCGATGTTCGGACGGATACTACTCGTACCAAATTATCAGCACCAGGATGGATCTGACTTATTCGACCGATGGACCATCGACATGGTGGTAGGTTATCGTCCTTCAAAATAACAACGTCACCGACCTCAGGATTTTTAGCTTTAGTTCGCCAGCGTGACCTCTGCTGTAGCTGTGTGATGTACTCGGTGCTCCAGCGCCTCCAAAATTCTTGATTCAACCTCTGAATGAGTTGCCAACGGGCCATATGTTTAATATTTAAGGCCTCTAGATTAACCTCCGGTACTTGAACTATTGATCGGCCAATAAGAAAATGACCGGGCGTAAGTACCTCACAATCCTCTGCATTGGATGACTTTGTAACCAGTGGGCGAGAATTGAGGCAGGCCTCAATCTGACATAACAAAGTGCCGTACTCCTCAAATGTCAGTGATACATTTCCGGTAACTCGTCGTAGATGTGACTTCATCGACTTGATGCCTGCCTCCCACAGGCCGCCAAAGTGTGGAGCTGAAGGAGGTATGAAATGCCATTGTATGTTGGAGTCACTTAAAAAATTTGAGACTATCTCGTTGTGTTTAGGGGTGATAATCAGCTCGGCCAACTCCCGCAGATATCTGTCTGCTCCGACAAAGTTCGTTCCATTGTCGCTGAAAATATTGGAACAAATTCCACGTCTTGCAACGAATCTCTTGAGGGCTGCGATGAACGATTCTGTAGATATGTCCCTACAGAGCTCCAAGTGTATAGCTCTGGTCGCTAAGCATATAAATAAAGCTATGTACGCCTTGAAGGTCTTAGCTCCTCTACCCTTCCAAGATTTTACCAGCACTGGTCCAGCGTAATCTACTCCGGTGTTTAAGAATGGATAAGCCGCTTGAAGACGGTTTCGCGCACCAAGTATCCAATAACGAGTATGAATACTGTTAAGTATCTATTGTTGACCTGCATGTAAATACCGAATGTGAAGATCGGCTATAATTAGACTGCTTAATTGACATGTTTTCGATAGAATTATAGGATGCTTTGTGTTATAGGCGAGGTCTGCTTGATTGAGTCTGCCGCCTACTCGAAGAATGCCATTGGAGTCCAGAAAGGGATTCAATGGTGCTAATTTGTTTTTGTGGTGTAGCTGCTTGCCTGCACACAGAATAGCTACTTCCGCATGAAATGCTTTATTTTGCGCGCATTTCAGCAATCCATCTAAAGCGTCGTTAAGCTCTTGTGTGGATAATGCCCCAGTAACGCGCTCGGATTTTGAGTTGCAGTTTTTTCGAAAACGAAGGCAATAGCTTGCAATGCGTTTCAGTCGCGTTAATGTTGAATATCGATGCAGCAATTCATCCATGTTATTAATAAGCCTAGTGTGAAATATTGAAATCCTGGCTTCAGTGTCGACAATTGATTTGTTGCCTGCATGCTCCTTGAAGTCGTTACTCATTGGTATTTCCTCTTGAAGTACGTCGGGACCCTTCCACCATAGTGTGCAGTTGAGCAATTCAATTGGTGAGATGCCGCGGGAAGCACAATCTGCGGGATTGTCCTGCGATGAGATGTGTCGCCAATACTTGACAGGAAGAACGTCCAGTATTTCTGCAGTTCGATTGCCAACGAACGTTTTCCAACGTCTGGGATGATCCGACAGCCAACTCAGTACAACCGTTGAGTCTGTCCAACCAAAACATTGTATGTGAGGTAGCTGCATGGCCATTTGTACCTTTTTAAGTAGTTTGGTTAATAAATGTGCTGCGCATAGCTCCAACCGGGGTAAAGTGAGTTGCTTCATCGGAGCGACTTTAGTCTTCGCTGCAACAAGATTAATGGTCTTGGATCTTCCTTCAGTGAATGTACATATGTAAATAGCTGCCGCATATGCCCGTTCTGAGGCGTCAGAGAAGCCATGTAATTGTATGGTTTCTGCTTCTGATGACATCCAACGAGGTAATTTTAATGCCGACAACTCCGGAAGAGTGTTCCTGAACTGTGACCATGTTTGAGCTAATGGTTCTGGCATAGGATCATCCCATTCAATGCCGAGTATCCAGATCTGCTGCAGTAATATTTTTACATTAATAACGCAAGGTGATAGCCAACCGAGAGGGTCAAAGATCTTAGCTATGTCGGACAGAATCTCTCGTTTTGTAGATGCGCTAGAATTTCTTAGACATACCTTAAACAAGAAGCAGTCGTTTGTTGTATCCCACTTGAGTCCAAGCGTATTCACTGTCGTTGTTTTGTTAAAGCTTAGCTGTGTAGACCTTTCTCGATGATTTTCGGGAATATCTTCAAGAAGCTGCGGGAAATTTGATGACCATTTCCGGAGTTCAAATCCAGCTGATTTGAGCATATTAATTAGATTCTTCTGGAGACTATGAGCTTGTTCGAACGTACTGGCACCTGACATCAGATCGTCGACGTAAAAGTCTGATCTTATAACCTCAGAAGCAATAGGATAACGAGATGCTTCCTCTATTGAAAGTTGATGCAAAGTTCTTGTGGCTAAGAACGGAGCTGATGAAGTACCATATGTTACAGTCCGTAGTTTGTATTCCTGTACCGGTTCGGTAGGATGATTTCTCCACAGCATGCTTTGATATTTCCAGTCTTGCTCATCCATCAGAATCTGCCTGTACATTTTGGCAATGTCAGCAGTAAAGGCATACTTGTGTCTTCGAAAGCGAATAAGTAATGATACAATATCAGACTGAATGGTTGCGCCAACCATGAGGTTGTCATTTAATGCAATTCCAGTGGATGTTTTGCACGATGCGTCGAAAACAACCCTGAGCTTAGTTGTCGTGCTCTTAGGTTTAAGAACCGCGTGATGTGGCATGTAATAGTTATCCTTAGAATATTCTTCGTCTGCATTTGTACGGCTCATATGTCCAAGCTCTACGTACTCTGCCATGAAATCCTGATATTGTTGGCGTAGTTCATGATTGTGCTTGAATTTTCGTTCCATTGCATAAAGCCTTTGAATCGCGGAGTTTCTGGATTCACCTAGTACCTCTTTATCCTCCTTGAATGGGAGTCTAACTTGATATATCCCATTTTGCAGTCTTTGATGTGTCTTAATGAAGTGCTGCTCACACTTACGTTCCTCTTCCGTAAGACATGCTTGGCTTGCGATTTCCTCAACTTCCCAGAACCGACGTAATTGTTGATCAATATCAATGCATGAGTGTAATGTATGAAATTTTTCTTGTTCGGAACTCAAAAGTTGTCCACTGATAATCCAACCAAAAATTGAATTATGCGCAGTTAATGACCCTGAGGGATGAGTAAGCCTTCCTTCTGTGAGAACTTGAAAGAATAGTTCAGCTCCTATTATGATATCGATCCGCCCTGGGCGATAAAAGTCTGGATCAGCAAGATTAATGTTAGAAAAATATGATAATTGTTCTGCTGTTGTCTCCGCTGCAGGTAACATACCAGTTAAAGAACTGAGAATTAATGCTGCTGTTGAGATTGCTTCGTCATTGAATCTAGAGCGTATATGAACGGTTATCTTTCCTCTGGTCGATTTCGTCTGGGTAGCACCAATACCACTTATATGATCCTTAGTATGGGTGCGTTTTAATCCGAGTCGCTGAACACATGCCTCAGATATGAGCGTGATTTGCGACCCTGAATCAAGGAGTGCTCGACAGGGTTGTGATTGACCTGTGATATCCTGGATGAGTATGATCGCCGTAGGTAACAAAGTCGCATGCGTAGATTGCGGTTTAACTTCTAATTGTGTATGGTGCTTTGAGTTACAGATTCGGCAGTGGGACGATTTACAATTTGTGGACTTGTGGCCACTTCTTAAACAATTTGTACATAAGAATTTTGACATGATTAAACCCTTCCGTTCATTTATATTCATGGCTAAAAATGCAGGACATTTCCCTATTAAAAGTTGCCCTTTACATGAAGGACAACTTAGAATGGATGCTGTTAGAACCTTTTTTGAGACTAGCTGATTATTCGCAGTAGTATGCCTTGATCGTTTTAACATTTCTTGTTCGAATGAGATACTCTCTAAAAATTCCATAAATTGTTCGAACTTTGGGCGACTTCGTCCACGTACTTCACGAAGCCAAAGTCGTTTTATATCAACATCCAACTTACCTAATGAGATGTGGATTAGTATTGCATCCCAATGTTCCACTGGAACCTTTTGTGCCTTAAGTCCGCTAACAGCGTCGTTCGTAACTGTAATGAACTTCTTCAATTCTATAGCAGATGCTTTAATATGCGATGGTTGGTCTAGCAGATTTCGGAGATGGGCTTCGATGATACAATCTTCCTTGTTGAATCTTTTGTTTAAGGATTCCCAGGCTTCACTATAGTTGGCGTCATCGACCTTGAGATTCTTTAGCAACGAACTAGCTTCACCTTTGAGACTGCTCTTTAAATATTGCAGTTTTTGAGCTCCACTGATAGAATTGTTCGAATGTACCAACGAGGTAAATAAGTCATGAAATGTCGGCCAATCTTCATAATTTCCTGTGAAGGTGGGTAAGTCAATACGTGAAAGTTTGACGTCTGAATTATGATTAGAAGATGACATCGTCGATGACAAGATATTACTGCTACTAGATGCTAAACGTTCCACCGCAGTACTAAGTGCACTTTGATGTTCGACTAAGGCACGTATGGCCAGGTTAAGTGAATCATCAGAATTAATGCTGCTGTTGAGATTGCTTCGTCATTGAATCTAGAGCGTATATGAACGGTTATCTTTCCTCTGGTCGATTTCGTCTGGGTAGCACCAATACCACTTATATGATCCTTAGTATGGGTGCGTTTTAATCCGAGTCGCTGAACACATGCCTCAGATATGAGCGTGATTTGCGACCCTGAATCAAGGAGTGCTCGACAGGGTTGTGATTGACCTGTGATATCCTGGATGAGTATGATCGCCGTAGGTAACAAAGTCTCATGCGTAGATTGCGGTTTAACTTCTAATTGTGTATGGTGCTTTGAGTTACAGATTCGGCAGTGGGACGATTTACAATTTGTGGACTTGTGGCCACTTCTTAAACAATTTGTACATAAGAATTTTGACATGATTAAACCCTTCCGTTCATTTATATTCATGGCTAAAAATGCAGGACATTTCCCTATTAAAAGTTGCCCTTTACATGAAGGACAACTTAGAATGGATGCTGTTAGAACCTTTTTTGAGACTAGCTGATTATTCGCAGTAGTATGCCTTGATCGTTTTAACATTTCTTGTTCGAATGAGATACTCTCTAAAAATTCCATAAATTGTTCGAACTTTGGGCGACTTCGTCCACGTACTTCACGAAGCCAAAGTCGTTTTATATCAACATCCAACTTACCTAATGAGATGTGGATTAGTATTGCATCCCAATGTTCCACTGGAACCTTTTGTGCCTTAAGTCCGCTAACAGCGTCGTTCGTAACTGTAATGAACTTCTTCAATTCTATAGCAGATGCTTTAATATGCGATGGTTGGTCTAGCAGATTTCGGAGATGGGCTTCGATGATACAATCTTCCTTGTTGAATCTTTTGTTTAAGGATTCCCAGGCTTCACTATAGTTGGCGTCATCGACCTTGAGATTCTTTAGCAACGAACTAGCTTCACCTTTGAGACTGCTCTTTAAATATTGCAGTTTTTGAGCTCCACTGATAGAATTGTTCGAATGTACCAACGAGGTAAATAAGTCATGAAATGTCGGCCAATCTTCATAATTTCCTGTGAAGGTGGGTAAGTCAATACGTGAAAGTTTGACGTCTGAATTATGATTAGAAGATGACATCGTCGATGACAAGATATTACTGCTACTAGATGCTAAACGTTCCACCGCAGTACTAAGTGCACTTTGATGTTCGACTAAGGCACGTATGGCCAGGTTAAGTGAATCATCACTCTGTGATGAAGGAATATCATATGAGCTGTGTGTTGCGTTGTTTTGAATTTCATTAATTAATCGTAAACATTGAGCTTTAATATCAAGATAACGATCTTCAACTTCTGCCCTTATTGATTCCTCATTAATTTGATCTTCAGTTGTATCTAGATACTCTTCTAACTGCGTTCGAACTGTATTGAAATCATTTATTTGTTCCTCCAGCTTAGCAAGGCGAACTTGGATATTCTCAAGGGTTGTGTCCTGGTTATACTCCTTGATTACATTCCCAATACGTGTAATAGAGCCCTTTATGGTTGCTCTTTGTTTTTTGAGTGCCTCCGCCATGTCAATATAATTTATAAATAAATAAAATGAAATTGATTACCTGTGCTTGCAATTAGGGATTTTCAGCAGTAAATTCCACAAATGGATTGTCACTTGAAAAAATCACTTGTTGCTTCGTATGCAAATTTAAAATACAATTATTCAAGTTGTTTATTACACCACGTCACTTTACTCAACAATGTTTCACAACACTTGTTTAGATTCAATGTTGAACAATTCAATTAACTGTTGAAGTTAATTTCGTCGCAACTTATTTGTATATATGTGTGCATTGACCTATATACACGTTTGCAAGATAACTATTCACGGCATGTATGCTTACTCCTAATACAAATTATATCTATTAGGCTCACTACACTGTTGCTTTTGCACATATAATTTCGTTTTGCATGTACATACGCGAAATGCTGGTTCATGCACTATGTGTTTGTTACTAATTGCTATAACAAGCTGTGTCACCGTTGTATGCGTGTAATTATTTAAACGAAATGGTACCGTAAATGCACTGTTATTCACTTGCAGTATGATAATTTTCACAATTTTATAAGTGATTAAATTGATGCACATGCACTTATTAATTGGGTTTTCAAATATCGAAATTAGAATAATCCCGCTGTTCGAATTTCCTATGGAAACAATAGTCCCGCCAAAATAATTAGCATCTTCACACAACGAATAAACGCGATTTCGATATTTAAGTCTGTGGACTGTATTAATACAAAATGAATCGCAGATCCGGCTCGAAGGACCAAAAAATGTAGAATAATGTAGCTGGAATTCCGCAATACTCGCGTCGATGGCTATACAACAGATTGGGGCGAAAGTGATTAAAAGACACCGTATTATTATTTAGATGAATTCTTTATTCCGACCGCTTTGTATAACATCTGTTTGACTACTGTCTGGTTTACTGACTGGTTTCTATCAGTTTGATCTACTAACACCTATTTGATGATTTTACAGTGAGCAATTTGAATATAGAAATGAGAATTCACAATGAATGATTTAATTAAGAATATAAAAAATAGGAATTCAAAATAACTAAATGGACTATGAAATTTCATAAGTAATGCATATAATTTAATTGTTGTGCATGGTGTATGGCTGAGTTCCAAACACTTATAATAAAATCTTTTGCTATTTCACAAACACACCGCTTTCTTTCAGCGTAACTATTTATGACCACCTTTTCCTTTGAAGTTAACACATTTTTTTCGGCGCGAAACAAACGAAATTTCAGTTTACGCGCAAAGGTTTTAATCACTTCTGTATAAAATAGTTTCTGAAAAGGTGAGCAAAGCAAAACATTTTACGATACAACAAAATAAATCAAAATAAGAGCTAGAACAGCATTCCGCTGTACATACTGAAAAACGAAGAACAAACAGAAAATATCGTATATAAATGAACAAGTTAAAGATATTTCTACGTAAAATCTTTCGCGGTAAAGTAAGCAAATACAATAGCCGACATCGTAATTCATAATAGGGGCATTCACTCTTTTATGTATCTGTGTAACCGATGTAAATATACAACAGGAATTTACAACAAAGAGTGAACACACTCTTTAGCCTTTAGCTTACTTCGAAATGTAATTATGGGAACAGGGTGATAAAATGGCAGACCGTAGGAGCTCTCCCCGGCCCCGGAAAAATTTGAGAAAATCCTCAAAATTCCTAGGATTCATAGTTATCCCAGAAAGAAAGAATTGTGAAGATCCGGTTAAAAATAGCTGAGATAAAAACTAAAGTATCTCAACTATTTATGCAAAGGACTGCTTAAATTAAGGAAATGCCAGTTTTTCATAGAATTTTTTAACCGTTTGGGTTGTTTCCCAAGTTGTTATTTCTACTATTACTACTTAATTATACACTATTTCAGTATAATGTCAGCAGATAAAATGAAGCCTGTTTTGTTGGGAACGGTTATTTCTAATTAGTTTTCAGCTCAGGCTAATAGTTTAGAAGAAATGTCAATAATAGTAGAACAACCTCCTTTTACGGCAATCTCTGCCGCTTTTTGCCGTGACAAAATGTAAAAATTTACAAATTACCTTTACGGAATAACGGCGGCTCGGAGGAATTTTTTTGTAAAGATGAAAAAGTTTCGTAATCGAACACTTATGCCTATGATTGAAAAAAAATTAGAAAAATAACTCATATGTAGTAATGGCGTATATGGGACCCACATGGGAAAAACAGTGAACTTCGGGAGTAAAAGCTCAGTGTGGAAATATCTCGAATTGAAAATAAAAACCCTCTAATATATAGAAAATGTTATTACCTTTAATTTGGATGTAAAAATTTTTCTCTAGGGGCATCCCTTATGATGCAGGGTCCGACAAAGTAACAAAGTGGTTTTCAGTTTAAACGTAATCAAGTTTTAGAGGGTGGAAAAAATATACTATGGAGTATACCGGATTGAAATTTAAAAAACGCCATTCGATAGAGCTCAGTGGGGGCTTTAAATATGCCATATTAAACATGTCATATTTGGGGTTTGAGGAGGGTGGGGTAACAACCCCGCACCCCAAAATACCCCCACTCGAAACTTTTTTTTCGATAAATTTAATCGCCTTGTCGAACTAAAGACGAATATCAAGTTCGTATTTTGAACGGTTCCCTCCTCATCCCCCAAGAAAGGTTAAAATTTTGAAAATTATATAAAGTTAATTTCTGAACTTCAAATACTATTATTAAGTAATTTAGGGCGGAAAAAGAAAATCGATCGCACCAATTTGTTTTTCGGTGATGTTTTATTAAGTTTGCTCTTTGATGCGCCATTACTGATGTTTTGGGTTCACAAATTTGCAATACCTTTTTTTGTGGGGTAAAACTATGATGCGGGTAGATGTAAATTGAACACCCTGCTAAATCAACCGAGTACTACCTAGAAAAAATACAAGGGCACCAGTCGATAGTCCTCAAAAGGATCTTTCATTTGGCACACTGGAAATTTTCCTAGGACACTCCCCTCCGCAGCTGCATCCGTTGACATTTGACGTTAAATCTCAGCTGCTTAGTACTACTATACAACTCGGTTTACACTGCCAATTTGTGAATGTAAAAATACAAGACCCTTGTATTGCATTTTATATGCATAAGCCTTGTATGACTTTACTGGGTTGTAATCAAATACATCTTTTACAACGATACACTTTTTGATACAACATTGCGTGAATACCATTATTATGTGTTAGATGTAGCTGTTCATATTAAAAATGTTTCCTGTGTTAAAAATCCCCAACAGAATATAGAACTGAAGAGCTGTGGAACTGGTTTTGATAATAAATTGGAGGAGCGAGTTATACCAGACAGGCAAACGGGTAAATTCAATGATCATTCGTTCGTAATTGAATTTTTCAAAAATCGCTTTACCTTTGAATTTTAATTTTAATTATTAGAAATATGTTCTCTCAATTTAAAAATTGACAAGACCTTCGTTTTAATTCACAAAATCTTGAGTAACTTGATTTTTGCAAAAATCCTAGGGTATAAGTGAGAAGTAGAATTTTCCTTGAATTTTGAAAGTATTGTAAAAACTTCTTTTTTCCCTCATCTTTGAGGTAAAGTGCTTGTCTCCCGCACATCACTTACACAGTTCAAAAAAGAAGACTTTTTTTTTTGTAATGTTTTAACATAATTGTCCCGATAAGGGAGAGCAAACTGCACAGTGGAAGTGAACTGTATTGTCCGTGTCCGGATAAGGGAGTGTCCGCTTAAGAGAAAAGGGAATATTTGAATTTTCATAATTTTTCTTTCGTCGCGTAAAATTTGTCCTTATAAGAGAGGTGTCCGTATAACAGACGTGTCCGCAATGGGAGAGTCCACTGTATACTTAGGCCAAATACGATTAAGCCGAATCCCAACAAAATCAAAGTTATACAAGAACTTAAATCACCCACTACCCAAAAACAAATTAAGACATTTCTAAGAATGACGGGATATTAACGTAAATTTATTAAAGTTTACGCAAAAGTAGTGCATCCCATCCTATGACTAAATTTCGAAATTACCTATACGTCAATGACCCTTGTTACATATCATCTTTCGAAAAACGGAAATAATTACTAATCATCCTAAAAATTAAGCTAATTCACGGATGCTAGCAATTCTGCTATATGGCAGTCTTAACACCGGACAATCATCCAGTTTGCTATGCCTAACGAACATTAAATAATCATGAGCAAAATTATTCAGTTATAAATAAAGAACTTCTCGCAATTGTCTGGGGAGTGAAATATTTTAGTCCATATTTATTTGACAAGGAATTCGACTTAATCCATCTAGGAGAATATGATATGAGAATGGAATTTATAAATGGAAAAAAAGACAGTAAAATTGCAGAATTTTAAGAAGAATTACATAATGTCGACAGTACAGCAATTTATCATGTCGGACTGGGCAAGTAAAAATCCGAAGATATTCCTGAAGGCTCAAGAGACTTAGTGAATTATATTTTCAAAGACATGTTCACAGAAGAATTTGAAGATTCAAAAATCGAGGAACAAATTAATCTACTCGATAATGTACTCCATAGAATCCAAATACCAATCCTCGAGACAATAGTCAATCGATTTAAAACACAAATTTTATATATTAAGGAAAAGGAGAAAAAACTCGAAGAACGGAAGAATTTATATTGATAAGAATGATTTATATGGCCAAAAAGTAAGTGATATTACTGAGAAGATACATCGACAAAGGAAAAATAGGTATCTATTCAGAATTAAATTTTCATGAATATAACAAACTGCAATAGAAGATATTAGAATTATTCTCAAATAGTCGAAACATAAAATTTGTTATATATGTAGTAAATTTGCAGTAGATATTGAGGACGAAGAAAACCTTGGAAAATTAATCGCACTTTTCTATAAAAATGAATCAGGACATTCAGATATTATAGCTACCTACGAAGGAATTAAAGATAGAATCTATAATCCAAACCTAAATGCATGAAGTGATCAATAATTGTGAGATCTGTTCCGCGGCATAGTTCATAGCAATCAGAGGAAAAATAAAGAAATTCGTTTTCGATAATGAATTCAAATCGAATTCTGAAAAAAGAAAGGAACAAAGTTCCATCTGTCAACTAGCACTCGGGCTCTGTAGGTTATCCTTAACATACACCCGGTGCAAACACTTATTAAGCAGAGGGCGTCGACTACAGCGCTAAGACTGCATCTTAACCACGGCTGGCTTCATATGGGAACAAGTGTTCCACATGTATCCATTTATGAGTTTGTGCAGTCTATCGCACTTGGCATCGACGGGGACAGCGACCACCCCTTCGAGATGGGGATGGGAATCACTTTCCGTGCTTGAACTATTAACAAACCCAATTATAATATACACTAATGGCTCTAAGTCCGATGAAGGCACCGGAGCGGGAGTTTTCTGTGAGGAGCCTGAAATTGAACTCGCCATTTCACTTGAAAACCATGCTATGGTTTACCAGGAAGAAGTCAAGGCCATTCTTGAAGGAGGAAGGCACCTCCTAAACTCAGACACTGAGAATAAGGAGATAGTCATCTGCTCAGACAGCCAAGCAGCTGTCAAAGCTTTGTATAAGCCCCTTTATAACCTCTAAACTATTAATGGAGTGCAAAACCACCCTGAACTCCCCTTCTCAGAATAACAGTGTAATAGTGCATTGGGTGCCAGGGCACACCAACATCAGCGGGAATGAAATGGTGAACGAGCCTGCTCGTCTTTGTGCAGCCTCGGAGAAACCAGCCTCTACTATCGTGATTGCACCAAAACACCTTGTCTCAATCGTTTCAAACTGGTCTGACCGCCAACACAGTCGTATTTGGTTAAAAGATCCCTCGGGTAGAACAACAAAGGAACTGTGGGGTAAACTAAACCCGAATCAAACGAACAAATTCCTAGGACTTAACAAGCCACCCCTGAGAGCTCTGGTATCCATTCTCACTGGGCACTCCTCTCTCAGGGGCCACCTTCACAGGATGAGACTTGTAGATGATCCTGTATGCAGGCGTTGCGGAGAGGAGTCCGAAACAGTGACCCACTTTCTATGTTACTGCCCGGCACTCTCAGGAATACGTTACATAATTTTTGGCTTACACCACACCTCCTGGACTAGTTACACGATGTTGGCAAGGTGGGCTGGAAGCCAATACTGAAATCTATAGGAGCGTCCGGTTGGGACCTATGAGCAATCCCTCATGGGTCTGGAGGGTGAACAATGGGCCTTGACTTGGCCTACGTTCGGGGGACCCCTCGGGGTCGCAAACCTCTGTTTCAATCAATCAATTTAAAATTCTCTCACCTCATTATTCTCTCCGTTTTGTCAAATAGGTTTACACCAATGAACAATAAGTAAATTTTTAAATAATAGTACAGTAGTAATAATACAAGATAGTCACTGTGGAAGGTATTGTGGTGGCAACTACAAGAAGCATAACAAACAACTGGGAACTTAACTGAAATATGTTACAGACTATTATAATTCTTATTGACTGAAGTTAAGGCAATAAATTAAACTCACGTGTTAAATAATACTTATGTTTGATGTAAGTTTTCGGGTTGATAGCCAACAGCAGAAGAACATAGAGTGGCGCTTCGAAGTGGAGACAAGAGACGTGCCACTAGAACGTGGCAGATTCTGTATGTGGAATTTTTCATTATATAACAACTATTACTAACTTGGCGACAAACACAGCCTTACTCACTGATTCACGAAGAGGAGATTGGGTGATAGTCATTCTCTCCCTAGTAACTTCCATTGACTCACTTGCAAGTTTAACAGAAAAAGTTATGGTCCCCGATTCAGTTTTCATTGCCCTGGGATTTTCTTTAAACAAATTTTCATTACCGTGCCCTAAAAAGTATTTTACTTCAAGAATTTGAAATTTATATTGCAATTCTACAAGCAAAGACAAAATGTGGACATAAGATCTATTAAATACCATGGCAACTGCGACAAATATCGGTCTCGGAATGATGCGGTAAAAATCCATATAGCCAGTCCATTTCTGCTAACTCAGTATCTCGGTGTTGGAGTTATGGTCTATCTATACCATTTTTTTCAGTTATTTATTACAAACTCAAAGTGTTTTACAAGTTCGAATAGGTTTTCGAAACCTCATAGCTCTGAAGCACCACTAAGGATTACTACTGTTATTGGAAAATAGCTCGATAATGATGACATATCTACATACATTGAAGTTGTTAAGAAACTTTAACTTCTCTTCAAATGGTTTATGAGAAATGAGAAGTCTTCAAGCATTCTTCCAATTCATCGAGAGAATCCACAAGGATCGATTTTAGGCCGGCTTAAGTTCGGTCTATACATGAATGACACCCGTGATAAAATTTAATAACTCATCTTAAGGTTAATGATGTCCAACTATTTTTAAGCAGACCCCCTTGGACGTATTGAAGACTGTATTTGTCAATTTAATGAAGATTGAAACTGTATTGGTGAATGGCAACAGACTAACAAATTATCCGTGAATGCTAAAGTCCGTAGAAGCATAGAAGCAATTTAGACACATCCTATTTCTTCTTTGTAATCTTTAATGATGTGGCTATCCCCTACTCCCAAAGAACTAAAAGCCTTGATGTCATGATAAATACGCATTTCTCCTGTTGTGTCTGCTTTTTACGTATGAATACGGTGATCATTCAGATTTCATTGACAGATTAACTAATATGACCAGCAGTCGTGAATGAAAATGCTCGTAAATTGATAAAATACAATAGTTTAACTGGTAATGCCTTGTCCCTAAACTCGATTTTTGTACCAATTTCTTCTACGTCCTCCGACTGAGACCAATCAATTGGAACTGTAGTAACTCAGGCCTTTCTTCGATTATCTTAATATTAGTCGCTTTGCATGAATGCTTCAGAAATACAATTAATTAGTTGCAGGAGCTACATATATACTTTCATACTTTCATTACATTCTCTTACGACTTTTAATTACAAATTTCACCTTATAGCCTTACTGAGTTATATCACTTCCAAGGACTTTTAGCTAAATTCCATTTTCACTTCCTCCTGTCATATCACTTAACCAGTCCTGACAAAGTATTCAGGGAAAAACACATGCATATGGAATTTCACAAGGGTACAGTTTAGTGAAATATGTGGCAAGTTTTATTGCATAATGTGAAGAGAGTACAACCCACAGCCATGGAATGAGTCTTTTATGCCGGATATGTCGAGTAATTTAGTTGACATGAGACCGAATAAAAGTGCGCTTCGTTTCAGAACATATGGCTGCTGTTTCAGAACGTATGTCTTTGCAGAAAATGTAAAGCAAAAATTGGATTTACTACAAGCATATTTTAGTATTTTCCTTGAAATGAATTACAAGTTCTGCCATTACACAAAATTTGTCAGAATTTAACTTAGCAGTCCGAATTAAATCTCCATTCTCCATTTATTCGAAGGATGTACGTACATACATATATACGTTCCGACATGTATGTACTCATGAATTTCTTGAGTTCCGCGTAACGATATATTATTTATGTTACTTATTGGATTATTTATTCAAAATTCTATCAAGAATTTATTGATGTAGAAAATGAAAAACTCCACCGATCTAAGCTTCAAATCCTTTACAAATATGAAAATTTTAAAGTTACATCATCTTACCTACCCGTAACGTACAGGTACTCATTCAGAAGATTGTAAAAAGGCTCATGAAAGCTTGAATGGAATAAGTGTGTTCTCTCAAAAGGAAATGCTTGAAAGTTGGCTTAAGCGAAAACCATAAAGCACTTCGTATTTTATATAGCGAATCCATTCCGAGGATATATGCAGATGGGATTCGGATTTTCTACGTTATAGAAGATTACCGAAGGTAAATTTAGGACTGGAACTTTTAACAAGGCCTTAACGTCAACTGAGATTTATTCTTTCAAAGATCATCAGCCTGAGACACTTTTGTAAAAAAAAAAAACCAAACAAAAAAAGAAGTGAAATAAATCCTTAGTTATTATTAGAATCAATGCTGGTGCTTTAATATTTGTACTATAGAGGTGTAGATTTATTTATATCTTAACTTAAGTTTCTTGAATATGATTTATCGATTTATCTATCAATCAAGTTTTCATTGGTTTCGAGTAATAAAATAAAATAAACTGGATAATTGTATTGATTATGACTTGACTGAAACTGTACAGATACCCAAGAAAAACTTTGAAAGATTAAAAATTAGGTAAAACCAATCACACGTAGCTTGGCATAGAAGGAAGCTACAATTTCTACCCCATATATATATCTAAAGACTAAAGGAAAATTAAAAAAAAAAAAACCAATTGAGCAGACTACAAAGCATTATATAGTCACCCAGGCACCTTTACGTTCACTAAACACGTGTCATTTTTTTAACCCTTACGGGCCACTAAAAATATCTCTTACATTTTATGATTAATTCTTAGCAAATTTAAGTTAATTAATGCTCTATATCGAAGTCTAGGAAAGAGTGTCAAGCGGAAGTAACGAGGTAAGAAAGCCATGATCACTCACACGCCATGTCTGGTAAAAACATAGTAACTTGCAGTCCCAATAATCGCACCAAGCGAAATCTTTAAGCAATTCATAGTTTGGTAAATCGTGCAAATCGTTGGTCTAAAGTAATAATACTAATCCAAATCGTTGTGCACTTTAATGTCCGTTAAAATAACTGAATCGATAAAGAAACATAAAACAAAGCAACAGTGACGTAATTGAAAGCAAAGATGGCGGCCAGCAAATGACTGACTTAAGCGAGCGTCAGATTAAAAACTTTTAAAGCGTATCACTTAGAATATTGAGAATACAGGAAGTGCGATAAGCCATATTGGAGCCTAGTCAAATTCTGGTTGTGTTAGTATCTGTTACCGCTGTAGCTCAGTACAGCCGTGTAGTAGAATCAATATAGAGAGCGGGGCAACAAGATATATGGTTGAAGATGTTGCGTTTGCTCCCATCGAAAATGTTCTTATTCGATGTCACTACGCCAGGATACCCAGGTAGTTTCTCAGCTGTCATAAGCGTAAACAAATCTCAGTGGAGGAAGGATATCTCATCGTTTTTGTTATGTATTTTTAATTTAATTTATTATAAAAAGGTGTGTAAAGTACACAAAATAATATTTTATAATTATATACTTGCGTTAAAAATTATTTCCCACGTCGTACCTTGGTGTTGTTGTGGAAATTCTTCACCGAACACTTCATTCTGGAAATACATGAACATCACTTAGAAATTTATCACTATAATATCAACAGATAATTACATTCTTTACTTTATTTAGCACTACTTAAAAAAAAAAAACAATCTTTCACTTTTCAGTTTTATCACAAGTTTTAAATTAGATTCAAATTATTTTAAATTAGACAAACTTCGTTTGACAGCTGAAAATAGATTTGTCTCTTTCTTCAATATAATTCTAACCTACTTCACAGAACCCTGAAAAAATCCACGCTCATGTACACGAATTTTACAGGTAACAACACTTCCTTTTGTCTCTATATTCTAAGGCGTATCATGTGCAGCGTGTGTTGACAGGTAATATCGAGTGTTTGCTATGGTTATATATCTAAAATCAAAAATCAGACAGCAGATATGTGTGACGTTATCGGAAAGAAGCCTGACAGGAATTCTGTGACATAAACGACTAGACGGAATTGCCATTAAGGTCAAAAGTCAAATTGTATAGTACAATTCTACGTCCTATGCCGAATGCAGACGGATTCCCCGGTGACGTAGGGGACTGGCCTCATCAAGGTCAAATTGTAACCTTCAAGACCAGACACTTCCAGTTACAAAGGACCAAAGTGACGTCAGATCGCGTATCTAGGGTCGCCTTCCTACTAACAAGATTCAGATTATCCAAAACTAAATACAAAGATCTGCAACAATAGAAGATCTACAATAGATCCATAATGAGACTTAAATAAGTAAAAGTCTTCTATAACTATTATAACTGAGTGTAAAATATAAAAGTTTTGATAAGACTGTTATCGAAAAACTGAAAAGATAAAAGCCTTATGAGACTCCTATCATGGGTACTCTGGAAACAGTTATGGACTGACTGAAATTTATAAAAGTCTTCTAAGGCAGTTACCTTGAGACTAGAAAATGAAAAGTCTGTGAAAACTCTTAGTACCTACTGAGCTAAAAGTATAAGTCTTGTAAGACTGTTATTATGAGACTTAAAATAATAAAAAATTTGATTGAAACTCTTATAAGACTTAAAAGTTTTTTATACCGATTATTAACTTTTTGCTATTATGTCTCAGATATACCATTCAATATTGATGGGACTTTTTTTTATCTGATTTCCAAAAATAACAATTAATTACAATCCTTGATTTTTTTCCTCTGAATATTCTTGAAAATTTTTCTTCGGAAATTTTCGCCAGCAGCACCCCAAAAAGAGTTGGATTGATTCGGTTCTCTGGGCCACTACAGACTTTTATGAGCATAGTGTAATAAATGTTTTATTACATTTTTTCCGGAAGCTATTCATGATGAAGTTTTACTTATTAGGCCCGGTTATTTATTAAGATTATACCTGGCAGAGAACTGCCAAACTTACGGTTTTGTATGGCTAAGAGGAGCCGCTGTTTTATTGTTATATTTCCTTCGTAGATGTTGTTCACCCTTAAGGCTGGGTATTTTGCCAATCTGTAAAAGCTATGGCAGAGTATGCCGATGTTCTTAGATTGGAGGCAGAGTATGCCGATGTATTCCAGATGGCAGAGTATGCCGATGTATTTTGAGAAAAAAAAACTACTCGTTGAAGTTGAATTTAAGTCTGATTTTATTTAGTTAGTCTCATCTTATTTATACAAATTGAATACAAAGGAATCGGTATTCTTTAGAGTTCTAAAGGGGGGGGGGGGGGATTATTGCAGAATTGCAATATACAAAATTCTTAATCAGAAACTGTAGTGTCAGCATTTCTGATCACACAATTTCTGATTGAGTCACAATGTATCGTTATTGTAAAGCAATGACGACAGGTAAGAATATTTTATTTATCAAGAAATATCCTTGCATAGCGGAATTTGCTTGCGTGGCAAATTCTTCTTGATGTCGTGTAAACTTTGTTTGTTTTGATTATTTTTTGGTTTGATTTTTTGTTTATTATTATTGACCGTGGTCATGCATTTACAATAGATCATTTTTCTTAGGAACTTTTTGAAAATATTTCCTCTTAATTTGTATGGGCTAATTATGTTTTTAGGCGAAATTAACAACTTTTTCAGGAGAAGCTCTAAAGTACCTACTTTACTAAAAGATAAACGATATAATGGAATATTTTATAGGTTTTGATTATTCGTTAAACAATATTCAACATGTGTACGTATTTATAATTGAAATTGCTGGAATTTGCTTGTAATATTAATGCAGTCACTTTGATGTAATTTTAGTATATTTGTTCTAAGTACGAACGAACCGCGTAGCCTTTGTGTATAGAAGTATTTATATAGAATTCGCGTAAAGCTTTATCCGTTGGCTATAGATGGTGTCATGTGCAAAGTTTTTCAATATTTCTCATTTTTCTTAAAGGTTTTTATTTAAGAACACACATACTTGAGCTAAAGTAACAATCATATTAATGCTGTGCACCGTTATCGGTTTGTGAAATATTTTAATTCGAGACAAGGTTTAAATTGAGTAGCAAAACAATACTTTAGTTTCACAAAAAAGTTTTTTATTAAAATAAAAATAAAAACTACTGCTACAGTAGCAACAGAGATCTCTCTGAAGATCGTCGAATAGACCGAAACTCGTACGAGTTAGAGTTTTTATTTTTATTTTAATAAAACAAATTTTTTGTGAAACTAAAGTATTGTTTTGCTACTCAATTTATACCTTGTCTCGAATTAAAGTAACAATGTTATTAATTTCAAAACTAACTTAGGTGAATTATTTTTTCCCGGACGGGAATCGAACCTACACTTGTTAGAATCAGTCAATGATGGATAAAGAAGAATTTTAAGAACTTTTATTTTTAACGATTCTAAATCAAATTAATAAATACAAGAAGAAAAAACAACCGCCTCGTCCGGGGTTTGAAACCGGGACCTTCCGGTTGCCGGGCGACTGCTCTTACCACTGAGCTAACGAGACAGATGATTTTCCCTCTTGCATTTATCAATTTGTTACTAGCCTACTAAGCCACAATTTGCTTTCACAGCTAGCATTAACCAGTAACTTAGTGTAGGTTCGATTCCCGACCGGGAAAAAATAAATAAAAATTGAATTTACAATTTATTTGTGCGCTTTCATCGTTAAATTAAACAACCCTACTTGATTTAATACGAAAATACAAGCAAAGCAACGGCAACTACCGCAGGCAGAGCAAAGCGAATGGTTTTTATTTTTATATGTAGTCTTGCCGTAGAGATTGTAAAGAAAAATTGTAGAATCAGTTTTAGTGGCATCAATCCAACTGATCGTTTTCAGCAACCAATAGTGTATAAAAAAAATCGAAAGAAAAATGTTTAAGTAAATTTCTAAGAGCAAAATGTATGCTTGCCAACGCTCATAAATATCTTTAGCGACCCAGATCAGCCAAGGCATCTGAATCTTTGGAATCATTCTTAGAATATAGAGTAAACAGGAATGGTTGAATCGTGTAAAATTCGTGTACATGAGCGTAATTTGTTAAGAGCAGGAGGTTATACATAGGAGTAAGTGAGATGCTGGGAAGAAGATTTGTCAAAGCTGGGTGCAGAATTGTCAAATGTGATTTTGTTTTGTGAATAGGTTTATGCAATTTAAAATTCTTTTGCGAAAATTAACAAAAGTACGGAAGTAATTCTTTTCAAAACTAATTATGTTTGAAGTTTATTTTGTGCAAAGATTGATAGTGCCACTAGTGCCTGTTAAAATCTTCATATCAATTAAAAAATCAGAAATGAAGTGCTCGGTCAGTGCTTGCAAATATAAATTGGATTATAAACTAGGGAATCCCGTTTGAGGCAACTGCACTATCTAAATTATCTTTTTTGTTAATAGAAGCAAAGTTTTATATTAATTAATTATGTGAATTGTTTCAAAATAAAGCAGAAAAGGAACATTTTTTACCACAGATGCTCCTCTCAAAACCTTTGTTTACTTTTTGAAAATTGACAAGTTGCTTAGAATAGGGATGGCGGGTAAATACATCTAAAAATTTACTACCAACACAACCAGAAATTCATTACGCAAAATCTGGCTTATCACCATTCCTGTTTGCTCTATATTCTAAGGAATCATTGCCCGCCACCAATAGTGCATGAAAAATCTTAAGAAAACTGAATTCTTGTGCCTCTATTCGAAAGAGTGAACCACCAGAATCAATCCACCAATTCGTTTGGACCATTGTCGATGCCGGTGTCAATTCATTAAGAACAATTTTCAAGTATAGGTTTCAGTAAAAATTTCGAACAACCCAGGCTTAAATAAGTGTCGCTATGAAAAATCAACGGCTGGTTAGACGTTGGATGAATGGAACTAGGGTTCTACTGGAAAAACCGTAAAACAAAATTTTTTAAGTCAAGACTTAAATACAATACCGACGGGCAGCGCCAAACGACAAAAAAATACCACTATCAAATTTCTAAAAGCACAGCGTCTTATGCAAATGCACAAATTACGACGGGTAACGGTCAGCGGTGGACGAAGTTGCCGACGGGATTGATCAATTTCTAATTTTGTTGTCGTCGTTGCAGTACTACCAACAAAATCAAACGAATGAAATTCTTGTGGCATTTATTTTTGTCAAGTTTATAAGACATCGCGTCACTTTCAAAACAATGAATATTGATGAAAAATTGATTGAGGAAGTGGTTTCTTTGTCTTCTTATGAGTAGTAGTAGTGGATTGGGTATAATAGTCATTAGCTCGTAGATCTTTGTCTTTTAAACGCGTACAAATTTTTAAGAATTTTATGACGATGCTTTTATATTTTTGTTGCGCCGATTACTCATATACAGGGTGTCTCGTAAGTCGACATCAAGCCGGAATCGGGTGATAGACCAAAACATAATAGTTACCAGAAAAATATAAAAAAAATCTAAGTCATATATTTTTTAAATTATAGACATTTCTTTTGTTTTCGAGAAAAAGTCCACCCTGTGATGCCTTTTTAACTCCTGTTGCTACAAGTCTTTACTTTTTTCAATTTTGTTTTTCTTGTATAATCCCGAATAGTGCTTATATAACCTGTTGCTTTAAATTTTAAGCCAACTGCTCCAGATTGGAAGAAAATGTTATATTTTGCCGAACCAAGAACAGAAAATTAATATTTCACCCAACTTTAACTGACTGTACTGAAAAATAATGTACTACACCAGTTTGGCAAGTAACTTTAAAAATTGACGCATTTAATAAGGATTCTAAAATGGTATAACATTTGCTACATTATTTCTTAGATTATGGAATGAGACGGAGAGTCTTTGAATGAAGTGTGAGTGAGCCAGATAGTGACGCTAGCGAGTCAAATCATCGAGTTTTTACAAATGTACCCCGCCTACTCTCCACAGAGGGCCGACTTCCAAACCAAGTACATGGTGAAGGAAGAATTTCCTTAGCTTACGAGGACGTAGTACTTCAAGCAGTTGAAGAAGACCCAAGTACTTCGGTACGTGCAATCCAGGAAAGAACAGGAGTGCCTAAAAGTATAGCTCACCGAATTTTACAAAAACATGAGCACCAGAATTACGGAAGCAGTTGATTGTGTCAACAACGGAAGATTTACTCGTCTGATAACTCGATCTTTTTAAGAAGATGTCGAACTTGCAGCTGAAGGAAGGCAGTTTGAACATCTTTTGTAAATAATAAATCTTAGCATCCAAATAATTGGTGTTTAATTGTAAACTTAAAGCAAATTTGTCATAAATATAACAAAAATTTGGCATCTCTAACTTGAAAGCGTCACTATCTGTCTCACTAACATTTCATGTAATGACTCTCCATCTCATTCAACTAAAATCTTAAAGTTACGTTCTTGCGGCAAGCTTTGAGTAAACTAGAATCATTTTTAGTAAGTAAAAAGATATTTTTCGAAATTGGGTTTCTTGAAGAAAAAAATTTTTTTTCCCATAATCTAAGAAATAATGTAGCAAATGTTATACCATTTTAGAATCCTTATTAAATGCGTCAACTTTTAAAGTTACTTACCAAACTGGTGTAGTACATTATTTTTCAGTACAGTCAGTTAAAGTTGGGTGAAATATTAATTTTCTGTTCTTGGTTCGGCAAAATATGACATTTTCTTCCAATCTGGAGCAGTTGGCTTAAAATTTAAAGCAAAAGGTTATATAAGCACTATTCGGGATTATACAAGAAAAATAAAATTGAAAAAAAGTAAAGACTTGTAGCAACAGGAGTTAAAAAGGCATCACAGGGTGGACTTTTTCTCGAAAACAAAAGAAATGTCTATAATTTAAAAAATATATGACTTAGATTTTTTTTATATTTTTCTGGTAACTATTATGTTTTGGTCTATCACCCGATTCCGGCTTGATGTCGACTTACGAGACACCCTGTATATGAGTAATCGGCGCAACAAAAATATAAAAGCATCGTCATAACTGGGCTGCTAAGCATTGCGTGCCATTTTCTATACAATTATATACTAAAATAAATATGCATTCAAAAATTACTTACTATCCTTTTCGACGCTAGATAAAAATGCAAGAATATTCTTAAAAATTTGTACGCGTTTAAAAGATAAAGATCTACGAGCTAATGACTATTATACCCAATCCACTATTACTACTCATAAGAAGGCAAAGTAACCATACAAACTAAACCGTACCATATTAAAATTATCCTGTTAAGCTTTTACATCTAGCTCATTCAATTCAACGTGAAGGTTAAGTGGCGCTTGGGAGGGGTCATCATGACCCCCCGTTACCCCCCTCCCCCCTCCCTGTATACGCGCCTGTGTTTGTGAATGTACATTAGAAATTAGTAACATACGAAGTTTTGGCATGTGTGAATACATTCCGTATTCCTAAAGCAGATCTCAATAACAATACAATCGCTCTTGATTTAACGATAAGTGCAACCAGGCTATAAGAGAGAAAGAGTCTGCTTTTCGCGCCTATCAATTGTATCCAAGTCCAAAACTGGCCCAAGTCTATAAAACTGCACGGAACACCTACAAGTCCACTATCAAGAAAGAGAAATTCATTTTTTGACCAGAGTATAGCCAGAAACACATTCACTGCAGTAATTTCGACTATGCAGTAGCCGTTGCAATAAAGTCGACTTTACTGCAACACCTTTATTTTTACCATCCGCTTTATTGTACAAATTCGGATACGACACCTTCTGTTTATTCAGCTTTCATCCATTATTTTGAAACAAACTCTTCCAAGTAACAAACTCAGCCAGAGTTAATGCCTACTAACAAATTACAGACTGAAAATGCTTCGTTTTTCTTATTATTTATACAATGCTCTCTAATAATTAGGTTGTCAGTACTGAAAAATTTTAAGTAATTTTCAAATTTCTCAAAGTCGAATTTGAAGTTGAATTTATTGCTGCTGCAACTGCATTTATTGTGGCAGCCTCAAGCTCAGCCAAATAAGATACCACGTGTAGTCAATGAATTCAAAGTTACTGTAGTGGATGTGTTTCAGGCTTATTAGGCAAAGAATCCTGGCCAGCCTCAAAGATAGCAATGGATTCTAGTCTATCGTTAAAAATATCAGGAACAACTCCACTAGTTCATCTATACTTTCACTACTTAACAACGCCTTCCATCCACTTCACAGAAACCTGTTTTGCATCTCCCGTGTGGATGTGTACAAGAGCTAATACACGTGCGCACGGGGGATGTGTTCAAAGATCTTAAGAGGTTCAACGTCTTTTAAGCCGCAGCTCCTGATGGTTTCAAGCCCTTTGTTAATTAAGAGCACTCTAAACCTCTGTGAAAATTATTCTACCTTCCTCATTTATCTAGTAACTTTCCAACTGCTTGGAAACTAGACCACGTTCAGACTATTGCCAAAAAATGAGATAGTAGCTACAATTTAAATTATCCACCAATTGCAATCACGTCGATTTTATCAAAGGTTTTTAATCTATTATTAACTCGAAAGTAAATATCTAGAAACGAATCAATTCATCAATGATCGCGAATATAGTTTCCAGACTGGATGATCATCTAGAAACTTGCCGACTTCTCTTACAGAATGTTGGAAATGTAGTCTTCACAATTTTTGTGAATTCAAAATCATTGCCCTGGATCTTTAAAGCACCTTTGATAGATCTTGCCCTTTTAGCCAAACTTAAAGCACTTGGTCTCTCCCGTCGTATTCTATTATGGATTGAAAGTTTTTTATCTTTTGCCTAATACGACTTGTATTAGATGGTGTTACGTCTGAGCTTCATCCTATAAATGCCAGGGTGCCCCAGAGCTCTCTTATCTCTCAATCTCTATGTAGTTTCTATTAATGATCTGCTTTCCCTTATTTTAAATCCCATCCATAGTTTTACCGATAACATAGTACCATTGATTTCGCTTACTTCTGTGGACTCTAGAGGGAATGCCGCATGTGTCAAATGAGATTCCATGATTAGATCGTTTGAATAACCTTGACAATATCCGCGTTTGGGGCATTTGCAAATGCATTTAAGACCCAAAGCTGTCTCATATTTTTAAAACAATATCATAATTTTACCACTCCCGAATCTTTTTTCCCACACACCGTCTTTATGAATTCTTACCTTTAATATTTCAGGAAATTATGCTGGACAGATCACATCTTCTTTGTTGCCAAGAACCAACGAAATGTTTTGGATTTTTGAAAAGATATAATAAATATTTCAGTCCATCGAATCTAGCGCTTTTTTATAAGTCCTACCTACATCAGACCTAGAATGAAATACAATTTTCATATCTGGGCCGCAAGAGAGCCTTCAAGCTTATTAGCGATGTGGTAATAACTCGACATATCGGCGAGGGAGCCGCTATTGGATTTTTTTCGCTCCTTTATCACTACTTGATGAAATATCTAGTCTGATCCCTTATTGATTAATTCCTGCATACAATAACCGCGCTGCAAACTGCACACATCCTTTCATCCTTCGAAATACTTTCGGCCTAACAGTAAAATTTCGTGATGCTTTTTATGCTGAACTGTACGAATGTGGAGTATTACCATTTTTTCTCCAGTATACAATCTGTAAAGCTTTAAAAATGACATATACATCAACGCCTCTGCCACTCTTCTCGTTTCCTCTAATACTTTTCCTATCACCTTCCTACCGTGCTGTGCCTTGCTTGATGGGGTATCCCCTAAGCTGCGCTTAATAATATTTAAGACAAAAACAATATTTTTATTGATCGATACTGATAACTCTGTGTGTTACCAGGTCTGAAGGGCTCTTTCCTTTTCTTTACCCTAGTGGCTTTACTAACAAAGTTGTGCAAATCTATTGAAAGAAATTGTCTCTTGCTTCGGCAACCTGATATAAAGGAGATACCATAATTTGCACCCCACCTCTAAATTTTTATGTACACATGACGAAATATAGATGCGGGCTAAAGCTAATATTGGATGTGTTCCTTGGGTGACCGAAGGGCAAAAGAAAGTAAGAAGAACACACGAATAAAACAAGAGAACAAGATTTTTATTTCAAGAAGTTGGTAAAAATTTTTGTGTTTACCTGGTTTCGTTTCTTCCTTGATATGAAGTCATAGAGGTGGAGCAGTGATCTATATGGTTTTCTTTTTAACTTTCTCTCTCAGGAGAGATGACATTCAGCTATACATTTCCCAGGGGTGGACTTGGCGGTTAACAAGTAAACAGCAAAGGAGACACTTTTAGAAGTAGGAATTGAAAATCAATTTTCAATTAGACTAAAATATTATCGATACTTTAAGAGGTTTTGACCGCACTATGGGCCAGAATCACAATCTAAGTGGAATAAATTCATAGATTAAAGAAAAAAAAAACATTGGAAATGCAGTATTATTTAATTATATTACAGAAAAAAGTGTTATAAAATAAAACCAACATAAGTTCTATCCCTTTAGTAATTTTTTCACGTGCTTACTCAATATTATACTTTTAGGATATTTTTTATTTTTATTATTGAAATGAATGGGTCCGATAAAATTAATAAATTGTGTATAATATATCTGTGTTTGCGTCGATTCTTGAGGTTTTTCTGCAATGACTTAACCTAAATTTTCTAAATTCTTTATATATTCTTGTACGTCCTCAGAACATTTGATATTATTTGTGCACCATACAACAAAACTTTATGCACAGTGACAGGCATTGGATACCACTTATAAAAACTTCTAGGTCTGCCGTTTTATTACAATATTGCTGAAAGGCAGTTTGGTTTATGAAAATCTATAAATTTGTTTTATATCTACTCCTGTGATGATGGACGTTATTGAAGAATTGGCGAAAAATCTTCGAGCACTATTCCCAGCGTTTGTGTTTCCTCCTCCCTATTTAGGTGTATATCTAATAGTAAGGCAGTTTTTTTTATCTGAAATCGGTCGACTATATATTTTTTTCTTTCACATAAACTTTTCTTTTCTTCGATTGTATGACTTTTACATTTCTGTATGTTAAGTCTACATGCGATGTGCAGTATATACATATACTCCATAAATTGTGTCTGAATTGCTAACAAAATCTTTAATTTTTTCTAAATTATTCATGTCTTTAGGATTAGCATGATATATGTAACATTTTTGAGTTGAATTGTTACCTGCCAACGCATTACAGGCTTTACCGTCAACTATCGTTTCTTCGAAAGTAAGTCCAACTTCTAAAAGTCAGTTTTCTATTTGCACATTATTTTTGTGAATATTTGCTATTTGTTGCCGGACATGTTGAAATTGATTTACTATTTCTTCATCGGTCTCTTTTACAAATATAAATCTTATTGGTCTGTAGAATGAAGTGGATGATGTTCGAGGATTCTTCCATAATATTTGTTTAGTCTTTTGTTCGTCTAATCCAGGGGTGACCAACCTTTCGAAATTCGGGGTCTACATTATAATTCCAAATGTCGTAGCGGTCTACCGTCAGCAACGGTTTTACATAAAACGCAAAAACTTTTCTTCGAAAAATCTGTAGGTACTTCTGAATGCTCCAGATTTGAAAAATACTAGTGTCCACCAATTATAATTTATTAATTGGCCGATGTTAGTAGATACTCTGTCAATGTTAATGCCTTCGTTAAAAGGGAACACCATGAAAGTAATGACTTCTTCCCGAGTTCCAAAAACTTCTTTCGAACTCCTCGTGTAAATTCTCCAACTGTTCGGCGAAATTTTGGAATCCCGATTTAAATTATGTGTACTCTTGCTCTAAGTTTTTGGTAATTCTTCAATTCGCCTATTCTTAGTTGGGATGCATGCACCTGAATCTTTTCTTTGAATATTTTAACTAAACTTTTCATATCAATCAAAGTAACCTTTCCTTGCAGTCTTAATCGGCGCATGTCAGGGTTCAATAGCAGTGAAATGCCGTTGATTTACAAAAGAATTTCCTTTTTATTTATACCATACCATTTTGTGCCTAGCTTCGTAAAAAAAAAATTGCTGTGTACATAAGCCAGTTTCTGATTCACCTACCTACTTCTGTTTTTTAGAATTTACTTCCAATCGGAAAATCGGTGACGTAGTTTTAAAATGCTTTTCAAAATTCTCTTTTTTTTTTGTAGTGCTACACCGGAGTTACAAATAAGACAAGAACATTGCCCGCTCATTTTAGTCGCTATTATTATCACGCAATAAAACAATCGTCAGAGCTAAATACTAACTGACTATACTGACTGAGAACACAAAGGCGCGTAGTACGGGAAACAAAGAGAGAGAGAGAGAGAGAGAGAGAGAGAAAGTTCGTTGGGTAAGTGAGGCGAAAAAACGACGCCATGTTGGCGAGGATGGGTTATTCGATACTCACGCCACCTGAGGCGGCGCAATTATCTGAAAATGACAATTTATTGTAATTTTTTTTTAATTTAGTTGTGGAGAAGTAAAAAGAATATTTCTCAACTGACGTATTGTCTGTTTTTATTGTCCTTTGTGATGATACCTAGGAATTTTTAAATTAAATTATGAATAACTCACGGCTGTACAATACAAAGACGCTTCACGGTAATGTCAACAATAGCCTAGACAGTTGTTTCAGCTTTTCCATCGGTACATCTGTAATAAAAATATCTTCATCTGGTGTGTAACAATCTTGTTTTGCTTTCATTATATTGTTGAAAGGGGGACATAGATACTTTTTTAATAGCCTTTTTCCGTTTTCGTTCTCCCTTTGGGGAAGCGGTTAGGGCTTCCAAAAGATCAGCAGCATCCCTCTTTCCAGATTCAATGAGTTTTGTATTTGCAGCATAGGTTAGTTCACTTAATGACTTTCAGCTACTAGACGCTGAACTTTTCATCTTTTTGCATTTGGTCCACAAGAGGCAAAGTCTTTTGAGGGCGTCCAGTTTTTTTTTTAATTTTTTTTTTAGGTGTAGTACTACTTTTAGCAGTCGATGTTCAACTTGTGCTCGGCTTATCCGCATTTTCCAATAAAATTTTGCCACTTAACCATGTCCAGTTTTGACGAATAAAAGCTTGTTTAGAACAATGTGCCTTTTTCTATTTTTGGTCGAAAGAGATCATAACTACATTCTAATTCTTGTTCCATGGATCTCGAACACATCTGCAGACTAAATTTTACTTTTAAGTAAGTCAGAAGTACGTTTTCACTGGTATTTTCTCCAGAAGTTGCCGGGTCATCACCTTCTCACTGTTCTCTTGAGATCACGAGTCTCTCACCTGACGGAAAGAGTACAATATATTTAATTATTGCAAATTATTGTAGGTTTATGCATGAAGTACAAGATACGTGGATTTCATATAAAAAGAATTGTTACATAGAAACATATAGAAAACTTTTTGCTGTCGAATTTGTATCAAACATTACACACAAAAATTGTTCTGTCTTTCATATATTAATTTATTTTCCCTTAATAAAATAAATATAGAAAAAAATAAAATAGTAGTGTAAAATAATTATTAAATACTTTGACTAGAAATATCGATCAGTAAGCACAAGACTTTTAACTTGTAGGTAATATAGAAAGCCAATCGACGCAAGCGCAAACAATAGACTGAGTCATCCCTTTTACACGAGGAGGTAGAAACCTGTATTTTGTTGAGCTATAGACTTGTCCTTTGCTTGTGAAATTTTACAACCTTACTCTCCAGGTATTTAAGTTCTATTTAATTGGCGTATCGTCTATTTTCTACTATCGCTTTTTTTAATTAATTCCTCCTGGATTGCGATTTTAGCCCATATTGCGGCGTCAACAGATGTCAACACAAGAATGCCAACAGGCGATCAAATAAAAACACTGAAGCGGAAATGTCTTAGAGGCTTAAATAAATTAAAAACAACGTAGAGAAACGGATCAACCAGCAACATTTGCACACAACTGTGTGCCCCATTTAATTAGTTTTAAATAAATAAAATAAAAAATAAAATATTTTTATTGTGGGTAAGGAGTAAAATTTAAAAATATTTATCATAAAATGAAATAAATTCGTCAAGAAATTTGTAATTAACGATTTGCAAAAATATACTGGGTGTAATAAAAATTGTGAGATGATGATATATGTACATGCGGCTTCCTTCTATATGACTAAAACTAAGAAAACTGTTTTTATTTAATTTATTTTAAGTAATTAGTACAATTTTATAATTATTTGAAAGGTAATGGAAGATTATGAAGATATTTATCCGACATTTATTTGATTTATGGTTATTGGTTATGAGAACACCCAAGAAAAATATTAATAAGGATTTGGACTGTAAATAAGAACGCCGGGGAATATTTTTAAAGTCAATGGTTTATTGGACACACGTAAACCTTATGTACAAAATTACAACTAGAACTAAAATTAACAGAATTCAATTTCACTTCTATTATTTGAATAACGACACTTAAGAACTAAACTTCAATTGATTTAATAAAGTCGCTTACTCACTAGTTTCCCTTATGTTTCTAATTTTAATTTCAACACAATACTGTCAAAGCTGAGACAACTTTGAACAATGGCACTATATATATATATATATATAAATATAATAATCAATATGAAATATAATATATGATTAATCAAAAAAATGTACTCACCAATATAAACTATGGAATCGACTTTATGGCATTGGTAATTAAATAGATAGTGGTTATCTTGTTCTAGTCATTCCCCCGAACAAGACACTTTACTTCAGTCGAGACCCAAATCAAAGTTGTATTAGAAGTGTTTATTCTAGTCGGTACCCAGAATAAATGTCTTTATCTCAGTCGAGACCCAAGATAAAGGTTTGAGGTTAGTAAATGTTATTCTAGTCGCTACCCGGAATAACTATCTTTTCTATTCCAGTCCAGACCCAGAATAAATGTCTTTGTCTCAGTCGCTACCCAAGACAAAGTTTTTGAGTTAGTAGAATTTATTCCAGTCGAGACCAAGAATAAATATCTTTATCTCAGTCGGTACCCAAGATAAAGTTATTAGGTTAGTAAATTTTATTCTAGTCGATACCCAGAATAAAGATCCTTATCTCAGTCGATACCCAAGATAAAGTTGATTTGTTAATAATTCTATTTTATTACCACTAGCCAAGTCGATTTCCAAATGATGCGCAACCTGTGAAAGCTGGATGCGAAAAGAGAAAGATTCAAGTTGGCCTGCGACTTATATTGCCTCTGAATTGCGCACGGCACCAACAAATTATTTTACCTTGCGCATGGCAACCAAAGTACATTGACCTTAGCAGCTGTGCGTAGGTTGCAACAGAAAAATCCGTTGACCTTAGCAGCTGTGCATATGTCAGAAGAGTACATTGACCCTAGCAGCTGTGCAAAGTAAATGGAATTTGAGTATTTTTATTGCCGTTCCTAATTTTGCCTAGCTAAAGTTATTAGGATTATAATTATACAATAAGTTACCTATTAAAATATTGCTACTTTGCTACTTTAAAAATTCATTTAAATGTACAGATTACTTCTTCTAATTCCATTTAATTCTCGCACTGTTATCGAAGACAAGCTACTTTCTTTCCTCTTATTGGATTGTGTCCTGGATTTGTTTTTGTGGAATGTAGCCATTATGTGTTGATTGTTATCCCCACTACAAACTGCCTTATCGATGTGCTTGTAGCTAGGTATACATCGTTCTGTTTCCAACCTATTTTCAATAATTGGAAATACTTGGAATTAGAATCTTTTAAACGATTTTACTTTCAGGTGGCTATTTAATGTTGGTTTGAACAATGGTTGTTTGTCACATTGCAGTAGGGCTAAAGCAAGCCCACTTTACGCAAATCATTTTCCCCGCCGACTTAATCCAAATGAAAAAACGTTCGAAGGGCTAAGGAAAACATATTAAATCGCTAGCGGCTAGCGGGTTGCCTATAGTCTACAAGAGCATTGAACTTGACAGAGCATGTGTTACATCGTCATAAGGAAAATGCAAGTGATTATACTCGAATAATGGCATTAACGGAAGGTATTGATCATACGACTATGTGTCGGGTCTTAATTTTATCTGTGACATCTGTAAAGAGTGCAGAATGAGAATAACGCGCCAATTTTTGCGCTGCCGAGCCTTATTCTGTTTCATTGTATTCTTTACTGATGAAACTGGCTTTATAAGAAATGGTATCGTCAATTTTTACAATATTAATTCTTCCATCCTCAAAATCCTCATATTCAGTTTAGGCATCAGTTTCAAATTAATTTGTCGGCAGATATTATCAACCATTTTTTGACCTTCTAACTGGCATACATTCAGTGGTATCAGTTATGTTGGAAGATGTTTTACTAAATGTTAGAGCACGATGTGTTTCATGCAAGACTTGTATGTACTTCACTTAGGTCGCTCGGTTTAAATCCTCTCGAATAAAATATGCTCCAGATATTTAAAATCTGGGATATATTTTATTCCAGTACATGCGATATTGAGAATCTTCGAAGAGTGGAAGAGATAGTTAGCACCCAGCGAATTGGAAGCATAACAGTAATTTTCGAACGCTTCAGGCAGTCTATGATACAATGAACTCAGATATGTATTAATGCCCGTGAAAGTCATTTTGAGCATTTATTATGATTTTATTAACTTTAAATCCTATTATAATTGTTACACTCTTAAGGTGAATTAACTTAATTTATTGTTAGTAGGTGTAGTAAACTAAAACCTCAAGTGGCTATAACCCAGTAACGAGTAATTTTAGGAAATATTTTTGTTTTCTTATTTTTAGTTGTAGAAAAGTCATGCGTATGGTCAGCTCGACATTTTTGTTACACCCTATAATTTTCAAAATTGTAACACTTCACTAAATATATATGCCAAGTCATTGTTGCTAAATGTCTTTGAAAATCGTGTGCAAATTAAGGGCTATATAAACCACAAGCTAATTTTTTTTTCATATCTTAATAGTGCATTAATCAACTTGATAACTCAATCAATTGCTCTAGGTAACGACTGCAGTTATTCCTAATTAGATATTTCATATTGGATATCGTTTGAAATAAAGAGTAATTAGTTTTCAGCTTTAGTTTATTTTATAAAATGTATTCGATTTAATGGAGAGAATTACAATTAATCACATAATTGATAAACTTTAAATTCGTATTATATCTTTCTCCCTTTTTCACTCACTAATTACGTATTCGCTCTGACTAATGAGGGAACTTTGTCCGACACACTTTTTAAGAAAAGTTTTATAAAATTTTCTTTTTCAAGAATAATTTGTAATTATTTTCCATTCAAGATTCTTTCTAGCGTAAAATATTCAAACCCAAAATTCTGATTCGGCGATATATTTAGAAAAAGACCCCCCCCCCCCTCCCAAACATTTATACACAGAGGTATCTTAAAAGACATTTATTCGGGAAGAAAGTCTGGAGAAAGCAAACAAGAAATTTCAAGTTACTGGAATTATTCCATAAGAAAAGTGATTATAATTATTTGGCATGACAAGTAGCTGAGGTTCTGGTATTGGAGTCTGAAGAAGTTTCAGACTGAACAATTATTGTACCCTTACCTGATGTGGTTCAACTTGTTGAAGAATCAGACATTTTCATCATTCCATATGCATTTGAAAAAATGAGCACACAGGCTTCGTACCTATGTAGTTGCATAAGAGCACAGCTGCGGACCTTAGCAATGAACCTAAATAATCGATAACCTTCCAATATGTAAGAAGTTCCGATCTTATTGAAGATATGCAAAATATATTGACTCAGATATTATCAAAAAAAACCTCTCAAGGATTAAATTAATAGAAAAAAACCCCAAAAACCAAAAATTTTTATTCTATCACGGATTCCAAATATGACACAAATCCACAGTGTATCTAAAGCGAAAAACAATTCTTGAAGTCTAAATCAGGCGAAGGAAGTAAGATAAGAAATATGCCATCAAAGGGCGCATATATGCAGGAGTCGAGTATGAAGACAAGATAAGCTTATGCTTAAATTGTGCTAAGGTTAAGAGTGGAAGTGACTAGACCACTAGGACCCTGTTAGCACCACTACCAGAGTTGATATATTGTGTCCTCTTCTATGTACAATGGTTCAGCCAAATATAACCTTTTTATGAGCATGGGGTATGGAGTCAAGGTTGTAAGCCCTATTTGGAGATATAAATGCTTCTCCAGTGATTTGCAATCTTAAAGCTACAACCGCGGGAAACTTGTATATAATATGCTTCGATCTTTCATCTTCCTTTTCACTTCCATCAACACAGTTCGTTGTTGGATTTGTCTATTTCTTTAAAAAAAAAGAGAAAAGTTATAATTGGCCTAAGACCGTAGATGAAAACAAAAGTTAAATAAAAGGAAAACACAAAGTTTTGTATGTCAACACTAAAAAGAGGTTGCCCAATTTAGTTCATTTTTGAATTTGTAATTGCAATTTTCATGATAAGGCCGTAAACAAAATTTCAGCTCTCTACGTCGACGCCTTCTCAGGCAGTTTCCAAGTATATTGTGAAAAACCAAAGTTTTCTATAGCAAGGCCAAGAAGGAGTTGCCCGATTTGGTTCATTTTTGAAAGTTTATTTACTATTGGTATGGAACACTTTGCTCAAAATTTCAGCTCTCTACGACGACCCGTTGTGAGGCACTGTCCAAATATATAGCGAAAAACGAAATTTTTGTTTGTTAACCCTTCGAAGGAGTTCCTCGATTGCTCGCATTTTCGAACTTAAATCTTTTTTTTTTTAAAGCCAGTGTTCAAAATTTCAACTTTCTATGTAAATATCAAAATCAAAATTATGTCGAACCAATTTTGCTCTACCAGCATTGTTTTAAGTATTACAAACGGAATGACAAACACTAAGTTTGATGATTTCATAGGGTGTAATGACGGAAGGGATCATGTCCAGTGATTGGATTAATGAACAATCTGAGTGATTGTCTGCTAAAACTAATTACCGTCTGGAGAGTAGAATGGGTACCTTATACTCATGCGTTACGCCAGAAGAGAACCACGTGCCTGTCTTTCCATTTTTGTAGTTCCCCCTTAAAGTGACTTTTTCATAGACCAAATATTGGGTAGGGAGCAGTATACGGACTCTCGCCTTCATTTTAGTCAGATCGTGCGCATTTTTATTTAAAAGAACACAACACAAGGTTATAATTTTGTACCTAGACATCAGTTGGAGTTTCAGTTTCATGTGGCAGCTCCAGACCAGTTTTGACTTAATGTCTTCATAGGACAGAGGCACGAGTGCAACTTAGCTGTCTGAGCAAATATATAAATGTTGGAGATATTGCAGCCCCTGTTAAGGCTTTCCTAAGCTCCAAATTATATAGCCCAGACCTCCGTCTAAAAAATTGAAGGTGAGGTACCAAGTGGAATGGAGTGCTCTAGAGCCCCTGCATCTATTTTTTTTTTTTCTGGATTCATCAGTATACCAGGCATGGGTCAGTTCCAGGAACTGGAGCTATAACATCCGTTGGAACTTGTACGCCTTTTATATAAACCTGCTCGAAGATTTTTTCCTATACCGGATGAAATGTGTTCATTTGACGTTTTCCTTCGAAGCCTGCTAGCCGCTGCATTTCTGTGAACAAAAAGGTAGAGTTGCTGTAAGCCAAGAATGATTTCGTTGACAATACGGTGTGAAGGCGCCATTGGCTCCTAAACAATCCATCCTTTGCTTATCATATTTTTTTACTGGGCAGGGTAAGGTTAATTCGTACAAAAAAAGGCATGTTTTTGTGAATTTTTTGTGACGACACAGTTAAAATCTCATTATTAAAATTAATGGTACATTAAAGTATGACATTCGAAGAATATTGCATAAAATTTTCAGGAAGAAATATTTAAAAATACGGTAATGGCAGCAATTGTTCGGACGTGTCTCGAAAAAAAGTAGAATTGCGGTGCTGGATCATTTGAAATAAAAAAATCAGAGTTCATTCGTTAGATAATAGTTTTCTCCAGGTAACGCTGGGAGGGTTTTTCGAAATTTCAATTTTTCACTTTTTTGGAACATTTTGAAGGGAAAAACGCGATTTTTTGCGAAAAAATCGTCTAATTTGTTATTGTAAAATAAAAATGATTAACAAATTTGAAAAAAACTCTCCTGCGTTACCTCGTAAATTATGTACAGAAATAGTGTTCAAAATTTCAAAAGGATCGGTGCAGTAGCTTTGCAGTTATGAGGGGCACCGACTTTGAAAACGTGAGTTGTGGGGAAATCGCTTTAAAGTTTCGAACACTAAAAAATCTGGTATAAAACGTTCATAAGGGAATTTTATCGGCTTACCTCACTTACCTTACTCAATTTTATACTCTTCACTGAAAAAATATACAGTACAGGTATAAGCACGTTTGCACTTGTGTTGAAATTTCTAGAAATAAAACTGGAGGGTAAGATCGGGTATTGTATAAAGAGCGAACCATCTGCCAGGTTACAATAGCGCGCTCGGGTCGGGTAGGTATAAAAATCCGTCAGGTATAAAAATACTCACAATTTCGTCATTTTTGCTCCAATCGACTTGAAATTTTGACACAATATTCTTGAGATATTATACATTCAGCTAAAAATATAAAAAGAAAAAGCAAAAAAAATTTTTAATACCTTACCCTGCCCTTAATGTCTTGCTTAGCTATAATATTACATTTACTTCAATGTATTTTGATGGGACTGCGTACACCACTTACTGGGCACAGGGGAAATTTTTTTCTTTCCTGATTTATTAATTACGATTCTACATTTTTCTACGTGACTTACATTTCTGATTGCACTTTTATCACTAGGTACTCAAGCTATATGTTGATCAAATCCAGCACATTTTCAATGAGTAGGTAATAAATATTTCATTAAGTCTAAAATGTTAGGCTGTCCTCTGGGCAAAAATATATGAAATCAGTATATACCTCTATCATTTTTTGAAATCCAGTTAATTATTGATTTTATCCTATGTTGTGTCATAATATATATATGTATTTTTCAATTTATCGGAAAATTTATTCGAGGGCAAAAGATACGGTAGGTAGGTACTAAATATAAAAAAAAAATACTGAAATTATAAAATTTATCGAAATATACTGAAAATGGACATTCATGTGGACTTGAAAGACTTAATTACATTCATTTCAGTTTAATTTCATTTGACTCGATTAAATAATATTTATTTATGAAAAGCAATAAAGTACGAAAAGTTGCTTTTATAAAAAATTTAGGGGTTCAAACCCACCCCATCGTTGTAGTTTATAATTTTGTTAATCTGATAAGCCAAATTTTTGCTCACAATTCTTTATGTGTATCGGCTCACAACAATTAGTTTTGTCATTTTATAACTTTCTTCCGTGGCCCTTTTAGGTAAAGCTTCCTTTGATACACCGTAGCTTAATTTCGGTGGTATTTTAAACTTTGTTCATATGTTAAAATGAAATTTGTTTTTTTTTTTGTTTAAGGCAGTGGGACAAGATACCCTATTCCAACAGGGAAGCCATAGCGACCCCATCAACGAAACCTTCCTGTTCTCTCAATGAAGCGCATCATTTCTTGGTGAGGCAGGGTTTTCAGCTCATCCACAGATAGAAGGGCAGATCCTAGAGTATTCAGCCTGCACCGAGCGAAGGCCGGACATGAACACAAAAAGTGTTCAGTTGTTTCGAGCTCCCCCTGCAGGTAGGACAAACACTCAGGGCTGTCAACAACTCCCATCCTTGTTAGATGAGCGTGAAGTGAGCTGTGGCCGGTGATGATGCCAACCACAGTTCTACATTGTTTCCTTCCGAGCTCCATGAAAAAATCGGAGATATTCCCATTGGGCCCATCACGAAACCGTTTTGTACATATGCAGGTACTCAGGTTCGTCCATCTCTGCTGATGCTTTCTATGAACATCCGCTTTCATGAGAGACCTGATACTCGAGGTGGCAACGAGGACCGGAGAACTAGAGCCAGCCATAGCTAAAACGTCAGCCCTTTCATTCCCCATGATCCTCATGTGACCCGAAACCCACACAAGGGACACCTTGTTGTGGATACACACCTTATCCTGCAATATTAAATCTCTGTTTAATTTGTGTTTCGTCGTTAGAACAACCACTCTTATGGTTACTAATTCTAATATGGCAACTAATATTTTCTTTGAACGCCCCATAGTTTTATATAAATTGCTTAAAACATATTTTTTTTTACCATTTTAGCGCATCTTAGATAATTACATAGTTTTATCTAAAATGCCCTAAAAAATAAAGTTTTGTTTTTTTTTAAATTTTTTTAAATTAATTGCATTTTTGGCCCCGTAAAAAAAATCTAACAAATTTTTCCCATATGAAGATCCTCTATGGCGGTTGTTTTTTATTGAAATAAGCTATCCATTGCCTTACTGAAATTTGACAGGACTCCACGACTGACAGGATTTTACGACTGACAGGACGCCACGATTGACAAGACTCCACGGCTCACAGGACTGTACGACTGACAATACTCCACGACTGACAAGACTTTCAGGAGTGACAGGACTCCACGACTTACAAGGCTCTACGACGGACAGGATTAGCTCTGCTAAACGTTCATGAGATTTGTTAAAATTGAAATGAATGAAGTAATTTCCTATTTCACAGCAACAAGGGAAAGGCTAAATTTATTGCTGTAATTTTTCTTTCTTTATAAAAAGTGGACTTTAATATTTTTTTTTTCGAATGTAAATACATACATGCAATAAAAATAAAGTTAAATAAAAAATAACAAATTTTTAAGCATAACTTTTTAAATTTCGGAAGCTTTATAATGCAGACCCATAGAGCTCATTGAGTTCACGTTAATTCTCAGTTATTCTTTCGTCTGTAGAGGGTGTCTATTAGTTCAAGCCCCACCCATTCGTAATCTATGTATATATACGGCCATGATCATGATAGATGTAATCATGATTGATATGTAATCATGATTGATGTAATCATGATTTATTTATTATTAATTAATCTGATTATAAATGTAGTTGATTACGCCCCACATTGGTCTAATGGAGTACCTTCGAAATGCAATCGCACGAAGTGTTGCTGCATGTGCTATTTTTGTAATTCTTGACGAAGAGTTAAAGAAAGAAGAAGAAAAATAAATATGGATAATTTTCGCATATATGAAGAAAAATAACATTTTGGAAGAACTGAGAGAAGATAAAGATTGACTATTCAAAAATCCTACGACTCAATGTTATCACCGTTTTTCCATTCGAAACGGGAGACCATGCGCACAGTTTGCGGTGTGCTTCTAGTCATAAAAGAGCATTAAAATTTATAGCAATAGGCATGCGCTGGCCATGAGTATTGCATGTGCTGCGCATGCAATATAGGCGTATGCGTTAAAAGGAACCGTGTACAGGCTCCTTTAAGCATGGTTTGCACAAGCGAACTTATTGTCCCAAGTAATAGTAGTGTCCAATACAACTTGTCAAGAACGAAGCTTCTACTGCAACAAAATATTCCCAAACTCAAAACTCATTTTCATTCGCATTTTCGCGAACAAATTTTAGTTTTCTTCACAATGCAAATCGACTGTACTGTTTTCACCTAACGCGAATAATACTCATGTCCCCACCAAACGCGACACGTCACGCATTATTAAAAACTCGTTGCAAACAAATAAATGAGTGTGTCTGAATTAGATGCGTCAATCGCCCCGTTCACTTTGTGATTAAAATTTAAACTAGTTCAAGAGAATTTCTGACCCATGAGAAGAATTTTTTAGCTACCCGGCAGGGCGTTTCAAAAAATTATGCACGCAAAAACATTAAATATTTGATTTTTTGTATGTAAATTTTTAATTTATTTCACATAATCGTTAGAAGCAAAATACTTACTTAATAAATCAAGACCTTCGTACAATTTTTATTTTTGATTTTATATTTTTTTTTTTAATTCTTTTGTCTTTTTTCAAAATTTTCTTTTTCTACCGCTGCGTATCTCCCATTCTGTAATTTGTCATTTTCAGTTCACCAAAAAAATTTTCGAACTTCTTCCAGTAACCTACATGATCAACGTCAATTATTTTGCTATGATTCAGCATACTGGAAGAACTGCATGAAGCCGGTATGGATGGTTGGGGCCAATTTTTAATATTGTTAGAACGTCCTGTTGGGACTCATGAGTAATTGCTGCATCATTTTCGAATGACAAAATAGTTGCGAAATGGGATTTTATGAAAGAGTAGTATTGCTAAGTGCACTTTTATACAATATAATTATTTTGGAAAATTGTTTTTTTACTGTATTGAGAAATGTTTTTTTAGAAAAAACAACGTTTGATTAACAGGGGAGTTACACGCATTGGTAGAACTGACTGTCATATAGAAAAAAAAAAACTAACACGATAAATATCGATAGCTGTCAAAAACATTTTCTTGCCTGTCCGTCACTTTACTCACATACTTCAGATGTCAATTTTACTGATTACAACCGTGTTATGTTTGATCAACTGACTAGTCATTTCATATTAAAAATGTCATGCAGAGTTTAATTCATTGTTACTTGGAATTTTGGAAAATATTGAAAGGAATCCGTCAAAAATAGAAATGCTGCAAAAAATCATTTTCTTTTTCTCTTTTCAGTCATTTCTCACTCAAAAGAGAGAAGATTAGAAATATAAACTCATATTTCCACATCTTTCCCTTTAGTTTCAGTTTCAGCCATTTTAATTTTAATTCTGTCAGTTTACAGACTAGTCAGAAAAAATAAATACATTGACACGAGTCATTTTTGTATTCCTTCTTTTATAAAAATCAAATTAAAGAAAAGGGTTTCAATATTTTATACTTCTAACCGTAAGTATGTCTAGCAAAAAAAAATGTGTTCAGAAATTCATAAGTGACATCCATGATCTCACCTTTTTATTATCGATTAAAACACAGGTGGTATCTCAGAATATTCAAACATTATTTTACTATGGTAGAATTAATTTTGTCTATATTCATCCCATTTCTTCTATAATACCCCATGGAGCCCACTATATTCTTTGAAAATAATTCAAGCTCTGACACTAATTGCCTAATTCTAGGCGCAGTGGTATACTGAATTACCTCATGCATAATTTATTACCATACCCATTCCAATGTAGTCTGCAGCTCAGTTAACAGCAGACCAAATAGAATTACCTGCAGGATCATAATAACATACAAACATAAAATTTTAATTTCAAATTAAATTCAATGTTTACTACCATACATAAAGAAGGAGTAGCAGTTACTGCATTAATGGTTTTTACAAAAATTCGCCAGAGTTGGGTGAATGCTGTTGTTTAAGGTGCCCAAATGATTTAATAAGAGGTAGGTACCTAAATGCATTACACCTATACCTATATCATACTCTTCAATTCAATCGATTCATGGTAGGCCACTTTGACTGCCAACCTATGTACATACATGCATAGTACATCTTTCTGTGCTGGATTTATCTCTCCATTGTTTTCGGAAAATACTTTTTCACTTAATGCACCTTTAACAGTTCTTTTGTTGACTTTCCATTTACAGGAGATAATGCATTTTTTGTTGTGCACGTGACAAGCATCATGATATCCTCATATATAGAATGCAACCTCGCCCTCATCTAAAGGGAGACGAGGCTATCCTTTATATTTTCCTGTATACTGCTCTACTTCCGAGGCAGCATTTTATCGATTCCTTTTCGAGTTCCAGTCTTTAATTATTTAAAACAAAAGAAATTACAGAACTTGGCAGGAGCTTTCTGGAAACTGTCTTTTCACATTATGTTCTGCCCTTAGGCAGATATAAAATATTCAAGTTTGTTCATTCTTCCAAGTTTTCTGGGACCCAATCACTTAAGTAGGGCAAATAACCCACCACGATATGCATTCATAATGCCTACTTAAGATTTTCCAGTTGAATTGTTTCATGATATGGGTCAAGAGGTTTAATTGATTCCCCTTTGAAGGGCATCTTTAGAAATCGATGTCTCTTATACAATATGGAGATTTAGAAGCAGCTAAATGTAGATGGTGGAATGTTTATCCTTAGGCCAGTTTAGGACTTTCATGTTATCCTATCGTTATGGGATCCCCCTCTTCCTCATAACTGTAGAAGACAGAAAGATATTTATATTTTGTGTTGTAGTGTAGGTATAGCTGTAAATAATGAAACTCTTCCATCCACTTGAAGGTAGCTGTGTAGACAAGTCTCATATACATGTTTCTTGACAATAGTAGATAAGTTCTTGCTTTTCTCAGATTTTAAGTTGGGAGATATTTTTGCTTCGAATTCAGATATGTATTTCAATTATTGAAATTTAAATCCGAATCCTTTGGTTGATAGACTCAATGTTTAACCGCTAAGCAATCTCAACCTCTTATTGAACATATAGAAAACAAAAAAGAAAATAGTCCCAAATATAGTGAACGCACCCCATAAATTCTATTACATTCATATGTCAATATTATAGTGAACCCTTTTTTAAAGCTGAAAATGATTTCGGACAATTTTCATTTCAAGGTTGTGGTGTTATGCGATAGCATTTTAAATTCACGCTTATTTCTCTGCTGTTGGTACCAACTCACAATATACATTTTCTTTGGGTAGGGGTAAAATATCGTATAGCATCGAATTATTTATATATCATACTGGAAGTTTATTTGGGACACGAGGAGTCACAATAGATATAATTTTTAATTTTTTGTTTGAATTTATTTATGTTTTTTATTTATTTTTTAATGGAATATGGGTTGGTATAATTTTATATGGATAAGGTAGATTTCAATATTTAACAAATCCAGTGGAGGCGTTAAATTTATGCAAAATCAAGTAATTTTACATGAAGTTTTAAAGTATGCATAATTTAAATGTCACAGCTTCAATGATTGCTCTTTAATGCGAAAGTATTGTGAATCGAAACTGTTACTTCTTAAAAACATAAGATTATTTAAACATTAAATTTTATTTTTAACTAGACGAACGGGTCTATGGGGAAGTTATAGAAAATACGGAAGAAAGCTAAGTAAGAACATGTGAAAAGGCTAGAATTTAGTTTAAGACCAATAGTGGTTTTCACCTGGGTTCCGCAAAACCCTAAAGTTCCGTAAAAAAAATTGGGGGTTCCGCGAGAACATTTTATGATAGCAACTATAAAGAAATTTGAAATTTTGGGCAGGTTGCATTTTGGGAGGAGTTAGTGAACACCTTTTTAATTTATATGATTTTTTATTCATTAATAATGATTAACTTAATGAAAATGTAAATAAAATATATTTTGCAACATTTATCAGTTTACAAAATACTTTTTTTCGATATTTTCCTACTCAGCCAGGAAAAATTTGATAGGGTTCAAAATCCATTTGTTGAATATTGTGATATCTATCAATTAATTAGTAATAAGAGAAAGAGAACAACACATCGATATTTCAACTGACTTCACATTAAAAATTAAATTTTTTGATAGAGAGATATATTGCATTTTTGGCTTCAAATTTTTTGGCAATATCCTGAACTTGTAAAAATAGCTACTGAACATCTGATGCCATTTGTTACCACATATATGTGTGAAAGATCTTTCTCTCTATATATTGCCACAAAAATCAAATTAGAAATAGATTAGACGCTGAAGATGAGGTTGTAAATTGCAAAAATTTTACCAGGTCTTGATATAGAAATTTGTAATAAAAAACAGACTCAACCTAGTCATTGAGTACCTTTTTATTTCAAATTTTCATTATTTTAACTTTTTCCATAAAAAAACAATAAAATTTGGATAAATTTGTATGTATGTTATTTCGTATGGTGTACAAGTTTCATTGTTGAAGTGGTCTTTCGCATATATTTCTAGAACGGTTCGTCGGAAAGTACAAATGAATATAACCAATTTCATAGGATTTTATATTCTGAAGTATTTTTCAGTACAATAGAAACGTCTAGGACTGATAGTTTTTACAGTGTACGAAAAAAACCTAAATTCTTATATGTCAATACTGAGTAGGAGTTGCCCGATTTAGCTCCATTTTGAAATCATATTTACTATTTCTATATAAAATCCGTGTACAAAATTTCAGCGCTCTACGTTGACACCTTCTCATGCAATGTCCAAATATATAGTGAAACAGAATTTTTGGTATGGCAACCTCACGAAGCAGTTACCCGATTTATCCCATTTTTGAACTTAATTTTATTTGTTTCTTTTAAAAGCCCGTATGCATAATTTCAGCTATCGTTTTCTAGTTATCGTTGGACGGACGGACATGCAAAAATCAAAATAACTTTTAATATTATGCGTAGCTGTCCAATCCATTTTGCTCTACCAGCATTATTTATATGCGTTACAAATAGAAAGGAAAACTGAGTTACCCTATAGATTGCATCTAGGGTATAAAAATCTATTGATAAAGTCGAGGTGGGACTATCGCCTTTAACACTAAGCCACCGAAGCCTGTGGGGGTGTTTTTTTTTCTTCACGAAGTTGCCAAACATAAAAAACTTAAGCAAATGTTCCATAGATTTCTTGACTTGAATGAAATCATATTCGATGCACGGTTGTCAATTTTCATTCGGTATATGTCGCTTATTTTCAAGCAAATCTATACAATAATGAGTATTGTCCTGACTGATCATCCTAGGCCAGGCTAAACTACTAACATTAGAAACATGAAATTTGAAATACAGTTTTGTTTTGTAACGTATAGACGCGCTTAGAAGGTATTTTTCGAAATTCAATCTCTAATGGGATGAAAAGATTTTAAAGAGGTGTAAAGTTTGAATGGATGAATAATAAATAACGCGTGTATTAATTTGAGACGTTGCATAAATAATCCACTAAAAAAATGATTAAACACGTATTTTATCGATTTTTGAAAATCAACCCCTAAAAAGATGAAAATATTTTGAATAGAAAAACAATATTTATCTCGTCTATTCACCTGAAACGTCAAATAAACAAATAATTAAATCCAGTTTTCATTAAATTTAAAGTTTAACTCCTAAAGGAGTGAGAAATGGTGTCAAAGTTTGTATGGGAAAAGATATACAACGTAACGTTGAAAGCTATAATCAACACGTAGGTATTTTATCGATTGCCGAAGTTCAACAATACAGTTAAAATAAATACCATGAATACCATTGATATCTTCAGAACACTCATTTGAGTTTAAAAGACTGCAGTTTCCCTTCGGAGTTTGCTTCGTAATGACAATGAATGTATTTGATATGTATAGAGGACTTTCATTAACCTCTTTGTGAATTTCACATACAGTTTTAAACACTTTACTTCAACACTGACATTCAATTCACTTTGTTAATATCAGTACTGTATATGAGTTCGTGAAAACTAACAAATTATTACATGAATATTTTCAAAATTTGTTGTAATCACTCATCGACTATGAGTTGACGACAAAAATACTTATGTCATTTCATAAACAAAACTTTCCATCTTATCGTACTCTCTAAGCATCGTTGATGATAATTGTTTCGGAAGTTAGTCCGGTTTCCAGTCATGTAGGGCATTGAAGGATTAAAAATATCAGTTGAAAAAACGTTATACAATAAAGGCTGCGTTTTCATGTTCAATACTAAAAATGGCAGATAATTTGGCTGTCGCGAAAGTGGTGGCGGACAACAACCAAGACGTATGGAGTTGTATATAACTTAGTAATATCATAAATGTTTGAACAAAAATTAATAATTACAGAAAGTCATCAAAATTCTATATACGTATGGGGAGACAAAAATTTTGAGCCGAAAACCCAGGTAGACAGCGACAAAGAGCGATAAATTCGCGCATCATTCCCAATCTCTTTTTTATGCTTCACTAATTCAATTTATTAAGGTTGACGATACCCACTAAGGATTGGAAGCACTTTTCGAGCAAGCTAGCTCCCCTTGGAGTAAAACTAACCCACAAGCCCTTCTCGAAACAACTATAGGCTAAACTTTGGAATAGAGTATAAACGAACATTGACGGGGTTCACACCACACATTTCATTAATCCAATATCTGCTCGGCAACTGTGTTCAAGAAGTCACAGCAACAGATCAACAATAATTTCTTACGCATACGAAGAAAGTGGACTATAAAAACCACAAGATATTACCGCTTATGGATGGATCTCAAATCAATGATCGATGATGATTCTCAAATTTATTTATAACAATTTAAGATTAAAAAAGAAAAAAATATAAAAGAAACTTTTTTAAATAGATTTTACTTCAAAATCCACCCTAAAAAATAGAAATTAATTTTTGCTTCCCAAAAATTCTCTATGGTTTTCCGTGATGTATTGCACAATTAATTTAATTTCAAATTTTAATTAAATGTAAAGCGAAGGGAAACTCTAGAGGACTTTTGCGATTAAGTGAGAGGAAAAATTATTTTCTATTTTTTAATGCTGAAGTGCGAAATGATATAGCTATACACAGTCAGTGAATTGCATGCAGGAATCAATCTACTTGCATAGATACAAATTATAATCAATTGTTTCAAAACTAACAAATATCAATATTTATCTCAATATTACCTGTAATTATTATTTTAATTATCTGACTAGGCAATTCCACAGTCATAATGTGTTTCTATATGTGGATACCTGGGTACTAAGGGGTAGGTTTGATCAAGCATATTACAATCAGCGCAACTCTTGAATATTTTAATTTTTTTTTTAAATTTAAATATCAGAATAAACGTTAATTTTACTGAATAACGATAAACTGAATCTCACTCATTGGAATTGAGAGTGTGTTTTATTGAGTATATGCAAACGTAATTGGAAAAACGTAAAAGACCTTCTCAGAAGCAAAAGTTAATCTTTTTTATTTTTCAAGCAAAGTACGGTTAAATACGTTAAAGCTATTATAATTTTTGATGTAATTATCCTGGCTTTTATTGCAGTAGTAAATGGCTTGAAAGCTTTGTTTTAGTTGTAAAACTTTACTTTTCGTTCATATTAAATATGGCTCTTTTTTTCCAATCGATTTTTAAAAGGCGGGAAAAATTATTATTATTTAAGTTCTCCAATGATATGTTTTTTTTCCTATGGAAAAAGTTTTAAAGTGAAAATTTATTGGATAATAGAATCTAATAAAAGGTCTTTGTAGACATAAGATATATCTTAAACGATGCATTATAATACTCTGAACACTTTTTATTAACAATGTTTATTCCTATCTAGCGGGGGAAAGCTGGGGGAGGGGATCAAATTTCGATCTAGTACATTTTGCAAAATCTAATACAGAACCGAATTCCTTAGGTCCTGAGAAGAAGTTTGAGTACCCACTCCTATACACGGTGGCTTAAATCCCAATACTCACTTTTTTAGTATTTCCCTCTTTTTTATTCGAGCTGATGTGGTAGATTTTTCGCACCTTAGATTGGCTCTAACTCAGTAGGATATATCCGATCGTCTCACCTACAATTCGTAGAAGAAAAATGTTCTCCGCTTTCTTTTAGGGTAGTAGTAGGAACCCCTGGTGGGAGGGGGGGGGGGGGGTGTGGTTCCAGTACCGCATGTTGAATATTGAATTAAAGGTTTCGCCGAGTACTATCAGGTGCTGTATACTTTTTCCGATTCAGGAAACTTTCTCGGGACGTTTTTGTCGCTGGAAAACCCATTTCCATGCACTTGGGTCACATACAGCTACTACATTTCGCATAAATTGTTGCAGATTTTTCTTGCATGGCCATTATTACTCTATTGTGAACATTTTCTCAGAGGAAGTCATTTTGGACGACGGACCAATTCCGCACAATCACGAGAAGTAGCAAAGTCCAATTTTTCACACAAGAAAGTCGCTCAAGCTACATACAATCTCTAAAGCTTTCCTCCGTTAGATATAAATAAACATTGTTAATAAAATATGTTCAGAATATCAGAATGCATCGTTTAAGAGATCTCCCATGTCTGGAGATATCGGGCCTAAAGTTGTATGAAAATTAGGCATTCCCTTTATCTTTTTATGTTTGGTACGATCAAAAGTTCATCAAAATCAAAACTTAATCCGAAAAATTATCTGAAAATATCCAACTAAATTAGTCTTTCTGTATATCAGCGACCATGTAGCAGTTTAGAGTATAGCAAGGAAAATAAAGTGCGCCTCATAGCTGATGGTTTTGCTGGCCGCAATAAGAACTAGATTTTGATGGGATGGTATGTTTGCAATTATCTGTGGAAATTATCTTCCCCAAAAAATGTATTGACATTTTAAGCGAATATTGAATCTATTATTTCAAAGATAACATCTTAGCATATATCTGTTAGATGTTCCTTGGTTATAATTAGTGAGGAGGAGAGGATCTTCTTGACAGGAAAATGGAAGAATTGCACTATTTCAAACAACCAGAGAAAATACATTTGTAATTCAATTCAGCAAAAAACTTCATTGTACTTAACGCGGTCCCACATTAATAGTCCTTTTGATCAGCTTTCTAATAATTTATGGATATAGGAAAAGATTTACCTATATTAATAAGAGTAATGCAATGGCTCCTTGTGGGATAACTTTAAAATAAAGAAAATTTCAAGATGTTAATAGTCATTTCCGAAAATATTTTGGTGAAACGTGAAAAGAAGCAGAAGACTTGAGTTTTAACAAAAATATTCTTGAATATGAAAATTTTAATACAGAATACGTAGGGAATGATCTATTTTGAAAAGTGCAAGTAGACGACACTACTAATAGTGTAAGCTTGAAGCTTAAAAGCTTCGGAGTTACCATGTGACCGTGGTTCAAAATGTTTATCGTTGAAATATTAATATATTCACCCTGCGACAAAATAATGATCCACCCATTAATTTCACCTGTTTCCTGAAAAGTAGCCGGTATAGACATAAATTTTATTGCCAGTTGTAAAGACAATCTTTGAAAAATTCTAGTATGACTTCTGATTCTTTGAAATTAATTTTGAGAAATTATCTGGTGTCTTTTACAAAAATGGTGAGACAAAATGATGAACCCTGGTAGCAGTTATGTTCGGAGAAAAGTGCAGTTCTGTTTTTCAAAAGACTTTTATTATTTCTTAAGAATCCCTCTTAGTTCTATTACCTCTTCCATACGCTTTGGAAGAGATTTAAACAACGATTTTTTCCCAAATATCATTTTTCAATTTATTTATTATTGAGAATTGCCTGCTTCCTTAATAAACTGTTCTTGCAAGATGACCCTAAACATTTTAGATAATATTAACAACTGGAGACTTTGATGTCAATTACAAAAGCTCCTAATCATTTTCCTGAAGGTAATCTTTCACTCTCCTGGCGGTATGAAGTGCAGCATTATCTTACTGAAAAATAAAGTTTTCTCCTGCTATCGAATTTGCTTGGCTCCTTAGTTCCTCGGCAATCAGCTGTATATAAATATTGCTGTCCAGAAATGAATCGTCGTCCCTTTGTATACTCTTCCTCCCATTAATCGCGCCTTCCGAAACAACTCCATTTTCCTTAAATTGTGGAAATAATACGACCATCCATCTGGTCCATCCAAACTAAACCTCTTTTCATCGGTAAAAATTACTTTCCTCCATCTTTTCTTCCACCTGAGATGTTTACGAGCAAACTGTAAACATTCCTCCTTATGTTTTCCGTTAAAGGTGGTTTTCCTTTCAGTTTTTTCGTTTGATGTTTTTAGAAATTCGCTGGATATTCCTATGTTTCTTGACGCATCAGCACTGGTTGCAATTTCTCTAGCTGTTTAAGTACTGTTTGACGTCTCTCTCATAATTATGAGAGAAATTGCTGGCTTCTCTCTTGAAGTTACAACACGAGGACAATCAAGACTTTTGTTTGAACTGTAATTTTCTGGATATTTCAGAAAATTTACAATCACTCACGACTTGCCTTCAAAATTCTCGCGATATGAGAAATATTTTACTTATCCCCTTTTTTTAATTTAAAATTATTTTTCTTTCGGTCTCATTTAATTACCTTCCACTGCCCATTGTTACTGGTGATGACGTACTGACTTTCAAAAACACACTGATAATTCATTTCATAACGAGTGCTCTATTTATATCATATTTCTGGAGACAGCACGAGAATAACTGTCCTTTTTATTTACTCTTCCTCGAACATAACACCAGATAAGTACTCAAAATAAATCAATCATATGTATGTAGAGAAATGTCGCAGAAATTTAATAGACGTGTAATGGAAGTTAAAAATAAAACAACTTGCTCTCGTTGACTGGTTGTAACAGAACGCCATTTTATTCTTTTATTGTGAGGCCTGAAACACAATTGGAGATTTTCAGTCAGCTTGAGATTTGTTGACAATGTAAATTAATGTAGAAGAATACAATTGGAGCTTTAACTTTATTGCTAGCTTCAAGCTTGCTTGATATTTGATCAAATTACAAATTTCAATCCCAATGACTGCCAACTTGAGAGAACATTTAATGTCGCCCATTGTGAATGGCTTCTGCAGCTACTAAAAATAATAAAATGGAAGAAAATTTATAGAGTTAGTAAAAGGTAAACACTTCCTATGGGACATAAAATATAACTCAGTATTATTTTTACATATAATCGGTACATTTCGAAAACTATCCAAAAAAAGCATGGCGATAAAGCTGGCTGAAAAGCTACAATTGTGTTTCAGGCCTGAGACTGGTTATGGAGGCTAGGTGTTACCAACTTAATATTTCCTATGGTAGTGTTATACATGTTCAAGATATGAATTTACAGATATACTACACAGGCAATAAAATTTACGTCTGTACTTGCCTCTTTAAACAGGTAAAATTTGTGGATGGGGTGGGTCATCATTTTGTTGCGGAGTGTATATATTATATAATATAAAATTGAGCTGGCGAACGAAGTTTTTTATTATGGTCGACTCAAAATCGATATCTGGGGATTTTCGCGGTAGTAAATTCAACTAAAAGTCGATATCTGGTGGCCTTCAGTTCTCAAATTCAGTCGTTAATTATGGATTTTTGGATCAAATTTAAAAATTTCACTTCTTAGGTAGGTTCAAATTTTGTAATCCGATCGACTTGAAAGTCAACATACGTTGTATATAGTAGCTCACATGATGACATGATCATATTTTGAAGTTGACATTTCCGAAAATCTAAGAAGCACAATACACACATATATCAAATAAAAAACTTAATAAAAAATGAAAGCAAATTTTTAATAAAATTTATTAAAAAGTAAAAATCAGTTTTTCTTTGTTCTCGCCCTCAGAAAATATGATATTAATTTGGGCTGTTGATATGTTTCGATGCAGCTGGTTCAATGGTTCGAATTAGTCCAAGCTTATAAATCAAATTCTTTATGCTTTAATAAGAAAATTCGAATGACACAATATTAGATCGAACAGTTATTTTTTCGCCGATTTATCAACTTTTGGAGCAATTCAAGTATAAGTTAAACAGAAAAATTAATTATTAAAATAAACTGTAAAAAAAATATTTATAACTTTAGTTAAACGGATAAATTTATTTAAGAATTAATTAAACTGGAGTTTATAATTTTATAATGTGTACGTATTTGAAATATCAAAACGCATTTTATATTTTTATTATACCCTGATGAAATGTGTTTGATTTAAAGTTTGCAATGCTAAGAAATGACAAATAATTGCATTCTGACTGTACCTGCATCCGTCCGACTCCATAAAATGAGCGTAATTATGCTAGGCTTATAACTGCTCACCGTCGAGATGATTCATATTTATGAAAATTTGTAAGTCGACACGATATGTGGAAGCGGGTCAAATAAGATCCCAAAACATGATCGTAACTAACAAATAACGTTAAATTAAACAAAATCGTAATTTGCCATCACTCAGTTTTAGAGTCGAATCGAACATAAATGGCAAATTTTGTCCGCCATGTTGATTTTATGTTATATAAAATTTTAAAAGTATAATTGTGACAAAGTTAAACTCAAAACCTTAACTAGAAGACGAAATTTGTATCACAAATGGATAGAAAACCTAAAGAAAATTGACACTTTTAAAACAATTCAAGAATACTGCATACACTGGATAAAATTCGTACTTCGAAGCTTGGAAGCATCAGTATAACATTCACACGCCGAAAGACTCGACAACGAAGCTTCGAATATACCTGCCTGGAAGTCTATCAATAGCCCTAGTGTGAGCCGTTCAGAATTTATTTATTTTATTGTTTTTATTTTTTTAATAATTTGTTTTTATTTTTTTGAATATTTATATTATGTAAGTTTCATAATAAATATATTTTGTTTTCTTAAGTTAAGTTTATAGTAATCATTGTTGGTGAATTAGGATTATTATTTTTCCATTATTGAAAGTTGAAGTTGAAGTGCAAATTCTTCTGCTGCAGAACTACAGTTTCCAGTTACAATTAAATGCAACACTTTTCTTTTCCAGGGTTCGGCTGCAAAGCTAGTGTTTCCAAATTGTTATAATATAATAAACAGCGGAATTTAATGATAATCAGTTTAGGGCGGATCCGAATCCAAGTCTTCGTCTTCGTCTTCGTCTTGTTAGTACAGCTAGAGACGTAACATCGAGTCAAGCTCTATCCGAATCCATGTCTATGCCACCGAGCTTTGCTACTTTGTATAACAGTTTAGACATTTGGTTAGCTTGATCATCGAGTCAAGGTTCGAGTTGATTATTTTAAATAGACAACATATTTGGGGGTTATATTTATTCGCTGGCTATCGATATCAAGCTAAGCAAACGAATTCGGACAGGTTAGCTTCGTCTTGAGCTTGATTGAATTTATTTTGACATTATGGCGGACGCGGAAAAAGTGAAGTGTAAATATTGCGCATGCTTTTTACAGTTATATTTATAATAATATGATTATCTATTTTAGGGACAAAAGAACTTGTATTTAAATTAATAAAAGCACGGGAGGAGGATTGTAGGCATCTATTTAAAGGAAAATCGTTCAACAATCAGGCGGCATGGAGTGCTGGATACTGATTTGGTTCATACGTCACAATCTTGTATTTGAAATCGAATCAATATTTACACAAAAATCTTCATATTCGTCTTCATCGTCATCTTCTAAAATTGAATTGCTATTTGCCCAAAACCGGTTAGCAATTTGCATTATAGCTATCTCGGTCCTTACGTCTCGTGCTCGCCTCATATTTACTGTTTTCCTTCAATTCTTCTGTGCAAAATAAGCAGTTATATATGTACCAATTAGAGATAAATGTAACACATTTTTATTTCAAATTTAATTTAATCTTAAATCATTAATAATAATATTATAATTAATTACATTTATTAATTATGACAAACAGTAGGAACTGGTTCTAAACGTCAATTATCAAGCTAAGGACACGAATTCGGACAGGTTAGCTTCGTCTAACTATTATAATAGCTGAGCTTGTTGTATTACGTCACTAGCTGTACTAACAAGACAAAGACGAAGACTTGGATTCAGATCCGCCCTTAATATTGCAATCAAGACCTTTTTCCATTTATATTAAAACCATCTATTTTGGAAAACATTCTTTTGAAAGTCACAAGTTTTAAATATCTTTTTCAGTATGTAGTTTGCTTTAAGTGTGGCACAAAGTTATTCGTGGTCATCTCACCACGAACTATTGGCGTAACTAGGACTTATTTCTGGGGTGGGTCAGGTCCCCAACTTTCGAAGTATACCAGCTCCTGGCATATTGTAATAATGCCTAGAGCTAATGAAATTGCATAGATTAAAACCCACAAAGTTTCTAAAGTTACAGACAGTACAAAGAGTCTATAAGTCACAGAGCCCATAAGAAACATAATCTAAATTATAAAACATAATTTCCGCAAAAAGAACTCTGCACACGAAAACTTTATAAAATAAGTCTCACTTTAGCTTTTGAAATATTTCAGTTTTTGTCGACGCTCCGATATTATAGGCCAGAGGAACAACGAACAGTTTTCAATTGTTTCCATTCTTTATTATAATTCTCGCTGAATGAATCGCTTATCAGTTAGTATAAGTCAGTCATCAGAATTCAATCAATTTTTGGATAACTAGTCAGTCAACATTCGGCGATCGAGCGATATTTATTGCTTATCGAGACAAACGCTTATCTGAAAAATAAAGCTATTTTTGTACTGCTTTTGATCGGGGTTTTATTAATGTATGTGAGAAACGATTCTACCTTATTTTCCGTTTTTTGGAATCTCTGATCGTGTGGAGAAAACTACAATATTAAAGTTCTTTTTGCTTTATTTTAGAGTTGGTCCGACGTTTCGACTCTGTGGTTTTGTGTCCATTTCTAGAGTCTTACATATCTAAATAAAACTAGTCGGCTGTACAGATAACGAAAAATCACTACATTTATGCAATAAATAAAAAGACAGGAATAAATAAAATAATATAAAACAATGACGTTATAAAACTACGATAACAAGAATTCCGGACTAGAAACGATCGTTTCCGGCTGGCTGCCCTCGTTTTTAAGACGAAACTCGTAATTATCTATTAAAAAATCCGAAAGTGTCTCCATCAATCGGTCACATGAACAGAGAGGACATACGGAACTATTTCGAGATTTTGAAAAGAGTTCAAATTGACAATAGCCTTCTTGATAAGCTTAGACATATCTTTAGCATGGACGAGACAGATGTCCAGTTAAAGCTTAAAGCAAAAAAAATTAATCCGGAGAGAGGCTCCAAAAACGTAGCAGCAATTTCGTCCAGAGGAAAGGGTTGAAACAATACCTATTATACCTATTATACGTATATTGGGCTTTTTATTTCACCAACCTGCATTTTAAAAGGTAAAATAAAGAAGCTAGAATATGAAGAAGAGATGCCCCTGGTTCTGTCATACTATCGCAAAAGTCAGTTTATGTTACTGCCGATATTTTTTACGACTGGCTCAAAAAACAGTTTGTACCAAGAAAACCAGCTGGACTTATTGTCCTGCTTCTTGACGGACATTCCTCTCATGCGAATGTGGAAATGTCCGAGTATGCAGCTGAGCAGGATATAATCCTAGTTTGTCTTACAAGCTATACAACTCAGTTTCTTTAACCGCTTGGCAGAACATTTTTCAAACTATTTAAGAGTTTATTGATAGATAGTACTACAGTTTTATACAGCTATAAGAATATTTCTTTGACATCAACTGTAATTTCTAAATCGGATATTGTGTAAAATTCGCTTACAATCTTGCAAGCTCTTAAGCCTACTTCCCACCAGCAGACACCAAAAACTACAAGGAGATAAAGGCGCGGAATCGTTAAAAAGACTGCAGTAAAAAAAGAAGCACGGACCTTTCTTCATCGGAAAATTCGACAACACCTCTTGAACGGATGGTAATAAGTCTATTGGTTGGGGAGAGGACTACAATCAATAAAGGAAAACTGAAAATTGGTTACAATGTGTTGTTTGTAAATTTTGGTACTACGAATTTTGCTCGAAATATACGAATACCTGCACATGTGAAAGCTGCGCGAAAGCAAGAAATTAGGATTATAAATGACATCATGTTGATGTCCTTTTTCACAGTACCAACTCACCTCAAGAAGCTAGGTGAGTTGGAACATTTTTTTTTTGTTTTGTTTTTATTCCTGTATTCTTGTATTTTTGATATGAAATAAAATGAAGTTTCGTTCGTTATTTAATTTGCAAAGTAGTTTTAATTTGTAAGATGTTTTTATCAAAAGTTATTCGAATATAAAAAATATCGTACCATATCTCCTCGAATTATCCTATGTACATATCTTGTATCCGAAGGAACTGAAAAAATAAAATTACCTTTGACTGCCTTGCAAGAAGTTAATGTCAGTGATCTACGTATATACAGGGTGGGCCAAAAGTCACCATGGGGGCCAAAAGTCACCATGGGTAACATATGGTAGGATGAAAAAAATGAGGGGTAAGGTGGGGTGGGGAAACATGCTTACCTATGAAGAACAGACAGTTGGCTATTATGTAAAAAAGGAATGAAGAGAAACGGTCAACAGGGTGTGGAGCAATGTACAAACGAAAAAGTTAGTTATTTTTAAACCCCATGGTGACTTTGGGCCCACCCTGTATAATGTTCGAAATGAATTTTTGACACTTTTTGTTTAAGCCAGTACTTTACATCATACTTCAGCACAAATTTCTTGGATAAATCGAAAGCTGAATAATCGTACAAGTAATTTTAAAATGCAGCAAAAAGATTATATCCTAACTAGCTAACGTCAATAGTACAAATGATTTCTTTACTTCTGATTATTTGCTATTTTGATTATTGGAAAATTTTCCTAGAGTATACCTAGTTAGTTATGCAAATCGTGGTGAGAAGTAATAAAATACCATGAAATTCATAAAAACCTCTTACCTAAACATTTGAATATTGCAAAAAAGCACATAGTATAACATAAGAGCGGATGATTAAAATGTTTCTTTGATATTTTACATTTAAAATTTAAATCTTTAAAACAATTTAACCAAAACTATCAAAATTCCTTTACAGATATTCCTAGTGAAACTAGACCCGAAAAATGTCGATATAAAGCCAACCAATTCTTGGCAACCACAACCTAATGGCTGTTCCCGTTGAGGAGGGTGTGCTAGGCGCTCTTCGGGGTGTCATCAGCGAAACAACTAGACTGCCAAAGCCATTAATCATTAAAGTTTATGTGTCAAGTCTGAAGGATGGTAAGTCTCTTAATCAAACTTTAATTAATTTTCACAGCCGCAGAGTTCTTGCTTGTCATTAATCGAACGAAATATCATCATCACTTCCCTTGATTACCACCGCACTTTTACTTCCTTTCATTCCAAAAATTATTCACAGAGTTCAAAGAGGAACGTCGTATGCTTCTGGAACAAGTTGGTCCTGAACTTCAATCGTTGTACGATGACCGACAAGTTGAGGTAATTAATTATTTAATGTCAAAGATTTTGAGCTAGTCGAATTTGTTAGTTTATATTAAATTTCTAGATTGAGTTCATTGACATGCATTTTGGAACGGGACCAGATGACTATGATATGCTTCGCGCAGATCCACATCTCATGAGTGATTACCTGTGTGAAATTAAAGCTTGCCATCAGGTCTCCAAAAGTGTTTTCTTTATAGTAAGATAGTTTCAAATAAATGAACACCATTTGAATATGATTTTCGTAATTTATTGCAGGCACTTGTCGGAGAGAGAATCGGAAAAATGTGCCTACCGACACATATTGCTCAAAATATCTATCAAGAAATTTTGAATAAATGTAACTCTTGCGAAAAAGATCTTTTCAATAAGTGGTATTTCGAGTCTAGTGCAGATCAATATATTTTATCTGAAGATTATAGGTAAGTAATATCTTGAAAATTGTCTTAGAAATAGTTGATGATAGTAATAGTGAGCATACATATTGTAATATCCGCCATGAAAACTGGAAATTCGAAGAGTCAAGGAAAAATTAATTAAAAATACTCAAATAAATTATACATAGCTCGTCTCCCAAAAAAGCCATACCATAAAGTGTTATCAGCCCCACATTGTTAATGGCAAATAAAAAGGTACCACAAAGGAGCCATACCTATATATATGTAGCAAATGAACAATAATCTCCTCCTGACAATAATAATATCGATTTCAACCAGATGAAGGTTCCAATCGATGAAAACCATTTTTTTAATGCAATCAAGTGCTGATTTCAAGCCGGCATCCACTTGAATTTTTCTACTTTATTGAAAATCAGATGTTGAAGAAGCATAATTGTTGGTGAATGGTTTGCATGGTAAAAACAAAATATGTAAATTTACCCACTTTTATCTGCGCTTAATAAATATAATCAAAATTTATAAACTGTGAAAAAAACACAACTCGCTGGAATTTTGAGTACTTTTGCATTCACATATTATTTCGGGAGTTAATTTTAATCATTTTATGTAGTAAGAATCATTTTCTCGTGTAATCAGCAAAGTGCAATTGAAATTTGTATTTTTTGCATTAATAAGAATTGAAAAACTACATACAATAGCTAATATGCCTATGTATAAGATCTAGGAGATTCATTGAATTTTGGCATAAGCAAAATTTTGGATGGTTTTAAAAAATGAAAGAAGAGCCTTAGATAATGATTACTAGTGCTTCAAATGTCCACCCCAGAAGAAAGTGATTAAAGAATATCTGCCGACATAAAATCTACTTCCTATAAAGTTTCATAAAGCATTATTATATTAGGTTAGGATAGAATGGTTCCACTAGGATCAATTTTAGCCTGCTTTACTTGGCCCACTGTCGGATCCATTATGGCTCGTAGATTATTCGGAATCTATCCTTCTAGGACATTGCCTTAAATTCACTATGTTTACTAAGGATATTCAGGATATATCTAAGCACTGTACCTTGCAGCTCTCCCAGCTTTGAGAAAAAGTAGCTACCTAGTAGTCCGCAGTTTTTGATAGCTAGAGCAGGATGCTCACAGGGCATATGTCTTACTTGATTCGATTACCTCGGAAACTGTACCAGCTTCGACTGAAGACCTAGCATTGTTACCTATGGTCCAATCAACTTACTTTAAATGTAATAACTCAATACCAATACATAATGGTTTGTTTGGTGTTGTGGAGTTTCAGTGAATTTCCCCAATTACGAGTGAAAATTGATTCTTTAAGTGTTTGTTCCCCCCCCCCCCCCCCCCCAAATAATATTCCAACATAAGCCGTCTTTGCATCGACGATACATTAAAAACCCTTTGGCAGTTGTTTTCCATTTAATTGAAAGTAATCTTCCTTCATCTTTACTCGAATATGCTCTGTCTTGCTTCAAACCCTCCGAGAAAAGTTACACTTTCAGGTACCATCACTTCCTGTGTTCTTCATAGGCTTGAATAGCCACGACCTAAACTGGAGTGATGACCAAGCCACTAGCAATAAGGGCTCTGTTCTTGTTATACGTATCAAATTCAAGTTGGAAGCGTTCAGAAATTTTAATGCTTTTTATAAAAAGTGGAGTAGAATCGAATTACTGCGCAGTGAATTATTTTGTTCGGAAAAATGTAGAAGATCTACTGCATTTTTTTCTTAAATGATAATGATATTCATAATAGGGGGAGGGGGCGTTCCATAAGTGTATCCGCTCTGGGTTGCGGGGCATTTTTATTAAGAGCCGTCCATAGAAATGCTTTTCGAAACTTATTTTTTATTTAGAAATGATCAAAGCTTATTGTTTCAGCTGTTGTTCAAATATTCACTTCTAATTAGCGGATCTAATAGGGCTATTCCTGCGGATTTAGTTTGTGTTGATAAGGAATAAATGCATATTTCAAAAGCGTTCCGTCGAGCCTAATTATGAATTTCTCCCTGATAGTATTAATAAATGAGGTGGTGATAATGGGCAGATAGGTTGTGGATATTGTCTATTTCACGGCTTTGATATTATTCCTTGCTTTCCTTCATGCTCTTGATATAAAGCCTTATGCGTAGGTTTTGATATGAACCTTTGCGTTTCATGCCCTTAATATACAGCTTCAACCATATTTTGTTTGAGGATTAGTATAAGTACTTCCAACAATTTCTATAGAAGAGCTGAGATAATTCCAATATTCCTGACGAATTATACATATTATACATATATATATATATGTTCTAATCTTCTCTATCTATGCCATATATAGGCTGGCAAGAATAAAAGGCCAGACGAAATACAAATTTTAATCTTTCACTTTCTTTTCTCACGAAAATTAGCGACATGAGAGTTTTATAAAAAGCGGCCAAGTGTGAGTCGGACTCGCACACGAAGGGTTCCGTACAAGCGTACAAAATTTAACAAAACCTTTTATTTATTTTTTCAAATGGGAGTCATTTGAAAAAATAATGAGTGAAAAGAAATCGAACAAGAAATGCCGAAAAAATCACGTTTTTTGTATGAGGGCCCCCTTTAATTTTTAATTTTATTTGATTTTTATTAATAATAGAAATAATAATAGAAATACATACTCTGTGAAAATTTCAACTGCCTGCCTACCTATTGTGGTACATGAGATACAGCCCGGTGATAGACAGACGGAAGGATGGGCATCGTAGGCTTAGTAATAGGGTTCCCGTTTTTACCTTTTGGGTACGGAACCCTAAGAATGAAAGAGATGTACTGAGAAGATTTCCCTATTCATTTGCTCAGCTCGATATTGAATTGAAGCAATGTAACAAGAACTCAATCATATCTAAAGCGAAGTGTAAGGTGTGTGAAGTAATGAGCATTATACCAAGTCTTAGGCAAGTGCCACACCAGGCTACTTATATGCTGGTGTACTGATGTATTGATGTCCTGATTATTAGGAGCACTAAATCTTAATGAGGAATGCTACGTTTTAAGAGGTAGTGATGTAATGATGTGATATTGACCTTAGTAGTAGTAGTAGTAGCATTTTTTCTATTCATTACAAAAGCCATATAATTTTACTCTAAATCTAGCTCTCTTTACTCCTTTTTTTACCTTCTATATTAGTTTACGTATTTAATATGTTATTTTAACAAATTCAAGAATTCTTTTCTTAAATATCCTAAAATTATTTTCAAATTTTCACATCTAAAGGTAACTTATTGAATATTTGAAAGCCCTTATATACGAAACTATTCTGCGATGAATTATCTCTATAGAGTAGCAGCCTAAAATTGTTAGCATGTCTTAATCCGTAAGGTTGTAAGTGTCCAACATAAATCATTAATTTACAACTCGGCATATGACCTAAATAAATATAAAAATTAATAAATTCATATTAATTCGTTGTTTAACACTCAACCAACACAAAGAATTTAACATAGATATGATAGATATGTATCTACTACTCTGTAAAATGACTCTTATTGCCCTACATATTTTGAAGTCTCTGTAGTCTTACAAAAGAATTATTATCGCATGTTTATGACTATCGAACAATATTCGAAGTGGAGCATAATTAGTACCTTCGTTATATACATTAATTGAGCCTAGTATGTCTTCTTTTTTTATATATTTCTTCAAAATTTTCTTTGCTATGTATTTTATATATTTTTTAAATTTTAGTTCCTTATCAACAATAATGCTTAAATATTTAATTTCATCAACTTGTTCAATATGTTCATTATCCATTCTTAAATTCAGGTCAAATTTATACTTAAATGTCATACACTTTGTTTTACACACATTACATTTTATTTTATTTGATTTAAACCAATCTTCTAGCCTCTTTAAATCTTCCTGTGTTTCATTCTGATATTGTTCTGTATCTTTCCCTGTTACTAATATGAGTTCATCATCTGCAAAAAGAACAATTTTTGAATTTCTTAATATTTTGGCTATATCGTTAATATATATAATAAACAGAAGACGTCCAAGAATAGTTTCTTGTGGAACACCAAACGATGCTATTGTACAATCGGATAATACATTATTCACCGAAGTCCTTTGTGTCCTATTTTCCAAATATGATTCAAACCACTTCTATTCTGTATTTCGAATGTCGTAATTTTTCAACTTTCGTATTAATATACTTCTATCTATGGTTTCAAATGCTCCTTTTAGATCCAAGAAAACTACAATGACCCAATTTTTATCAGCTAACTTCCAGTTCACTATTACTTGATGTAATGCAGTTTCATATAAGTGTCGCTTTCTAAACCCTGACTGATTCGCCATAAAAAGATCATTTTTATCGCAATCGATTTCCAGTTGTTTATGCACTACTTTTTCTAATACATACTTTCTCGCAAGTTGGTAATGCATTTATGGGTCTGTAATCTTTACAGTTATCAGACCCTCTAACTTTTTCGATTGGCATGACGCGAGACCTCTTCCAAATATCAGGAAAATATCCAGTATTTAATGAACGATTTATGAGACGCTCGAAAATTGGACGCTTCAATTGAGTCCAGTAACAGTTTTGCGCTTATAAAATTAAAATCCATTTTTTAACTAATTGTTTTTATAACTTCTCTAATTGCACACTGATTCACCGATATTGATAGTCTTTTTCTTGTACTAAATTCACAAAGGGAACATTTATTAAATTCAGTTGCAGTAATTCTGTCATTTGTCACACATACATTATAAAAGATAATATGTAATCCTTTTTATGGCATTTATATTTTCAGTTAGTACGTACTTCTTCTTAGTTCCCCACATAGATTTCTGATTTGTACTTAAATTAATTTTTTTTTTCTATGTATTCATTTTTAGCTCTGTGTATTTCCCATTTATATCTGTTTCTTTCCATCCGATGTGATTTCCTATTATTCTCATAATTAGCGTCTAACGCCCTTTGGTGCTTATTATTTGTTTTGTTTTTTTAGTTGCCTTAATCGATTATTATACCATTCTAATAAATTATTATAATTAACCTTACTTTATTACTCACGTAGCCTTTTATTATTTTAAACATCTGCTAATTAAGTCGGGTTATTTTAAAATATTAAAAAATAGTGAATGAAATTTTATTCCAAAATTAATGCAAAGCACTGAGCACTTAAGTGCTTGCGATTTTTACATAAAAATCAGATCACTTTAAGCGGGTGTAGCATTACTTACTAATGTGATTACTTCGCAAGATATCAGTTGCTGATTATTTTGAAACTTCACCATCACCACATTAGCACATCAATAATCTGGTACTCAGTGGCGTAGCAAGGACTTTTGGGGCGTAAGGCGGACCGTGAATATGATGCCTCAATTTTTACCATGCCATGGAAATTTCAACACAGGAACTGAATTGAAAATTTTTAATTTGCTATAATCTGTATTTTGACATAGGCTTTGCCAAAAGGATAAAGTTAAGAAAGATTTAAAAAATTATTTTACGAGTTTTCTGACTAGCAAAGTCGTTGATCATACTCTCAAGTTCATTATGGCGAAATTGTTCAATCACCCTGTTGGCCATAGATAATTCTTTATAAATTTCAACTTGGAGAAAGTTCTCTTGCAAATCAAGATCGCCACATGAAGGACAATATTCCGGACTGTAACAGCCAAGCTCAAATCTTGAATAAAGCGCAGAAGTTGTAAGGGCCATTTCGTCTTCAGTGATTCAAGATGTTCAGATTTTGGAGAAGCTTCAATGAATTTAATCAACCTTGTGCGTTCTAGCAGAAACTCATCATTGCCGATTTCATCAGTATCCAGATTGCTTGAATCGATGCTGATTCTGAGATTGGAGTTCGGAACTCTAAACTGCTTTCGACTTCATGCAGCTTTTGGAATATTCTCTTTACATTCTGGTTGATGCAATCAAGTAAAGAGAATATTTTGCAATGCAACTTATCTTTAAAAGCAAGTTCAGCATCTTCGAAATTTTCGCGAGGCATCTTTTCTTTCTCCGAATGCAACGTACGTTGTAATCTCTAGCTCCTTACACTTGTCTTCAGCAAAATCTACACTGTTTTGCGAAATGACTTCTCGATTCTCCGTCAGATAATTTTACAGAGCTTTTATTCTCTCAGCAAATTAAGACTTCGCGTTTAGATGCTATTGATCTCGACCAGAACTTGTGCTAAAAATGAAAGAAAAGTGAGAAACGAGAGAGATGATAGCATATCCACAAAAAAGAAAAGTGGCATGAGTCCTGTGTTCTCGTTCCATTCTGAAAGCTGCTCCAAAACGTCCAAAATGTTTGAGAAGCTCATTTGGACTATTTTTACTGCATCTCCTCTAGCGGCGCTCCATCTCGTTTCAACCAGGCGCTTCAAGGTGGAACCAGTCATGTTCATCAAAAACGTTGAGTTGAACAAGAAAAGAAAGCGAAAAGATGATCAAGTGTCCCGAGGAAAGTGCTGGAGTTGATTAAAAATACCATCTGAAATTAGATAAATTGCTACAAAATCAAGTTCACAAATGAATTCGGTTGATGCTCAAATTTCAGCACACGTAAAAGTATTCAAACTCTTCCAAAGGAGGATGAACCTGTGGGGATGGTTGTGTCTTTACTGTTCGTCTCATTTAATTTTTGGATTGCTCACAGACGCAATCTATGAGAAAACACTTAACGAACAATTTAATAATGTAGTTCAACAGAATTAATATTTTAAAATTCAGGTCGATACTCCAGCAAGTTATCTACTAATACAAACTGCAATGTCAACAAGTAAAAAAGCTAGAATTGGTCTAAGACCAATTCTTATGATACCCTAGATGAATGCCCGTATGAAATTTCGTATTGTCACCCTTCTGTGTAAGTTTGGTTTTTTGCATATATTTCTAGAACGGTTTGTCAGACAGAAAAAATGATTATAACCAATTTTATGGGAATTTGGTATTCTGAAGAAGTTTTTAGTACAATAAAAATGCCTTGGACTGATCGTTTTCATAGTATACGTAAAAAACCTAAATTTTTATATGGCAACACCAAGAAATAGTTACCCGATTTAGTCCATTTTTTAAATTTTATTTGCTAGTGTAATGCAAACACCATATACAAAATTTCAGCTCTCGACATCGACGCGTTCTCAGGCAGTGTCCAAATATATAGTGGAAAACGAAATTTTTGTATGGCAACCCCACGAAGCAGTTACGCGATTTGTCTCATTTTCGAACTTAATTTTACTTTTTTTTTAACATCCGTGTACAAAATTTCAGCTCTCTAAGTATACGCATCCTCGAGTTATCGTGGACACAGACGGACGGACGGACGGACATGCAAAAATCAAAATGACTTTTAATATTATGCATGGGTGTCCAATCCATTTTGCTCTACCATCATTATTTCGAGGTGTTACATACCGAATGACAAACTTAGTATAACCTATGGATTTCATCTAGGGTATAATAATGACAAAGACTTAGAACTTTTTATTTTATTTTATTATTCTAATTTATTACTGTTGCTTTCTGCTAACAAAATCACAGCAATGACGTCTTGTGTTTTTGTTTTTTATATATTTTTTTTAAATCAAATTAATCCTATAGCACTTTTCACAAATCACAGAATACATCGACGATTTTCAAATTAAACTTTACAAATCCCCCGTTTTCATGAAGTAGGAAATTGAGAATTAGACTAGATGTTTTACTTGTACCACTACCAAACCATTACTAGTGTTACAACGTCATAAGTTGTAGCTTTCCAACTTCATTACTACACGGTTAAAAATTCGGAGCTAAAATTAAGACTTTTGGATTTGTATATAATTCCATTCCGATAAAGTTAAGACGAATCAGTTTTATATTGAAATTTCTACATAGTCTGAACTGTCTTAGGTTTAAACCGGCAAGTTTTAATTGAAATAAATTATTTAGTTTTAAATTTAAACTAAAAATTTTCTGAATTTGAAGCAGTCGAGTTTAAATTTTTGAGAAAATTTGTATTCACTCTAAACCAAAGTTATTTCAATTTGAGGCAGGGAAGTTTGAATTTTGGAGAATATTTTTTTTTCAAACGGCTTCCATTGTGGTAGAATTCTACTTGAATTATGAATTACATTGGAGTTTCGAAATAAAATGAAAATTTTTGTGGTTTCGATTTTATTATTTATTATTTTTTTTTTTTTTCAGCTTTAAATTCATGTATGTGTACATATTAATTTGACTGTAGGTACCATTGCTTATTTAATGAAAATTCAAAATAAATGTGTTTTCATTGTTTGCAGTTTTGTTTTGTAAATTCATTAGTTGGATTTTCATTTGCCACTGAAATTTGTTCAGATTCAGACAAGTGCATTTTCTATACGTAAAAAATATTTTATTTTTATTCGGTATTATTGAATTATTTTGAAAATTAATTTTGAATTTCAATTATACCCGTGATTATTTGAGGTAACTCAGTTTTCTATATAAAATGTTGTAAAAATATAATACATCTTCTCAAATTTACTTCATATGTAAGATTCAAGTCTATTATTTCAATAATATTAAAATTATTTGGTACCTTTATAAATTATTTTTGTCAACATAAATTAAATAGTATGAAATTGCTGATGCGTTCGGTCCAATTGCCAATATAATAGGCGGCCCTTTGGTATTGTAACCGATTTCTTCTTTGGGAATGTTAATCTAGATGTATGGATATATTTCAAGTTATTCACAAAATTAGCATTTAATTATTCTTTAAATTACTTACATTTCAAAATGTAATTAATTTGCATTTTGCTTAAGAAAATTTTTCTCTAGATATAGATTTGTTTGCCATAGAAGCTGGAGGTAATAATTCAGAATTTCTATAAATGATTTAGTTGAATTATTCCATTCTAAAACATTGAAAAGAAATAATAGATTTATTTTATTTAATAGATGTGATAACATTTTTATTATACCTCTGAAATCCTGTAAAGACATTTTGGAGCCATTTAAAATTTTGAAAATAATATTTTCATACCTTCCCCAATTTAAAATCATTTTGTCACTATTATCTGGATACATTAGCTCAAAATCAAATAATATCTAGAAAATAAGATAAATGTACAAAAATTTTATTTATTATTTCATATGATACATGTACTAAAAATATATTCACAATAGTTTGACATAAATTTTAATAGCTATTTAGCATTTGTGGATAATGGTAGTAAAATGATAAATTTAAAATCTCTTCTGAATGTTTTTCCTTTAAGTTTTTACGATATTTGACGATTTTTCTTAAATTGTCTTTAATTTCAATACTTTGTTCAAAAGCGACTGCATTTTGTATTTTTTCATTTCTTCATTACTCTAATTTCTGATAATGATATTGCTGTTTCCGTTGGAGTGCTGGCAAATTTTCATCTTTTATAATTCGTATTTTTCATTTGGGATAATTTTTTAAAAAAATTTTAAATAATTTTCATTACATTTATGACTTTCTTGAAAATAAATATTTTTGAAAGAAATGTTTTTAAATAAAGATTTCAAAGTTTCAATAATTGAGACATATTGAATATTAGATGGAATAAGCTCTTCAATGTATATTTTTTTTTTGTATTGCATTTTTTATCCCATCGAAATGCGAGGAATTTCATTTCTGGAGCTGCATATAAGTCATTAATTTCATTGTTTTATTTCTTTTAAAACCAGTTATCAAATTCATTTAAGAGATCAAAAACAAGGTACTAATTTTTTTTTATAATTTCATAAGATGTAGGTGATTCATTTAAATTATCAGTTATAAAAAAAAAATTGGAAAAATTGTTTCTTATAATTTCACTTATTTTTGGTTGATTATATTACTATTGTTGTTCGAAAAACAAAATAAATGCATTTTTTGAAGAAAAAAATCCTCGATACTAGTTTTTACTATGTATCTGGTGTTAAATTTCTACTTTTTGTTGGGTGTTCATTTATTTTATCGATTCCCGAACAAATATTTGGAACAAAACTACTTTGAGGTAGACTATTGCAGTTTTCTAAACAAGTTTTAATATGTTTCGATAAGCCGCTATAAGTCGCAAACGTTTTCTCACATTGATGTGATATTAGCACTTCAAGCACAAATTTTTACTATCATGATGTAAGTCGTTATAATTTTTTAAATGCGCGAGAGTAAATGAAATGCTACTAATTGAATTTCCAAAAATATAACAAAAAAACATTATTTTATTTTATGTGTAATAAACAAATATAATGAAAATACTTACATGAAAAAAAAACCACTAAGTAAAAAATCAACTTCACTCCACAGATGCGTACTTCTGAATAACTGATTCACTAGCAAAAGTCGCACTTGCTCTAAATATTAAAACCATTTGGGTTTCATTATCTCAACAATTCCTTTAGATTTTATTATTTAAGTTGAAAAAGATATAAAAATAAAACATCGTTGGTTTTAGTTCTGTTCTATGAAAAACTTCTGAGTTTAGAAAAAATTGAGACCTTTATGAGTTTTAAGTTAAGGAAATAATTGTTTGATATAAACGTGACTAATTCAGACTAGAAGAGACTTAAAAATATACCCTTTCGGTATAAATTGAAAAATAAAAGAAAATTAGAACTAATTTTAAACTTTCAGGTTTACAGAAAAGTTAAGACATTAACAAAGTTTTAAATTTAGACGATATTGATATTAAAAAGTTTTAAACTTTTACGTTTTCTTGTTTTTATACAAGAATGTCTTAAAATACCTTAAAACTTTCTACGGGTTTTAAAAATAAACTGAGATTTCTAACCATGTACCAGCTCAAGAGTATCCAAGGCTGGATGCTTACTATGGCTATTTGAAACTGGAACCATACAGAGAGTAATGAAAATTGAACTTGCTAGCCTTTTAATTAGATATAACAGATACTCATAATGATTTTTGGAAAAAAAAAACTTAATTCACCAAAATAAGCGATTATACTGTTATTTTTTGAAAAAAATGTTGTTGCCCCACCCGGTTCACCTCAGCTGCCCCCCCGTTGCTACCCCGCTGCTGGTACTTGCCTTAAGTGAATATAAATACTTGAATTAGTGTAAAATCAAAAAAAAAAAAAAAAAAAACATTACGCGACTGATCCAACTTTTTTAGCTAAAGAATAAATTTACGTAACACAAACTCCAGAATTATTGCCACATTACAACCACACATTTATGTTATGATAAAATGTTGAATGTTATGGGCATGATATTATAATCTGATATCCCGGAGAGCATAAGAATGACATTGTAATCGTTGCTTTTCAATACGGAACTGCAACTCCCTTATTTATCCGTATCTTCCCATCCCTCTCATATATTCATTGCGCCCAATTTGCCTTCTACAATTGCTTCTATGAAAACTTCATACCATACGCGACGCTAGTTTGCACTAAAAACTTAAAAATCGAAATTTAAACATTTTACATTTCTTAATACTTTTTTAAAAAATAAAACTTCTCTCACAAATGCAAAGTACTAAGATAGACAATAAAAATGTTCCTCCTTAACTATACATTGTCTCCTCTATACTCAACACGTTAATTGGAATCTTAAAGTACGAGACCTGAAATATACTTAGACTAGGAAAGTTGGATGTCTGAAGACGTTGCGAACGAAGTTATAAAAGACAAAATTTTCAAGAAGTTTTATGTTTGGGAAATTATAAGAATCCAGAGGCTATCATGGTGAACTTTTCAAACATTCAACTTTTGCTGACGATTCAATTTAAGTTCTATAATTTGCTACGATTTTATCAATTAGATAGAATTTTTGTTGATATTTGTCATAAAATTCAAAAGGGATTTGCTACCAGATGAATGGAACAAGGACTATAATGGATTACTCGAGGTAATTGAGAGGAGCTGTAATGATTTGCTGCAATCACCTAGCAGTGGAGTCTCTATCGATTTGCTCAAGGCAATCAGAATGACTCCTTTAGAAAAGGAAATTAATAGAGCATTGGGTATAATTTTCCAACTGAAAATAGAGAAAATTGATTTCCTTACGTTTTTTTTTGTATTTCTTTTAGAGCTCTCATCCGATAGAATAATTGCTGTTTTTAGGGAATGGTCAAGTCAATTAAGTCCTGCTAGTATAGATTCAGATTCGAATGAAAGACTACGAGAAATCAAAGATCGGTTAACATTAAGTTTACCATCGGATAATTACACGACTTTAATGTGAGTTCTTTTTCAAGTTTATGTTTGATTTTGGTAATTAATGAAATTCCTTCTGCTTTTATGTATTTTCAGTATACCGGGTAAATCTACGGATCATAATATCGATCCCGACTTAGATGACCATGAACTTTATTTGAATAAGTTCAAAAATAAATTGACAGATAAAGTGAGGACTTTGTGTGACCGAAGCTTAACTAATGACCCTGATGTTATAAAGGGGAGGAAAAAGACTGTTCAGGTAATTGGAGAATTTGTATGCCGTTTATATTTATATTTTTTCGTTAGAAACTTTATCAGTATCTTTAAAAATGTGTTTACTATCAGCATTACTGGTTATATCGATTAAAGTGAATAGTTCAATTTTCATGGCAGATTAGATGCATAATGTTGTATTGGCCATTTCATAGCTAACAGGTTACAGCAAGTCTATTTGTTAATATTTTAACCAGGGAGAAAATTTTCTGTTTCGCCAGAGTATTTACACAAACAATTTTGGCAAGCCGCTAAGAAAGCAACGGTTTCTGGTCTATCATCAAAACTATCAGAAACAACTTCACCAGTACCGAGATTCAGCTACGTCGAATTGGCAAAAAGTGAGTGAAGTGAGTCACTTTTCTGCAAATTTGATTCTGCTAAGAAATTCACTCACCTTCAACTTTGCGGTGAGTTGGGCGTGAAATCATCGAGCAGCGATTTTATTTTAGAAATGGTAAGTACGTGTAGTAATTATTTACCACTAATAAATTGTAACTCGCCATTTGCATACTAGAAAGTTCTAATTTATGGACTACAATAAAGTTATAATGTATGAGGTGGGATGCTTGTTAGTGCACAGGGACCCCAATGCACGTGAGAAAAGAGCTGAAAATTAAATCCTTAGAATATGTTATATTATATTCCTCCTTATTATCTGCATAAAATGTTTAGAGAACAATATTTCGCAGCCGTGTTGATTTTCACACATAAAAAAGCCAAAAATCTGTGAAAATGACATTCGAAGTTAATATTCGAAAATACTCACTTCACTTTTTTAAAGGAATCATTTTATTTTCAAAAGTGAGTGAATGAAGTGAGTTAAAGAAGTAACTGAAGTGAATCACTCACAAATCAGCTGAATCTCGATACAGTTCTTCTATACCTTTACTGCTTACATAATAATGGTGAAGGCGTTGTTTACTCCCTGCGTAAGCAAGATTCACTTTAAATTCTCAACTTCCACCCACTTCACAAAAAACTATATTTCATCTCAAATGTGGATATGTTCAAGGGTCAATGAAGTACATTTACCTTGAACACATCCACAGATGAGATATGTTAAAAGCCTTAATGTCTCAAAAGACGCAGTTTAACGACAGCCCCATATAGCTTCCGGTCAGAATGCGCATTTGAAGACTTGGTGGTTTTTCTTGCTAAACTTTGGTGAGTCGAAAATCGTTGCCCTAGATGTTTAAAGGCCTTTGATAGAGTCTAGAATCCTGCCCATTTAGCCAAACTTAACACACTTCATCTCCTCTCTTCATTCTATTATAGATTGAAAGTTTTTTATCTGGTCAGTTAATATGGGCTGTACTGGATGGCGTTAAATCTACACCTCGCCCTATACATTTCAGAATACCCCAAGGTTATATTATCTCTCCGTCTCTCTACTAAATTATCATTAGCGATCTGCTTTCGCTTCTTTTCAATCCCATTCATAGTTTTTCTGATTATAGAATCCTTGATTTCGATAATTTCTTAAGTACCCTTATGGAGTCCAGATAGATACCATTCTTGCCATTAATATTACCAGTAATTTAATATGAACAGATTACATCTTTTCTGTTTTCAAAGAATCGTCGAAATATCTTGGACCTCTGAAACGGTGTAAGAAATACTTCAGTTCAACAAATCTAGCGCTCCTCTACAAATCCTGTATCAGACATAGAATACAATACAATGCCTACATCTCGTCAAGGGTTGGTCGCACAACCATTGTCCAAATGAAAGCCTTCAAACTTATTAACGATGTAACAATCGACTAGACTAGGAATCGACTCACTCGAGCACCACCGCAATGTCGAATGTCCTGCGCTCTGGTCTGATTGCTTATACATAGATAAGTTCCTGCACGCAATACTCCTGCAACAAGACATGTGCATCCTTTTATCCTGTGCGAATATGGAACAGTCTATCAGATGTATTCCATATCATACCATAATTTTTTATGATTATGAGAGTAAACTGCTAAAATTTTTATATTTGGTACATCTAAAATCAATATCTCTGCTTCTTTTGATACAGTTACTTCAAAACCTCGGAAGATATTCCCCAATGGCCCAACCTACGAAATAGAAATGCATATGTGCTCATTCCAGTCACAATTTCTGAAAACTTTCATATTATTTCCCAGTAGTATATTGTATGGTGGAAAGTAACAAGTATTAATCGAAAGAAGTCGAACCAGGCAAGCAGTGTCATGTCCCTATAGAATCAAACAACGAAAACCAAATAATTAATCACAATAAAACTTGCTTCGAATAAAACAACACTTGAATTTCTTTAACATAGAATAATTCTTTATATATCGTGAACTGTTTTACCGGTTACAGCACCTGAGTCACTTAGTAATAATCAATCGATTTACTAACAATTACCATGCGAGGTTAATTGTTATCGTAATCGTCGAGTGCTCAACTAAGCGCTCATCGCAGCCAGCTGTTGAGCTAATCAGCGAAATAACCGAAAGTTACAGAACAATACCATGCGAGGTTACTGTTTAGCAATTGCTAATTATTACACTAAAATGTGCTCTTGGCTGCTGGAATCTTCCGTATATTGGGCCATAACATCAGCAACTTATGCAGAATTAAAAACGGAGGTCCTAAACTTTGAGAAGGTTGGATGATGGGTACTAAAATACTAATCCAGCTCAAAATCCTCAAATGAAGATCAGATTTATAGATCACGATCTTGCCAAAAGTTTAGAAACCAACAAGATTAATCTTCGATAAGGAACTCGCAGGATGAGAGCAAGTCGAGAAAAACTGACAGAGAAATTAGTGAAAAAGTATTTACGATATTTAAATTCTTAAAATGATATTTGTTGTGAGGATTAAAATTTGATTCCAGAGTAATCTCCTGAAAATCAAAGTTTGTGTACGAGCAGACGGATTGAAATTCAGAAACAAATCGATAACTTAGCAGAAATTAATAAAACGGTCTTATCCTGTTTTCTAGTCAATATTTTATTACCGAAGTAAATACAATTTTTCACCTACTCAAATATAGTACGCTATCCAACGTTATGTCATTGCGTTTGGCTGAATTCCATAAACATAATATAATGTCGTCCAATTATTCTAAGGACCTCTTCCAATCGTTCATTAAAAAGTAGAGTCCCCACATTTCATTTTCCGAATCTTGTTCTTGCTTGGCGTCGTCGTTAATTTTAATGGTGGTAAATACAGGAGATATCCCCGCAAAATTCTACTGATTCTAGTTATAAATTTTTAATCCAAAAATAAAATTATTAAGAGTCGTTTACAATTCTAAGGATTATGAATTAAGGATGACATTAACAATTGAATGTCAAGATCGTAAAAACCATAACAAATGAGAAAAATAGCTCCTAAATGTACTTTTAAATTAAATATCTCTCTCCATTCATGCTTGCAATATAATTTAAAACTTTTCAATCAACTAATGTTCGACCACAATAGTTTTATTCTTTCTAAACGTGTCGTCCATTTTCTTTACCTTATCTACTCTTGAAACTCCACGCAGTGACTCGAAAATATTGGATCTATCGACTAACTTTGCAGATGTTACAGTTTGCTCCCATCTTTTAAAGAAGCAAGAATCCATCCGAGTGGTCTTTTAATATATACTTTTGTAAAAGTTCTGCAGCATGCAGCTCTTTTATACTCCCACAGAGTCCTCTTCAAGCCCTACCTCATCTTTCTAACAAGACAAACGATCGAAATTGAAAATTCTGAACACTTTTTCATTTGGGTCCGTTCAGATATTGTCGTTCTGAAACTTTAAGTTTAAACAGAAAAACTGGTCATATTTTATCAAAACTTCACAATTTTAATATTGCTTTCCGGAGAGCATGGCTTCCATCTTTTTTATCCCTAAACTGTTGACGCACAAAAAATCGGTACAATGTAGGACTTGTGCTGTAAATTTTCTCAAAACTTTTCACTTTGGATGTGGAAAAATGTATTACATAATTTTTCCATTAGCTACCATATATACTTAGAGGCCATTAAGTATTTCCCATGGTTGCACTCAACTTCATAGTTGAGCATGGTTGAAGCAGCGTGTTCCGCACTTTTAATCCCAACCCAAACGATACTATGTTCCTGAATTGTGCGAAAATTCAATTAAGTTTTCCACGGAAGCAGGAATGCTAATGTTGCAAAACATTCCTTAATTGATATTTCAATGCTTTGTAAGCCACAACTCAGGAGTAAACAAAGGCTATGCAATTAGGAAAATTTATTATTCGGATCACAGAATCTTGCACGTAGCCAGAAGTTGTGTGAATGTATCCTATACAACATGATAGGAAGCTATCCACACCCCACACTATAGGGAAATATTAGGAAGGCCTGACCTACTATAAGAGAGAGAGAGAGAGAGAGATAGAGAGAGATGTAAAGCATTTTGTGAGGCAATTTTATTATAGAAAAGCCATTAGTCCAGGGCTTCATGACAAAAACACGGTCTGACAACACTTTTAAGAAATAAATTGGACTTCGTAGTGGAGTAGCGAGGACGGATTTGTCGGAAAAGTTTCTCAATTTTAAATTAATGACAATAAGCGTTACGAGGCAGGGTACAAGATTGATGTGAAAAATTATTAAAGGTGAGAAATAAAAATCATTGGAAATCTGTTTTAAAATATTTTATTTTCGGTATACATAAAAATCAGTACTAGTTATGGAGCATATATAGTATGCAGGACTTTCGTTGTCCAGAAAAAATATGATAAGTGGTCAAACTCTTCCATTTTTCTCACCTGAAAGCATTTGGAAAATATCGATATTTTCAGCGTATAGCAATGGAAAAACTTTTTGTTATACTGTTGTTATCATCAGATCTTCCTTTGCTACCGTTTGCAGTGTGACGTCAGGATTAATTAAAAATCTGTTAACCTGATTAAGTTAAGTCAATTATCCTTCACTAAAACATGAAAGCTTGGTACTTTTACCATGGTTCATAGTCACCGTGCTATTTTCAGGATGTGCTGGTATGAATGCTGCGATAGGAGTAAATCTGCCAAGTTATGCGATTGTACCTGAGCTTCATTTTGGGTGTCGTTTCTCTGTGGGCTTTCCTGTAAGAGAATCGTTGACTGAGGGAAGTGCGTTATCGAGCCTTCCCCGGTCCGCTCTAAAAATATTCATCGACGGCTCTCTCACTAATGAGGGAGCTGGGGCGAGTGTCTACTTTCCTGAGCCTGATATGGGGATGGAGTACTTACTTGGAAGACACCCCACTATCTTCTAGGCTGAAGTCTTCGCCATATCAATGGAAGTGAAGTTAGCCCTTGATATGCAAATCAAGGGAAAGAACATTGCTATCCTTTCGGATAGTCAGGCAGCATTGATGGCTCTGAGTGGCCCTCGGATACCTTCTAAATTACTGGGGATTGCAGGTCGTCTGTGGATAAGTTGAGTCCCTTCTGTGGGTTCCTGGTCACATGGGGATCATGAAATGATCGAGCTCACCTTTTAGCTAGAGCTGGCTTTGATTCCCCGTTCCTCGGACCGGAGCTCGTCGTAGGCGTTACCACCTCCAATATCGGGCCTCTCATCAAAGCGGATGTTCATAGTTGCTTGCAGGTGTACAAAACTATTTCTTGATGGGTCCAATTGGAACATCTCAGATTTTCTTATGGGCCTCGGAAGGAAACAATGTAGAACAGTGATTGGCATCACCACCGGCCACAGCTCACTTCATGCTCATCTAACAAGGATGGGAGTTGTTGACAGCCCTGAGTGTCTGTCCTGCCTTGCGGGAGGGCTCGAGACAACCGAGCACTTTTTGTGTACGTGTCCGGACTTCGCCCGGAGTAGAGTGGATATTATTGGGTCTGCCCTTCTATCTGTGGATGAGTTGAAAAACTCCCTCACCAAGACCTGATGCTCTTAATTAAAAAGACTGGAAGGTTTTGGTGAATAGGCTTTAAGCAGGACAGCGTAATGGGCCGCTCTGGCCTCCGTGATTTGAACTGCTTCTAAATCCGCATTATGAAAAGAAAAATTCTCCCGTCATTTAATGAATACATCATAAAAGTTTGCTAGAGTCTCCCTTCATTTTGCATTTAATTAAATATTAAGATTATATTACATTTGTGTATAAATTTTAAAAAATTTAAGGTTGTTATGCAAAGAAAGCAAGATCTGGGCGGTTCAAATTTTAACACTACAGTCAATAACAATTTCCCGATATTGAAATTTCGAACTCCTAATGTTCATCAAAATACTTAATTAAATCACTTTGCTTTGACTTTGCTTTCTTCCTTGAAAACTTTTAAATTTATACACAAATGTAATATAATTTTAATATTTAATTAAATATTAAGCTCTAGATAATTTTTTAAAGAGTTATTTGTTATATATATTATTTTGTTTCTTTTTTAGTCATAAATTATTCTCAAAAAAATTTTTTTGTGATCGAAAGGTTACCAAATTTCACAATGCTCACGGGATCAAAATCTTATATTATATGAATAAAACAATTTTGGCTATATCTGGTTGATAATCAAATTTTCATGCTGAAATGGAAAGGAAAAGCTATACCAGGCGGTACACAACTGGTCAACATATTGGAAAATTATGGCAATAAACGGAGTAGCAGAATGATAAAAACCCAAGAAAAAATTAAGAGGAAGGTGTTGGTAAATGATGTAATGCAAATGATCCCAGAAAATCTCATTTTCCTAGAATAAATTTATCAAATTCTCTCAAGCATTTCTTTTCCGCCATTTTGAAAACTGTATAAATGTCAAATTACTATCTCCCAGCTGCCATGGTTTTTCAACAGGCAAGTTCGCTGACAGCTGTACTGCCAGCATGGCAGTAGAGGTTACACGTGCAAGAAGTATGGCAGTGCAAGTTGCATGCAAGCTGTACTTGCAGGTGTAACCCCCGGGTTATACGAGACAACTTGCGGTGTCTCGACGCAATTGCTTCCACTAGCTCAGTTAAGAAGCGACAGCCAGTGAATGTTGACTTGCTCCGAGTTGTGGTTGCCTAAAGATATTAATGCGTGAAATTTCACCAAAAAGTTTTCTTCTTATTCTTACTGTTTTTGAGAAGAAGCGTGACAAGTAAGTAAAAGTTTCATCCTTCTTTTTACATGAATTATGTAACAAATGTATGTATTCCATTATTTTCTAACCTCTCTTTGTGACAATTTTATTAAAATGTGAGAAGGCATTTATCCGTACCAAAAAGCATAGTTATCTTAGGTTAGGAGCTGGATAGACGCCCACTGGGTGGCAATATTGATACAGACAGATACCTTTCTGATTATCGTTATATTTTACAAGTTTTTTTAGTTTTTTTTTATTTAAAGTATAATACTTATACTACAACAAGCTATACTACATCATGATGTAATTTGATTATTTTTGATTTGAAATATTATTTTTCGTTATGAGTCTAAATTTTAAATGACTAGGTATATTTTTTGTTAAGTACTAATTCTTTAATTAATAAATTTCTGTTAAATCTATTTTGGTTAATTTTGCAAGATTTGAAATTGAGTTTTTTAAAATAAATTGATAACAATTTCATCCATTTTCCCTTAGGGCATCTATCCGTTCATTCTAAGGCATCTAACCCACTCCAGCGGGAAAGATGCCCAAATTAAGACCTTTCTAATTCTTGTACTTTTTCATTAACTATTGAGATTAGGGAAGTGAATGGCGAACATAATAAAGATCAAAGATAACAGTATTGTATGGCCATATAATTGTTTAGATATAAAAGTATGTAACGAATTTTGACGTAGATACTAAAAACATTGGCAACTCTCCGTACATTATCCTATTCTTTTTGAGAAGATGTAGTTCCCGTCGGTAGGTAAGGTAGGCAATATTAAAAATAGTTTTGCGTATGTACCATCTGTTGGGCTAAGAATTAGAATTCCGTAGGACATGGAGAAAAATTGACCTCCCCGGTATCGCGGTCGAAGTTTCTAAATTCGGAAGTTGTGCTATAGCTCCATATGATTAAGCCACTCAGTCTCATTAATGATATTGATAAGATTAGCAGAAGGAATGGATGCATCTGTTGCGGTTAAGTGATATTCATTGCGTGATTATACATACATATATCAGCAGGAAAAGCCTAATTCTGCTAAAACTAAATTTTTGTATATTCTTTGAAACTACCTAATCTCATTATTTACAAATAAAAAATATATAATTCCGAAACAAAATAATATCTGCTCTAAATAAAAGAGTTTTAATGCAAATTTAAATGCTTACTTAAAATTCAACATATAGAAGTCAGCACGCAACATATTGCTACAATCGCAGACTTACCTGGGACCTACAAACTATTAAAGTGAGAGGAAAAATGTATGGTACACTTCGCAACCTTTGTTTTTTGCAAAATATACTCCAGGTTGTCCGCACTCGTTTGATTACCACTTTAATTCACCCGGTTATACTGTATGGTAGTGTAGTATATTGCAAGACCGACATTATTAGTAGAAGGAAATTAAATGAGGCATTTTTCTACTGTGAGCGATACATCTTCAATTTGAGTCGTTTTGATCATATTTCTATGCATGTTCGCAGCATTTTAAATTATACGTTGGATGAATACCTAGATTATCGTGTCACTAGTTATCCTCTTTTAGATAATTACATCCCTTGCACCTAATTGCCTGTCTAGTAAACTTCAGCAGCTTAGATCATCGAGAAAATGACAGGCTGGCAGTAATTGCAGACAGAGCGATAGATCTTTACGATTTAAGGATTTGGAATTCCCTTCCTATAAAACAATCCATAACTATCAGCCATTTCAAAACTAATGCTTTCAATTATTTTTCTGGACACTAGTAGCCTTCTTTCCTTAATTTTTTTTATTTGTTCTTTTTTATATATAATAATTTCTGTTATACTTAATTGCCACAGCCACAACAAATTATTTACTTGTACAACTTACTTTAATATTTTTTTTTGTTATTTCCTTCCTGCGGTAATTACATGCAAAGGATCGAAAGCTGATACGTAAATTTAATTAATTACTTAATTTGAGTTTGAAGTACCTACCCATACAAACCCTGTAAAAATTCTCACAACTTGTCTCATTATTTCATTGACCGACCGTTTTGTTTTTTTTTTTTTTGAAGGTATCAAACCCACATAAAATTTTCACTGTAATTGGATTAATAAATTTACTTTCATCTGTATTTTCAGGAAATTTTTCACGAGCATTCAACACACTTGAGGTTTTTAAATGAGCACTTGGAATTAAATATGCTCATTTCATCAACAATACCGGATCGATTACGTTCAAGTATTCAACAGAACTACAGGTCCGGGAGTCGTCATGCTCCATACTTTATTTATGGAAATCACGGAAGTGGAAAGAGTAGCCTTATTGCTGAGCTATACACAAAAGTTCCCAGCTGGTTTGATTATAGCAAGGTGCATCGTATTATTAGATTTGCAGCAGCAACTCCACGCTCCTCATACAATTTAGAATTGTTGAGGGTCATATGTCAACAGTTATCGATTATTATAAATATTCCTGAAGGCTATTTACCCAAGGATGCGTCTTTTGACCCACTCTATATTAACAATTGGTTTCAGAATCTCCTCCGTCGTTGTGAGGATTTGAATAACGAAATCTTATTTCTCTTTATTGACGATTTGCATAAATTGAATCCACTGGATTGTGACATTGTAGCAGCATTATCGTGGTTGCCTATCAGTCTTCCGTACAATGTGTACCTGATATGCTCTACTACAATTTCCATAGACCATCTAAAATTCGCTCCAATTCAAAGGGACCGCTTCAAGAGTTTAGAGTGCCTCTTTGACATGTCTTTAGATGTTAACAGTACTATAATTCATATACCCGAAAATAGCGAGCCTATATTCATAGATCACCTCAATTCAATGTTCGACATTTTGGAGAAAAATTATGGAGAAAAGGGATTTGGTCGGTTGGCATCATATATTACCTGCTCGGAGTATGGACTTACAGAAACTGAGCTCTTAGAACTTCTCATGCCAACCGAAAGCTCTGAAGCTATGATAGAAACCGAAGCCGGAAATTTCAACTTTTCAACATTTCGGAAAATTCGCAGTGAAATGGGTAGCAGTAAGTATAGAATTTTCTAAAGTTGGCACTCAAAGAAAACTTGATTATAGTCCTTTGGTGGTCATTGCAGTAACTAAAATTTCATTTCCGTCCCATCCATAGAATTATTGATCCGGGAAAAAATGATGTCGGGCAAAGTCCTTATAGAGTGGAGGCATCGCCTTTGTGCGGAAATTGCGAAATTTCGTTATTTGGACGTTAATACCACAAGAGCTATGCATACGGAAATTGCAAACATTTTCTTCAACCAGTACTCAGAGGAAAGCGATGAAACTACTTCCGAACGAACGGACAATACAGGTATGTTGGATATACACTTGTAAAATTTGCTTTTACCAGAGAGAGTGAGAGAGAGAGAGGGCGGAGTGGGCTTTTTATTTATTTTGAGGATTCTGAAAATTTTTAAATTTTCAAGTATGGAAATGGAAGGCTTTGAGAACTTCAACTAAAATTTTCGTAAATACACAAAACTTAAGTTTATTGTTTCAAATCTAAAAATGAAATTTGTTTATTTTTAAGTTATCATTAATTTGCTGCCAGACTGTGTTATTTAATTCTAAGTGATCAAAGATTGCGAGCGAATTTTATAGGTGTGCAGTGAGTAACTGCAGATTATCAAAGTCATGATGGAAAAAATAATAAATCTGAGGTGAAACGATTATTTTGTTTGGCTGGCGATTGTGTTGAAGCTGTGTTCTTCATAAATGAGTCAATAATTTCTGGTTGTGAAGTTTTGAAATTTCACATCAAATTGGATTTTTTTTTAACTTGGTTATTAATGCAATGACTGTACAAACTTACAGCCACATCGAGTTATATTTACCTACTGAAAACAATCTGAATTTTTCTTTAATTATCACACTTGATATCATCTAAGTAGCTGCGACTCCTTCAAAGATTACCGGTAACTAACACAAGAAGAATAAATTTTGCAAGTCTCCTTTATTTTATGCAATTTACTGGATGCAATAATATGGTTTTGTTGAATCTCTATAATAACAAAAAGGAGACAACTTCCAAACAATTTACCATAATCCAGCATTTTTATAGCGTTATAAGAGTCTAGGAAAAATCCTCGAAAATGCGGTATTTCAACTTTAAACACCAACAGAAAAACAAGACCTTCTTTAAGTGCAATTGACACCCAGAAAGTGATTTGATTTGAATATAGGAATTAATATTAAATAATAAAGGCATCATATATTGGCAAGTGAGGAACTTTTAAGTACTAAAGATTTAAATTATGCATGTTTTTTAAATTTATTTCATACCGATATCGCCTTCGGTTATATTATTATGATCATATACAGAAATAAGTATTAAGTGTTATACTCATCTTGGAACATACATACCTACATATATATGTGGTGGAACTTATGAACTCACTGAAATGAAATTACCAATTTTTATTTTTAGTGCCTTGAATTCCTAAAATAATTGGAAATTCGTTAAGCTCGGTAGTTTTTGTTTTATTTTGTATTGAACAAAATTTGAAACAGTTCCACGTTTGAATTTTTTTAATTAAAGAGTGATTTTGGCTTGCGAAGAAAGAACAAATTAACGGCCTACCAAAATACAACATGGTCAACTGAAAATATCGGCAGATCATAAATGGTTTATTTTGTGGAGAATTCTCCGTCAACTGTGCTGGGCACTGAAGGTTTTTCCTCTCAACATTTCCGAAGTTTTAAATTTATTCGCGAATCTCTCAAGGCAGTTAGAGTTTTTTCCGTGCTTTTCATTCATTAAAAAAACTATTGTTAGCGGTTACTCGAGCAAGTTAATTAATTTAAAAGTATTATTCTTTTGCACCTGATAAAGAGAAATTAATTTAACTAATTAAAAAAAAAAACTATTCTTGGTACTCGATCCAGCTACGTAATGTAAAATTATCTTTTACTCTTGTTCAACGTTTCTTAATTAAAAATGAAACGGAACGAAAATATTACTGAAAATAAAGAATAAATAATACCCTGAATATGAAGTTAGTTAACCAACCAAACCTGACAATTTAGTGGCACCGGAAAGTACAAACACTTGCAGTGCCATTAAATTGCCTATTCAACCAGTCCCGCTTGTCTACATAAATAGTTCATAGAAAAAGAATTTTAGCGACAGTACTAAAAAAAAAAACTTACATGGGAAGGCTCAAAACACATTATTCTTATAGCAATAAAGTTCGGCCAAGTTAAAGAAATTTACCTCCAAAACTTATAAAGCAAATTCCATGTAGCACAAACGCAAAAATATGAAATATTACAATGACAAAAAAAAAAGACTTAAAATTCCCGAAAGAAGAAATAATCTTTTATCTAACCAAACTACGACGAAACTAGTTCTTCCAAGTTACTAACCGACGCGACATCCTCAACAAATCCTGTTTAAATTAAAAAACTAATATTTTCAAAAATAAAAAAACAAAAACACCCCAATTGCTTAGAACCACAAGTCGACTAGGCTGAAAAATATATGCATTGTCGTAAGTAGTGGAAAATATCCTTATTAGCCACGAAAAGAAATTCAATCAAAACGGTCCTGATGATCTTCAGTATAATCAACGTGAAACAAGCTTTTAGAGGGAGCAGCGTGTTTTTCGACATGCAAGAAGACTAATATTGCATAGATTCTGCGAAGCATGAACATCGCTGACCATATACAGAAATATTAGACAAAATATATGTATGACAATATTGCCATTTGTCACGCATATTTTCAATACCAGCCTGACTTCTGAGTTTTTCTCACCCAATGTAAAATAGCAACTATTGCAAAAAACAAAAAAAAAATACCGCAATTACCTTCAGACTTCCATTCTACAAGTCGGTTCTGCTTTTCATCAAAGGCTCTGGAAAAGATAATGACATCACAAATGCTTGATCATTTTAAAACTTTATATTTCCTGTCCTGCTACCAATCTGAATTTCGTCGTGGGTATAACTGCCTTTTAGAAGTTAACTATAGATCTTCGAAATGCCCTTGATAAAGGTGAAATAGGTTTAATGTTCCTGCTGGTATTTTCGAAGCTTTTGACAGTATGAATCATTCTATATTGCTACAAAATCGAAATGTTTGCTCTAAGTATATACCATTGGTCTGTGGAGTGCCACAAGGTTCGATTCTGCGACCACTACTATTCAGCGTATACATAAAAAATCTCCCTGGCCGATCTTAAGGGAATTTTTTCATTGTCAATCGTAAAAACTCTGGAACTTAATGCCAGCAAGTTTTACTGTATTTTTCAAAATACAAATTACGCTGATGAAACTTTCAATTAAATAACTCTGTGGCAACACGTCTGTCTCCGTCCGCACTTCTCTGAATGCATGACCAATCACTGTATAAGCCGAGAATTTATTTTTTCGTAGTTCCTTGCTAGTAAGACTTTGCTGAGCATAGAAGGTCATAGATAAGTAGGCTAGATTTTGTATTTGTAATAAAAAAACAGACATTTTAGTTTTACGTCAGATTTTAGTAAATGAAGATGATTTTCTTAAAAACCCCAATTATAAAGTTTTTAAAATTTTTTTACTCTTATCTGGAAAATTAATAAAGAAATGAAGATTCAAGAACAGAGAAACCAGGACTATTAATTCGTAACTTTATTGCGGAAAACATATGCTCATGTCCGCTCAGATAGCGGTCCCCTTCCTCCTTTCTATTTTTCCTTCCAGTTCTACAGCTGACTTGAGAATGAGCTAGAAACTGACATCTCCTCGCCTCTGCCCTAAATCTAATCAAGCACAAGAAGTTCAACCTCTCACTGTAGTACGCAAACGTGCTGGAACAATTACTGGTCAGACTCTACTAGCTGAGCAGTTTCCAACTGCCTGATCGCAAAGGCACTGGAGTAAGTTCAATTGTTCATGACAAGTTGAACTAGCCAACAAGCATTGGCTAGCTCGACATTAGGTCAGCTCGTCCCTTACGCATTTACAGGTGTTCTCAAGCCCGATGATATCTATCTCCAGAGCCCGACGTAGTTAGCAGTGACATCATCGGTCGATGCTGTATTGACCTCTTCAAGAAAATACCTGTGTGATGGAACACACGTTGTCTTTTGATTGCATATATTATTTTGCTATCAAATTTCCAGGAATTGGTATCTGCCCCCGGGCACTAACTATCCACAAGGGTGTAGCGTTGCATGTACGCTCTAAGCTGCCACTCGAATTCAATCTGCTAATTGAATTGAATTGAATTATATTTCAAGCTCTCCACCTAACAAGATTCACCACGTCCAATCAATAAGTACAAATCAGTGCACACTGTTGGGGCTCAGGTCGCAATATCTGGCATCCCACCAAAACAATCCTTTGCCGTACATGAGAATAGTCAGGAATCTTCAGCATTATTTTCCATTAAAACCACATTGGTTATGCAGCATCTTAATTATGGTAGGCTGTATCCGTTATTGGAGTTCATCTTTACTCGAAAACTGGATATGTCCTTTAGTGATTGTGTTTAATTTATCATCACATCAATCCGTATGAGTATAGAAGTTTGATTTTCATGCATAACATTATATACATATACGAAAAAATCTGTATAGGTATCTTTATGATTATTTAAGTTTCCTACGCTTTACATTTCTTTCTTTTGTTCTGCACTTAGGCAGCGTTCTTACTTTGTACATACAACAAATATCTGGAATTCTATACTGGCGAAAATTCAGGGAACGATCTCAGCTAGCTCATTTAGTTTATAATTATTCTTACATACATATATCCCAATGATAATAGTTTTCATGTATGTTGCAGCTCTTATGATTTCTTTTTCATATTCTTAACTTCTTTCCATTTCCGGCTCTCGTTATCTACCACTGTGTTATTATATATATTTTGTCTATAATAGCTAACAACTTAGTCACGTAGCTTTGATTAAATTTGAATTAGACTGAAAATTAAATTTATTATTTCGTAGTTATTAAAACTACATAATTATGCAAGCGAAAGATTGTAACACGTACAGTCAACAAGAATACATAAATTGAAATTAATTTGAAAACAATTAGTAACTGTATACGTATATAGATTAATCCTAACTTTGCGTGTTCGTTGAAGAGAAAATAATATACAAAATAGTACCTAGACAGATGAATACAATAGTTAACAGGTCTGGTATTATCAGTGAGTGAATTAGATTATACCCGCTCTAATAATAATTCTTGTAACTGAAGTATCCATATCAATTAGTGATGTGAAAATATAAGACCAAGGCCAAGACTATAATGGCCTTGGTGTTGGGCTTGGTCTTGCAAACTTTGTCTTGGTTTTGCTCTTGGTAAGATTGGTAAAATATTAGTCTTGGTCTTGGTCTTGCATAGTCAAGCTTGGTGTTGGTATTGGTCTTGCAAATTTAATTTTGGTTTAAAAGTATGGATTCATTTTTCAAACAGTAATAATTTATTCTGTTTGGAATAAAATCGATTCAAACATCCATAATCAAAAATAATAGCTACATTATAAATTTGAACTTACAGAATAGTATCAAAAATATATCTACAATATTTAACAGATGACAAAATTGTTCTTAAAACCACTTCATTATTCCCGTTTCGTGCTGAAAAAATATTCAATTGAATTTATACATCTGCAAAAACTTTTAAAATAATAGATTCGAAAAAAAAAATGACGTTCGACGGGATTCAAACCTAGATTCCAAGAGTAGAAACCAAGTACGCTTCCTACTCGGCCACTTTAACGCCGGTCTACAAATCAAGACTTAACCTGTATAAAAGTGTTGCTTATTTGTATTTAGGCAGTTTTTCTCTCAAATTCATAATGAGTCTTGGTCGTGCATAATGTGGTCTTGGGCTTGGTCTTGTTAATGTACACATGGTCTTGGTGTTGGTCTTGTGAGCATGTTTACAATCTTGGTCTTGGTATCGGTCTTCCATATTCTGCAAGACCAAGCCCAAGACTGCAAGACCAAGACCAATTTTGCTCAACACTAATATCAATCATGGAGGGCGGTGAAAAGGCTTGAAAATTATAAAAATTAAAAAAAGGCTATACCTATCTATGACAGAAATGGTTACATTACATGACCAGATGACCGAAAAGTGATTGTAAACCGATTTTCTGCCTATCCGGTCAATCTTGGCAATTTTGAGAGAATATCGAATATAAAAAAAAACATAAAAAAATTTCATATCAAAAAAATTGCAATTATAAATTTTGCATATCCAAAATAAACAAATAATCTTGTGTCTCCAAGATCAGCTATTTTTTTTGTGTGTAATTTTTAGAAATGTAAAAAAAATCTGAATGTGATATACATCGCAGGAAATTGTGGCACTGTCTTTTTGCAGTCCCTAACTCATTAAAAAGCAAATTTCTGTCAAATTGAGCAATCGTAGAGTGGAATCTGTCAATCTGATGTATATATAATATATATTTATATACATTTACATATAGGATAGGTATGGGGAGCACAACTCTCCATTAATAGCCATATCATGCCGCGCGTAAGTGGGCTCGCTCACGCACTTCGCAAGTAAATTTCGCCCCTTCCAGTACAGTAGATCGATTTTTGCAGAAAAAAATATTTTCTCCATATCGTGATGAATGATTCCGGCCTAATATTGACATTACTTTAAACAACTGTTTCTTTTTTTATTTTGATATTCTGTCACGATTGACCGAATTGGCAGAAAATTGGTTTCCAATCACTTTTCAGTCGTCCAAATGTAATCATTTCTGCCATAGTCATCACTTTTGTTAAATTTTTATAATTTTTAAATCTGACGGACTTCACTCTCCATGATTGATTTCGACATTTCATTTTTAAGAATAAATTTTAGAGTGGGGTATAATCTATGAAAACTTTGATTCATCCATAGACAACACCAGACTCATGCACTCATCGCTCTAGCTAAACAGGGTGTTACCGTCGGCGATTTGCATAGGACAAGAGGTGATAGTGCTCAGCTAGATAAATAAAAAATTATATTGCAAGAGGGGGTCGACGGACCATCTCAAGAGTTTCGGAGCTAGTTTTGCAAAAAACACCCTGTATATTAAAAAGTACAGGGTGTATAGTCACTTCATTGTATGACCAACCTCATAATCTTCCCAACGCCTGCTCAACCGGCTCCGTACTCCTCTCCTCACCGGACATATTAGGCGGATTTTTTTACCTTTTTTTTTACTTTGATTTCTGTTTTTTTTTTTTTTAACAATAGCTAACTAACTTTTTTTTTCAACTATAAATTGTGGACTCTCCTCTTTAATTTGATCTGTTACACCTATGTGCTAACTGTAGCCGTTAAAAAATTGCTAGCTCTTAATCTTACGTCTGTATTCCCTCACACAATGTGATGACCACTGACATCACAACCATCGTAATCTTTATAAGCTGATTTACCTCCGATAGAGACACCAATCGCAACCATTGAGCTTAATTAGTATTTTTATAAATTAAACAAAATATAATATTCATCGTAGGTAATTCAAAGTAACACGCAATTATCCAGGACATAAATTTCATGGACAAATCCAAATGCGTTGAATCTTGAATGAAACGAAATTGTTTTCTTTAGTCCGGGTCATATCATTTTCCTTATCACAATATGTGAGAGCTTACGAGGGTTAAATGCTTCTCAACAGCTAAAGAGAAAACGATTATTATTATTTTTTTCATCGCAAGTGTTTTTTTTTGTAGTTTCACCCTAACTTGTTTCCTAGAATTGATTGTGCGCGATATGTTCACCTGTTGGCGTGTGAATACATTGCGTGCTAAATAGCGTGACAAACTAAAATTTCATTATTTAGAGGTGATTATCGCAGTTACATCAAGGTAATCACCCTACTCAAGAAACCTCAAGTAAATTCGTCATTATTTTATAAATGTGTTTAAGAGCATTTTATTATACAAACGTATATGTACGAGTTATGTACATATATATATATATAAATAAATTAAAAGTCAAAGATAGACATTTTCTTAAAGTTCACCCAGAGTTTCGTTGGAATCTTTCAAAACCTCTGACATACACGTTCCAATTGAAAAGTCTCGTAACAAAATGTCAGAAAGAGTTCTGCTCTTGACAGGAGCAGCACAAACTCGTAGAGGTATCGTTCCAATAAATTTTTAATTCAACGTAAAGTAGCTGCCAAATAAACCCACATTCATTTCGACGAGCAAAAAATTATTCAAGTGAATCCAAGCAAATTTATCAAAAGGGCAGAGAACAGAATCCTAACATTCTTCAGGCACATACCAAACAGAATATATCTAATTTTTCAGGATAAAAATGTAAAAAAAAAGGAGGAAGAAAATCCAAAGAGAATATTTATTAAAAAAAAAAAGAGAAAAAGAAAAAATGAAATTTTAGTTTAAGACTTGTTCTAGTAAAATTTTATCCCTTTTCATTTGTAGACAGCCAAAAGGTTAAGGAGGAATCATCAAAGCAACAGGATAACTCGAGTACCCTCTTCAGTGCTCCAGGATCTGATGTCTCCTATAGTATACGGCATGTTGAGGAGTCCTGGCTTCATCTGATGCGCTCGGATGACACCGACAAATTCAAGCAAATATCTGTCTGCAATTTCGACTTTTTACTGGCAGCGGTAAGTGATAAAATAAAAAAATAAAAAAAAACGCAAATTAGGTTACACACGAACCCAAATATCTCATCCAGACCTACCATAAACACGTCTACACTATCTGTAGGGAATGTTTACAGCTATATATTTTATTGATGAAAGCCATCCTGGTCGCTTTCTATTTATGTGTTCGTCGGGACTACGGTTTCTGGTATATCAAATTACTCTCGGGGCACGTTGCAGGACGATTGACGCCTTTAGTTCGAGCACCGACTACACCATTCTCCGAAAATTTAATTAACCTTTATAGAACCGTGTCGACGAAAATACGTTTGCAAGCAAAAATAATTACCAATTTTCAGGAAAATTAAATTATAAACATCTTTGCATCGTGTCCATTTAAATGAGGTGAATTTATATTTTACATACATACATATATAGGGCGTATATAGTATGTACATAACTTTGTACTTATATAGTATTGGGAGCCTACTATAAATTTTTGTTGGTTTCGCTATTTCTCGTTAATTTTATTTTTGGCATTTATGTTGTAATGCTTCATTTCAACATAATGTATAACGGTGACCTACATAGATTCTGGCACATCAAAGAAATTTTTGCATGAATGTTTGGAAGAAAGAGAGTTTGTTGTTCGACTTACTTTGATAACGTTTGTTTCATTGATATTTGGTTGCATCATGACATTTGTGAAGCTTAAATTTTTAGCTATTTTATAATCTTAATTGCTATCAAATTCAATTTTATAGTTTTTCCGATACTCTATACTAGGGGTCGGGAAACTTTTTTTTTACCAATTACTCCAAAATATATTGTTTTATGCTGACATTATCTACTCGTTGATTTGAAAGAAAGAAAATTATAGGATATTTAAATTCAAAAGTTTATTGAATCTATTTGTAAAGTGTGAAGTAAATACGATAAAATAAATTAATATCGTCATTAAGTATTTCTTTCAAAAGTTTTTCACTTCAGGTCATGGAAAAATGATCTTGTTTTAATTGTTTTACAATAACAACAAACTTGTTCAAAAAGGAATTTTTTTTTAATCTCCGGCAGCACAGCAAAACCACAAAAATATTTTATTTCTTATTCCATCACACAACCCATTTGATTTTGGGTGGCAAGTTCCAATTCTTGGTTTTGACTGATCAACATGAGTGACTCAAAAAACAAATGAAAAATATAAAAATGGAAAGAAATGAAAAAAAAATTGTTATTTAAAAAAATTTAAAAGAAATCAGATTTATTCGAAATGAATCAAATCTGTGTAAGCCCGCAGTGGGCTGAAAAAAGAAAAAAACCGTATCGACAGAAAGCTTATATATATGGCTTGCTTGGTATTTTGCCTGTCCTTCTTAAGGGTGAGAGCGTTGTGCTGGCCCCATACATCGACTCCAATTTCAGGGCATGTATCGCTTTTGGATATGTCCCTGAGATGTGGAGGAAAGTGAGGGTCGCCTTCGTTCCGAAGACTGGTAAGGCTTCCTACATAGACCCGAAGAGTTTTCGAAACATAAACCTCTCCTCATTTCTTTTGAAATGCTTGGAGAGGCTGGTAGATGAATACATAAAGGGAGTACCCTTAAAGTCCTCCCCCTTAAACACCTCACAGCACGCTTACTGGAGGGGAAGATCTACATTGAACGAGAACTGGATCGTGGACTGTTTACCTTGGGAGCCTTTCTGGACATCAAGGGGGCTTTTGACAAAGCCACCCCCGAATCACTATGTGAGGCAACTCGTCGATATGGTGTTGACCGCACTGTTGTGCGATGGATCAACCAAATGTTAAGACGACGATACTTAACTGTGGATGTAGGCGGCCGTACCCCTCAGTGTGCTGGTGGAGGTAGGCTGCGCGCAAGGTGGCGTGCTATCCCCAGTACTCTGGTGTATGTTGGTTGACTCACTCATCACGATGCTGAAAAACGTGGGATTCTCATGTGAAGCGTATGCGATGACATCCCTACTCATTTCCAGGCATATCATAACTGCTGCCTGTGCCTCCATGCAACGAGGCCTCAATATTGTTGAGGACTGGTGCACTGCACCCGTAATTATATGACAGTAAAGTCAACAGGGACCAGCTTGGTGCTCTTCTCCAGAAGACGTAAGCTGGGGTACTTTGTTCTTCCAAAGCTTTTTGGACACACTCTGCAACTCTCTCCTCATGTCAACCACCTTGGAGTCTTCCTTGACTCGAAGCTGACATGCGGATTGCTCGTAGAGGAAAGAGGTAATGCGGCTATGAGGGTCTTCGCTCAATGCAGGAGAACTTTTTGCATTACATGGGCCATGATACCGAGGGCTGTGCATTGGATGTACACCTCGATCGTCAGACCCATGCTCACATATGCCTCCTATGTATGGTGGCCGAGGACGCTTGTGTGGACTGCGATCCGGGAGCTGGCGGGCCTGCAAAGGCTTGCCTACTTGAGAATTACGGGCACCATGCGATCTACGGCTACTGCAGCTCTTGAGGTCCTACTGCCACCCCTGCATTTTGTCATTCAGGCAGAGGCCAAAAGGGCAGTGTGCAGATTGCGCTCATGGGGATGATGGGAGGACGGCTGGACTGGCTCTTCTCATTGCTCTATGGCATATCGGCTGGACTTGGAAAACCCTCTGGCCGGTATGCCACGTGATGCGATGGTACCAGAGCTTCGTTTCGGGCATCGCTTCTCTGTGAGCTTTCCTGCAAGGGAATCGTGGACTGCGGGAGATGCCGTATCGAGCCTTCCCCGGTCTGCTCTAAAAATCTTCACCGACGGCTCTCTCACTAATGAGGGAACTGGGGCAGCTGTACACTTTCCTGAGCCTGATTTTTTAATGGAGTACTCACTTGGAAGACACACCACTGTCTTCCAGGCTGAAGTCCTCGCAATCTCAATAGCAGCGAAGTTAGCCCTTGATATGCAGATCAAGGGAAAGAACGTTGCTATCCTTTCGGATAGTCAGGCAGCCTTGATGGCTCTGAATGGCCCTCGGATAACGTCTAAGTTACTGGAGGATTGCAGGTCGTCACTGGATAAGTTGTGTTTTCACAACAAAGTCTCCCTCCTGTGGGTTCCTGCTCACACGGGGATCATGGGGAATTCAAGGGCTGACCTTTTAGCTGGAGCTGGCTCCGATTCTCCGCTGCTTGGACCGGGGCCCGCCGTAGGCGTTGGCACCTCGAGTATCGGGTCTCTCATCAAAGCGCATGTTCATAGGAAACATCAGCAGAGATGAGAGAACCTGAATTCTTGTAGATGTACAAAACTGTTTCTTGATGGGCCCAATGGGAACATCTCCGCTTTTCTCATGGAGCTCGGAAGGAAACAATGTAGAACTGTGGTTGGCATCATCACCGGCCACAGCTCACTTTACGCTCATCTAACAAGGATGGGAGTTGTTGACAGCCGTGAGTGTTTGTCCTGCCTGAAGGGAGAGCCTGAGACAAGCCAATACTTTCTGTGTGAGTGTCCGGCCTTCGCTCGGAGCAGACTGGATACTCTAGGGTCTCCCCTTCTATCTGTGGATGAGCTGAAAAACCTTCCTCACCAAGACCTGACGCGCTTCATTAAGAGGACAGGAAGGTTTTGGTGAATTTGTGAATTCAGGATAGTACAATGGGCCGCTATGGCCTCCGTGCTTGGGATGGGTTTCTCCTGTTCCCCCTATTTACAAAAAAAAAATGGCTTGCTTTCTGCCTGCTTAAAACAAATCAAATTAATCTCATCTCATATAAAGTCAGAATAAATTCCGCGTGTGAGTTCTATGAGGAAAATCTCCTATATTCTACTGAACACGAATGAGTGATTTCGGCAATACGATGGGGCTCCGTGGTTACTACGGTTGAATCTGCGCTTCCTTCGACCTCGTGATACTAATTCAGTGGCCGTGGAGAAGGTATTGTTGGCTTTAAATTAGCATGAAAAACAACCTTATCGTGCAGCTTAATTTGATTTAAGATGTTTATTTCAGCTATGTAACTGGATTACAGTTAACTGGAGTAACTGGAGTACAATTAAATTGCGATATAAAAAAAAGACCTTTGTAAATTTAATGTTGACGTTCGTTCTCCACGGCTGTCGAAAGTAGAAGGAAGAATATGGCGATTGCAGCATTTTTTACAAAACTAGAAAAGGGCAAGGCAAATTTTTTTACAATAATCTGTGGTTGCTCTGACGCCTCAAGGTTGTTTCTATAGATTGGCATACACATAGACTTGCTAGGATTCAGTAGTAGTTTATTACCTATCGACCAGTCATAAATTCTCATTAAGTTTTCATTTACACGAGCGACATAATCTTCTTCCAACCCAATTGGTCTGCTCAAGCAAATCTGCACATCATCAGCATATAGATGAATATTCACGTCCTTAATTACCTCAGGCAAATCATTGATATATAGGCTGAATAGGAGAGGACCTAGGATTGATCCTTAGGGTACTCCACAAGCGGAGTCTCGAAAGTTCGATATAGAGTCTTGAACTTTGACTACTTGTTGTCTACAGGTAAGAAAAACTCTGATCAGCTTAAAGGCTGAAGAGGAAAAATTGAAGTAATTCGAAAATTTATAAAGGAGCCAATTATGATTTATTGAATGAAAAGCGTTACTAAAATCCAATAAGACAAGGATAGTAAAATCATCTCGATCTAAGGATACGATAATATCCGTTGAAACCTTCAGAAGGCCAGTTTTGCAGCTATGTCCGCTTCGAAAACCTGATTGGTAAAATGCTAGAAGTTGATTCTGGTCGAGATATTTAGTGATCAGATTGTACATGACTTTTGCGAGGACTTTTCTGAATAAACACAGTAAACTAATAATTCCTCTGGGATGAGCCTTTTTGGGAACATTGACAGCAAGGGCTTTTTTGCATACAGACGGAAATTGAGAAGACAATAATTATAAAGAACACACAGAATATCAGCAATAGTGGGAACAACCATCTTGATGAATCTCGGCGGGAGCAGATCTTGCCCAAGTGCATTAGATTTTACAGCAAACATTGCAAAGAGAACGTCAGTATCATCAATGCAATTAAAGGCAAAACCCTCAAAATGCCTATCATCCGACACATGATGATTACTAGGGCCCATAGAAGAAAACGATGCAAAAAGCTCACTTAGGGTCTCAGTATCGTGGAGTTTCGCTACCAGTAACACCAAGTGAGCGGATATTGCTCCAAAGTTTTTTTACTGGAAGATCAGGATTCAATTTAGTGCTATAGAATGACTTCTTGGCAGATCGAAGTTTAAGGATCACGGGGTTTCGAACTTTCTTGTAACAAATATGATTTAGACGGTTACTTGTGGTTTTATATTGACGCAGTAACAATAGGAAACGCTGAGATAGATTGCTTAGGGTACTGGCTTTATCATCAACCGACTCCATTGAGAAAATATCCAGCCTAAACAAATTAAGACAGTCTGCACATAGCAGGTCCATATCAATGTTCTTGTAATCTCTATAAGAAAATTATTCAAAGCCAACATAGTGTCGCTGTCCAAATGATTACGTTAAATACAAAAAGTCATGATCAAAGCTAGTCGTTGGACATAGTTGGCTATGAAAAAATACTTTGTCAATATTGGTAACAGCGATATAATCTAACTGTGGTTAAAATACATTGGCATATGATTTACTATCTTCAAGTCATTCGATTGCATCATGAAACATAATTCATCCAAAGAGGGTTGACTTCGCAAAACATCAACATAAAAATCACCACCAACAATAATATTCGAATAACATAGACCAAGACTGTAAATAGTATTTTAGGGTTCAATGCACGATGTCGCATTAAAACTATTGGGTGGGCAATACACTAATAACTCTAATAACTAACTAACTAATAACTCTAAGAAAGCCCCTTGGGAAGAGCAAGCTAGAATAGATGCTTTAATTTATGTATGAATATAAATAGCTACTCCTCCATCAAAGTGTGGTCCTGGAATACTTAGCGCATTAGAGGATATGTGTGGTTTAAGCTAAGATTCACATATGAGAATACCATGTTTATTTGCAATTGAAAAAACATCGTGCAAGATATCCACCTTGTTATTTAAGCTACGAGCATTCAGTGAACAAATATTAAGACCATTGGACTGCCTTGAGAATATATTGAGAATTGTTCTCATCTTGTCCACGGGGATAAGGCATCACCTATCATAATCACAACGCGGACCCCGGCAAAACAGATCAACATGAATAAAAACAAAAAAGGCAAATTTACGTACATCATGGCTATATGTGAGATTAGCTATATAAAGCAAAAAGCTGAAAGTATAACTAAAACAATTACAAACTAAAACAGAGCCTAAATATCTATAGTAAAAACGAAGCATAAAAAAAGAAAAAAGATAAAAATTAATCAATACATTATGATACTCCTAAATTTCAATATTTCGGAGACTAGATATCAACACAGTTGACTAAGGTCAGTAACTCGTACTGCTCTTTCCCCCAACAGCTCGCAACGCCATCACACATCCATCCCTCGAAAAAGTAGAAGAAAATTTACCTTGCTTCCTTAATTGAATTGCCTTTTGTAATATAAGATTATTTTACGGCGTTAAACTTTCATTCACTCGAATCGGATTATCGGAAATAAATCCACACTAAAGATCAAACAATTTGACATTGCCATGGAGGCGAGCCGATTTTAAAAACATTCTACGCTTAAGCGACGATGATAAACGCAAGGGCAGGTAGAACGAGGCCTGGTTGTGTTACGGTTCTCCATGATTCGGTGTGATTTTAAACGAAAGGCCTCGAAGAATGGTGGAAATTGGTGTTGAATAACCGATTAAATATTTACTATAATGGAATTTGCATTTTCATCTGGGACTACTAGAATATCCTTAATTATGACGTCAGTAGATCGATGAAGACTTTTTAGACCTTCCTTTTCCATCTGCAACTTAGTGCAAGATGACTTAAACCATAGATGGCACAAGAACTAGATGTCGCATGCAGTACCAAAAAAATACACAAAATTTATATGGCTGGGTGGTCCAATCCGGAATGCACCACAACATTTGAAATGATGTATTCGTCGAGTAATTCAAATTTTTTCGTATCTGAAGTGTTGAGGAAATCGATCAAATCTATACAAAACTGCTATTATAAAAACATTTGATTTCGGCACGCTCTAAAATATGTTATGATCCATTCTTGAATGCACCACCCATTTGGTATGCAATGCGACATCTAGTTCTTGTGCCATCTATGCTTAAACTCAATAACCAATTTAGGATCTGAGATTCACAATTGCCCGTTTGAGGTCACATATATTTTTATACCCTAGATGTTATCTATAGGGTATACTAAATTTGTCATTCCGTTTGTAACACCTCGAAATAATGATAGTAGAGCAAAATGGATTGGACACCCACGCATAATATTAAAAGTTATTTTGATTTTTGCATGTCCGTCCGTCTGTCTGTCCGTCTGTGGGCACGATAACTCGAGAACGCGTATATCTAGAGAGCTGAAATTTTGTACACGGACTTGAAAAAAAAAAGTAAAATTAATTTCGAAAATGAGACAAATCGGGCAACTCCTTCGTGGGGTTGCCATACAAAACTTTCGTTTTCCTCTGTATATTTTGACACTGGCTGAGAACGCATCGATATAGAGAGCTGAAATTTGGTACATGGTGTTTTCATTGTACTAGCAAATAAAATTTCAAAAATGGACTAAGTCGGGGAAACTCCATCTTGGTGTTGCCATGTAAAAACTTAGGTTTTTTACGTATACCGTGAAAACGAGCAGTTCAAGACATTTTTATTGTACTAAAAACTTCTTCGGAATAAGAAATCCTATAAAATTGCTTATAATCATTTTTTCTGTCCGACAAACCGTTCTACAAATATATGCGAAAAACCATTTCACAAATCAAATTTGCACAGAAGGGTGACAATACGAAATTTCATAAGGGCATTTATCTAGGGTATCATAAGAATTGGTCTTACACCAATTCTAACTTTTTTACTTTTTTACTGATGTATTTATCTAATAAAGTATCAATGCTGGCCCGCAAATTCGTAAATTTTTCACACAAAATCAGGTACAGTCGATTTTCAAGTGATTCAGATGATCAGTGGGCTCAGCTGTAGCCCTGGTAGAATTGCACAATGACGGCACAGAATTACCTACTGCAGCTGGTATGTATCCCTCAGCGGTATCACGAAGAGCATTGCTCTAAGATGTTCCAAAAAACCTTGTGAAATATTAGAATATTGAAATTTCACAACAATTATCTAAGAATATTTTATGTGTGAGCCATAGAATTTTTTCTTTCTTTCTTTCTTTTTCGCTTATCACAGATTTTTTCAGCTATACCAAATATTTTCGACATTTTCCCGAGAATTTCCAATCGGATATTTTGGATTCGAATCGGTTGAAAATAATTAATATTTTTGTTGTTAAAATTTTCTCCAGAATTATTTTCTTTATTCCAATTTAGTCGGAAATTATCGAGTAAGACCTTAGTTTATTGGAATTTTTAATTATGAAATTTTATCAATAATTCTTATTTATTCGTTCTTCTAACTTTGAGTTTCAGAGTTTACGTACCGATACATCGCAGATGGTAAATCTGTGTAGTAAGAACAACTTAGAGGTTGAGTATACCACTTTTAAAAGTGAACAAAAAGACCCCACTTTAGTATAGGAAATATAATATACCCCGACCACTCTCCTCAATTTTTAGTCGATTATCTTTATAAATATATTTCATCGTTTCTTGATGATGATGACAAGAAAAAAATTCAAAAAGACAGGAAATAAAGATTTTATTCGAAATACCAGATCTCTGTAATTTTCTATTTCTTTGCTTACATTTATATTATAACAAACAACATGCCATAAAAACTCCGCTTCCCTTTATTATTAATACTTAATAGATACTTAAATTGTTTTTCGTATTGTGAAAAATCTCAATCGTCAGCTAAAGTTTAAATTTCTGCTTCCTTCGAAGATTTATAAATAGAATATTTTCGCGAACTTCCTTGCCATTTGTTTGGCTTCCAATCATTATTATTGCTTATTTCGGCAAAAATTTGAACTGTTTCCAGTAATAAATAAGGCAAGATTATATCTCCTGTGATAAAACTTAATTTATAAATAATTAGAAGTACTGATAACCTGGATATGAATAAATTAATAAAGTCAACTACATGGAAGGAAAAACAATTATGTAGATGAAAGTTTGTCACAGATGGTGAAATTGTGATAAGCGGTTTGATTAACTTTTCCTAGATATTTATTACAAGCAAAATTAAAATCGATATCTTAATTGTGAGTAATGGAATACATGCGAGTCATTGGCTTGCAATCCTTCTTAAATGAAATGTAATTATCAGAATTTTAGAAATTTCGGAATTAATTGGAAAAATGCATATATGTACATAAATTAATGCTTATTTATCAATGTGAATGAGAGTAGTGTGACATTCTACAAACCCAGCAAGAATAATTTTTAGGCCTTCCTATGGAAGGTATCCGGAAGGAACAAATTCCGCTGTTCCAAAACATTCGTTTAACTTCCTGAAGAAGTATTTTGGAAGAAATTTCACTTTTCAGTGAAAAACTGATACCGTAATTTAAAAAAAAACTCTTATGACTCATCTACTACCTTAATAATATAATCTTAAAAAATTAGCAGAAAGTATCAGTACTTCATTGCAAAGTGTTTTTCTTCGAAAGCAATTCTTTAGGAAGTTTAAGGAATCTGTCGACGCGGATTTGTTCCCAACAGATATCTTCTATAGGAAGGCATGAGCATTTTTCCCGCTGGGTTCTTCAAAAAATAGGTTCCATATATGTAAAATTATGCTACTAAGAAGAGCAAGATTTCTTCATAGTCCAGCAGATCCTTTGCTGGAATTTTTATTGATACTTGATCATCACTAAGATACTGCTGGATACTTTTACACCTGAATGTGAAAGTTTATATAGAGCATCGAATATCGTATTACATAAACTTTAGCTAGAAGAATATAGTGTGTAAGATCGTGGTTTGTTTAATGATATATCAGACCATATCCTGCTGCTGAGTTGTAAAGGTTCAACACTTTAAGGCGAAGTACTGTGGTAGAAGAATGAAATGTTTGAATCTAACAATTTTTCTGTTGTTCTCGCACCAGTTCATTATAATTGAGATAGCATCAGGCACCACATTGTCCTTTCAAAAAATATGTGCTGAATTGGGATTATGAACTTTAGGATAGTCCAAGTGTCCAAGTTGCCTTGACGAGGACCTCTTGGGCAATTTTTGAAAAGTCGAAAGTTAACGGCTTATGATATTTAAATATAATAAATTCTCATCCCTTAATTAAATTAAATTAAATTATGCCTAACAGTAAGCACTCAATACTACCTGTCATACATGGTGGCCTTATTTGAACTGCTTTTAGCTTCTGCATCAGTCGTTCCGATCCTTCAGAAGTATGTTTCTAGTAAGCCGAATTTATATATGTATCAAAAACCTGCATGTAATAGAGCTTCCTTCCATCTTTTTTATGCTTTAAAGGCTCTGGAGTTAAAAATGTTCTTGTTTTATTGTTCTTTTTGTTACCTGTGTATAGAGCATAGGTTGACATCTTTATTTATGCCATTTAAGAGAAAACCCAGTCAAAATCTCTGGTAACTTCATAAAAATCAATAGCTACCGGAATGTCTATGCAGAGTTACATAAATCAAAAGGAATTCAAATAACTCAAATGGTATTATAAAAGATCCTTGAGATATCTTTACTGGTATCTGATCATATACAGAAATCAATTCTTCAATGTGGAGTGGAAAGTACTCTAAATTATCTTCAAATGTAATTATAGTATGTTGCTTTCTTTGACATAAATTAAAAATATTGTACCTATGCTGCCCTCTATAGAGAAGCTAACAAACCGCTTCTTACGACTACGATATAATTTCTACACACACAAAAGTTATACCTTAAAGCATCTATTGAGTTTTAGTTGTAGTTTAAAAATCCCATCGTTCTAACGATGTTATTTTCAAAGAATTTCAAAAGTAGAGCACCATCAAATATCGAACGAGAACGGTACATGCATAATAACTTCTATAATTCAGTTTCGTTTTTCCTGTAACAAAACCCCTACTATGTACTCAAGCCATATAAAATTCATAAAGCAAACAAACTATACAAACTTAACTCGATTATCTCAAAACTTTTATTAAATCACTTCGAAATTACGAAATAGGGGAGTAGCTGTCGTCTGCCGTCAAACTTGTGTCGTTTTAATGGCTTTATCCCTTCAACTTCATAATTTTATCTATCAAACCCACGTAATGAGAAAAGTTTCATTCCAGGTACAAACAGTGTCGATAAGTTTCCTTCGGTGCTTAATCGAGCACGTACGGTGCTACATTCTGGACAGAGATATCGAACTCATTTACTACACCATCCGCAAATCTAGTGATGTACTGACCCGTGACCCCATGCAATTAGGAGCTCAGGTAAGTACTAACTAATAATATCTAGCTAAATGACAACACAAGCTCAGTATAGAATTAGAACTGAAACACGTACTCACCACATACAAATAAGTATATGAGATATTAAAACGATTCCATTAGTTAATTTCATGGCTTCGTCCAATTAACGAGCATGACGAGAATGACAACTCCCTGCTGAGCATTACAGTACGTTCAGCAACAGCATGGTGTGATGGATACACCGTACCACTTCTCGTCCCATTGACGGGTTGGCTTCCGGTCCCCCTGCCGTCACAAATCCGAACTATGACCGTATCTGGAACAGGCCCAATACGTGATATTGTTTTGGCTCCTTCCAAGCAGCATTTGTTTATACCAACAAAGAGTGGTGATGTACAGCTTTGGCATATTATGAGCAACAGCCTTGTCTACTCTTTTAAGGGTAAGTAGCACGTGCTCTTGATGAAATATGTATATAATCGATGATATGACAGGACACAGTGCTCCCGTAACGAGTATGGTATCACCTCCAAACTCTAATGTTTTAGTAACCGGATCTGATGACACGTCCGTTATCATTTGGGATGTGAACAACCGTTGCATGAGGCATCGTATTAGGTAAGGAAATGCAGTTTTGAATGATACATAAATTCCAACATTAAATGCTAATATCTCTCTCTTTTCCTACCAAAATTTCATCTGGATATAACCTCCGGCCTATATTTAGGGAACATATCGCAACTGTCATCTGTGTTGCCTGCGCAATGAATAATACATTGGCAATAAGTGGGGGAGATGACTCTAGCATCGTCATATCGAGCATTGAAACGGGAAAAGTGGTAAGTAACCTAACATATCTAACCCTCAAGGATTATATTTTCTCCCCAGCATATTTTCTATACCTGTTCTGGCTGGTTCTGCCTCAGAAAAGATTATTCCAAAAATAAGTTTTCCACTACCTTTAATTTTGCCATCATTTTTCACCCCTTCATCCCAAGTAGTCCTCTCCACCCAAACCCCTCTACCCTTCCTCTAAAGCACCACCATATACACACAGCAGGTTGTTAGCTGATGCTACTGCTATTCTATGCATAGAACATCCTTTCTACGGTTACCCGAACAAGCTGGAGTGTAAAATCAGATTTTGTTTAGAAAATGGAGAGATAACAAAAGAAAAATCGTTTTATCGGTGAATAATTAATTTGATGAGCGCTCGTATTGAGATTTTTAAAAATATACATGGGTTGCATTCGATCGATAATTAAATAAAAGGGCATAAGTCAGTGAGATTTTATTTGAGAATGAAAAAACCGGCCCTGTATTAGGGGCTAACAACCTTTGTAGGTAAATGAAGCCGGTGAATTGTGATTATCGAGAAAAAGTTAAAGTTGTATTTAGTTCAGTATTATCTGCAAACTGTTTATTAAATAATGAAAACCACAGCTGACTTAACAACTAATTTATTGCTCGGTCACTGCGTACACACATAATAACTGCTAGATATCTATAGTCTACTTGATTAGTCCCTAATGATCTAGTACAAAAGAGATATAGGGAGTATGTGTACAAATATAAATGCTATACATCTAGGAAGAGACTTACTGGACACGTATAGTAGTTACTAACTTGTGTGTACTACAATGAATATCCTTAGGTGTCATCATTCATGCTATCTAAAAAATACATTTGATAGAAATTAACTCTAGAAAGACAGCAACATTTTGCTTAGCAGGAAAACGTGGCCGTATCACCGTTAGATTATATTACATATATGATATTTTATATATGTGTCCCTAAACTTATATATATTCTATTCCAAAGATAAACCATATGCTAGCAGGAAATATTCATAAAGTCAGTTAGTTCTCAAGTGAACGGAATAACATTGATAATAGGTGGCGCTCAAGTCGCATGAAAGATTTTATTTTTGGAATTTGTCATCATACCTCGGTGAAGAGAAATTTTTAACAGTGTTCGAAAGTAGATAAGTTTGAACTTATATTTGCTATAATGTGACAGATTTTCCATTAGAGCCATTGTACATAAAGAGTGTAACATGTCCCATTTACATAAACAAAAAATCGGCAAATATTCAGATCTTTAGTTAGGTTAAAAATAGGGGGGCAAATAAGCCACTAAGACCATGCAAATACTGTTACCATAATTGATCTATTGTGTCCTCCCCTAAAATGATTAAGCAAAATCTAGCCTTTTTACGAGCTCGATTATTGCCGTTGGGGTTAGATTGAAAATCGTATTTGCAAAGATAAGTGTTTCTCCAGTGACTTGCAATCTTAAAGCTGCAAGCTGTAGACACTCACATATAATATGCTTCGAGGTTTCATCTTGTTCTTCGTATAGTCGACACAGTACGCTACCAGATTTGCGTATATTTTTCAAAAAATAAGGGAAGGGGCGATGTCCAGTGACTGCGTTAGTAAACAGCCTGAGCGACTGCCTGCTAAAAGAGGGGATAAAGAATTTCTTCGCCCGCCTCATACCGGGTAAGCTACGCCAAAGGAGATCAAGTTTCCTGTTTTCCAATTTATGCAGTACATTTCGACTGGACTTGAAATTACGTAATTTCGAAATTACGAGACCCTATTTTTACTATGTTTTTGATAATTTTGTTGACAGTTCACCGCTTGTCATAACATCTGGTATTCTCCTTGTTCTTCTTCTTTCTTACACCAAAAAACACGAGATATGATTACTGCTATGAACCACTGTCGAGCATTTTGAAACGAATAAAATGCCAATGTTCCAGTATACGGACTGTTGGCTCCGGTTTTAGTCAGCTCATCCACACCTTTGTGTCCAGGAATATAAAACAAATTTTACTTTGTAGTTCCCAGATTGCAGCTGAAATTTTGTCTTGAGAAGACAGAGCCCTATATTTAGGCTTTCTTGTGCTCACTAGCATAGACTTCCGCCTTAAAAATGGTATATAATGGGAACTTAATCATTTATCGTCAAAATTGGTCTTCCACCAATTGTAACTCTTTTTTTAGTTTTTATTAATTATCATTTAGTTTGTGTCAGAAAACGATTTCATAATTTAATGCTTATCGAAATATTCAAACAAATCTCGAAAAAATCATGACTACCTCAGTCTAACATTAAGTTGGCCATATTTCTGAGATTTTTAAGAAGGCAGTTGAGATGGTTAAAAAATGATTTTTGATTTGATATTTTATTTTCATATCATAAAATCCTCTATTACCTTGTTGACATGAAGCGGAGAAGATTGGATTATCGAGCTGCGGAATGAGAATGGAATACTGTGAATACTTAGTACTATGCGAATTAGAGCTATCCTAATCCAGTCTACTCCACTTCATATGAGGAAGAGGTATATAATCTCTTTATATTATATTCTGTATGTTGAAAAACTCCACCCTATGTATGCAAGTGCTACAGGACCTTTGCTTAATATGCTCTACTGAATTGCTTTAAATATAGGACCTACAAAGAGTTAAATATGAATGAGAGCTTCAAGTATTCTCTTGATAACATTTTGCTGAAACTAAACGAACTTTATTAAATTTTAGAAACATATACATATGTACACAGTGCCTTTCAATTTCTAGTATAGTTAAGAACCAATTAAATTTCCATTATATACTAAAAGCACTTTCCAACATTATTTCATCAGACCACATAAAGACCACATCCAGACCACAACTCCTTCTCCTGCTACTACATATATGTTTCTATTGGTATACGAAGTAAACATTCCTGTAAATTAAGCTCGTAGGTATCAAGTGTTTGCAGTTGCTGTTGACTGTAATTTTGTCGATTGCCCTCAACAGCACTAAGTCAACTATACTCCATCAGCCTATTACCGGAATTGGCACTTAATGAAATTCTATTGAAAAGAGTCTCTTGAGACAACTACCATAAATCTCACTTGCTATTGTCATGATAGCAATTCTCAAAGAAAATCGTACAAATTTATCTCGTCAGCATGTGTGTAATACATACATACATTATTTTGTTAAAAAGGCTCCAGAAGATATTTAAATTGTTATTTACGCAAAATATCTAATTTTCCTAAAGTATAACATTACAGGTAATAAAAGTGCTTGCTATAAATCTAAAATATTTTTGAACGTAAATGCGTCAGATGGAACAGATTGATGTTCGTTAAAATTGTTCAAAAACGTGGAAAGTACGGCGCTTTACAGGCAATTTATCTTGAATCTGAAAATGGTTACATAAAAACCTTTTACCAGATGTTAGGAATTTATTCGTTTTGGAAATGTACGCACCTGTGGAAGATGATTTACACACGAAATCAAATTTCCGTTTAAGAGAAAAAAAACACAGTAAGCTTGAGATCCAGACGAGCGGCATAGATACCTATTTGGAAAAGGAAAAATAAATTTAAAGGAAATTGCAAACGATTACACTCCAGATAGAGGTATTCCTTATAACTTCTGTAATATCTCTATTTTTGCTTGTGGAATCTAAAAAGGAGATGCACATGATCATGTTGGAATATTGCAGTATATGAGCAGGAATTCTCTAATTTGGGTGACAATAATCCCGAGCAATTTTATGAAGTAAATATTAAAAGGAGACTTGGTAAGAATCTCTCAGGTGTCATCATCACTGGCTTCATTCACTTAGGATACGATTTAATCTCAGATGGAGTCCTATCAACGTTTGAAAGTTTTTTTTTTTTTTGTAATATAAAATCATCCCCGTAGACTTTCAGCTAGAGAATGTTCATGTCTCCCATCTCCTTCTCTTTAAATTAATTGAAATCATTTATTTCGAATGAGTTTACACCACGTCCGGATTCTGTGGCTTCTGTGGCGTTAGTAAAGAATGTCACTTATAATATATTTATTAAAAAAAAAAACATATTTTTTTTAATCTAACTTATCGCAGCATATATAAATGAATTTTTACCATAATTTTTCAGCTTCACAAAATTGAACATCATCGTGGACCAGTGACTTCAGTTAAAGTTAGCATAGCTAGTGATGTTTTAGTGTCATCTAGCCATGATAGAACAATTTGCCTTTGGTCATTAGAAAACTTCAGCCTTTTGAATTGTATACAAATGCACAGTCCCGTGAGACGAATTGAAATATCCTGTGATTCAGTAAGTATTTTGTTTAATTATTTAAAAAATTGATAATAATAATAATAAATAAAATTTTTAATAAAATGCGAAGTGTGCATCCAGAGATTCAGTCATTTTTCTACAGCCTTTATAATATCCCGTTAAATTCAGTAATCATAAGCTCCTTACATGAATATCCTGGATGTCAGGCTTCTTTTATATACATACACATATATAGTATATTATAAATCTAAAATACCAGGGAGTAGGCTTCCTTCGATGAATTCCACAGAAATTCAGTGAATCTCAAAGTCGTGCACAATTACAGCAAGGTTGATCATTAACAATCGTGTTGTCCACATTTACTTTTAATGGAGTCTCTTTTGAGCACTTTTAATACAAATTATTTTTCTTACTCTAGAGTACTTTTTCATTTGGAGCCTCTTTCAGTCTCTCCACATTCGATTCTTATAAAAGGTCAACTCCAATATATATGACTCTAATGCGAGCGAAACTTTCGTAGCCATATCATCCAGCTTTTAAAATGGTGCAAGACATAATAGGACGTAAATGTTATGACAACCGACGGCAAAATTAAGTCACATAAATGTGACTTCGGTCAACAACACTGCCAGCAAATTGAAGTCACCAAAATGTGACTTCGGCCAACAATCGCCAGAAAAATTAAGTCAAATAAATGTGACTCCGGCCGACGATAGCCAGCAAATTGAAGTCACATAAATGTGACTCTATCCGTCAAAGTGTTCAGTTGTTAATTCCACTTGATTTATGAGAATCAGTTCTGTTAAAGTTATAAACTTCCAACAGTTGCTCACCTTCGCAGATGACGATCATGTGACCAAACTGGTTAATTCCCATAAATTAAAGTAACCCCCACAAACCCTATTTAAAGTAAGTAAGTAACCCAGTTGTATGCTAAGTAAGGAAAATTAATATGGGTTTATAGTGAGCCATTACCCTGTAAAAAGGCCACAGACGTGGTTTTTCTAAAATAATTTTGGTTGATTTTCTTTAGTCTGTTACATGAATGCTACCTCTATCACTCTCTAACAAATATTATTTCTCTTTTGGTCTTCTAAGAGGGCTTTGTACTGTTAAAATAGGAAAAATGAAAAAAAAAGTTATTTTAACGGATCGATGGAAAAACTTGTAAATTCTATACATCAGAATAGTGAGACTCAATTGCACTTCTTGCCAATTAAATTTCCATTTCTCTCCTTGAACAAAACTTCAAAATCCTATTCCATTTATTCAAATTCAAATGCTTTCAACAGTTCAAACCATTAAACCACTTCTCTTCTAATTGAACCCGTGCATTAACCTCTGATTTCCAGTAGCTTGAATTTAGATCTGTAGACCAAGTCAATGACCTATCAAAATATGGAATCCATCCATGTGAATGACTGCCCATCCAGCAGAAATCTAAAGGTTTATTTTGCATTCAGTAATGGGTTTCATTGGCTGTTATGGGCTTTATATAAACCATACTTCATATTATACACGTAAATTTCTCTCAGGCGGTTATATAACTGCATAATTAATACGGGACTGATAATTATTCCAGGAATATGAATTGTGATGCTTTAATTTAGTTTGAGGTATATTATAATTAATGGAGAAATTACATAATATCTATGAGAATCAAATCAGATGTGGTTGAGAACGAATTTTGTCATTGCAAGTTAATATCATTAGTAAAAATAGATATAGACAATGACTTTAAAAGATACTTAAATGTAAGGAACTGTGCTGATAAATATTTGTTACATAAAAGTGTATTTCTTGTGCATGACTTTAAGAAGGTAATTGGCCTAATTTCTAAAGGATTAGTTGTGTTATATTTAAGAGATCCTCTCATGACTATCCTTTAGACAATACATTGCAAAAAACTTCAACGCTACTGACATTCTATATTTTCTAGGTTAACAATTTCATTGGAGTAATCATTGAAAAGAAGCTCAAGTGGTTTCAGCTTTGCCCTTCGACTGGTATCAAACTACCTGTTATTGCATTCTATTGGTTGTAGACGCAATATATCTGGATTTAAACGATGATGTGGATGCATAGCATAATAAAACATCTTATGACTAATCTTATAACAATCGAAAGAGCATTCGACATAATGAAAACAAATCGTGGATCATTATGGGAGACACTACCAATAGAACAGAATATACTTGATCAAAGTGATCAGCAATAATACTGAAACATCAATACCTCACAATGGGAACAAGGGGAGTGATTCTGATCTTTTATCTCAGCGTATTGGGCGTATATTTTTGTCACATATTTTTACATTTCATCACAAATTTGTCGTACTTTTACATTCACCATATTCATTTTGATTTATCCCTTTCATCAACCACAAAATAAACTAAAATGAATTTGCAATGAAAAAACGTCAGAATATACGCCTAAAAGTAAGACAAATTAGTCAACTGCTTCCGAGGTTATCAGAAAAATTATAAACTATGGTAAATGGATATTCTACACCTAATTCGAAGAATACAAGTTCTTAAATTCGAAATTATGTAATAATAATATAATAATAATAATAATTTGAATTTGTAATGTGAAGTGTCATTTTTAGTTCATTCCACGTCATGCAAGGCTTGCTGAGATAAATAATAACACACAAAAAAGCTGTGGAAAAATCATTTGATTTTATCATATATTCTGACATTATTCGACAAAATATCAGAATCACCTCCATGAACAACCCATTACCCCTGTTGTTCATCAATATACTATTATGCTTAGGGTAAATTTAGCCGGGTATTTGCTTCAGGGTAATTGAATTACCTAGTTATTTAGAGACCCCTGATACACATAAATCGGGGTAATTTGAATGCGCATGCTTGTATGGATGTATAATTACATTAATTCAAGCGAAACGTCAGCAGGCGATGCAGACAATAATTTTGGAATTGTAACTTTTCCTTTCCACTGGTTTTGACTTTGCACTGGCTATCGCTGAATATGTGCTTACACAAATTTTATATTTCTAGCGACTACTAGTTGGCGCTGTTATCAGGGTAATTGCAATTACCCAGCAATTTTTGAGGATATAGAATACCCCGAAATTACTCGCTTGCTTTTTGGGGTATTTGTCAAAATACTCGGGGTATTTGGTGATACATATGGAGTAAAAGTAGACTAATTTAATTAACCGGATAAATTTACCCCATGTGTATCATAAACATTAAATGATAGATGAAGTAATGATGAAAGCGAATTTAGTACCTGGAGGAATCATGTGGATACTAATAAGTCAATTGGAAGACCTAAAGTACGCAGAGAAGCTCCTCCTACTAGCTCTCTCTCATTCAGAAATATGCAGAGTAAGATCAACATACTAAATCCAGCCGCAAGAGAAGTTGGTGTAAGATTAAATACAAAAAAGAACAAGTTACGTGAAAATCAATACTACAAACATCATCCAGGTCGGCACCGTGTCGTAGGAACACTACAAACAGAAGATGAAAAGAAGGAATTAATCTTGCTATAAAGAAGCGAAAATGGCTTGTCAAGAAAACCAGAAGGAATAGAATCCAAGTGACCATAAAAAAATGCCTATGGACTGTATACTGGACATTCTAACCAAGACGCATCACAAACACAGAGCTATTGGTTAATTATGCACTGAAATCTAACAAGAATCCACATTAAGGGAAGCAAATGGAAATGGATAGGCTACGAACTTGTAAGCTGTTACTGCTCAATTTTCTACTTACCTCATCAGTTATTTAAATTCATGTTGGTTACGAGCCGACACTATTTATCGCTAGAGAGTTAACTTGGCGTTAGATTCCAGTCCCCTGCACCTCCACATACACACAACTACATCACGGGCGGTCTGCCAACCAGCAAGATACACATTGGGCCATCATACACTGCACAGATATCACACTAATACACCGCAGTTTCACAGTGTACGTACCAGTTCCAACATGTAAACATTCGTACTATTATACAGCAGAAGAGTATTCTTATATATAAAGGGTTTTCCAATAAGAGGAGTTATTTTAATTAGCCCGCTATTTCGGTAGATGTCACTTTTGGAGCTGTCATTTTTTGACATTTTGACAAGTAGAAACGCCATTAACGCCATTAATAAAAATGGAACGATACACGATTCAACAACCCATTGAAATTATTAAAATTCACTATAAAAATTGTGAAAATGTGGCACAGAGGGTTCGTAAAACTCGAACATTTTTGGGTCGTCGTGAAGCATCTTGTCGGACCGCAATACAGAAATTGGTAGAAGAATTCGAGCTGTCGGGACAAGTTAGTGATGTGAAGAATAAAAACCGTGCACGTCGCTCAAGTGTTGAAGAAAACCCAGGTTTGTCCATTCCTCATCGTTCTTTGGAATTAGGCATTCCACAAACGTCATTACACCGTATTTTGCATAAACATTTGGGTCTTAAGGCTTATAAAGTTCAGTTAACACAAGAACTCAAGCCGGCCGATCATCAACAACGTCGAGTCTTTGCTGATTGGGTCCTTGAAATGCATGAAAATGATCCGAAATTCCATCGAAAACTCATCTTGAGTGATGAGGCCCATTTCCACCTCGATGGCTTCGTCAACAAGCAAAATTGTCGCATCTGGGACTCGGAAAACCCAAGCGTTATTGTTGAAAAGCCTCTCTATCCTCAACGTGTGACTGTTTGATGCGGTTTATGGTCCCGCGGGGTCATTGGACCTTACTTTTTCGAAAATGAGGCTGGAGCAACAGTTACGGTGAATGGATTGCGCTATCGACAGATGATTAATGATTTTTTATGGCCGGAATTGGATGGCATTGATCTGGACAACGTTTACTTTCAACAAGACGGCGTTACGTGCCATACAAGCAACGAAACCATTGATCTTTTACGGGAAAAGTTTCCGGACCGTGTTATCTCTCGAAGAGGTGATCACAATTTGCCACCGAGATCTTGTGACTTAACACCTTGCGAATTCTTTCCTTGGGGCCACGTGAAAGAGTAGGTCTACGCCAACAGCCCAGCGTCGATTCAAGACCTCAGAGATGGAATTCGTGAGGCTATCGAGGACATAGGGCAGCCACTTTGCGATTTGGTTATGGAAAATTTCATGAAAAGGCGTGGTCGTGGTAGTCATTTGGCTGATGTTATTTTCCATTATTAATGGCATACCTTCCTCTTTATAATGAAATAAAGATCCGATCATTTATCTGAAAAAATGGCATTTTTCTTTGAATATCAAAATAACACCTCTTATTGGAAAACCCTTTATATACATTTTTTTTTTTTTGATATTTGCAAAGCTCAGCGGATATCCTATGATGCCGTAGCACAGCCTTGGCAAAAAAGGAATAAGGGGTATGGAATTGAGGACTATTGAATTGAGACGAGTTGGAGATAATGGTTGTGGCTCATAGCTGGCGGAGAAAACAGAGGATGGCAAACTGTTCCACATTCGTACTGTTCTGCTTATGAAAGATTCACGGAATTTGACAGTACGGTAGAATTTGACTTTAACCCAGAAAGCCCCTGCCCAAATATGGGAGTTTATTCTAATCTAGGGCTAATATGAGACTTGTAGATTTGCGCCGAGTCTGATGGAGTAAAATTTTTCTTGAATTTTTGCAAGAAGTCCAGGCATTTTATCGCGTTTTTGACCAAAAATGTAATCAGACCAACGAAGATTGTTGGATATTTCAATACCTAAGATGTTAAGAGATGGTGAGTTCGAAATATCTTCTTCATCGATGGAAATGGGTTGAGTGGAAGTTTGAGTACGCTTGAGTGATTACAGACAACTTTGCGTTTTGGAAGCATTAAACAAGACCCGATTCTCTCTTCCCCAAGCGAGAATTGTTGTGAGGTCATAGTTAAGTGAACTGAACATGTGGCTTTGTTTGTCAGCTATAATATTCCCGCGGGAATCAGCTATAGAGTCGAACGAGTACAAGAAATAAAGGGTGCTGTCGTCTACAAAACTATGAATAGAATTGAAAGTGAAATAAAAAAATAAAAGTGAGGAAGAGAGTACAGAACCTTGCGGTACACCGACATGAATTATAAAATGGTCAGAAGTAGCTCCGTCCAATATAACTTGTACTAAACGGCGGGAGAGAAAATTTTCAATCCATTTTAAGAAAGGAGGGTCTAGACCTAATGCCTGAAGTTTAGCTGACAGCGCAGGATGCCAGACTCTATCGAAGACCTTCCAAATATCAAATGCGATGACAGATTCACCAAAATTATATAGACATTGATTCCAATGCTCGTTAAAGAATGTTAGTAAATCTCCAGTAGACCGGCCAGCATGAAAGTCTTATTGGCGATCATTAATAAGGTGATTAGTTTCTAGATATTTCATCAATTGGGTGTTGATGACTGTTTCGAAAATCTTCGAAAGAATCAAAGTATTGTAGTATTGGCTGAATATGTGCAAGTTTCCATGCCGAACGAAAGACTCCTGTCGAATGTGACAGTTGAAATAGTTTGCGGAAAGGTTTAGCTAAAGAAAAGCCGCAGCACTTGAGTACTAGGGGCAAAGTACCATCAGGCCCAGCAGCCTTAGACACATTGAGACCTGTGAGCACTTTAAATACCTCCTTTGTGCGGAATTGTACCGATCTTTGCCTGTAATTGCAGGTTGATGGGAAGGAGGACCTTGAGTAGAATGTGGCAAGAAAGAATTCGCAGCGAAGTTAGCTGCAAACAAATTAGCTTTGTCCAATAATTCCGTGTACACATCCCCGTTGTGAATTAGGGGCGATACCGAAGAATTAGTGAAGTTGTTCTTGACTGTTTTAACAAGAGACCAGAAAATCTTACTGCCCTTTCGACTATTAGAGATTTTTTGTCTAATGTTTTGGTCGAATTGCAACTTAGCTCGGTGAATAATGGATTTGCTGGTATTACGTGCTTCTCTATAAATCTGTCTCAATTCCGCTGAAAGGCACAGTTTATATTGCCTGAAATGCAGCTTTCTTGTTTTTAATGGGTGTATAACAATCATTGATAAACCAAGATGTATTATTAAGTTTAATATTCTTGTATCTGTGCGGAATAAAGTTGCACATCCCAGACCATAAGATGTTGGTAATGGATTCAGAGCAGTACTTAACATTTCTCGAGGAAAAACACTCAGACTAGTCTAACTCTCTAACGAATTTGTTGAGTGAAGCCCAATCAACTTAATCATAATGCCACACCAATCGCTTTTTACAGGCTGGATTGATTTATTGTCAATGTACATAGTTAAAATCTTAGTTAAGACAATTTTTGCACACATATTATTATCATCAAGTAATACTTACCCAGCAAACATTGTGGCAATAAATTGCTGTGGCGATAAAAACGAAAATAAATATTGTACTGCCTTTTTATTGACATGGTGATGTTTTGGCGAAAACTAGAGCATTAAATTCAATTAGATTCCGATAGAAATTGCGATTGGCCTACGAATTGTTTTCTTATTGCAACATTATTGCATTTTTATTACCTAAATTTCTGCTACCAGATGTGATGAGAGCGAAGTGCATATAAACTATTTTTAAAGAAATTGTTCCGTTGTTGACAATATTTCAGTACTATGCCTTTGAAAATTGCCTCATTTGAAATTGTTATTTCTTAAGTGTAGTAGAGTAAAAATAGTAGATTCGAAAAGTAGTAGTAATACTATTTATCTTAACAAATTCTAAAATCCCATTTAAGGACAACGTTTATTGCAAACGATTGACTGGCAAATTGCAATATATAAGAATATTTATCGCCATTATGATTACCTCCGTTAAACTAAGCGAAAGCGATAGATATGCATATAATTCCACAAACAAAAACTAACTTTTATGTGATAAAACGACGATTCGTCTGCGAAAAGGCGAAAACCAAAAGGCAAATGGCAAACAACAAAATGAAAAAGGGAATACGCAGATTAGTCTGCTGTCGTGTCCCTATGGAATCAAACAACGAAAACCAAATAATTGATCACGATAAAACTTTCTTCGAAATAAAAGAACACTTGAATTTCTTTAACATGGAATAATTCTTTATTTATCGCGAACTGACCTTTCTTAATACTTCTAAACGTACTCCGAACCGAAACATGATACTCTAAATCAAAGTCGCGACTGAACACTTAACGGCACTCGCCAGACCAGTCATTGGTCTTTTATGTCCGATACTCGGAAGTAAACGTTCTTTGCTCACAACGCGGATGTAAACAAACGACACAACCTTGCCGTTTGTTCTACCGGGTTGCAGCACCTGAGTCGCTTAGTAGTAAACAATCGCTTTACATAATAATTACCATGCGAGGTTAATTATTATCGTAATCGTCGATTGCTCCACTAAGCGCTCATCGCAGCCAGCTGTTGGGCTAATCAGCAAAATAACCGACAGTTGCAGAACAATACCATACGAGGTTATTGTTTAGCAATTGCTGATTATTTCGCTAGAATGCGCCCTTGGCTGCTGGAAGAAGAATCTTCCTTATATTGGGCCATAACACTGCGATTGAAAAGCAAACGCAAAAGGATAAGAATATTTATCGCCATGGCGATCATCAACTGACTAGCTTACACTATTCTTATGCGATGCACCATTCCTCGTCAAGAGAAATAGTCCAGTCAGTAGGGGTTTTTGTCCTACAATAGGTGGGGTAGTAGTGATTTTTATACCCTAGATGAAATCATAGGGGTATACTAAGTTTGTCATTCCGTTTGTAACATCTCGAAATAATGATGGTAGAGCAAAATGGATTGGACACCTATTCATAATATTAAAAGTTATTTTGATTTTTACATGTCCGTCAGTCCATCCGTCCGTCTGTGCGCACGATAACTCGAGAACGCGTATACTTAGAGAGCTGAAATTTTGTACACGGACTTTAAAAAACAAAGTAAAATTAAGTTCGAAAATGAGACAAATCGGGCAACTCCTTCGTGAGGTTGCCATATAAAAATTTCATTTTCCGCTATATATTTGGACACTGCCTGACAACTACATTAGCAAATAAAATGTCAAAAATAGACTAGATCGGGCAACTCCTTCTTGGTGTTGCCATCTAAAAATTTCGGTTTTTTTCGTATACTTTGAAAACAATCAGTCCAAGACATTTTCATTGTACTAAATACTTCTGCAGAATACGAAACCCTATAAAATTGGTTATAATCATTTTTTCTGTGCGACAAACCGTTCTAGAAATATATGCGAAAAACGACTTCAAAATCAAACTTGAATAGATCGGTGACCATACGAAATTTAATACGGGCATTCATCTAGGGTATCATAAGAATTGGTCTTAGACCAATTCTAGCTTTTTTACTTGTTATATATGTTATTTAGTTCCGAGTCCCGATAAAAAATCCAAGTTCTGTCCCTTGACGGGTCCGCGCGGTCCGCCATTTTGGGATCAAAGGTACCAAAAATGTTTTTCTTCAAAATAATTCCTCAACGGTTGATCCTACGAGAAAAATACAAATTTGAAGAAGATTAACTTCCCTAAATTTTTTTTATAAACATTTTTTTTTTGTAACTCTAATGTGTAGCCAGTTACAGCGGCGGAAAGTGAGCATTCTTCCAAAATAATGTATACATATATGTAGTAGAATTTGTACAGGGTGTTTCGTCCATGGTGGTCCATAGGACAGGAGGTGATAGTAGTCATCTAGTCAAGCAAAAAATTCTATGGCAAGGGGACGGCGGGCTCTTAACCGTTTCGGAGATTCAGGGTGATTAAGAAAGCTTGGAGGTCAATCACAAAATACCCTGTATTTTAAAAATTACAGAGTATACATATATATATATATATATGTGCAACAATGTTATACGAATATTTGAGAACAGTTTATAGTCAATTAAATGCTACAAATTACGGCGCTTGCCGTGAACTTCAATTGCTTGAAAGTGACAATCATTAGGATACAACACTTGCCGATACAGCACTTAGTTCTTCTTCACATCAAATTCGTCAATTATTAGCCATATTGTTGACAACATTTTCTCCAACAAGGTCAAATGACTTATGGGTAAAATATAAAGATTCAATGAGTGAAGATTTACTGCACAGAATTCGAACAACATCTCAAGACGCAACTCTTCAATTAACACCAGAAATGTATAACGAAGCATTGACAAAGATCAAAGACATGTGCATACTCGAATGAACCACTCATAAATTTGGAAATGCCGTCACCTAATCAATCAGCACACGACTTAGGTAATAAGGACATGCAACATTTGTTATGAAAAATGAACAATTGTCGTTAAAATGATAGAATTATTGTTGAGATTGCAGCAAAAGAAGGAGGAACTGATAAAACATTTTTAATGTCGCTCTTCCTTGCCAAAGTTAGATCTCAATGTAAAAGATTTAAATGGTGATATCGGACAAACTTTACCGGTTATTCCACGTTCAACGTATGCACATAAGATCAACCCATTTTTAAAACCATCTATTTTCGGGCGAAATGTCGATAAATTGCAACACACAATAAACATGCGTGTTACACTACAAAACGATTTATCCGATGAAGTATTTTCCAAACAATTGCTAAATATTTGTAATGGAAAAATCGGTTTTTTGAAAATATTCAATTAATTAATTGCCTGAAAATGTCTGCAACATTACTGATTCAAAAAATTCATTAATGGAATATGTATGTACCCGACAATTCTTGAATTCACTCGATTTTCCAGGACTTCTGACACATAACTTACGCTGAAAATTGGTTCACAAATAATTCTGCTTCGAAGCTTAACTAAGATCTTGCAATGTAGACTAGTGCCAATAGCTTTTTGAACCAACAAAATTATAAAGAGGACAGGACCAGCCGGAAAATTTACTAAAGATTATAATTAAGAGAAAAAACAAAAATTAAATACGAGATAAAGTGAAATTGTGAAATGGGGGAAGTGTTTAGGGGTGGAAAGTGGTTTTTCGAAATTTACGGCGAAAGGTGACCTCCTAGCGGAAAATATCCTTCTCAAAATTTGTAGAAAATAAAAAATTCTAAGGCATTTTTCAACAAACCCAAAACTTTTTCGAGAAATGGCGGAAAACCGATTTTTCGGTTTTTTTATTTTTTTCTCTTGTAAAAACAATTCAATTTACATGAAAATTTGTAAAACTATACCCTTTTTTATATTGAATAAGCATGATTTTTTTAAATCTAGAAAATAAGTAGCTTCCGATATATTTAAATTTTTTTTTTTTTAGGAAAAAACCAAAATTTTCCACGGAACACTTTATTGGGGTTTAATTTGATTTAACTATTCTATCCAGGGTCATTTTAACCGCAGAAATGTCTACTTTACAATGGTCTAAATGCTTATGGTATATTTTTGCTTAGAATTGAGAATACTGAAAAACATGACTTTTCGAATCGCTAATTTTTCAATATTTTTTATGATTTTAAATTTTTTATTAATTCTGTTAATAATGCTTTAAATTTCAATGACAAAATTGACTTTAATGTAATATTACTAAAGTTGCGTGAATTTAATTAATGAAAGTGGTGGAAACCATCCTGAAATTATATAAGTAATAAATTAAATTCATAAATCGGAAAATTTGAGTTTATGTTGAAAAATGCCTTATTTAAAAGTTTTAGATTTTTTTATTATCTACTACTTTTGTGAAGGATATTTTCTGCTAGGAGGTCACGTTTCGCCGAAAGTCCTAAAAAACCGTTTCCACTTTTAACCCCGCCCCCCTTCCACAACCTCTTCGCAATTTCACTTTATCTCGTGTTCAGTTTTTGTTTTTACCCTTAATTATACCTTCACTAAATATTCCGATTAGTCCATGCCTGTGTATAATTTTCTTTCTTTTAGCCTTCACTATCCGCTTTGGAGCTAGTCTAATGGAAAGAGATTAGTTATTAAAAAAATTATGGGAAATGTCATTGAAGCAACCATATTTAACGGAAAATTCAGAGGGGACAATTTTTACTGAATCGTATTCCGATACATCAATTCAACTCATACTTTACGTCAAATATTTTCCAAATAGAATTTCGACATTGCCGCAACACTACAAAGAAAGAGCAATACAATTTAAGCAAAATTAGCAAAACGCATTTTAGTCGCATGAATGAGTTCAGCGAGAATGTAACTTATTCAGCTCAATGTGTCACAACACAGTCAAAAGTTTGCGCCTTTGGGGTATAAAGTCTACCACCCAAATCAGACATGTCATCACGTCGACTCTCGGCCCACATAATACTAGATTTAAATTCTGTATTAAAATATTTAAATATCTTTTAATTTAAGAGCAGTACGCCTTAGACAAGACTATACAAAATGGTAATATTAAAAATTGTTTCAAATATAACTTTTTGAAAGATTTTTGTTATAAAAAAGTAAAAGGTACTAAATTGTCTCTAGTTTCAATCTTGCCGCTCTTTCTCATTAATTTCGCGATAAACCTAGTGTACGAGAATTTATCATGACGTACGAGATTTTTGTAAAGTTGGTATGAGAATATACAGCGAGAAACGCAGTGCTTTTTCAACCTCGACCTCAGTATAACTTTAAGAGCCTCAACCTGATGAGACTTGCAAACTTCTGCACCTCACAATACAAACTTTGACAACTTCTGTATTATAGCAATTAATTGGCTTGAAATTGAAATTATTTTGTAATAATTTACTACAGCAGGAATAACTTTTCACGTTAAATGTGTTTCCTAAACTTTTTTTAACAAATTTCCCGTACACTTTTTCCCGTAAACAATGCTAATATTAAATGATTACAAAAATTAGCTGCCAAAGATGATGAATTTCCAGCAGAGTAGAAAGTAGACCTACTCGAATTCAATCTCAACCTGGCCGGCCTCACCAACTTTCCCATTGGGAACTTGATAATCTGATCTCATATATTTTACAGAACTGTCAAAGCTGGTGAGGTCGACCAGGTTGGAAAAGCCAGCGCTGTGTTTTACGTTTAATTGTTGCAGTCTAGCAACTCAGCCTGACCGTACTAGAAGTCCAATGCCAGAAGTTTCACTGCCGCAGTCGAAGTGGTGCACAAAGATCCCGTTGTGCCTATCCGAGGTGTGCCCTCTAGATTTCTTGACAGCGTGTTTAAATTGCTTTCCTTTTTCAAACTAGAGAGCCATAATAGAAAGAAATTTCCCACCTATAGCAGTGTACATCCCATACAAATGACAAAATATCGCATACCGAGACATATAAACTGTCGAGATATTCTTGCATTTTGAATAAATCGGCGCTTCTAATCAGGATAAAAATTATTTATCCCATCCTGACATAGATAAGACTCTTAAAAATACATTTAACAATTTTGTATTACCACCTGAAACTCCCCGTTAATAAGACAAAATGCAACGAGCTCCTTTTCATACAGTTTTATTTAACCACCCGTAAAATCCTTGCTCGAAATTTTCAGGTATACACAAGAAGTTGCATAAAAAAAAGAGCACCTGTACCTTGTTCCAAAGGCGTCTTATTCCCCTAACCCCATCCCACCCTCTATTGCTCTATCGTCAAAGTTAAATGGAAGAGTACACTGTTGACCCATTTACTTAGGACGACGTGAAACCATCCTTCAAAAAGACGATCTAGGCATTCGGCAGGCATCTTCTCCTTCAGGGCACTCAGACTTTGAAAGCGTGTTAGTAGAACTATCAACATCTGAAAGCGCTTAACGTTTTACTTTAGATTCATTTAAAAAGGGGATCCAACCGTACAAATGTGGGAAAAGAGCTCTCAAGTCAACAGTAGAGCAAAAACCACATACTCTGTGGGTGCTTGAAATCCGATAGGACCCTTTTGCAGTACGACGGACAGAAAGTTGCGCTTGTAAAGCAAGCTGAAAACGGAGCATTTACTAAAATTTACACTTAAAATCTCGTTCCGACCACTTAAGGTGGCATTCCCTTCAACAGAATTGTTACAAGTATGTAATGTAGGAATATGGCTTGTAAATCCTTCGTCAGCTGGGTAGAAAGGAGTTCACCCTCAAAAGGCCATCATCGCATCTCTCCCAACCCATTTTAACCCATTCAGTTCACCGCAATTTCTGCTTTTCCAAACGATTCTGTGTTGAACATTGTTGTTATATTATGTAATTTCGTGTTTTCTATTGACTGTGGATGTGATGATATGAACTTTAACAGGTGTTTCTACTAGCCCACTGCGAAGATAATGGATTATATTTGCGAACTCTGGCGACAGGCACTGAACTTCATTCCCTCAAGGGGCATAAGTCACGGGTAAGTTCTGACATTTACATGATATGGCAAAAATGCATACAGAAAATCTGCAAATGATCTGAATTGTCTCATCCTTTAGGTACGTACGATGTCGATTGCTATGGATAGCCAGCGTGCAATTGTTGGCTGTGATGACACAAAAGCTTTAATTTTTGACATGCATTCAGGAAGACTAGTGAGATCTTTGCCACCGAATCCGGGACCCGTAACCGCTTTATACGTGATGGATAATGATGATTTCCTTATAACCATCGGCGGTAATAAAATAACTTTTTACTCATTCCGAAACGAGGAAGGCTATGTAAATCCATATTCACATCATAAAAGAAAACGAACTCCAAAACATTTGCCAGCACTACGTTTCAATGCTACCAATATGCCACCAGTTACCTGTTTTGATGTATCCCGAGATTCTCAACTAACTGCAATAGCCTCCGGGAAGAGTGTCCATATTATTCAAATAAGTGGACCAGAATATCAGACTTCACTTGATGGACATACCGGAGCTGTGACTTGTGTTAGTTTTTCTCCGAACAGTGAATTTGTAGCCTCTGGATCAGAAGATAAAATGGTCAATATTTGGGGACTCACTTTAGGACTAATCGCTACCACATTTAAGGTAAAAGGGATTTGTTTTTTTTTTTTTTTTTTTTTTTTTTTTAATATAAATTTTTATACACTTAAATTCTAATTCATGTCAATACAGGGACATAATGCGACAATCAATTGTGTAGTTGTACTTATGGACTCAAGACGTGTTATATCAGCAGACAGAGATGGATTATTATATGTCTGGTTAGCTGACTCAGCTACACTTCTACAAACTATTCAAGGACCCTACAAATCCTTGGCAGCAACTAACAATATGAAGTTTGCGGTAAGTACATAAATGTCCTTGACATTTTCGCAATTTATTTTTACCTCAATTTTGAGGAATTGAATTTTGTTTTCTGTTTGGGAATGCTCGTAAGTATGTAAGAGTTATTATCCTCAGATAATCAATATCTGTGCAATCTTGTGGTAAGACTAGCAGGAAATTTAATCATTTCATCCGATACTTAAACACACTTTAATAACCTAGAGTAGTGCCCCTTAGACAGATTCCTAACAAATGCTTCAGTTATGTGCATGAGGAAAATTTTCAAATGTTATTCAACAATTCCAAAACAGTAATACGCTATCCTGGTTTCTTTGAATTTATTGCTTGCGCAACGAACCTTAAAAACAACAAAACTTTTGGAACCGACATATTATCAGTAGGTATTCCTTCTGAACAATAGAAATAAAAAAAGAGAAACCAGTCATGTGGAATGCTATTCACGAACTGATACTAAGTACTGTTGAGATAAGGATCTCATCACTGCTATATAGGTGGACAGAATTCGGTCGAAGTCTTTGTTGTTGAAATGTATGCAGCTTTTATTAATCGTTCTACATTTCTGGACTGGATAAAATTCAATTGGCTTGGTCGAGATACGTTTGATATGCTACGTTTCTCCCAGGTCTTATCTTTGTAATAAATACCTCATAAATGGACAACTCAGTCAATTAAATATTTCCAGCCTATACTGATACATTTTAAAAAAGATGTCATCTTCATGATATATGTACATAATCCATCAGGTAAGGTACAGGATGGGCCAACTTGGACTGACTGATGTAAAACTATATAGGTATATGCAAATCATAGGGTCATTCCGTTTGTAACATATAGTAATAATGATGGTAGAGCAAAATAGACATCCACGCATAATATTAAAAGTCTTTTAAAAATCATATACTTAAGTTCGAAAGTGGGATAAATCGGGTAACTCTTTCGAGGGGTTGCCATATAAAAATTTCGCTTTTCAATATATATTTAGACACTGCCTGAAAACGCTTCAACGTAGAGAACTGAAATTTTGTCGGCGTTGCCATTGAAATAGTAAATATAATTTCAAAATTAGGCTCAATCTGGCAACCCCTTCTTGGTGTTCTCATATAAAAATTTAGGTTTTTCATGTATACTTCGAAAATGGTCAGCTCTAGACTTTTTATTATACTTAAAAGTTCTTCAGAATACAAAATCCTATAAAATTGGTTATAATCATGTTCGATGAACCGTTCCAGAAATATATGCGAAAAACCACTTCAACAATCACAGCTTGCACAGAGAGGTGACCATGCGAAATTATATATGGGCATTCATCTAGGGTATTATAATAATTGGTCTTTGACCAATTCCTACCTCAGAAAAAGTGCGATGCTTTTGCATCATACTTCCAGAATACCTTTAATGGCAACTCAGACCTTAGCAGCCCTACCTATTTGGCAAAGGACAGCAATTTACCCCGAACAACAAGGCATCTTTATCAACCCTCTTGAACTCTTTGTCTTAACAAAAACAGTAAACGGAAAGATATCTAGTGATCCAGACAAAATTTCTAATGCAGCTATATAAAAAACTACCCCCCATAGCTCTGGATTTCCTATCAATGGTCTTCAATAACTACTACTTCCTAGAGAAGTGAAAAATTTCACGGGTCTTTCCCATTCCGAAGAAAACTTTGTCTAAGGACATTAACGAATTCAGACCCATCTCACTGATCTCAAGCTTGGGCAAACTCTTTGAAAAGGTCATCAAACAACAAGTTCTTCAAACTTGTGAAGAAAAAAACATCCGCCAGTATTTTCATTTTGGCTTCAAGCCAAAACAATCCACACTTCACCCGTTACTCAAATTCCATACAGATGCCACCAATACTCTGAACAAAAATGAATGCATTGTAGTCTGCCTGCTTCCTTGATGTCGCAAGGGCATTCGACTCAGTATGGGTAGCAAGGCTTACCTACAAATTAATCAATTCAGTTTTCCCCCTCACCAAACCAGATTGATCCACAGTTTTCTTGGTTCTAAAAAATTTTATGTAGAGCTGGAAAATTACAAATCACAACTCAAAGCTGTCGAAGATGACGTCCCCAGGGCTCCATACTAGGCCCACTACTCTTCAATCTGTACACTTCGAACCAACTCCGAAATGAAAATGGAACATCACTTCTTTATGCAGATGACTCTCTCACCTACGCTCAGTCTCGCTGCCCGATTCTGGCTATGAATAAAGTCAACCAAGCTCGATTCTACCACAAAAAATGAGGGATCAAAATAAACATTCAAAAATTTGAACTAATCTGCATTCGGAAACCCTACACGGGCCGAAACTTGCAACCAAAAAATCTAAGCTAATAGAGGCCACCAATAATGGGGGAGTAATCAAACCCACAGATAAAGCCAAATATTTGGGTATTAATTTCAACACACTACTGCTTTTCAACCGCCATGCCAAAGCAGTCATTAGAAAATCTAACTGCGCCTTCAGCCTACTCAGCCCTATAATTCATGTCAGGGACGGCTTCTCCACAAAAACAAAACTGTTGCTCTGTAAGCAACTAATTAGGCCAGTAGTTACCTATTGTTTCCTAATATAGCACACCATCTCATGGGAAACCTGAGCATATTTGAAAGGAAAATCCTAAGGACATGCACAGGGCTCCATCTACATGATGGTAAAATAAGTTTCTACGACCACAAAGGTGATTACTACTGCGGGTAGTCACTTTCTAGCCACGTTTACTGAGATAGTGTCTCTGAAGTACACCAATTCTTTAGAAACCATCGATTCCTAGTCTCTCTCAACAATCCACATCCTATCCTTCCTTTTCTCCTTCTCCCGCCCTCCAACTAACAACTAACTCCAAAGAGAGAATTACATACAGTACGCCTGATTTAGCGCATCAGCCGTAAAGGAAAAGGACGATATCGAAACGGAAAGTTTCAAAGAAACCAAGGACAACTGTCAACAAGAGAACAAGAGATGCCATGAAACCAAAAATAAGGAAAACATCGAGGGAAAAGACGACAACTAAAAGAAGAAAATGGCGCAAAACACACTTAACACACTTGACTTGGACGAATTCTAGCTATTTTACTGCAATTGCAGGTACGTGAGTGCATTCGGGGCGACTTTAATAAGAAAAGCATTTGAGATAGGGCAGCCTTGACGATATTCCGATGTTAGAGGCCAGAGTCATCAGCATTCAATAAATTTGTGGATAGCTCATTAGTCAACATTACGCAGTTCTGCAATAAGCAATAAAGTCGAAACCCTACGCCGACGAGTATTTACGAAATTAGACCTGATTCCTTTTCTAATTTCAGTTTAGTCGAATATTTAAATTATTGTGAAAATATGTAAGTACATGATATCCCGTACCGTAGGTCCAGCCTGGCCCTATTTAGTTACGCCAATATGTAATTGACGTGGGCGCAATGCTCTCGGATTTTCCGTACCCCAAATTTGGCAGTTCTCTTTATTTTCATACCTATAATTCTAAGCGATTCGAACGAAGACTCTTCACCAGTAGTAAAAAAGAAACCGGGGGGACGTGGGCGGGCAAAGGCAAAGGATGTTAATTCTGGCGCAAGTAAGGCTGCAAAGAGACCTAGAAACAAAAGGGACTTTGGACGATTGTGCCACCCAAAGTCGATGGGAGGATGGGGCTTGGCAGGAAGGCATGCCATCTGCGCCTTCAATGGAACATAGGTAAGTGACGTAAGGGTCCCTTCAGGACCGAGTGTGTGCTGGCTCGTTTATGTAGGCATGAAGAATTTTTTTTTTTATTATGGGTGGTGACAGCGGCAGGCATTTTCGGGAACCTCCCCACACTCTCCGCCACCCTTAACCGAGGTGCTAGCATGCCGCCCTGTGCTATCGCTGTCATCGAGTGATCTGTCAGCTCATGCTGACAGTTTAGACTTCACGTCCTAACCATTCACTCTCAACATACTTCCATAACAAAAATGTGTTTCATCGCTCATATTTAGATCGTTTGAAAAGTAGAGTTGGCATTATCGGTAGCAGGCTATACGAATCTATTGGCATATCGTAGAGAGGTGTAGATGTTGCTCTGAATCCTGTGGTAATAATTCTTGGGCATTGAATCTTGTATGGGAACATCTTCAAATCAACTTTCAGAATTCGTCTTAACAATGCTCTGGAGATTTCCAAGTGAGTAGCATGCCGACTGCAAGATGGATCATTGTTGACACTCTGCCGTACTGCCTCCAAAGCTTCTTCATTTCGAGCAGGTCGATGAAAGTTTGGTTGTGGCTGATCAAATACTACACCCCGCTTCTTAAAACGGGTGATTAAGTTTCTAATCCTGTTTGCACTGGAAACTATTGCAGCATTAAAATACTCACGCCCACAGTATCATCGGGAAACATAATAAATTTAAAAAAATTGACCCGTCCTTGGCTCGGGTATGTTTCGATTATAAAATTTCATAAAATTCTTATGATCTGCAAGCAAAAACGAAATAAAGACCACGAATCGGCGAATTATTTTAATAGAATAACGAATACTTTGATCTATCTAGAAGAAATGTTGAATTAAATTTAAAATTTGTTGATCGATTTAGGTCAGTTGTTGATTTTTTGTTGAATATTGTTGAAGAATATGTGAAATCTGTTGAAAAGAAATGAAATTATTTGAGTGAAATATAAAAAAGGTATAATGATGTTTCTGATTTTATGTATAAAATGCCTCCAAATGATATTGATAAAATTGCTCATGTATATTCTGGAGATGCGGATGAATTTAACCGTCACGGTTCTAACAGCAATCAACTTAAGACTACGACAGAAGCTACATTCGCTGTTGATTAAGAATCCAGTATCGATAACAGTGATAATGATATTGATGATGACAATATAGCATAGGCAGAAGTGCTTGAAATACTATGTCGGAGATGTGAGTAATCTGGTATATTGCTCTTGTCTTGGGAAAAAGTATTATTGCCAGTAACTCCGTTGCTTGCAAAATCAGATTTCTTGGATTCTTTTAATCACTCTCTACGTAAAAAATTAACTTATATCTGATTTGGTCAGAAATAGGGGATAATTCCATATCAAATAGGCAACATGAGTGACATGACCATCACCATTTTTTTTTTATGCTTGAATATCCTGGAAGACGTACTTTTAATTTTATTTATTTATTTTTTGATAGAGTTCAAGGCGTGTTTTGTTTTTCGTGCTATCCCAAAAAGGCCTAGTATACGGCCACTTTTTTGGGGGCCCCCAAAAAAACTTGTCAGAGTGAGCATTTATCATATATACTTAAATATACTGCCAGAGCTGGGCAAATACCAAGAAAAAGTACTTAAGTACAAGTACAAATACCGAAGACCTGAGTACATCAGCATAAGTACAAGTACCGCATGTATCAAAAGTACTTGTAACTAAGTACTAAGTCTATGAAAAGTACTGAATACTTTTTGAAGTACTTTTTAAAGTACTTTTTTAGAAACTTTGTACATTGGCAGTAATATAATGAAGTTTATCGAGTTCAGATAATAGGTATTAATAAATAAATACCTTTTGAAAACTATAATATGTATAGTAACCAGTGGCTACTATTTATGGAATTTTATAATTTTTGGCGCTGCACGTTGAGTAAAACTTTCACCTCTCATTGCTACACTCATAAGAAATATTAGAGGACCGCCCAAGCACCTATTATCGCCTTTAATGCCTTTAATACATAAAAATTCTAACGAAAAAATTTCCAATATGTTTCTAAGAAAAAATTAAAGCCTTCCCTACATCAGGTCGAGGCATCGTTGATTTTATATTGGAGCGAGCCATTGCTTGCTTACCCTGGGTTATGTCAACAAGTCGAGGCATCGTCGATTTTATATTCGAGCGAGACATTACTGGCTTTTTTCTACTTGCCCTGTCTTGTTTATATGTTATTAGTTTGTCTAAGATTTTGCCTTGACGTGTGAGTGCGGCACATGCGTTGACAGATCTTTGCGTGCTTTAAAACTCGACGAAAAAGGAGTTGCGCTAGATATTATAAATCAAGACGAGGCGGTTGTTTTTCCTTCTTGTATTTATTAATTTGATTTAGAATCGTTAAAAATAAAAGTTCTTAAAATTCTTCTTTATCCATCAATAAGTCTTAAATAACGAAAATGTACTTTAAGTAGTACTTAAGTCTTTTTTTACTTAAGTATTGCCCAGCTCTGTATACTGCAACATTATTTGTTCCAATGCCACTCGTCCGGAACGTCCCATACTATTCACCATTTTTTTTAGCGCCCGTCTTCTCGAAGAACTTTTACTATAAATACGGGGGGGATTCCTTTTTGTTGCCCCGCTACACTCGAGCATGCGCTGATCTTTTGTAGTTTGAGTGACCCGGCAGACGATAAAATATTTCTGACCATTTATTTAGTATTTACGTGAGTCAAATTGACTCTTCGCCAAATACTATTGCCATTACTTCGGTGTCTCCATATCGAAGTAGACACAACTTCTCAGTACCTTCATTAATCAGTCTGCTGCGACTGACTGTATATGGAATATTGAAGGTTTTAGTTGTTGGCAGAGCCGGACTGGCGGTACGGGTGATTGGGCGCTAGCCCGATGGGCCGGTGGTGTCTGGGCCGGTCTTCTCCGGATTAATCTCGACCACACGTATTTACCATGTACTCTGGTTGAACGCTACGGCTGCTGCGGTGGGAGCAGAGTTATGAGTTGAAGATACACAGAATTTCCCGCATCCAATAAACACTGAAGGCCGCGGAGCCAAGGTAGCTTGTGAGCGCTGCCAAATACCACGATGCCATTACAGATGCCAAATCTGGCATCACGTGGCTTCGAAAGCATTCGTTTTTTTTTTTTTTAAGAATTTAACATCGTAATAATTTTTATTTTGAAAAACGCAAGTAAAATGTATTTTCAACAAGGATTTCGAAGTGTTGCTATATCTACCTCTTTCTAGGCTTTTAGTAATTTTTTCCACGAAGTCAAATGCTGGGTTGAGTTAAGTTTAAATAAATCAAGGAGCATAAAATGTTATTTTGCATACATGTGAATAAATTGATGTTCAAATCGACCGAATCTGCATATACCTACACGCAGTAACTCAAGCCGAATGAAATATTACAACTGCTCAGTACTTAGAATACATAGCATAGTATGAGAGTATAGTGCGTGCAGGTCAGCTAGCAGAATTCATGAAGGAGCAGTCAAGTTATTCTAAAATGAGTGCAAATTTGTTGACACGCTACCATGAAAATTCACAATTTTTTTAAAATTTAGCCACTTTTCGCCACTTTTTAAGTAGATTTTAGCCACAAAGCTTAGCCAAAAGTTGGCAACTCTGTCTGTAATTCGGTATGAATTGTACATTGTACAACGCAACACATCTCATGCGTTGCATTATTTCATTATAATAGGAATAGAGCGGAATCTGAGCTAATAAATGGTGATGACCGTCGCATTGTGTTTCCCGCTAAATTCTCTGACTGCCATGCGATATGCGGCCATTTTCAACATCTCTATAAAGGACATGATAGGCTGTTCTCTGCGTACAGTGAATTTTCATTAATTATAAAGTGTTTACCGAGGTGTTTACGTTTAAGTATTCTTGTTTTCAATCATTCAAAAATATTTTAGAACCAAGTAAGTAAGTCGTGTGTCAAATTGTGTCGAATTGAACGAAACTATTGTTAAATTAAACGCAACTTTTTCGCATGGAGTGAAACCTTCTTCGCATGGACTGAAACTTTTTCAAATGGAATTAAACTTTTTTTAAATGGAATTAAACTTTTTCAAATGAAATCAAACCTCAGCGAATAAAAGTGCAATTAACTTAATTGTATATTTTATTTTTTCTACCAGAGTAATTACTTTTACAGTTTTAGTTTTGAAGTGTAATAAAATGCAGGTGGTTTTACCCAGTATTTCTCATTTCATCACCTGCAAAATGTTGAAAGAAGAAACGTTTTTCAATAAATTCCAAGAATAATGGCCCTAAAAAGCGCTTGTTTACTTTACCTTGCTAACTGGATGAGAGTAATTAAGTGAGACATACTTGACTAAAACTGAACCGCACATCAAATCTCATTACATCTTAAAATGGTGACTATAAAATTAACCGCTATGTTAAAAAATGAAATTTAATTCGATTGTTTTTTTCCCTGAAGTTTCATTTCATTTGAAAGAAGTTTCATTTGACTTAAAAAGTTTCATTTCATTTGAAATAAAGTTTCATCCACACGAAGAAGGTTTTATTTCATGCGAAAAGAGTTTCATTTAATTTAAAAGTAATTTCGTTCAATTCGTAAATGGTTTCATTTAATTTGAAAATGCTATGTTAGAACACGCTGATACTGTGTCTGACATTTCAACATATCTTTATTTTTGCCAGGCTTTAGTGGAATATCGAAGATGAGTGATATTAGTAAAGAAAATTTCGAAAAAGTCAAAACGTCGAAGAGAAAAGGTGGAGCAGAAAAGGAAAGGGAGAAACGAAAAAGACTTTTGCAAAAAAGCGCGGAGAGTTGCCATAGATTATCGGATTTGTTTACTGCGAAAACAAATAAATCGGAGGATTCCCAAATTTTCAAAAATAATGAAGAACTTGAAAATAAAAATGATGATGCTTTTCAGGCGGAAACTGGTTTTATTCCGGTCGAAAGTGGTGAGGAAAACATAATAGTATTAGATCCCATTGAAGATTATTCGAGTAGCAGAAACAACGAAAGAGAAGATATAAAAGATGAAAATAAAGACCAGGCATTATGCTTCACGAAACCATCCAGCAACAACGAGCTAGAAATATTTTTGAAGGTTCACCCACCAATTGACAGCTTTTAAAGTAACTACAATTCCAAATTAATATATTCGAGAAAATCTGGCTCCAGAAGAACGTGGGTAAGTTTCAATAGCTCTACAAAGATGTTTCATTGTTGGGTGTGCTTAGCGTTCTCTAACGACACTGAGATAAATACCGTTGCTGCTGGTATCAATTATTCCGTAAAACATATATACACAAGGCTAGAAGAGCATGAATCCACCAAGGCACATATAGTCAGCACCTACTACATAAGAAAAATAAAGACGTGCATAGTTTATTGTTTTCACCTGCTGCTGCAGAAAGAAGAAAATTGAAAACAACAGAGGTACTTGAAAGAGTGATTGAAACCATAAAATTAATTGGAAAACGTGGTCTAAGCTATAGGGGTGATAGCCAGAATGAAGCAGCATATTCCTTATTACATGAAAATATTGATCACGGGAATATTTTAGAAATTGTCTTGCTTATTTCAAAATTTGATCCTTTATTGCGAAAACATGTTGAAGAAGTTGCCAAACAAAGCCAAAAACGTCTTGAAAGCGTAGGTCATTCAAAAGGCAGAGGTAATTTAATTACTTTTTTGTCAAAGTCAACTGCTAATATAATAATAACGGCAATATTAAACCTCATTAAGAGAAAAATTTCTGATGAAGTAAAAAAAGCCAAAATATACTCTATTCAAATTGACACTACCCAGGACATTAATGTTGTTGACCAATGTTCAGTAATAATCCGTTATGTTAAGGACAATAACGAATATAAGCGATTAATTAGCCTAATCAATTGCACGTCTGGCAAAGGCAAAGACATGTATGAAATTGTGGCCAAGTGCATATGCGAAATGGGGCTCGATATAGCCAACTGTATTGGTAACTCAACCGATGGGGCAGCTAACATGCAAGGCCAATATAATGGCTTCACAACATGGCTGTCAAAAAACTCTCCTGGCCAAACCCATGTTTGGTGCTATGCGCATGTGCTAAATTTGGTAATAGGTGATGTGACAAAACTAAGAGTTCCGGTTATTTCTTTGTTTGGACTCATAAATAAAGCAGCAGTCTTTGTTAGAGACTCATATTTAAGAATGAATGTATGGAAAACAGCATCAACAAGAAGTTTTTTAAATATTATCGGAGAGACCAGATGGTGGGCCAAAGACAAGGCACTATTTAAAATTTTTGATAACAATAACGGGGTCTTCGTAGAGTTATGTCAAACATTATTAGAAATAGCAGAATCCCAGAACTTTAATGCAGAGGTAAGATTCAAAACACAAAGTCTTCTTGATGGTTTCTTGAAGTATGAGACAATTATTACCGCAACGTTATTTAGAAGAATTTTTATGCTTACTTCCCCTCTCTCTAGGTATCTGCAAACTTCAGGCATGGATTTTTTGCAAGGATACCGCATAGTAGAAGATACCTTACAGTCTCTGAGAATTTAATAAGATTTCCGAAGAGACCGAAGCGTTTATACATAAGGTAAACGAATAATTCGTTGAAAATGAAATCCCGCTAGAAGTTAAGAAAGAGATGTGTACTCAGAAGAGACGACAGAAAAAACGATTTCACGACGGAAGTTGCGAGGACGAAGCACAACAACATCCACCTGACAAATTTAGAATAGATATTTTTAATGTGACTATGGACAAAAGTGTCCGTGTCTTAGAGTCCAGATTCGCAAATCACAAAGAGTTGTACCAGGACTTTGAATGCTTTCACCCCTCCAGTTTCCCTAGCCTTCCTAAACTATCGAAAAATATTCTGCCAAAAGTCTGTGAAAAGCTGACCAAATTTTATCCTGAAGTGACGCAGGATAATCTGCAAATGGAGCTTTTAGATTTCGGTTCCAAGTGAAATAAGTTGTCACCAGCATTACCAGAGGAGTATACCAAAAAAGAAGTTGAACAGGATGACGTTGAAGCAGGAAACGGTGATCGACAGCACAGATTCTGCAAAGAATGTATAATTTGTTGCTACTATGTTCTGCAAAAATATAATTTATATGCTGAGGCATACCCTGATCTAGAAAAAGCATACAAATATTTATTAACCCTTTCTATTTCACAAGTTGCATGCGAAAGGTCCTTTTCTAAATTAAAATTTATTTTAAATAGAGTAAGAAGCTGTCTATCTCAAGATCATTTGGAGGCTTTCATGCTAATGTCTTCCGAAAAAGACATTCTAACGACGATTGAAAATGATGATATTTTGCATAATCTGACAGACAAGTGTAAAAACATGAGAGACTTATTTGTAATTTGATATTTTTCCCCAGCCTTAATACTTTATTTGTTTCTTTTCTTAATTTTTGTTCCTTTTCTTAATTTTTTGTTCCTTTTTCTTAGTATCTGGTTATATCTATGTGCAATAAGAATTTACTAATCTGATCTACTTTTTTATATTTTGTGTATTATCTACAAATGTTTGTTTTTAATATATATATTTTATTTTATGTCAAATTTATTGTTTTTTAATGTTAATGCTGCTTTCCCACTGAACCGAACAAAAGCAGAGCAAAACACAAATGCTTGGAAAAGACTAGATTTGTTTGATTGCAATTCATAGTGGACCAGACAACACCAGACAAAATGACAACAAATAAGTTTTGTTTTCGTCAAAAGTAGAAGTTAAACATAAATATTAATTAAAATTCGCACTGACTACTGATACTTGTTGACTGAAAGTTGCGACAAAACGAATATCTACTAACCGGTATCAATCCCAGCTAAAGAAAAGTGTGTTTTTATTTTGTTTGGCTCACTATGAAAGCACTGATATAAATGTGTAGTATTTCGTTTTCCAGACGACTTCTCTTCGATTGGCAAACATTTTAACTTTGTTTTTCTCGGTTCAAAGGGAAACGTTCCATTCGGGCCACACTTATACTAAGTGTAAAAATGACGTGCGAATAGAAAAATCTATCCTACTCTGCTTGTGCTGGGTTCAGTGGAAAATCAGCCTAATAATCAGGGTTGTTTGCCTTAGAAAAGTCATTTTTGAAAATCCAATGGGGCTGGTTTGGGGTGATTTTCCCGGGCTGGTTGGAAGACCCAGTCCGGCCCTGGTTGTTGGTACGTTACATAACGAGTAGGTATAGGAGTGTTACTTTTGTGCGGGTAATAAGTTTTCTCATGTAGTGTTTCTATTGCGATAAATGATTGAGAGAGCTATTGAATTATCTCCACACGATCCGGAAGCATCACAAAAACTACATCAGAGTACATATTCTGCATACTGACTTCGAAAATCCAGCAAAATATGCTTTAAAAAATATGTACTTTCCCCTACTATCAACACTTGTTCCCAGAAATACAAAATTGTTTGTATAATTTAGTGTTTTCTATGCATTATTAATTATAATTAATTGAAGGAAGAATATTGTTGTTTATATTACCGTAAACATATTTCGAATTAAACGGAGCCAAATTGACGTATGTTTAGTATTCTAGGGTAAGGTTTGTTATGAGTAAAAATTATGTTAAGTTAAAGATTTGTTATTTGACTATCTATATTTTTCTTTATTGTATTTAACTTTAACCCTCTAGGTATCCGAAAATAATATTTGGCACTGACATATAATATCTGGACTAATAAAGGGCCCCATTCCTCTAATAGCTTAGGGGCTTATCAAGTCTAAATCTAAATCTAAATTTATATATATAATAAAATAGTATATAAATAAAATAAAATGTTACAAGTGGCTGGTAGTCACCGATCTAATACTTGGCACTTCAGAAATTTGTTCTAATAATTGGTTAGATAAATTCTTTATTTCCGTCGAGACGAGAAATATGAGAAATAAAGAATTTGTATAGTAAAATATTATCTCAATCGATACCCGATTTCTAACTAGCCAACCTACCTCAAGCGCTGCCAAGTGCAAAATAAATCGAGAGCCAGACAATCAAGTCGTAGTAGCTTAATAAGAAGATAGGACACAGGCGAACAAAATTCTAAACTTTACTTTACCTGTTTTTAGACCGAAATAATTAATGTCATATACTTTCGTCTTTGTATGAATGGAGGAAAAGAGCTTGGCTATGCATTATTGCAGACAACGAGCTAAAGGCAAAAATCTTATTGAATCGCTGAAAATCCTATCAAACTATTCATGTTAATGTATATCGAGTCGCACTACCTCACTTCTTTAAGAAAAAGATAAATTTCGCTTTGTCCAAGGTGCAAATAAAATTCTCGTTTTTCCCGAAAATATCAGGGAATCCAGCATGAGTTATACCCACTTAATCTCACGAATGTAAACAAAAGCACGTGTTCTTCAAATATTATAGGATTACAGCAGCAACTTTGGAACCAGATCTCTCAATATTTGAGAAAAACCTGATTTCACAAAAGCGCAGGAAGATTTTATCAGAGTAAAATCTGGAATCTCCCTTCTCATTTAAGTGGGATCGTTTCGATCCGATTCGTACAAATGTTGTTTATATAAGACACGTACGTGCAATTGAACATATTACATAGAAATGGATCGAATCGAAACGGAGAAAGAAGTTGAGCAAATTTCAACTTTTATGGATGACATAACCTAGAAAAATCATCTGTAAAGATATGTTTATAATCATAAATGGACGAAAAGGATTTTGTTGAGGAAATATAAACGATATGAATTAGACAACAGTAAAAGAATGTTTTCATGGGCGGATGTAAAGCGGCTAGACAAAATCAGGCAAAATTTTCAAGTCAAGTCTTCGAAATTGAACGGAATAATTGAGCCGGTCAATAATTTTCAAAACCAAATTCTTTCTTCCTAACGATCACCCAGTAAGCACCATCATGAAATAAGTCAAAATTCACAGTTACAACTACTGATGGCAGTGTTTGTCGTTTTCAACAAAAGATGTCCGTACTTTCTATGGGCCGAGATGCGAAACATCAATTTACTCTAAACTATGAAAACTTGACTTACGCCACTCTGATTCTCACCCGCTCAATTGTGCTCAGGATCCGCTTGATCGAAATGAGTTGGATCGAATCGAAACGTACGAATTGTGTTTGGCACTTTATTCATAAACATTTTAAAGAGGGTTTTGATTTTTTTTTTTTCTTTCTCTCCTTTTCTTGCCGTGCATATTTTAAATGTAAAACAATCGGAAAACTCTTCTGTGTCCTTACTTGTCAACAAGTTAACTTTGGTCGTAGTCCTCTTTGTTCCTTGGGACTCATCTTTAGCCCTCCATTCAGTTTTATGTCTTTTCTTGTCGTCTTGTTGATATTTGTTCTTTGTCTTCCTTGCAACTTTCCGTTTTTCTGTCGTCTTTTTATTTACGGATTATCCGCCATATCCATTGTACTGGAGATCACTCTCTCATTGGAGTTAAGGCCGTGCTTTCAATTTGTTAGTGCTCGAACAGTTGCATGTTTTCAGAAAAAATTCTGCTTCTATTGGAACTTTCTACTTTTAATGTGTCACGAACTTTAGTTGTTAGTCAGGAAGAAGATAGGAGGGATAAGATGTGGATCGTTGGTAGAATTTAGGTCTTCTTCAGATTCTGAGACAATGTTAGTGCTCGAACAGTTGCATGTTTTCAGAAAAAATTCTGCTTCTATTGGAACTTTCTGCTTTTAATGTGTCACGAACTTTAGTTGTTAGTCAGGAAGAAGATAGGAGGGATAAGATGTGGATCGTTGGTAGAATTTAGGAATCAAGGGTTTCTAAAAAATTGGTCTTCTTCAGATTCTGAGACATTCTCTGAGTAAACGTGGCTAAGATGTGACTACCCGCGGTAGTAATCACCTTTGTGGTCGTAGAAACTTATTCTACTATCAGGTAGATGGTAGATATTTCTAGCCTCGGGCTTTAGCAGAGGTGAGAGGTATTGAGCCAGTCAATGCTCCGTGTGCACTGTGTTTTCTTTTCAGGAATTATTTTTTAGCATGAGATATGCACGAGTTGACCTGTGCCGAATACGGTATGTCCCATTGCATTACATTTTGTATCTTAAGGGTATTTATCTTATTGACCGATAATAAATGTATGTCGAAGTATGGATAGTAGAAATTCGTCAGCAGATTCTAATTTTCTTTCCAATTTCGACCGATCTATAGATGTCCATTGTCGAAACGTAATCTTTTTTTTTATCAAAAATTACCCCCAAAAATGCTCTTGCATATTCTGAACAGTTGACGTAATCATTAAAAAGCAAGGAATATTTGGGGGTTACACAACCCCAAAACAAGACATGATAAATAGTTGAGACTATAAAAAAATATAATATATATAAAAAACTTTCTGGGTAAAAACTTACTCGTGTGGTGGGGGAAGAATGTAAAATGCATGAAAAAGTACGGGAACGCTTTTTATGCAATTTCGTGAAAAACAAGAAGAAGAAGTGTAAAATAACATTTGCGAATGAGTGTTGTTTTACTTTTTGTAACTTGTTGCGGTCTTGAAAAGTCCCATGAGAGTACTGAAATTATCTTCATTCGACATTTTGATTGCGCTTTAAAAACTTTTCAGAAAATTCCAAAAATGATCTTTTCCTATGACAATTGTCAATTTTCCTTGCAGGAATTGTGCAGTAACTAAAAACTTCGGGTAAATTCATGCAAGAGAGGAATCTGTGACGTATGCAAAACTTGTGTAATTTTGTGTGCACGAGAAAGTACGGGAACAGAAATTGGGTAAGTTCATGCAAATTCATTGCAATGCATTGTCCCAAAACTGAGTACGCGAACAGACCTTATGAATGTCCTCATTAATTGTTAAATATTTTACCCTACATCATAAGTTTGACATTCTTGGTGTATTACACATACGCATACTGAATCTGTTTTAGAAGATCCTTCTAACACACAATATTTTGCATGAAGCGAAGGAAATTTCGGAAATCTTATTTTAATTTGGGATATGTTGCTCTAAAATAACAATAAATATCTTGTAAATTTCCCAAAATTAGACGCTTTTGCACGTGATCCTTTTTTCCTTCAATGTAAGTATAGAAAAATATAAGTTTTTATCAATAACAACCATAACTGATATAAATCATTTTTTTTTTTTCGAGCATCACTCGATTTGTTTCATCCTCACAGTAAAAGGCTTTGAGGACGAGGTGCAAATGATTTTCAAATAGAAGATTGTAATAAATTTTAGAAAGGTTTTCAACAAAATGAAAAATACGTTTATTTATTAAGACTATATTTTCATTATACACTTTAGAAATGACACCAACCTTTTTTGAAACATCGCCCATTATTAGGAGTTGTAGAGATAAAAGGTCTGTCTGTCTAATCGAAAGTTTTTACTCGGTGTAAAAACTTTTACGCATTTTTACTCACAAACCGTCTGTTTACTTTTAACTAGTAAAAATCGAGTAAATTTATACGTTTCCCCTCTTGCACAAAGTTGCACATTTTTACTCATGATTAAGAAGATGTGTAACTTCGATATGCAATCAGCTGACTGTCAAAAGTATTAAATTTGACGTTAACATGCTTGTTGTGATATGAAGTGAAAAGTGATTTGATTTTAAGCACATTTTTTTTCCAATTTTTGATTAAATTAGAGAAAGATATTTTACTTAATCACAATTATTATTTTCGCACCTTGCTTTGCATAGAAAACTTCGATGTCAAATTTTTGACACATGACAAGCTGAATAAAATTTACTAGAGAAGTGTCTGGTAACTTTTCTTGAGTTATTCCCTCTACCGCATAAAAGTTTTTACCTGTTTTTTACTCTAAGATTTTTGCTCAAAAGTAAACGGACAGACCTAATATAAAATAACGAATTATGTGCTTATAAAGACGTTAGTAAATGTCATTTTTATAAACTACATTTGTGGTAATGTCTTTCGCCGGTGCAAGTATCACCAGGCAGCTAATGGAATTCACTTTGTGAGATACAATTCTCTCTGAGATCTATTCCGGCCACTTTCAACCACTGCCCGAGGATTTACTAATCGAATCAAACTTTGAGGTGGAACTGTAATCTTTTGATCTCAAATGGATATTCTGAAGGTATCAACGGTGTTCGTGATATAAACACAGTTACCCCTTAGATTTATTCAGCCTGATAGCTTAATACAGACTCGTTATATTTCTTTTTTCATACAAACTCTGACATTCTCTTTCATCCCTTTAGGCGTTGAATTTCAAATATCATGAAAACTAGTTTTAATAATTTGTTTATTTGACTTATTTGTACAATGTTTCAAATGAATCGGCGCGATAATTTTTTTTTTTTTCATAGCTACTTTGATCCGTCTTTCACCCCCTTAAGAGTGGTATTTCGATAATCGTGGTTGAATTAGTCAGGACAAGTGGCTTTATATACACAAACCCTGTTCGGCCATATTAGTACAAAACTATAAGAGTTCGGATATTGAATATATGGAATGAAATTGTCCTACATTTAGCCAGCTTAACAATTTTGGTCCCAAAGGATATCTAAAACAGGATATTAAGAAAATATTCTTGAAAAACTTTTTCCATCCTTTGTACAAGGAGTAGTTTGGAGCAATTCTCCAGGTAGTCGAGGGTAGTCCAAACAATCTGTGTAAGAGCACTATGTCTTTCTGATGTGTCCTTTCTACATTTTTTCTGGTTATGGGGAATTATATGCATCAAATCGCAATTTCTGGTTTTGTTTCTTTATTTATTCCTAAGTTCAAATAAAAAGGCTCCGCAACACAAAATTTAAATAAAGTGAAAAATAGTTAATAGAATTACAGTATGTGCTCGATTAATTACTTTTTATTAAGAAAATTTCTGACCTCTCATTAATATGGGTGAGGGTTCCCACCCAGTTGGGACTTCATGTTTCTTCTCAAATGAAGGTACATGTCCTCCAATAACTGCTGCAAGAACACTTTTAGGAATTGTAGATAAGACTTTACAGAAAGAGTTCCTTAAAAAAAATATACTTCAACTAGGCGATGTCCAATAATTCCAGTCGATACATTAAACCGCTGCTATAAACTAGACTCCCTCGCAATGTGCACATTTATCTTAAACCAATATTTGGCGTTATAAAAGTTAAATGTAACCTTCTCGTGTATATTGGGATTCATCAGTCTACAGGATCCTTTGAAAAAATCGGTGTGCTCAATGTCTTTATTTAACAGCCAACGGCAGAACTGCATTCGTTATCATAAAATATCATATAATGATAGGGATAAAAACTTTCTTTTCTAAATATTCGTGAAATTCTGCTCCAATTCGCCCCAAATCGGCACTTCAGCTATTTGATTGAACTTACCTTCATAGCATGTAAGTTCTGTTGCCAGGGGCAGATAGTGATAGTGGGAGATAGATTATGAACAAGGTAATTAGATGATGCCAATGAACGAGAATGACGAGATTTTTTTAAAAAAAAGATGCTTAAATTAATGAAAGAAAAGGATGAAGATGAATTTAGGAAAGCTACATGAATGAGCGTTCGAGAATTAGATGTAGGTATTTTTAAATTTATCAAAAAACTGTTTAGAAAAATTTTCTCCATGGAAGGGAATAGAAACGGAGTGCAGACTTGCTTTAGCGCTGCTGTAAATTAAGAGAATAAATAGATAAATAAGAATCAAATTTATTTTTTACTGCAATATGTTGTCAAATCTGTCGCAATAAGCAACAAAATATGAACCGAACAGCAAGCATCATAATGCCTTGACAAAGCTTTTCATTATATACTCTCGATTATATAAAACCGGGCATCTCAGCTGATGCTTGCTGCGAAATTTGCTTGCTCCGTCTATTGCCTTTTCGCCCCTAGATAAGCCAACTGTCCTATATATAGTCCAGTAGGATAATAAGTAGTTATTTTTTGTTTTCAGACCAGTACCTGTTCGTAAGATTTTAGACACCTTGGAGAATATTTCTGACGATGAAGATAACCGGGAGGGTTATATGTATTTTACCTGCTCCTGTAAGTCCAGATTGCCCTACTGACGAAGATTCTGAAGACGAGGACAATGTGACAATCAATAACTTGCCCAGGAACATTTTGTTTCAACCCGCAGAAATATCCGTTCAAGGAGAAGATCTATCTAGTGATGACGAGGAAAAAGAACCCACTGCTCATCGTCCTAAACGAAGATGTACTAATTCGTGGAGAAAGCGTAACTTAGAAATACTGCCTCTGGAATGGCCGAAGATTTCAGGTTCGATTCAAGAAAAGACTCCTATTGAATGGTTTCAAGTTTTTTTTAATGATGAAGTTATAACATTGTTGGTTAGAGAGAGTAACGAGTACGCCATAAAAAAGAACCTTGCTGGCGATATAACCCTTGAGGAGATGAAATGTTTCATAGGCGTTTTACTTGTAAGTGGGTATGCATGGCTGTCACGAAGGCGAATATATTTTGAAAATTCTCCTGACTCAAAAAATTAGTTAGTTAGCTGTGATATGCCCAGGGACAAGTTTGATTATATTTTTTGTCATTTTCATATCAACGATGATTTCGATGCTCAAGACAAGTACACAGAAATTCGTCCACTTCTGACACTACTAAACAAAAAGTTACTCGAACTTGCTCCACTCGACGAACACTATAACGTTGACAAAGCCATGATCCCTTATTATGGTCGGCATGGTTGCAAGCAGCAAATCAAAGGAAAGCCGATTAGATATGGCTTCAAGTTATGGGTTGGCGCTACGACTATATGCAATCCACTATATAAAGATTTGGGCCTAGGAGCTAGCGTCGTGCTGACCTTTTGTGACGTCTTGGTTTCTACCGGGACACCGTTGATAGAAGAAATAACTAATAAAGGTCTTCGTTGCACTGGAACTCTACGAGAAAATAGGACTTCCAACTGTCCTCTTACTTCATATGCCCGCTCGAATGGCAGTTCGTATTTTTTTCTTTTTAGGTGTTCCATTTAGGACGACCTGGAGGGTGATTCTGATCTTTTGTCGTATTATTTAGTCGTGAATTTTGACATATTTTGTCATACTTTTTCTTTTAACACAGTTCATTTTGTGTCGTCACTATTATCTACCACAAAATGAACTATAATGAATTTTTGGTGAACAAACGTCAAAAAATACGCCTAAATATACGACAAATTAGTCAACTGCTCCCAGAGGTTGTGACAAAAATTTCACACTGGTAAATGGAAATTCTACACCTAATTAGAGCATTACAAGTGCTTAAATTCGAAATATTATTTTGAATTTGTAATGTAAAGTGTCATTCTCAGTTCATTCTACGTCATACAAGGGTTGCTGACCTGAATAAAAACACGAAAAAGTCAGTAGAAAAGTTCATTTCATTTAGTCGTATATTTTGACATTCAAGTACGACAAAAGATCAGAATCACCCTCCTGGTTTTCATTTGGATACAACACCTTCATCATCAATACGTAGACGCTACAAAAGACCGGTGCACACATCTGTCCCGTACAGCTAGATCGCTCAGCCGCCACGACAGAAACCTGGGAAAACGATTCTACTAATTTGACATTGGGTCAACTGGTTTTATTTTTTTACGCTCCATACTGTAGTTATAGATTCCCCAGTAACGTGAGGAGTACACAACAAAATTCTTGGTGATATTGTTATGGTAGTATGTTGAGAGTGATTTGCTTGGACGTGAAGTTCAGGGCTGTCAGCATGAGCTGACAGATCAGTCGGTGGACAGCGTTGACTGCAGGGCGGCACGCTAGCCCGCCTCGGCTATTGGCGGAGAGTGTGGGGAGGTTCCACGAAGACCTGCCGCTGCCACTAGCCATATACAAAATTTGTCGTGCCTACAAATCAAAAGGCCGTAGCACACATTCGGTCCTTAAGGGACTTTTACACCACTTACCTACATCCATTGGGAAGGCACAGATGTTTGGCCTTCTCTGCTTGCCCCAACCACCCAACTGATTCTGAGGGCGCATAATTTTCAGAGTCCCTGTGTTGACCTGCAAGGAGAAGAGTAGCGGACCTAGTTGACCTCCATAGTAAGAGGGCTCCGGGTGAGGAAATTATTATATTAGTCAATCAACAACATTGAATTCAAACTGGTATGGCAGCGTCCTACGAACTATGGTTTACATACTTTTTTCAAAAAAAAATCTAGCACCGGAATAACACAAACTGTTTTGACATTAACTTTTTCCTCCCTGGATTGTCCTGGGACGTGCCAAATCTACATATATTTTACTAATGACAGCTAATAATACGCTCCAAATTAACGTTTAAAATTTCAATTATAATTGTTTATAAGCCAAAGTGACCTTCAAATATGAACACTTAAGAAAAGGAAGATGAACCGTCATGCATAGCTTTCATTTCCTTACCTAGAATGAGATGTGCTTTCTCTTTTAATTTATATACTAATATTTCGTTTAATTTTTTTTTACTAAGTCGGTTTTACCAATGCTCAGATTAATCAATAACCGGTGCATAAAATTCTCAGAACGCGAAGACAAATCCGTAGCTTGCCCAAATCGCTATACCAGAATCAGCAATCCATGTAGTAGTACCTAAATCTATAGATCATACAGGCAATGGCTAGTATAGTGTTGTTACGGAAAGCAAATGTGATCCAGATGGGGATTATACTATATATAGCAAAAAACGGAAGACCTTAAATCGTAACATAGAACAATTTTTTTCGTTTTTCTTTTTAATGCTTTCTTTCCAAATCAGATCTCCTATGATTCTTAAGTAAATACCGGGATGCCGGGATGAAGTGAGCTTTACCTGACTTTACTTGACATCAATAGTAAGCCAAACAATTATTTCTGGAAGCGTTTCAGTTTTTGTTATAATAATAGAATGGCAGGAACGTGTACTCTTTCTCAAATAGTACATGGACGCCAGTCTCCTTAGCGCAAACCAAACTTAATACGATTAAGGGAAATAATTCCTTTAAGAATGCACAATCTATTTTATCCGAGACTACCTAGCATGGAATGCCTGAGTGCTATGGAGTCTTATCCCGTCGTTACTAGCTATAATATGAACACTGTACGGAATTTTGAATTATATTGAAATTTAACTTACAGCTTGTCCGGTCCCTCGAAGGAGCTCCCTGGAGGCGAAAGTGTGGTTAGTTTCGACGACCTGAAAAATTCTATTTGTGTGGAAAAAACTTTAGGTTATTGACTCCTACCCCTTGGATTGTTGCACTTGATATGCCTACTCGTCGTTAATTTCAGGTATCAGTATGATTCTTTGTTTACATTTGGCTTGAGTATGACACTCATTTGGATCAGAAGGAATCTTGTTCTTTAGTGTATATATATGCATGTAACTTCTCTCCAGTTCCTTGTTCCTTTTTCCTTTATTTCTTTTTTTTTTTTTAAATTATTAAATTAAACTTAATTAATTATGTCCTGGGCGGACGAAAGTGACGTTAGCTATGTTATGTGCACAATGTGATTTGGAGCATAAATTTCAGTCTCTTTCTTAATTAAACTTATTCCCGCTTTCCGGGCTTCACTGATCTCTTCGATAACCTAACCTGCCTTACTTAATTGCTGTACCACTAGAATGATTTTCGTAGTCGGTCACGATTCATGCATTCTCTTCTTAAGACTAATTGGACACCAAAAGTGTTAAAAATTCAGTATATATATATATGTAAAAAAACCACAAGAGGAAATCTTTTTAAGTTCTAGCCACACTCTCTGCCTTGTCTCTTTCGGTAGACTTTTATAACACCGCCGGAGATCCCCTGGGGATGCCTCTGGCGCTTACAGTTGCAACGTAGGAATTGGAGGGCCCCCTTTTGCATATAAATTCAGATAAGTTGCGCTCTTTTTGTTGCTTTTTTTTTTTTTTGTTGCCTGTCGACGAAGTTTCGTAAGTATTGCGAGCGTTTACAGTAAGTTGACAAAATTTATTTTTACCTTTTTTTGATTTCCTGAATTTATTTGGTGCCTGTGGCAGTGGATCCCTTTTGACTATGCCTTCTGATCACGACAGCCGACGGATGCTACTAGGACCTGGGACTCAAGCAAAATGCACACTACCGGTAAAGAAATTTCCAGGCGTAGGCAGACCTCACCAATATGTTACACGTCGATTATTACGTCGATTGTAATCCATAAAAAAGAAGTTAACACTCTTTAACTATTAACGCGATTTTCAAGCCCGCAAAATTGTCACGTTACTTTCGCTCTTTTCTTTAACATGCCAAAAAGTTTAACTCACCCAGAGCTCTTCTATTTCTTCCCATCAGGGTGCATTCCGCGTTCATAGACACTCCGCCCATACAGAAAACAGTAGGCCGAGTATACATGGTGTATCTAGTCTCAGTGTAGCATACTGCTACATGCAGTATGGTACGACCATAACAATATTACAGCTAAAAGTGGACCTATTGGTCTGTACCAAGGAGTGCATGTGTGCTAACTGTCCTGACACCTATTTCTTTCTTTTGTGTACCTTTCTTCCAAAATACTCTGATCTTATCCTGTGCGTGACCAACGCTGGCTAAATATACAAGTGGCGCACCTAGGACATCCTATTGTTAAGACCACGTTTATCTTATTCGCTGTTCCAGTTAATGTTTTAGCAGCCTCTGACGTATCGAGACTCATGCCCCAGGACATTCAGCTTGTCTTGTTCCAGCAATAAAGATCATCGTAATTGCTGTATGACTTATTAGTGCCGTGCCCCTCAAATGAACTCGCAAACTTCTTCAATAAAAACGCATTAAGTCAATTTACTAAAAATTTTTTATTACGCAAACAAAACTGACCTATCTTACTATTTTAATATAAGCTACCTGGCGCTGAGGTAACCTGCACCGACTCGAGTAAAGATAAGACTGTACACTGAATTCCCCCCCCCCCCCCCCAACCTTGTCGTTTATTCTACCGGTTGCAGTACCTGAGTCGCTTAGTAGTAAGCAATCGCTTTACATAACAATTACCATGCTAAATTAATTGTCATCGTAATCGTTGATTGCTCCACTAAGCGCTCATCGTAGACAGCTGGTGAGCTAATCAGCGAAATAATCGGCAGTTGCAGAACAGTACCATGCGAGGTTACTGTATAGCAATTGGAAGAATCTACCTTATATTGGGCAACCACATTAGGTCGAGGACCTCGAACATATTTCCTCATACCTCCGGACATACAGTGTGGTTAAACTATACTATCTTACCTTCCTCATTTGAAACTTCCACATTAACATAACTAAAGCACATCCAGAGCTGAGGTCTCACATCTCTAGTTCGCAATCAATGCGACGCGTTTCAGTTGGTCTGTCAACCGCAACGCAAAATATCTGGTGGGCCCTGTTATCAATACATAGGGTACCCACTTCCTGGCGGTGACAAATGCCGTATTTATACTCTACAAATTTTTCCAAAACCTTCCCAAAGATTTTGTTGAATATCACATACCATATAAATCAGTAATAGAAATAAAAGTATCAAAATTCCATAAAAACAAACAGATGAATGTATGTATATAACATTCATCATTATTGCTAAATTTCACAGCTCTTACAGCAAATTTGTTGACTAGACATTTCCCACATTCTTGTCGCCACAAAATCGTCTGGCAATGAAACTAGAATCCGACAAAGGTATTTCAATGTAATTAGAATCCGACAAAAATATTTTGTGGTTATAAGGTGTGGGAAACTATGAAATGATAAAATTTTATGTTGCTTAGATTTTAGCGTTTACGAAAAATCAAATAAGCATCTTTTTATTATAAAAACGTAATTTTGTGTAAAATAAAATATAGTACAGTTTTCACTTTTATCGAAGCAGGCGTCTATTAATTTTTTACCCAGTTCTCTTCGAATCGTTGCACTAGTTTTGTACTAGGGTAACACGCAAGGTTGCATAGGTATTGTACTTAGGCAACGTTCTTCTAAACGGGCGGCAATTAAACCAATTGAATTGTCGCGGTAGAAAAAACAGATTTCATTCTAGAAACACCGATTTTCTGAACTTAAGTTTTTATGTCCGTACTTTATAGATGTCGCTTGCCCTTTTCTATTGCGCGAAATATGATCTCCGAAAGTTGTTTATGTCCCAACTTAATTAGTCATTTCAAACGAAGTATCCATTTCCAATACATTCTTTATCAAAGAACTCATAATTGTACAAATACATTGAAACTCCCCAACGGCAAACAAATCATTGTATACTGTTGTATTGAGTTATTACCTATCACCTATCTTTTTCTCCCAAATACTAGAAATAAAACTAAACAAGCGGCATTATTCTACGGCCCTCCGACGCAAATATATTTTCGTTATGAATTTTTAAAGTCATCGAATATCGTAATATGACGAAATAGTATTTATTAACAAAACTTTTGTTCGTTCGGTGTGGCTATATTTGCTTTATAAAAAATATAAAGCATTATGCTGCATTCACAATGTAGAGTGGAGTAGAGTAGCGTAGAGTGGCACAGAGTGGAGCTGTATGAAAATAGGTTCTATTATATTTTCACGTTGCCATTTCCGAAAGCTTACAGACTGGAATTTCGAACTACTAGCATGTAGATGGCGTGGATAAAGCTCCATACTCCTTTTTGTCATAACTAACATGTTTTAATGTTGTTTTCTGATTTAATATTTTTGATGAATGCTAATAAAAACAAGAAGAATTTTTGACAAACTTCATAATTTAAAAACCAAAAAAATTACGTTAAAGCAATCTGATGGTGCAAAAGGTGTCTCGTTTTCTTTGAACCTATTATTTTAACAACGACAAGCATATTGATTTGGTGTTGCTATGGCATTTTGTTATATTAATTCTTAGATCATATAACAAAACAAAAAGGATACGCTATGAGGAAGAAAAACTTAATCATTTTTCTGTATGGAGTAGAACCTCATCGATGTATGCGTTTTAGTCATGGAAGTAGCAAACTACGATATTTTCACACCGGCCGAATAATTTAGTGGCTGAAACTTTATTAAGTATTGAAGAAATTCAATAGAAGTGATCCCATTATATCACAACATTTTTAAATTAATTTTTAAGTTTATAATTTTATAATATTTTTATGACCTTTTGCATTTTTACGAATTTTTCTAGTGCCCCGTTTATTTTCTGATAATATTTTTTGGCGTTGCCTTTGTATGGCTACTGTATCTTAAGGTGACAATGACAATTCAATTATATACAAACAAGCTGGTATTGAAAAATGTTAAATTTTTTTACCACGGCTGTTTATTTTTATAAATATTTCACTCTTATTTTATTTAAAACACTATAATCTATTATTAAAAGAATTAAGCTTGCCTGCACCGGTTGTTCCTGCAGCACAGCACAGCGCACTTCATCGCGATAATTCAAGACTCCGGAGTCTCGATTATATAAAATCCCGTTCACAAAACAAGATTTCACTATTGTACCACACTACTATTAAGTAAAAATCACTTTTAATTAATTATTTACTACAAAATCGCTAAATCAAACCCGAACTTCTTGTCATAATATCTGAAATGTCAGAAATAAATTAGAAATGTCGAATAACAAGGACATACCCCTCTTGTCATTTCCCCTCCGGGGCACAAGAAAAAATGCTTATCACACGTTACACGAATTTTACACAGCATAGCATATCCTTTTCGTTATATGATCTAAGTATTAATTTCAAAGTTCGTTGTCGATTTGGCGTTGCTATGGCGATTTGTTACGTTTAATTTCAATGTTCGAATTTCACTCTGCGCTATATTGTTAACAGCTTCGCTCTAAACTCAAAGCTCACTCTGCTCCACTCCGCTCCACTCTGAATTGTGAATGCACCATAAGGCTTTATTTGGCATTTGAATTAGAAAAATTACTCACTCCGTTATTAAGATATGATTTTTTTGAAAATTACGTTTCATCGTAAAATCACGAAATTTCTAACCCCTGCTATTTTGGAACTCATTCATTTCACTGTGAAAGTTGCATCCAAGTCCATTAACAAAAAAAGCACATAAAATTGATTTCTTCCTTTGCACCAGTGGTATATGGCATCCCATAGGACACTTCTCCGTGTATCACCCGTAGTATGGTACATCCCGGTGGGAGCGTGTTAAAAAAATATAACATTGCGGGTTTTTTTTTTTAAACATTTGCAGAGAAATCATGCATTTTGACAGGAAACAGTGTATAATTTGAAAATTTGTTTAAATTTTTTTTTTTATTTTGAAGTCGTTTAGCGGAAAGGAGTGAAGTGCAGGTTTGCTGTTTTTAAGAAATCTTCTAAGGTTTGGTATCATTTCGTATATAAATTATCTGTATAGGGCTCATAATAAGAAAAATACAGGGTATTAAAGTAAAAAAGTACCAAAATCACAAAACCTCTCAGTCCTGCTTACGAAAAGAAGCATTTTACAAACACACCTCTCGAACAATTTTTAGCTTATCCCGAGTCCAGCTAAGACCCTGTGCAATATTACTTCTCCATTTGCGTCACCCTGTATAAGATAGATTAATTAATTTATCCTATTTGCCATTATTTTTCTGCGCTTAATATCATTTACTGATTTCAAGTTTTTTTTTTTCAGACTTAAATTTGTACTTATTTTATTTTTTTAACTTTTAATGCCGAGTAAAAGATTGTAAATCTTGTAGTATGCCTTCATCAATAAACGAATATACAACAAGAGTTTACGGCAAGAAAACAAATTAGTACTAAGACGACTTGCCGTAAAATCCTATAAAGATTAAGGAGAAGAGTTCCTTTCAAAAGATCCCCCAACTGCAGATATCTCAAATAACGCTAATCCTGTACTACGCACATTTTATATAAAAGCCGTCATGGGGTAGAAATACTTTCATTCAAGCTCGTGTCATTAAAAGTAACTTCCTTCACGGATAGTTATGTAAATATGGATTAGGATTACCGACACACACATACACACACAAATTGTGCAATCCTAATTTTAATGAAGTTATCTTTTATCCTTTCCTCCACAGGTCTGCACGAATGGTGATAATAGCTTGAAAATTTGGTCATTAACGCGAGAAGATGAAAAGTACAGCGTTTCTCATGCAGACGAAATAACTTGCTTCGTAATAACTGCAGATTCCCTTTATGTGATCACAGGATCACGGGATATGTCGTTAAAAGTTTGGCAAGCAACTGGGGGGAAGCTGGCACAGGTGTTGGTAGGACATAGTGATGCTGTGACTTGTGTCGCTGTATCAGTTACGAATAAAACGCAAGTAATATCAGGCTCAAAAGATTGTAATTTGATTGTCTGGGATATACACACTGGTGACGAGATTCATACCCTGGCAGGTCATCTAGCTCAAGTAACTTGTGTCAAAGTGTCAGCAGACGGTATGAGTCCTTAAATCGTGTTGTTGTTGTTTCTGATATTTTACAGAAGTTAATTTATTTTTGATATTCAGGCACAACCGCAGTGTCAGCTAGCGATGATAAAACTTTAATCGTGTGGGAAACAAAACGTGGGCTTGCCCTCACATCCCTACAAATCCATGTGCCATTTACTCGCTTCGATATTAGTCTCGAATGTTCTAGGATTTTAGTTCAGCTAGCGGATAGTTTCAACCTTCCCGTTATTTGCCTTCACAATACAACCGCCAGCTATGTCAAATTACCAACATACTCAGCACCGGCACGTGATGTGGAAGGTAAATCAAAATGAACATAATACTCTCATTCAAGATGATGTTTCACTTCCGATTCACGTTTTATTTTATTTTATTTATTTTTTTTTTTATATAGATCTACGTCCAGCAGGACCGAAACGACAAATGCGAAGACTTCTGAAAAAGGAAGTTTCTTTGGATACGTATACATGGCAGAAAAAATATGGCCATCTTACATCATCTGTAATGATGGCTCAAGTAGATGAACGTTTGAAAAGGAGATTTTCAGTGTCGGCGAGTATGGAGGAAATATCCAAAATAGCTGAAATGAAGTCGTTAGCTTCACAGACAAGTTTGGGACCAGAACAAGCTGCTTTAGCGCAGTCTCAGCATTTCGATCAGTTAGAGGCACTTTGGAATAAAAGGTCACCACCAAGAAGAAGACATAATACGGTAAGTAAATACATTTGCACTTAATGAATTGTGCATTGTTCATCAAGATGTGTACATGATTTGTTTCTGCCGGATCTAAGAAAAGGCTTTGCATTATTTTCTGGTTAGAAAAATCGAAATACATGTTGGATCCGAGTTACGTTTAGGATGGTTTCAGGATGATTAAAAAATGGATATAGTTACAATTAGTTATATTTCGATATGTTCTTAGTCGACTTAATCGTCGTCGTTTTATGCCTTCCTTCGACACAGAATATATAGAGTTGAATACAGGCTCCACGATTTTGTATACTTTACTATTGCCTGAACTGAGATAATGGTTACCAAGGTCTAAATTCAACCAATTGTAGAATTGCGAGTGTCACAACTTATCCAACTTGGGAATCAAAATCATAGGTTAACATAATATTGGTTGGTTTACTTCTTCTTGTAAGGGTAATATATACAACACAATGGGCCGCTATAGCCTCCGTGCTTGGGATGGGGTCTCCTGTCCTTCTACGTCAACAAAAAGAAAAATGATGATATATAGGCACAGACAAGAAATATTTCTTGTCTGTGATATGGGTTGACTTTGTTGCTTCTCCGCTCTGGGAACTCATTATTCTTTACCGATACAGTTGGTATTATTTTCGACCATTTATATCGATCTGCGCAGATTAATGTCGTTGTTGAATTTACATTGTCTTCATTCTTACAGATACGTCTCATCTTGGTTAGTTCTCATTATTTTTAGTAGCCTTATTGTTTGCAGGTGTATTTCTTCTTCTTCTTCAAGGTCATATATTGTAAGTTCGGATTTGGAAATATTTTTAATATCCACGCCCAGTATATCCTTCACTGTCCATAGCTTTATATGACCAACTCTAGTAACTTTCGCTTTGAATCCATCGTGTGTAACTGCTTTGGATAGCTCATGAAAGTTATTGGTAAGGATTTTTGTGACCCTGTAAAGATCTAAGCATTTGGTTGGTTGATTTAAAGAGAGAGATATGAGGTTATAAAGGACTGCGGCCACTGAGAGGGCCGATTGTGCTTACACTTCCATCTCCTTAAAATAGGTAAATCCCCTTGAGCAGGTGTTATCTTCCAGACGCAGTCTGCAAAGTTTATCAAGTTCCTCTAAGAATTTAGTGTATATCCGCTCCGCTATGAATATACCCTTAGAGGGCTCTGTCTTCTGTCTTCGTAATTATTCTTTCTGTTCAGTCTCTCTTGGTTACGAAGCAAGCTTGTGAATCGATCTTCCAAGTATTCCAGACAGAGTTTAAACATAGGCGACTCTGGACAGACTATCATTTCCCTTAATTGTTTGAACAATTCTGCTTAGCTGCCAGATGTCTACTGGGAACTTATCCTCGTTTATTATTACTATTCACTTATGTTTTCATTTATATCTATGTCTCAAATCAATGAAGTATTCCCTTGTCCATCGCTGCAAGAATTGATTCTTCAGATGACTTACTTCAATTTTTATTGGTAGACCAAAATGATCTACGATGGTAGTCAAGGATTCGCCAATGAGGAAATGCCTAGGGGTTCGAGCACTCTAGGCATTGAAATCAGCTGATAGCAGCGGTAGTGGTCTAGAATTAAGAGCACCTTCTATTTCTATCATCACGCTTCGAGCTCTTCGTTGGTAAGTGCCGCTTTACTAATGCTGCAGGAGGTGATTTCACTGCCTCTTCCTAAAGCCTTCCGAAGATAGGTGCCCTTAGTGGGATGAAATGGAATTCAATTCCCTTAGAGGGACAGTACATTTCGATTTATTCTCGTGATTTCCTTTATGAAAGATCGCTTTTAATTCGGCAAATTGATTTCGTGCACCAATAAAATTTGTGTTACGTTGTCGCAACACAAATTTTGACAATTGCCTCGTCTGGCTATGAATCGTTTCAGAAGAGCTATGAAAACGTTGGTACTCAAGTCACTTACGACTTTAAAATCAATTGCCTTGGCGGTAAAATAATAATACACAACTACGTAAATCTTTCCAAGATGTTTTCCCCTAAGTTTAAAGTGAATCCAATAAAGTCCAAAGCAATGCACTCCTGTGTTGATGGATGGTCTGGCAGGTTTGAGTCTATGTGCTATAGGATTACGCCTAAATTAGGATAATAGCCCTGGCTTTAATCTAGTACACCGTACGCAGTTTTGAACCACTGATCGAGCTCTACTTTTGTGTTGAATTAAGTTGAATAGTAGTTTTTGTGTTTTCTAAATTTTCTATAGTTAAATTATTTCCAGCGATCCTTAACTTTCTTCAATAAAGAATTCGAATAAATGATTTAGGTATAGATGGGCATCATTCTGATTTCTCTGGAAGCTAATGAGATTTCACAATTCATACTGAAATTTTTATAATAGTTATAATGTCCCAAACCTACATTGTTGTCTTCATAGTGTAAGACAAAATTCAAAATTATATAAATCGAGATATTAATAAGCCCATAGAGAATTATGAGAGAATTGGCAAACGCATATGTATCTGATCTCTACCATAAATCCTACTTCTTTTCATAATAGACACATACTTTCCGAAAGTTTAAACTTCAGTTCAAATTCAATTTATTAATGAAATTATTATATTTATTCCTCATTAGCCACTTTCCCGTCAATCATCACTCGTAGAAGATCGAATAGAATCATCAGATGAAGATGAATTTCAGGAGGAACGAACAGGTATGTCTAGCAGTTACCCATCAAAAAGTGCAGCTCGTCTGCGTCCATGTTCTTTACGAATTGCTGCATGGAATAGTTTTTGTACTTTAAGTAGCGATGATCATAGTGTGAGGCCGGATCTCGTTAATGATCTTTTAGCTGTTGAAAATTGCCAAACCTCATATACGCATGAAGGAATTGAGCTCATTAAATTAAATCCAGTAAAAAATAATTATAAAGATGTCGCTGATCATTCAAATATGATGGATGTTTGTGAAAATCATTTTATTAGTGATCGTACAATGATGACGGAAAAACCTAGTGCATCACGCTGTGATCATAGCTTTATAAAGCATCAAAATACACACAAAAACGAAACATCACGCAAATTTAAGTTCTTTAAAAAATACAAACGAAAACGCCCACAACTTTCACGATCATGCATTGCACAGTAGTAGAAATTTTTTTTTTTTTTTTTTTTTTTTTTTTTTTTTTTTTTTTTTTCTGTATTATCACTTCACATGTTCTATTTTGCTGGAGAAGAGACTCACTCAATTCTATAGCACACTTCAATGTTAGTTGGAATCGTGTCTTAATTGTAAGCATGAATTAATTGTTATAAATCTTTGTTAAGCATACTACTACTATAATAACTGTTATACAAAAAATTGATCCTTGCAAATGTTATTTTATACGTTTCGTGGTTAAATAAATTATTTTTTTCTCAATTTATTAGAAGTACTTTGATTTCACATTTCCCCTCTTCATTTTATTATTTTCATCGTTTTCATATGTGGTTCAGAACAATACAGGCCAGGTAAAAACAACCAGCCATAAAATCAGATTTGTCCAGCGATGCTTCTCTAGTACGAACTGTGCCTTCCTGATACACGTCTGAGAATAGCCACCTTTACAGTATTCAAATATAAGCCACACATTAGTTCTAGACCAAATAGTAACCTCATCGGCCTTCTTATTGCCAACAAAACTACCCTTATAAGATTTGTCTAAATCCTGTTATTGCTACTACACAAGAAAACGCAATAGCCTTAATTGCTGTCTAACTGCCAAAGAAGGTAAATATGTTTTTATTGTTATAAATTTTCTTTAAACAATCGTCGGAACAGATTAGTATGCCTTAACCCTTGTGGGAATATCCAGGTACCCGAGTAACTATTTGAACTTTCTTCTGCGAATTCATAATTTCTCGAAGTTGATCTTCTAGTTAATCCTAAATAATGTAATTTTAAGACAATTAACCCATTTCCCTACTAAAAATTTGAAATCAAGTAGACGAGAAACGCCAGTTATGAATTTCCTCCGCAAGGCATACCTTTGGTACCCTGGTACAATTTCAAATATTTGTTATGAAATTGTACGTGCTGAGTGAAAATTGTACATAACTAGGGCCACATTTACTAAAAACTAAAATAAATGATTTGTAAATAATGTATTCATTGATATTTTGAATAGATAAGTATGAATCTAAGTTTAATTTGGAAATCGACTGACTGGCTTTGGTGGGGATAGATCTGTAATTACAAAATATCCATTAGTGTGCTGATTAATTTCCTAAAATATTTGGCAAAAAATACTTTTCAGTTGCATCCACTATATTTACTCAATGTTACTGCATGGACGTTGCAAATTGCCAGATGACATGAAGCACCCTTTGCAGTAACTTCCGCTTCTGTTGTTGTCGAAGTTGGGATGTTTTTAAGATGACCCACAACTCATTCGATCCCAATTTATTTTCGTGCTGGAATTCCAATTACACAATTGGTGTGTCTCTGAGGGCATGTTGATAGATGGCAATTCCAGGTGCTTCCCCAAACCCTTCAAAAACAAATCGACGGGAGTCAGATGGTTTGTTGTGTGCTGGATTATTTTCCATAAAGACGATGTATGCAGCCAAGCCAGCCAGCGCTGCAACATCTAGCATATTATTTTAGAAGAAAGCCACTGGCCATCGCAGGGTTCTTGGTTTAGTAGAATAGTTGGCCAGCAACTTGTCCACGTTTCATCCTGTTATAGTAATCTATCATTTCAGGTTTCTTTTAGTGCACCTGATACTTCATCGGTGCGGTGCAATATGGACCACATAACAACCGTTTTGTTTTTTTTTTTCCTTTTTTTTTTTGTGGAACGTAGGAACATATAGTTACGTTGTCGTGAAAATCAAAAATGGTGGAACGTATATACCTCGCAAGGTGGCAGCATCTGCGGGGGAATATTACCCTTATTTTTCACTATCAAGTTCAAGAAAAACCGTAGAAGTTTCTCCAACTTCGTCTTCTGTAGAATCTATCAAGGCATTGTTACTGCTCTTCGTAATGCATTGCATTGAATATAGCCTTTGAAATATCCATTTTTCATTGTGAATAATAATAAGAATTTTATTTTGTGCACTAAACCAACTCAATAAATTAACAGCAGAATTACATATCGAAAATTAAAACAACAATTTGAAGATTCATTCACAATTAAATTTCTTTTTATACATCGAACTCTGCTAATCTATGTTGTGCGGAGTCCAGATTTACATATATTTAGTATATTCCTAGACGTTCTAATGGATCTTTTGACATGAGTATTCTTATCATGCAGTAGATATGAAAATCAGTTGTCTATGGAATACGTGTAAGTAAAAGAGTAAAGAGCAATTTCCACAATTATGATGCACATTAAGAGGAAATTTACAGGTAAAATTTAAACTTTTTCACGTATTATGCCACACTAAAAATTAAAAACCCTTTCATAGCAGTTTATTCCTATATGAATGTGAATACTGCTCCAAAAGTGCCTGTGTGGAAACTCCGCCCGTTTTTAAGCCGGTTTGTATACGGGACAGTCATATAGAAAGAGCCTAATGCTACATAGTGTTTTCAATTCGGTTTTTCGAAATTCATTACTCGGATCGAAATGAAATAAAAAAAAGTATGTATCTAGAATATTATGGTTTCCTTCCTCATGCTCAAGGGTGGCTTAACCCAGCGCTATCCCTCTACTTTCTAATTCTTATACCCATGTAAGCTTTGGGATCCTATCACGTACAAGACTAGTCTTTTAGTGAGAATTGTCGAGAAATTCCACGCCTCTCAATCCTCTACTACAATTTTGGATGACTGGAACGATAAGAGCCTTACTAACGTATTATCAGCTCAAGAATTTATTCGAGAACTTCTCTAATCGTAATAGTTTCATTGACCCCGATATGACCTTCGGGATTTATTTACGATAATATCTAATACAAGTATTATATAACTAGTATCTACATATATATGTATATACAGGGTGATTCAGATCAAGATACCTTCCGGTATACCATGCGACTCCTTGTGGTAAGAGGATCAAAAAATTGTTCCACATACCCCCCCTTAGAAACCTTCCTTTAGGAGTTGTGGCCAGTTGAAGGTATTCGTGAACCCTGATGGGAATAAATGAGTACAACTTTTGAACCACACTTTAGATTTTGGTTATTGTTGTCTTATTAAATAGCCAAGAATGGTAGCTGTCGAAAAGTGTATTACTCTGTATTATTTAATTAAGCATCTTTAAAGTATTCTCAAATATTTCTAAAATTTTGATTTTTTTACACAAAAAAGTTTTTGAAATAAATAACGGTATTTATGAAATTTGTGTGCAAAAAAATCAATGTTTTGGAAATATTTGAGAATAATTTAAAGATGCTTAATTAAAAAATACAGAGTAATACACTTTTCAACAGCTACTATTCTTGGCTATTTAATAAGCTAACAATAACCAAAATCTAAGGGATGGTTCAAAACTTATACTTATTTATTCTCATGAATATTAGCGAAATCTTCAACTAGCCACAACTCCTAAAGGAAGGCTTCTAAAGGGGGGTATGTGGAACAATTTTTTGATTATCTTACCTCAAGGAATCGCATGGTATACCGGAAGGTATCCTGATCTGAATCACGCTGTATATATATATTTCAATATAAATAGTATATAGCACTAACCCTAGATATTTCACCTAGTTATTGAATACTGTCGGTGTCACCAATACATTCTGTTCTACTAGTACGTTTATCAGACTTTTCCTATTAAAAATAGCAGAGCGATCTTCACGAGACTTAAATTGTGAGCAATATCACTTCACCAAGTTGTAACTATATTCAGATGTTGGGATTCACAATATTCACATCCCGAGCAATCCTTGCGTTTAGGATTGCAATATAGCAATGCCAACGTAAACCTGTATGTCCTCTCCCCTAGTACACCTAAAAGAGCCGTTTATCAAAAGGTCCCAGCACATACAAGTATACATTAATAAGGGTCGCTACTGCCCATCCCCTATTGGCCACAGCCTCGTTGTGTAGTATGCCACTACCCTTTTACAACAGTGAATTATAAACCACATTCCTCGTTTTTAATAAAGGCAGGAGAGCTTCTGATGTATAGCTGGATGGATGTATAATGATCTTAACTGGTCTAATTTATGGACATTCTCAACTGAGGAACCACCTTTCCACTATTCGCATGGATTCTGATCCCATCTAGATCTACTGCATCTGGAGGAAGATGAGACTGCTTTACATGGATTGTCTGACTACAGCCAAATGTAGAATAGTAGCCTTTGTCAAACCACTGTTAGACCCTGATGAGTTAGTGAATATAAGAAGGTCAACTGGCCCAGCTAATCTCTATCGTCTAGTTGCTTAATCACTATACCAGGGAAATTAGTTTGAAGTAAAATCTACATGGTTCCTTCTAATTCATATTAAAGTACTATTCGGTTATCTCACCACGCCCAATTCACCTGCTGATGTTCTTATAAGGCCATAGCTGCATCACTAATGATTTCCGTAGCGAGCTCTGCATCAAACGAAAATTGATTGATTACTCATATAAACTGGTCAAATCAACTCCTCTGTTTTATTTACTTCAATAGAGCTGAAACGAATATTTTTATGATCTGGAAATTATGATTCATTTTCCCACGTGGTCATTATATCAGATATGAATTAGGAGGTATTGCTAGAAGTAAATTCAAATCCACGATTCGTAATAAGTTTGTATGTCATAAGTAAATAAAAAGGTGCTCACTACTCTTGTTGTACCTGCTGCTTCAACAATTAACTGAATAGATGTTGACGTTTGGCAGCTTATCAAGACATACTACAGTCCTGAGTTCCTACTACTTTCCTCATGCTCGCGGAGAAGAACTAGATAAACGGATCGAATAACTATCCATAGAAGATAGCCTATTTTCATGAAGTTTTACTGGGAGCACCTTCTCTTCTGAAATCAGGTGCAACGTCCATCCCTCGTCGATCTATCTATCTATCTATCAATTATTAGTAGAAATGTTGTGAAAGGATCTCATCAGCTTCAGTTCCTTTAATTGCCGTAAAAACTCCTTTTCTACAGACACCCCCAGTATTTTTCCTCAATTGATTTGGGGTTTACCCTTTTTCAAGAGACAACAGCGAGGAAACGATTGGCTAAAGTTAGTTTTATAAAGTCATTCAATTATACAATGAGTCTTAAGTCACGGGGGAGAATCCTAGTAGCCTGCAGATACTTATATCAATGAACACTTCAAAAGCTCATATCAGATCATAGGGAATCAGTTTTTATGGATGGGAATCTGTAATCTAAACGCTCTTGATCTTGACCCGGAATCAGCATACCTAGAGAGATCCTATCTGAGCTAGTAGCAGTCGATTGTGAATTGAATTAGATATAGAAAAGTTCTTTTTACACAAAATGGATCGAAAGTTTAATTGCCATTGTAATTTTCCCTTTAACCATTTTTAAGAAAAGGCAATTTTTTGCAGTTAGATTGACCGAGTAGAACTGGAATAATAGCAGTACGCAACATTCATTTTAAATGCTCCCTCTCTTCCTTCTTCCTTGCCGGATTTATTGAAAATACCATTTCAATCAACACCCTTCTGTGCCCTTACTTCTCTCTTCGTTGCAATGAATTTACTGAAAAAATAGAAGGTTCCTATGCCTTAAGTCAAGCAAACCTGAAGAACTTTGATCACTTCTAGTGATTACCAGTGATTTGGAAATTCGATGGCTCCCGCCGGCCAATAGGTGGCACTAAGATAGATTAATTCGCAATCGTTTTTAAATTTCGCCGTAAGTATTTTAGTTATTTTATTTTTATTGTAATAAACATTCTTTCATTATACCCGCATATAGCGTAGATCAATGTGTTCCATGTAAATTTTATAATATATTATTCCCAACTGCAATATTCTTCGTCACATTTTCCAGCATTATCTTTACATGATTTTTTTCATTTTTTCATTTATTTTTCCTCTATTTCTTAATGTACTGTTTTTACTTAAGCTTTGCGTGTATGTGTAATTTTCCTGCAAAATTAAGAACAATCAATTGAATTTCAATATTAGCGCACTCGAAAACTAGCTCAAGAAGTTCGTTGCAACAGCCAATCTAGTAAATTTCTCCAATGTGTGACACTATTAGGATTCATCACGTAAAAAAAAAAAACTTCTAACTAGATACTGAAGATATTGCAGCCGAAGTAGTCGCTTTCTTGCTTCTTCCTATATAGTTAGTTACTAATAGCTACTATTTTAGTGATATATTTTTTGTAACTAATTTATTGATTGATTAGCGATGCATACATAGAAAGTACGAAATTGTGAATCGGTTTTTTTTTCTGTTTCTACATTTTTATTTAATATAGATGGCATCGGTGAATTATAGAGAACTAGTGAAATACCCCCTCCACACATATTAGAATTGTAACAGAAAAATGCAGAGTTGAATGAAGCAGTTATGATATGTGACTATATATGATATAGGTATGCTGTATTATGTGCTTAAGAAGCTTCTAGTGTTATACCTTAATTGTCCAGAGTTAATATTATAATTAGATAAAATTTGTGAAGTAGACTAGATACTGTTGGTTAAGTTTTTTTTTTTCATATACATACAAAAGAAATTCCTTTCCGTTTAATAACGAAACTTTCACTCTGATTTATTAGTTTTTTCGAGGATTTAGTCTAGCAGGTGTGAAATTTTTATGATTATATTTGAAAATTATTTAAGCTCTTTCGTTCCATAGCGAATAAAGTCTTTTCCATGGTCGAATTGAAATTTTATTACAACATGATATAAATTCGCCTAGTGCCTTCAAGGACTGATAAACTATGATAGACTGATTTATCTTACGCCACAATATACAAAAGTCAAGGTTTGCCATATACAGAGGTAAAGTGCGCAGATTTTAAATACAAAGCAAGAACAAAATTACAAAAACAAATAAAAATAATTAAACCAAATGTCGTCAGTGTCCACAGAGCTTTGGAAGAGCAAAGTGCCAAAGCTTACGTACCCTACAGAATATCACCAAGCTGGTCTTTGGACGGTTCACCGTTAATATCATGACGCGTGCACCAGTCCTCAAGAGCTTTGAGGCCTCTTTGCATGGAGGTGGGATGTCATCCGCATACGTTTCACATGAGAATTCCAAATATTTCAGCGCCGTGATCAATGACATACACTAGATATGTTCGGCCACCCAATTCCACGGTTAAATTTCGTCGTCTTAACATTTGGCCGATCCATCGCACCACAATGCAGTCATCATGATGCCGACGAGTAGACTCGCACAGCGAATCTGGGATGGCCCCGTCAAAGGCTTACTCGATGTTTAGAACGAATCCCAAGGTAAACAGCCCACGATCCAGCCATTCAATGTAACCATTGAATGGAGAGTTGATCTGTCCCTTCGGTAATCGTGGTGCGAGGTGCTTAAGGCAGAAGCTTTCAGGGTTACTCCCATAATATATACATCCACGAGCCTCACCAGGAGGAATGAAGAGAGACTTATAGTTCGGATCTTCGAGCCTATATATGATGCCCTACCAGGCTTCGGAACGAATACAACCCTTACTTTCCTTCAGATCTCAGGGACATATCCATATGTGTTACATGCCCTGAAAATGGAATCAATGTAGGAGCCAGCACTATGCTCTCCGCCTTATGAAGAACCGGAAAAACTCCGTTTGGACCCGGAGTTTTGAAAGCCGAGAAGGTTGAAATTTACCGTGTCAATTTCTTGACATCATCCTCCTTCGACCCAGACCTCCTGGCCTTATTGAAAAGCCTTCTAGAAGCCTTCTGGACTACAACTTTTCTACTGTCTTCTCCAAAGCAGTAATACTCCTGAAACGTCCAGCTGTAGAAGAAAGTGTGGAAGCTAGTTCCCTGTGATATCTCCCCTAATCAATCCACTTCGGATTTCTGTATGACTCCACCTCAATGCGATCGGCATCCATACAGAATTCTATATAACTGGGATCTTGCGATACCCTCCAGTCAAAGAACAGATGAAAAGCGAAAAGGACCCAAATGTCATCTCAATGAACTCTAGTCTTCGGCTAGTAGTAAAGGTTGGTTCGTCAGTCCATTCGAAGAAAACCAAATCCGTTATGACGTCCAGCAGCTGCTCACCCCGACGAATAATATCTGAGTTACCACAGCCTATGTGGTGAGCATTGTCAGTGAGAGGGAGAGCAGTAGAGTCATACGGGAATTATGCCGGGATAATCAAGAATTCCTTGTTGACTCAAATGAGGCAACAAATTTACGACAGCCCTTTTGTCGCAACACGCGATGTTGTATAGAATATGAGCTCCATGTGCCTCCGATAGACTGCGGATACAGATTTCCAGGCCCAAGGCTCCTGCACGAGTATCCCATTTTACAAGTCGCAAGTCAGCAAGGCAGCGTCCTGCATGAAGAGAACTTGAGCTACGTGGATTACTTTACTACACTGTTCCTATTTTTGAGCAAGAAAAATTTAACCTTACCCCGGGGAATGACGCGACCACATCAAGAGCCTCTTCAGCACCTCACCGGCCGTTTTATCTATCATCAAAATCTGTAAGGTCCCCTTTCCGCTTTTAGGTCCTTGGAGCCCTCTATTTTGGGAAAGACTTTCTACCTCCTTGTGCTGAGTACCGGATTTTGGTTCTCGAGCCGTTCGAAGACCGTCGATGCTCGGTATTGTCGGGGATCCAAATCCGCAGGCCTATACCTACCGCTTACTATCGGTACAAGATTGCAGATTCAAGTCAGTTGAACGGTACTATGCCAGAATTTCGTCTGATTCAATTAAATATGTACATCTAAAACTAGACATATATACAGCTTAAACCTCCAGCATCCATTCAAAAGGTACCAAAATTTTCGAAGTGTATAAACGAAAAGTAGTTTTGGTATCTATTTAATTTGTATGGTTAAGGCTAGTCGAAATTTAATTATCAATTCAAAAAATATATTTTAAAGATGGCGTCTGCAGACCAACAAATAGAAAGATGGAAGAAATAGGAGGTGCTTATATTACTTTACGGAATAAAATAAATTGGAATAATTGTAAATACCGCGTTAGTATTTGAAAATTTCATCATGACCCTTTCGAAAAAATTTCAATATCGGTTTTTTTATTCAAGTGTATGTAAATGTCCACCAAGTTCGGCTCTAGAAACCGAAAGACAAATACCAAAATAACGCTTTAAATATTGACCGAAGTGTTTCAGTCACAGTCGCAGCCGATTTCAAAGTTGCAATTTAATCTTGCCACATGCATTTACCATTTGGGCACATTCGAAATCGACTGATCAGTCGTAATTGTAGAATGGCGGCGTTTTGCTAATTTTTTGCTGAGTCATTAAAGTATGAAATTACTTCGACAGAAACTGCCACTCGATTGGTCGCGGTTGCACGATTGGCGGCGGCACATACCCAGCATCATATTTAAAGATGTCTTTAACGTCAAAAACAACAATTTGAATAAGTTATATAAGCGTAAAACTTCTCATTTTATTGGTAACCTGAAAAAAAATTTTTTTTTGCTGCACTCTGTAATATTACTTGCTGATTTCCTGTATTGGAATGAAAACCTCGAAGTGCTAGCAAAGATATCCCTGTTAAATATTTTACAGAATAAATTCAAGAAGTAGAATTAGAGGAGGATCCAATAACTCTTTTATAACCTCGCTGTGTTATTTAATCCTATATTCAGTATGTACCTTCTATTTATGTAAACTGAACTACAACTTTAATTGAATAGTTAACCACTTCCATGATGTGTCATGATGACCACAACCACAATTTCTGACTCTAAAAAAAAAACGCTTATGAAAATGTATACAGCAATTTAAATTATTGCGTCGAAATGAATTAAAGCTAATTAATTCTCCACATTTCATGAAACTCATTGAGAACTTCAACATAGTTTTATTAATTAAACTAATTTTAAACTAAAAAATTTCCTTGCTTCTCTAACCCAGAACTTTTCAAATATACCTAATTCCTCAGCATTCAATTAAATTTTATTCCAACTATTTTCGGTTGAAATTTTCATCATTATATATTTCATCAGTGAAAGTTTCGTTGAGCTTCGCATTAAAAAAAAGTTTAGGCTTAAATTTAGAACTTTTAGCGTCCAATGCATTTTTGTTTTGTGCTTTTAAATGTCATTACATAGCGAAGTTATTTTACTAGATACGCAAAGGAAAGAAGGCTTGGAAATTGTATTAATTAAAAAAAAAATAAAGAAAAAGGAACATATACTGAAAACTTCATAAATCTCCATTTAAAGATCATTTTTCAACTTATTGTACATCAAGTGGCGGATAGACGTAATGGACACGAGAGTATAAAAATAAATCTAGCATTTGTAAATTTTAGCCAACCAACCAACCAACTACACATAAATAACTACATTATAAGCAACGCTCATTAGAAATCTTTCAGTTTCTTAGTTTCTTGTAGCACTTATACCAGAACATAGTAAAAAAAAAGCAGAAGTCAGCAAATGTAGCGTTTATTTTGTATTTAACATTCCTCAGTTCAATTATAAATGCAATAAAGGAACTCATAAATCAAATCTTTCGTTGTAATTTAATTTGCACACAAAAGGCAAATGTTCGTCTTAATCTTACATAAATTTTCCTAGTTCGGTATTTACTCACGGGTGACTCTATGTTCAGAAGACAGAAAATCAATACTACTCGGGACGGAAGCGGAAAGGCACTTGTCACTGATTTCTTGACTTTTATCTATTGCACACCTTAATTTCATGACTACACACATTTATAGTTATAGCAAAAGAGCGAAAAAAGATAGATAAATAAACAGAGAAATGTTTACAGATCTAAAAGTCATCAAGAGATTTTGCTTAACGAACTAAAAATAAATAAAATTCAAGATTTGAGCTTGCGACTAGGTATGTAAGTTTGTAGATATGTTTTTATACTTAAGATTGGCCTCTTTGCAATGCAAATCACGATTGAGTGTCCTTTGATGTAAATGTTCTGTCGGAATTTTGATAAGTTTATAATATGTATTAATAATTCTAAGACAATTTTTTATACTGTCTTTCTCTCTGTCACTTTCATAGGCACAACACAAAAAAATTAAAACTGATTACATGTAAAACAGAAAATATTTGAAATTCTTAAATTCAAAGTAGCAAGGATATCATACCCAATCCATTAAAGTAGCCCCCTATCATCCCAAGAAGCTGTGTTTCTTTTAATATGGGCAGTAGGAAATAAGACGAATGAGACCATATTTAAGACACTGAATTACAAAAGCACTCAGAGAAAGGTAACGGCATTAAATAGTGCCAAAATACTACCTCCTCCTGTCTTCTCCTCCCACTTTCACCGGCTCTCTAACGATCAGCTTAAATTTCATTTTCTTTGGACTGTAACTCAAATATTAAAATAAGCAAAATTTTGGAGGCTGAGTTCTAAAGAGAGAATAGAATGGCAAGAAGAGGGCAACACATTTATCTGATAAATTTGTCGACTAGATGAGTTTCCTATCTATTGAATTCTCAATGATTTTTGTTGGGATCAATTGAACGGTCCTACTTCGTGCATACACACACATACAGCCTTACAGTGTCAGCTTGATTAAGAGTAATAGGTCCATGTATTCTGTGTTTCTAATTGATCCTCAAAGAGAACAAAAAGTTATCCATCCATCATCTCAGTCACTTACTCCATAGAGGACTGAATATCAGAAACACATATTTAAAAAACAAAACTCCAACGACGGATAATAACAGAAACCCAGAGCTGTGAAATATCTTCTCTCGATATAGGACCTTATTAAGACCTACAAGTCTTAGCTTTCTCCTGAATTTCTTAGTTATTTGGAATTCTGTTCAAATTGACTCTCGACAAATGATTCTGGATCCCCTGTACCTTATGGATTCCATTCATAGGGCTTTTATCAACTCGGAAGTGTTTAAATCGAATATTTTAATCCTTTCGGTTTTATCTTGATCCTGCAAAATGCTATTTAAGTATATTTGCAATGAGATACTTCTTCGATGAGTGTGATTTTTATTGCTACTGTAGCTAAGGTTCCAGACTAAGAAACATAAACATTTATATCTGACATTTTCGGCTCCTAAATAGTCCTGAAAGAATTTCTATTAAATATTTTTCTATTTTTTTATTAAATATTTTTCCTGCCTAGATTTTAGTATACTTAGAGTTCTGTCCATTTAAAATTATTCGTCTTAAAGTGGGTCTGAGTCTAACTATACATAGTGTTCCGCAAGTTGTGTGAAAATCGAAGGCTGTGGATAGGTCATACTTGAACGAAGAAAGAATCCTAACAATTTCCAAGATAACGGGAATAAAACATATTTGGTTATATTTTCACAGATCTCGCTGCAACTTCTCCACCTTACACCCTATGATAATGATTTAAGCCTTAGATAGATAATCGTTGGACCTTTCCTACGGTCTATAAATTTTTCTCCTCCTCCTCTCCATTTTGAAGTTTTGGTTCAACAAAGTTAAAACTGTTGAATTTTAACTCGATTTTTTTATTTAACTACTATTTTTGTCAAAAAACACTTCATCAAGACCTGCTTTTCATATTGGATTTAAGAAGCTCGAAAACTTAACTTTAAAATTATCAATTACAATCTGTACCCAAAATGTGACCTATGACCCTTTCTGCATTTTTTGCACTTTTTCTTGAATATATCCAGTGAAAATGACTTAAAAAGCACGTCCCCAAAAAATAATTGCCTTCTTTCTGGCATTTATTGAACGTTTTCGCTGGATTTGCTTAAGAAAAAATCCGGAAAGAGTTACTTTTTGGCTTTAGAGTGTAATAGATCATTTTAAAGCTAAGCTTTTGTGATTCTCAAATCCAATAAGAAAAATTGGTCTTGATGAATTGTTTTTGATAAAAATAGTAATTAAATTAAAAAAAAAAAACGAGTCAATGTTCCGAAATTTTAACTTTGTTAAGCCATAAATTCAAAATGGAGGGGAGTTTAATTCATTATCATAGGGTGTAAGGTGAGGAAGTTACAGGGTAATCTGTGAAAACATACCCAAATATCTTTAAGTCCCGTTATCTTGGGAATCGGTAGGGTCCCCCCCCCCCACCCTCCATAATTTTTATTGCTCATCTAAGTATGACCTATCCACAGCCTTCGGATTTCACACTACCTGCGGGACACCCTGTATAACGAGATTCTTGCTTATTCTGGACGTGGCCTGTCACTTAGTCCCTCCACCGAATTATTATGTTTATGGTTTGCATACAACTTTCATTGGGGTGTTAGAAATTTATGAGAGTTGGGAATTAAAATGTTGAATCCTTGTTTTAACTAAAATAAAGATTTCACTGTGGATCTACTGTGTCGAAATATGCAGGGTGGGATGATCTATGTCAATTCTGCAGTAATGGATGGGGGAATAGGAGTTGTCAGAAAATACAAATAATTATACAAGATACGGTAAAGAGGGCGATGAGAAGCAGCGTTTATTAAAAAGTAGAACGGATAAAAGCTTTTTACTTCATAAATCTGAGTCACTCTACAACTGCTGGCCGATACACTCTTTAGCACACATGGATTAAATACAAAACGTGGATTTTAGCGTTACCGGTACCGTGCGATAATTAAAAGCACTTCATTTCGTTGGGCATTCATATCCTCCTCAGTGACGAAAACTAAAATCACTGGATCTGATGTGACCATTTTTGAAACCAAATTTTATTTTTTCTGAACAAGTCTGTGTGCAAAATTTCAGCACTTTAAGTGAAAGCGTTCTCGAGTTATTGTGGTATGAGGTTAGTTATACACATTTTTCCGCATGTTTGTTGCCGTCTGCCACCACTTTCCCACCACTCAATGTGTCTGCCATTTTTACCATTGATCATGAAATACAATTCTCTGCTGCCACACCAAAAATCAGCCTTTATGAAATCACGTAAGTTAATCGGTTTTTTAGACCTTCGCGGCCATCCTGCAGAGCCCTCAACTACTGACTAGAAGCCAGGCAGACTTCCGAATAAGTTATCAACGATGTTAAGAGAGTAGGTTAAGGTGGAAAATTTTGTTTATGGAATGACGTAAGTATTTTGGTTGCCAGCTCTTAGTCTATTAGGAGTTTCAAAATGGAAATTAACTTGCTTTAAACCAAAAATTTTACTTATGTATGAGTTATCCAAATTTTAAAAATGAGAAAATAGAATAAGGATCATATGCAAAAAAGAAGCACCAACTCTAAGATCGGCAAATTTCAATATTATACATAACATTGAAGTATGGTGAAGGATACAGAACCTCTAGAAGAGGAAATGCTGCATCTTCTTATGGAAGCCCTAAATTTGTGAAAAGATCACAACAAGTACAAGCTTAGAGAGAAATATTATTATAAGGTGATACAAAGAACAAGAGCAATCTAGTTGCGAACTGTAGTTGCAGCAGATGCAAGTTGTCCTTATTCTGCTGCTCATCAGACTAATTGGTGATATGTAATGGAAAACAGGTCAGTTTATCTGCCTTAGTCCACTATATTGGAATCCATGATGTTTGTTTACATAGTTAGAGCTCTTATTCATTCCCACCAGGAATGCTACATTCTCAGTGAATTTTCAGGAATCTACCTCGGCCCTGTTCTGTTTGTTGATTCCATGTATTTATTTAGTCACTTACCGTGCGTACTTACTATGCTCATCTCATGCAAGATCGATAGATATTTGATTTAGATGCAGGTTTGATAACTACTACTGAGTCAGTGGTCTAATCCATTGGAAAAAATATTTCTACATTAATTCATCTCTTATTTTGTCATTAAATTAAAAAGAAAAGAATCCAGTTTTTTCTGAGGTATAGATCATCATCATTGGCTGTACCGGAGCAGCATACATTCTTCCCAACTCAGTGTACATATCCAAGTGAAGAAACTGTGGGTACTGTGGTCCATCAAGGACACAATCAATTTCGGTTCTAAAAAAGGTAAACCGAAAAAATCACATAAAGTATGTTTTAAAAATAACTTCATACTATGCCCCATTCACAATGCAGAATGCAGCAGAGTGGAGCAGAGCGAGCTTTGAGTTCAAGCAGAGTTGACCAGAGCGAGCTTGAAGTCCAGAACGAAGGTGTTACCAATGCAGCACAGAGTCAAATTCGAACTTTGAAATTAGCAACAAACAAGCAAACAACTATTGTTGTCAAAACAATTAATTTGAAAAAGTTTTTGAAACTGACTAATAATTAACGTATTTTTTCGATTTTTAAATCATGAAAACACTTCTTGTTTGTTATTGGCATTTATAAAAAATATTAAATTAGAAAATAACATTAAAACATCTTAGTTATGTTAAAAAGAAGTATAGAGCTTTTTTAGCGCCATCTACATGCTAGTAATACGAAATTCTAGTTTGTAAGCTTTCGGAAATGTCAGCGTGAAAATATTTCTATGCAGCTCCACTTTGTGCCTTACAGGGATGGCCATATACACTACTGCGTGCGTAAAAAAGGATACCAGTTGCCACTCTATGCCACTCTACTCCACTTTCTATTGTGAATGCGGCATTTTGATTTTCAATAGATATGAGTCGATATGACAAGTTATTGCCAAATCGCCCATGAGCTTGAAGGCTCTATTTTGGACAATATCCAATGAAGCTAAGGCTGTGCGACCAGCCCCGGCCCATATATGGGACATATTTTATTATTTAGAAGAAATTTATTCTGGACAGAGTTATTTTATTTTTGTGATTTTTATTTTTCGAATTCAAAATTCGATGATCCCTTCAATTAAAAAACGTCATTGAAGTAGTCGATTATCATTCCATTCGAGAGATTGTAGGTACTATCTTTCAGACTTACTTCGAAACAACTACTAGCCCTAGTTATATGCATTTTGAAATCGTGTAATATTTCTAACAAAGAAATTCTTTTAAGTTTAGTTTGTGTCGCACAAATAGTTAGATGTGTTTCATTTTCTAAGACCATAATAAGTTACACCTAATTTCATTTCTATGGAAGCAAATAAATTTTAACTGTCAATTTAATAGTTTAACTCGATCCTCATTTTTCACAAATTTCAAATTAATATATCCATGGAAAATTTGTATGTGGTCATAGCTTTAACCAAACTTTGATGTAAAGGCTTTAAAACACATTTTTCACCATATACAATGTCTTACTTATACATATACATGAAAAAGGGGTGGATAAGCATAACTGTAAAATTCTAAATACTAGCACCCGTACCTATCAGTACCGCATTCGTACTTGCACTTCAGTACTCTGGGATGGTATGTAAAACCAAGTACGACCAAGTACCACGTACTTATGTAAGTACCAAAGTGCTTGACTAGTACTTCAAAGGACTTTTGAGTCTTTTGATGGATTTTTATTTTCACAATTTTAATTTACAAAATTGAAGTTAGTAAAACAATATTGCAGGTGCTTAAATAATTAATTAAATATACTCGTACTAACCTACTATTTCAAGAATGTTTTATTAATGATTTTGATTGATAGTTTTTAAAAATGCAGAGTTAGCTTTTTATAAAACTAATTTGTGAGACTTTTCATCTGTAAGTGCATGACACCATGGAGAATTCACCAAAGCAGAGAAATTTCTATAGGTCCAGATCCAAGTAAAGTTAGTGGCGTATTTAACTTTAAACATATATATACATTATATATATATTTTTTTTTTCAAAATGGGATACTTGTTAAACCATTTCCAATGTCCATATCGAGTACTCATATTCAAGTTACTACTCGAAGTACTCAAAATTAGCTGTAATACTTCGCACGAATTAATTAAATTATACAAAACAAAAATCTATAGGAAATATGCAAGGGTTTTTCTGCCTTACGATAATGATTTGATACGTGTTCGGTAAGCAAAAGAAAACCCTTATGAAAAATTAGTTACTTCAATATATTTGCAGTTTATGTTCTACACATTTTATTTAATACTCTATCGGCCGTTCTACTTCCATGAATATTAGCTATATATAGTATAGTTGGAAGTTAATTTATAAATTAACATAGGTAAAACTAATTCTTAGTGTTAGTAGGGTGGACGTTGGGGCCCATGGGGTTATTACTTTCCTGGATTTCGTTTTGAGGTCCTTGATCCAACGTGGACGGTGCTCCAAATTTTGTTAGTTCTATTGCGGATATTTGTATTACACTCATAGTGTTTCCTAATAGCAGTTCTTTATTTTACTTTCGTTTAATTTCTTTAATTTCTCCCCCCTTTTTTTTATTTCACCTCAAAATGCTTTTAAAGATTTACTTCAATTCTTTTACTTCTACCTGTTTTTTCCACTTTTCCGGAAACCTGTCTAAAAGATCACGCCCAACTCTCTCCATTCGTAATACCATCAACTTGATAGGTATTGCAGATTTTATAGCAATCTTGATACGTTCGGCTATTAGGAAATTTTAATTATTTCTTTTAGGTTTTTTATTGATTGTTCATTAATATTTATTTATTTAGATTTGATATTTAGTTATTTATTAACTTTTTCTTTTTAGTATACTAATTATTTATTTACTTATTGTTGGGAGGGAGTATAATTATCAAATATATTGAATTCCAATAAAGAAAATTTTAATGACTCACGATGTAAGGATGTATCAATAATTTCAAAAGAATTCATAAAATTGTTTGGTTTAATATCGAGCCTTACAAGTAATTCAACTGCTGCGCAGCAACAAATGTTAGTAAATTGTAATGCAAGGCTGCTATGCTACTAAAACATTCACGAAACACAAAGCAGAATTCAAATGAAATTTATTACGTCCTTTTGGTTTTCTGTGCAATCGAGGAAGAAACCACATTTCAATTACAGTTCTAGTGGATGATAAATGGTGCAATTCCCGTTTTCTGCATACAGAAATGTACCTACATCTCTACTGTTTTTGTGATATAGTATGAAAAGTGGGAGCAGGCAGCATTCATTAGAGATGCAATGCTAAACGGGGACTTACTTTATAACCTAATTTAAAAGTACACTGAACTGATAGTCTGCTCCAAACAACTTGAATCCAGTTCTGAGATCTAAACTCCAATATCTGATTAATAAATTCATTTGGGAATTGACATTAATAAATGGATTCTCCAAAAAACTTGAAAATACTTTAAAGAACTGGTTAAGAAAAACTTTGAAGTACTGGTCAAGTACTGTGGTACTTAAGTACGCGGTACTTAGTGCTTGTGCCAAAGTACTTTAAAAAGAACTGGTACCTGGTTTTTATAGTCTGACTTCCATGGTACTGGAATATCCTGGAATACTTAAGTACCTTACCTTAAATGAATAACATTTTGTAAATAATGATCTTTCTAATGCTAACTTTTTGTGAAACGCATATTTTAAACAAATTTTTTTATACATACTACATAAGTAAAGTAAAGTAAGATCTTTATGAGAACTGAGATTTGCTTCAAAATATGAGATTTTGTTATTAGAATTTTTATTTACAATCAATTGATCCGCTAGCCAAAGAGCAATCCTTCAATTCTTCATAGCAAAATAATAGGGTGAAAATAATAGTCATTCGCCGGAATTTTATCCTCTCAATTTCCAATAAAATACTGATTCTAGGCCTAGTGTTCCTATAGGTCTTTCAACTTGTCAAGTTCCTTCTTAATTCCATTAGGGGTCCCTTTATGTAACATTTTCGTTAATTCATCAAATCGTAAGAGTTGTTTTATTTCAATTCCTTGATTTTTTTATTTGGTTAGGTTCGACAGCTGATCTGATCTGGGCTGATCGTTTTTAAATTTTTTGATGTGACATTTGCTCTTTCCAAAAACCGAAAGAAATATCCTTTTTATAAAATTTTTATGTATGTATGTACAAATAATTTTTGTCATTGTAAAATGTTAAAAATATATGTATATTTGGATTCTAGTGAAATTTAGACATTATGTATCAAAGATCGAGTCAAAAAATAATAAACTTTTGCTAGAAATAATCATATATGATTAATTAATAGAAAACCTCTGTCCAACACACATGTTTTTCTTACATCTAATAAATGTCATATTAAGATTAGAAAAACTTATAAAAAAAAAAAAAAACAATTAATAGGTACTTACAAACCAGGAAATTTTTCTGAATTTTGAAAATTATTTTCAATTTTTATATAAATTAAAATCATTTCAATGCCACTTTTGCTGACAATTTCAAATAGTTTAGAACAAATTTCTGTTATATGTAGGTACCTAGCTTACTAGAATGATAATTGAATTAGCTAATTTATTAAACTGAGCATCAGCAACATTAGTTGTACTTTAGAGGAAAACATTCCATATATAATATTTGTACATAAAATGCAAAAATAAAATTAATAATCTTTCATCGATATTTTCTTTAAGAGAGTTCGAATAAACCTGAATTAGGTATAAAATAAAAGGTAAAGCAAAAAAAATTAATAATTATAAACTAAAAATTACTTTGTATATTAAGTAAGTGTACCGTTAAACATTTTAAATTTCTATTAAATTTTTATAACAGAAAAATATATAAACTTTTCATTGCGAAATTATAAGGCGAGTATTCTAAAAAAAAAAAACAAAAACAAAAAAGTTTAAAATTTATAAAAGTAAAAATTGTAAAAATTATTCCATAATGCGGCAATTTACATTTTGAATTTAAGTTTTGTGTAAAATTTTGCTATAAAGATTTTTATTTCTTAAAAAAATACTCACATTATATAAAAACTTACTACAAATTGAATAGTTAATGCAAAGAAAAGAAAAGACATGGTAAATGATTTGAAAAATTATATATATACCAAAAACATAAGAAAACTCTCACACTAGATATTTAGAAATTTTTAAATTTTCAGTATTTGATTTATAATCATTAAAATATTTTTATTTGTTTACGTAGCTGTGTTTTTTTCTTCCTTTATTAATTGTTATTAATTTCATATTTTATACATAGAGGATTTCAGTTGTATTATTATGTGTAAGTTAGTTTGGGGACAACTTTTCTCGTGCAAAATGTAGTGGAGGGTATTCTCTTCACTATCATTTCTCAGATTATCAAAGCAACTTTTCCGAAATCGCAAGAACAGCTTCTTGGTTTTATAAATTATTTATCGGAGTTCCTATGATACACATCAGCGCATTATAGTGAAAAAAAAGTTCAGAAGATTTAGTTTAGATTACATTGTTTTTTATTTTGATACTGTTAATGTTACATTTAATTTGATGGCCGACAAGTACGACATGAGTTTCAGCATTCGAATTACAAATTTCATTGTAAGTAGACCAATGTCACCGATGAATAACAAATACTGGCTTGATTATTCAAAGTAAATTATCTAAGGAAAAAACAAAATGTTGGTGTAACTATGTATTGCATGTTGTATTGGTTATCTCACTCAGTCTTAAGCGTTATTGTTTCTTCCCAAAATTTGGATTTTTCTAGTCATAAACTGCTCTATAATACCAGAAGTTTTCATGTGCTTATTTATTTGTGAAAATATTTGAGTACTCGCGAGGTACAATCTAGAACTGATTCTGAATAAGTTACCAAATAAAAACACAAATTTTAAAAAGACTTTCTTCTCCAAAATTGTAATTTTCATAAATTTATTATACATCTCATTAAAAAACAAATGTGCATCCAAGTGAAGCTCGATTACACCCAATTATAATTTTCATTAATTTATTATTTTATTAATTTAAATAAAAGAACCCACGACCCAAAATTAAGGGTCTCACGATCTACCAACTTAGCTATAGGCGGTCATGCTTATTTTGAACGATTGGAACTTATAAAAATTGATATTAAATTGAGTTCATGCTCACAGACTAATATACTGAGTTGAAAATCAGTGAGTTGAAATAAAGTCTTTAAAAGGCTTGTGTCAATTACCATCTTTATTTATTTAAACGTGCTATGATGTGACAAGAATGGCATCACAAAGTAGACCGTCGGATAGAACCGGTAAGAAGCCCGTCATTTAGGATAACCAAAAATCACATGGAGAGAGACTGAAATAAAATCTGTCATACCGTTTCTGCCGTTTAACGCCTCGAGAGATTAAAGGGAAATGATGATGAATCTTCCTCAGGGCTCTATGGATGATATAAATTATGAAATTTCTTACTTTGAGGTGTGGTTAAGTCAGTTTAGTTAGCCTATGTTATTATGTATATTCGATCATGACTTTTTTTTTTATATACATGATTTCTATGACGATCTGGATTAATGTTTCGAAATTAAAAAAGTAGTAAAATTGTGGAACTTCTCTTCAAGTGGAATGATACGAATTATATGGAATCAGTGCAGAAGATAGACTTCCATCCAGAAAAAAACGACACATTATCTGTGCGATCTCTTATACAGAGCACTTCATTTTGTATGTCCAACCTTATATATCAGAATGCTTATATACCAATTATTCCGTAGTCAATTATCGACCTAAACCCTAATAAACCTGCAGATGTCTTAATGGACTCACATTGAAGATTTTTTTTTAAATGTGTAAATAAATTTGAAAAAAAAAAGAAATATGGGAGTAACAAGTTATATCTGAGAAAGAAATCTGTAATCTTTTTCTAACTTTATTTATAATCTATTACCCTCCTTTCTCTGCAGGATTAAACAAAACACCCATTCTTTTCAACTTTTCATTTGAATCTATTCTCTTGCAAGATATTTCCATTAAACAATGTCGTCTAAAGCAGTCGCTCATTAGTTATAAAATTTATCAGTTTATCAAGATGATACAGGATTTAAGTAATTTAAAATGTGGTTCGCCTTTGTTATAAAACAAAAAACAAAACGACTTTATTCTCACCACAACAAGTTCAAATTAATTACCTACTTAGTAAACTTATCTGTTTCGCCCTACTTCATGCTGAGACGATAAGCGTACCAATAAATTACCAAATAAACCGAAATTGCTTAATGAAACCTTATTAACGAAGAGAGCCCTTGAAAGTATTTCAAGTAATTGTAATGTGAGATCATTAGCGACCAATATTCGGCTGAAGTCTAGGATGATACTAGATAAATTCCATTATAAATCTGATTTTCGATTGTCCCTGGAAGAGGGGGCGGGGGGCCCTTTTGACTACTATAAATTGTGTTTAAATAATTAATTTTTTTTTCTTTTTCTTTTTTATGTTTTCTGTTCTTTTTTTTTTTTATCTTGTGAAGTGTAACAGAAATTCAAAATATCATAATCTTTACAAAACAAACCAAAGTTACTTCATGGAAATATTATAAAATTTTGCAATCATTTCCTGACGTTTCGACTGTAGAGAAGAAAATATTTAAATATAAAGGAAAGAAAAAATTCTTGTATGTAGCTTTCTAGAGATAAAAATTTTAATATTATCGTTAGGCTAAGGAATTTTATCCTCTTATTTAGGTACAAAAAAAAAAATTAAAAAAAGCCCTCGACAATCACAAGTAAGTGGACAATTACTTTCGAAATACATAAAACAGAAGAAAAGCATTTATGGAAAATTATTTATAGTGTTATTGTTGTAAAGAAAATGAAAGATTTTAACGATACCCCGTCATCCTCTCCATCTCCCTTTTCGATTTTAATTAAGACATTTCTTGTATTTAAGGTAGCCCAACTGTTTTAATGAACACACTTTAGATCATGAAAATAAAATGATTTGAAAAAAAAAATATTTTTTTTTTTACTATTATTTTACCTTGACGAAAGATTGAAGAAATATCTACTGGGGAAAGTAGGACTTTTTGTAAGGATAAAAGCAGCTGTGAAAATTGTAGAACTTTGCGTTAATGAAAAGAACTTGTAACATATATTTAGGCTGAAGTAAGTACACTACATGTTGTCGGGTGTCATCCCGTGTGACTGTTTCAAAAAATCGATTTTTGTTTTCATAATTTTCATTCAAATATAGTGCAGAATATATGGGTAAGTGATTTTCCAATATTCAAATTCAAATTGAATTTATTAATAAACTCTACACTTGTAAGATAAATCTTATATTAAGGTGTAGGTGAATTAACAAATCAAAGAAGAAAAGAAGAGGAAAATTAGAGAAAAAAAAATAAAAATAAAACATAAAAATAATAACAAAAATTATAATCAAGAAAATTGTTTGATGAAATAAAGCAAATAAGTCCAATTATATAATACGCAAAAGGAAAAAAAATAGAGTACAAAATTAATACTATGAAAAATACACTAACAATTTTATTCGAAAGTTGAGATTGCTGCTAATCCTTCTGAGCTCTAGTGGTAGAGAATTCCAGAGTCGAATGGAGTGGACGAAAATTCGAAGTCGTTCAAAAGTTACAGCGTTCAATAGGCCAGGTGTTTGGCGCTCAAGCACGAAGTATCGGACCCCTTCTCTTGCGCTTCGGTTTCTTACCTGATCGCTTTTAATACAAACACAGGTATAAATGTACAATAGAAAAGCGAATATAACAGTTAGTTTAGTCTTGACTGAAAATTTTATTGGTGATAATCGTATTTGAACCTTTTAACGCGTTTTTCTCGAACCCTGTGCTTTTCAAACTGGTTACAATGATATCTCAAAATCTATCGAACGAATTCCTATAAAATTTTATTGACTTATTCAGTTCTCACGTACACAGTAAGCAAATTTCCATAAAGTGAGTGGCAAAAATTCGTACCACAAAGCTTAGGTATTTTTCGATACGATTAGGAAAAGTTCCATATCTTGGAAAACTTAGATTAGGTTTTTATCCCTAAAATACAGGTAGGTTTTTTCCCTAAAATGTAGTGAATATTCCCTAAAATATAGAAAATAGGTAATAGTTTATAACTACACCTTAAAAAACATAAGTGTGAGCTTAATAGCGCATTTCTTAGGTGTCATACTACCATTTTTTTGTTTTTTTTTTTATTAAAAAATACAGTATGGAAGTTAGTGCTGATGGGCCGCTGGGCATGATGAAATAAAATAGTGAAAAACAAAATATTACTTGTTTTCATGGAGAATTTGTAAGTGTTTCATAAAAAATGTAGAATATAATCACTAATTTATTGAATTTTCTCCTCCTTATATCCAAGAAAGCTTAGCATTTCGGGAATTTTACGTACCTTATAGGTTTTCTGGTGCCAAATTCCTAAATTTATTGAATGTTCATTGATTTTGGGGAAATTAAATTGATTCTCCATTTCTATCAGAGAAAATGACATTTATTTTTTGGTAAAAATGTGTCTTAAATTTAGGGAATTGTCCTACTTTTTCTACAGTGTAGACACTTTGAAAAATAGGATGATTCTTATTCATCAAGTCATTTTTTTGCTTTCCTGTTGAAGAAATCGTGAAAAAAAACACCAAAATTTACGAAAAAAATTTCAACAAAATGCCAAAAATTTACCTTTCAATATTTTTTTAAATAATCCTAGTTCACAAGTTTAGAAGATAGTTCATACTACTACAGATTGAAATTCGGTTTGATTTTTTTTTTCAGATAAGCAGAAAGCTCGCAATCGTGATTACAGCAAAACACTTAGTTTGTTAAATATAAGTGGTTAATTAGCCGTGTACATCAGCAATGAGCAACGATTTCGAGGTGAAAAAATTGTATGCTTTACTCAAGATATGAATAAATATGAATGTGGTAAAAATTTTGCAATTGTATGTTTATTTAGTTCGCAAAAAAAATCCAAAAAAAAAACCGAAAAAAGCTTACACACGGGATCCCAGCAAACATTACGATACGATATCGAATCGAACGATTCGATTCCGAGTCGTTTTATCAAAATTAGCTCGAACTTTTTGAATGTATTTTGGTTGCATATAAAAGTCTTATCTACTCGAGTTTTCGTTGAAAAAATGAATCGATATCGAAACGGGTCAACGAGTTATTACATGTTACACACCTTAGATAGAATATCTTCATAATGATTTCATTTATCATTTTCTTGAAGTAAAATTAAAGGCAACTGCTGTTGTCTTTGACGGAGATAGCATGATTTTTGCTGGCAAAAATAATATCATTTACTTAAAAAGCAGGAAATGAAATCATTTTGCAGGTTTCTATAGGATGTTAGTCTAGCTGGTTTCAAAAAACTAACGCTTCTGTCTAGTTCACATCAATTATACCCATCGTTGGATAAGAACAAGGAATCTCAGGGCGCCCTTTTATACATTTAGAAAATACCTTCAACTTAAAATCAATTGAAGGCACTTAGATGTTGAACTTCACGATTATGAAATGTAAAAAGGGAACGCGTTTTCCTATTGATGCGCTGCAACAACAACATAATGGATTTGGTTTAGACTGAGAGCTTCCGTCTTCACTTCAGGCATACGGAGATTACTAATTTGATAATAGTTTATAGTAATTTATATCAAACTACGTTTTTTTTTAGGATTATTCACATCGACATTCAGTTCCGAGGAAGACAAGCTGAAAAACTGAAAAATTTCCGTGAAACGGCAATTTTTTATTTTCGTATTTTTACTTTTGTTTTTTAGAAAAAATGTAAATTTTTCGGTTTTTCGAATGATTTACCATCTCAAAAATAAAAATAAAAAAATCAGCCTTCATACTCCAAGCAAATACTTAAAGCAAATACAATAAAATAAATTCATTTATAAAATTATAACATTATTCTAAGTTCAAAAGTGGTAATAATATAACATATATTAAATAATAATATGTGGTACGTATTATTCCTTTAATAGTAATTCCATGGTTGTACTTAAAAACAACAAATCTTAAAGGTGGTACTGATAGAAAAATAAGTATAAATTCTTAGGCTGATACCTTTCTTTCGATTGTTGGCATATTGGAAATGACGTATTGGTATTCCCAATTTATCAGAAACGTCATCCGGAGTAGCACGGAATTTTTGATGAAATTAGTCTAAAAAAATTGAATACTTCGCTATAATACTATATGATAGATAACAAATCTAAAATATTACTTTTAAGGGCTATAATAACCCGAAGACTTCTAGCTGACTTCTTGTTCTTCTTCCACAGTGAACAAAATTCTCTGGCAACTTCATCGGAAAATATCATTTGGAAATAATTTTCTACTAATTTGGTGGAATCAGAATATCCTCTTTGAAAAAGGAGCCTGTTGCTGAAATATTATATTTTTTTTTTTTTTTGCTAGGAAATTTGCTAGGTAAGTGCACTAGTTTTCTGACAGGTACTAGTATCCGGCATTTCCCACAAATCGATTCTATATTTGTCTAATAAAAACTTTTTTTTTTGTTTTAAATTTCTGATATGACATCGATCTCTATTTTCAAACTAGTGCACTCCACGGTATACGTATAATTAAATTATTATTAAAATTGTATATGAAGATTTAACTCACCAAGAAAAACTTAATAATAATAATCACTTAACTGCATCAAAAGTCAGTCAGAAATTAAAGAATTTTCTGAAATGTGTATGGATTTCGCAACGGAATAAATTCTCAGAACTTACAGTTTTAGTTTGACTCTTTAGAGTAGGTAAAACTTCGAGTATATTTGGTTAAAATAGAAAATTATCGAAAAATCAGATAAGTAAATTGTTTTAAGTCAAAGCTTCGAGTTCATCTTGGGAAAGCGAAGTATTCTCAAATGATGGATTTTATTTACTTCCAAAACTAATTCTTTCCTACTCTTTACTTCTTCGAGAATTCTTCGCAAAAGCAAAACTTCGAGAAATTGTTTGCTGGGATGACACCTTAAAGAGGTGGGTGCTGTTTGTATCCCACAATAAATTCGTTCAAAAATTTGTCATGAAAGATGTATATTTTATTAAGTTTCTAGTTGAGGATGTAAGGATCTAAGGACTTTTATCTCGAAAAAAAAAACACTGTAACTCTCTGAGCTCAATAACATTTTATTCTATTTTAAATTACTCCAAGCCGAGCGTGTTCCAATACCGACAAAAATCTCTTATCGACTAAAGCAAAAGCTGATCATGATAACAGAAGAGCATTCAATAGTAAGTAAAGTAAAGCAGACAGATTACTGTAATTATGACTATACAATATAGAATATTTAATTGGTATATACATATATATAAATAGGTCCATATACATATAAATATAGACTATACAATTGCGACTATATATCACAATAGTGATGATTGTTTAAATGTTTGAAAAGTTGAACTTTACCAAAAGGAAAATACCGATGAACGTCTAGTGGATGAAGAGAATATACACTAAAATGGTGGAACTCGCAAAGTTTTACACATTCTTTTTATCACATAGTAATATTTCCTTTACATTGAAGTTGGATAGCTATTTTTACGTTTTATTTTTTGTTTCGAGGCAATGGGACGAAAAACCCCAAAAGCATGGAGGCTTAGGTGTCCCATTTCGTAAACTTCCTAATCTAATTCAAATAAAAACCAGGTAGAAATGTAGTATATACTTTATCAAACCTCCGACCCCTGGGATGGTAGTCAGCACGCTTATCAAATGAACTACCGAAGCCACTAGGACACTAGTTTTGTCTTAATTAGGACCACTATGGAGTGCCATATCTTAGTTAGCTGAGAAAGGGTGCCTCTCGATTTTTTTTTACGGGAACCACCATCTACTTCTATATCGTCGCATATATAATAAATAAAACCGACGAAATAAAATATCTTTGACGTAATCTGTTACAATCACATTAAAAACGCTGCACAATTTATTGTTAAATAGACTGTGGGTAGACTATAGGTAGAAAGTTGGGGAAGGGGATTAAGATGACAGATTACGAGTATGGAAGTTTAAAGGTCATTTGAAATAATTAGAGCTGCATATAATTTTTTACTCGACAGCAATACTTCATTTCGGTCTATAAGTTAAAATGGTGCAACGTCGACAAATTGAGAACTGTAGCTTTTTTTTTTAATTTAGACAATGCTTTTTGGGAAATAACTTACCTGAAGTATTGCGATGTCATTAAATGTTTGGCAAAATTTAATCGATAAATCCTCTTCAGACCAAAATTTTCTGATGTTAACGTAAAGCTCTATCTAGAATTTATACATAAAGTACATCCAATAATTTTACTTCAGGATCCATTAGACATACAGAATCACATCACATTAATCTAGCGAAACTGCTAAAGATTTTATATTCTCAAAACAATATTATTTATTTATTCATTTTCATATTTATTTACACAATTGGACAAAGAAGAAAAGAAAAATGAAAGGCAAATAAAATAAATTCACTTAACTAACCTAACATATAGATCAAACTAATATTGCCGAAGACACACTCCCCCTAGGATCTATCACCAGTAGTCAACAATTCAAATAATTTCCTTCGGAATACACCAACCATCCACGTCCGTTGAATTGCATATTTTATGTGCATGGCCAAAATAGGAATGAGCGCCAGTCAGGTTTACAAGTATACACGAGCTTATGTAAAAATATTAAAGCCTTAAGAAGAGGATACGTATTTAGGGAGCAACCCAGAATAACGTTTCGGTATGAGAACAATTATGATCTAATGCCGGGACCACACCAAAATTCCTAACACATTTAGAATGTGGTATATAAGGTAAATTCATAACAACCGGATAGGCTCCAACCCCCTCCTGTATATGATTGTATAACTAGATTTACCGGTATTTAATAAGAGATTGTTAGCAATAGAGCATTCACGTATATGTACGTTCAGGGTCCATATTTAATCGACAAAAACCATCTTCCGACATACCAGTTGTACAACTCAGAGAAACCTACACAACATGCGGCATACAGATGCACTTTAGCATCATGTACAACATAAGGTAAGCCATTTATATACAGGCTGAACAATAACTCAATTTCCATGTTTAACCTGCTGTGAACGTTCCATCAGGAAGCTATTTAAAGTGTTGATAGTAGAGGTAGAGAAGCCAAATTCGTTAGCTAATTTGGATTTTCAAATCAAATGCTTTGGAGAAATCTAGTACAACAAGAATACTCATATTATGTTTATCAAGCGCCATGCGTATATCTCAGCTCACTTTTAATAAAGCAGTTTCACAACTGTGATATCGTCTAAAACGAGATTGCAAAGGTGATAGTAATGAATGTTCTTCAATATAGTTAAGCATTTGAGAAGCAATAAGTTTTTCGAGCATGCAACGTATTTTCGGTAGATTAGTTGGTAAACGCGGTGACTATCGTCCCAGTGGTCGTTGGTTTTAGTCTCACTCAGACATCGTCCTGTAATTTTCCTCATAACTAGTTTGCTTTCCATTTTTAAAACTTCTCTTCCTTCTTATACTTACTGCTCTATCTATCAAGAATTCTTTCTCCTAATCTTCCAGCATAATAATATAATACTCCAGAAAATCTTTTAACGGGCTTTTCACCCTGAAAAGAAGTATCTATCACCCAAAAGAACATTTATGACAACAAACATAAAATTTCCCCGAACATGGTGAGATTTTCCTAATAACCTACAGATGGCAGCTCCATCAAAAGTATAACTACTGTGCAGGCTGCTAATCACCCAGCATAAACCCTGTTTATACGGGTCAATATGAGAAGCGCTCTGAGGTGCCTTAAAATGTCTTTCATGATTACATCAGTCGACTGCTTTCCTGTCGGAAGAACAAACACATCGACAAATTGAAACTGGAATGTACACGTAACTAATAATAGCCAATAAAAATACGTGCTGCCTCAAAAGCTGCCTGTTCTGCACTTCATTTCTACCCCCAGCCTTCCTACCAATAAGTTTTATGCAACAGAGCAGAGCAGTTTAGACGTCTAAACTGGGTCATACTGACCCATCAAAATAAATTCATAGTGATAAAAAAAAAATATTCAAAAAACTGAAAAAGAGCCACGGATAACAGAATTTTGAAGAAGTTACGTGGAAGCCCAATGCCCCCAAACGTATGGAAGACAGGGACAAAAACATAATAAATTCTAGTAATTTCCCCATAATAACTTGATATGCGACGTCTGTACATCCAAATTCCATTTATTGGCAAACATTCAATTCTCTCTTTGGTTAAGTTTAAGGCGAGGAGTATGGGAGGAGGGGGAGGATATAAGTGAGTGATTTTAATTATTTATAAGCTTTCTTGTAAATTCCCTCTGCAGTTATCTATAACAGCGACAGCACTAATCCATCCTGTCAAACGAAGCTTCATTGCTTGGGAGGAAGTAAGTTATATCTTTCGATTTCTATTTGCAAGGGGATGGATCGGAGGTGTAACTGTATCCGTACTACCGTAGAATGCGGATACGCCTATTCATTTTCAATGATGGTTTTGTATTTGTCATAACTGCCTGAGGTAAAGCAGAATTGTTTTAAGAAATTCTCTCTCATAAATTTTCATTTCCCGCACATTTTGTCAGGAAATCAATTGGGTCGAATTTCAATAGTAATACCAATGAGGACCAATGTCAGGGATCAATTTGTTAGGCTCCGGGCTAATCTTGGCTTACTGTGTATACGTGTGCTTGTGAATTGAGTTGTCAAAATAAAGGACTTAAGATATTCCGTTATCACTTACGAAATGGATTATAGAATCTTACATTTGCGTCTAGATCTTCTTCTGAGAGTTAGTTCTGCAACGTATAGTTTACTTTAATTAAAGTACATCAAATTATTTTTGCAATTTATTGATTTTATTGCATGTAGGGAAATGGTGCAAATCCTGCTTGTATGTGCATGAAGTTGGATATGTTTGCCGTATGTACATCTAGGTCATGAGCCATTTTTGATCTATAGGCAATTTACATTGTTTTCCCGTGTATTTTAATTCTTTCTCTGCGTTATTTTGATTGCATATATTAAAAACTCAATTCATCAATATTTTTTAGTTTCCGTATTTACGTAGATATTAGCTTTAGCGAAATGACTTAAAGGGGCGGAGATAGTAACAATAAAGATTTGGTATATACTTACAACTAGAGAGAATCATTAAATTCTGGGCCATGCATTATCTATGAAAATAATAAGCTCCTTATCGATTAGCAGCTGTTTACTTCGGGTAATGGCAATACAATAAAATACATATATTAAAAAAAATTGGCAGTCATAGGGACTGCCGATAGAAATGAAAACTTAGAACTTTTAGTATTAAAATTTGAAATTTCATAATGTTTGAATTAAAATTATCAACAACAATCTGGTTTTCACATCTATTGACCTCCGAGCAACAATTATATGCATGTTTATATGGTTTTTTTATTATTTAAATATATTATGGGCTGTACAAGATTATGACAAAATATAAATACAATTCAATTGAAATAACAATTAATATACAATCATATGATTTATGGATAGTATTTGTATTTACATAAATTTCAATGTACTTGATTTTTAACATTGTTTTCATTGTTTTCATCATTGTCATCATTAATTTCAACAATACTTAGACTTTTTGTGCTTTCAATTATTTCATTCTGTTCTAAAAAAAAATACAATAAGCTTATGTGGTAACTAAAATAAGAAATGAAAATGTTTGATTGATATTTATCTAAGTATCGCGTAAAAACCGCATCGATCGTCGTTTTATTTTTTTTTTGTAGTGCTGAGTTTTCGATCATTGGACATATTTAAATTAAGCATTTCATTTAGAAATTCAATTAATGGTAGAGTTTTATCATCTGCAAAGTTAATATTGAAGTCTCCACTTAAAATCATCAGTACATTATCATATTTTTCGCCAAATCTTTTTTCGAGTATTTCAGAACCTTTTGTATAAATCATCAAATTTTCGAATAAAAATTGTTGTATCTGTTTCATAGATTTTCCAGGCGAGATATAAACAGCAACCATTAATATGTATTGCCCATTCTCGGAATTGCAACGAGCAACACATATTTCGCCTATATCAGAAACATTAACACCAATGCTTCTAGTAAATTTAGTATGTATGTCCATATATGAAGTAATGAAGTGTGACGTATCTTGAATACTGTGATAAATATTTTTGACAATTTAAATTAATAAATAATGATGTTAATTTTTTAAATAATATCAAATATTTAATGAAATGAAAGTCGGAGCTGTTTTCATTATTTTAAACTAAAGATTTTAATGATATAACGTAATAAACCATAATTTTGCATTATAACCATATTTTAAACTTCCACACATTAATCATAAATTATTATTAGATTTTATAAAATTTTCAATTTCAAATTTCACGATAAAAATATGATTGAACAACTAGAAATCTGTTTTACCACGGTAGTAAGAAAACGTCCAGGTCACTGTGAAATACTAATTCCGTGATGCATTGTAGAGGTTCAATATAAGAAAATAAATAATACAAAATTTTTAAACGCAAAAATTATTACGAGGATTTAAAATAATTTTCTGTTATTTATTTTTTATCTTAAAAATATTAGTATATTTATTTAGTACTCACTATTGTACTGCACAATGACTTAACAATTAAACAATTCAAATAATAATTAAACAAGAACACTATTTCAACAATGCACAGTATATACACATTGAACTTTTCACTAAATCAATTTAATTTCACTTATAATATATACGCAGCATTAATGTTGCACAATACATCAGCTGTATAGCTACAGATATACTGCTATAAGCATGTCGGTGACGCGAACGCACGAGATTTCACCCAGTGCTGGGCATTATTCGAATAAATTTTGAATCAAATAACGATTTTTTTTTAAAAATCAAATAAAAAATTATTCGGATAAATTTTTATTTGAGTATCAATTTATTTTAAGTTATTCGCAAATAATTATTTGTTATTTGGTGCAAATTATTTGAGTTTCAAATAATTATTTTTTATTCGATCGTGCGTTATTTGATAATTAAATAACTTCATTATTTGATGAATTATTTGTGATATCCTATTATTGTAATGGTCATTATTTGAATTTCAAACAATTATTTGTCATTCGATTATGGATATATGTTTTCTGGTGTCAATTTAAAATAATTAATTCTTGGCACAAGCATTTCTTTCCGCAAGATGACTAGTTGCTTAATTTAAAGTTTAAGAGGAATTTAATAATTTTGTTCAATTAAGTATTTGTGAAACTTTAGAAGTTAATTAATTGGGTTTGATTACTCAGAAAAATCTTAGAGTCAATTAAATAAAAAACAAGTGAGTTTGTGCTTAAAACAATACGATTGAAGTGAAAACTTTACTTCAAGCCAGACCTACTAATTATTTAATACTTGAGTTGTGACGTCACGACATCACAACGCATATGAAGAATTCAGAAAAATTATTTGATAACAATATTGGCAAATTACAATAGATAATATTATAGTAAAAAATATCAATATTTTTGAAAATTTATAATGATCTGACAGCTAAATGCTCTTTTCGCAAGCCACAATATTAAGCGGGTCTAAATGTGGCTCTTTAACTGATGAGCATTTTGAAGAGCGAATTTTATTAAAAGCAAACGCATATTATTAGTGCATATCAAAATTTAGTTATAATGTATTACAATCAAAAATAAACAAAACTTATCATCGTCTAAAGAGGTTTCTTTTTCAAAATTCCTAAATATTGAAATCTATGTCTACTCAAGGGTCATAAGGATATAAACGTAAAATAACTGAATGACAAATAATTGTTTGAAATTCAAATAATGACGATCACAATAATAAGAAATCACAAATAATTCACTAAATAACGAATAATTATTTGATTTTCAAATAACACATGATCGAATAAAAAATAATTATTTGAAACTCAAATAATTTGCACCAAATAACAAATAACGTGTTACGTCAAGGCCAAAGACGATACCTCCAATACCCCATGGGAACGAGAATTTTCCCATAGATTGGAGACATTAGTCTCATAAAGAATTTATTAAATAAATTCTTCGTCAACAAATAATTTCATAAGTCAAAAGTAATAAGACTCCGTACTTAATTTCATGGAGATAAAACTCTATGAAACTAAGTAACAAGATTCCTTACTTGCCGGTCACAAAACGTGACTTATTCAAAAACAACAAAATGTGTAAAAGCACAGCTTCAGTTAAAAAGACAGTTGAGTCGTGGTAACGGAGTTCGTCGGATGTTTTTGGTCTATTTAAACTAAGTGAAATTAATTAGAGATCTTGGATTAGTTTTTATCTTTTATTGTAATAAAGAGTTTTAAAGTTTAAAAGTATTGTGTTTTTATAACGTTTTTATATTGTTCACTAATAAAGATAAAGAATCTACTTATTTCGCGTGCGCCAGTCGTGAGCATGTCGGTGACGCGAACCCATAACATTTTCCCCTACCAAAAAGTGCCCAACGCGCCTAAAGAAGTTTTCACTTCAAAAATCTTTTAAAATAAATAACTTTCGTAAATAAATTGCACGAAGAAGTAAAAAATATTTTTTTCTTTCTCAGTGATATGCACAAGAAAATTTTCGTTGTAAAATAAGAAATGCTAAAACTTAGATTAAATCTTAAAAGTTTGGGCATCCATAACTAAAATCACAATTAGGCATCTAACGCCAACTGAAGCCGAAACTTTTAACATTTAATATAAGTTGAAGCATTTCTTACTCTCAATCAGGTGAGAGTAATTGAGCGTTCAAAGGTAAGATTTTTTTTAATCAAAACTATTTTATGATTTTGTTAAGTAGGACATATAGTAAGTGTGGGTATATGTGCGAAGCGCACAACCCAAAATTAATCTAGTCAAAAATAGTTTGCGAAGCGCACACCTATTGTTAAGGGATTACGCATTGTTCTAGCACATGTTTTTACCTGCCCTAAGTAATATACCCCCAAGCGCAAAGAAATCCACACCCAGGCAGGTATACACACACACACACGCAGGCAGGGGCACACACACACACACACACAGAGGCAGGCTGGCAGGGGCACACACACGCGCGCTCCGCTTCGCTCCGCGCGCGTGTGTGTGCCCCTGCCAGCCTGCCTCTGTGTGTGTGTGTGTGCGCCTGCCTGCTTGTGTGTGGCTTTGTGCTTGGCACAGAGCGTACTCCTCCTATTGATATTAGTGGTTTAAAAACTTAACTTAACTTACATAGATCAGGCAAAATTCATAGATCAGGTAAAGATACGTGCTATAACAATACGTTGACCTTAACCATAGCCGCGCGTTTCCAAAACAATACGTAATCCCTTAACAATAGGTGTGCGCTTCGCAAACTCCTGCTTGTGCGCTAGGAGAACTGTTTTTTTATGGCTTGTGCGCTTCGCAAATACACCCAGTAAGTGTAGCCTTTGGGAAGGTAAGCAGCCAAGCTTAAAATTACTGGAAGACTATTTTCCTGTGTGGATAGTAGTTTAGTCTCTTGAGCATATATATAAAATCAATGCCAAGTAATTTTTCCATAAGTATCAATATAGAACATATGAAAAGTTATAAATTCCTAAAACAATGAATGCTTCGCTATTTTTGACCTCATGTCGGCCCGGCCACCAATAGTACATCAATTTTCCAAAGAAAAAATTTCAAGTAAATTTCTTCTTTTCTACGCTCATAAAAAATTGCTAGCGGCCAAAACAAAGTACTCATATTAAATCTAATCCAATTCTTAATCAGCCACCAATATACAAATTGTAAAGAAAAATTTTCGAATAAATTTCTAAGAAAATATGAATGCCCACAAATTAATCCAACATGTTTAAACCGTTGTGTATAGAAGACAACGGATATGACATAAAGATCTTAAAGTGTGTATGGAGAAAGCAATAATAATTACAAAAACAGTTGACTATCAGAACCAGCTTAACACAAGCTCGCTGCATGGACAGGATTAATAAATAAAAGGCGTTTCATCATTTAGTCGGTGTTAGTATTATAGCTGAGAGTAAATAATTGATTCAAATAATTTGGGTATGCAAGATAATTTCGCAATAGGCCTATAGTTAGAAATATCATTTTTACTACCTTTTCTGTGGATAGGTGTGATGAAAGAATTTTTCCACAGCTGTGGAAAACATCGAGCGATTTTTGAAAAATAATTCTCAGTGGGGCTGCTAGGGAGAGGCAACATGACTTCAAAAAGGCTGGAGGAATCTCATCGGGACCCGTTGTGAAGTCATTTGGAAGCCCATTAATATTATCAAGTATATCCTCATATGTAATTGTTGAGATAATGAATGAAACGTTATGGCAGTCGTTCTTATGACTAAATCCATTTTCAAAAAATTAAGCAAACATATTGCAAATGTCAGACGAAACATCACTAGCAGTATCTTTGTACCTCATGGTATTGGGGTTGTTGTCGGGTTTTTCTTCATATTAATAAACTTCAAAAAGTAACGTGGGACACTAAATAATTTCGTACGCATACTTTGAATACACTCATCATAAAGTGTAGAAGAAAGTTCTTTGAACTCATTATAGGATGTGAGGAAATAGTTGTCATTGCCCATCATATAACTTTCCCACAATTTATTCTTTCTATTTTTAAGACGTTTCACTTCTTTATTGAACCATATCGGAGATATTTTATAGATCCGCTGACGCTCACGGAGATCATGAGAGAAGAATAAATCGAAAAGAATTATGTAAAACTTAGAAACATCTTCATCAACACTTTTGCAAGACAGCAATGTGTTGAAATCAATAGAGGCAAGTCTATTGGAAAGTTCCGAAAAGTCAGTTTCTCTAAAATTGAAAAAGTATTGTGTTTCGTTACAATTCGCAAGGTTTTCGGATTCATGGCAATATGTAATTAGTAGAGGGGTTGGTATTTGTCAAGAATAGAGATTATAACTGGGCTAGGTTCAACTAATATGTTACCCGCGTCAGTAGAAAATACCAGGCCTAGCTGCCTACCCATGTCATTCTTAACATTATTGATTTGGCTGAGACCAAAAGTTGAAATAGCGTCCAGGAAGACTGATTCCTTTGTTGTCATGTAAATAAGAGGAAGATAGTCATCGTCATCTTCATTTAGATCCATTGAATATTGGGAAAGCTCAAATCAACAATAAGTAGTCATTCGTCAATAGGTGGCATCTTACCATAGATAAAATTAAATCTTGAAGTAAGTACCTAAGTCGTAAATATTTTGACCATTGTAATCGACGATATTTATGGAGTCTGGAGGAACATAGCAACAAATTATGGTCTTAAGAGAGACAGCTTAAAATCTGTCAGCTCAATATCGAGAGTGTTGGAGAAACTGGCGAAGAGTACGCCACTGCCACGAGCTTCCGAAACAGTATGTCTATTTCCTCTAAAAATTTGATAAGAACTGTCAAGGATTTCAGCATCGCGAATACTATGATGCAGCCAAGTTTCACTGAAAGCAATTATATCGTAGCAAGTCGTGACAGAAGAAATGTGCGGTTTTTGTCCGAATCCCACTTACATTTTGATAGTAAAGGGAAAGCGACTTCAATTTTTTGGGATAACGTTATTTATTTTAGCTGTATTTCATGACGGGGGCTCAGAACGCACAAATAACTTAGTAAAAACGCCAGAAGGCCAAAATAAGTGGTCTAATAACTTGTCCTGCATATCTGCTGAAACAGTTAAGAGAAAGAATGCAAGCGGTTTAGAGCTTTTACTGATTTTTCGACAAGAAATATAAATAGTCATTAGAATTATCGTCCCCAGAAACGTAGTTTTTCCAGAATAAAATTATAATTATAAAGCGCAGTAACTACTAAAAAAATTTCAAATAGCACCTTTTTCATACATAGATATGCAGGCAAAAAAAAAGTCATAATCTTATGGCCTGTAATCTGTCATATAATAAAGAACAAAAATTGAACTTTTCGACTTAGTGTGGTTATATTATATATATTTTGCGTTCAATACTTTTTGCAAATTTATTGAAATTATTTTCAATAAATTTCAATCTTAGAGACGAAAATTTTTCCTCCTATAATAAAGAAAGCATAAATATAAAAATTTTCAAAATTACATACTTACATATGAATGAATGAATGAACAGCACTTTATTCTTAAAACATTATTTCATCGGCTCCAAATCATGACTACTTTTTCGTTTAATTTTTGTAATTTTTCTATGATAATAACCAATATTTTTCTGAATGCATGAATTATTACTATACTTATGTTATATTGTAAAACTGTTGAGAGAATCTGCTTCTGAATTTTGTTTTCTATTTTATATAGAAGTAGCCTTGAAACCCATTAATACGATTTCCAGGGGATGATAAAACACGTATACTTTTTCAAATGCTGTTATTAAAGAAATAAATAAAAATTCCAATTAAATGCCAGCTAACAAACACAATGTAGGTACTCTTGCTCACGACTATTTTTCATCTGAAATCTTCTAGAAAATCTCCTTTTCATAGTGATAATACGTTTCGGAACAAAGGAGTAAATAGTTTCTTAGAAGAAATGCCTTTTATCTTTTATTGTCTATTAGATATTATCAATCAACAAACACATGTGCTGAAGTTGGAAAAAAATTTACAAAAACCAATCAGTTATGCCATATTTGATCTAATATCTAACAATAATAATATAGGTACCACTCCTATCATTTCGTTGGTAGAATTTAATCCCCGATATTAGAACGAATGTATAGAAAAATATCAAAAGCCATTTTTCACTCGTCCTATCTCGACATATTAAAATTGAAAAAAAAAAAACATATCTACGAGTTACATTTTATGTGGATGATGTTCTGGGAAATCAAGTAAATAACATAGCAGAGCACACCCACTATCTTTGAAGTCGTGAAGAATCTTCAATCGGTGGAAAATTGTAGAGAGATTTTCAAGAAAAGCAAATTCATAAATTCACCAGAAGAGAAATGTATAGTCGTCGAAAAACCCAGATGTGCACAAATTTGTTTACGTGTACTTCGGCACGTGATAAATGACTTTTCATTGAAAACAGAACACCAATTGGGAAGATTGTCGAATCCAAATAAAATTTTACTAACAAGACTGTAGATAGGTGGATATATTTATGTATATAATGCTTAGCATCCGTTTGACTCTGTGAGGAAACACATACATAATATACAGCTGCTGGCAAATTGTTTTTTTTTTTTTTTTTACTTGAAAAACTTTGTAAGTAGGTACTTAGGTAGCCATAACTTAAGAAACTGTCGGTTGTTTTCTTTGTCTTTACGTAACTTTAAGCTATTTATGTAAACCTCGCAGGTGCCCTTAATACCTACGTAATACAGAGAAAATTATCAAAACTGAGATATTTATTTCCTAATTTTATTTTTTTTTTGTTTTTGTTTTTTTTTATTTTTTTTTTTTTTTTTGTCGAAAAATATCTCGGTTGATATTTACCTACCCAAATTATCCAGAAGATTGTTCTGAAAAGCCCCTTGGCTTATACGCCTAAAGAAACATCTTTGTAATATTTTGCGACCTTAATTATTTAGCCCTCTCGTAATGCCCCGGGGACTTAATCTACTCCACCCATTTAGCCACAGTAGAGCGCTACATTTATACACGTTACATAACGATTGTGCAGATGAAAATCGTGTTCTTCTTTCCAAGAAACACCAACTTACATAGATATTCAGGAGAAGGAAAATTTAATTTCTATCACTACCTGGATGGAAAAAGTTACCTGTGACGGCAGGTGACATGGTTGTAATTTGTTCGGCCGTATAAAAGTTGTGTCTCTTTTAATTGAAATAATCTATTTAGCCGTGCCGGGGGCGAAATGATGAATTATCCGTTTTCGCTTAGGAAAGGTGTGTTTACCTATTATTTCTGGTAATTAACGAAGCACCTTGAAGTTTCCCGCAAAACAAAACACCACGAGTCACGAGTCAGGGGTTGTTAGCAAATAAGGGTACCTATATAAGATGGAAAAGTGGAAAGAGAAAATTTATTACTACGGTATATTATGAAGAGTAATTTCTTTGGTTGAAAAGGTTAAATTTTCGGTAAATTTATTTTTGTTAACCAAGTTTAACCTAGACATCCATGTGCCGCCAACATGACGTGGAGCTATTATGACAAAAGTAAGTATTCTTAGTAAGCATCACTTACTCCAGGCAAATATTGAAATGCATTCAAGTTGCATACTACATAAGTAAATCCCGGAAGCGTGCTGGTGATAGATTATAGGTTTAACATGTTCGTTTCTAACTTTAACCACTCTCCTACACTACTAACGAATTATGATTAGTACAAGAATCCGTAACTACTCTAACTTAGTGAATACCATTGTTCTTACCAGCTTTTTAACGAATTGAGACGGTGGAAAAACAGCAAATTTTATGGATTCAGTGTAAACACCTATTAACAAAAGTCTAAAGTCGATTTAGCTAATCTATCACATCCTGCAACCACATTTGAGTTTCATACCAAGAATATCGACTTCTTTATACAGATTATTGATTTCTTATTTTGCCCTGGAAAATTCGGTAATTATGCTCTTGAGGTAAGAGAACTCTTTCATCTCCTGCCACTCTTTAGCTAATTGATATATTTAGGTCACAGTGATAATTTAGTTAAAGTTTATTCACATTCAAATGTTTACATCTGGACGTAGATTTGTAGATCTGCAAGATTTTTTAACATGATAGGAGATAATATCTGCATACTTACATAATCCAAATCGGTGAGATAACCAATAAATCTCCATTGTATTTTATGTGCGTGCATTATTGTCAAGAGGATTGGAAATTAAGTTATTTTAATTGCTGCCGGGGCACAATGGACCCCCTGGAGAGCTAAGTGATGCTAGGTAGACACTTCTAGCGGCACCTCTCTTACCTAACCAAATGGCTACCGATTAGAAATGAAAGCGTGAAAAGTAAGAATTTTTGAGGAATTACAGAATTTTACATAGAAATGTTGGGAATATACCAGGTTATTGCCGCTTCAGTTATTGGGAATAGAGTATACTATAAATTTCAAATTTGTTTTTAGTTTTTTTTTTTTTTTTTTTTTGTGAATTCTGTATTTATGCTGCGCTTTCCATATCTAAGTCATATTTACTGAGTTTGTAGGCCTTTTAGTAGAATAGAATAGAATAGAAAACTCATTTATTTCCAACCCCGGCCACAAGTCCACGGCCTAGAACGTTGGCTATTTCGACATTACAATAGAGTACATTGGTAGAGTCTTAATTGATAGAAAAATACAAAATAAAATAAGTTATTAGCGATTGCGAACAGTAAAAATTTTTAATAGTGTCAAGAAGACAGTGTGAAAAAAAGAAAAAAAGAACAACAATATAATATAATATAAGTATCTAAGCTAGCGCTGCATGAATCAATACAATGTTCGTTGCCCGGAAAGCAATCAGATCTGAACAATTATACAAGCATATACATATATACATGTTGTGACTCAGGTGCCCAATGCCCCTATACAATATATTGATGTATCATAACTTGACCCTGAAAGCAAAAATAATTTTATTATTTTCAATTCACATTACAAAACTTCATTTAAAAAACTCATTCCCATATTATAATAAAATGCAATTAAGCATAAATTGCATTTTGTTATCAGACACACATTCCACTCACACGGTATGCATACTTACCTACATACAGTGTCTTCTCACTTTTTTTTCCGTATGTACTATGTACATACGTACATTACCTACTTAATCCAAACTAATTGTATGTACATACATACATACAATTATCAAAATTATTCGCACCCTCTTAAAATTAATATTTCAAGACGGGCGCACAAGTGCATATCGGATTACAGTTTTCATTGATGCATATAGCTCGCATCAGAACTTTTAGCATTTTCTCACGTACGTTTTTTCAACGTCGTGAGAAAACAATAAAAAGATAAAAAGGGCTTTTGAAGCGATCGTGGGTACCTGGGGCCATCAAGCCCGATCCTCGCGGAGTTCTTTCAAAAGTCATAGACCAGAAAAGTCCGAGGGACTCGCGCATAAGAAAATTGATAAAAATCGAAGTTATAGAAAGATATTCTGAATTACAAAAATTGTGTTATTAAGGGTGTTGCGAAACCCAAATTTTTTTAAAAAAAGTCGAAGTTATAAAAAAAAGAGATAGGTACTCCGAATTACAAAAAAAAAAATGTGTTAAAAAAGGGTGTTGCGAAACCCAAATCATTAAAAGTCGAAATTGTAAAATCCAAACCGACAAAATGTGTAAAGAAATATAAAATTAAAATAATAAATTTTAAAAACAGAGAGAGCTTACTTTGTGACTTAAAACCCGAATTTATTAACATTAACAAGGTTGAGTGCTCTCCTCACCGAGCACGGCACTCAAACACAACATACTTAAACGAAAGCAAAACAAAAACTAAGCACAATAAGGTGAATGACTAACATAAATATGCTTGTGTACGAATCTTAAGTTACTACTTAATTAATGATGGACATTTATTAACATTAACAAGGTTGAGTGCTCTCCTCACCGAGCACGGCACTCAAACACAACATACTTAAACGAAAGCAAAACAAAAACTAAGCACAATAAGGTGAATGACTAACATAAATATGCTTGTGTACGAATCTTAAGTTACTACTTAATTAATGATGGACATACATACATACATACAAAAAAAGTCCGATATTTTTGCCCTCCAGGTAACCTACAGCATAAATAAACAAACTAACTAACTTAATGATTGCCAAATTAAAATAGGTATCACAGCCCTGAATTCATTTTTTTTTTACAGTTACCATAGCTTCAAAATTAAAAATTCAAATAAAGATAAAAATAAAGATTCGCACTTTACCTCGATAGTTGACCATAAGGCAGTCCCACAGCCCCGAGATCGCACAGCTTCACTGCCCAACGAGTCAAAATAGGGATAGTTTTAGCTCGAAAAATTCAGTACGGTTTTTTTTTTTTTTTTATATATTTAGAAGAAAAGTATTAGGTTCAGTCTCAGTGCACGTAACTCCGTCACAGCACATGAGATATGACCGAGAGAGTCTGTGTGACTAACTAGTGATGCGTAGGATCTGGTAGTAGAGCCAACAGACCTGACACTGTCCGGTAGAGAGTTCCAGAGGCTTGCCCCAACTTGGTACATACTTCTACCTCCAAAATGAGTTCTGAATCTGGGCAGAATCAATCTGCAACTGTCATGTCTACTCCATGTCATATTTTCGTGTATGTACTTAGGCAATAGGCCGTGCCTCCCTTTAAAAATGAATGTAAGGGCATTTAGCTCGTACACCTTGTCCAGTGGTCCCGGGAGTAAGAGATTAGCGAGTGGAGAGACTCAGGAATGTCGCCCCATTCGGAAAGCGTATAGCAGGCGTGCCTTTAGTGCACGTTCAAGTTTTACTAATGCTGTGCATTTCAGCGGAAACATTGCTACATCCCCATAAAAGAATAAGGGGAGGCGGAGGCAGGTGATGCGACACAGCATACAGAGATCGCAACCCGAAGTAGACTCTAGAGCATGTGAGATTGACATGTGCTTGACAGTTAAGACCCTAGTCCATAAGTAAGTCTAAGTTTTTGACATGCGGGGATTCTAGCGAAATAGTTTGGTCCTGAAGACGAATTGGCGGGAGTGTCTCTAGTCCTAACTGTCAGAAGAATATAAGATTGCCTGGGTTTTGGAAGGATTGAGTGCTAGTCCATTGTCTATGCACCAGCCATTTATTCTGGCTAGGTTTAAATTCACGTTCCCGACAAGCCCTTGTAGGCTCGATATCGGAGCGCCAGCGTAGATCTGAATAGCAGTATACGTAAGTACATTTCCTTACGTAAAGCGAACGCGCCCTTTAATTTAACAGGCGTACACAAATTAACTTTAACTCGTGTGAAGGGAACTTTCGCTAAGTTTAAATATCCAATTTTCCGTAAGTATAGTGCGCTAAGAATTGTTCATTCCGTAAGAACGCAATGTGTCCAAACAATTAAATTATTACTAGATGATTAAAAGTGCAATGTAAAAATTAAAATGGAATAAAAATGATATTTCGAAAGCACAAATCTTCAATTATATCAACTTCCATTTGTTAATTTTTTCACTTTTACCACTTTTTAAAATTGAAAACATTAAATATCAAGATAATAACTCTTACGGAATGTGTAGCCTAAATATATGCTAAAAATATCAATTTTTCGTAAATAAACCTCAGTCTCATTTAATTTCGTAAAGTTATTTACTTCTAATGTAGTTCAGCCTAATGTCGTGCGGATAAAGGTGGAGACCTACTATATGTTTAGTAAAGCTTTAACGAAAAACTTGTTTCTGCTGTGTTAATATCTAAAGCCAAACTGTGTTTGAAAACTTAGCGCTTTTTCTAGATAAATGTTAAACTTTTACGAACTCGGAAATGCAACCTATTTCGTCGTTGCATTTCCGAGTTCATAAAAGTTTAACATTTTTCTAGAAAAAGCGCTAAGTTTTCAAACAAAGTTTGGCTTTAGACCTAGCTGTAACGACATCTCGATTACGAACGCAAATTGGATGTTTAAAAACTTTACGCACTAGCGATAAAATATGTGAAGGATTATAACATCATATGCATACTGTAGAGGAACATAACTAATTGCCTAAATAGAAAATCCATCAGCTTAGACTAACGTAATTCAGGTTTTACGTTCAAGGATTACTATAAAGTGAAATTAAACCAAAACTTCCAACTAAGAGCCAGCATGAAGATACAAGTTACAATTTAAGATTGATTCCGTCATTTTAAATAATAATTTTTCCATAGTAAATGTAGCAAATTCTTTGAAAATTTTTAATAGATCGCCTCTTATGATGCCCTAGATAAATGCCTGTGTGAAATTTCGTATGGTCACCCATTTGAGCAATTTTCATTTTTGCAGTGGTTTTTCGCATATAATTCTAGAACGGTACGTCGCACAGAAAAAATGATTATAACCAATTTTATAAGATTTCATATTCTGCAAAAGTTTTTAGTACAATAAAAATGTCCAGAACTGATCGTTTTCGCAGTATCCATAAAAAAGCTAAATTTGTATATGGCAACACCACGAAGAGGTTGCCGATTTATTCCATTTTTGAACTTTTATTTGCTATTACTATGAAAACACTATGTACAAAATTTCAATGCTCTACGTTGACGCGTTTTCAGGTAATGTGCAAATATGTAGTAAAAAACGAAATTTTTGTATGGCAACCCTATGAAGGACTTACCCGATTGTCCCATTTTCGAACTTAATTTTACTTGTTTTTTAAAAGCCCATATGAAAATTTCAGTTCTGTAAGTACACGCCTTCTCAAGTTATCGTGATGACGGACAGACGGACGGACAGAGGGATATGCAAAAATTGAAATAAATTTTAATTTTATGCATGGGTCTCCAATCCATTTTGCTCTACCATCATTATTTTTATGTGCAACGGGTTTTCTCTGGGGTCGCCAACTTACACAGTTAACTAAACAAAATATTGACTACAATGCAATATTAGACATGTCACATGTCCGTAGACGTTAATGAGCAGATTTTGAATAAAATCAAGGTTTCACCATTGTATTTTTTTCAAGTTGATGAAACAACAGACGAAAGATCATGTGTTTAGTTGCTTCACTTCGTGAAACATATTCATTCAGATGATATCAAAGAAAAGTTCCTATTTTGTAGTGGACTTGGAATTACTACAAAAAGTGAAGATATTACGGAGAAGATAAATACGTTTTTCGAAACTTGAGGATTAAGACGAAAAAACATCTGTGAGGGTTTGTACGGATGGTGCAAGATCTACGCTCTGGTCAAAATCGGGCTTGCTTCCCAAACAAGGGGAATCCAGTGCATAATTCACCAGTATGCCCGTCCCAATAAGACTCTTCCATCTTCTCTGCAAGAGGTACTTGTTTCGCTAATAGAAATCGTAAATTCATCAAATCTGGATCTCTTAACACTTGTCTGTTTAAAGAATCTTGCAAAGACATGGACTCTGATCATGAGGTTCTTCTTTTCTATGCTGGTTGTCGAAAGGTAATTTTGTGAAGCGTGTCTTTGAAGTGAAATATGGAATCAAGTCGTTCCTGAAAGTGCAAGGGAAACATTACCTTTTTGTATATTTTAACGACAAAACTTGATTGAAAAGAGTAGCATACCTAGCAGATATATTAGAACAGCAAAATAGGCTTAACCTGAAACTTCAGGGAAAGATAACGAATACTATCGAATTTAATGATAATCTCGGGGCATTTTTACCAAGTTGCAAAACTGGCAAAGAAAAAAAATCTTGGAAACATTGCCATATATGAGAAACTCTGCATTGTGGTGGATGAATCTGAAGATGAAAATTTGAAGAAGGAGATTACTAGGCATCCCAAACCTCTTAAAAACGATTTTCAGCGTTACTTCCCTGAGCTGAAAGAAGAAAAAACTACATTGACACAAAATCCATTCTCTGCTTTCCTTGATGTAACCAGCATTCCCGATGAATTACAAAATGAATTCTTGGATTTGTGGAATGATTGGAATAATTCTTCGACACGTAACTCACACAATTCTGGGGTGGTATGTATCATTCTTACCCAAATGTGACGATGATTGCCTTTCTACTTTTAGTTCCATTTGTGTCTACATATCTCTGCGAGAGTGGATTTTCAACCCTTATTCGTTTAAAAACAAAATAAATAAATAAATTAAATGTTGAAAATGAAATGAGGTTGGCGTTAACAAAAACTTACCCGCGAATTTTGAGGCTGATTAATAACATGCAATTTCAACAATCGCATTAAATTAATTATTAAACATAATTTGAAATAGAATTATACTAAAAAACTATCTTCGTTGTTGCTTTTTAATTAACCCACTGAAAATTCTTTTATAAAAAGGAGTAACCACCCGATAAAAGTTTGGGAACCTATGATCTAGGGTATATTGCCGTTTTTTTCAACTGTTTATACCATTTATTACCTCCTTTATTTTATACATTTTCAGAATGTTCTTTGTGTCATCTCGATTTCTTCTGGAGTGCTATGAAATCGCTACAGAATTGCCAAAATCGATGCCCCAAAAAGAAGTTTTTTAACCTTTATTAGACCAAAAATTCATTTAGCAACAGTTTTCAAGTACTTACCTACTAAAAAAATTAAAAATTTTATAAGAGGAATTTAAAAAATTTAAGTTTCCTGTTGGGTCTTTGAAGGACCCGATTAGGCTTTTAAGTTTTGTTTTGCTTGCAGATACTGGTAATGATGTTTGGACATAGCTTACGAGACAAGGAAATAAATGCATATTGAGAAGCAAGCTATGGTAAAGATTTTAGTGATAAAGACGTTAAGGATGATGAAATTTCGTAAGTTTGAAAATAATGTGGAAGTATCTGAAGAGAGAGTTCCGATTTTGAGACAAGTGGGAGTGAGGATAAATTTGGTGTTATTACCCAAGAGTTTGTGTAAAAATATGGCCGGGTTTGGTATGCAAAACAAACCAGATTTAGAAAACTATTACAAGGAAATTTTGTTGAATTGTTATCCGGAATCAAAATGCCGTACAACTTTGTGCACAACAACAAACTTGAAAAGTTTTCAATTATTCATAAACCGGCAAATGAAAGACCTGACAATCAAATATACCAACACTGAAGGCGAAAATTATTATAATGCTCTGATGGAGAGTAATCGCCAGTTCAGTAAACAATTCAAACCAATAAATTTTCATTTGAGTTTTATTATAAGTCGAATATTTGCGTTGTGGAAAGAATCCTTGTCAGAAATGCAGTTAACTGATTTAAGTGTTCATAGAGCTATATTTTCTGCAAGTGTGACACGTGAAAGATTGAAAGAAATTTTGTGCTCCATTAGATTTGATGATAAGTCTAACCATCTACAGAGACGTTTGAAAGATAGGTTGGCATCAATACACAACTTTTGGGATCAGTACGTTGAAAATTATCGGCTTAATTTTGAACCGTACTACGAAGCTATGACATTGGATGAGCAATTGGTATTATAAAAGGGCCTGTGTGCGTTTCTCAGATCATCGATAAAAGCCGCACTAGCGTTATCAGCTTTGTGCACCGCTTAATGAGGTATGAGATGATCCCCATTCAGATAATATATAAAATCAAATCCAAGACGTTGTGGCATAAAAATATGAGCACTTGCCGATATACAGACTTCCCATCAGCACAATATTCAAGTTTACACTGAGAAATTGCCAAATCAGCAGACTGCGAAAAATCTGGGTTATAAAGTTGAATTATGTATTGTTAAATATATAAAGCTGAAAGAACTATGAATATTTTAATATAATTGTTTAATTTTTAAATAATATAAATAAAAATTAAATGTGCCTTTTTATTGACGATTTAAGTGAGATGTTACGGATTAATAAGGATTAAAAAAAAATTGCTCAAAAAAAACTTGCAGTCCGTTCACATAGTAAAATGCAATTCTTCTTCAACGTCTGCGGTGCTGCCAATAATAGAAATATAGTCATTTGGGTTTGTATTCTTCCATTCAAAAATACTTAGGTTTTTTATGTATCTTAGAGTTAAAAGAGGTCTAAATTATAAGTAACTTGACGACAGGTTCAAAAATCAATAAAAAGTTCATCATTGCAATTGATGAGTGAGCTGATGCTTTACCATCCAAATCCAAAGAAATGATCCTTCATGTCAGTTAATTTTTAACCCATTCGTTATCATAATGTTGTCCACTCTTGAAGTAGAGTCGAACATCTAACTAAGTCGGACGTAGAGCTTTTATCATTGGAATCATCGTCAAATCGTACAATTAATTTAAATTCATATGATGCCAACACCATCTGTTGTATTCCAACAATTACATTTTCTTTGAAAATAAAAATGAAAAGAATTCAGAAATAATCATATTTTAATTAAATAGCACTTTTAACTACCTTTCCTATTCTTTCTCCCAGGCAGGTCACAGCAACAACAAATAAACCAAAGTAACAGACACACATCATCTAATTAAGCAATGAAATGCAAGTAATGTAGAGCAAGAAGTAGTGGAGCCAATACTATAGGCAACCTCCATCCACAACATTAATTACCAACAACATATTTATTTAAGTTAAACCTAAAATTAACAAATTTGTTTGTCAACCTATTTGCAACGCATAGAAATAATGTTGGTAGATCAAAATGGATTGGATACCCACACATACTATTAAAAGTTTCATCCGTCCGTCCGTCCATCCGTTTCCAGCTATTCGCCTGTCTTCTTGATAACTCGGTTTAAGGTTAGGTTAGGTTTAAGTTCAAAATAATACAAATCCAGTAACATCTTTCTTAGGTTGCCATACAAAAATTTTGTGGTGTTTAACTATATATTTGGACATATAGAGAAATTTTGTACATGACGTTTTCGAAAAAATAGTACACTGTAAAATAAGTTGGACAATTCCCTAAATTTAACACACGTTTTTACCTAAAAATAAATGTTATTTCTTCTTATATAAACGGAAAACCAGTATAATTTCTCCTAATCAATAGAACATTCAATTGATGTATGTAGGTACTTGACATTGACACCAGCAAACCTATATAGTCAGCAAAATTCCCGAGATATTAAGCTTTCTCGAATAAAAGGAAGAAAACATTCAATGAATTAGGTATTATTCTATATTTGCAAGTACGGTCATTTTAGGGATAATGACCTATTCCACTTTTCCAAACTGAAGCTTTCCCTAATCTTATCAAAACATACTTAAGCTTAGTGGCACGAATTGTTGCCACTCACTTTAGGGGAAAAATGTTTACTATGTAGGATATATCTACAATTTTAAAAATACACGAAATCAAAGGATTTTCTTGCTATACAAAAATTGAAGGTTTTTAGCTAGACTATGAAAACGATCAGCCCTATAGGTTTTTATTGTACTTAAAAGTTCTTAAAAAAAACGTCCTATGAAATTGGTTATGATCATTTTCGAACACTTATAATTTTATATTACAATTAAATATTCTATAGTATTGGAGAGAGCAATACATTAGCCAGGGCACCATTGTGTTGATAAGGCGGCCCTGGATGTATTCGTGAATTCTTATTCACTAAATTTTAAAATTCAAATTGGTGGTATTTGTTCATTTTGCGTTTTTTTTTCTTTTTCTTATTTTTTCTATTATTCGTTCTGACTGCGAGCAGAAAGCAATTGCTAAGTTATTCCATCAATTCCTATCAGGATCGTCAATCTTCAGGTAATCTTATTCCGATGCTCTGTTCTTGGGTTGATAATAGTTTAAATTTTTTCAAGGGAATGTCACCAACAAATTTATTATCAGCGATCACCCACAAGGCTATTGGTATTATGCAATTTTGCATGGTCGTATATTTGGGGTGGGTTTTGAGGGGTTCAACCCCCTCCCCCATCATTGTAGCCTATACTTTTGTTAATGTGATAAGTCAAATTTTTACCCGCAATTCTTTATATGTATGTAGCAGCTCACAATAATTGTTCTGTAATAATATATCTTTCTTCAGGCAAAGAAACTTTAGCAAAAATGCATGCAAAAAAGAGAAACAAAGTAACCAGTACAGTATGTATATACATATGTATATATATATGCAGGGTGATTCATATCAAGATACATTCCGGTATACCATTCGATTCCTTGAGGTAAGATGATCAAATAATTGTTCCACATACCCCCCTTAGAAACCTTCCTTTAGGAGTTGTGGCCAGTTGAAGATTTCGCCAATAATCGTGAGAATAAATGACTATAAGTTTTGAACCACCCTAAAGATTTTGGTTATTGTTGGCTTATTAAATAGCCAAGAATAGTAGCTGTCAAAAAATGTATTACTCTGTATTTTTTAAACAAGCATCTTTAAATTATTCTCAAATATTTCCAAATTTTAAATTTTTTTACACACAAAAGTTTTTGAAATAAATAACGGTATTTATGAAATTTGTGTGTAAAAAAATCAATGTTTTGGAAATATTTGAGAATAATTTAAAGAAGCTTAATTAAAAAATACAGAGTAATACACCTTTCAACAGCTACCATTCTTGGCTATTTAATAGGCCAACAATAACCAAAATCTATAGGGTGGTTCAAAACTTATAGTTATTTATTCACACGATTATTGGCGAAATCTTCAACTGGCCACAACTCCTAAAGGAAGGTTTCTAAGGGGGGTATGTGGAACAATATTTTGATCATCTTACCGCAAGGAATCAATAGGTATACCGGAAGGTATCTTGATCTGAATCACCCTGTATATATATACTATATATATATTTTAAATATTGATTATATTTTAAACTGAATATTAAATCTAAAGGAGGATTTACATTATGATAGCATGCATTTTTTTCAGATATTAAGAGGGAGATAGTACATCATATACGGAAATTTATTTATGAGTGACGAAAGAAGCAAACCTTCTGCATTTTTTCCAGACCTCGTTATTTTAATGTACCTATACGTTTTACTATAATTTTATATTAAATATTTTTTAAATTATAAATATATAAAAATACGTTTTTAATTTGTAATTAAATATTGTGAAATTGAAAGTTTTTAAATTTTTTTTTATGGAAAGGATTCAAATTATTTCGAAGGTGGTCCATCGACTAGAAACAGGAAGCAGAGCATCCACAAATTCATTGCAGTGGCCTTTTTCGAAATTTATTTCAGATGATTTGGAAATAGATATTCCATTTTGACAATTTGACTGTTTGACAGCGATATTTGCTTTAAAAATTAGTCGGCACTGTACGTGTGAGGTAATGAAGTGACTACTTTTGTAGCATTTCAATAATCTGGATAAAATGCATGCTTTTTATTCTAATTTGCTTTTCATCGTTAAAACAAAAACTTTTGTTGTAACTAATTATTAACATGGTAACTAATATTTTCCATGAGCGCCCCTTGGTTTTATTTAAATAGCTTAAAACATCATTTGTTTATTTTTTAGGCATAATTACATAGTTATATCTAAAATGCCCTAAAAATCAAAATATTTTTATACCCTAGATGAAATCATAGGGTATACTAAGTTTGTCATTCCGTTTGTAACGCATTAAATATTGTAAATTAACCAGCCCTTAGGGCCATGATATGAAAACTCATTATGTTATGGATTCATGGAGGTGAGATGATGCATTCCTTCAGGCATCTTTGTATTCAATGCAATTAATTATTCTGCCCCGAGTCAAGTCTATACAAGTTGATGGTGATGGAAAATCAAAGGAAACCGACCCTTCTTCACCCACTAATCCAGAGGTGGGCATCTTGCTCTAAGCTCCATTTATTCCGCATTGCTTCTTCTAGCATATGGGGAGAATTTTAGGGTAATATTTGCATGTCAATGGCAATTCATAAAGCATATATACAGCCTAAGGTAGCTAGATTCTTCTACAAAATGTGGTTTTGGCGATTTTTATACCCTAGATGAAAGCTGTTGGGTATAGTAAGTTTGTCATTCCGTTTGTAACGCACAGAAACAATGATGCTAGAGCAAAATGGATTGGACACCCACGCAAAATATTAAAAGTTTTTCTGATTTTTGCATGTCCGTCTGTCCGACTGTCTGTGCGGACGATAACTTGAGAACTTAGAGAGAAAATAGAATTTGAAAATTTTGCATACGGGGTTCAAAAACAAAAAGTAAAATTATATTCGAGACAAATGGGAAGAGTTCGATTTGTCTCGAACTTAATTTTACTTTTTGTTTTTGAAGCCCGTGCGTAAAATTTCTAATCTTCGTCATACAAAAATTTCAATTTTCACTATAATATTTGGACACAGCCTGGAGAATGCGTTAACGAAGAGAGCTGAAATTTTGTACATGGCGTTTTCATAAAAATAGTAAATATAATTTCAAAAATGAGCGAAAATCGGGTAACCCCTTCCTGATATTGCCTTATAAAAATTTAAATCTTTTACGTATGCTGTGAAAATGATCAGTCCTAGACATTTTTATTGTACTGAAAAGTTCTTCATAATATGAAATGCTATAAAATTTGTTATAATAATTTTTACTGTTCGACGAACTGTTCTACAAGTAAATGCGAAAAATCACTTCAACAATTAAACTTGCACAGAGAGATTACCATATACGAAATTATCGGGCATTCATCTAGGGTATCCTAAGAATTCGTCTTAGACCTATTCTAGCATTTTTACTTGTTTTTTTTTATTTATTTTTTTTCTAAATTGCTTTCTTGACCCTGTCAATAAAATCATTCGTCGAAATGTTAAAATCGAAATGAATGAAGTAGTTTCCTACTTCAAAGAAGGAAGAAAAAAAATAACCTAATTCTGCATTTTTTCCTTTTTTTTTTAAAAATGTAACCTTATATTTTTTTCTTGGAATATAAATAATATGTAATAAAAATAGTGTTAAACAACATGTTTTCAAATATAACTTTTTAAATTTCGGAAGCCTTATACTGCAGACCGACGTAACATTAATTGAGAATTACCATGCAGTCAATTATCGAAATATAGCATTTATAGATGAATAGAATTTTTCCATTCAATTGGGATGTCAGCACAAATTGTATGCTTCATAAATTAATTATATTAAATTTCCTTAAAATTCCAATTATTGAGTTCAAATTAATTCTCAGTTTTCCTTTCGTCTCTACAGGGTATTAGCCTACTAGCACAGACAAGAAAAACCCAGCTATCGACGGTAGAACTAAGAAAGTGATGTATGGAAGAGCTCATAGCAAACCTCAATAACTCACTGATCTCGGCTAAATATATCATGGGTACGAACCAAAAAAAAATTTCAATATAGGCAAAAATTGAATTTTTTTTTTTTAAATGAGGCATGTGAAAGCCAAGAACATTTCGCATATAATTGTAGTTTGCTGATGATCTATAATAAATACATTGAGAAATCCATTTTTCCGCCGGGTTGTATAAACTTTTGTTATTTATTGTCATCTTAGCAAATGTCTTTGAATTTTCTTCAGCATCAATTTCATTTCTATAAGTTCAGAAGTAGTTACTTTTCCCTTAACCCTTAACCTTGTTTTAGCTTTTCGAAATCTATATATCTTTAGCTCTAAGTTAGCCTTAGATTTTCTTAAATTCTTAGCACCAATCTTAAATTTCTGCACGTCTTTCCTAAGACGTCTAATTTGCGTTTTACATCTATTCAGTATGAACTAAATATAAAGATGGTACAGCGCCATGTTTAAGAAATTTTTTACCAATAAAGGTATGTTCAAAATGTATGTTGCAAATGTAAGGCACTTTCTTTGCCTGGACATCTTCTTTACATTCTCTGCATGCATTTAGCTAAATATCATATCTTTCGTCATTTTGTTTAGGAAATTTAAAAAATTTTCTATTTGGGAAATGTTTTAAAGTTGCTTGACAGCAACGAATAGAACACTTTATTTTCCAACTTTTTGACATTCTTTACCGTAGATAATGGATATATATTCAAACACAATAACAGAATTAATATACAATATAGGATGTAAAGTTGTGTAGGTATATAGCCTAAAAATATTAATTAATGAAGAGAATTTATTTTCAAGAAATCCTTTAACCTCTAAGTAAAATTAAAGTTCACGATTAAAACAAAAACAAAACCCAAGGAAGAAAGAAACAGACAAATAAATAAATGTAAATACGTAGATATACCTAATATAGTAAAATTCAACCTGATGTAGGACCTACTATGTAGGTATGCTTATTACAGATTAATCTGCAAGAATACATTTAAATAAATATAGCCAGGCACTTACCTAATTTTTATTTAAGAATAGAATGTCCAAAATTTTTATTACAAAATTTAAATCGGAGAAGTTAATGCAAATCGATGATCACAATGAAATTTAAGCTTACTTCAATAAATCCACCAATAATGCTCACGAATTCTGAAGAAATATGGTCGATTTCAATTCTAAGAAATAAATCCTGAGACAACGCTCATAAAAATTTTTAGTTAACAAGCCCAAGCAACCAAATCAATCCAACTTCCACGAAGCCGATTCTGCCCAGACACAACTTAATCGAATCGTCTTCAGCCACCAATAATGCACACAAATTGTGAAGAAATATGGTCGATTTAAATTCTAAGAAAAAATTCAATTTTTGCCTATATTGAAAATTTTTTTTGGTTTGTACCCATGATATATTTAGCCGAGATCAGTGAGTTATTGAGGTTTGCTATGAGCTCTTCCATACTTCACTTTCTTAGTACTAGCGTCGATATCTGGGTATTTCTTGTCTGTGCTACTAGGTTAAACCCCTCACATTCGTGATCTATACATATATACGTCCTTGCACTTGGGGCTACATTGGGATAAATCCATGAAGAATTACATCCAGTCATTGCCGGCCTATACAATTGTTACCATTTTGACCCCGACTTTTTTCTCTGCTTTTTCTTCTTATTATTACTTTTAATCTCATACAAAACGTACCCTTCTAGACTGTAGTTAATCAAATATGACATCACAGGACAATTCAATTAAAGTTATCCAATTTCTCCCAAGCCAATAAATTTCAAAGAATAAAGGATAAGCTTTTATTTCGCTCACTATTCCGATTAAATTATTCAAATCTCGAGCTCAACCACCAAACCAAATGATCTAGGTTTTCCTGTAAATTAATTCTTTTTACCACTTCTGTCTACATTTATAGATATAATAACCGTAGAGCTACATTATATCCTTATAAAAGATTATTTTGTAATCAGTTCTATGAAAATTATCCCCAAAAATCAATACAAAATCCAAAGGCTAATTATCTGAAGTTATTAGAAAAAGTATAACAAGACCGCGACCCAAAACATACAGCATAAGTAACAAGACAATATTGATAAACTGGTAGTCATTACTGTCCAATTCCATTCCTTTTGTGATATAAACGGCATATAATGCCCACGGCACAAATCTCAAAAGTAATGTAACATATAATTGTATCAAATGTTAGGATTCGTCGACAGAGGATCCTTCAAGGAAATTTTAATGCGACACATATGACGAAATTGTAAATTTTTTGGTTTCACTGATAAATTATATTTCCCATAATTCTCCAACATTTTTCAAACTTGAATATCCCACTGAAAATATTTCACTTTAACAGGAAATTTTCCATAACATGAGTAACTGAATAGAGTTCGACCTGTAAATTTCATCCCTGCGGAAGTCATCTCTTTTTGAATTTCTCAACTGCAGTTGTGATGCAATAATTTCCTTTGCAAAAAAAAAAAAAAAAAATCCACTTTCTTCATCGAAATCAACGAAATCAATTTCAACTTCACAGTTGGCTTCCTTCTATCTTCCAACCCACGTAAAAATTCTGAGAAAATTTAAAAATTCGATTAGAACGCCACGCCTTGATTACAAGAGATACGTGCTTTGAGGGCTTTGAAGAAATACTGGATTTCAAAGAAAATGGTTTATTGTGAGAAATTTATCGTTGTTTACTTCGCCCTAAAGCTCCATAAATGTAATAATCGATTGATAGCCTCAAGGATCAATAACAAATTTAGTTACCTTCGGGTACGTCTGCAGAATGGCAATTGGATGAGTTAACTAAGTATGTACATAGACGCACAATATTCTACATAGTAGGTATGTATACGTATAATAATCACTACCTCGGTTGTAAGACTATTGTAGACTAGTGCAGACCGACTGAAATACGTAGTTGAAGTAGGTATAGGTATAACCTTTAGAAAAATAGAACGGATGGAGCACATGGTCATAAATCTTATATTATGACTTTACATCTTAGTAGAGGATCCGGGTACTTTAAGACTTTGGGAGATGATTAATGATGCCAACGTGTAGAATCCTTAAAGGTGTGCATGATATATAAGATGACACCTCAAGTTCCTAGCTGCGAAGTTTTTGATGAATGTCAGGATAGCAATCTTTCACGTGTACACAGAAACAGGAGTATAATACTGCTTTAGGAACAAGTTTTAGTGATTTACATAACTCATTATAACTTCGTCCTTTCTGCTTTCAAGTGCATTTAAAGTGAAAAGTTTATTTGTGGCGGTTAATTAAATATAGGTATATTCAGCTTTTGCTGTAGTGAAGGACGCTCTTATAAAAGGATTAGATAGGTACTAACTAATGCAACTAAAACTTATGATTTTCAGTTTTAATAAGCCGAATATAATCTTCTTGTTAGTTACATGATAGAAGAGTTTGTTGTTGAAGGTACACTGTCATTCATTCTTCTGGAAAACTGGTGATAGCTGTTTCAATACATATGTAACTAGAGTGTAATCATTATACACAGAGTCGGAAATTCTTTCAAGGGCTCTAAGTTTAGAAATTTGGATTCCATAATGTCTATTGAACATTATAAACAAGACAAAATGTGGACACTTGCAATCACAATCAATCAATCTACTTTCTTTCATCTCTCATATATATAATATACGGGAGTAGAAAACTCTTCACAATTTGTTGTTACATATGTATACTCTCCAGTGAAATAACCAGAATCTATCAACCATTATTAGACGTTATTTGGAGTCAAATTTGAAATCAAAAACTTCTGAAATTTATTCAAAATATATCAATTACTGTAATTAAGTATATAAAAATCAATAGTTGAAGCAAGGGTATGAAAGAGTGGTTTTTCCGGATATAACCAGCTCGCTTTACCTAAACTTAGATTCTAACTTGATAAGAGAGCAATACTAGTTTCGACTAGGAATCTTAGGCTACACATGAGCTCTTTACAATTCACACAGATCTGAGAAGTTGCTACCAAACACCCTCCTCCTACTCGTTCTGTTCATCAGAGCAGACCACTCACAAACTATGTATTAAACTGATTCGATTTCCTCCGGATCCTTACAGCTCATACAGAAGTCGTGGCTTGCTATGCTCAGTCTAGCATGGTTTCCTATGAATTCGATGGCGTGCTGTGAATCTTACTAGATCCCTGGTATTAAAGTAAAGAATTCCATTATTATCTTCTATCCTGCCATAATTGTTGCCGTTTCTGTGTGTACCTACACCTTTTAGTAAGCATTTCTGGTAATCAATCCTTTCAAAGCTCCGATCGGAATCTTAAAATATGTTAGTGCTGCCTTTTTTGGCTATTTTATCAATAATTTAATTACCCTGAATATCCCTATGACTAGGTAGCGGGTATAGGTTCACCATGTACCGTGTAAAAAAGCTTTAGGCTTTTTGGAAAGGGCTCGTTTCGGGAAAAAATACTGAAAAATAAGTTCATTATGAAATAAACCATTTATTTACTTACGCCAGATTATTATAGCCATGCACAAAAAAAGTGAAATTTTGTTTTTTTGGTCGTCAGAAAACAAATACATGATTTGTTAACAAAGCTGTTCTTTTGTTAGTCAAAACAATTATTGATTACAAATATATAATGATTTTTCGCAACTCGTCCATTTGGTATCTCGAAAGTCCTCGCAAGTGAGCATCAGGTAAAGTAATATTTTCTACTTAAAGAGGAATTCACATTTTATACCCAACATCAACAGACATGAGAGATGTCTTAAACGATGCATTATGAGACTCTGAACATATTTTATTAACAATGTTTAATTCAATTAAGTGGGGGGATGTACAGAATCAAATTCCTTATGTTCTGAGAAGAAGATTGAGGACCAACACTCCTTTACCTGGAGGATTAAGTAACCATCCCCTACTCACTTTTTTCATGCACTTGGGTCACATACACCACAGCTACTATATTTCACACACATTTTTTCAGTTCTATCTTCCATTGCCATTAGTGCTGTGTTTTGAACATTTTTCACTCAAGAAATTCGCTCAAGCTACATCCGATCGCCCAAGCTATCCCCGCTTTTTGTTAACAAAATATGTTCAGAGTATCACAATGCATCGTTTAAGACATCTCCAATGTATGTTGATGTCGAACCTAACATTGTATGAAAAGTGGGCATTCCCCTTTAAGAATATTTGATTGACTTTTTTTTTTTTTTTTTTAGTTAATTAAGTGGTCGTCACACTAAGAAGAGCGGCGTGAAACGGCGCGTTGCGAACTTCCGCAAAAATAAATTTATAAGTCACATCAAAACAAGTTACCGCGCGCCAATTTTAGAAATTACTCAAAAATACAACTTTGCCGTTGCCGCTGGCGGCACGATTTTTATTCCTTTATCAAATGTGGCTTTGGCATTCCAAAGTATTCGTACAATCGATCCTCATCACTTCTTCTGGTTTTCATCAACCTAATAATTACAGACCTTTCGTGGGAGCTAGAATACATTTTGAAAAAAATCCGCCATTCTCTATTTTACCGCGTTGCACCGCGCCGCGTCGCGCTCTGTGTGACCACGGCTTTAAATTAAGAGGATCGTAATTGAAGAAAGATAAGTTGGACGATTTTTTTTTTTATTTTTCATAATTTTTATACATAAAAATGAGATCGAGAATGGATAAAATAAAAGAACTTACTCCAGAAAAAAAATCACCAGTTTTGGCCTTGACAAAAGGAGATAGATAAGCGATGCATAGTAGGCAAAATTGAGTCATTGCACCGTTGTGTAATTGGCACGATTATTTAAGTAAGGTTGTTTCAAGACAAGTTCTAAATGAAAAAATTGTGGTGTACGGAGGGAAGCACATTAAAGAAAAATCGCATAATCTTATTCGTACTTTATACTTACTATGGACAACCATTAAGAGAAATGCAAAAAATAAATCTACCATACGATGGAATAGATATTTCAACGAGAACTCTCAAGCGATGTACTGCGTTGGTAGGATAAAATGCGGCCCACTAAAAAAAGTCAAAACTAACAGCGCTCATGAAAAAAGCTGCAAAACTTCACGGAAGCTCACAATTTACGTTCTTTTTTTCCGTTGTTCACAGTTTAAAATATTTTAATGTATTTTTGTTTAAACTCTCACAAGAGCATGATGAATCAACTCTCCAAACCCTTACTGAGTCAGCAAAGTTCGTGCGATTACTTCCGAATGAAAAGATGTTTCATCCTCCTGTGAACAAGAAATCGTTAAACTCGCACCATCATGGTGTGGGTGGAGTGCAATTAGCTGTGAAAGTCCTGGATGCCTCTATCTTATAGAGGATGTAGGTATATATCTGTAGTCACTAATCTACTAGTGATAACTCCAAGATTCAAGTTTTTCATTATAGTAATTTAATAATGATTTGACCAAAAATTAAGTTAAAACACCGGAGATATTACTAATCTACCATAGTCATTATGGGTTGTCTTTAAAGATGGAATTGTTACGAGTAGGTAGACAAAAGAGTGTAAGTCAATATTATTAGGATCACACTTATAATAGAAAATTCTCAATTTTAGAGTTATCATTAGTTGAGCAGTGCCCGCAGATATAATGTCAGTGGTCACACGCTCACTCTTGTTATGAAATAAAGAAAGGAAGAGTGACGTGCTCCAACTTTTGCTAGGCTAGATTATGTTACCTATACTGATATTTTGAGTATTTAGAGTTAACATTAACAGCACTGCCTTACTTTTATCCATCGATTTTGATAGTTTTAATTATGCAGAATTTATACACTCCTTTCTACTTATAATCTTAAATATTAGTAGTTAACGCCATTTTTTTATGGACCCTGCGCATTCTCCTTTATGGCAGTATATTTCCTCCAGTTGTCTATCTGTTGATTTTGGTAGAAAATTCGAAAAGCCTCAGAGTCCCCCATTTTAACTATTGGAACCTTTTTTTAGCAAACTGAACTCAATTTGTCAAAGAGGACTTAGTGCTATGGACTTTAACGACGTAATACATAATATTTACAGACTCATATGTTTGCTCTTATTACGTCCCTACTTGGAATCTCTGTGGGGGCCTATTTGACTCGTCATTCGCTTATATTTTTCCATAGGTTAATTTATATTAAATCTTCTGCATATTTCACAGAAACTCTACAGTTCTGCATTCAAACACTGATTGTCCCGAGATGTGCATTATCTTTATGTGTAAAACTTGGCTGAAGCTCCTCATTTCGTCCAGTTTCGTAACATTACCTGGATATAGACTCCTAAGAAATGACAGGTCAAGACAAATGGGTGACGGTGTAGCCATCTATGTTAGAGATTTTTTCGCTACTGAATTATTAGTGTCTCGCAGTCATGCTTACTAGAATTACTAGAAGTTTTACGTGTTGAGGTTAAATTTGGTACTGAAAAATGTTTACTATCTGCTGTCTACTGCCCGCCAAGGGACACCTTTATACGATTTGTACATAGGTACCAAAATGTTAACATGATCCGATCTAATATTTAGCACGACTGACCCCTTTTCATTTATACTTCAATCTCTTAATCTTAGTATTGTCAATGATCTCTCTACTTACTTTAATGCGATAAATCCATCAATGCTTGATTTGTTTCTTATTGTTGACAGAGGGGCTGTTTCTTTTAATAATCAAATTAATCTCCCGGCAATTTTTGACTATGACTTTCTTTTAATGACGTAAAATATTGAGTCAGTTGCTTATAGAAATTTTCTAAACTTATACTTAGCATCTCTAGAAAATGAATGTACCATACTTCCGTGGGATAGCATCATCACTTTATGTACTTTAATTGAAGACAAGGTGGACATTTTACATCAAATTATATATTACCTTCATGATGGGTATGCACCTATTCGAACACGACAGTTTAGAGAGCGCGGTTATCCATGATTCTCGGCTGATAACTGAGCGTGACTTCTTTTATTTAGATGTCGTAGATTAAGGTCTACTGATATCCACACTCAATAACTTAAGTAAGGTTGTTGTCTGTGGCAAAGACAAATGCGATTCAAATCTTGACCCCAATGTATTAAATATGCACTTCTATAATACATATTCCTCCATTGTTATTGGTTCCCCACATCAAGACCCTGTGTTAGCTAGTAGTGATACTAATGATCAATCAGTTTTCTGTTTAGATGTATTGAAGCTGAGAAAGTTATTGCTGACCTATTAAGTCGGAGGCGGCATTCCTCCTAAATTTATAAAAATTCTTTTATCTTGGATACTCCACCCTGTTATTAATGTTATCAATACCCGCATCACTACTTCTTAGTTTTCTTCTGGTTGGAAAATCACAACGATTGTGTCAGTGGCTAAAATCAGTAAATCCAAGGATCCTGGAAACTTCCCGCCAATCAGTCTCTTATGCTTTGAATCCAAAGTAATGGATCAAAGTGATTATTGACCTGGCAAATCGTTCAATATCTTAAAACTAATACTTGGTAAATTCATGACAATCAGGTTTCTGCAAATCGCATAGTTGCTAATCGGCTCTTTTAAGAGTTACAACCGAAATACGCAGCTCGTTAGATAAGGATGAATTATACGCCTTTGTTCTACTTGATTTTTCTATAGTGTCCGATTCGGTTAGCTACCCTAAATTACTTACTAATTTGTCCACTCATTTTCGATTTCTTTTGATAATTTCCCTTATTGACGGTTTTTTGTCTGATACTTTGCCTCTTATTTTTGGTGTGTCTCAGGGAGCTATTTTGGGCCCTTTTCTCTTCAATATGTATATCAATGACCTTTCTGAGGTTATTGGGGACTGCAAAATTCACATATATGCTGATGATGTGCAGTTATCTATTGGTCGTCCTTATTAGCCTAATGGACTATTGTATCGAACGATTAAACTCTGACTTAAGGAATGTCTGGAGTTGAGCGATTAATAATGATTTACAACTGAACCGCAAAAGCAATCCAGTTTATTGGCGGAAGTCTGCAATATTTGGCGTGTGTATCTGAATAATTACGTTCTAGTATATACTGAACGTATGCGAAACATAATTTATCAACTCCCGGATTAGGTGTTGCGATCAGATTAATCATATGTTGGGAAAAGTTTATTGTTGTCTTCGGTGGCTGTGGTTATCCTCTGATATTCTAACTTTTAACATTCGATCAATGTTAGTTAAGTCCCTGCTTCTACTCTACTTTACTGCTAGTTGTCTAATATTCCATCACTTGGATTCTATATGTTCGATAAAATTATCAGTTGCATTCAGTGAGTGTACGAGATTCGTGTTTGGTCTAAGAATATTTCATCATATTTCTCTGCATAGTAGCTATCTGTTGGGTTGTCCTCTGATGGAATATTTAAGACGTTGGCTTCTTGCATTCCTTCATAAAATTACATACTCCAAAAATCCTCAGTGTCTTTTCAACCAACTTAAATTTCTAAACTCTGGCAGACATTTTAACTTATTGTTAGCAAGGTTTCAACATTCCATAATGGAGGTCTCTTACTTTGTTCGAGCTATTCGTGCCTGGGGCCGGATTCTGTAGCACGGAGAATTTGGGAATTTGGGAGATGAGAATTGCGTTTTCTTAGAATTCTTAATTCCCTAATTCTCCATTCCCAATTCACTAACATGGTTGGAGAATTAGGGAAAACGTAAGAAATGTGGAAAAGTGCGAATCTCCTGGAACGATTAAGGGTATCAATTTTTGTTGTAGAGGGTTGGACTTTTTTTCATATGTGAGGTACATCTGCCTATTACCTTCCAATGTCGAAATAAATTTAAATTTCTTTTTTGTTGGGGTAGTTTTTGAGGGATGTAGGAGGGTAGGTTTTCTCGAGTTTTTCCGGGATAACGAGAGAATGGAGAGTAGAAGGAGAATGTATGTGGTATCAAAAACAATGGGAGCTCAGCGCGAACAAGATAGGCTTAGGAAAAGGGGCGGGGAGAGTGCGTGGTAGAAATGGGAGCTGATTAAGGGAAATTAAAAAAAAAATAAGACAATATCAGGAGCTGCAATAATTCGCAGGGGTAAGCTCAGGATCTCTATGCCAAATAAAAAAAAGCAAGAATTCACTTTGGTAATTAGCCATGCATGGGCATTATAGGCTGTATTTTATTTCGATTAACGGTAATTTGCAGATTTGAGCGGCCTCGGCGGTAAATTTTGCTATCGCAATATTCACGGGCGCCTAACTTTATGTGGGAGGGCTGTAGAGTATTGGAATTTTTTTGATAGATTAAGGGTTTAGAGTACAAAAATATAGGTGAATAATTTTTGGGGCAGGGTGTTTTGGGGGTTGGGGGTCGTACCACCCCTCATAAGGGGTTGCTCAAACTACGTCATGTTTGGTACCAAATTAAAGAGGGAGGAGAGGATAATCGAATGGTTTAGTTTGTCTTTGATCGTTTTAACGTGATAGCTGACTTTTGACCGCCGAAAAACTATTTTTTAACACTACGGTCATATACACCCCAGTTTCCATATTTTGCATATATTTCTTCCGTTCTTTGTTTCACATCTATTAGTACTCTGTTGTGAACATTTCTGTCATGGGAAGTGAATTTCCAGGACTTACCAGTTCTTCGCAATGATGAGATGAAAATATGTCAATTTTTGTACCAAAAACGGCCAATTTTTCACCTTAAAAAGGACTACTACACTTCTTTTACAGTTATTTCCAAAACGGTTTATCGGATTCAAAAATTATTTACATATTTAATTAGGGGACAAAATGTAGATGCGATTTCATCCTCCACACAAGCTTTACCGTGTATATTTAAAAATTTTACAGCATCTCTTCTGTACTGTATGACGACCAAATTGATCAATTTCGCGTGATTTGTAATTTTTAGCCGGTACTTTGAGAGACAAAATCCTTGTTTCTCTGTTAGTATTGCATGGATTTCCATAATTTGTTTTTTACAATATAGCCAGGATACGCATAACTCAATTTGAAATTCCTAGCTACCTAGATACCTTCACAAAACGCAACAAAAGAAGACAATACAATTTTTCCACTTACTTTTCCACTTGCAAAACACCGGAGAATTAACAAGTGGAATGGAGAATTTGGGAATTAACAAGTGGAATGGAGAATTTGGGAATTCCGTACTCACTTCTCAAATTCTCTCTCAGTTGAAAATTTTTCGTCTTACTTTCACTTCTCAAGTTCTCCGGTGTTTGCTTGTGGAAAAGTAAGACGAAAAATTCTCAACTGAGAGGATTTGAGAAGCGAGTACGGAATTCCCGAGTTCTCCATTCCACTTGTTCCGGTGTTTGCTTGTGAAAAAGTAAGACGAAAAATTCTCAACTGAGAGGATTTGAGATGTGAGTACAGAATTTCCGAATTTTTCGTCTTACTTTCACTTGTCAAATTCTCCGGTGTTTGCTTGTGGAAAAGTAAGACGAAAAATTTTTAATTGAGAGAGAATTTGAGAGGTGAGTACGGAATTCCCGAATTCTCCATTCCACTTGTTAATTCTCCGGTGTTTGCTTGTGGAAAAGTAAGACGAAAAGTAAGTAAAGAATTCCCAAATTCTCGATTCCACTGGTTAATTCTCCGGTGTTTTGCAAGTGGAAAAGTAAGTGGAAAAATTGTATTGTCTTCTTTTGTTACGTTTTGTGAAGGTATCTAGGTAGCTAGGAATTTCAAATTGAGTTATGGATTCACTGCGTATCCTGGCTATATTGTAAAAAACAAATTATGGAAATCCATGCAATACTAACAGAGAAACAAGGATTTTGTCTCTCAAAGTACCGGCTAAAAATTACAAATCACGCGAAATTGATCAATTTGGTCGTCATACAGTACAGAAGAGATGCTGTAAAATTTTTAAATATACACGGTAAAGCTTGTGTGGAGGATGAAATCGCATCTACATTTTGTCCCCTAATTAAATATGTAAATAATTTTTGAATCCGATAAACCGTTTTGGAAATAACTGTAAAAGAAGTGTAGTAGTCCTTTTTAAGGTGAAAAATTGGCCGTTTTTGGTACAAAAATTGACATATTTTCATCTCATCATTGCGAAGAACTGGTAAGTCCTGGAAATTCACTTCCCATGACAGAAATGTTCACAACAGAGTACTAATAGATGTGAAACAAAGAACGGAAGAAATATATGCAAAATATGGAAACTGGGGTGTATATGACCGTAGTGTTAAAAAATAGTTTTTCGGCGGTCAAAAGTCAGCTATCACGTTAAAACGATCAAAGACAAACTAAACCATTCGATTATCCTCTCCTCCCTCTTTAATTTGGTACCAAACATGACGTAGTTTGAGCAACCCCTTATGAGGGGTGGTACGACCCCCAACCCCCAAAACACCCTGCCCCAAAAATTATTCACCTATATTTTTGTACTCTAAACCCTTAATCTATCAAAAAAATTCCAATACTCTACAGCCCTCCCACATAAAGTTAGGCGCCCGTGAATATTGCGATAGCAAAATTTACCGCCGAGGCCGCTCAAATCTGCAAATTACCGTTAATCGAAATAAAATACAGCCTATAATGCCCATGCATGGCTAATTACCAAAGTGAATTCTTGCTTTTTTTTATTTGGCATAGAGATCCTGAGCTTACCCCTGCGAATTATTGCAGCTCCTGATATTGTCTTAATTTTTTTTTTAATTTCCCTTAATCAGCTCCCATTTCTACCCCGCACTCTCCCCGCCCCTTTTACTAAACCTATCTTGTTCGCGCTGAGCTCCCATTTTTTTTGATACCACATACATTCTCCTTCTACTCTCCATTCTCTCGTTATCTCGGAAAAACTCGAGAAAACCTACCCTCCTACATCCCTCAAAAACTACCCCAAAAAAAAAAAAATTTAAATCTATTTCGACAGTAAAAGATAATAGGCAGATGTACCTCACATATGAAAAAACGTCCAACCCTCTACAACAAAAATTGATACCCTTAATCGTCCCAGGCGATTCGCACTTTTTCACATTTCTTACGTTTTCCCTGTTAGCGAATTGGGAATGGAGAATTAGGGAATTAAGAATTCTAAGAAAACGCAATTCTCATCTCCCAAATTCTCCGTGCTACAGAATCCGGCCCCTGGAATAATTAACCACCGTATGCTCAACGTGTAGGGTCGACTGATAGATTTTGGAGGTTAGGGCATAGAGTGACATTACTACGGTTTAAAAAAAGCTTCCTTTTTTGTAGTGGGACCGTCTACTGGCAATTATCTAGTTATACAGTTTCTGTAATTTTAGTTTACGATTTCAATGTTATTCTTCATAATATTATATTTTATATCTCCCTAATTTTATATATAGATTTTATTTCATATTTCTATATTTCACATATACATTTTATATTTCACATTTTGTGTTTAGATTAAGTTTTTAAGTGAACTGATTTTGAATTCGAATTTAAATTTAAATGTGCATCTACTTAATTACGTCGAACGCTCTTACTTAAGTTCCCACCAATGTAACGCTCTTCCAAATACGCGTACAGCAAAAATATCTGACGGTTGTCGTCGCCGTACTGTTGAGCGAGTAGATGGTGGGGGTGCTGGGGATAGGCTCGTTTCAGAGGCAACACGTGGATATTTTTAGTAACCATGTAGCAGTGGTCCAGTGAGCACCATGCGTTTGTTGTCGAGACGTTTTTTTAAAAGTAACGATTCCCGCGCTGCTGCTCAGCGACAGTTTCGTACGCGTTTTAATGTGGGTCCAAGAGAAAGAGTGTCAACTCATAACACAATTCTGCTATAGGTGAGTAACTTTAGAGCTACCGGGTCAACGTTAAAACAGAAGTCGACCAGCCGTCCAAGGTCAGCCCAGACGACAGACAATATCGATCGAGTAAGGAAAACTGTGGAATCCAGTACTCGGCTGCTGGCCCGTAAACAAGCTGCTGCTTTGCACATGTCTGACCGCTCGGTAAGACGAATATTGCGTTTCGATCTGCATTTCCACCCATACAAAATTGTTATTGTCCAGTAGTTAAAGCCTAACGACTATTTGTATTGTATTTGCAGAGCAAATGATTGCCTTGATGACTGAGGACAAGATTTTCATGATGAGCGACGAGGCACATTTCCATCTTGAAGGTTATGTAAATAAACAGAACTTTCGATATTGGTCGGCTACAAATCCCAAAGACTGCATGAACGTCCTCTTCATAGTTCTAAGTTTACTGTGTGGTGTGTTGTAACGAAAAGTTGTGTCATGGCCATACTTCTTTGCAGAGGGTGGTCGAACTGTTGCGGTCAATTCCCAACGTTATTTATTGATTTTGAAGAACTTCCAGTAGGATGGCGTAACTGCCCATACAACCAATGATGTGATGGCTTTGTGAGAGGCAAGTTTCGTGACCGAAAAATCTCGCGTTTTGGGGACATTGCATGGCCGGCTGGCTCCCCAGACCTTAGCATTTGTGATTTTTATTGTGGGAATTCCTTAAGGCGAGAGTTTACACACTTAAAGGACATTATCCTCAGATCTTAAAGGAATGAAATCGCTTGTTCTGATGTTATTTTTATTAATTTACATGAACTCCCATAAGCAATAAAACAATTGTATATTGTATATTGTCATAATTTTTTAATTTGTTGTTTTCTTTTCTTTGTGCTTTTTATATTGAAGTTCCTTTGTCTTTTTTGCTCTTTTATTCTATTTTTATTTTTATTATTATGTTAATGTAACTAATTGTACTCTACACAATTTTGTAATCTTCTGTACAGCACCTACTAAATGTATTGTATTATATTTCACCACCTAAAAGTATTAATAAAATATTCAGAATGGAATACATATTACAGTTATATTATTAAATAGTAGTGTCATCCATTATACGGCTACCACTAATCATCGTTTCGTCTACAACAATTATTCAAAATTTATGGTTCAATAAATGAAAAAAACAAAAAGCTTTCCCTTCTTCCTTCTTTTGTTTCCTGTTTTCTGCTTAGCTAAATAAAACTCTCCCGGAGATATTGATTTTCGCCTGTGAAAACGTTAAAAGAGCTTTCCATTCTTAACTAAATTCAAATGTGACCTTAATACGACTTTTTATTGCTTCACACTTTATAAAATTTAAAAACAAACAAGACTTCCAGCCACGATAAGGTAAGGTGTTTGTTGAAGAAGAATAAATGTAGATACGAAACCACAGTCCCCAAACAATTGCAGGGTGAAAGAAAACTGAAGAAAATAATATATGAAAGCTCTGTAAGAACAGCGTCAGAATAAATCATTATGCTTCCGTCGCCCTGGAATAAGAAAATTTTGTGCCGTTAACACAGAAGAAACAAAAGAATTACCGCCCGCATTCTTGTGGGAAATTTTCGTCCAGACTTCGCTGTTAATTTTCTTTATTTTTTGTTTTCTCAACGAACAAAGACTTTTGTCAAGTTTACTTCATTTTTTATTCTTTGTATTGTATGGCGAGGCATGGAATGGAGGAGCATGGTCCTCGCGAAAACTTGTCAGACAGGACGATGATTTTCCACCGTAGAGAAATGAAAAATTGTTGTTGTTTTCTTAATTGATGACAAACGAAAAACTTCAGAACCTATACTGAATCACTTCTGAAACAGATACATGCATACAAAAAATCCAGGTGGAAATAATTGATAAAGTTTTTCAAAGCGAGGAAAATTTTTTAATGAAAATAAAAAACTATGAACGAAATTGCTATGGGCGAACAAGTAAAATTTTAGAGAAAAATTAAGATAGATGAACTTTAGTTGAAGTCTCATATAATAATGTTTATTTTTGAGGTTTCATCATTTCAAATAATAATGATAAATAATATTATATTATATATATATTTCATTATTGAATTGGTGGTCTCAAATGAAACATGATATAGGCTGAAATTTAGAAAAAAAATTTATGGAAAAGAGGCGACCAAATGCCCCCTTTCGGAGTTTGAGGGTATTTTTAATTTTGGATACTTTTTATCCTAAGAACCTGTTATACAACCTATGAAGGTCATAGTAAACCATCCAAACCTTGCAACGAATGACTAGCCATCACATATCCACCACCCTCATGTCACATCAAAGCCAACAAATTGGGAAGAAAAATCCTAATTTTTTAAATTTTAACTATTTTCCCGCCAAAATGTCTAATTACCGTTACATTTTCTTCCAAAATAAGGAACCTCAGAATATTACCTTTCATTTGATTCTATACAAATGCACCTACACTACGTTCAACCGCTTTTGAGATTAATCTGTTCTTATGATGCACAATTTCAATAATTTTGCTAATTTGGGATAAAATTGCATAAAATGAGGCGGATTAGAAATGACGTGCGTGTCTGCTACAAATCTTGCAATCAAAATTTTGATTTTTTCTAATTGTGATAGAGCTTTGAAATTTTCCACACGTACATATATGAAACTCGTGACAATTGCAATAAATCAAAGATAGTGAATGAATCAAAATGACGGATTATCTTTTCCTTTATAAACACCTTGATATGGGTATCAAATTAAAGAGCTTTGCGCTATTAACGTCATTCTTAGTCCAATATGGTGGACCCTCAAGATGGCGGATAATCTTTTCCTTCAAATGAAAGGGTTAAGACGCAAGGTAGTTCTGTAGATCACGCTGTCATATACTTTGGATGAAAGTTATTCGCAGAAAGCCAAGTATATGTCGCTCTTACTAGAGTTAAAACATTCGATGGACTTCACATTGAAGAACTCGACTGCTCAAAAATCACTAGAAAAAAACTCTATAATAATGACGCTCTAGCAGTATGCGACAATATCGATTGAAGAGCTCCAAACTAAAAACTAAAAATTAAATTATATGAAAAAGTATTTATTAAGAAAAGCTTTTATTTAAGAAAAAAAAATACTTCAAAATAAATAATAATTTCTTCATATCAAAAAATAGCATTGTTCGTTGCATAGAAATAAAATTGTGCGTCGCAGAACATAATAACATTTTTCTTTCGTATACTTATCTTAAAATTTTTAAATTCATCTGGACGCTAAAAACTTGCGGGCAGTCAAAGTAACTGTGCAATATTTCAGTCCAACGAATAATGCTATTTTCTGATAGGAAAAAATAATGTTTTGCTTTTCAGTACATTTTTTTGAAATAAAATCTTTTCTTAAATAATATTTTTTTTATATAATTTTATTATCATACTTCTCTCACGCTTGACCGATAAAAACATGAAAATACATGCATTAAATAAGTATTATATTTTCCAGTTACAGCCTGCATATATAGATGGCAAAATTTGAAGGACTCTTAGTAAAAAAATGTAAAATTGGACAGGCGGCAAACAAAATCGAAAAATGGGAACATTAACAGAAGATATCATTTCTGGGAGTAAAATTTTCTTAAGCGGAGAACATTGACCTCTGTTGATAATACCACTGATGAATAAGTGTCCCACAATGATACATCTATGATTCATTTATCTATTTATGTAGAACATTTTTCCAAAGCTAAGTTTATTCAATTTTCTCGGGTCCAAGATTTAGAGTTTATCTGTGTAGAACTAAATAATGGTATCAGGAAATGTGTCCTGTCTGCCATTTACTGTCCGCCCATCACTTAATACCGGAATATTCATCGGATCGGCTTCAATGGGGGGATTTCAATGTCAATATTTCTCTTGAAATACAGCTCTAGTAGACACGATGAGTTTGGAACTGAAGTCAATATGGGGGGGGGGGGGGGTAACCCTCCGCTGTCAAGGTATCAAATAATTTCGCTTTTTTTTTTTTTTTTGTTAGAAGGGTCGACCATTCACATTGTTAATAGAAATTTTTTAAACAAACACATTTTTGTTTAAATTGTTTGAGCATTGTGAAACTAATTATAATTCTATCAGTTTTTAAATAAAAGTCTTCTTATTGTTCCACTATTTTTGATTTATTTTTTTAACTTTTTCGGTAGCCACACTACCATCTTCAGATATCTTTATTTTCACTTACCACAAGCCCCTTAACTTTCGCTTTTAGCCAGAACCCTGAGAAGGCGTCACCCATATAGCTACGGCATCCATCTGGATTTCATCGGCCAGTTTACCACTGACATCAAGCATGTGACAGGTAAGGATAGTGCAGTAGCTGGCATGTTGTCCAAGCTAGAAGAAATTCACATTCGTAGTTTGATTGACTTTGGTTCCCATGCCGATGAACAAATTAATGATCCGCGCTACTAACTCTGACGTTTTATTCCAAAGTCTTTTAGGAAACAATTTTTTAACGCGGTCCCCTCCCGCCTTCCAATCCTTCCAATAGTTTCAGATATTGTCTCCTTGTCATTGATAGATTTACGCGTTGGCCTGAGGCTCAATTTGAGTCAACACTTTTTGCTGAGTTCTCTAAATTTTTAGCTTGTACTTGTAACCGAACTAGTACTAGTATTATAACCTACAGAAACAGGTCTTGGTCAAAGATTTTACTATTCGTATTGTTAGGCTTGAGGACAGTGTTCAGCGAGATATTTTTAACAATTCCGGCGGAGTTAGTTTACCGAGAAGGTTTATGCCTTCCTGAAGACTTTCATCAAGACTTCCAGTTTAATCCCCAGTCTACTTTTATTATCTCTTTACGTAAATTTATTGCTGATCTTAGGCCGACTCCGACTTCTAACCATTTAAAGAAATCAAATAATAAATTCAAGGACTTAGGTAATTGCAGAGACCTTTTCTTAAAAACCGATGCAGTACGAGCGTCAAGTTATCAAAAGAACGGTCGTGTTTTTTACTCTGAAAGTCACGAGCAGGGAGGTGAACGTTTCGGTGAATAGGCTGAAGCCCTGTTTCAAGCAAATGGAGGACCCAAGCCTGCCCCATAACAACACGTCTCTCGTCGAGAACTTGCAACTTTTGAAGGTACAAATTCGGAGGCAGTTGTAGAACTCAGTGTGGAGTCCCCTTAACGAATTATTTAGCATTCAAGAGATTACACTATCACGCGTACAGTAACCGACTATGATGATCCACCCTCCTCCGGCTGCAGTCCACGGAGAATCAAGGCAGAAACACATCCAAGCAAGCCTCAGGCTGTGCCTCTCTCAGGCTTCCTTGCAGCTCGCCTCAACAGAAGTAGCCCTGAGAGAGAAAAATTTCCAACAATGAGCAAAGCGCGCTTTGCGGCTAGGACTTGAGGCTAGCTGCTGGATTGGTATTGTGTTGCATCATTTAAAAATCTGTGTTGGAAATTTTGACAACACCTCGAGGAAGTCTTTTCGCATAACGGCATTTGTAGGGTTTTGGAAATGCAATAGTGAAATTACCTTGCAGGATATCCGAAGATAATTTAAGTAGGGAATTAGTTATGAGTATGAGAAAAACAAAAATGTTTTTGAAAAAGTAGTAGAATTTAGTAGAATTAAGTTTAGAAAAATAATTCCAAGACGTTTGTGAAATTAAGTTCGGAAAAGAATTTTCCAAGACGTTGTGCTATTAAGTTGGAAAGTTAATAACTCAGAAATTTATTGTCTTAAATCTGAAGAATAACAACGAAAACATTTTTTATATTAAGCTTGGAATATAATGTGCAAGACTTGTATTATATTAATTTTATAAATTATTAAACGCTTTTTTTCGGTATTAATACCCGCTAACCAAAAAAAGGAAATTAAAGAAGAAAATATGTGTTGATGAACCATGATGCAATTTATTGCTGGTCCCCCCCCCCCCCCCTTAACTATCAAAGAACTTAAAATATAAACGTTGAAATACATAATCGTTTTTGGTAAATTAAAACACCTTTATCCTTTATCGCTACACGCACGGCCAATGTTACGATAAAATATCTAGTCTGATCCCTTGTAGAATGATTCCTGCATGCAATACTCGCGCTGCAAATCGCGCACATCCTTTGACCCTTAAAATTACTTTCGGTCGCACAGTAAAACTCCGTGATGGTTTCTTATCTCGACCTGTGCGAATATGGAACAGTCTACCATCTTCTGTTTTTCCTCGGGCTTACAATCTGCGAAGATTCAAGAGTGACATACATCAGGACCTCCGCCACTTTCCTCATGTCCCCTAATCCTTTCTCAATCTCCTTTCTGTCATGCTGTGCTTTGCATCATAGGGTATCCCCTTAGCTTGACTTAATAATAAATTAAAAACAAAAAACCTTACTTGCAGTTGTATTTTTAATTTGGCAATAAGCGCCCCCCAACCCCACTAATTTTAATGCAAGATCCGCGCCTGTTAATACGTTCATCAGTCAATTCATGATGAAATAATGCTCACTGCTTTGAATTGCGCATATTTTCGTTTCTGAGTATCTCTGATGGCTCAGTGGTAAAGGCGGTTTTTCAAAGTTTTAAACGTTCGTCATAAAAGGAGACCATAAAGAACTAGAAGGGAAATCGTTTTAATGAAAGGCATATCAACACAAAAGACTATACTAAAAAAAGCATGTATTTCTACTCTTTGTTCACAGGGGATTAAAGGAGCTGATAATAGCAATGCACTTCACAGTACTTTACATAGCTTTCTGTAAATGAATGCAATTTTCAACTGCACGTGATAATTAAAAACTTTACTGGTTTTTAATCAATACAACGAACCATTCATCATAATTTAGTGGAAATGCACACGAATGCTCATCGGAGCTCATCAGAAAACTTCACCCGCAATTTACATACATATATATGCGCAATTTCCAAATGCAACAGTGCTAGTTTACAAAGGATTTCACCTGAGCAGGGAAGCGGGTTTTCGAATTCGATGGGCATTTTCTGCTAGAGAACTTTTGAACAGATACTCTGACAAACTTCATGCAGTCAACATATTTGAATATTTAGTACCATTATTGCAAACATTATGATTCGAAAACAATTTACAAGTAAATCGCAATCTCTGGCTTAAACTAGAGAACGAACTCGATACCGAATGGAAAACAGACTACCAGCGTAGTAAAAGAAACATGATTCTCGACTTTTCAACTCGATAGCGAATTACTTTAGAGCTGAAAATGAACTGAAATTGATGTTAAAAACGAAATAAATCCGCACAACATTTTTGTATTAAAGGTGTTATATATTTCTTATATATTAAGAGAAGCAAGCTATTCTCGTTTTTATGAACATTAAATTAGGGCCATGGAATTCATTTTAAGTGGGAAATAATGTCTGTGGGCATTATTGTCTTGATCACTTCATTGAACCTTTAATTATATCACTTTTTTCCCAGATAAACACTAATACCACTAAGCAGATCAAGTATTTTGGTTTTGAGCATTATCAGTAATTGATGAGTCATTTAAATCTTATTCAAAGAAACGAAGGAATCTCGTAGTAAAATCGAAGAATATGTAGATCCATGCTGTCTCATTTCATTGTAATTCCGAAATCAGATAAATGGAGAAATATCGGGCAAAAAACGAATTGTCGTGCTGGGCGCTTTATTTTCCTTTTATTCGTAACAGAATCAGAGAAACGAAGAAATGTCGGTGGAAATTTGGAATTCCCATTTCTTGTTTAAATTTGAAATTATGTCGAGAAAGTGAGTTCTTCACTAAAATGTTTGCAGGGATGTTTCCAATCCATCACTCATACTGATTTTCATGACATATGATTTCACCTACTCGGCCTATGAATCCCACAAACGGATTCTCCTATCATGATTTTAACTGCCGGTGTGACACCCACTTTAATTAGTTATATCTGAATGTGATATACTTCGATAGTTCCTCTTGTTGCCTTAGGATGATATTTTATGTTGTGATGCGTTGCCTTTATGAGAACACAGGTAACTGAAGATGAAGTACAATATTATTATCCCTCTTAATTCGATCCTGAATTTCTTTCAAAAATTCTATGGAGAAACCTCAGGCAGGCAGGGATATATAGCATAGCAAACCAACGTTATCAATTTAATCTCAACAATTTAAATTGATTTTTTTGCATTTACTCACCCTACTCACCCTAGTCAACCTTATTCTAGATTCATCAGTGATTCGGAGGAAAACTTCATTTTGATGGATACTCGTTTTCGCTGTATTGACTATGATGAATTTATACTAGAGCCATTGAGATAAGACTCTAATTTTACCCCGTTTTTCTCATGATAGTTTAATCTATTCTCTGTACGCTTGCGCAGGATAAAAGTTGCCTTTAACGGGTCTCCAAAGGTTAGATGATTTTTCCCAGATTAAGCCTATGCTACTTAGCTACTCTCTGGGAGAAAAGCGCAGATTACACGTAAATGTCTAATAACCCAGCGGAAAAATGATCACGTATGAAAGTAGGCATGCATGTATTCATCGAGGATAATAAGTGGCAATGAAAATATGTGTAAAAAAAAAAGACACATCCAACGCCGGTTCGCATGGCCACCGCAGTACCTACTGCAGTACTTGGAACTAGGAAATCCGCATTAAGCGGTGTGGATGATGTGTCTTTTTTAAGATACTTTTTTTACAAAAACTAATTTTTTTAATAGAATAGGGTGCAAACTCCAGGAGTCATTCAAGCCCAACTTTTCTCAGTTTTACACACTGGTATATATAATATGGCCTGCTCGATATGCTATTTCATGCGGGTACAATTTTTTGTGTCAAAAATAGTTCATACGTCGGTGCCAACATTGAAAAATCCATTGGCGGAAAGTTGAAAAGTGAAACCTCTCGAATTTCTATTAACCCAAATAATTAATTTAAAAACATTTATTTCGACAAACCCACTTATTTATTTATTGTTTACAGCCCTTTCTCAGTTCGCACGTTACATAGAAAAGTGACCCAACTCAAAAAATGCAACTTTTCAGGAGAGCGAAAGAACGAAAAGCTGTACATAGAATTAATTCTAGCTTAACGTAGTAATTGTTTGCTAAAAATAGTCTGAACTCTTAAATTTGTTAGTAACTACATTTCTGAAAATTTATATAAAAGAAATTTTAAGTTTTTGTTACCGCAGTTGGCGAGGTTAGCTATTAATCCCGCATCCTCTTAAGTTGTGTCGCTTTTCTTTGTTGCGAAATAAATATTTTTACAAGTTTTCTTTAAGTGGCTTTGAACTTTGTGGAAAAATGTCATAACTCATAATATAATTTGTAAGAAATAAATGCTGTTTTGTGGAAAAGTGACACAATTTAAAATAATACTGTTAAAATGTCGAAAACAAATTTACGTTTGTTATGAAGATCGCCACAAGTCTAAAAGTGACACTGACACTGTTCTATGAAGAATATCTCTATTATTAAGTAACAGAAAAGTGATACTATCGCTATCTAGCGGCAAAAACAATCAGATAGAAATATGCCAATTTCATGGTGTAATTAACTGAAAAATGACAAATTTTGAGTTAGGTCACATTTCTATGTGACGTGCGAATTAGTAGTTGGTGCTTATATCGAAAGAGAACGCTATATAGAAATGATCCCACTTTCTGCAGTGTATTTCTATGGACGTAGTCAGTCTATATTTTAAATGTCAGTTGTTTTACATAAGAACGCTGCAAATATTTTAGAATGTTAGGAGTGTTAGAGTGTGTGAAATTGCCATCAGCAATTGATTCAAATTCCTCAGTTAAAAACAAAAAGTATTTCCCATAGAACGACTTGGGACAAATAAAAGTTTTAAATTTCAACCCAAGTCGTTTCAATAGAAAAAAGCCCCACGACAAATCTTACCTTCAGTAAGATTTGTCGAAAATAAAAATACGATATGTATGTACATATATGTATACCTACATACATATCGGGCGCAGAAAATTTACTCGGTGAAGATTTAAACGATCAATTCTTCACCAAAAAGCCTCCTTTCAGCAAATTGTCGCGAGCGGAATACATTCTGGGTGCAACAATGTATGCACGATAGCAAGACGATGGTTAGATATTTATGAAAATATCAAATTTCATTTCAACCATCGTCCGCCGCGGTAGGCTGAACACTAATTGTAAACAGGTAAAGAAAATAGAAGTTGCGTTAAGAAAAAAAAAAATAAACGTTTTGTGAAAATAACCATAAGAGGAAGTTTGTGAAAGAAAAAGTTTGTGAACAAAGCAAAAGTAAAAAAAATATATATAAATAAAATAAAAGTGTGCGAGTTGTCTTAATCATAGCTTGCTGAAACGGCGTAGAGTGATTGCCTTCGACTAAGGTAAGCCCCGAAATATAACAGGAGTTAGGACTAAGTTAAGTTAGGGCTCTGATGTGGTAGCGAGGGAGTCTGTTTCGTGGCTTGGGAAGTGTTTCTCTGAGGTCCGAAACCCAAATTCCGAGAAAAACCTATACACATACATCACATGCATACAATAGCATTCATTGAAATAAATTTTTATTTTTTCAAGTTTCGGAATAAAGTTTTTTTTTAAGTTGAATTATATAAATAAAAAATGTATAAAATAAAAAAAATTATTTTTTCAAATAACTCAATTAATTAAATATTTTTTCTCAAATTTAGGGGGGGGGAGTCATGACCCCCACGACCCCCCCCCCCTGGATCCGCCACTGACATGTCTTGCAGAAGAGAAGCAAAATCCGACTTTGTAGCTCAAATCATGTTAGGACAAATTTTTTTTTATATACTTTTCATTGATTAGTTATTTGCCTAAATATCGTTGCAGTTTTGAAAATTAAAAAGTGATAAAAAAGTGATTTTCTTGAAGAAATTAATTGTTGTTATTATTATTATTATTATGTGAAATATACGTGTAGCTCTTTTAAAAATATTTGTTTAAATTTTCCAAATTTCCAAATATTTTCCTGGTATCGGTAACCAGTATCCAAAATCCATTCCTTTCTGCTGGGGCGATGGAAATTGAATCGATTAAAGTTCATACAACTTCTAATTAATAACTGAATTACATACAAACTATTTAATTACAAATTTAACTTGAAATTTATCTATAGGATGCGTTTCGACTTTACTCGATTCAAGTGACATAGTACCACCCTTGGATCTGCAGCCATTGATTGGTCGTGTCAATATTTACAACGGGGAATATTGAGTCTGTTCAGAGCAACACGCTATAGTGACTATAGTTGCTTTTTGCGTTCAGAGCAGCAAAAAAGTTACATTTTTCCCGTCGCCTTTGACAGAAAAATTTGTTCAGAGCGGACACTATAGTCAATACTGAATTCACCTTTCTTGATAGCACTCGGGGGTGCTATAAAAATAGTCACTTTCGTGTTTGAATGTGTGAATTGTCAAAGAGAGTGTAAAACTGAAAGTAAATAAGTAAATAAAACTGGAATTGATGTAAAAAAGAAAATTATTTTATTGCTGTTTATAGTTTTAATGAAGTCCTAATGTACCAATTTACGGACAGTCAAAAATATACCGAGTTTATATTCTGACATATGTACCCATACATATGAATATTATCTTTCAAGACACTTTTTTTCGCTTTTTCTCTTTCGGAACAATAAAATTGCTTTTTATGCTATCGTCAAATTCACAGAGTCACTTCAAAACGCTTTCGACGTCACTGTAGCATGTTGCTCTGAACAGACTCATTCTTGACGTTTTCTTCGATGATCATTCATCGAGGTTTTAATCGATGAAGATTATCGACGTTTTCACCGGCTTTTACTTTCTAGGACACCCTGTGTAAAATTCGTCGAAGTATTCGTATAGAAATGGCTCGATGATGGCTACCAAAGGTGCAATACGGCCTCGATCCAGTATGCAATCCCTTTACTGCTGGGATTCCTCCGTAAAGTAAAGTTGCATAGTGATGAACTAAGCTATCTAACTACGACCATGTTCAGTATCTCAAACTTGTCGTGGCATCTGCAAATTCTGATTCCTCAACATAACAAGCATAACGTATTTATTATTTAGGTTTCAGAAAATTTAATTCATCCTTTTTAATAGAAGTACCCATTCTAGTAACCCTCTTGCGGATAGGTACCAGCTTTATAAATTCCATCTCAGATCATTTCCGATGTACTTGACAAGGCTATAATTAATACAATATACGGAGTGGATCATATGTTGGTTTTTTATACCCTAAATGAAAGTTCATAGGGTTATACTGAGTAGGTATGCTATTCCATTTGTAACGCATAAAAACAATGCTGGTAGAGCAAAGTTGATTGGACAACCACACATAATATCAAAGTTTATTATTTTTGCATGTCCGTCTGTCCGTCCATCTGTCTGTCTATCCGCCATCTATTTGTCTGTTCGTCTGTCTGTCCTCTCAATAACTCGAGAACGCATTTACTTAGTGAACTGAAATTTTACACACGGCCTTTTTAACAAAAATTAAATTCAAGTTTGAGAGTGGGGCATATCAGGTAACTCCTTCGTAGAGTTGCTATACAAAAATCCAACTGCAAATTTTTCAAGAAAATGGGTGAGATTGATGTACTAATTGATAACGCAAGTTATGCTCATATTCGTTCTTTGCGCTCAGCCGAGAATATTGACGCTATTCTCAAAAATGTGCACCTAATCCCGAGAACCTCAACTGGCCACAGATCTGAGCAGAGGTATATTAGCCGCACTAGCATAAATCTGCAAGTCCTCGAAGTATTCCCTTACAAGATTCAACTAACTCAAGAATTGAGGCCTAATGGCTACCCGCTTCTTTATCACTTTTCTGTTTGGCTTTAGAGTAGCTCGAAATTGACGTCGATTTTCGTAAAAAAGAAATATCTTTTCGTATGACCGCATTTTCATCTCGGCGGCTGTGTAAACAAGCTAAATTGACGTATTTGGGGCTCGAGGGCTCGGAAACTCACACTTAGTTCTAGCGATAGCGAGGCCACTATACATTCTCAGCGTGAAATCAATAATTTGGGAATTTTTATATATTTTTCACCACAACTTCCTCCTTCAATATAAGTTCTACTAGTCATGTAGGTATATTATGTCATATGAAAATTATTTGAGAGCTTTAGCGGGTAACGTCAAAATATTGTGGAAAGGAGAAATACATCTGGGAACTTTTTAAAAATTCCAAAAAGCAAATAATTTAAAACTAAACTTTTTTATTTCTTTTTATGTATGTTGAAGGTGTACATAATATTGTCCTCGACTTTAAATAACCAAATAATTCATCTAATTGATTGAGTATATGTATATCATCTTCTTCCAACGGATTCTCTCACGATGTGATCATATAAGATGTTATCGTAAACAATATGTGTATCGTCCACCCATGTATAAAGTCTAATTAAAGTCGTAAATAATAATTAATATTTTATCAAAAGAAACAAGAACGCAATTCGTTGCAAAAGTTTATTAATTTACTCTAATTATCTCGTAAAGCCTCTAAATCCAATAATTTACCATGTCCATTGTGATTACGAAAACAACCTGTTGCTGTTTTACGCATCTGAAAATTCCCTACTCGAAATTGAACTTTAAGCCCAAAACAAGCAAAGGTTAATGTTATTATTCTTTACCGAAACATCTATTTATGCTTCTGTCCATAGATTTCCTATAAACACTCCCAGGGTCTACTACAACAATAACGATTGTTTGGTGCTGGGTGGACCAATCATTAAATATATAACAAGGGTATCCATGATAATTACTTTCTGACACAGATGTGTAAGAAGGACCCAAGTATTCAAGGCCTGTATTCAAATCATCTCACATTATTTAGGTCAGGACAAGTAGCGGACAACAAATGTCCATTAACAGAAAATTTATCACAATCAGTTGTTATACTTTCACACAAAAGGAATCTATTGTAATTACGTTCATAACTCAAACCATTATTGTTGCCTCAATTCTGGGATGAGTTTGACATAATGAAAGAGAAAAATTAATGGAAAGCTCCCTAACAATCAAGAGGGTGATAATGTCTGGGATTCGAAGAGATTTACGACTTTAAGCCTTTCAGTCAAAGGCAAGAATTAGAAGAATGATTGAATTCAAAGGCGTTATACAAATGTTTGGGAAATAAATAATTTGTTCTCAAATTGAAAAGGACAAATCAAAAGAATTTCGTTTCTTGTAAAGAAAAAAAAAACAGAAATTTATCAGCAGGGCAGGGATATGTCCTAAATTATAATCCTTTTCGGTTCGTTGACTTCTAAAATATTCGAAAATCCTTTACTGAAAAATATATATATATATATTTTTTTTATATTCTACGAAATATCACTGGAATTTGTTTTATAAATCTCACGCAATACGAGTTAATTTAAGCGTGCAAGGTTTTAAACATCATCCTATCCTTTTTTTTTTATCCACTCCACATAACTAGAGTTTATGATTTTTTTTCCGTTTTTTTCAATTTATTTTGTAGCTATAGCAACTGTACAGAGAAGATAAATATTGGAGAACAGAAGGTCGACTTATCTTTGCCTAGGGAAATTATTGGGTATTTGTTACTTTATGCCTGAGGATTCATGATATTGTGGTGGTACATTTTAGTCAATTGGCAAAATATTTCCGATGACGATCAAATCCTTGTGGGATTAACTCTCTACAACAGTAATATGCCTTAAGGAATTTAATATTGAAATTAAAATATACCACAATACGATATATTTATGGATGTGTCTGAAAATCAATACATGCTGGGTGTACATATGTATATAAGGTACCTTGTAGTAAATAGGTTGCCATTAAATCAACAAGGAAAGATTTATAATAAATTTTGCCGTAGTTAAATAAAAATTTATCTAACGCAATTATGAAAAATTATTTCCATTGAAGTATATATTTTCAGTAAAAGAATTACCTACAAATGTTTTCATATCAAACTATTACATACAATTTTGAGTCTACATAATGCACGACAAGAGTTCTATAATCACAATATCAACAAAACTGATATTTTTGTAAACGAAATACAATTATAAACAAAGAAATAAACTAATGTTTACCCCTCATAGGTACTAGGTTGGTCCATCTTTATAAGGGTAAAATAGTTTTGTTGAGATTTTTTCCTCGCACTCCATAGAAATGTTACATTATGCTAACAGTCATTTGTGTCCAAATTTGAGATGAAATGGATAACTGTAATCCGTGCCGCTCGCAGGTCAAAAATTTTAAATGATAGAGTAGTTAACCCCAAGCACAATACAAATTTATTAAAATATTAAAAGCCCCTGGACTTGCTACCTCCTTTCTCAGAATTGTTTATTGGGTATTTAAAATCCTTTTTGGTCACTTTGCACTAATACATATTTACTTTACTCGGAATATTTTTTTCTTATTCATATGTTTACTTCCTTTCCTCATATGTTTACTTTGTTTCCTCTCTCAGGAGCTCGTATTGGCAGGTTCAACAGTACGTGCTCCAAAATGATCTTTTTAGTCGATGGCAGTCTGGATTTCGACCTAAACATAGTTGCGAAGGTGCTCTCATGAAATTTACAACGGACATACGCTCAGTGGTTATTTTGACGCTTCTGGACTTCTCCAAGGCCTTTAATAGTGTCTGCCATGGTAACCTGTTGAGAAAAATGTCCTGCAATTTCGATTTTTCGAACCGAGCCACCCTCTTAATAAAACAAAACAAAATAACAAAAATATTCCTCCACCTTGCTTTCTCTATCTTGTGGGGTCCCACAGGGTTCCATTCTGGGCCCTATACTGTTCAGCATTTACATTAACAGTCAACATTTATTCAACATTTAAGTCGTCTTCTAGGTTTGATCGAGGATTGTGCTGCTCGCCTGAAAAGTAACTTGTATAATATTTTAATGTAGTCCTTAGAAAATAAGCTCAAGCTGAATTCGACTACGTCGCAGTGTATTGCTTTTCATTGTGGATCTATTGCCCCTAGAACGCTTCCTACCATTTCATTGGGCGGTTGTCCCTTGCCTTATGAAGGTTGAGTTCGTGATATTGCCGTGTTTTAAATTCTAACATGAGATATTGTTACCTCATCAACTCAAACATAGCGAAAATATATGGCACTCTCCTCCGTCTTTGGCTGTCTGCTAGTTTACTATCGCCTAAGTTCCCTTGTCACCTTGTTAGGTCTCTCATTCTGCAAAATTTCACTCATCCCTCTCTTATCTTTCCAAAGCTCGACTCGCACTGTTCAAGGAAACTGAATGTCGCTTTCAACGACTATACTAGATTTATCTTTGGACTGAGGAGGTTCGATCATGTATCTCTCTTTAATTTCACCCTGCTGGGCTGGTCGCTTGATATATATTTAAAACAGAGAGCTTTAGTGTTCCTATTTAACTTGCTTCGTTCTTCCCAACCGTTCTATCGACCTTCTTTCGACTCTTAAACTCCACTAGGGGGCTCAAACTGCTACCTCCACGGTTCCAAACTTACATATTCGATGGATCTTGCACTGTTCAACTGACAATAATCTGGAACTCGCTGCCTCTCATATCCGGACATAGTTGATATTGGCTTGCGGTATTGATTGCAAAATCGATTACTCGATTAATCGGCCCTTAAGCAGCCCATTTCAGGAAACCAATTAATCGGTTTTAGCGTTCTAAAAACCGATTTTTTATTACTGAAAATTTTTTCGTTTCGTAAAATATTCCTTCTAAAAAATAAAAATAAAGAATTGCACATTCATACGAAATACATTGGGAAAATATTTGCAGATACAATACTTTCATGTGTGCCGCTGTTGGCCTCCAATAATGCATAAAACAGAGCGGAAAGAATCGGATCAGAAATAAACTGATACACAGGCAGTATCACTGTATTGTGCTCACATTGTGTGAATACTGTCGTGCTGTCGGTGGGTTCGACCTCAATTTCTGCTAGTTAGAGTTAACATGAGAACTGGAGAACGGATCTTTTTCTGAGAACTGTAAAAGGTTCTTTTAAATGATTCGTTCTGTTCTGAACGAGCAGTTCATTCCTAAACGACACTGCTCTAGTTATTATTCAATCGTCATAATTTATGTTATCTTTAAAAAATATTCAACTGTTTGTTATTGGATGCAAATGTAAGTTCTATGCATAAAAAGCAATCATTATATTTGTATCGATATCGAATTATTTTTTAAAATATAAATTTAAACTGTTATTTTTTTGTTTTGACTAGATACAAAAACCTGTGGCCTGCTTAATAATGTATTCATCATACTCAGCCAACCGATAAGAACATAACGAACTCTGAGTTACAGAATATATGGCATTTCTTCTAGCATGACAAAATCAATCAGTCGACAAAATGTAACAAATGCATAAAGGTTTTAAATTGCTATGGTAGATCAACAAGTTCCTTGCACTCACATTTAAAAACTGCACATAATACCAACGCATTAAAAAGAACGGCAACGGATAAAAAGTGATTGGAAGTTGAAGCTTCTTTCTGCTCTCAAAACTCGTCATTACGCGAAAGTGAAACCGTTCTGGTGCAGCTAACAAAATTTTTTCGAAGTAAAATTGATGGATGATTCTTTAGAAACAATTGTGTCAAGAATGACTGCTAAGGACGGGATTCCACTATCGATGTTTTGTACTTCGTCTGATTTGAGAAAACTTTTAATTGCAAAAGGGTTTCAGCAAATTCCAAAATCTCTCAACACAATAAGACAAATGATTGTTGGTTACTCAAAAAAAAATCCGAAATGAAGTTGTAAATGAAATATCGTACTATAAATATAAAGCTGGACGATTGGGCCTCTCATTCGATGAGTGGACATCAACTCGAAATCGCAGATACTTAAATATAAATGCTCACTCAAATTCTGGAGGACGATTATGGAATTTAGGTCTCACCCGTATTGTAGGAAGTTTGCCTGCGAAAAGTGTGTGGAACTTCTTTTGCAAAAGTTAAGTGTTTTCAACATTTCGATGGAAAAATATGTTGTTTGCATAATCACAGATGGAGCTGCCATCATGAAAAAAGTTGGTTTCTGTCTCCCAGTAACTTTGTTTCACGCATGAGATACAGTTAGCAGTCATAGATATTTTCTACCGTAATAACACGTCTGATGTTGCTGAAGTGGAGGTGCTCGCGGATTTGCCCAAAAAAGAACAAGATTCAAGTGATGAAGATTCAGTTGATGAAGATTTAGCTTATACAAATAATGACAATCTGAACTACAATTTTGATGTAGGTATTGAGATTAACCATAACGTTTCAATTTCGCACCACCGTCTGATGCCGCTGATAGCAAAAGTACGCAAAGTTATCACATTATTTCGTCTTTCTCCAACTAGAAACGATGACATTTTGCAAAAGTACGTGAAAGCCGAATTTGGAAAAGAACTCATGTTTGATTTTATTAAAGAAAGGCGGACCGATTTATCAGGATTGTTGCAGTATTTGCACAGTGATACTTCCTCTTCTACCACTGATCTATTTCCTGCTTTGAAGAAAATCACGGTCACGAAGCTCTTATTTGATATGGTGCATTGGTTATTTAAGTCAGATAATGAAAATGATGAACTGCAACAGCATCACAGCGACGAAGATGTTAGTATCGAAGTTTCGATAGTAGAAGAAACCGAAAACGAGGCCGACACAATCAAACAACAAATGCAACAAGCAATTGATCAGCATTTAACGTAACTCTTTTTCTTCCTTTTCTTCAATAGTCGAAGAAACTTTGAAACTTGACTTGAGCTTGCTCAATTTGAAGATGATGGAAATCGCAATAAATGTCTGGATCGCTGTTATAAAACTTGAAAACAATTCCTCCTACAAGTGTGTAATCAGAGAGGGCGTTTTCAGTATCTGGAAACTTTTGCACGAAACTGAGATCACGATTAAGTGATTGATAACTCATGCTTTCTACGTGTTCATTTCAATAACATTTAAAAAAACATGTTTTCAGGAAATATTATATTTTCTATAATTATAAACATGAAAAAAATTTAAATATTTTGACAAGATATAATTCCACAAAACAATTTATTTTTAAAATCGATTAAAAACCGAAAAAAATTGTTTTTACTTTTACAATACTTTTTGCAATCACTAGCTTGCGGTGACCTGTACGCACAGCTCTTTCTTCTATTTTTCTCTCTTTTTATACCCTAGATGAAATCTATAGGGTATACTAAGTTTGTCATTCCGTTTGTAACACCTCGAAATAATGATGCTAGAGCAAATGGATTGGACACCCACGAATAATATTAAAAGTTATTTTGATTTTTGCATGTCCGTCCGTCCCTCCGTGCGCACGATAACTCGAAAACACGTATACTTAGAGAGCTGAAATTTTGTACACATAGACTTTAAAAAAAAAAAGTAAAATTAAGTTCGAAAATGAGACAAATCGGGCAACTCCTTCGTGGGTTTGCTATATAAAAATTTCGTTTTCCGCTATATATTTGGACACTGCCTGAGAACGCGTTGACGTAGAGAGCTGAAATTTCGTACATGATGTTTTTACTACATTAGCAAAATGTCAAAAATGGACTAAATCGGGAAACTCCTTCTTGGTGTTGTCATATACAAATTTAGGTTTTTTACGTATATTTTGAAAACGATCAGTCCAAGACATTTTTATTATATATAAATATATAAATATATATATATATAAATTTATGGGTGGAGTGGATCGGCTGGATAATCATAACTCAAATTAGGAATAAGAGATAAAAAATTGTATTTTCCTATTGTTATGTGGATTTCTGATGTAGCAGTAGTCAACGCCGCTGGAACATTAGTCGAAAAATATGGCTGTATGTTGCCTTAGGGTTTCGGCGATATCTTGTTGAGAAACTATTTGAAAAATATGGGATTCCGCCAATTAGTAAATAAAATAAATAAATAAATATAAATAATAAATAAAATGTCCAGCAGTTTTGTTATCGGTTGTAACATATTACCGCATCGTAGTTACATTAGGTATGTTGATGGTGAGGTTCGACTTTCGATTTCAATGTGCAAGTTTTCGAGATCGTCAACTGAATTAGTGTGGTCCGTTCAGGGTTTAAACAAACAGCGCTTTGCATTAGGTTACAGTAAGTTAAATTAATAAAATACGTGTAATTAACTGTTATGTGATTTTTTAATTGCTAACTGACACGGCAATACGAAGTATAATTTTCAGATAGTTCTACGAATTGATAGGTTTGCTATAAGCTGAGTAAAAGCGAAAGAGAAGTAGAAGACAAGTTTATTTGAAAGTGTCGTATATTTTGGGATTTCGATGCATACTACAAAAGGTCAGAATCAGGATAAAACAAATTATGAAATAAGAAAGAAGAAAATTTATTTAGATAACCTACATTGATTCTTAGTTTCAATTACACGCTCAAAAAAGAAAATTTAGTCCTGCATCCAGTGATAAACATAGCACTTCAACCTTTCCGCAGGAATATGTCAAAGAAATGAGAAAAGATATAAATCTTCAAAGCAATCAGAAAGATAGGTACATCCACATCCGTTAAAATACAAACGTTATGTCAAGACAAAAATACAATCATCCTGACCAACCCACGTAGTGCCGTACAATGATAACATTCAACTGTCGTTCACTGAAATGCATTGTGTCACCTAACACTGAAAACGAGTCCAATTAAGTCGTATAACAAGCTTTCATCTCAGTAATTGAATAAATTCGCTCCATTAATTACATTAAAGAAGCTTTACTGCAAGTGAAGTTGCTACTATGTAGGAGGTATCCGCAGTATTACAGGCATGACAGACATTTTTCAGAATTAATCTCAACTGAAAGTCTGACTGCAGGCTAATTAAAAATTCTTAACGCAAGTAGTGAGAAATGCAATTTCACCAGCGAATTGAGGATACAATTATCCAGAGTGGACTTTGTATCATTTATGTATGTAATTAGTTGCATTTTAAATAGACCGTCATTAATACATACAAATACAGACCTAGACTATACCACTGCAGGATTAGCCTAGTAAAACAGCGTGATATGAAAATTATTCATTACTTTCTGTTGGTTTTTGTTGGTCGTGATATTTTATACTGTTACAAGCGTGCCGTTGTTCATTATTCAAAGACAATATATGAAATATTATTCACAAGTTCGGCCTTTATTTAACTATACTGTTTACTTTTATAACCTTTAAAAACAACTATCAAATCAGCTCTACTTTAGTTATCGCTAGTATTGTACTTCATTAGAATTAGATAATTATATCGCAATCCAAATAATTTACTTTGTTCACTTCACTGTTTGAAATAAGACTCGCTTCCGCTTGGCGGAAATATCGATACTCCAAACTTAAAGATGTCCCTTCCCCTTTCTATTGTTGTATATATTGTTGTTATAACAATTACGTACCTCCGGATTTGCTGGGTGTAGTCAATATCCAAAAACTTTTTGCCTTTTTTTTTTAACAGAACATAAACTTTATTTCACTTTTTCCAAAATTGGATCACAAAATTTTTTATAACTTATATTCTCTCTTTTTTTTTCAGAACATAAACTTTATTTCTTTTAATAGTCGAAACACTTTTTTCACCGATTAATTTTTCTTTTAATTTTCCGCCCAACCGCCGTTATCTAAATTTTAAAATCAACTCAAACTGTATTTTTCTAACTTTCCGCCGAACCGCCGTATTTTAATTCAAAAATCCAACTCAACTCTTGATCACATTCATCGTGATCAAGAGCCGTCGTTCAGGATAGAAAATGCTAAATTGCATTTTCTTATCCTGAGAAAATTTTAATTTTTCAATTCTGGACTTGTTCAAACATGTCCAGAATTATTCGCGTTGAACGATGGCTTTAAAAATGTAATCTTACACTTTTTAAAACATCAGCCACCGTCCCGTCGTTTGAAATCGCGGCGCGCATATACATACAATGCATTTATGCGGCGCGCGTTTCTTATCGTGAAAGCTTTTTACATAATATGTATGTACGTATGTACATACATATTGAATTTTTTCACGGCAAATTGTACTGAAGGTACGATTTGCTTTTTGATTTATTTTTTTAATTAAATTGTTGAAATGACAAATTTCGCTGAAGGCAAAATTTGTCGTGGAAATTTTTAAGTGAAACGACTTGGTTGAAATCTGAAACTTCTGTTTTTCCCAAGTCGTTTTATGAGAAAAATTTATGGTATGTGAGGAAAATTGCTGATGCAATTTTCTTCACCCATTTAAGAGATAAGCTAACCATGTTTTGAGCATGATTAGCTTATGTGACAAATTAATGAATATAATTTTTATCTTCTGCCCTTTTTCAGGTTTATACGTTAAATTCTATTTTTTTACCTTTTCAGGTTTATACATTAAATTCTATTACTTTAGGTATATAACAATCCTTCCCCCTGAGAAAAAGGGAATTATTCTTTGAAGAGGAATAATTCTCAGGGGAAGTTGTTGTGGGTGCGTTTTTTGGCGGGCGGTTCTTGGTTGGCTTTCGGTTGAGTTTTTACAGGAATGTATAATGCTCATATATTTTTCTAAGCATTCGCTAATCAAATTTTATGGTTTTTTTTTTGTGTGTAATTAAGTGTACGGTTTCTTTAGTCCTATTATCTAGCTCTACTTACTTATTTATTTATTTATTTATATCTACTTTTAAAGCATATTTTCTTTTTCCTTTATTTTTATCTAACGCCTTTTAATTTTTTCTTGGTTATCTTATTGTTTTTTTTTTGTATTATTTTTATTTGCTATATTTATATTTATAATGTTAGAATTTTAACTTTTCATTTTATATCTATTTAGCATAGTTATTTATGTTATTGTTTTTTAATATCTTATTTGCTAAATTACTATTTTTTGTATTGCTTAATGCTACTAAATATTAGTTATTTGTTATTTATTACTATTAATAACCTTTTTTTTTGTATATAAATTTTGATTATATTTTAATTGGTTATATAGTTGTTTTTAATTCTACTCTTTTATGCCTTTCTTTCTTCTATTTATTATCTTTTTTTTTTGCTTATTTAATTTATTATTTCTACTTTGCTATGTACTACTTAGGTTTATTAAAAAATTTTTTTTTCTTAGGTACTACTAAATAAATTTTATTTATATGTAATATTAATTTTCGCGTGTTCGCTTTATCTTATATTTGCTACTATTATTTTAACTTAATTTCGAAGACCAGTGTAGTGAAAGGATAGGATGCTGCGCCAGTAACACAAGAATGAGTCGGGGGCCAACCAACGAGTATAGATCTTTTTGATTATACTACTTGTATAGATCTCGCTCTGGGGAGACTTTGAGCCCGTTTCAACCTTTCTTGGGTTTTAGCGTAAACCGGTTCCATGGGGGTGTTTTCAGCTGTGGGCTGTTGTTTTTGTTTAGCAACCCATGTCATGAATGCCGGTACGATATATTTTGCTACTGCCACCACAGATGCCATTAGCAACAAGAGTCCGGTCATTGATAGGGATGTAATAGAGAGTATATGAGGAATCTTGGCCTTTGGTCCAAAGTGAATGTTGTTCACTTTGTTACGGATTTCTTCTAGAGATTTTGTATCCAGGTGGATACGATGGTTTGTATCATCTCCGAGGAGTAACGTTGGTTGTTTCTCAGGGTTTTTAGGAGCGGATATCTTGGACATATATTCTGCCAATACCTCTTGATTTTCGTTTGTGCCTGGGAAGTAGGTTGGTTGGAAAACTCTTAGCGGATGTAGATTTTCTGCTTCATAATACAGAGTGTTAGACCCTATTTGCAAGGAACATGGTTCGTTGACTGTCATGATTCCTTGTCCTGCGAGACGATGGGTGAGTAACTGTTGAGTACAAGTTATATGTACTATAGTAGTTTCAGTTAAGGAGTACAGCCACGAATTCGGTCTATTAAGTTTTATTATTGTGTCTCTTGGGGGAATTTGGGCTCTGATGATACATTGTGGGTGTTCGCCCAGTGGATTGAATAGAAGTTTGATAACACATTCATCTGTAGCTTTGGTGAGTGGTGTATTTAGCTTACCAATCCACGTATCTTCCTTGATTCCCTTTGAAATTTTTTTGAAAGATCTCAGGTTTTCTGGCCTCAGCAACAGAAATTCCTGAGTCTGGATTTGGCTTGCCACATGAGAATATTTGATATCAGGTATTAATGAATGCTTTGGATCCACCCGTATGGGGAAACATCTAATCTGTTGGATTTTCATCTTGGGGATATTAAAAATGGGGAGTTTGATTCGGATAACTAATTTGTCCTGCAACAAATGTGTCTTAACATCTGCTGTTTGATACAGAACTGACAAACAGTCTTGTAGATTGGGACAAGTGGAGTGAGATTTGTGATAAATCTCTAGCAAATAGTTTGGGGAAATTAAAAGGGGATGAATTTGATTATTTCTACTGGACACTATTATGTCCAGTAGAGCTTGTTGTCTAAATTCCAACTCTATCATTTGTAATGTTAGACTAGAAACGATCTCTTGTCTTATTTGGTGGGCTATCAAATCATCCGTTGTATTCTGCAGATGGTTAATCTGATTGATTATCTGGTGTTGTAGTTCAGACAGTGAAGATAAGGGTTTTTGAATTTGTTCAAAAGTGGTTTTATTACACTGATCTGTTGCTTTTCCAGATCAGCTAAGGTTAGAGTATTTACCTCTAATTCGCGTAGTCGGCTGTACACCTCTTGTTCGTGCATCGCATTACCTATCCCATCAAAGATGGATCGGGGCTTGCGTGATTTAGGCACTGCCTCTTTAATGACATTGGTGGGTCTCTTAATGTTTTCCATCAGGGCATGTACATGTTTGGTTTGTAGGGTACATAGATCTTGATCGAAGGATTTGTTACCACATAATTGATGAACGTAGTGTTCCGCACGTTCCGCCAGTTTTGTCTGATTGTCCAACTCGCCCAGATCTAACTCAGTGATGACGCTCCAAGTGTCGTGGTAAATTGATAGGCTTCTAAGGTCCTCAAATAGTACTCCCGTATTATTTAGGGGCGTTATAGAGTAAGGTTCCTCCGCGAGGGCTCCTATTGTGGTCAGGAACAGTCCATAGAGAATTATTGACCGCATTGTCATCTAGGAGAGGATAGGATAGGATATTAAAATGGGTTTTCTGTTGACTCTGTAGCTTAGGTTCTATTGTTCTTTAATTTAGTGTATGTATGTACTTTAACACTGCTTAGCTTCTATGGACACCTATTTATTCGTAGAAAGGTTTTAGACGGTTGTTATGTACCGTCACCTCTCGTTTGCGAATTTTAATTGTTGTGTTTACTGAACTGGGGATGCCGGTTACCGTATAGGGTCCTACCCAAATCTGGGAGAGCTTATGTTTGCGACTCTCGCTCTTGAGTAGAACCTTGTCTCCTCTGTGAAATGTCAGGGGACGTACAGCTTTGTCATAGTAATTTTTCGAGCGCTGTTTACTCATCAGAAGATTTTTTCGTGCCATGGCGTAAGACTTCTGAAGCTTATACCTGAGAATATGGTAGTAGCTCTCGTGATTATACACGGATTCGGGGTCTCGCCTTAAGTTGGACGGAACGTCCGCTGTAAAGCCGTAGAGGCAGTCCATGGGAGTTAATTTTGTCCCTTCGTGTACACTGTTGTTGTACACGAAAGCTGCGGTTCGCAGATAACTATCCCATGAGCTGGGATTTTCGTCCACTGTAGTTCGTAGATATTCAATCAACGGTCTATGTGCACGTTCGAGTGCTCCATTTGATTGGGGATGATAAGCTGAAGTCTGCAGCTTATTTATCCTAAGGAGTTTGCATACCTTTTTGAATAGGTCACTCAGGAAATTACTTCCCTGATCGGTGACTATTCTTTTGGGAATGCGGTAGCGCGTGACGATTTCGTCGAAGAAAATTTGCGCTACCGTTATAGCTTCCCCATTTGGTATGGCATACCAATCTACAAATTTCGTGAGGTTATCCTGAAACGTTAATATATATTTGTTTCCGGATTCTGTCTCCTCTAGTGAGCCGACTATATCTAAATAGATTTTATCGAATGGTTGTTCCGCTATGTCTGTAATTACCATCGGCATTTTATACTGTGGTGAGGCCTTCATGGTTTGACATTTGGCACACCGCTTAATGTGCTTTTTGATGTCACTAAGCATGTGCCTCCACCAGTACTTTCTTCGGATCCGTTTATAGGTTTTTATCACTCCCTGATGGCCACCAAAGAGAGAATCATGGTAATCCTTTAAGATTAATTGAATCTCCTCTGGGCTTGTGATTACTTCAGGGGGACGAGTTTCGTCTATGATTTGTGGATTGGTACTAGGTGGACTGTCATGGTCTGCGGCCTCTTCTGGATGATGAGTTTGTTCTTTTTGTTTGGACTGGCTGTCTTGGTTTGTTCCATTTTCCTGAATATTTCGTGTCTGGGCTCTGGTTACTGCATTGCATTGCAGACACTCCTTTTGGTCCGATGAGTGTTTTTCCTCCTCTATATCCGAGTCCATTTGATGGTGGACTATAGCTTCTACCGTGAAGGTTGTAGTTTCCTTGTCTTTGTTATTATCCCGTGGAATGCGGCTTAAAGCATCGGCATTCGTGTTGTACTTTCCGGGCTTATATTCAATTTTATAATTGAACTCGGAAAGTTTATGGTGAAATCTCACCAGACGGGATGTGGGGTCTTTAACATTGAAGACACCCTTGAGTGGTTTGTGATCTGTATAGACCGTGAACTCTCGGCCTTGCAGATAACACCTGAAATTTTTAGTCGCCCAAACTATAGCCAGTAACTCTTTTTCAATAGTGGAATAGTTACGTTCGGCTTTGTTCAGGGTACGGCTGGCGTAGGCAATGGGCTGGTCACTTCCTACCTCTCCTTGAGAGAGAACTGCTCCAAGAGCCTCGCTGCTGGCATCTGTGGTAAGGTTAAAGGGTTTTGAAAAATCGGGATATATTAAGAGTGGAGGGGAAATTAAAGCGTTCTTAATGCTTTGAAATGCCTCTTGGCATTTCTCAGTCCACTTAAACTTTACATCCTTTCGGAGTAAGTTTGTTAGAGGACGTACTGTTTTCGAAAAATCAGGTATGAATTTTCTGTAGTAATTGGCAAGGCCCAAAAAAGATTGGACTTGCCTTACTGTCTTAGGAATGGGGAAAGTTTGGACGCATGCCGTTTTGCTAGGGTCAGGTAGTGCTCCTTGGTTAGAACATTTGTGTCCTAAGTACACTACCTCGCGCCTGAGAAATTGACATTTCTCAGGTTGAAGTTTCAGGTTATTTTCTCTTAACCTGTCAAAGACTTTGCGAAGCTTTTCGTTGTGATCTGCCAGACTTTTTCCATAGATGACGATGTCATCTAAGTAGACGAAACATTCTAGGCCTTGTAGGCCAGTTAATATGAAATTCATTAAACGCTGAAATGTGGCCGGGGCTCCTTTAAGCCCGAACGGCATGCGTTTGAATTCATAATGCCCGTAGTTGGTACTGAAAGCCGTCTTTGCTCGATCTTTCGGATCGACGAGTACCTGATGATAGCCATTGGCTAGGTCTAGGGTGGTGAAGTATCTTGAATGGCCCAGTTGATCGAGGATATCCTCAATCCGTGGTAGCGGGAAGGCGTCGCCAATCGTTTTTTCGTTCAACTTACGGAAATCAACGACGACACGCCACCTTTTCTCACCATCTGGTCCCGCTTTTTTGGGGACGACTAGCAGTGGCGAGTTCCATGGGCTTTTGCTGGGCTGGACAATGTCGTTGTCCAGCATTTCTCTGAGTTGCTCATTTATGACATTTCGCTGTGTCTCTGGTAACCGGTACATCTTTTGGTTAATAGGTGCTTGGTCTTGCACCAAAGGGATGTCGTGGGTGATGGCATTGGTATGCGTAAGCCTGTCACCTTTTAAAAAGAAAATGTCATCATATTCATAACAGAGATCTGTTATTGAGGCTTTTTCCTCAGTGTTTAGAGTTTCATCCAGACTGAGTTCTTGCTCTAGTCTGGTGAGGCGGGGCTGATTACTGGTGTCTTCTTGTTCGACTTCGTTTGGGAACAAGTATTTTATGTGTTGTAGGGTGGCCGTCTGATCGGCGCTTATTGCCCTGTTTGTATTGTTCTTAAATCTAGTTCTATTACTATTATCCCTATTCATTTTACCTCTTAACCTATTTCTTTGATATATGAGTGGCGCTGGGCCAGATGGATCTGCGGGAGTTGCTACCGGCAGACCATTTGTGTGCTGGCCAGCGCCTGACGTTGGGGTTTTCATGAGGGACCCGCAAGCGTCTTGAAGCTGTATCTTGTCACTGCTTGGTTGACCTGGGCTCTTATGCCCTATTTTCTTAATCTTAGGTTTAATTATATTTTGATGCTCACCATCGCCACCATTTCGACTCATGGGATTCAAAGGATGGGCTGTTGTAATATTTTTATCTGGCTCTCGTTTGATGGGGACGACAGTGTAATCTTTAATGGGAACCAGATTTAGGTTCACGCTGTTTAGGACTACTTGTGAACTGCGTGTGTTGAGGATTCCTATTGGGACTGCCTTTAACCCAGCTGAGAGTAAGCTGTTTGCTAAGAAGACTCCGTCGTCTATTTCTTTCGACAGACTGAGCATTTCTTCCTGCAACTGCAACGGAACTTTGACTACGATCTGAGACCTTGCTGGTATGCACACAGGTTCATTTAAATTCACCTGATGCTGGTCAGTCTTACAAGTCAGATTTTTGGTAATCAACTCACCCTTATCGCGTTCTTGTAAGTCACAGCCGACTTCTTCTGACTGAGAAGCTTTGAGAGCACTTCGGGTAGAAGGTGTATCCCATTCGGGTTTAATATCTTCTACCAGTATCTCTTTGTTGACTGTGTTTTGTGAACACGGGTTATCCGATGCGGTTTCTAATGGAACAGCAAACTCTTCTGGATTGGTTTCCGTGCGAGGAAATCGCAGAACCTTGTTGGGTCCCTCAACATTACAGTTTTTGGCTAGGAAATCATTTCCTAGCAAGCCGTCGTCAGAAATACCTGGGATGTTTTTTACCACTTGAAAGTTGCAAGGTAAGTTGCTTTTTAGCATGAAGTTTCCTTGGCAACTTCCTAAGGTTTTTCCGGTGCCAAAAGGGCTTTGAAGCGTTAGTTTTTTGTTGGTGTTTATTAGCTCGCGAGATTTGAGAGCTTTTTTCTTAATTATACTAATCTCAGCGCCGGTGTCCACTATTAGCTGGGCCTGACCATTTAGACCTATGTCTAGAGGAAGTCTGGCGGTGGGCACACTGAAGTTGGGCGGCTGAGAAGACCCTTGTTTATTGCTGGTAGGGTTTATAGTCGAGCCGGGGAGTTTTGGGTCGACTATTTGTCGTTTCCCTGTTTTTTATCCTCCCACTTTTGCTTTTGCCGACATTCGTCGATCTTATGTCCACGGCGCCCACAAAAATCACATTTTTGTCTTATGTTAAAGACTCTGGGGCCTTTTGTATTGTTCGGGTCTGACTGTGGTTGATTGTTAGGCGACCCTCGTGTGAAACGATTTGCAGACTGTGTTTGGTTGTTTCGACAGTCGCGAATGTCATGCCCGTAACTTCTACAGTTAGTGCAGAAGGGGGTGTTTTTGCGTTTTAGACACTCCGTGTAGAAATTACAGGTGATGTTTTGTACCAGATTTTGTGTATCCGGTTGTCTAGAATCCCTTCGTGGAAACGGCGGGCGTAGTGGTGGAGCATGTACGTATGGGGGATTGTTAAACTGCCTGGGCTCTTGTGCTCGTGGTGATGCATACATGGGTGGCTGTGGTGCTTGATTGTAAGGGGTTCGGCGGAGAGCCCGAACTCGAAGACTAGGGTCTATTGGTGCCATTGGATATGGCTGTTGCGTTAGCGGCGTTTGGACGAAAACTGTGCCTGCTTGCAGCTTTTCCATGTCTAGAGCCTTTTGTATCAGCTGCTCTAGATCATTTTCTACCAGCGTGAGGAGGTACTGGCATAGGTGGGGATTGTTCACTCCACTTTTGAGGGCATTCTTGGCGAAGTCCGCCAACTGTGTCTTCACAGCTGGGGCTGCCGTTGCTCCGTACTTCAGTACCGCTGCCTCGTTGCAAAGCATCAACAACTGCTTCACTCTTGTTGTGAAGGCAGTGAGAGTTTCCAACGGGTTTTGCCTCATTGTGATCAATTTGTTGACCAACTCTTGGTACGATTCTCGTGGTAGGTAGGTTCTGTTCAGACGTTCCTCCACCTCACTAAAAGTAGTTGGAACGTCCGAAGCAAACAGCTGATAAGCATCGCCACGAAGCCTTGTGGGCAAGATATGTAGGAAGGCTGGTTTTTCTTCCTCACTTAAACAGTGTAGGGCCTGTTTGCAACAGCCAATAAATGTTTGTAGCTCACGACCTAGCTGTGGGGTATTTTCACCCGAAAACAGAGGAACTAGTTGTGCCGTGAGCTTGGCCACCTTCGCATAATCTACCATTGTGATTATCTTTTTATTTAAACTTTTGTAGGGTAGTCTACTTGTGCTTTGTCGGGTTTCAGCAGTGCCGGATTAACCCATAAGCAAACTAGGCAGCTGCTTAGGGCCCCCGTAAAATTGGGGCCCCGAAAATCAGGCGTTTAATTTTTTCCAAGTATCAATAAGAAATTTTAAGTCAAAACAATATTTCAATTTCCATAAAATGAGTCTTTCTTAGCCAGATAAAAGAAGTTGGGAAAATGCCTTTTTAAATGGGGGCCCCAAAGATTAAGAGTATTATTTGTTTTTAGTTTCAACAGGAAATTCTGGATCAAAAGAACATCAGAATTCCCATACAATGAGTCTTTTCAATTGAAAAAAGTTTGGATAATGACTTCTGAAGTGGGGCCCCTAAGATCAGGCTATTATAGTCGTCAGAAAAGTGCCGAAATTAACGACATACTTTCAACCCTCTACATCGCTGCCGAAGAATCCTGCTGGTGCGTCGAGCGTGGCGGAAGAAGACGGCGGGCAAAAAATTCTAAGAACTAAAAACCGAAAATGATGGCGGAAGAAGACGGCGGGCAAAAAATTCTAAGAACTAAAAACCGAAAATGTGGGGATATATGGTTTTCATCAAACAATAGAAAAATTAAGTATAAATGTTTGTACCTTGTTGACTGCAAGTTAGTTCTAATTGAGGAGCGAAGACGTTACATCTCCAGAGTTGCTTTTAACGTTTTTAAAAGTTGATTGAGTGTTAGAATGTGTGATAAATACGTGTAAAAATGACGAGAGTTTATCCGAGTGGATCACGAAAACGGAAACTAGCCGAAGAAAAAAAACAAAAAGATGAAGAAGTCGTCAGAAAAGTGCCGAAATTAACGACATACTTTCAACCCTCTACATCGCTGCCGAAGAATCCTGCTGGTGCGTCGAGCGTGGCGGAAGAAGACGGCGGGCAAAAAATTCAGGAACCACCTCTCGCTGTTGACAATAACAATGATGCAACAGTTCCAAATCTCGCACACCGAGGAAACAGGGACAATGATTCTGGAACGTGGACTGAACTCTCTGAGGATGATATTAGCTACTGGACAAATGAGGGACCACAAAAATGTCAACACCACTCTAGTTCGTTGGAAAACTCGCGGAGAGTTTTCCAAGATGGAAAACAAACAAGATTCTGCTCTCGCAACATTTTTAATGGTACCAAGGCCAACGGTGAAAAGTATACTCGAGAATGGCTGCTGTATTCTCCGTCAAAGGGCGACGTGTATTGTTTCGTTTGTAAACTTTTTTCATCTAATGTTTCGTCGCGGTTGGTATCTGGATTCAGTGATTGGCGTAACACTTGTGTCATTGATCAACACGAAAATTCTCAGTCTCATAGAGAAGCAATGCTTGCATATTTGATTCGACGAAAGGGATTGGGCATAAAATCTCAGTTTGATGACCAAATGGAGGAAGAATTTAAATACTGGAAGCATATCTTGCACCGACTTGTATCTGTCGTTCAAACATTGGCGGAACGAGGACTGCCTTTCCGAGGTTCAGATGAAAAATTTGGATCCGTGAATAACGGGAACTACTTAGGATTGCTAGAACTTGTCGCTAAATTTGATCCGTTTTTGGCCTCCCACATTTCAAATTATGGAAACAAAGGAAAAGGTAACATTTTAATCATGATTTAATTTTCGGATCAATTTTCCACTGTATGGTTAATATATTATCAATGTATTGTCAATATATTATTAATATATTATTAATGTATTGTCAATATAGTATTAATATATTGTCAATGTATTGTCAATATGTGACCTTTTTCAAGAAAATTTACTATATTATAGATGAATAATAATCGTATACTTTTCATTTTTTACAGGGAATGTGTCGTACTTGTCGAAAACTATTTGCGAGGAGCTCATTGAACTAATGAGTCAGGAAGTCCGGGCTGCGATTTTGGCTGAAATAAGAGCTGCTGGATATTTTAGTTTGTCCGTCGATTCAACTCCTGATTTATCTCACATTGACCAGTTGTGCGTCATCATAAGATACGTTTCACCGTTTGATGATTTGCCTGTAGAGCGATTTTTAACATTTTTAGAATTAAAAAGTCACGTTGGAAAAGATATTGCGGATGCGGTTTTAAAATTTTTGATCGAAGACTGCAAACTTGATTTTTCTAAGTGCAGAGGGCAATCCTATGATAACGCAGCAAACATGTCCGGTATTTATAAAGGGATGCAAAGTATCATTTTACAACTCAACCCATATGCAATATACATTGCGTGTGCAGCACATTCATTGAATCTTGTCGGTCGTAGTGCAGTCGATTGTTGTTTGGAGGCTGTCAACTTTTTTTCGTTGGTACAAACAGTTTACGTATTTTTTTCTGCTTCCACACAGAGATGGAAAGTACTAAAGGATCATATCAAAGATGAAAAAGTTTTGAAGAAACTCTCAAACACGCGGTGGGAAGCACACGCAGTTGCCACAGATGCAATTTTAAAATCGTATCCTGAAATTCTCGACGCGTTAGATTCTATTTCGGAAGATAAGGATCAAAAAGGGGAAACGAGACAAGAAGCAATGAATATTGCAAAAAAAATGCAAGAGTTTGAGTTTGTTTTCATGGTTACGATGTGGAATGATATTTTGCATCAATTTCATAGGACATCACAAGCCCTTCAAAATGCAGAACTTAATTTGCAAGTTTGCAGTGATTTGTATAAAACGTTAACTTTTTATTTACTAAATCTCAGAGAAAGATTTGATGAATTCGAAAACAAGTCCAAAGAAATTTTGCCCGACGGTGATTATCGGGGAAATGGTAACCGAAGACGTACTCGGAGAGTACAAGTCAATGATGGTCCAGCTGAAGATGCTGTTTTATCTGCAAGGGACAAATTTCGCGTTTCGACTTTTTATTTCATTGTCGACATTCTTCAAGTCGAGATGAAAACGAGAGGCGAGGTTTACGAAAAGCTGGCAGACAAGTTTTCGTTTTTATTAAAAATGGATTTAAGCAACGATGAGTTGTTTGCCAAGGTTGAATCGCTTGTCGCATCGTATCCTGAGGATTTAAATTCAAACCTTGCTGATGAATTACAACAATTTCACCAGTATGTTCGTTTAAAAATGGAAAAGGATCAAAGTATTAGTGCGAATTTCACTGATTTTTACAAGATCATTGTGAATGATCAACTTCAAACAGTCTTCCCTAACTTGGAAATCTGCTTCAGAATATTTTTATCATTAATGATAACAAATTGTTCTGGAGAGCGTTCTTTTTCGCAGTTGAAAAGAATAAAAAATCCTTTAAGGACAACGATGCGACAAGATCGATTATGTTCGTTAGCTCTTCTGTGTATCGAATCGGATGTAATGCGTCGCATGAATTTTGACAAATTGATAGAAGATTTTGCTCGTCAAAAGTGCAGAAAAAAGAAGGTTTAACTTGTAAGCGATCGTTTTTAAGTATTTTTGTAAATAAATTTAAAAATGAATTTAGTTTGAATATTGCTCTTTCAATAAATATACAACATAAAAATAATTGTGTCTCACTTTTGCATTCATAAACAAAAAAAAATTATTAACAATTAAATTAAATAACAAAAAAAAATGAGGGGCCCCAAATCATTCACTGCTTAGAGCCCCACTGACTGTTAATCCGGCCCTGGGTTTCAGGGCTGGTTTCTGGACTAGAATCCGTGAAGGATACTTCTAGCCAGCCACTAAGGAGATTTTCGGCGGTTGTTTGGTCCGCTTCGTCACCACTAATATCACTGTCACTTTCAGCGCTTACAACTACACTGGCTGAGCTCTTATCTAAACCTAGTGAACGTGAAAGCCCGGCAAATTCGATAAGCTCCTGTTTGAATCGCTCTGTATCTTTTTTAAATTTTTCGATTTTTGTCAGCCTCTGCTCTCTGCCTTGACTTAATCTATGGTCAAGAGCGTCGCAGTGCATGACAGTGAGCTTATCGGATTCACGTGCCTTTTCTAACAACTTATCTAAAAACTTATCTAGACTTACTTTAGATACAACTGTGGGCCCTGTTAAAACGGTGCCGCTTCGAAGGCGAACTCCTTTTCTTTCTTGCTGTGATGGGTCTGTGTTCTGGCACCCTTGGCTACCTGGTTGTGCTGCGTCGTCTGCGGTGGCGTTGTCTGTACCTTCCCGGAGGTGTTGTAAATTCTCACCTGGGGATTGCTCCGCGTCGGATGAAGGTGTAGAGTTTGATCTCGTGCCTGTCTTAGGTGCCTGTGTCGAGTTTCCTTCTGACATATGCGTCCCGCGTTGTCCGAAAGGGGGGCTTCCAGCCTTCTTGGAGTATTCCCTTCTGGAATGTTTCTTGCTACTAGGGGGGCTCCTGCCGTCTTATTTCCCTTGGCTGAGATTGAAAGGGGGGCTTTTGCCGACTTCGAGATCCCTTTCAATCCTGGAACGGAGTTTTTCTGTTGTGGCTTCTGTTTGCTGCCGGGGGGGCCCTAAGCCGACTTATTTCCCCTGGATATGGTTGAAAGGGGGGCTTAAAGCCTTCTTCGAAATCCCCTTCAACCCAGGAACGATGATATCTTCCTTCTGGAGTTGATTACGAGTAGGTGTCCGTTGTCCTGACTTCTTCTCGGTGCTGGGAAAGAGCTTCTGGTAAAGTCCCTTGCTGATGTTTCTTTTTTCACTCACTGGGGTGAACGCTTGCTCGCCTGGAGCAGAGGCGCCTATAGATGATATCTACCCCGAGCGTTGGGGGCGACGACGTGGCCGTATAATGTGGCTAGTGTCACAGGTTCCCCGTAGATTCTTGCAGGATCAAGGCTTTTCAAGCGTTTACGATCTTTTACTTTGACCAAGCTTCCTTGATCCTACCGGCTGCTCCAATTTTGTTGTATATATTTTTGTTATAACAATTACGTACCTCCGGATTTGCTGGGTGTAGTCAATATCCAAAAACTTTTTGCCTTTTTTTTTTTAACAGAACATAAACTTTATTTCACTTTTTCCAAAATTGGATCACAAAATTTTTTATAACTTATATTCTCTCTTTTTTTTTCAGAACATAAACTTTATTTCTTTTAATAGTCGAAACACTTTTTTCACCGATTAATTTTTCTTTTAATTTTCCGCCCAACCGCCGTTATCTAAATTTTAAAATCAACTCAAACTGTATTTTTCTAACTTTCCGCCGAACCGCCGTATTTTAATTCAAAAATCCAACTCAACCCTTGATCACATTCATCGTGATCAAGAGCCGTCGTTCAGGATAGAAAATGCTAAATTGCATTTTTTTATCCTGAGAAAATTTTAATTTTTCAATTCTGGACTTGTTCAAACATGTCCAGAATTATTCGCGTTGAACGATGGCTTTAAAAATGTAATCTTACACTTTTTAAAACATCAGCCACCGTCCCGTCGTTTGAAATCGCGGCGCGCATATACATACAATGCATTTATGCGGCGCGCGTTTCTTATCGTGAAAGCTTTTTACATAATATGTATGTACGTATGTACATACATATTGAATTTTTTCACGGCAAATTGTACTGAAGGTACGATTTGCTTTTTGATTTATTTTTTTAATTAAATTGTTGAAATGACAAATTTCGCTGAAGGCAAAATTTGTCGTGGAAATTTTTAAGTGAAACGACTTGGTTGAAATCTGAAACTTCTGTTTTTCCCAAGTCGTTTTATGAGAAAAATTTATGGTATGTGAGGAAAATTGCTGATGCAATTTTCTTCACCCATTTAAGAGATAAGCTAACCATGTTTTGAGCATGATTAGCTTATGTGACAAATTAATGAATATAATTTTTATCTTCTGCCCTTTTTCAGGTTTATACGTTAAATTCTATTTTTTGACCTTTTCAGGTTTATACATTAAATTCTATTACTTTAGGTATATAACACTATGAAGGTTGTTTATGTCCGTGCTTAATTAGTCATTCCAAACAAAGTATGTAGATGTCGCTTGTAATTTTTCTATTGCACATAATAATACTGACGAAACTTTGGAGGTGTAATTTTAATTTTGTTTTTATTGTTTGAATTAACGACTAAAAAATTGTCAAATTAATGTTAGAAAACGATATTATTCTTATTCATGAATGGCCTAAATATAATCCGTGACAAATTGCTGGACACACAGCATACTGTATTTATTATATCAGTATTGACCGTATGGTCACTGATTCCATATATGTATAGATTATGTCTGTACAATTATAAAACTGTTTAACTTGTCTTACGCGAATGCCTGCTGACAGCCAGAGATAGAATGGCAATCTTAGGAAAACCATAACTGGACAGATACACTGGTCAGTTCGTAGATAACCTCCATCATGGGGGTCTTATAGGAGAGCTGATTGCACCGGATATGAACATTTGCATTATTTAACATAGCTGTGACTTTTTCAGGTAGTTGCACATGCAACCCCACCCGCTTCAAACTTCGTCTGGCTGAATACCTTCTAAGGCCCGGCACACATTGTACACAGCACAGCATATGCAAATACGCCTCTTTTGGTAAAGGGAGTGCGTGTGTGTGTATGTCCGCCTGGTTGCAACATCCCCCTTCACCACTCATCTCCCTCCCCAAGTATTTGATTATATCGGGTGGTATTACACTATCGGCGTAAAAGCTTGTAGCATTTCATGAAATGATTAAAAATTTCAGACAGTTCGTGTAAAAACTCATTAAGCGAAAATTGTTACACTATCTGCCCACATTTGATGAAATTCCTAGACTTTTCATGAAGTGTTGAGTTACGTCAAATGTCTACGACATATATATTAAAGAGATTTAAAAGAAAATATAGGCCAAAAGTCACGTTTCATGTTCTGCCTGCTTTATTTTCGTTTTAGAAAGCAAAGTGAGTGCAATGTCAAGAAGAGTAGCGTTTTGTAGTATCCTGTTATTTTTTTTTTTCTAATAAAAAAAAACATATTTTTTCCACTTCTCCTTTTTGTTTGCTTTTCTGTTCACCTGTTCAAAAACCTCATTACTCTCTGTTCGGACTTAACTTCTCTATTTTAACCATTCACTGGTGTCATTCGGCCTTTTCAGAGAACAAATTAACTGTGTCATAACATACACAGTTACGCAGCTACAGTACGCAGCTACACAGGGGAGTAGGCTGTTGCAATTTCCCTGACTCTAACACCGGCAGTTGGTTGGTTTTGACAAACAGGGCTCTTTCTGCTGTGCGATTAACAGCTGACGGACGCGATCGTAGAAAAAAAATAAGAAGAAGAATCGAGGAGCCCAGAAACCTTAGAATAAGAGCAAACAGGAATGGTGATAAGCCAAAATTTGCGTAATGAATTTCTGGTTGTGTTGGTAGTACATTTTTACATGTATTTACACGCCATCCCTATCCTAAGAAACTAGTCAATTTGCTAAAAGTAAACAAAGGTTTTGTGTGGAGCATCTGTGTTCTTTTCCTACTTTATTTTGAAATAATTCACATAATTAAATATATAAATCTTTGCTTCTATTAACAAAAAAGATAATTTAGATAGTGCAGTTGCCTCAAACGGGATTCCCTAGTTTATAATCCAATTTATATTTGCAAGCACTGACCGAACACTTCATTTCTGCTTTTTTAATTGATATGAAGATTTTAACCGGCACTAGTGGCACTATAAAACTTTGCACAAAATAAATTTCAAACATAAATAGTTTTGAAAAGAATTACTTCCGTACTTTTGTTAAATTTCGCAAAATAATTTTAAATTGCATAAACCTATTCACAAAACAAAATCACATTTGACAATTCTGCACCCAGCTTTGACAAATCTTCCCCGCAGCATCTCACTTACTCCTATGTATAATCTCCCGCTCTTGACAAATTACGCTCATGTACACGAATTTTACACGATTCAACCATTCCTGTTTGCTCTATATTCTAAGCCAGAAACAGATAGGATGCGAGCAAAGTGAGCATTTCGAATGGGAGAGGGAAAAAATAAGTTTTCATTTTGGCAACGAGGTGTGAAACAAAGTCTCATTAAATTCTAGGGAGTAGAGCGTTGTTGTGTTTGAGTGCCGTGCTCGGTGAGGAGAGCACTCAACCTTGTTAATGTTAATAAATTCGGGTTTTAAGTCACAAAGTAAACTCTCTCTGTTTTTAAAATTTATTATTTTAATTTTATATTTCTTTACACTTTTTGTCGGTTTGGATTTTACAATTTCGACTTTTAATGATTTGGGTTTCGCAACACCCTTTTTTAACACATTTTTTTTGTAATTCGGAGTATCTCTTTTTTTTATAACTTCGACTTTTTTTAAAAAAAATTTGGGTTTCGCAACACCCTTAATAACACAATTTTTGTAATTCAGAATATCTTTTTATAACTTCGATTTTTATTAATTTTCTTATGCGCGAGTCCCTCGGACTTTTCTGGTCTACGACTTTTGAAAGAACTCCGCGAGGATCGGGCTTGATGGCCCCAGGTACCCACGATCGCTTCAAAAGCTCTTTTTTTCTTTTTATTGTTTTCTCACGACGTTGAAAAAACGTACGTGAGAAAATGCTAATAGTTCTGATGCGAGCTATATGCATCAATAAAAACTGTAATCCGATATGCACTTGTGCGCCCGTCTTGAAATATTAATTTTAAGAGGGTGCGAATAATTTTGATAATAAAATGCAATTTATGCTTAATTGCATTTTATTATAATATGGGAATGAGTTTTTTAAATGAAGTTTTGTAATGTGAATTGAAAATAATAAAATTATTTTTGCTTTCAGGGTCAAGTTATGATACATCAATATATTGTATAGGACAATATATTGATGTATTGACCTTATGGTTGTGATTCGGGGCATTGGGCACCTGAGTCACAACATCCCTCCCCCCTGGGGAAAAGAAAGTTTTATTCTTTATAGGAGAAAACTTTCTTTTAATTGAGATTCTGGACAGTTATTTTATAGGTAAACCTATCTACATTCGTAATTATATATATTAATTGAAAGGCACACCATATACTGCCTTGTTTTTAATAAAATAAAAAAAATGATTTAAAGTTAACAGAAGCGCCTCCACAATTACATTATATTATTATTATAAGTTCTAAGCTAGTATAAAAGTACACCAATAATAATAAAATTAAAATTATACAGTGTTCCGTACTTTTTTACTTCTTTCATTTAGTTATTTATTTTTATTTTATTTATTTCTTTATTTGTATGTTCTTTCTTCTTATAATAGTAGCACTATTTATTTATAATATGTGCTTTTGTTTTTCTTTTTATACACTTATAACTGTTTCCTCCTTTGTATTTGATACCTATCTATTACTATTTATATGTAATTAGTAATTATTAAATTTTTTTTTTTATAAAAAAAATTTTCTACCTAGTATCAGGCTTTATTTATTTTTCTTTACATACATGTACATTAATAGGATGTGAGATGTAAAAATTACTCAATGCTCTCTTCTTTTTTTTATTTTATTTTTTTTTATTTTTTTTATTTTTTTTAATGGGGATGTGGATTATTAGGATGGTGGAAACCAGAAAAAGGAGACTGTGTCTGTTTGTTAACGTCCGTAGGTTAAACGTTTTCAGTCGTTTTCCTTTTAGGTGCTGGGGTTATTTTGAAATTAAGTTTTCTTGGTGCAGGTTTCGGCACATTAGACGAAGATGATGTCAAGATTTATGACGAGCAAATCCGTAATCTCACCCAAAACTCCCTCCTATCACTTATGAAAAGCCAAACTGCGATAGTCGAAGGAACCGCAAATGTTTTCAACAAAACTAAAGCCGAAATTGAGAAGGACTTCTTGGTTATGCATAGAAAGTTAATTTCAATACAGATAGCTACATCATTAATGGAAACATTGGATAACAAAATATCCATAGAACTTGAATCACTTGTTTCCCTGGTCTCGTTAATGGCATTCAGATACACCGTAATCCTGTAATGAAAAAATAAGTAAGATTGGCGCGGGAGGTAACGAAAAATAGAAATTAGACGAAGAAGTAACAAAACAGGATTTGCATTTTATTTGCTTAAAGACAATTCTTCGCATAATATTTGGAGCAAGCTAAGTATTTTAATTTCGGTCCACGGAGCGCCTGAAAGAAAAACTTTGAGAAAATCACAATTTGTCGAAAAGTTTATAATATTAAGGAAATTTGAATATTAAAAATATAATTATTAATTATCAGTAGCGTGATTGAACGAGCATAATCCCAATCGAGGAGCGCCTATGAAAATACATTCCATCGATTATAGATATTCCCGTTGAAAAATTTAAGTGAACCTACCTGTGCCGCTGCGAATCCGTTCAGACGAGCGTCTCTGAAACCAAAAAATAAGAATAGAAGTTCTCGTTTAGATTGCAGTTGACCGTAGTAAGAGTGAAAAGATCTTCGCCGTAGATTGTAATTCTTGAAAAGTGAGTGTGGGAGATTTTTTTTTTATTACTAAGGTACAATATTCCAAAGTAAAGTTCAAAGGTGCGGCTCTCTCTCCTCCGAAAGGAGGGTCTTTCCTTATTCCATACAGGTAAATGACAAGGGACATCGACAAGGATATTACCAGCTGATGATACTTGAGGAAATCTTCAGGCGAATGGTGCATACGATTCCCTTAGCACCAGTGTATGAGTGTATGAGATTTTTCGTTTTAGTCTCCAGCTTAGATAGACATAAGGCACGATTTTTTTTTTTTTTTTTTTTTTTGTATGGTGACAGCGGCAGGTTTTTCATGGTAAGAATCCCATATTCTCCGCCAATATCTGAGCCCAGCTAGCGTGCCGCCCTGCAATGTCAACGTTCTCACGGAGTGTGCTGTCAGCTTATGCTGGCAGTCTGGACTTCACGTCCAAAGTCACTCACTCGACCTAAGTACATTAACAACTAACAGCATTACAGAAAAGTTACAAAATGTGTAAGTAAAATTTTGAAATTAATTTTTGTTTAACGTAATATATTCAAGTCATTTCGTTATGAACTATTACAGACGTTCCTCAATTAAATATCCGTTGTTACCATAGATTTCTTTTCTGGGAAAGATGAACAAGAAGAGATCAATAGAATACAACAACGCAAAAATTAACGAGGAGAATATTACGAATAAGCCGAATTGAAACAAAGTTTGGTTCTCAAATATAATAGACCCACTATTGATGTTAAAAAAAAATATAATATTGCTTGAAGCGTTTGATGACTCAAATTTTTTAAATAATTTAACAGATTGCGATAGGGTTTCACATGATCTACTACGACTGGGGGGGCATAAGTAAATAAATATAGCAAATGCCTTAGCTAACAAAATTTGGTCCTTGGCATGACACAAGAAACATTCAAATAGCGGCCTATGTTCCTCAGATTACTTATTCGAAGTTTGTTATGTTCATTAACACTTAGCTTTACTAGAAAGCACTCTAGCGTCATTAGTCGCTACTATATATAAATTATCACCATTTATGCACTAGAGGATCTAGTGACAAACGGTGAAAATTCCAGGAAGGGATGTAAGCATTGGTAATATATAGTTGTCTGATGCCTTTGTGCAGGGCTTTTCAATCATTTCTTTTTGCGGGGTTTGGCAACATTTTTCTTTCTTTTATTTTTGATCGCAAATTCGTTGCGAAAAGAATAAGAAATTCTTGGTGGAATATTGTGTGGTGAGTACTTTCTTGTACATAATATTGTTTCTCTTTCAGGGGAATATGCCAGCGTATATAAAGTATTAGAACTGTTTGTCCCTTTTCAGGTTACCCCCGGAACAAAACAAACAAAAAATAAAGAAAAGGGAAAAATGTAAAGAAAAGAGGTAGCGTAAGGACAAAACGCTTCAGTGTTTGTAGAATAAGTTTTACTTATTGCTGAATTATCTGATTCCAAGGCCAATTTCAAAGTTCGGAAATAATATCCTAAGGAGAATTACGGATATTTTACATAATATAAATATTAATATCGAACTCATTTTCATTAATACCGATTTGAATTAAAATCTAGATCCGATCTGAATCCAACCCTTTAAAAAAGTCATCAACTGTGATAAGCAGCGGATCAGATTGACATAATGTCTGGCCATTTCCCACTTATAGGTAAATGTTTAAGAAAATGGGCAAAACCACAGATGATAACTGCCGGTTCTATAATGAAGTGGTGCAATCTGCCGAGCAAACACTCTGCGAATGCACAGGACTTGCTCGTCAAAGACGCTAATGTCAGGATTTGTCAAGCTTTTGTACCGCCATCAAACCCCAATAATAATAATAAAATCTGTCCTAAATAATAATGATAACCTTCCTCAAAAGAGCGAACGTGAACTGGATCTAACACGGCAGGGGCATATCACAAAAGACGCAGTGCTTAGAGGACAGATTTCCAGCCACGAACCCCAACTTATATAATAATAATAATAATTCAACCCCATTCAAACGAACAAATTCACACAAAAAAAATGTGCGAACCCGTCATTTTTTTAGGGTTACAACCGGATGTAATTTATTACGTTATATTTGCTTGAAACGAACACTTTGTTAGCACTTTGGTTGCATCTGGGAAGTTTAAACGAACCAATATTTTTTTATTCTTTTAATTCAATATCCTCTGGCTATGTTCTATCGTATCTTTCAACTAAACCAATATTGTGCTATGCGGACAGCATCTAAAGTAACATTTATCTACTTTGAAAAGGCAAGTAAATAAATTTTCACCCCAAGTGTGAAGTGTGAGACCTATATAGATTTTCTTCACATAAATCAAGTTTCTGTTTACATAGAACAGGGTTACTCTAATGGAGCCTAATGCATCCTGTGTAAAAGTTTACTCAATTTGCATGAATAGGTTCTAGTGTCTTCTGTAATGCAACTTTAAGAACCACAAACAAAGTGGCTTGATGAGATTTATTTATTTAAAGCAGACAAACAAGAAGGTATTTTCTCACATGTAATGCGAGAAAATTCTTCTTAGTACCTAATCATAGCGTATACATAAATCATTTTCGGAAAATTATTTCATAATGAAATATATCCTTCACCCTGACAAAACATAAAATACGTCCGTAAAAGCTCCATTAGAAACAATATTCACCTTTCAATTCTCTTGACTGATGAGAAGGGGGGAGGGTTTCAACAGCGTTCTACGTTTTACCGTTAATAAAATCTACACCATGTTCATAATGATAAGCGTAGACAGTATAAAACAATATTTTCCCCACGACATAAAGGTTCTGCCATTTAATTCCGTTCCGGTGGTTATAAATTCCGTATGCGGGATATCGTAAACCAATTCTAACAATTTCCCTCGTTCTGTTGATAAATGAACAACAAAAGGCTCTTTCAAAAATTTGCGGCATTGTTGTTCTCTGATAACATTTAATGTCATTATAAACGAAATGAAAACATCGTATTATCAGGAAAATGGTATTTAGCAGGGTATCCAACACAATAGAGTTGCTGGTACAGGTATTCAGTGTTATGAGAAAAACGCTTTCAATTTGCTCATCACTTTGAGGAATTTTTAAATTCTATCAAAGGAAATATGCAGGTTTGCACGGTTTGTCCGAACTATAAACTGGCATTAGGGAAAATAGCCATATTTTTTATTAGTAAATTTCTCATGAATAATCGTGGAAAGTTTTATTTTTCTGACGCTTGGAATAGAAAGTGGAGGAAATTTAGTTGAGATTCAATAACGCCCTGTTATTAGGAACATTTATAAATCCTTATGATTTATATATGTTTTTGGCATCCTTCTACGACGGATACTTCAAGTAAGTTTCGTTATGGAATCTTATTTAAAATGCTAGATAAAGGGTGGATAAACTTTCTCAGCAGTAGACAACTTTCATAAGAGTCCTAAACTGATGTATGTATTCAGCTTTCCATATTTAAAAACAAAAATTAGTTAGTCGAGCGCGAGCTACAAATAGTATATGTATATCTTTATCTGACGATATATTCGTATCAGTATGTATCCACGATTGCAAAATAGGGTCTGGTATAAAGTCGATAAATCTAAAACATGTTCATTCAAACATCGTGTGCATTTATAATACATCAGCCTAAGATAATACGGTTTGGATATTATAGACTAAGTACATAGGCGGTTTTGAAAATATCTTCTACACTTCAAACAAACTACTCCAACATCCCTCCTGAGCTGATGCTGAAAAGTGTTCTTTGTACTATAAATTTCCAAGTGATTCTTTGTCCGCTCAAGTACTTTTTTCCAAATTTATAAATTATTCCAACACTTTTATAAGTTCTAGGGATGCCAGTTTTATCCGAAACAATTATCATTGGAAAACTTTGCTAAACAATAAGTCGATACTTCCGTTAATAAATTGTTAATTGACTCTAGATCTAGATGGATAACTGTATAAATAAATCAATTCAATTAAAAACTACACTTCAAACAAAAACAAATTATCAACAGCAAAATAAAATAAAGCAAAAACAACAACATCCACTAAGCTAAATTCACACAAACTTAGCAAAAACAGGATGCGAACAGTTAAAAAGTACATTACCAAAAACAAAAACAAATAATTAGTAATCGTATATTGTAATTTAGAACAAAAACTATACCCATAATGACAGACAACTAGCTAAGTAAAAATCATCAGAAAAAAAAAGTTAAACGAGATAGAAAAAATTTGAAAAACTAATGGATAATTTATAGATTTCACACTCAATTAAAAGTGCTAGAATAGCTTAAAGGTTCAAATCATAGTAAAGAATATGAAAGTATAGTCTATGCATAAAAATTAATAGAATTTATTTGTAAAACAATGATAAACAAATATTAAAATAATAATGAAAGAAAAAAACTAACCCGAAAATAATGATTCCACACAAAGTTACACCTTCTTTACAGACGAAAATCAAAATAACTTTTAATATTATTCGTGGGTGCCCAATCCATTTTACCCTACCATCATTATTTCTTTTCGCTTCAAATGGAAAGACAAACTTATTATACCCTACACTGCAAATTTTTTCCCACTAGATTACAGTGAATTCAACTAGAGTTGGTTTACTACAGTTTTCAGTAAAAAATCTATTGAAAATCAAAACACTAGAATTCTATTATATAGATTTATTGCATTTTTGTTTAATTTCAGAAAAATTTGCGAAATAGCGAAGCTTCATATCATTCAAATAATTCTAGCTTGGCCTAAAATAGTAGGAAAGCTACCCATGTCTTCTTCGAATGAACCTGGCTGCCTAGACATTTTAGATTCAATTACAAATATCTAAAATATTATATCCGCTTTGCCAGGGGATGGAATGAAAATATAACAAACAGTGTTTTAAAAGAAACGAATTTATTTTGAGTAACAGACTAATTTGTGTACTTGCAATGCATGTCATACAATTGTTTTGTGATATAAATACATCACTTCAAGAGGGGGCAAATCTTAATCTTATAAATATAACATTCAAAAAAATTATACAGTTTTCTCAGATGGGTTGAAGACTTTATGTTTAGTACATAATGCAATTTAAATAAAGTGTCAAATGCAGAAAAAAAATCGTTGTCACACTCTAAACAATAGTTATTCCACACAATTTAAAATGTCCCACCCGTGCTAAAAGCATCATTACTTTTGCACAGCAAAAATAGCTGAATCTAATCTTTCTTCTTAACAAATGCCTTCAAGTCATTTTCGAACTGAAAATAAGAGTTAAAAAGTAAATTAAAATATGGATAAGAGTTTCATACTTGCGTAGATAATAATAATAATAATCAAAATAAAACAAGCAAGAGTAGTTTAGGATTGTAACAAGAGAGAAAAAATATGTTTTTGAGTGGAACACGAGTTGCCAATATATATATACTGAATGACATCATGTACAAATGTACGTACATATTTGTTAGTAAGAAAATATACCAAATTATGTACTAACCCGAATCCGCTGATATAGTGGTTTAAAATGATGCTCCAGTATAGGGCTGCTCCATTCAAACTCACTTCCTGCTATCTGACAACTCACTCATTTGCTCCTTTTTATAAACATTATAAAGAATACAGTAACACTCAATAGTTAATACATACCGTTGTCCAAAATTATTTGTTATAAAAATTCACATTAAATGCTTAAAAGCATCTACTCTCCATACTGACTGACTAATAAATGGAAATGAGGAATATTTAGGTGATTACTCATGCATCTGTGCAGTTTCGTTGAATTTCGGCTAGATATAACTAGAGCTTTCAATTTAGCTGATGTTGAATTGCTGGCAGTTACCAATATAGCAGTTAAATTTCGTAGAATTTCAACGAAATGTACCCAAAACTTCAGTGGCGTGCACATTTCTTAAAATATCGGATAAGTTACCGAACTCAGTAAAGTTTTTTAGAATTTCGGCAAGATGTAACAAGAAATGTTAAGTTCAATTCATTTTCAGTAAATTATGTCTAAATATAATTATCACTAAGTTTACAGTTATAAAAATGCTGGACTTTCAACGTTACTAACACTTTACAAAAAATACAGTTCAGTTCAATGCAAATTTCAGTATTTTGAAAAAAAAAAAAAACTGCTGAAGAAGTATTAAAATTATTCACTAGAAACAACCTAGTGAAATTTTACTAGAAAAAAATACTTGCAGTGTATAGACTTCATCAAGGGTATAAACACGTCATCAACATTAATTTTTATACCCTACACGAAATCTAAAGGGTATACTAAATTTGTCATTCCGTTTGTAACGCACGTAGAAATAATGATGGTAGAGTAAAATGGATTGGACTCCCAAGCATAATACCGTCTGTTTTTCCACCATACGCGAATTACAAGCGTAAATTCTTTTCCAACAACAACAAAAATATATGATAATAAAAAAAATCACAGAAAGGGAATCTCTTAAAAGAAAACCACAACCTGCTAATTAATAAAATTTATTCTTAAGAACAAAATTATAAAGTATCCGGAACAAAATTAAAAAGCGTCCGACCGAGCCGAGTTGTAAAACTTAACTTACTTAAAGCAACCTAAAATATTTATTTTCCCATAAACACAGAAAAATGAGATAAGATATCAAAAGCACAAGAATGCTTAGTAGACATTTTATTGAAATGGCGATTCTATGGGAAAAGAATTTACTTATGAGTTCCCATAGAATCAGCAAAACTATTCTCATGAATTTAAACTTTATATTTGTGAAATTCTCCTTCACGTTGTTGTTCATATGAAGAAGAATTTGACTTGCGTAACGTCTCGGGTAGTGTTACAGACGTAACTCGCGTAGCCAATTAGTGGCACAGAAATTGGTAGAAAAATTCGAGTTGTCGGGACAAGTTAGTGATGCGAAGAATAAAACCCGTGCACGTCGCTCAAGGACAGCCGAGAATATTGCTGCTGTATCCGAAAGTGTTGAAGAAAACCCAGGTTTGTCTATTCCTCGTCGTTCTTTGGAATTAGGCATTCCACAAACGTCATTACACCGTATTTTGCATAAAGATTTGGGTCTTAAGGCTTATAAAGTTCAGTTAACACAAGAACTCAAACCGGCCGATCATCAACAACGTCGAGTCTTTGCTGATTGGGTCCTTGAAATGCATGAAAATGATCCGGAATTCCATCGAAAACTCATCTTGAGTGATGAGGCCCATTTCCACCTCGATGGCTTCGTCAACAAGCAAAATTGTCGCATCTGGGGCTCGGAAAACCCAAGACTTATTGTTGAAAAGCCTCTCTATCCTCAACGTGTGACTGTTTGGTGCAGTTTATGGTCCCGCGGGGTCGTTGGATCTTACTTTTTCGAAAATGAGGCTGGAGCAACAGTTATGGTGAATGGATTGCGCTATCGACAGATGATTAATGATTTTTTATGGCCGGAATTGGATGGTATTGATCTGGAAAACGTTTACTTTCAACAAGACGGCGCTACGTGCCATACAAGCAACGAAACCATTGACCTTTTACGGGAAAAGTTTCCTGACCGTGTTATCTCTCGAAGAGGTGATCACAATTGGCCACCGAGATCTTGTGACTTAATACCTTGCGACTTCTTCCTTTGGGGCCACGTGAAAGAGAAGGTCTACGCCAATAGCCCAGCGTCGATTCAAGACCTCAAAGATGGAATTCGTGAGGCTATCGAGGACATAGAGCCAGGGGCGGATTTCCCTATAGGCCGAGTAGGCCCGGGCCTAGGGCGGCAGATTTAGGGGGCGGCAAAACTTGGTGGGAATATTTTTTTTTTAGTAGACGCGCCCTCTGTGAACCCACACGTCAACGTTTAAAAATTGAAAAATGTGTCCATAGCACCCAGCAAAAAAAATCATCATACTTTTTCGTTTTTTTAAATAAAATAATTCGTTGGAAAGTGTTATTTTTAATTCTACTCCATTTTTTTCAAATCTACTCCGATTTATGAGGCAGCCTACTCCGCTAATTCTAGCCTGGGGTCCCTTCACTGGATATAGATCATTCATTTTTTCGTGTTTTACAGGGAGTAGGGGGGCGGCAATCTTCCATAGGCCTAGGGCGGCCAAGTGATCAAATCCGCCCCTGCATAGAGCAGCCACTTTGCGATTTGGTTATGGAAAATTTCATGAAAAGGTTATGGTTCTGTAGGCGTAATCGTGGTGGTCATTTGGCTGATGTTATTTTCCATTATTAACGGCATACCTTCCTCTTTATAATGAAATAAAGATCCGATCATTTATCTCAAAAAATGGAATTTTTCTTGGAATATCAAAATAACACCTCTTATTGGAAAACCCTTTACTTCGGGAATTAAAGATAACATGAGAAGTATTGAAATATTGAAAGCCGGCTAACTCTGTGTGGAAGGGTCGTAGAGCATTGGGTTTTTTTTTCTATGGATTTAGGGTCTACAGTACAAGAATATAGATGACCAACCTCTGGGGTAGGATCTTTGGTGATGGGGGGTCTTACCACCCCCAATTGGGGGTAGTCCAAAATATGTCATGTCTGGTGTCAAAGAGGAAGAAGTCGGTAATCGAGTGGTGTAGTTTTTTTTATCATTTTATCTTCATAACTGACATTTTACCGCCGAAAGACATATTTTTTGCGCTTGAGTCATATACACCCCAGTTCCTATATTTTGCATACATTTCTTCCGATCTTTGTTTCAGATCCATTAGTACTCTGTTACGAACATTTTTCTCATGGAAAGTGAATTTCCCTGACTTGCCAGTTCTTTATAATGATGAGTTGAAAATATGTCCATTTTTGCACCAAAAAATGGCAATTTTTTCATCTTAAGAAGGACTGATTCACTTCTTTTGCAGGTTTCTCCTAAAATATTTACAGGATTAAACAACTAATTATATATCTAATTAGGGGATAAAATGTAGATGCCATTTCATCCTACATACAAGCTTTAACGTGCATATTTAAAATTTTTATAGCAACTCTTCTGTACTGGAAGACGACCAAATTGACCATTTTCGCGTGAATTACAATTTTTAGCGGGTACCTTGAGACAGCAAAATCCTTATTTCTATGTAAGTTTTGTAAAGGTGTCCATAACTTGTTTTTGTGAACATTGTCAGGATATGCAATGAATCGATAATTTAATTTGAAAATTCTAGGTACATTGATACCTTCACAAAGGACAATAAAAGCAGACAATACTGTCAGTTGACAAATATTTTTCATACTTCTCCACAACTAACACAGCCGAGAGTTTTGTTGAGTGCAATAGAGAGTTTGCTCAATCTCAATACAAATTCCACGAGTTACAACAGAATTCCGAGTGGAGAGTTAAGTAGCAAAAGAGCTCTCATCTCCCCAACTCTCCGAGTTAGTGAATCCGGCCCCAGGTTGCGACTTCGATCACACATCCCACCAGTCCGTCACAACTGACTAGCTCCTCTCCTCCGTGTGTGAAGGGCCTTAGAGTGCTAAAATTTTGCACAGATGAAAAATCCAAGTTTTCTACCTGTTGGGGGTCAGGGGTTCGGCGCTGTCCACCATCTTCGATTAAAGGTACAAAAAAATTGTTTTTTTTTTTTCAAAATAATTCCTCAACGGCAGATCCTACAGCATATATGTCATATACAAATTTGAAGAAGACTAAATACTATAAATTTTTTGTATAAACTCTTTTTTGCAAGTCTAGATGTGTATCAAGTTACAGCGGCGAAAACGTGACCTTTTTTCCAATTTTTTGGTTTTTCTCATTTTAACAAATAATTCGTATTTATTCTCACCTCCACATACAATTCGATTTCTCAACCAACTTTATGTTTGCTGCAACCAACAAACGTTATCTTAATAATAATTTCTCCCCTCGTCGTCAAGATAAGCTTTTCCTTTTTATTTAAAACTAAAACGGGTAAGTTACACCCTATTTTCTTGCCAAGCTCTTCGTGCAAAGGAGTGAACAACTTGGCATGTAATTAGCATAATTTATACATAAATTGTGTAAGTTATGTTGGCCGGCGTAAATATTATATGTATATAAATATAAAAATGTACGTGGCAGATATTTAGTTGATATAATCTGAAACAATTTCGCGTGTTAAAACCGAAAATAAAGTGCCAACGTCGATTAGTCCGAATCGAAAAAAAGATTTCTTACTTTCGACGAGATGATCCAGCATCAACAATATATTTTAAGGATTCAATTTTCGTAAATCTCCATAAAAATGTTATCTCTCACAAAAACGTGAAAATTTGCATATTTTCTGTAAAAGTTAGTCGTTTGTATGCCGTTTTCTCCCCGTTTAAACACAGAACTTTCGCCTCTTATAAAGTTGATAGTCACTTTAAAAGATGATAAAGCTCCGTATAAAATATCTCAACATCGAAATAAAGCTGTCTTTTTTGAATAAATTGTCTTGTTTGACATTAAGCGATATTTTTTGGTGAGGATATAAGATTTTGGGAAAGGATTTAAAATGGCAACCATTACCTTATAAATAGCATAAATCTTTTCTTCTTAAACCACTCAATATTTTTTTTCTACGAGTATTTGGAAGATAAAAACCAACGGGGAAAAATTAGTACTATAAAGTCGTATACATCATTATCTCTCTCTCGTAATAAGTAGATAAAGTGGTCATACTATAAATTTTTGACACAAAATCACAAAGAATTACTCCTATAACATACACAACTCTATATACTAGAATTTGTCATTTCGATTTTAATGAATTTTTCGTGAGTATACGGAAGAAAAATAATTCCACAATATATATACTTATGTATGTAGCTAGCTCCAAGAACTACATGGATGTGTTCAGTTATTTCTGATATCCTACTGTAATATATAAGAGATAAAATCGCCAGATTAGAGTAAACGTGACGAAACACAAAGGATGGAAAAGTGCTTCAGTCGATATTGGCCTAAATAATGGATTCTCTCTGGAACCCCCCTTCAAGTAAACGGGGCTACAATGTGAGTCCATAAAAAGAAAATCCCTACGTGATCGAAGTAAACATTCAGAAAAATGATTTAATAGCCCACGGGGATGTCACAGATAGGTGTCTATAAAAATTCTTTACATTTTTTCTTCTTTTCGATGACAATGAAAGGAAAAACTTCTGGTCCTAAACTAACCTTTTCTGTGAATTTGTCATTAAATCGATATTTGCTGTGAAGCAATTTCATTCAGAGAAAATAAATCGAATTTCGTTCAGTACTCGGAATGGGCTAGCTTTATTCACAATTTCCTATTTTCTCTTTTCAGAACAGTCACATAATTTGCAGTTTATTTTTGATATTCCACGGATTTTTCTATGATATTCAATCTGACTAACATATGGTCAAATGGATGATTTAATCAAGTCAAATTAAAAAGCATATCTTTAAAATTCAAATAAAGTGCAACATAAAGCTTATCTAGTATGGGGGGGGGGGGGCACCGCTCCCCCTGAATCAAGTCATCAAAATGTGGCGCCTTCCTAACAACAAAATTCAGATTGTATAGATTTATTCATAATAAAGGGTTTTCCAATAAGAGGTGTTATTTTGATATTCAAAGAAAAATTCCATCTTTTGAGATAAATGATCGGATCTTTATTTCATTATAAAGAGGAAGGTATGCCGTTAATAATGGAAAATAACATCAGCCAAATGACCACCACGACCGCGCCTACAGGACCATATCCTTTTCATGTAATTTTCCATAACCAAATCGCAAAGTGGCTGCCCTATGTCCTCGATAGCCTCACGAATTCCATCTTTGAGGTCTTGAATCGATGCTGGGCTGTTGGCGTAGACCTTCTCTTTCACGTGGCCCCAAAGGAGGAAGTCGCAAGGTGTTAAGTCACAAGATCTCAGTGGCCAATTGTGATCACCTCTTCGAGAGATAACACGGTCCGGAAACTTTTCCCGTAAAAGATCAATGGTTTCGTTGCTTGTATGGCATGTAGCGCCGTCTTGTTGAAAGTAAACGTTGTCCAGATCAATACCATCCAATTCCGGCCATAAAAAATCATTAATCATCTGTTGATAGCGCAATCCATTCACCATAACTGTTGCTCCAGCCTCATTTTCGAAAAAGTAAGGTCCAATGACCCCGCGGGACCATAAACCGCTCCAAACAGTCACACGTTGAGGATAGAGAGGCTTTTCAACAATAACTCTTGGGTTTTCCGAGCCCCAGATGCGACAATTTTGCTTGTTGACGAAGCCATCGAGGTGGAAATGGGCTTCATCACTCAATATCAGTTTTCGATGGAATTCCGAATCATTTTCATGCATTTCAAGGACCCAATCAGCAAAGACTCGACGATGTTGATGATCGGCCGGCTTGAGTTCTTGTGTTAACTGAACTTTATAAGCCTTAAGACCCAAATCTTTATGCAAAATACGGTGTAATGACGTTTGTGGAATGCCTAATTCCAAAGAACGATGAGGAATGGACAAACCTGGGTTGTCTTCAACACTTTATTCTTCACATCACTAACTTGACAGCTCGAATTTTTCTACCAATTTCTGTATTGCGGTCTGACAAGTTGCTTCAGGACGACCCAAAACTGTTCGAGTTTTACGAATCGTCTCTGCCACATTTTCACCATTTTTATAGTGAATTTTAATAATTTCAATGCATTGTTGAATCGTGTATCGTTCCATTTTTATTAATGGCGTAGTTTCTACTTGTCAAATGTCAAAAAATGACAGCTCCAAAAGTGACATCTACCGAAATAGCGGGCTAATTAAAATAACAACTCTTATTGGAGAACCCAGTATAACTAACTAATATACTGAATCTCTGGTTTTCGTATGAAGCAGATTATTTGTAATATATGTATAGTATAATTTTAAAAGCAACGCATATTTATTTAGTCATTATTTAAACAGTATTTGCCGCAGAACGGCTTTGCTATGCTGCAGAATTTTTGTATGTATATGTAATACCGGCTATAAATAATTAAAAAATTCGGCCAAGTGCGAGTCGGACTCGCACACGAAGGGCTCCGTACTATCGTACAAAATTTAACACTATGTATTCGCCAAAAAACACGTTTCTTGTATGGGGCCCCCTTTAATTTTTAATTTAATTTTATTTTTTTATTTGGTGTTATAGCAGCAATAGAAATACACAGTCTGTGCAAATTTCAACCCTCTACCTATTACGGTTCATGAGATACAGTCCGGTGACTGACGGATAGACATCGGAGGCTTAGTAAATAGGGTTCCGGTTTTTAACCTTTGGGTTCGGAGCCCTAAAAGGATAAAGTAGGAAACAACGAAATTTTGAGCGTTTTTAGTTTGCCTCTCCTAAAAATTGCATCCACTTCATGGAAAAGAAATCCTCCTCGTGAAGATGTGAGTCACATAGTCGAGCTTTATTTAAAATAACAGCACCCCAAAAAAAGTTGGATTGATTCGTTCGCTACTCATTTTTATGTTCATAAATTTTTCATCATCACTAATTTTTTCTTAAGAATCTTTATGAAAATTGTTCCTCTTAATTTGTAATACGCTAGCTATGGCGTTGAAAATATTTCCGAAAACAGAAATATAATTAATTTTATTACCACATTTTTGCTGTTGTACATTTGCTTCCAACAAATTGTCTATTCAACAGATGGAAAAAATTTCTATTGATAATCGGGATTGTTTAAAATTAAAAATTGTTTTGTGAGAAATATGTGTATGAATATATTATACATATATTTCTGTATGTATAAAATATAAGCCATTAAATATTGAAAAACTATTGTAAAAAGTAAAAGGTAAGCAGGTTTGCATTTTAGATTTAATTCTTTACGTGTAAATTTATGCATAAATACATGATGTCGACTGTGCCTCTATAGCAAGCTCTGACCATAAATTGAAAAATTGTATGTTATGTGTAGAAAAGAGTTTTATTTATAGAAAAGTTATGAAACCACGACGATTTATCAAAATAATTGTCAGTTCACGACACCAGTAAAAATGTAAGGATTGTATACCTAGCTTTCATAGTGATCCGCTACTTAAAACAGATTCATATGACAGATTCTATTTTACTCTATCCACTTCCCCTAAAGACGTTTACTAAAGGACCTTTGCCGTAAAGATATTTTACAAAAAGTTCATTCGAGAAAAGGGAATTTTACAAAAGCAATCCCCAACTGAGATTAAAGACAAAAAATCATTTTCCAAAAAGTGTCTACAAATGACATGTTGCATGAAATGAGGAGCAGGCTAGATAGAAAATTCTAGTATTTTAAAAATGTGGCTGCTCAATTTAGGTGCTTAGATTCACAAAATTGCAAAAGCGCAGATAATGAGAGGAAATTAGAATTCTTGGTAGACATGTAGGTAGAGTTTGAAGCTTTTAAGGATATGTAAAGAGAGATAATATAGACAGAGTTATTAAAAATAATTCAAATATTGAGGAAGTATCCCTAAACAATGTATTATAATTAATTATGTCAATTATATATGCTTTATTTACCTAACCTCTCGACTTTATATAAAAATGTTTTTTTTATTTCGAAATAATAGATTTTTGTTATGCTTTAATAAAAAGTATTAATATAATTTATCTTTGACCTACTGCTGGACGTCTATTTTTTTTTGTATTTTATTTTTTCAAAAATTTATTTTTATGCAGTGGCTTCTTTCTTTAATATGCTCGCTCCCCCAAATGCTTAAACCGATAAGATACGCCTCTAAATGAACTGCTTCCTTTTTACAAGAAAAGGGCATGCACTGAAAAAAATTATTAGTTAAAACGACAAATCACGATTAGTTGATTGCACATTATTTATTCCTGTAAATTGATTTGGAAAAACAATTAAGTAATTAATAAAATTGTTAGTGCTAATTAGTTGCAATTTCTTATTGGAATTAGTTGATTTGCCCTTAGTTGTTTTCGAAAATACTTTAGATGTAGCTTCTAATTCAATTAGTTCACTTAAAAATGTTTGATGATAAATTAACTCTTCATATTTCAAAAGACATATTAGTAAAATCAACATATAAAATTATTATTTTTTTTCGCAGGAACAAAGAAACGGTTTGCTTGTTTTTAAGAATATAATTTGTTATATCATCAAATTTATGCAATTAATAAGTTCAACAAATAATTTGATAGATTATTTTAATATGATGTAACATCACAATTTTATAAATTAACTAATTAAATTAGTTGATATTAATAATATAATTCACCCATAACTCTTACTTTATCATTTCGCTGGTAACGCATATTGCTAATAAAGAAAAATGGATTGGACACCCAAGCATAATATTTGTGTATTAATGGTTATTTTCATTTTTACCGTCTGTCAATAAATCGAGAACGCTTTGACTTAAAGAAATAAAATTCTATATATGGCATTTTCGAAAAATAATAAATATAATTTTAATAATGGAATAAATCTTGAAACCCGTGGTGTTGTCATACAAATATTACAATATTTTAAGTGTACTGGGAAAACGTTTAGCGCCAATTCGCTCTTGTATTGAGAAATTACCTGCGAAATTAATTATAATCATTTTTACTGTCATTTACCATCATTTACTTCATGCGTAAAACCATTATTGAAACCAATACATTTGTTGAATCGACAAGTCTGAAAATTTTTGACAAATCTTTTTTCAATATCAATTTCACTTGGATATTTTAATACTCAATTCGTAATTTGGACTTAATGTTATGGTCGTAGCATATTGCATATAGCAATATGCTACACAAAGTACTGAAACAAGCGTGTAAGCCGGCCGCGACGAGCGGAAAATTAAAACGCACCCCGACCGAGAGAAGTGCGTTTCCTCGAGCTCGGAGTGACATTCTGACGGTGGTGACAAAGAAAAAGAAGACAATCGATTTGTCTTACTTCTTGAGTAAGGTGACGCGCATGGAAGGTAGTTCCTGAAAGAAATTGGCATCAATAATTCTCCCCGACATCGTGCCCGAGAGGTAACATTTTCGCATGAATCTTTTTAGTGTCGAAATATATTAATAATATACTTTAGGAATTAAACCCCGCACCAGGAGAAAAATTCGAAAAAAACTCCGGCGAAATTCCGGCAGCAGCAAAGTCGCCGCTTCTACGCTGTAAATTTGGAGATTTGAAGTGATTCAGATCAGGCGAGTGCGCTATCCAAGTGATGCTGCGCCTGGTTTTCCTTCGGAAGATTATTCTCCGTTACTGTTGCGTTTTCGATTGTAAGAATAGTGCGAGGACGACACCTGTTTATCATTCAATAAACTTTACATACAAAGGTCAACAAGGGCCTTAGAGAATCCAATAGAAACCGGAATTATAAAGTCATTTAGTCGTTCGAAAGGACATGGCTTTATTGTGCCTCATTCAGGCAGTGAAGGTACGTTGATACACATTTCCGATATCGAAGGAGAATACATGCCAATGCCTGGAGATGAGGTGAAATATCGTCTGTGCTCAATACCCCCGAAATAAGGAAAACAACAGACCATTCATGTACAAATAATTCACTTGGTTCCAGAGAAGCATACAAAATGGGAAGATCCTTGCTCAAAATCAGGCCATGCTGTACACTAATATTCAAAGAATTCTTGGTTCTAAATGAAAGACCTTAATCAGAGAAGTGCTAGGATTTAAGTAGAGTGTTTTTGATGAAACTTGATTTCGGTGCAGTCCCAGTATTCAAGATGGAACGAGTTCTTTCTTCTTTTTGTATTTTTTTTTTCTAACTATGTCAAAATATTTCTATAATTTTTACTTAAATCGTTTTCACTGCAGGCTAACAAGCATTTTTTTCCAAACATACATAAGTTTATACTTACCTGTATATTTTTTTGGTAGTGGTAGCCTTAAGGTTATAATTAAATATATATAATAAGCGTGTTAAGAAGACAAAGACGGTCGCGCAACATATTCTCGCTAACAATAAATAACAAACAATAGCAGTTTAGTAGTAGTAGCTATGACAGTTTTTGAAGTAATGTACATCGTCTGATTGATTGTTCATTCCGTGCGATGCGAATGTTTGGACTTTGTAATTTGAATTAATACATCCACGTGTCATGTAGGGGTGTTGCGTAAATACGAGTGTCGCCGGCCAGTTTTACTCGGACTCATAAGAAAAATTGTGATAACGCATACTGAGACAGCAAGTCGAAGCCAATGGATTTTAATTTCGTTCTTTTAACTAGATGCCGGATGCTGAAGCGCTTCATCATGCCGTGGATTTTTTAACCGTGAGTATTCTTGATATACATTGCACATCTTTTTTTTTTTTGACATACGTATACACTTTGGCTTCTGGAGCGACTTGCATATGTAGATATTTTGTTTTAGTAAAATTTTTCATGTATCTATACAATTTCGATTTAATACTATATATATATTCATATATGGCTCAAGTTTTTGATATATTTACATGTATGTACCTTGAAATAATAGTCCTTTTGATTTAATATTATATTTATATTAATGTGGCTCTAATTTCTGATATGCTTACCGGTATATACCTTTGAACTAGTGATATACTTGTACATATACGTATGTGCCTTTGCTGGTAAATGAAGTACTACCTATCAGTAATTATAACGTGAACATGAACCGTTAAGAGTTTTAATTTCTCCTCTTACTTTCCTGGAGCCCTCTCGTATGGAGGTCGTCTAGGCTCGCCTAGTCTTTCTCTCTCTACAGGTCAATTAGGGACTCTGAATAATTATGCCCCTCAGAGTCAGATGGGAGGATGGGGCCGGCAAAGAAAGTAAAACATCTGCGCCTTCGATTGTATATAGGTAGGTGACGTAAGGGTCCCTTCAGGACCGAATGTGTGCCGGCTTTTGTTTAGTAGGCACGAATTATTTTTTATTATGGCTGATGGCAGCGGCAGGTTTTTCGTGGAACCTCCCCACACTCTCCGCCAATGAGCCGAGGCGAGCTAGCGTGCCACCCTGCAGTGAACGCTGTCCGTCGAGTGATCTGTCAGCTCCTGCTGACAGTCTGGACTTTAAGTCCGATGTCCATTACTCACTATAGTTCCATAACATTATACATTCGTGAAATCAACAAATCAGAAAATTTTGCTTCATATAATTCACACTCAGAAATTATACTGAGTGTATATATGGGCTTTGCTTAATATATTCTTCAGCGTTTACAGGAGGCAGAAACTCTCAATCATAGTGATGAGTACCTATACATAGAGTTTCTGGCCATACGAAACACTTTTTTTCCTCTTTTTTAAAAATATTATTATCCTAATGCGGGCAGATAAATCATATAAAAATAAAAATAATTAAATTCGTAGCATTTTATTATTATGATCAACTAAAAAATTAATTGAACTTTTCAATTTTTTTGTATATTTTAACAAATTCGATTATTTAATTACTAATGTATTCATCAAACTAATGTTTCAGCTATTTTAAATAATCCTATATTCAAAATCAACCAAACAATTGGTTAATTTTGGGAATTGAATTTGCTGAAAGAGCTATATTAATTAGGTAGATTGTTCTAATAGTTGCTTCTAAAGACTGAAATAAACAGCAACTGTTTCAGCTGATATTCCTATTTTTTCGTAACTCATTATGTAAAAATTAGTTAATTCAACAAAAAAATTAGTTGAAAAAACAAAAGATTCTCGGATACGCAATTCTGAAAGATTATCAAAGCTAACTAAATAAATAGTTGAATTCATAAATATTATGACTAAACAAGATTAGCCAAATCAACTAATGCCAATAAGTTTTCTTAACGAATATGATTCGTAAGCTGAAAATCGACATATATTATTTGTTGATGAAACAAATTCATTGGCGTCAAGCAACTAATCTTTTTTTTTCAGTGTGGTAGTGTATTTACTCATATTAAAAGAAAGGCAAGTGATAGAACACCACCATCTACTAAAAGTGCTTAAATCTAAAATTTCACATCCGTTTTCATTCATTAAACAATTTTAGCATTGTTGGGATAACAAAGAATTCTCACTTAGAAAAACAGAGCTCAAAGTGTTTACTGAGCTCTTCTCAGACCATTGCCCCTTAAGGTATACCCTAAACAAGCTTGGCTTGGCTGAGACTTCATCCTTCCGTTTCTGTCAGGATGCTCACGAAACTTAGGAGAACTTGCTCTGGAACTGCGAAGCATTGGCCAGGCGGAGACTACTTCACCTTGAAATGCTTTTCCTCCACCAACCTACGTGTGGAACATCAATCCCAGAATGGTTCTAGACTTTATTAATAATCTGAACCTAGAAAGGGAGTAAATGCGTCCCCGTTGCAAAATAGAATTTTCAGGTCGCAGTGTTAGTGAGGCTAACGCCTACACACCCCTTCACAAATCTAATCTAATCTAGCAAAGAATTCTGGATTTAGTTATATAAACAAAGACACATCATTGATATAAATTATGAAAAGCAATAGTCCTAAATGCTTACCCTAAACAGCTCCAGAAGTGCTATTTATTCCATTAGAAAAATCTGCGCGGAATATACTTACATAGTAATCCTGCTCAAAATAATACAGGTAAGGTTTGCATAAGAACTCAACATCGCAATCCATTATTGCAAATATCTTAGCGATACAACTAAAAGATGCGTCATGTGTATAGCTATAAACGTCGTATTTTCTGTCTTTCTTATCAAAAGGAATAATCGCAAAATCGCTTCCAATGTATTCTTCTGAAGCAGAACTACTGTAAGTAAATATAAATGACGATATACAGCCCAAAAAGATATATTTCCATCATAAATAAACTTTCAGGAAAACATAAAATGTAATTTATTATGATTATCGTTACGTTTTAATATAAACGCCCAACTTTATCCACTAAGGATTTATTGTGATGATTTGAATAATGGAAATGTGGCATTTTGAGCTGGACCACCTGAGATTAAATAAATAATAAAAATTCATAAATAAATAACAGAAACGATGAATCGCAATGTTTTATAAACTTTTGTAGAGGGAAGTTGCCTTTAGAGCCGGTTAAGAAACTATCAGCCAGCTTAAGAAATACTTGGAAGCAGAAGGTTCATCATATAATAAGTCTTTTGTTGGAAGATGTCTCAACAAATGTCTAAAATCGACTAATATCACAGTAGCTATCATAGAAACCCGGTTTAAAGAAGTCACCAAAAATATTTGTGTGGTTATAGTTCACAAACTCCAGGCACAGTATACTAAATACAATCATATGGTTGGCAAATGAAGATGTTCGACGTGCGGGACAACCGATTGAGGTGATAACTTCAGAAAATATCCAAAAAATCCACTGTATAGTTATGGATGACCACAAAGTGAAAGTAAGTGAGATAGCTGTGACCATGAGCATGTCAAAAGAGTGTGTGGACAACATTTTGCATAAACATTTGCAAATGAAAAAGCTGTGTGCGCGGTGCTTGCCGCGAATGCTCACAATCGACCACAAAACAACATCGTATTGATGATTCCGGGAGCAGTTTGTTGATGTTTAGGCGTAACCCAAACGAATTTTTGCGTCGATTTATAACGATCCACTACTACACACTAGAATTTACTAGACAATCAGCTGAGTGGTTGGAACCTAGTGAAAGCCACCCAAAATGATCAAATACGCAACAATCAGCTGGAAAGGTTCTGGCTAGCATTTTTTGAAATGCACATGGTGCAATTTGCATTGATTGGGGCATCTCACACGAGTATCCCTGATGCAGAATGAAAACAGGCTTTCAGAGGAAGAGGTGAGAAGAAGCAAAAAGATATCTCTCCAAAGTGTAGAAAATCGGTATGAGTAATGTCTCAAGAATACTCGTGCGGAATGCCCCATTATCTCGAAAAAGGAAAAACAATAATAGGCGAATACTATAAGTCATTACTGGACTGGTTGAACAACAAAATCAACGAAAATACGGGCCACTTAAAAAGAAAGTGCTATGTCAACAGGACAATGCCCCTCCACATACATCAATTAAGGGATTGACAAAGTTGGAAGAATTACGGTACGAATTGCTTCCTCATATTCTCCAGATCTAGATCCGAGTGATTAGTTTTTGTTTCCTAATTTGAAACAATGGCTACAAATATTTTAAAGTAATAGCTTCAACAAGCGCTTATTTTGAGGGTATGAGCGCCGAGCATTATGCGAAGGCCATAAAAATGTTGGAAGACCGCTGGAATAAGTGTATTACCTTAAAAGAGAACTATGTTGAAGGATAAAAAAAATGTCGATACAATTTTAATTTTTTCATTTCCATTTCGGAAACTTATCAGGCCATGTAGCACCTAGGCGATTTTATTTTTTATCAACTCGGTCTGTACTAAGTATGAAAATTATATAAAAATACATAATCAGCATCATACTTTGAGGAACAAGATCTCTTTCAGGACTTATTCTTAAAATTCTGAAAATCTTCCAAAGATTCATTAATGGTTTACAAATCAAAGCACAATTCAAACTAACAAGAGGCAAAACAATGAGGTAAACAGAGAAAACAACGGCTTTGTTAAGGATACCTATTAATTAATTTTATTAAAATCAAGTTTTTAGAGCTATATAACAGCAGTAGCTAGCAGCATTAGATGATGAAGTTACCATCAAATCAAAACTAGACGAAGTATCGAATGATAGCATGTTTTAGGAACCAGAGGAGTCAAGTAACATTTTATATACTAGCATAGATGGCACAAGAACTAGATGTCGCATGGCATACTAGAGCAGAGTATACAGATTGTGAATGGGTGGAATGGGCCATAACATATTTTAGAGCGTCTCGAAAGCAAATGATTTTATAATAGCTGTTTTGTATACATTTAATCGACTTGCTCAACACTGCAGATACGAAAAAATATGAGTGACTCGACGTATACATCATTTCAAATGTTGTGGTCCATTCCGGAATGGACCACCGAGCCATATAAATTTTGTATAATTTTTTGGTATACTGCATGCGACATCTAGCTTTTGTGCCATATATGATAATAGTCGTTATGATCAGAAGGATATGTTAGGTTAAGAAATATTTCTAAGTCATTACTTTTACAGCTGGACTCTACTGCAAAAATCATCCTTTTATCAATAAAATAAAAAAATATTCTGAAGAGCAGATGAGAAAGTAGGTAGCATTCCGCTATCATCACAAAAGTGTGTGCGGTTAACTGTAGTTAAGTGAAAATTTAACACGTTTTTATGGAAACCTGAGAGTAACACATATATAAATTCTAGATCGCTGAAAAAATCGTTTAATATCCATAGAAGGTCACAAAGAATAACACAAAGTAGCACATCTCAAACTGCTGCATTTAGAGCCAAAAGATGGAGAGCACAGTGAAAAATCAAAAGCTCAGAATCAAAAAGCTCTGCATCTGCAATTTTTTCACATAGTGAAATTTCCGTTAGGTAAACCACGCCAAAGCAAAAATTCGTTTAACTTGATAAAAAAGAAGTAGAGTGAAGATTAGTTGTATGTTCTAAGTAGAAAGAGATATGTGTAACAAATTTCTTAGTACAAAAAAATACTAAAAAACTAAATACTGATGAACAAGTGATTAAAGAGGTCGCGATAAAAGTTTTTCAATTGTATTATTTTGAGTGGTTTCGGTATAGAGTCAGGATACAAAAACACAGTTAGGAATCCTGTAGTTCGGCGTAACATGATAATGTCTGACTTTGATCGTAATGTAAGGATATCCATAATAGAAGATGATGTTCCGCATATGGATGATCTATCCGCATCTAGAAGTATCACAAGTATCTGCATTCGAAATATTCATTTGAAGGCTCTCTTTTTCATAGTGTCAATGTAGCTAAGATTGAGAACATATAAAATACATTTTTTTAATTTAAATTAATTATGCAATAAATGGTATGGCATTTACCGAATTGACGCAGCTGTTTACATGCTTTTATATCCTGCCATTCATACGCGCATTTGTTTCAATAAATCTTAAGTTAATGTCTTTTATTCATTCACACTACTAATGGGTTTCATATTCGTGACAAATTTTCTGCATAAATTTTGTATATACAAACAACCTAAAACGCCAGTGATACTTCAGGTAGACAGACCATAAGCATCTTTGCAACGCCATTTTTCAATATTTCTATGCTCTGATAGAAGCGCCGTTTTAACTCTCAAGGGTCACACACTTTCAATGCACTCTTTTCATAATAATTTTAACGCTACTCTCATGGATGCTATCGCTTTATTTAACACATGCCTTTAGGAGAATCTTTTATACATTTAACATGCCAACTTCAAACGCAAAAAACTTCCAACAATTCTTAGTAAACGTATTATTCGCCGAAAGACATAAACATAATAATTTGTTTCCTTCACACATTTTATCCAATAACCGCAAATCCAATAAAAAAAATATTTCCCTTGAGCCGAATTTATCTAAATAGATTTGAAAAAGTATCAGTCCGACAGTCTAAGCGGGAAAACTTTGTCAGTGTTCGAAGGCGCGAGCGAAGTGCCTTTATCTAATAAATCAAAAACCTTTTCGTCTTATCTACAAAACGAGATTTCCCACTTTGCTGAAAGCTTTCCAATTGATTAATGGAAATTGGCAAATGCGTCGCGAACATTGTGAAACAAAAATTTCGAAAGAATGTGCCAACATTAGTGCAGAAAGTTTTCGGCTCTTCTGAAATGAAGTCTCAACATAAGCCCCCAGAAAACATTGTTCGTGTAATCTCTCGACGTATTATAGGGGGGAAGGGGACTATACAGGAGGCTGTAACCGATAAAGAATAGGACATTTGTGATATCTCTAGTAGATCGCCTTCCACAGCAGCCGCCATAATAGCCATTGTGTGGGGATTTACCCCTCCCTTAAATAAAAAGAAAACATTTGTATCCGCTTATTTACCCCCTGCGGTGCCTGTGTCCAAAGATATTAGGGGTGGCTTTTGTTCACCAGAGTAAGCCGATGTCAGTTCCTTTGAATTTTTTAGTAGACGCTCCTCAAACAAATTATCTTCGTTGAACCTGCTGAGGTAATGGAGAAATTAGGTAAAGTTATTTTGCGGTTGTTACCAAAAATTTAATATTAATCAGCAATTTCGTAAGCAAAATGAATAAGTTTTTTTTTTCTTTAGGCCTTCGTATCTTAGCAATCAAAGAAGCTATACGGGGAATGTGTATGTGATATATTGCCGGCTCTTTTCAACAGACTCGAAACACTTCTCTTAGTTAGACCTAAAACTCTTCTTTTGAAAGACTTGCTTGAAAGATGAAGGTCCCTAATTGCTCCTTTTGTATTCCAGACAATACCAAATGTCGTAAATACCTAGAGAATAGCACAGGCTTGGAACTTTGACGATAAATTTTGTCCCTCTGACCTTTCTACGATTACATTACTTTTTAGACAGTGTAAGAGAAATTCCCAGCAGGTGTTCTACTCAAGAAATTTGAATTATGGCTCGCCTAGAATTGAACGCCAGCCGGCACTGTTTCAATTGAAATTTTTTAATCAAAGGTAAAGAGTCGATTTCTTATTGCTTCCTTATTCTTTTAATGGCTTATAAATAGCAGGACCGTAATTCTTTCTAGCTGTGCCAATAAAATATCGGAAATCTCCCCAGAAATAGGAAGAGAGAATCAATTTGATCATGTTTTATGGCTTCTCAGAAGGTGAGAAAGTTCGACACAACATTTTCTAATAAAATTGTAAGAGATATGGATGCGGTAGATACACCATTTAGGAGAAGTTATGTGCGTAATAGATGGGCGTTTGATATATTGCTGGAATAATACAATTTTTATCGTTTATCCTAGACTTATTAAATTTAGTTACATCATAAGCTATGACTAGATTTACTTGCGCTGGGTTATAGCCGTCTTTAACATTAGTTTTTCTAATGATTATCGTCCATGCACGTGCCAGCCAAAATTCGTTGTTTGTGTCATCCAAAAAGTTCATTAGAGATTTTCTGGATTCCTTATATCGTTAAGGACAATATATGTATGTGTACATATATGTAGAGGATAGAGAGACTTTAAACTGCTGCAAAATCGGATAGGTCATAACTGAAATGCTCAGCACAAAAACTTTGTATAATTGCTGTGGCCGGTGAAAGCTCAATCAAAATTCAAATTTATTGAGAGAACTATTGTACAATTAAGAGTCACAAATATTTCTTATTTGTACAAGAAAATCCAAGCAAAACAATATAACTATGTAATATGTACTTATAGAACAAAGAAAGAAAGTTCAAACAATTAATGCTAGATTAAAACTAAAGAAAAAGGAAAAATATAAAAAATTACAACATAAAGAAAAAGAATGCTAGCTACTAAAAATTAAAAATACTGCTTTTAATTGTATTTAAAGTTTTTGTCTGGATCATATGTTTTATCGATTGTGGTAAGTCATTACATATTCTAATAGTATGGCAAAAAAAAACAGGCAAATTACAAAACAGGAAATTACACCGTGGTAGTAACAAATAATGTGTTCTGTTGAATCTAGAGAATACCAAGAAGTCGTAAAGATACCGAAGCCATTTAAGCTTAATAATTTTAATTAAATAAATTACTGAGCAATAATCAAGATAAACAGAAATGTAGCACCCCAAAATTGAATTCTTAAACTCGGAAACATGATCAAATCTTCTGAGATTGTCCACATACCGGATTAGAATTAAAGGCAATCTTAACTTTTCTTCTATTATTGTAATCAAACTTTCCAAAGATTTCACATGCATAGGTTATAATAAGTATTAGCAATGTGCGCACTAAAAATAATCGTTTTGGCATTGGTATAAAATGGCATGGAGAATAAGTTCTGCATAAACTCTACTCACAATAGAATTGATATGAAGAGCCCACATAAGCGTTTTATTAAAAATTACCCTACGAACTTCAGCTGAGTCAACAATTGAAATAACAGTGTTGTTAAAGGAAACTGACGGAAAACCATCCGTATTAAGGTCACGCCTATTGATAGGTAAATACTTAGATTAGCCTTAGCTCATTATTACAGGACCACAAATTTATAGCCTCCAAATCTCATTTACTCCAAAGAAGTATTCCTCAATGGAACCAAGAACACTAGATCTATACAATTGAATATTAACATCAGCATAAAGGTACAGATTAGAATACTTAACTTGAGCAAATATATCATTTATAAACACAGAAAATAGCAGGGGCCCAAGAATTTATCCCTGAGGTACACAGGTACAACTGGTAGAAAGGAGGATTGAGAACTATTAACAAAAACTGCTTGTGATATGTTGCTCAAGTAGTCATAAATTAATTTTGCAGAATGAGAAGGAAAGTAAAAGTTCCTTCTAAGCTTTATGTGAAGAAGCTTGTGATTAATGGTATCAAAGGCCTTGGAGAAATCTAATGAAACTAATACCCTAATCATCTTTATCGACAGCACGCGGGATATTATTGCTCACTTTAAAGAGAGCAGATGTACAGCTATGCTATCTGATTGATGCTTATGTACAAGACAATTCAAAAATAAATAATGAAAAATTTGTACTTTTGAAAGAAATGATAATATGTACTTATAGGCCGAGGCTCACTACAGTGCTTTTAGGTACTGGAATTACTTTAGTGGCCTGCCACGATATAGGAAGGCAACAAGTACAAAATAATTTACTTTAAAATATTGTAACGTCGGGTGCATGGTTGCGATGGGTAGTCAGGAGTAGTTCAGGCTAGAGTCCCACGACGTTTTAAGAATATATATAACGCTGGTAGCTTGAATTCGACCATAACTTTACTCAATGCTTATTTCTACTATACAGTATTTCTCTACTTTTACTTCAAGGAATTAATAATCTGGAGAGGGGCAATTCGTGGGAATTCTTATAGCCTGGCACAAACGAATAACGTTCAGAAGCGAACACGAAAGACAAAGTAAGACAAAAAAGACGTGCGATCTTTTTTACCAGGGCCAATACGAATAACTTATTGATGCCGCAGGCAAAGTTAACTTACCAAAGATAACCTAATAAGAAGATAAGACACGGCCAAACAAAATTGGAGATTTTCGGTGTTTTTTAGAAAGAAACAAGTAATGCCATATACTTTCGTCTTTTGCATGAGTGGGGGGAAAGAACTTCACTATGCATTATTGTAGTGTGTTTGAGACAACGAGCTAAAAGCAAAATTCGAGAGATCGGGGATTACCGGAACGACAAAATCTTATTAAATCCCTGAAAATCCTATCAAACTAATCATAATAATGTACTTCAGGTCACACGGTCTCACTTTTTTAAGAAAAAGATAAATTTTAGTGTGACCAAGGTGCTGAAAGAAGATGTAAAATTTCTGTCAAATAAAATTCTCATTTTTGATAGAATCTAGCATGATTTATTGTCTTCAGAGCAAAACGTGCGTTCAAATATCATAGGATTACAGCAACAACTTTGGAACCAACTCTCTCAATATTTAAAAAAAAAAAATCTGTTTTCATAAAAGCGCGGGAACAATTTATGAGAGTAAATTCTGAAAACTCCGAACCTTCTCATTTAATTACGAAAATGAATCTCTTTATTTCATTTCAACGTAAAAAGACACCATATTGTTTGCCTACATCATTCACAACACTACTAGCTCCCGTCTCAATGAGATAAAATATTTGGGTGCAATTGTTGACCGAAGGCTCCTCTTCATTTCTCACATAAACGTTATTACTTCCAGATCATTTCACTTATTAGGCACTTGCAAAACATTTAGGTCAGCATCCTTTTTTATTCTTTAGTATGGAGTATTTTCGATAGTATGCTAGTTAAATTTGGTGCACTTTTTATTCCTCTTTTAGTGCACAAATTAAGGCCGTTTAGTGTAAATTCACCAAACCTATAATATTTAAATTAATACCAATTTAGGGTATCATGAAAGATTAACAAAATACAACTTAATAACACTGGAAAGTCACAGAATCTAATATTTGAAATAGTTAAGTATTTTGTCATGCATTAGTCTCTAGTATTGTTGACTACCTGCTTGTAGAAGTAACAATAAAGAAAAATCACTTTTCTACAGAATTACTAAATCGTTGAATACAAAATTTAACAATATAGATATCTTTAACATTAGTCCTATGCAGGTGCGGATCCGGGAGGTCTATTGGGTTATGACCCCCCCCCCCCCCCCCCCCGTTATGGTCGCATGTAGACACGACAGCAGCACCTCCAGTCCTGCTATGGTCGCCGGTATAAGCGTAGCCTTGAAATCGTGCTGGTAGGTGTCACTTAATAGCTGTGAGTGAAACCAAGTGTGTCATGCAGGAAGGAGTGCGAACTGATCCAAGTCGCGGGAGATGTCGGAAATGTGACAGGAGGACATATTGTTGAAGTTTTGCTCGAAAAAGCAGCACTGAACCTGAACGATGAAGACGAAAAAAATCAGAAAAGAGCAAGGAGTTTTATTTAAAAGAACGAACCCAATAACAGTGAACCAACCATCAGTAATCGAGACACGAAAAATTATAAAGAAAAAGAGAATCAACGAATAACACATCGACCGTCTTCAAAAAAAAAAAATAGAGGAGAAAAAGCCGCGGAGGCTTCAGCTTCTAAGGTATGTCACTGAAGCCGCGTCTTCTTCATCAATACATGCGTGCAGCGCTTACAGTGCGTAATCAATCCTAAATGATAACAGAGACCTTTTTGCACATACATATATTAGGAGGCGTCGAGTTAATTAAAATTTTAAAGCATTAGCAAAGGCAGTCATGACATAGGAGCACCTGAAATGATAAAAAGGTTCATTATTTATCGCGATAGGTGTATATTATGTTTTAAATTACTATTAAATATGAATCATTTGAATTAGCTCGCTAATTCAAAAGACTTACCGAGTGCTGTCCGTACATAGGTGCACCTGAAATGAGTAAGATTTCCTTATTTATATTAAAAATAATAAACTATGAACGTACCGAGTACATTCCAGCCACATGAGCTGTTGTAATAATAGTAGAGTTAAGTATAGCAGGTATATTTGTAACAAAACAAAAGAGAAATAAAAGACAAGACAAGTCTTGTATCTAGGCTAGTTAATGTGAATAAGTATCCTCTACGAACGCGGTCAATATTATCAACAATTCCTTGTTCCCAAAAAGGCCTTTTTGCGAACGAACCTTTGTACAATTGTGGTTCGAAAAAAAAGGGGAAGCGAGAGAAAATCCCTGTGGGATAGCATCCAATATATTTGAATACTTGTGAGATACTGATTAGTGTTTAAGGCTTCGGGGGTGAATTTAAGATTAACAAAAAAAAACACGGTTTGTACTTAGTCTCGGAATTTAAAATTAAAATGTATACTATGGAGTAAAAAAGCGTCTCGTTTCTCTTCTCTTTCCTCTCCCTGGGTCTCTCTCTCTGCTCTAATAGGTGAACGCAATAGGGACATCGCATATCCACTGCCAGCGATGTCATGGGCGGCCGGGGACGGCAAAAAGGATCATGTCATCTGATCCTAGGATTCTTCAGGTGAGTGGCGTGCGCAATACCTCTGGGACTAAGGGGTGTTGTATGATTTTTGGAAGATTCTCGCTTCGCTTTTTTTGGCACGCTGAAATTTTTGTTCATGGTTAAGTTACAGGCAGGTTTTTCTTTTTAGTGAACTCACCCCGCACTCTCCGCGTATAGACCGAGGTGTTAGCATGCCGGCCTGCTAAACTGTCACTGGGTGAACTGCCAGCTATTGCTGGTAGTCAGACTTTACGTCCTCCGGTACTCACCCTCGATCATAACTTCCATAACATGAACAACATTGAAGAATTATTAAAACATATTTCATTAATTGAGTTATTTGAAAAGAAATATATAAATCAACTTCAAAAAATTATAGAAAATATTTTTATACTAAAACTTAAACAAAAGAAAAACTTAATTCAATCAATATTATTGTGTGCATGTGTGTATAGGTTTTCTTCAGAAGCTTAGTTGTGATGATCATAAAAAAAACTTATTTCACGTACACAAATAATTCAATATAACTTAAAATAGAAGATAATATAAATGGGGTATGGAAATCCTTATCTCAAAATTTTTACGGCAAGTTGACGCATGTTAATGTGTCTAACCACTGACGTATACATATAGTATATTAAGCATGGAATTGTGACATTTAAGATTGCTGCAAGCAAATGGGATAAGTTTTGAATATTTGTCTCAGATTAAAACATAGTAAAATAGGTGGTAATTTATGAACGTGTGCCTAAGTTCGTTCGAAGAAAAGCAAATAAAATTTGCTTAGTTTTTACCAGAAGTTTTATGGCTGACTGAGTTTTAAAGAGTGTTAAATTTCTAAACTACAGGTAACTTCGAAACGGACCAAAAATTATGCTTAATTTTCTTTGCAAATGATCCTGAGCTACTACTGTAAAATTTCGGCGAATTGTAATCGACCTTCGGACTCTTTTCCACCTAAATTCTAGTCGGTTCAAGGACATTCATATTGATATTGTCGGTCCCCTCCCAACTTCCAATGGTTTCAGAATATATTGTCTCAGCGTCATTGAGAGTTATTCAGGGAGGAATTTTCTTGTCTCTTTACGTAGATTGTTTGCTGATATTTGGCCGATATCCGAAGATACCTTAAGTGGGGGATTAGTATAAAAAAAAAACAAAAATGTTTTTGAAAAGTAGTCTGAGGTTTTATGTCCTTAGCGACGAACACGTTGTGTGAAATTAAGTTTAGAAAAAAAAAATCCCAGACGTTTCTGAAACTAAGTATAGAAAAAACACTTCCAAGACGTTGTGCTATTAGAAGTTAATAACCCAGATATTTATTGTTTTAAGTCTGAAGATTAATAACTAAAACATTTTTTATATTAAGTTTGGAATATAATGTACAAGAATTTTACTATATTAATGTTATAAATTATTAACCAATTTTTTTCCGGTATGGTATAATTTATTGAAGCGATGCCTAGTTGGTTGCCCCCCTTTAACTATCAAAGTACCCAAAATATAAACGTTGGAATACATAATCGTTTTTAAATTAAAACACCCTTTATACAATTGGACTTTTATTTTGCAGTAAGATGACCCCCCTAATTTTAATGCTAGATCCGCGTCTGATCCCATAACCTATAAAAAATTAGTTTTCCGCGAGATGGGTTATTAACACCCCTTTTCTTTTCTTCATTTTTTTTCTTTCTGCTGTTCTGCCTTACCCATTTCTTAACTCCCTCCCACTTTTCAGTTGAATTTTAGTCTTAATTTCTTCTATTGGGTTTTTCTTATCTTCTAGCTTTCAGCTCATGCACAGTGTTTAGATTTCAGAATTAGTTAAATTATTTTTTGCATTTTTTCGTTCTCTCTCTTTTTTCATATTTTGCTTTTAATTTTCTTTCTTTACTTCTTACATTGTGTTAACTTTTCGCTTTTTTTTAATATTCTTTGTCAATATATCTAAATTTGCTATCCCGTTGATTCTATGTTATTGGTAATTTCTGTTTACTATCTTTATATCTTCCAAAATACATAAATGAATAAAATAATTAATTCATGTTGAACTTTAGTATAGTATTGACTTTAAACTAGCGTTATAACTTCTACCACCCTTTGTTCATTAATTGCGTATTCTCTATAACAGGGGGCAGAACTTCGAGTTGCCTAGCAGGTGATACCTTCACAGTTGAAAATCTTGGAGTAAATTTTATATTTTAAGAGTATCTATATAAATCCATTCAAAATACGGTATCGAATTCATACTTTTACAAAGTATAAATTTGTATGTTTTGAGAGTACCAACCCTATACCAGCATGGTATCATAATGAATACCACGTAAATATAGATTTCATACTCTCCTGTATAAGTGAAATTTATAAAAAAAATCATATGCAATTCAGTCGCAGTTAGAATAAAACAAAATAATATAAATTTGGTTTTAATCAGAAACTTTAATAATATTGATTTAATAATAATAAATGTAAGATATATTATATAAACTTTATAGATTACCTGTTCATACAAAAGAGCCTTAAAAAGTTTGTTATTCATATTGAAATGATGAATTCTTTGACCATATATTTTATAGAACCTTATACTAACTACATAAAATCATTTTATTAATTTTAATTGAAGTGCTCATTGAAAATATGTTTCTCAATTAAATAGATTCTTTTGTCTCTTCTAGATACTGCTGAATCGCATATTAAACTGTTTTCATACCCTAAACTTGTTAAGAATAACATCAACTTTCTTGCACAAAATAACGGGCCTATATTTGTATAATATCGTGTTTTAATAATATTAAGGTTTTTACGCAAGCACCTATCCATGTTTTGTACATGTCATGACTTGTATCAAGAAAAGTCAGAGTATATGCCAATGTAATTTGAGTGGCAGAGTATGCCGCTGTTATATCTGTACAAAGGCGGAGTATGCCGATGTTGAATTTTGAGAAATAAAAAGACACCTTTCGATAGTCAGTTTAAGTCTAATTTTTATTGAACAGTGGCAGCTTATTTATATAAAATGATTACAAAGGAATCAACATTTCTTGCATAGCAGAATTTGCTTGCGTTGCAAATTCGTCTTGAGGTCGAGCAAACTTTGTTTGTTTTTATTTATTTTTCATTTCAATTTATGTTTACATTTCTTGACCGTGGTCATGGCTCTACAGTGTACTCAATGAAAAAGACAATTTCAGGAGAAAGAAATAGGTATAACCCTTCCCTGTAATTTCCGAAATATGCAAAATAAGAAATTAGAAAAACTGGTTTACTTCTATTGAAATTTATAGGCTGGTCTTCTATTACATTTCTAATTTCTACAAAAAGAGAATCCGGAAGTATAGATAGTTTTCCACTTTTGGGTGCTTCCTGATGGTGAAATTTTTGATAAAATATTTTTTGCTGATATATAAGAAAATTAATTTCATAAATTATACATATTTTTATTTTTTTATTATTTAATACCCTTTTCGCTTTCCGCTTCCGTATATAATATTTTTTTCCCAGAGTTTCGGACGACTTGAAATATAAGAGGTTGTATTTTTTCTCACGACGCAGCTGAGTTTATCTTTCGTTGTGTTATTTCGAAATCAAAATTAATCTGTTTGAATATATGTACATATATATAGTAAATATTTTTAGTGAATATTCCTATAGGTACGTTAAAACAGTAGGTTATCTGAATATCTCAAAGTCTAAAAAATAAATCTCAGTAAAATTTAAAAAAAAACATATTTAGGACATTATTTTTGATCAAAAGCTAATAAGCCTGTATTAGATTTATTAACTAATAATTCCTGAAATGCATTCATTTTTGTATCGCTTTCAGTTCATAATAATAAATTAAAGTACCAATTTATTTTCTCCATCACTTTTTAAGGAAGAAAAAGTGTTAACGCAGGCAGAAGCAGCAGCAATTAATTGTGGCTTTGATGGTTTAAAACAAAAGTTTTCTTCAACGTATGCTGCTAGCATTGACACAACTCTTCGTCTGGAGATATCATTTAATGAATTATTTTGCTCAGTACTTTTTAAAATCTGTAATCCTTCAGTTTTTCCACATATATAAGTTTTAAAACTCTACATTTCAGACAATACATTTAATTTAATTGATTAATATTGACAAAAGTAAATGTACCTCTGAAGTATGTATCACCGATTCTGCAATTCATTCTTTTCAAAGTACCTCTGTCTGAATTATAACTCTCTGCACAGCAAGACTATAAATTACTTTTAATTACATAACTATTTATTTTTAACTAAGTGAAAGCATATTACCGCCTATGGTCAAAAATGTCTTCAATTTTATTTTTAAAATAAGGAGAGGATGTGAAGCCATTTGATTGATTTATTCCATAAAAATTTCATCATCTACTATTGCGTTAAAATAGTTTAAAAAGCAATCAAAATCCTCGTAGGCTAAGTTGAAACAATTTAGACCTACATAGTGTAAGAATAATCTCTATTGTATATTATAAACGATAAAATAATGATATTTTGCAATAGTAGAATTAGGTATGTAAATAGTAATGATATATGTAAATGGTTCATATTTGGTTTGGACTTAACTTATTAACAAAAATTGTGTACTCACTTGACCAAACGAAATCCGTGTATTCTAATTCACTTCCTCTATTGTGCACTTTAACTAGTTTATGCTCGGCATTATACTCATAAGTAACAAACATTTTTATAATTCTAATGTATGCGCACTTTCACTTTAATTTGTCCGTACTCATCGAAAACTCCGACTTAAATGAAGAGAATATCAAGACTTATTCAAAAACTCAACAGTATATCAGAATTCAACGCAGTTTTCGTATTATTTTTATACGTAAATCCTATTAGAATTCTTATGAGATCCCGCCTATTAATTTTATTTCAAATTTGTATAATCGGTTGAAAGCAAAAAGATCTATACCAGCAAATTTATAACTTTAATAAAATTTTAAAATAAACTAGGTATACGCAGAGATATGAAATTTATATAAATTTTTATATAAAAGAAATTTAAACCGAGCCATTATGAAACCTAAACTGTTATTATATGTTTAATAGGTTAAAATTACTAATCAAATACAAGGTGTATTATTAATGAAGTTTATAATATCTTAATATATAAGAAGTGCATTATTATCATATAAAGTTGTTGGATAATTGGAATATATATCCTTTTGAAAGGAAACTTTAGATGAGGAGAACTAATATATATGAAAATATTAAAAAATATTTAATTTTACACCAAGATTTTCAAATGTGTTAATTCTGCTTTATTATGGTTATATTGATCGCGCAGTTGGAATTTATTTTGCCGCGCTCATTACAGAGCATTACAGTCCTAGGAATATTTAAATGCAACTATTTTCCTTGATGCCTAGAAAAATTAATTTTTTCGTAAACATTCCATTTATTAACAGTTTTTTCATTAGATCGCACTATTTTTACTTCCTGTATGTTATAACAATGACAAAAATTTACAGCTCCCACCAATTTTCAAAACTTCCTGAGTTATTGAAAAGTAAAACTACCCATTGCCTGGAATATAGGTATAATGATAATTAAAATTTTATTCTGGTTGTAATTCGGTCATTTAATGCAACTGCTAAATTAAATCTAAAGTGTTTGATATTTTATTAATCATGCTAAAAGATCAATACCTATATGTAACTAGTTTTAGAGAACTTCAAACACAATTCAACCATAAAACTTCCTTAGCAATGTAAAATAAGTGTAAGATGCCTTCAATAATGATTGAAACACTTCCAAATTCATAGGAGCAAAATCACCAACTTTTATCTGAAAATAATAAAATATTTAATATTTTTTTGTTAAATCGGTTTGTAACCATTTTCGAAAATAATTCCATACCATTAATGGTCTTTGAGCTCTAGCGATTATCAGCAACAAACCCTTTTGCATGCTTCGACTATAATCAAACCAAGGAGTATCATATGCAGCCCCAGCAATATTCAAGCTCTGAAAATTAAAAAAAAAATTGTATTAGCCGTTATTAGCATACTATTTTCAATAATAATCATAATAATATAAACAGTAACAGTAGCAAAAGTTTCACCTGCTGATACAGCTCATTAGCATTCCAGTACGTTGCGTAAATTTGTGTGAATATCATTAAAATATAAGCGACAACAATGCACGCCTGCATTAATGATCTTATAACCTGAAATTGAATTTAATATTGAATATAAAATCCTCGGAAAACCTCTATTTACAATTTCGATTAAATGTTTTCGTCTTTATGATATATATGTATGTATACTCGTATGTATGTATGTAGGTATTTACACCACAGATAAAAGAGAAATACAGCAAAAATTGGGCCAGTTTTATTTCTTTTTTTATTTCTCACGGCTTTTTCCAATATTAATTAAAATTTACAGGAATCCCATCAGCAATAAAATTTCTTTTATATTTTTATCGATTTATTCTTTACTTTATTGGCATTCATTAAAATATCACTTTTTGATGTTATGTTCAATTGAATTATATGTTTCGGAAATTCATGTATGAATCATTTATATGTGAGTTTTCAACTGTAATAAATTTTTGTCAGACCTTTAAAAAACAATAGCTGTAAAAACTTATTGGACCAAGTAGTAGGCATCCGGTAGCCAATCGCTCACCTCATGAATTTTTAAATTGATTTCAATGCCGAATAATCCGTATCACAGATGAAATTGGTTTAGAAATTTTGAAATCTGGCAACGTTTTCGTAATCCCCGCGATTCGGTGACTATAGGAATATGAAAATACAAGAAGAAGAACTACTTTTGATCAAAATTCAATAAGAAGCTACCACCAAAAGAGCTTATGGCGCCATTTGAGAGTAATTGGAATTAGGCGAATTTCAAAATGCAAGAATCAGGTTGACCCTAATGAATTAAATTTGAATTTTATCCCTTGTAATTCAGATTCTTTCTTCTACACTCAATATCGGTGGATATGACCCAACGGCAACTACCAATAATACTTTTTTTTTACTTGCATCACGCAGGAGGAAGTATCTAATGCAGTTTTCTCAATCGTAAGCACATTAGTAGGTATTGGTGACATACATACATTCTAAGCTTATAAAATTACACTACAGTTTTACTTTGTCTCTTACCCCGCAAGGGGCAGTTATTATGTAAACCAATACTAATTTGACTGAAGGTGTTTGCAATTTATGAATAAACATATAGAAAATTAAGTCCCAATGAGCCTCCTGATCACCATTCATTAAATCTCATCGAAGGGCTCATTGGATATCATAAAACCGCTCCCTATATACTAAACCAGCAATGAATAAATATTTATTATTTTCCGCACTTTGTCAGATGACACTTATTTTTGTGATTTATTTATTTAAATTTTTAAATTATTTATTTTAAATTAATTTTTTGATTTGTTTTTCCGCGGAAAGACTGTCGCCCATCTGCTGAACAAGACATTATGCCCAAGTCCTTACGCCTCAGAGTTTGATTTGCAATCGGAGTTTGAATTCGGAAAAATGTATGAAATGAATCGTAAAATCGGATTCTTATTAATAAGCTCATTATGACACTCATTGACATGCTCATTAATAAGCTTGTCGTGACACTCATTATGTAGGTACTCATCGAAGTGCTCATATAATATTGTAAAATCCACAAAAGAGAAGGAGAGTATACATTTCTAAATAAGTGACAGAGATGCAATAGCTCATGTACACTATCTGTGAATAAGTAAATAAACGATTTTTTCCCGGTTTTGATTCAAACGCGAATAAATTTCATCAGGGTTACTTGAACATCTATAATCTTACCTGATAAGAATTGCATACTGTTCCCAAAATCTAATCAGCAGTCCTAGTTTCATATACAATGATTTGTTATTATCCTGACATAAGATTTTCCAGTAGTGTCAGTAAATTACATGGATTGGTTCGCCTACCGTGATTTCAAAATTTAAACTCTGAGACGCTGATTCAAGAATGCATCTCCTTAGTAACTAGGAGACTTGATAGGAAGCTGTGTTCAGGGTATTATCCAGCTATCACTTCCCTTAGTGCAGTACGTGAACATTTTTACCATTTTACCACAAAATTCTCAATTCAAATGTTTTTAATAAAAATTATATTAAAACACTGATCAACATAAAGATTTTTATTAACACAATTCACAAAATACAAAAAAAAAAAACTACGAGAACAGAAATCTGACGTTTACTTCTATTTGACATTAGTAAGTTAAAATAAGTTAAGCTTTTCTAGGCTTTCCACCCCTTCGCCTATGAGTCGAGAGACATATGTTCTGAGATTGCTCCGTTCTCGAGATATATGATTTTTTGAAAATGACGTTTCCTTAGAAAATAACGAATATCTCTAATATACCTAGCGGGGTAGGAGGGAAGGGAGTATTAACCATTGGTGTGGGGGGAAAGCAAAAAGCATGGGTAAGCTATTTTTATATTCCATACAAACCTTGAAAGTTTCATGCAAATCGGAGATGGCCGGGTCACAAACAAATACAATTTGGCTGCGGTTTCATTTGTAATGGCTGAGTATGTTTAACTGAATGTGTATACTAGATGAACTTAATGCCATAGTAAATATTTTTTCATAACGGGTGCTTTCAACAACTATAATATTGTTGCGAGCGTGGCTTTTAGGTTCGTTATTTAAAACACAATATTTAATAATACAAGTTCTTTATTACACTCTAATCATATAAAATTCATAAACCTTCAATAATGCAACTCAACTTTAATTATCGCTAATACTGTACTTTCAATTATCGCAATCTAATTACAACACTTTCGCACGTTTATTACTTTCGCTTGTTAACACTACAACGTCTAAGACAAGACTCTTGCTCTGGCTGTGACATCTGTTATATTTATACCCTAGAAACTATCCAGATTATTCTGGAGTGTTCTATTCCAGAACCTTCTTGTCTATTCTATTCATTCTATTCCTGAACATTCTCGACGATTCCTTCACCGATTCTCCAAACCTAAAGTTGTTTACTCTCCATTACCAGTAGATGTCACCAGTTGTCTCTTTCTATTGCACGTAACAATATTATTCATTGTAATCAACTAACGTTCAGTTTAAGAAAAGTTGGAAAAAATGGTAACCTAATGTAAGGTCTTTGAAATTTATTCCTTGTTTTGGTCCCACTGCTGCTGATTTACAAACTTCCTTTAGAGATACACTTTCAGAATTCAAAACATATATTGGTAACTTCAATTGATAGATATACGAGAATGCTGCCAATTTGTCAGGATCTTAGTGTGGTCTACATCAGCTTCTGAGTATTGTGTGAGAGTTACTTCATTTTTAATTATTATAAATAAATTGTATTCATTCTTCATCGCAATCTAGAAATTTGAGACAAAGGTGAAAAAGAACCAGAGAGACGTTAAATTTCTTCCAAAATACTTGTCCTCTAAACGTTGGTGTTTTAGATGTGTATAATGTAAATCTTATAGATAGATAGACATAGATGTCCTACAAAGCTTATTTTTTGCTTGCAAGCAATAGCAATGAAAACTTGTAAGTATGGACCAAAGCAGAAGGAATAGTCAAGAAATTCAGGCGTCATCTGAAGTTAGGATATTTTGACAGTCCAAATTTCGAAGCGATATTTTACAAAGAATCACCTTGTCGATTCTTGCAAAGCAGTGATATTACTTTAGTGAATGTTAATAGTTTACAAACTTCAGTCAGTTATCACCGCAATTAATTTAATTACTATGAAAAAATATAGTAAAGATATAACAGGCTACAAAGAAAGAAAGCTAAAAGACGAAAACTCCAACTAGATGAATCCGAAAATAATTATATCTGTTTTGACAGTAAATAGTTTTATTAAATCATTTCCTAATGATTTCACAGAAGACTGTGTCCATGTCCAAGAATTCGTAAAATCGATTGAAATAGAATAAAATTCAATAACGGAATTTTTGCAATTTATTCACAACAGATGCAGTCGCAACTTTTCCTAATATGGAGGTTATACTTCGAATATTCCTTTGTATAGTATGTTCCCTTCGTTTTCTATTCTCAAAACAATAAAAAAACTATTTACGAAATTAAATTGATAATGCAAGGCTCACTATCAAATGATAACGTTCGCTAGAAATTCTTGTTTTGATCAAATTTATAAGTTTTATGCAAATATGCAAATACAAATTTTCTTTGCATTTTTCTAGTTTTATGCTAAATATCAATTTTTTTTATACTTAGTTTGCATACCAAATAACAATAAATCGAGTTATTTTATAATTATATATATAATATATATAAAATTATAATTTTACAATTGTTGTGAAGAAGAAGTTAATGCGCTCAATTTGTTTGGGTATTTTTCCAGGGAAAGGGGCGCTCTTAAGCGTTAATTGTAATACTGAAATCGTCTTGAAATTCGACCGCATCTTGCCTTCAATGTTGATTGTAGTTCTTGGTGATCAACAGTGAAGGCCTATTTAAATCGTTTTCTAGCATCCACAAAGCAGTAGATTCCTTTCATCACCTGATTTTATCAAAGCTTAATTTTACCTGAATGAACTTTTTACCTACTATTTACCACCCAAATATGCTTTAAATCGAGACTTGGCGAAATCGTTTTCGTTCACCCGAAAATAATTGACTCACAGCATTTCGTCAAAACTCTGTTTTACCTCTTAATACCTCTTACATACATTCTAACGAATTTTTTTTTATCCTCTAATTATTCCTTAAATGAGTTTTATTAAACTACGCCTTAACTGAGAGTTTTATCCCCTAATTATCCCCTAAATAAGTTTTTCCAAAGTTTAGTTCTAGACTAGAAAATGATAAAATCACTATATTCCATCAAACTCCAGTATTACTACTGCCTGACTAACCCCTAATTGAGGCTCTTATCCCCTAATTACCCCATAAATGAGTTTTTTCAAATCGCTTTCTCCAGATTACCCCCTAATTGAGTGTATTACTTTTTAAAAAAACCCTAATGACACCCTAATTGAATTTTTGCAACCTAGTTAAATTGGTTTGTCGTACCCGAAAATATGTACATTTTATCAAACTCTAAATTCAATTTAAAAGATAAAATTTACAAATATGCAAGATTTGCTGCCTTAATGAAAGTTGATTTATGAATTGAGTACGGTATCCAAACAACAAAAATCGATATTATAAAATATTCCCAACTGGTTATCATTATCCTTTCAAATTTGAAATTCTACTTTTTTTTTTACATTTCCATGAAAAGACGAATAATTTGAAGTCGCGATTTAGTCAAAATCGGGATTTTAAAAGTCGGTAATTCATTCCGCTCCCTGAATTTATTTGCTAGCAATCTTGGCCTGAATCCTTTTTCGAAATAACTCGTATCTTCACATGCATATACTTTGTCAAAGCTGGTCACACTCCAATTCCTCTGAATACATTTTCTGCCTCTGCCCACACGAAAAGCTCATCAATATAGAGTTTCTTTGATGATGATGCGGTGTATAAAACGGGGAATCAGTTTTTTTTTTTTACCCATTAACATTCAACATCATAAAATTTTACTGCAAGTAAATATGAGACTGCAATTTCAAAATCAATGGAAAACCAGAAGAATGTACAAACATCATAAAATAAGCAAATGAGACTCGTATCAGTATATGTACATATATGTGTATGTATATGTATGAAAAAAAATGGAAAACTATGAATAGCGAGAGGAAGGCCATCTATAGAGGAATGGTGTAGTGCCAGTGTAGGTATTAAAAAAAACACGTATTTCCTAATAGGAAACGCAAACATATTATTTATGCATCTGGAGCAGTTTTAATGAGGCCCCTCACTGGAACGACCTTAATGAGGCAAAATCCCTTCAATACGATTTGAAGAAAAAAAGAAGAGGGAACATGCGATAATTTCAGGGCATCGCATTGCTTTATTATACCTCACCAGATGTAATCATAAGATGCACATATTAACTTATGCTTTTTGTATTTCTAATGCATAGAACTAATTACGGCCTGATAAAAGAGAGCAAAGAGCATTATGGATTATGTTGCATTTGCAAGATGTGTAAATAACAGCACATAACCTTAAATTTAGCTTACAAATAAAATCTATTATTGAACCTAATACCCTGAACAGACTGTGTCTATAATGACTTAATTTGAAATGCCGTCATTTCAAAGAAATGAACAACTGACAGACTATGGGCGAAAATTATTTCGTTTGCAATGTCATAGAGAGTTCTTCAATGTTAAATAAAGATCATGGCAGAGAGTTCAATAATTTAGTCAAACGCTATCAAGAAAGCTTGTGGGTATTTACTGTAGTTGCAAGGTATTTAGTAGAAGACAATTTTTGTTGTTGAAAGAGAAGAAAGCGGCAAAGAAATTTCTTTCATCATCAGCTGATGGCTGTTACTGCTAATTTTATTGAAAAATTTCCACTTTCCAATGAATTCATCTCATTTTAATGACGGTAGGTGGCACTTTTACTGCAATTTGAATAAATGGAGTAAAATTTGGTTCATTTGAAAATGAAACGAAATTTTGTAAATGGGTCCTTGGTGGACTTCATCTGTGTAACACACTGCACATTTAACTCTATTTAATTAGAAATTGCGTCATTATAGAGACATTTTGCAAATCTGAGATCATCGCATTAGATATCTCGAAGTCCTTCGATAGAGTCTGGCATTCTTAAGATGTATTTAAAGCTTTCTTTTTCTCGCCGTTGAATTCAAGTTATATTGGACAGGAGTTACTTCTGACCGTTTTATAATCCATGCCGGTGTACCGCAAGGTTCTGTGCTCTCTCCTACTCCCTTCCTCATTTTTATTAATGATCTGCTAGCTCTCACTTGCAGTCTTATTCATAGTTTTGCAGACAACAGCGCCATTGATTTCGTGTACTCGTTCGACGCTATAGCTGATTCCCGTTCTAATGTTATAGCTGACAAACGAAGCCACATGTTCATAAGTCCAAAAGAAAGCCTTCCGGCTTATTAGCGATGGCATATCAATAGCAACTATTAATTCCCTAGAGCATCGACGTAATGTCGGATGTCTGTCTCTCTTTTATCGCTAGTTCTATGGTCGTTGCTCTGACGAAATTTCTAGCCTGATCCCTTCTAGAATTCTTCCCATGAGCATCACACGAGCTGTAACACGAGTTCATACTCACACCCTTGAAGTCAAATTCGGTCGTACCATGAAATTTCGTGAATCATTCATAAGCAGAACAGTACGAATGTGGAACAGTTTGCCATCATCGGTTTTCCCCCAACTATGAGCCACAAACATTCAAGCGTAATGCGCACCATCACCTACTTGACTCAACCCAATAATCCTCAATTCTCTACCCCTTATTCCTTTCCTGCCAAGCCTGTGCATAATAAAAACAAAAGTCTGTCTATAGGGCTAATTTTCAATTTTCATGTGAACCTTTATAAAGCCTCGATCCAATATAATCTAACTGAACCTGATAAGAACATTTATGTAGTTGGGCTTGAAAACGATCCTAGTCGACTTAAGACCACTTTGGTATGTATAAATATTTCTCCCACTTGGGCATCATCATGAGATCTGTCATTCCCACCAGAACAGCGATCCACAATCATTCTTCTTTCCAAACTGATTGAAATAATTCAGAAATTTATGAATCTATTTCTGCGTTAAGAATCGATATAGCCCAGCAACCTACGCACTGCGCCCACAGCTGCATGTAAGGTAATAATCGATCTGTTGCCAATGGGGCTCTACTGTAGGGATATAGGGGATGTCTGGCTAAAAGCAATGGGTTAGTGAAAGGAGAGAGAGTTTGGTCATTCCAATATCCTTCCGGCAATAGACTGCATTGTTGCCAATGTAGTAACAACATTGGATCATAAGCAACCGTGCTAAGGGGTTGGGTGTCATACCTGTAAAGCTCCTGAGGAAATCGAATCAGTTCGATATGTGCTCCTGCTCTAGCTTTAGCGACCAAAAGAGATGGGCTACTTGGTAGCTATTTCTCCTCAGATCTGGGAGAACTGCAAGATAAATAGCTTAGATACATCCTGATTTTCCTTAGAAAATAAGACTGGATCTAAGGCTGCTCAATCTGTGGAGCACAATAGACCCGTCAGTGGTCCAAGTGAAGCAGACCAAGATTTCCCTGGCAGAACCCCTCTAACCTAATCTAACCTACCCCAACAAAAGAATTATACATAAGCCTTAATTCTATTTGGTCTTTTAAAATAACTGTTTCGATCTTGTTAGTCTTTCAGATTTATTGGATAACATATTTAGTGTTAATCAGCAGCTTCACCAATATCTCAAGAATCAAAGAAATATATTCTGCGCTTAATACAAATATTATATAAATTATTGAGAATGTTCAATTAAAGAAGTACTCTAAAAAAGGTATTCAGAAAAAAATTTAAACAAATCAAAATTAGAATTCGAGGAATCCGAAGTGCAAGAAAAAGAAAAGGAAGAATATCCTCTGATGGAGAATCTTTCTTAAATAATAGCAATGAATCAGTTGCAATGAAGAGGAAGACAAATCAATATCAACCAACTAACAACTGGATGATAAGTAGTTGTTACGCACTTTTTAGTGCGAACGTTTCCCAGCTGGTGAGCACTAATATTTGGACGCCATGTAGTTATAAGTCCCTGAGCTTAAAAGCTTGATATTAACTGGTTAATTAAAAGACAAAATTTCATTATAAACCTATTCTATAATTTAAACAAAAAGTCACTTTTGCTGTACATTTACAGGGCGTTTGGTAGATAAGTAGGATAGAATATGCCAATCAAGTCCTTAGAGTGTCCTGATTATGCTTCTTGCTCTACACCCCAACCCCTAAAATCACTCCATCCACCTCAAATTTACGTTTGAAAATTTTTCAATTTGAAAGGAAGTGTTGGTCACTATAATGCTCATAAGTCCTTTGAAGGATATTGCTGGAATAAACTTGAGTACTTGTTCCAAAGATGACCATTTATTCTTTTAAACGATAGCTGTGTTCTTTCGTGTACCTTGTTCTAGAGCTTCCATATACTGTTCTGTCGATTGAAGAGAACTATTTGTATTGTTCGCTTCATTTATACATCTTCTATGAAATGTATGAGCCGTTCTTTTGTGTACCTGTTGTTCTGCTCTGTTCAGTGGACACAAAAGAACACAGCTGATATATTTATGGTCAAATGCTTGAATTATCGAGCTTTAAAAAAAAACAAAATATTATAAATTTGTTGTAAAATTTATACTCCTATTCATAATTCTTTGCTTTTTGTTTTTTTTTTTTATGTAACCCGTTAACTGTCCTTTAAAACAAACAAAAAGTTCTGTTCAAAAGTTATTAGTATTTTTATGTTAGTGAAAAATTTTTAATTTAAAAAAAAAAAAATTTTTTTATTCATATTAATTTAGAATCGAATCGCACCATAAAGAAAAAAACTCGTCCACCAAATTGGTGAGGAAGTAGATGGAAATTTACTTACAAGACCTGACATTTTACATTTTACATAATATTTTTACATAATAAAAGCGTATTCAAAAATACGTTCAGGAATAGTTCAGTGGTGAATTAAATTTAAACGTTTCCGATCAAATGTGAGAGATAATGGGAGAAATATTCTTTTGTTGAATTATTGTGCGTAACTATAAAATTGCCACCCCAATTGCCGCATATTTAATTTTATGTCATCAATTCTGTCTCTGTTTTTTAATGAGAAATATTAATTACATTTATGTCAAAATATGATTCTATAACTTATATTCATTTTTCATCAAACATCAGATTTTAATGTGATTTCTTCTTTTGATTTCACTGCGAAACCATTTTCAGATGTCGAAATTAATTCTTATATCTACAGACAATTTGCATTCAATATAAGATTTTTATATATCTTAGATATTTGACTTTACTTTTTTTTTTTCAAAATTATATAAAGATCGTGCTGCAAAGAAGTAAAAATAAAGTTTGTATGAACATTGCTTCAATCTGAATTCAAAATAATTTTAAATGGTCGGTTGGAAGGATTCGTCAGTCAGTCTGGTCTCTTGGTCAAGGTCATGCAAATTAGTATAGTTTTTTTTTTTTCTACAATTATTATATTATATTCAGGTACCTGCGGCAAATAAGCCCCACCTAATTTGAAAATGCAATAAATCAAGTATTCGGTGATATAGTACTACAAAAACAAGTTTTCTGTGAAGTTTATTTATTTGCACAATTAAAAAAATAGAAAAACTATAACAGAAGTGAGTATTTGAAAAAATAATGCAGTTTTAGAAAACGTTTTCCAAGGGCCTTATTAAAATACCACAGTATAATAAGACCCAAAGAAAAAATTAAATTTTTCGCAATCTTAATTAGCGGAATGATTCCCATTAAACTTGCTAAAACTAAGAAAATCAACAATATTTGATTATTTTTAATAATTTTGAATAAAAATAAAAATGGGCCTTTTACCCCAGGGGGACAATAAGGTCCCCAATAGCTTTAGTTATAAATTTCTTAACGTACAACAGAATAAATCCAAATAGTCTTCATTCTTTGGAACAAAAATAATGTCACAATTATAATCCTATATAGGGACATTAGTTTCATTGAGAGTATAGATTATAGGTTAGGTAGTGTAATAAGGCACACGGTCTACTTCAGTGGGCCTTATTAGACCTATGACAAGATTTTACAAAATTACTCATTAATCAAACCAACACAATGGTGGGCGAAAGATAACTCTGAAATCATAAACATTACTTGACGGTCAAACTAAACAAGATAGCAATTAAACAACAGAACTTATGATTTCGTCTAAGCGAAAATTATAATTCCAAGCAGCCATACTTCTCTTGGTGATGTACCGTTCGCTAAAGACAAGATGGCGGTGCGAGCTGCCAGACGCCCTATCGACGACGTTCGTGTCGACTTAATGCATGTGCGCATAAAGTATGAGGCTGTTGCGATTCATTTTAATAGGAATTTTTAAATATGGGCCTTATTACACTCCGGGGTTTATATGCCGCAGGTACCTTATATTAATTTAATTAATAAACTTTACTTACAATATTCAGAAGAAACAGGAGCGCACAAAGAGTTGCCCCAAACGTAAGAAATTCGGTGAGTGATAAATATGACGTAAGATCATTAATTTCTTTAACATATCTATGGAAAATTGATTTGGATTAAAAAAAATACTAAAAATTACTAATCCAACAAACCCAATTATTTTTCCATGATACTCAACACACCAAATCATCTTCTGAGTTAACTCATTTTCAGTATCTCCAGGCTGTCGTAAATTTTGCAGCTTGTGTTGAAGTACCTTTTCCATGACGACTCCAAACATAATAAATGTTACAATAAGGCTCGTGAACGGTATATACATACAACATCCTATTGGTGTTACCAAAAGTTGATATGCGTAAATTATTTCATAATAGGGTGACTCGTATTTGTTGATTCCTGGTATCGTTGATCCAAAAGGAAGAACTATTTTTTTATTTTTTAGTTTTTTTTTAAGAAAAACATTTTTTAAGTTAACATTATTTTATGAAATTAAAAAATTTAATTTATACCTCTAGAGCTTGAAAATAAAGGATACAGCATAAATCCAAAACTGACTAAGATACCCAAAAATAAATTAAATTTTGATAGATATCTTGCGTTTTTAGTTGTGTCTTTCAATAGCTTCTTCATTTCAATGTCACCACTTCTCTGAAATAATAATAATTAATAATTTTAGTGACAGGAAGTCATGCTAGAAAATAAAAATATCAAAGAATTAACCAAGTACTTGAATTTACTATAAAAGGATAATGAAATAACCCTTAGTTGGGTAGCAGGATACAAGTTGTATGAACGTAATTAGACTGCTGACTACCTAGAAAAGGAACAGAATCTTGATTTGCTGGACTCGAAACCTTCAGCGGCTTTACAAAAAGCGCCTAGTAAGAGAAATAATATCTAAAACGGAAACATATCACCAGCTACAATGGAAGAGCCTTATTAAACTCAGTTTGATCCCCATTCACGTACAGATTATTGGCAGATCCGAACTGTAGATAAATCTGAACTCCGCCACACATTAACAATTCAAATCGAACGATTTGATCTGCAGGCTAGGTGTATGTTGAAAATTTGTGCGATTTGATTGACAACCAAATCGGCAGTTCATGAAGATCTGCAGATAAATACACCACACACATGCAGTTCGTCGTCAGATAACAGGATTTCAGCTTTGTAAACTGCATACAAAGTGTACAATTTCATCTTCAATCCATTATTTTCAATTCAGTTTGATATTTTCGTCAGATAATTGTGGTTTCTCATCGTTCCTAACATGGTCAAAATTACAACATTTACTTCAGACTTCATTGAAGTCTGAAACATTCTCCACTATGAAAATTAAAACTTATTCTAATTCCGATAATTAAAAGCAAAAGATTATAAAGAATTAACAAAATTTCATAAAACTGTAGACATAAAAGCTACTAATGTTTCTGTTAAAAAAATATTACCAAAGTCATTTTATGTCAGATGCTTTGGTTGTGAAGTAACCAATTTTTCACCCCGAAACGTGTTTTGCTCTTCACTGCTAGTTCTCATAAAATAGTTATTATTACTAAAGCAGCAATTTTGTTTTGTTTTACAAAATCTTTCTAAAAATTTAACCAAATTAATTGCATGATAAACGTCAACAAACTAATTACTACTCTCAAGACAAAACTGTAAGTGTGTACTAATCATCGGGATATCTAAAGCTTTCTGTCTTTCAAATTTTGAACTTATCTGTTACTAATGGGTAGACGAAAACAGATTTTGACTCAAAGATGCCATCAACATTCTGAAACTGCAAATGATCTGTAAGTGAATGGGGACCTTACCACACGTCAAGAAGCTCATTAAATTCCCATACAAAGACTTTAAAAAAGTCAACCACTGTAGTTAGCATTAGATCAGGATATTCACTGCCCTAATGATTGGACCATTGCTTACTTAAGTATGCATAAGAAAATGTGAAAAAACTACATGCGATAACTGCCGATTTTATAACGAAGAGGTAGGATCTGTAAAGGACGTATCTACTCTTATCATGAAGGACAATGTTTGATAGAGCCTAGCGAAGTATGCTCATTTCTTCACCACTACACTTCGAAAATGAAGTTCCATCGAGTATTGACGAATTACATAAATATCGTCTCTGATGGTTGTCCAGGGCAAAATAAGAATAATATGGTAATTAAATTTCTACTAGTCTCAGCTTGTAGTGGTAAATTCCCAATCAGAGGACATAATTTTTCCTTGTGATCGACACTTTGGCACAGAGAAACGACATGATCGAATATGCACCCTGTACGAACTCATTGTAAAAGCAAGTACAAATTTCAAAATCATAGAAATAAAAACCGAGGACATTCTGAAATTCTAAAAATGGTGGAGGATGCATTATAGAGAAATCGGATAGATCATTGAGGGTCTTCTCCAAGGATCCAAATTTTAGAACTACAATTATGATTTTGTAATTTTGGATACTATTTCTCCAAACATTCTGTAACTTCCTTTCTAAACAACCTATTAAGGTGAAATCTTTGAAATGATAAATCATAAATACTGGCTTATCTCAAGAACGGTTGCATGTAGAATCAAATTGAATGAAAGGTTTCCAAGCCAGAAGAAAAGGTATCAGGCGTTCTGTCGGAAAAAATTTAAATTTAAAAAAATTAGGAAAATTTTTCCATTCCTTTGACTTTGACCTAGGTGGCTGGAGTGATAATTCAATATTCGTTGGAAAGCTTAGATGATTTATATTTATCATCTCATCTAAAAACTACCTTTATAGATTGTATAAAAAGTTATACAAAAATTCCAAAAACACCCAAGCAGAACCCAATTTTTCAAATAAAGCTGATTTTTGTTTTTTTTTTTGTTTTTCGCGCTAACATGTATAAACTGTGGCGAAAAATATGATGGCAAAATCCAATGGTTCTGATACTTAAAAAAATCTACGATAAGCTCATTACCCTGCAATCCGAGTCGGTGGCAAAACACACTGCCTTAGTACCTCAGTTTTAATGAAGGAATAATGTTGGCTTAGAAAAACTTCAGTTCCCTCTCCAAATTTTCCAACTGATAAAATATACGATAAAGCTGTACTCATCAATTTTTTGAAAGTACTCGACACGAAAACGCTTATCGAGCACCACTTGACCACTTGACAAGAAGGATTTTTATGAATGACTTTTCAATAGTGTGGAGACGGATGAATGTTCTGAAGAAAATTTTGACTTTAAATTTTTCAATTCAAACATTATTATTTGTTTTTGTTTTTTGTTTGTTTTATAAACGGAAGATGTAAACCTCTTAAAAGGGCCATTATTGTTTCTCTCCCTGAACAAAATTATTAGACAAATCTTTTTTTTTTTTTTGCGTATCCTGGACAATTGGTTCTTTGGAGAAATGTCGATTCAACCAAATTTCATTAATTTTAATATTTTTCAGTTTTCTGTAATAAATGAAAAGGAAACGGGTAGACAAAAAACGAATATGGATGCAAAGAATTTTGGACCATGCGAAACTTATCGATCTTTTATGAGATTATATGAGAGTTTTTATGCCCCTTAAAAATTTGTTAGCTTCGTTAACTTGGATTTATTTAGTTATTGCCTTGTAAAACTTAAGTTTTTGCCGATTTTTCTGTAGAGATTTTGTATAGCTCAAAAACGCAATAAATGGAGTTAAATACTTATATATAGCATTAGAGTTAGCATATGATCCTTATTAGAGAAAATCGGACCCATGAACACCCATGCTGCAGCAGCATGGTGGAACGAAACGATAACTACTAAGAAACTAAATAAACTCCAAAGGATGGCCCGGCAAATCCAATACAAAGATTTCTTTAAGCGAATCACTTAATGGAACTCTCACAACACTGAGAGTTATTCTTTGCTGTACTCAGGACCAATCCCCAGGAAGACCAGACCAAAACAAAACCACTTGATTTATTTTTTTATTTTAATTATTATTATTTAATCACTACATGCAAGTGAATGAATCTTACTAATTCAGACAAGTAATACGATACTTGTTAGAACAAAAATCAACCATTCAACTAGCCCACCTCTGTCTGGTCGCTTCATTTTTAGGGTTCCGTATCCAAAGAGTAATAACGGGAACCCTATTACAAAGACTTCGCTGTCCGTCCATCACCAGGTTGTATCTCATGAACCGTAATAGGTAGATAGTTGAAATTTTCACACACTGTGTATTGCTATTGGCGATATAACAACAAATAATAAAAATTAAATGGGGGGCTCATACAAGAAACGTGATTTTTTCGGCGTTTTTTTTTTCCTTGTTTTATTCTCATTCATTATTATTATTATCATAAGTAGGCATTTTTTTTTTCAAATGACAGCATATTTTTTCACATGACATCTACTCTCATTTGAAAAAATAAATAAAAAGTACATAGTGTAAAATTTTGTACGATGGTACGGAACCCTTCGTGCGCGAGTCCGACCCACACTTGCCCGGTTATTTCTTTTTTCGTCATAATTAGAACAATAATAATTAATGTCTGCTAACCGTACGATTGTGTAATAATCTTCAAACACACTGGGTACCGGTGTACAATCACAAAACCATGCCACCGTAATTCTTCCTCACTTTGATTATATACATTTTTTTCATTTGATGCCGCAAATGTAAAGCGATTACTTTCATAGTCACACAATTCATAGTGGCACTTAATAGATCATCTTGAAATTGTGCAGCTGTTGAGTGTGATCACATTGCGTTCGACCTGCAAATAGTATTTTCACAACACCGGACATAATATCAGACCATATGGTAGTTAATTTAATACAACCTCCGTCTACCATTCAAAAGAATAGAGATCAAGAATAGAGAGGAAATAGACACAAAGCAAGAAAACTAAGCCCTAATCTGGAACACCTACAGTTCTAAAACCGAAAAAAGACTAGATGCCGGAACATGTGATGTTAAATCATGAGCTAAGCAAAATATGCCTCAATATTCCACCAAGAAATATATACCATAACCACTTATGCATACGAAAACCTCAGCCGATCATACACATGTCAAGCTGCAGTGAAAGTCATCTCATCACCTGGAGCCAAACCGAAGCTAATGTGGGAATGCATCCAAGCATTAACAAATCTTGATACAATGAACCATCCAACAGTTCAATGGGTGCCAGGATACTCGGGAATTAATGGAAATGACAATGCAAACATACTGACCAAAAAAGAAGCATTCATGCTCCTAATCGGACCGGAACCATTTCGCGGTATCTACTATAAAATCATGAATATTACCATACACAACTACATAGATCCACAACGAAATAAATCAGAGATCCACATCAATGACAGGCTCCAGATAAGCAGAAAATTTCATCAAAGGACCTTCACCAAAGAAAAGCCTGGATCTTTTAAGGCTATCTAGGCATCAACTAAATACAGGAGTCTTATCCGGACACTGCAGACTCAGGAAACACATATATCAAATAGGTATATCAGCCACTGATGACATAATCTACGTCTTGAAGAGGATGAAACATTGGAGCACGTTTTATGCAAATGTGAGCCCATTGCACATCGTAGATTCCAGGCTTTTGGCTCATACTTTCTAAAGCCTGCCAACTTCGAGATAATTTCACCCAAAAATGTACTGCTCTTCTTAGAAAGAGTGAGATTATTGGGCGAAATATAAAGGAAAGTGGTGCATAATAAGCCAATACATAAATGGTTGCAGTACAAAAGCCATTCGCCCTGCTTACAACTTAAATCTAATGGACTAGAATGAAGATGTTCCTTTAACAGGCAATTACTCTGATCACCCATAGTTGGTTTTATTATTTTACTTGCATATCCAATTGGATTTACGGCTGGAAGTAGCAAAAGGTTAAAATTATATATAACTATCTAATACAAAAAACTACTTTACAATCTTGTAATTTATTTTATCGGAGTTGTTTCAGTTGTAGCCTGGTTTAAAATCGGGTAGCAATCGATAAAAGATGTCCTGGTACCCAAGAAAAAATAAATAAATAAAAAAACAAGCACATTTTTTCAGAATAATTCATTTTTTTATTCATATCATGACGTGTCTACTATTGTTATACTAATTATAAATTAACAATCAAATAAGATCGGTATACTATAATTAGAAGCAAAATGCAACCAGTTGATTCCCAGAAATATTAATTTCATCAGTGACATCTATGTAATACTTCACCTTTAATCTGAATTCGTCAAAAGTTCTTAGAAAAATCAGCTCCACTACTCACACGCACAATACTAAAAACCTTTCCACCTAACCACCAAATTAGTCAACTTTTTCTAATACTTCAATTTGTGAAATACTTATGTACCTACTAACTCGGAAGCTCTGTTGTTAAACGCGATGACTGACCACCTGAGGGGTCGTAGGTTCTAGTTCCATCTCAACACGGTCTTGCGATTATCTTCTTAACCCGCCTTGGCCTCAATTCTTTGAGATCCCCCCCCCCCTCCTGTCACGGAACAAAAAAACATAGAGCCATAGAAGATACCTGCATTACTTAAATATGTATAAAAAAATCTTCCACCCAACACAAAAGTCATAATACACAAATTTCAATTTATGTATAATACAAATTACACAAAAGAAATTAAACCTGAATTAATAATTGTGGCTTGGCTTTTTATTACGTCAATTGGTAGCGCCCCTGTAATTTCAAATAAAATAAGGAGACGGCCTTCTGCACGAAACCTTGAGCTACTCGTTACCTGTTGATTGCGTCTCAATTAATACTTTCCCTCTGGAAGAAATTGAATTCAATTAAAGAAAATGAATGAACGCTTTTAGATTTCCATCTGAATTCTTACTGAATAGAGGTAAAGACTGCGCTCATTCCAGAAATCCAACAAGCTAATCATAATAAAGCGACGACACCTTGCTGTTTTTCATGGTTCACCATAATCAACGAAAAAGGAAAATGAAAAGGAAAACTTTTTTTTCTTGCGTCATCTGTAAAGTTTGTAATTAAGAAATGCTGACGCCTTCTTTTGGCAGAAAATTTCTGCTGGTCGAAATAACGGACATTGAGTTAAATTTTGCGAAGTTATTCTTAAATTGTCTATTTATTTATCCAACTAAAATCATTTCAATTACCTCGATTTCAATTATAAGCAGCTCCATATTTTCCATAAATCTTTCAAATTTCTCATGGTTGTAGGTGAGAAAAATCGCTCTCCCGATAGTGTTGAACCACAAGACTAGGAAATATGTGTTCCTAATGACAAAATCCAAGGACTCAGTCATATAGTACATGTCGATAAACTGGCTGATGTGCAATAAAATCGTTACAGTAAAACATAGATAGCGTTTCCAATTGTGTACGAGTATAAAGGACCAAAACTTAAGAATTTTCACGTTAATTGATATCAATGCCAAATCCTCAATCATGATCAACTTTTTATTTTCCTAACCGATTTATTTCAATCCCCACACTAAACTGAGATTCAAAATTTGTTCCAGAAGAGTGATTTGTGTGCGTATACACGCTTATTACACAACTGAATTGAAATATTCATTTCAATTGTGCTCAGAATGTTTGTTTAGTTAGCTATTAAAAGTCCATTTGAGTTAAACAAATTAAATTTTCTTGAGTGGAAATCGTCGTAATATCAATCCTTTGCTGAAAATTATAAATCCATTTTGTAACAATAATTTTGCTTTATGTCATTAGGCAAAAGTTGAAAACTCTTCTGAATTAAATGCTTGAAGGTGACATTAAAAATTTAACAAGAATTTCAAGTTTCTCAAAAATATTATTTGTACGCACATATGAATGTCAGAAAATTTTGTAACTCAATTAAGAGATATTTCCATATATACATATCTGAACTTCCCGTGGCAATATACTTTTAAACTTGTTAAAATTAAAGATGGCAGACGAATTTGGTCATTTACGGTCCGATTCGACTAAAAATTGATATATGCATATCTTCGATGTCACAGATTACGAATTTAAAAAAAAAAATGTAAACGCGCTTGATATTTCAAATCAACTAAGAAGCAAAACAAATTTTATTTTTTAAGCTCCTTAGAATCATGATACAAAGATTAACAAGGTATGGTCGATTTGAGCGAACCACTGACATATATATAAATGGACTGCTTGATCTCCTGTTTCATGTGGCACCAATTTTGATTTCAGAAAGTATGCTCTCACTGTCAATGCTACCAACTGTCGTAAACTGGCGTTATATTTAAATTATTTAGGAATTTACGTATATGCATGCCACGAATTTACCACAAAAGTATTTGGGACTATTTGTAATGTTAAATTTTAATTATGAGTCGAACGAAGTGTTTTTTACAAGGCTGTTTTGGTTGGAAATACTGTTGGATCGCAAACAATTTCGCGTTCCGAATCGTTACAGTTCAGTGGGAAAGTATGCTCTCACGGAAAGAGCCAGGAATATGAAAGTGGTGCCATTTTCTTTCATATATTTTTGGTTCAACGAGCAGTCCATTTATATACATGTCAGTGGAGCGAACTTATTACATTGCAACATCATTTGGAGACAAATGTCATTTCCAACGAATTTGTTTCGAGTTTTACGTGTTATATTGAATGAAAGACATTTTGAATATATTGAAATATTTAATAAAAATATTAGAGTTTGCGTTTCGGGAAAAGTAATTATATGTTTTTGGGAAAGGAAAAAAATTTCCATTTCAAAAATCTTTTGACTTTAGTAAGAACAATTAAAATTGAGACGAACGAATTTTTGATATTTGTCTCCAAATGACGTAAGCACCCAATTGACAGATGAATCAGAAATACCTTGTATTCAGTCCACATACGTATTTATCCCTCGTTGAATTCCCACCATTAAATCACATCCCTCGATGAAACCACTTTTCCTAAAAAATACAAAAAAAAAACAACACAAAGAATCAATTTACTATATACAAAACTTATCTGATATCCTCATCTCCCACAAACGTCCTGAACAAATATAAACCAAAAAGGGTCATCCCAGTCCTGCCTACTGCCGTCCTACATATTATTAAATCTTAAATTAAACCAAAAATACATTAACAATATGTAAATTAACTTAAAAATACATAATTAACAAAAAAAAACTCTCCCAATCATACACCTTCAGCATATTTACATTTTTGTAATGTCATCTAATGACATTACATCAAACAGCCACAATCAGAAGTGGACTAAACGAAACCAAGCATTGCCAGGGCAACACATCATGAAGCAGGGAAATAACTGTTCACGGTGGCTATAAAAGGGCGGCGAGCCGCAGCAATATCACCCATTCGGTTTGCAGAGTCTAATCTGAAAGAATCATCCAGCTCTACCATAGTCTTATATGAGTTTCCTATGCTTTGAACAAAAGCATAATTTCGTTTATTCCTTCATATAGAAATTTAATTGTTGTAGAAGTATAATTCTACTAATATCCAAAAGATCCAATTTTGCCGCCTTTTCTAATTTCAGAGCTTAATTTTAAAATATCCTCCGTCAGAGTCTAATCTGATTTCCTATCCATGAACAAAAGTATAATTTTGTTCTTTCCTTCTTATAAAAGTTTATCTATTGTTGTAGAAGTATAATTCTACTAATTTTCAAACTTAATGAAAATCTTGCATGTGCAAGTTTGATTGTTAAAGTGGTTTTTCGCCTATATTTCTAGAACGGTTCGTTAAACAGTAAAGGTGAATATCACCAATTTCATAAGATTTCATATTGTGAAGAGATTTTCATTACAATAAAAACGTCTACACCGTAAAAAATCATGAACTAACTTTGTGGAAAATTACTATGGTTAAAATACTCACTACCGCTTAAAATGTATGTATATATAGTACACATAATCATTAGGAAATTAAATACTTTTGACGTAATCTGCAAACTTCCTACTTTTAATTGGAAAAATAAGTAAAGTAATTAATTTTTTATATAATTTATGTGAGTTTACATTTAATTACATAGACATTTTGTATCGTACTGTAAATTTGCGTAAAATTCCACACAATACTGTAATTTGCATTGAATTCCCCATATTTAAAAAGGAAATTTCAATAAAACATAAGTAATGACGTTTGACTTTATCTCTATTATTTCCTTCAGTACTCTGCTAATGCTCATACATTTATCAGGATGCGTTGCTATGAATTATTATACGGGAAATTTTATGAATGGAGTCGTCGGCAAGTGTATAGTTTGATTTTGTGGAGTGCAGTCATAAAACGTGTAAAATAATGTTACTAGTTTCGATCCTAACAGTTACCTTAAAAACCGTTTAAAAAATCAAAAAATGTTTTTAGGTACGCAGTATTTTTATAATTTAATTTCGCTCAAAAAAACTCAATCATGGAAATACTGCATACCTACAAATAATGATTGATTTTTAAAATAATTATTTCTTAGGTAGCTGTTAGCATCGAAACTAGTATTACGTCTTTTACGTGTTGATTGTTAATCTATACTTATTAGTAGCATGGTCATAAGAATTGGTCTTAGACCAAGTCTAGCTTTTTTACATGTTTATGTATGTAATTTATTAATTTCCGTACGAAACATTACATTGGCACATGGAAATAAATTACATAACTATTGGTAAATTTACGTATTGTGTACTTTACATACGGAATAGAAGAATTCATAAATAATGTAAAATTACATTAAACTTATGTAACTTAGTTCCACAGCATTATGTAAATTTACATATAGCATTTTACATCGGGAATTGAAAAATGCATAAACAATGTAAAATTACATACAGTGCGAAATTGCTTTACATAAGTTTATGCAGTGCGCATAAAGTTGTGTAAATTTCCACTACCATTGTTGGCAATTTGTTGCGTATTATAGTAGCGGAATTTTCAATAGATATTTTTTACGGTGTAGAACTGATCGCTTTTACAGGATACGTAAAAACCTAAATTTTTATATGGCAACACCAAGAAGGATTGCCCGATTTACCGCATTTTTAAATCATATTTTCAAGGTTTATGAAAACGCCGTGTATAAAACTTCCGTTTCCAAATATCACGAAAGTTGTGTATGGCAACCCCACGAAGGAGTTACCCGATTTTTCCCATTTAAATTTAATTTTTTTATAAGCCCGTGTGCAAAATTTCAGCTCTCTAACTAAACGAGTTGTTAAGTTATCGTGCGCATGCGCGTAGCGCGGTAGGGGCACGGGTGGGCAATGCCCCCCCCCCAGAAGCCCGTGTAGGCTCTGTGCCCCCCCCCCCCCACAGAAATACGAAGCAATTATTACTAATAATTTGAAATTTTTTCTTTCATTCATTCTTCTTTCATGTAGTGAGATATACATACAAGCATAATTGATTTTATTCAATTATCTGCAAAATTTTGAAGAACTTCAAAAGCCTTTCAAATTATTCATAATAATGAATTTTTCGTATATCTACTCTATCTCAATTTTTTAAGAAGAAGACGAATGTCGTTTTGGCCAATGTCCTGAAAGGAGATTTTAAATGTCTATCAGTCAAATAAAATTCTCATTTTTCCCAAGCCCATCAGAGAATGAGTTACAGTAGCGTTGGGAGATTGTTGCGGGTAAAATTCTCTCGAAAATGGGAATTAATGGCGACTTTTCCCACAAATTATTATATTATGCGAACTCCGACCATTTTTATCCTACGTACCAAAAGCATAAGAAATACACCAAAAGGAATAGTTCAGTTCACGTAACTTTCAAAAACTAATTAATTTTTATTGATATAGGAGAGATATCTATAAAAGTACATTAGCAACTAGGCGCAAAGTAATCAGTGCTACTACATATTAATTTTCTACTTTTCAATATCTTAATGGCAGAAATTGCCAGAATATGGAATTCCCACGATCTCCCAATACTGATAACACCCACCCTCTTTAGAGCAAAGCGTGTAAACAGAAGCACGTTCTGTTCAAATAACATAGGATTATACAGCAACAACTTTGGAACAAACTTTGGTGACCTCTTTCAATATCTCAGAAAAAAGTGCTTTCACAAAAGCGCGGTATTACATGAGAGTAAATCTGAAAATTCCGCCACTTGTCATTATCATTTATTTATGAAAATTAATCAATTTGCCGCTCTTTTTCGTTGCATGTAAATCTGCGATATCACATTTTTTGTCTTTATTCGTCAAACCAGAAGGCGACATCATAAAAACTGGAAATTAAAAGGCCTTAACGGGCCGGCTACAGCCGTGCAGTAATAGCTCACTCCTTAGAATATATAGCAAACAGGAATGGTTGAATCGTGTAAAATTCGTGTACATGAGCGTAATTTGTCAAGAGCAGGAGATTATACATAAGAGTAAGTGAGATGCTGCAGGAAAGATTTGTCAAAGCTGGGTGCAGAATTGTCAAATGTGATTTTGTTTTGTGATTTCAGTGCCGAATTAGATTTTAATGCAGTTATGCTTGAAAATTTAGAAATGGAAAATAAATTGAACCGACAGAGTGGTACGTGCATGTATTTTCAATTCGGAGATCCGAATAATAGCCCTAGAATGCCGAACATCAAGAAAATAATACCATTCCTTGCAAATCTGAAGATAAAGAGCTGATTCAGCAGATCTGCAACCTAGAAAGGTGCCCCACTAGTTTTAATGGGGTGGTAACTGGGAATGGATATGTTTCATTAATCGAATCGAATAAATATTTCGATAGATATGGCGTTTAATGATTTAATACAGATCTGCTTAAATATCGTCTATCTCACTGGGAATATTCATTATTTGCGAATTTTGTATGAATTTAAGAAATTGAAATTTGAAGTTAGCACTATTAACTTATTGAAGAATTGTTGAATATGTTTGAACAGCGATAGATTCTGCAAGAATAATTTAAATTTGTTTAAAGTTTTTTATTGTACGTCATTTATATAAAGAAAATGGATATGTAAATATGTGTCTCTAGTAATATTTCTTCTTTATTTTAAAAATGAATAAAAGTACATTTAAATCAATTCGTTGCTATATCTTCATCCACTTAAGCGTATCTAACAACCACTTAACAGACGAATATCTTGCACACAACAGTGTACTTCGCATCGCTTTATTCTGGACTGTTTACTGAATATTATACGCTAAATGAAATCTATTGGGTAAACTGAGTTTGTCAATCCATTTGTAACACATATAGAAATAATGAAGGTATAGCTAAATGGATTGGACACCCAAGCATAATATTAAAAGTTATTTTAATTTTTGCATGTCTGTCCGTCCTCACGATATCTCCAGAACGAATTTACTTAGAAAGCTGAAATTTTACACACGAGCTTTTCGAGGAAAAAGGAAATTTAAGTTCGGAAATGGAATAAATCAGGCAACTCCTTCGTTGAATTGCCTTGCCATACAAAACTTTGGTTTTCCACTATATATTTAGACACCGCTTGAGAACGAGTCGACCTAGAGAGCTGAAATTTTGTACACGGCGTTTTCATAAAAATGATGAGTATAATTTCAAAAATGGGATAAATCCCGCAACCCCTTCTTGATGTTGCCATATAAAAATTTAGGATTTTTATGTACAGGTACTGTGAAGACGATCAGTCCGAGATGTTTTTATTGTACTGAAAAGTTCTTCAGACTATGAAATTGGTTACAATAATTTTTACTGTCCGACGAACCGTTTTAGAAATATATGCGAAAAACTACTTCAAAAATCAAATTTTCTAATTTCAGGGCTATTATTGGGATACATTCACAATTTATTAGAACCATGAATTTGAAATAACTTTTTTTTAGAAAACCATATAATTATATATTAGTAAATTATTCTTATTTTATGCTTGTTTTTGGTTGAAAAAAAACAACAGTAATCAATGAAATAGTTTGCTTCATGTAAGGAAACTTGGTTTTAACACTGATTAACATTTTAGAAAGTTATACACATTTTTGAAAAACAATACTTGCTTGAAGAATATTCCTCTTCAATATTGTGTCAGTCTGCCCTCTGTTGCCCACCCCACAACAAAACGCTGGCTACGCCAATGATCGTGCGTACAGAAGGACGGACAAACTAACTTGTAAAAATCAGAATAATTAATTAACTTTTAATATTATGCGTGTGTGTTCACTTCATTTTGCTCTAGCAGCATTATTTCTATGCGTTACAAACGGAATGACAGACTTAGTAACTACTATAGGTATATTTCATCTAGGCTCAAGGGGGCCAAAGTAATAAAATGGGTAAAAAATTCGAAATTGATATTTTAGAGCGCCATAACTCCGGAGAGGAGAGGACTACTTGGCTGGTTGAGAAGTCGGGCTAATGTTCTACAAATAGTGAGGTGACCCTACCTCATGTTCTTTTCAAGCTACAGCGTTTTTCGTAAAAGATTAGCGTCTTTTCTTAATCGCGCTATAACTCCAAAACTGTTGAGGTGATTAATGATGAATTCTTTTCAACACAACCGAACAGGCACTGGACTAAACCAGAATCTGAAAAGAATGCCAGGTAGAATACCCGAAAATGCTTGTCCTTTATGAATTTAATAAAAGAAACATGAGCCACTTTAATAAAATAATTTCACTTTAACAAAATATCCACACATCCACACTTTGATTACAAATAATTTTGATTTGATTAGTTCCGAACCATAGGCACAAATTTTCATGGAACAAGAAAGTTTAAAACCGGTACAGAAACTGAACATAGTGCCGCGTGAAAAAAACATACGTTCGGAACCAGTTCTGTGTCAGTGTGGTGAAGAAAACACTTTAAGTTTAGGAAACGTATGAGTTACGGTTGAGTTCAGGTGAATAGAATTCACCATAAGAGTCACGAAAAGTTATAGGCCCAATTACACAGCATTTTATCAAGAAACAGATAAATTCCCTCCATATGCCTCAATTCAAGTGCATGTCCCACGAGATCTAAGAAAGCTGAAGAAGAAGACAACCAATCCATTCCTTTAGTAGATCAACACTGCAAATATCACAGAAAATTTTAACTTTAAAGAAATTGAAAAATACAAGTTTATCATAAAGTTTCTCACCTCATTAAATCAAACTCATTCATCCTAACACTGTTTTTCTTCTCAATTACAAAAACCCACACTAAACGAAGAAAACCCGCAAAACGATTTCGCGTCGGAATAACCAAGTTTTTTGTAACTCTAAGTAAAAAGAAATGAAAAGTCATGCAAAGATAACAAAATGTCAAGAAGGAGATTCAATCCAGAAAAATATTCTCATCCTGAATATTTAGTATCTCGTGGAACTTTTCTACCCTCATACCGGCATTGATTTCTATCCTCCTCTGCCAGGGGCTTCTATTTTCAGGCGTCAGAAAATATTTGAGAAGAAAATTGAAAATATTTTTCAGATTTGGTTTCGTTGTTTATCCCTCAATAACTCAATTTATTTCTACCAAAATGTGCCAATCAGTGAGAAATGGTTCTCAATGGAATGAGAGGTGTACAAGTTTTAAGAGAAAATTCATTAATTGAGAGGAGAGTGTGGTAAGATTTCATAAATTTATTCGACATGATTGTTTAATTGCTCTGAAATAATTAACTCGCAATTATAGATGGTTTTTTTTTTCCTATAGGTTTACCGATTTGAAAAGATTTCTGTAATCATTTAACTAACCTATGAATTGTAAGGTGGCATGAGACACTTGACTAAATACGCATTATCTCACAAAAGTAGGACGTGAGGTGTGAAGTTTAATCGTGAAATTTTTCTCCAGTGGCAGCTTAAAGCAGCATGTACGTCGCCACAAAATTCAAATGAAAGTCCTAAGGATGCGTGTTTTTAGGTAATCTTCTAAGAAAGGAGCAAATTTATAGACATCAATTTTGCACCTGTCAAATACCGGACAAAGTCAGACTGTCATCCATTCCTTCCAGACGACTACAAAAACATTCCGCATTATCAGAAAAAAGAAAGGTAGAGAAAGAGATAGTAAGAAAGAAAGAGCGAGAGAGAGAGAGACAGAGAGATGAGTTTCAAGTATCAACGCTGGAGACACTTTCAACCATGGTACAAAGAATATACGGTATGCTGGTATGAAATGAAAGCTCTTTAAAGCTTTCTGTGGCGTCATAACGAGCCACTTTTTCAAATGAACATAGGAATAAATTAAATAAATACCATTTTCTGTTCAAATGATTATTTTATTTTATTTCTTTTCTTTGCACGTTTATTTCATTCTTCCTTTCTATTTAAATGCTTAATACGAAAGTAATTTAGCCTTTCTTCTTAAGTCTTTATTTGTTCTGCTAATTTAATGATCTCTTCAAAAAACCTTTAGAGGTATAAATAAGTTCTTTCAAGGATATTTATTTTACATCTCCTGTATTTCTTCTTTTGGATAAGTCTTTTTCAATTTTTTTTTCCAAGCGCTATCATGTTTTAATTCATCTATTTCTCCAAATTCAAGATCCGATCCCTGAAAGTATTGCCCTGTTCTAATCTACAGCTTTTAATGACTACCTACTCTTCATTTTGTGAAAATTAACCTAATGTTGAGTTTTCAGAATCAACTTCTTCAAGGATACCCACTGAACACAGAATATTTTCATTGCATCCTATAAATATATAAATATGTATGTATAGTCTAATTTAAACTCAACGAAAATAGGAAATTAAAGTAGGAGCTATATTTGTCCTACTTTAATTTCCTATTTTCGTTGAGTTTAAATTTTTTTTACGATAACAAAATGTTAAAAGTAAATTAAAACTTTTCTAAGATTTTTATACGTTTTTAAATGGAACTAATTCAACATACCTAATAAGTATGACCTTAATCTATTTATACTTAAAGTCTGTAGTAGTAGGGTGGTTATTCAAACCACCTTTAGATCTTATGGCACTAAAGAAATTATCTATGATATTTTGATTAAGTCGACTTGTGTGTAAGGATATAGTCCATTTTAAAATACCCCGTTAAATATGTATGCAAATCCGATTAATTTGTTATTAAAATGCATTTTATGCATTCATTCACTGTGCACGTTTTAACCTAATGCCATCGACAAGAAAAGTGGCTCGTTTTGAGGTCATAAAAAGCTTAAAGCTTTCAAGATGGCGAAAACACGTTCAGATACCAGCATACCTTATATTCCTTGTACCATGCTTTCAACAATGTCTTCAATCTAGCTAGACCCAACATAAAGTCCGTGAACCATCTCTTTAGCCCATCAAGAGAGAGTTTGGAAATAATAAGAAGAAAAAGACAAGAGCCTGACCTTTGGGGGTAGTCAGTAAGAAGCTGCATGATGTGTGAAAGAATGAATGACAAACAATACTTGTATAGTTTGATTAACCATCACACTACACATGCTCATTCTTATACATATAACTAACAAGCATAATGAAATATGTCTCACTAGTATGTAATCGTTTTTCTTTTTATATACTTACAATAAAAAAAAAATTGTATAAACTCGCAAGTAAAATGGGCCATCTAGTCAATCTCGCAATATCATTCATTTTAATTTTCCATTCGCTAGAACTAATTTTAAGAAAAAAATCACCAATTTTCCGAGTCCAAAGAAATCACAATCTTTTCTTGACTAAATGTCAATTTATTTAAAAGTAGAAGGCGTTCTCGTTTTAAGCAAGTAATTGTAAATGAAAATGGGCTCCAACAATATTTATCTCACCCTAAGTATAATTTTATAGAGTGCTTTTATAATTTTACTATTCTTATTCTTGTTTGTACCTTTTTATTATTCTAAGTTTGTACGTACATCCCCTGGTTCATATTTTTTTTTCATTAATTTTTACGCTACTCAGATTTCCTTGAATTTTCTTTTATATTGATCATTCTTCTACCATTGTTATTATTTTGTATTTTATTTTTAGTTACTACGTCTAGATTTGCTTTCATCTGAAATTGTTAATAGGAATTTCTACTACCCCATTATTAAAATAATTCCCGAAAATTGTTTTTTATTTTTATTTTTTCCACCTTTCTTCTTTTTATTTTTCTTAACGTAGAAATTATGCGGGTTCATAATTGGATTGAGATAGAAAAATCGGAAGTTAAGACTTATAGCTACATACTTATAAACTGTAACGCGTGCTCAAAACAAACGGTGTTTTAATTTATGTCGGAAAACGTTACTGGTCAGCTGGTTGCTGCAGAGCCATCTTGTTGCATTTTGGGCACTGGCTACGGCCGTGCCAGCGCGGCCACAATTGTAACAAATAATTCCGGCTTCCGACTTGTCCGGATGTTCTGGTTCCCGTTGGTATGTTTTGAAGGGTGTTTTGTCGTTTGCGACAAAGCTATTTTAAAACTCACATTTAAGTTTTTTGACAGTTTGGCTGCTCTGGAAACTTCGGGTAGGTCCAGTCTTCTTACCGCATGTTTTTCGTGGTTGTTCCTCTCAACTATTCTGTCTGGCTTGTTCCGGACAGTCAAGCTGCCCTCAAGGCCTTAAAGTTCTACACTGTCAAGTCAGGGATAGTCAGAGAATGTCTACAAACCCTCAAAAATCTATCAAGGAGAAACAAAGTTATCCACATGTGGGTACTTGGACATGAGGACCACAAAGGCAATAACATTGCGGATGGCCTAGCCAAAATAGGAGCGGAAACTCAGTTTGTCGGACCAAAGCGATTTTGTGGCACTTCAAAGTGTTACCTCAGAGCTACCTAAATAACTTGGAGAATAAACAAAACTCCCTGTATTGGGAAAGGCTACAAGGATTTCGTCAGGCAAGAAAGTTCATCGACACCTCTGGCGGAAAAACAAAAGAACTCCTACTCCTTAGTAGAACAGAGCTCAAAATGATCACTGAGCACTTCTCAGGCCATTGCTCCTTGAGGTATCACCTAAACAAGCTGGGTTGGGCTAAGACTTCATCCTGCCGCTTCTGTCAGAATGCTCAGGAAACCTCTGAGCACTTGCTCTGCAGGCGAAGATTACTCCACCTTGAACATGCTTTTCCTCCACCAAGTTACGTATTGAACCTCAAGCCCAGAATAGTTCTAGACTTTATTAACAGTCTAAACCTATAAATGGAGCAAATTCAACGGGGACTCACAATAGATCTTTCAGGTCGCAGTGATTGCGAGGCTAACGCCTATACACCCCTTCACAAATCTAATCTAATCTAAAAGCCGAAAACTGGATCCATCTGTTGGGCTTCGGTATGAGAGTTGATTGGGAGTTCCGATAGGTTCGTTTTCCACATATGAGCAGGTAGATCTGTTGGCATGTCATCGTGCTGCTTAGATTCAAAAACTTAGTAAGCTGGTTTCTGTGGTGCAAAACCGTTTCGTAAGATATTGGACGCCTGTTGCGTCGTTTTTGATGCATTGCCACCAAGTACCTGCAATGTCCATTAGTAGGAGAGGAAGTCCGAGTATAGCACTGACATCGGTTATACTTTCAACTTCCTTGTAAACTGTTGCCGCTGCTATGAATTTTTCCACCTTTGCTCTGAAGTGTGTTCCGTTGAAACGGGTGCAGCAATTGGAGAAACTCCCACTATGATTGGCTGCTACTGATGTTGTGTTGTCTGTGCGTAGGGCAGTAGTCAACTTTTGGAGTTGTTCCGACGTCATTGGATGGCCATTGCGAAGGCAGTCGGGAGCTTATTCGAAGGGGCAGTGGCTTCTTCGTGGTAAGTATTTCCCTTCCTTCCTTACTTGTGGTGAAGATTTACTTTTTCCGTGCTCTATAAAAACACTTTAAACTTTTATCAGTATAAAATAATCACAATTGACTTATATTCTTGAGAAGACTCTAGAGCGCTTCTCGGTCGGGATTTATATTCTTGAGAAGACCCTAGAGTGCTTCGCGTTCGAATGTTCGGCCCCCTATTCGATCGCTCGCTTTTTATATCCTGGCCGTGAGAAAGCCATGCCGCACAAAATGTTCTAAAACTTGAGAATTTGTTGTAGGTGTTCATTGTAGTATTTAAAAATAGTCCGAATGTGGAAATTGTTCTAGGTCTCCATTTGTAGGATTTGAAATATAGCCCAATACATGGCTGAGAATTTTGTTATTGACGTTTCTAAGCATGTTTATGTTTAGTTTAACATATCTACTAATACTAACACCGACTAAATGATGAAAAGCATGTATTGTTGACCGTTTATCTAACAAACGTGTCACTGCAGCGAGCTTGTGTTAAGCTGGTTCTGCTAGTCAAGATAAAATAAAGTGTGGGAACTGTTGAAGGTGTTCAATCGTCGAAAAATGTTAACTGATAGTTCTAGAGTTAAAGAGAAAATAGAAGGAAAAAATAAATGCCTACAGGGAAACTGTTTACAGTAGGAATGAAGTTCTGTGGTGTCGTTCAACTCCGTGCAAAAAAATATCTGTAAGTGTGTTGATGGCACTGTCATTGAGTGTGTCGGTGTGATAATCAATAATAAACTAAATTTTAAGGAGCATTCGAAATATAATTGTAAAGACATATCTCAAAGATTAGGATTCCTGAGAAGAGTACGACCGGCTCTAAATTTAAAAAGCGCATTAGTCTTGTCACCTTCTTGCTCGACCCTCCTAAATGCAAATGCAAGTTCGAAAGAAATAAAGAATTGCCTCCAATTCTAACAAAATAAATGCATGCGTGTGATTCTGAGATGCAATATATATACTCCGATTCGATTTATTCTCGAGACCTTACAATGGATGGATGTTATACAACGTCTTACCTATGAAGCAATGATGTTTATTTTTAAAATAAAGAATAATAGGTATACTACCTGAGTATCTGCGAGAGAATCTTATCATTGTTGCAGATGTCCAACCATATAACTTGCGTCAGAATCACAATTTTAGACTCGCCAGATGGAATAGAAGCAGCTTCCAAGATTCCTTGATGTTTAAGGGATGACTATTTTACAATATTTTATCACCAAAATTATAATTAGATACAAGAATTCGAGTTTTTAAACATAATGTTACAAAATTTTATTTTATTTAATGAGATTGACAATGAGCCTTAGGAAACTTTCTACGAAAATAAAATAATAGACAATGTCCAAGAGCCTTAGTAATTTTCTACATGTATCAAAATAATAGAAAATGCCTAAGTTCACCTTAATGGACACCAGCATGACAAAACTTTATTTTTATTTTTATTTTTTAAAGCAACAAGCGCCACCCAGGAAAGACACAGCTTCTCAATACGAAGACACTATTAGATAGATTTAAGCACTTTCTTCTCTTAAAGAGATTTGCAATATCCAGCTGATCTATTTGCAATACGACGACACTATTGAATAACTTTAAGTAAACCTTTTGGGAAAGATTTGCAATGTCCAGCGGATTAATTTGCAATACGACGACACTATTTGATAGATTTAAATAAATCTCTCAAAAAAATTTGCAATGTCTAGTTGATTTATTTATAATACAACTTGTAAAGGAGCGCTAGAGAACGTTCAAATTAGTAGAATGTTAGGTACTTATGTAGCTTTTCATTGCACGGAAGCCTCAAGGCGGGCCGGCGTCAATTCCTTTGGAGGATGATTTTCATCTGCACGGCTCCAGAACGACGAGGAGAAACTAGGGCTCCACCTTTCAGCACGGCCGCGATGTGAAAATTCTGCATGCAACCGATGTTCCACCACCAGTTATTTTCCGTCAGGCTCAGGCTACTTAGCGATTAAAAAAACGACGCCAACTTGTTCTTCTTTTTTTTTTCTTCTTCCCCGCTTCCCGCATACCTCCAGCCTTCTTTTCGTTACCCTTTTTCTTTCTGTTCCGCCGTCGAACGTTCTAGATTTTCGAACACGAAGCAGGAAGGCGACCTCTCACGGGAAAGTTTTCACTGACGTTTAGCTTGGGAGATTTTTTTTACCATGTACCGGGTTGAAGTAATAAGTATGCAGGGCTGAACTATTGAGTTAGAGTGGCAGCTAATCGTGGCCTCGCATTTATGGTGTTTGCCGCGATCCGATTATAAAAGTGGATATTTTGTTTGGATGTTGAAAATTTAAAATTCAAGTAAATATAACCTAATAAACCTCCGATAGTAAGCGGTAATAAATTTCAACCGCACTCAACCCGTGCTTATAGGACAACATTCCTCCTATACCTTTGTTTACGACCTTTGTTGGAATAAGCAATCTAAATCATGGACTTCGTTCCTGGGTGGCTTACATTGAGCTTTTATTAAACTACCAATAGTAATCTACGCCTAAGGTCTATTAATGTACTAGAGCCGGTTAGTCGTTAATGCCCACACCCTTATATAAAGCTAGACTTATAAACTTACAGCATAATGCTAATTTACCGGTTAGTAAGGTTAATTTATCTTGTTTTGCCTTATACTTAATTTGCTTCCTTCGGGTTGTGTTATGGCTCCTGTGAGTGCTACCTACAATGTAGCGACTGATACTGGCTACAGCAGGGACAGGAACAGGATGCTTAGCGCCCACTGTATGCCCTCCAGTCTGATTCTGCTTGGATGCCGTCGGCATGGATGTAAAAGTGCCGTGGAGCAGCCTCAGGTAACAATAAATTAATAAAATATTTTCGCATAAACTTCAATTAAAATAACTTTAGAGAAATATGTTGTGTGTGTTTTTTTTCAGTGGTTATACCCACCTAAACAGTCGAGAAAATTTGTTTTTTTTTTTTTCAAAAATGTCATATTTTTATAAATTCATCTGTTCTCTATTAGCCTTGTGTATAAAATATACAGTAATTGCGAAACGAAGTTTGACTTAGTTACTTGTTGTATTGTAGAGGCGCTAGCGCTACTACTGCAGGCGTAATCAAAGGGTAAGCCAACAATGCCTCGAATTGATGTAGGGAAGGCCACAGTTTTTTTAGAAATCTACTGAAAAATGTTTTTCCTTGTAATATGCATTTTTGGAGGCCGCAAACGGTAAATGACTCCAGTCGACCACCAGACTGAATAAAAATTCTGCCGAAATATTTCCTGGTGGCCGATTGGATATTTTCAGATACAATACTCTTATGTTTGCCTTTGTCGGCCTCCAAATTTCTAGTAAGAAAAAGAAAAAATTGAGGTCTTTCCTATATCAGGTCCAGGCATCGTTGATTTTATATTCTAGCGAGGAGTTGTCTACTTCCCAACCTTTGTATGTTTTTAGTTTGGCTATGCTCTTATGGCTTATCCCTTGACCCTTTGTCGATACTTCAGTTGTACAGCTTTGCTTTTAGCGAAGTGCAAGCAAAACTGATCAAAATGGGACAAGTGGAGCCATCTGGCATTATAACAAGTAAGCATGTTCGCAATCACTAGGTAGTTTATACACAAGGCTATTAGCCTACAGTTTTTTTTTTTTTTTTTTTTTTTTGTAAATACTCAGAAATATCGCAGTTATAAGCATTTATACATACGACGAACCGGTTTTTACCTACCTGAGATTATCTTTCAATTTCTTTGTTTTAATATTTACTGTAAGTCACTCTACTCACAAAATAAAGAAAGAAACGTAGCCATTTTTATGAAATGTCCGCTAAAGTAAGCTTTTTTGATCACAGCGGCGGTTCCAGGGGAGGGGGGTCATGGGGTGGTGACCCCCTCCCCGAAAAAATTAAAGTAAAAAGTATTTAATTAATTGATTTATTTGAAAAAATATATTTTTTATTTTATTTTTTTTTTATATACATAATTCTACTTCAAAAAATTATACAAACTATTTTTATTCCAAAACTTAAACAAATAAAAACTTATATCAATGAATATTATTGTATGCATGTGATGTATGTGTACATACGAGTATATGCTTTTCTCTGAATTTTAATTTGGGAACCCAACTTTGGGTGATCCAAAACCCTCGAGAAACACTTTCCAAGCCACGAAACAGACTCCCTCACTACCATATCAGAGCCCTAACTTAGTCCTAACTCCTAAAATATTTGCAGCATTCTTATGTAAAACCACTGACATGTATAATATGAACTGACTACGTCCATAGAAATACACTGCAGAAAGTGGGGTCACTTCTATATAGCAGTCTATTTCGGTCTAAGCACCAACTACCAACTGAGAGAGAACTGTAAACAACAAATAAATAAATGGGTTCGTCGAAATAAATGTTTTTAAATTAATTATTTGGGTTAAATAGTGATAAAAAGTGTTTTACCAAAGGCAAAATATTCCTAGATACTCAACAGAAATTCGAAACATTTTATTAAAATCACTTTTCAACCTCCCGCCAATGGTTTTTTCAATGTTGGCACCGACTAAGAACTATTTTTAACACACAAAATTGTACCCGCATGAAATAGCATATCGAGCAGTGTGTAAAACTGAGAAAAGTTTGGTTTGAATGACTTCTGTAGCTTGCACCCTTAACTACTATTCTATTAAAAATGACTTTTGTAAAAAAGATATACTAAAAAATGACACATCATCCACACCGCTTAATGCGGAAATCTTCGTAGTACCTCACTACAGTACTTCGGTGGCTAAACTAAGTAACTTACGGCACTGGATTCTTTTTTTTCTCAATTTAATTTGTAAGTGCCCCTTCCCCCCTAATTTGAATGCTAGATCCGCCACTGTTTGATCATGGAATGGTAAGTATAAAATATTTGCTTTTTTTATTATTTTAAACTTTACATGCGTTTTTCTCAAAACATGGTTTTGAAAACCGGTGCCATAAAATGTTCCAATTATCTTTCAATCGATTTCGCTCAAATTTTGTACATTAGTGGAAAACTACGACGACAAGGCGTTTTTTCATATTTTGAAATTAACGAATATTTATTTAAAATAAAATCTCAAACATTTTGGCAGAAGGACGAGAAGTCCCAAGCCCGGAAGCCAGAGCGGCCCATTGCTCTCCTATTAGATGCCCTATCACCAAAACCTTCCTGTGCTCTTAATGAAGCGCTTCAGGTCTTGGTGAGGAAGGTTTTTCATCTCCTCTACAGCCAGGAGGGCAGAACCTAAAGTATCCAGCCTGCTCCGGGCGAAGGCCGGACAAACACGCAAAAAGTGTTCGGTTATCTCAGGCTCTCCCTCCAGGCAAGACAAACACTCGCGGCTGTCAACAACTCCCATTCTTGTTAGATAAGCGTTAAGCGAGCTGTGGCCAGTGATGATACCAAGGACAGTTCTACATTGCTTCCTTCCGAGCCCCATGAGAAAATCAAATATATTCATATTGGGCCCATCAAGAAACAGTTTTGTGCACCTACAAGTATTCAGGTTCTCCCATCTCTGCTGATGCTTCCTATGAACGTTCGCTTTGAAGAGAGACCAGATACTCCAGGTGGAAACGCCTACGGCGGGTTCCAGTCCGAGGAACGGAGAATCAGAACCAGCCCTAGCTTAAAGGTCAGCCGTTTGATTCCCCATTATACCCATGTGACCAGGAACCCACTGAAGGGAGTCAATATGTTACTTACCAAATGAATTATAATTATATTATTAAGTTTTCAAATATATAGAAAAGTTTTTAAAACTAATTGTTTTGTAGGATAATACCATCGGTTGTATTTCTATGCTGAAAAAAAAGTAATTATGTTGCTGGCGTTGTGAACAAAAAACACAACAAAGTTTTTGTGACGACTTTCAGTTTATTGAATATTTTAGTTTCCTTTTTTTTTTTTTACATCTATTCGCATTGATTAAAACAAATTATTATCGACGTTGTTTGTGAAGGGGGATATTGGAACAATTTCAGTACTTCCACTTTTACATGTGTATTGAAATAATTTCCCAATACCTGAAAAGTGAGCTTTCACTCGAAATAAACTGCCGAGGTTCGTAACCAGATGACCTGAAAAAAAACTCTATACCTCAGTTATATAGCAGTGTCGTTACTGCTGGTGCGACTAATGATTTCTGGGCGCCTCTAGACTTTCCTTCTCCCATTCGTGTTGCCTCTTAGAGTCCTGTAGAGAAACTGACATCCTTTTGAATTTGCAACGTCTTTTTATAATACTTTTTGTGTGTCGATGCTTGCTGTGATTTTGCCACATGCCAAGTGAAACTGTTTATTCCTGTCTACTATGTTTTTTACTAATTTCTACATGCATAGTGATTAGTAAGATGTGGAATTCAACCTTTACTAATTTCCACATACGAATTCTTGCATTAGCTGCTGAAACACTAATAATTAAATACAATGCAATGTATGCAATCGTCGTAACATTTAAATAAATCAAATAAATAACTAAATGCATGAATTTATTCCCGAAACAAAAAGCCCTTGTTATTACTCCTTTATTTTGCTACATCCGAGTTATATCACAGAAGGTTGTCACCACTAACAGAACACCAGACAACCCAATATTTTTGTAAGCCTGATGAATAAAACATGTAAGATAAATGATAAAGCCCAAATAACAGGTTCGACTCAAATCAATCATAGTTGTAATCACTTTAGGCCTAAGTAAACAATAACAAACTAAATATGATATTTAGTTGGTAGCAAAATAATAATATGAATAGATAATTAATTAAGTCTGAGGTCTCACATAAGATAAAAAAAATATATATAAAAACCCTTGTAATCATTTTATAAAAAGAAAACCTAGTTCAGAAGTTAAGTCAAAGAAGTTCAGCTGAAGTCAAATCCAAGTGTCAAGTTCTTTAATAAAAGTTTAATTTAAAAACGCTAAAAGTGAAGTTTTAAGTGAAAACGAACCCCAAACCCGTAATTTCCGAGATGACGTAAAAGAAACACCAGGGCTGGTTACCTGTGTCGTCGTTGTTGAAATCAAACCAAGGACTGACTGCTTGAAATCTAATTGAAAATTACATACAGAGCATTTTCCTTAAGATTCGGTCTTGCACTTAGATGTGATTCTTGTGAAAAATAAATTCGAAATGATGTGAATGCGAATGGATGTATGAAGAGGTAATTAGATCGTGGTACCATGTTATGTGAGAACGTGTTAACTCTTCTCCACTTAAGTGCGGATGCTCTCATTTAGTAAAATTGATAATAGTAGCATTTACCCATTAGAATTTTATTTTTACTACTGGTGGTGATTATTCTGCTTTGTCGTCTTTGGTCCCTATGGATGCTGTGAGCTTGCCCTGTTTTGTTTCATCTACTTTAGTCTTCTGGAACTGATTCTAAACATGTCTGTTTTAATTTGTTTTCAGGGTGCATTGAATTTCGAGAAAAAGTATGATATTACGTCTTTCTGTTGGATCAAAATTTTTACGTTTTCTGTGCGTGAGCAGATTTAGATTAACCAATGTTGATGGCATTTACTGAATCAGGTTTATGTAGTTTCAACGGAATTATGTGGTCTGCTTCAACACAGTCATAATACTTTGGGACTATCGTTGTTATCGATTCTTCTAGAACGGAAGTAGAATTCAAAAGGATAAAAAATACCAGCTTTTGCGTTTTGCATCCGAGTAAAATTGAAAAAGGCATATATAGTGAAAGACTTTGACCTTATCTGCAAGAAAATTAACACATGAAATATAGAGGTTGGCCGGGGGGGGGGGGGGGGGAATAATTTTTTGTTTGATCCTGTATCTATTAAAAATTACAGGTTCCCTTCGACTTATATGCTTAAAGAATTACAGCGATGAATTCCTTAATGTAAAATACAAATGTCCACTTCTGAGTTTGGGTTTTCTGGACAATCGATGTATAATTTTTCATCTGAATTATAAATTAGCTCCATGTCATAATGTTCGTGAGTAGTTTGATGCAAATGATATTGATATTTTGTTGGTTGGTGTATTTGATATGACAAAGATATTTTGTATATGAGTTGCTACATTTGGCCTCCATTTTACTAGTTCAGAGCTCAAGAATGCGTAAAATTATCATCCATAGGTTCTGGCTTAGGAAAGGGCTCAGGTGGTAAAGGTGCGAATTATTGTAGTATTGTCTTCACGTTTATTGACCATATATACAACCTGCTTTGGAAAGTTAAGTTTAAAAGATCCTGAACTATGAATTAATTCTGATTAAAAGTGCATTCTAATCAGTTGGAGTTGGAATGTGTTTGCTTTTTGCGTTATGATTATTACTCTGTGGAATGGAAGATAATACTTTGGTAATGGGATTTTCCTGCGGTTCTATGATTGTGTTGGATGCGATAATAAATACTGTCGCGTTGAAGACCTTTATAAAGAGCTTGAGGTGACCATCTTGTGGCGGTTCCTGTATACTCAGTAATCTGTAGGGGGTTCTTCTTTGAGTCGCCGTACACAAAAGTACTTAATGCTTTATGGTGTAAAAAGTTATTGTACCTAAGATCGTTTTGGATCTCCCATTGTGGGCACTGTATTACGGTACGACGGCGACCTGATGATAGTTCCTGAATGTCACGTACAAAAAAGTTATATGCTCACATGCGCGATTCCACTGCGAAATAAAATATGAGATTTTTTGACTCTGTGGGCACTGTAGTAGGTTACGATTTTCATACTATAGATTAAGTATAAAGTAAGTCAGGTATAATAAAATTCTCAAATATAGTCCCTTTGGCAGGGGCCGAAAACGTTTGAAGTTGATGAATTAGGAAGTTAAGAATGCATGATGGAGTTCTTATATGTCAAGTATGCATGGCTGCTATAAGATTACTGGCTGTAATCTCTAGTCTAGCAATACTAATTGGGTAACCGACACTACTACCTTGATATCACGGTGTTGAGGAGCCTTGGATGGTATTATTTTTCTATTCACCTCAACAGGGAGAAGGCCCCTTGAATGGGAGCATCGTGGTGGTCGTGGTGCTTATATGTGGGCAGTGAGAGAGTGCCTGAGTGAAGTCTGAAGGATGGGTGCTTATTAATGTATGCTCAGATATTTGGCTTTCGGTGTGGAGTTGCGCTAAATCAGATCACCCACAGATCGGCAGAGATTTTAGATGGGTCTCGCTTCGACCAGTAAGTTAATATGAAGAACGCATTGACATAACTGGTACTCATAGGAACAGTATCTCTATGTCATGAGGGCGCTGGTTGCCGAATTGTTACTAGTTCGTGCGTTAAAGTTGACGTGGAATTAAAGCTTCATAACTAGGTGTCCATGTTAAACCACTGACAGAATCTGTATCATCATTCCACACGAAAACGATCAAATTGGACATATGTAAAACCTGACTCTTTCCGATTTCCATGAAACTCTCAGAGTTTATATGTTGTATTTACAGTGTCCTGAGCTCAGATGTAAAATCTTAAATAAAATGTACGACTTTGGCTTTCCGAATTTGGAAATCCACATTGGGAACATGTAATTAACCCATGAAGCTCAAATTTTGTATACGGCTTATATATTTGTAGAATTTCCATAGTTTCGAAAATTTCGATTTAGCTCGTATATTTCAATAGTGGTTGCTAATGCAGTGGCAAATAAACCTGACCTTTGGGTGTAGTAATATAACATTATAGTTTACTGTATAATTTCAGAAATGCAGTAAATCGGGCAGGCTCTTTTGTAAGGTGGCGATGCTCAATTATAAATTCTTTTACATATACATAGATACTGGGAAAATCTGTCAGCCTTAGACATTTTGAATGTATACTAAAGATTATTTTGGAATGTCAAAATTTATGAAATTGTTATAACCATTTTTACCGCCCGCCCGTTGGACTGTTCTACATAGAAATAAATGCGGACAACAATATTAACGATCTAATGAATGCATTTAATTTATTATTTTTTTTATTGTTATTTATTTATTATTTACGAGCATTAATCTAGGATATCGTCAAAATTGGTTTTAGACTACTAATTAACTTTTTCATTTATAACGTTGTCACTTATTCGTAAATTAGTATTAAAAAAAAACACACACACACACACACAACTAGGAAAATAGGAAAAGTTTCATAATTAAAATTGTGTCACAGTCTAATGTTGATAACATTCGCGTGAGGGCAAAACAGACCTACTTCTGTACATGCATGTATCTAGTTAAAATAACAAACTCTTTTCTAAACTAAAATTATAGCTAGTTGCGAAAGTTTTGAATTACGTACAACCCTATATCACAATGTCGGTTAATAATTATAATATGAAGTGAATTACGAATTACGCTCATTACATGCCGACGTTCATAATAATTCCCGAAGTTAAAATTTCGCTTTATGCAAAATAACAAATTTCCCCCTTTATACACGACCATATTAAAAAGTTGAGGAGGACATAAGAACGAAATTATTTTTTATAATCAGAGGGTAAGTCAGGATGTGACACATGTAATGGATGAGCACAGCAAATCCAGTAGTGTTTTTTTCTGCACTCGGAACTAAATTTAAAGTATGTATATACGTGATTACTATACAGGGTAATTTTAAATTAGTAATCCTAAATAAAACAGGAAATAGGTTCATGTGTTAGAAACAAGAAATTGTGTGATTTTGGGTACCTTTTCTCACAACACCCCATTACTTCCTTGTTATAGAGCCTATGAAGGTTATTTTCAACTTAGATGAACTGCAGTGAATGATCGTGTGTAAGGTTACCATTAAAGTATGTACTTGTATCAATGGAACATTCTGAAGATAGCATTTAAGAAAGTTACGAATATCCAAGTCTTAAGCCCTGAGCTATATTGACCCCAATTGTGGATGAGGACTGAACTAATTCGAATACTTGCTGACCTTTCTTACGGAACATTGGAATCGTAATCTCCATAATTGTGGTGAGTCCGAAATCGTTGCTCTAGATATTTCAAAGTCCTGTGATAGATTTTGGGACCCTCACTTTTTAGTCAAACTTAAAGCACTTGATCTTTCCCATCCTCTTCCATTATAGATTGAAATTGTTTTATCTGGTCGCTTAACGTACTCTGAATTAGATAACATTAAATCTAAGCCTCACCCTCTAAATGCTGGTGTGCCCCAGGGCGCTGTTATCTCTCCGTCTCACTTCTTAGGTTTTATTAATGATATGCTCTCCCTAATTGCCAATCCCATCCATAGCACACTGATGACATTATCCTTGATTTGGCTTACTTACAAATCACGTCGGATTCAATACGTCGAAGATCCAAAGCTGTCTCATCCTTTTAAAACAAGATTGTCATTTTGCCACTCCCGTTTCTTTTGATGGAGCATTAATTTCCGATACACTGTCTTTATGCATTCTTGGCTTTAATATTGGCACGATATTAAGCTGGACAAATCACATCTTCTCTATTGCCAAAGAAGTATCGAAGTTCTTTGGAGTTCTGAAAAGGTGTAAGAAATATTTCAGCCCATCAAATATAGCGCTCCTCTAAAAGTCCTATACCAGAACTAGAATGGAAGACAATTCTCATATCTGGGCCGGGACTCGTCATACATATCGACTGATTCGAGCGCCGCCGTAATGTTCCCCTCCTTTCTTGCTACATGCATTGCATATGGTCAATGTTCCTATCAAATATCTAATCTAATCCCTTGTAGATTAATTCCTGCACACAATACTCGCAAGTCGCGTTCATCGTTTCACCTTTCAAAATATTTTTCGGCCGTACAGTAAAATTGCGTGATGCTTTTTTATCCCGAACTTTGCGAATGTGGAACAGTCTACCGTTTTCTCCCTTCGTTATGGCTTACAATCTGCTTAATAATATAAAAGAGTATATATATAACCATTAGGAATTATTTTCTAAACCCTAGATAAACACCTCGGCCTCTGTAACACTCCTTTCTACATATTGATTTTTAATTCGTACATACTCATTGACATATGAATTGTACTTGTAAAAGTCAGAGTACATAATAAATCCAAAATCTTATTCACAGCATTTTCAACATCGCGCTGCCCCACTATGGAATATATGGGTCAGTTGCTAATCACAAATCTAAAGTTTTTTATATTTTTGAAAATATAAACTTGAAATTTTGCATCGACATTGTACTTTGTAAATAAATTAAATTAATTATACATTTCACAAAAATCATCGTTTGCTCGCGGCTTCACTCGTATTTGAATTTGCAATTCTAATCGATATACAGAGTGTTTCCCCTTAGGAGGTCAATAGAGCAGGTGGTGATAGTATTCACCACATTATTTTGTGTCCTAGGAAAATTTGTCATACAAATACGTAATAATCTGTTCGAGTCTGTTTGACCCGTTATAACGATGTAAAATTATTCCGTCTGTTCAAATTCTAATAATTGAGTGTTTCATTTTAGAATGCTGGCTGCAGGAAATGTTAAGTTGGAAATCTCGCATTGAAATAAAATATTTTTGAATTCGCGTACGCGACTTAAAAAATATTTTATTTCAATGCAAGCTTATTCGAGATTTTAATTTGCGAGATTAGAAATTGCGGTCAATCGTACCCAACCTATGATAAAATTAATATAGCTTATGATTTCATCTAGAGTATAAATAAATCTTTGCTATAAAAAATTTACAGGATAAAGAATAACGCAGCAAATTTGTGTGATTTTGTTTTGTTTTTTTTTTTTTTTCAAACATAATTATTAGTGGTTTTATTACAAATATTAGAAAAATTAAAAGTCTGTATTTTTTTATATTCATGGATAAAAAATATTTTCATTATCCGTAATTATTTTTCTTCTAAAAGATATTCTTTATATAATTTTCCCTGAAATAATCTAAAGATCATGGCAACATGCAAATTTTGTTTGACTTTCAATTTTGTTAAATAAAAATTAACAAAAAACTTTGTCAAACTCAATTCACAGTTAACTGATAGAGTAGAGCACACAAATATTCTTCGGAGACTTGGGGGGCCGGATTGGAGTTGCAGAGTTAGAGAGATAAAAGTTTATTTTACATTTGACTCTCCACTGGGAATTCTGTAACTCGGAGAATTTGTATTTAAGAATTACCCTCTCTATTCCACTCGCAAAACTCTCAGCTGTTTTAGTTGTGGAGAAGTAAGAAGAAGAGTTCTAAACTGAGAGAGTATTGTCTGTTTTTGTTGTGTTTTATGAAGGTATCAACTATCTGGGTACCTTTCAAATTAAATTATGGATTCCCCACATATCCTTGCTATTTAAAAAAAAAAAAAAAAAAAAAAAAACAAGTAATAGAAAGAAACATAGAATTTTGCTCTCTCAAGGTACCCACTAAAAATCTTAATGGTCCCTACATGGGACCAAAGATAAGTTCTTTTATACATTAAAAATAACTTTCTTCTTTTAACGCCAAAATCAGTAGTATAAAAAAAATTACATGTGAAATAGTTTTGTGTCATGAGATGTATTTGTCGTGCCGTGCCATGCCACGTGCCATGCCAGCCGCAATAAATTTATAGTCCTTAATATCTTAAGAGTGTGTTTTCTTTGTAAATTTTCTAGTTTATGGCCATGTAACTCAAGTTGCTCAGTTAGCTATAAATTGAGGTAACACCCAACTTATGCTTATAGCACTTGAATTAGATGTTGAAAAATTCACTCCCTTCTCCGCTGAACTACGGGCAACCCTAATCAGGACGTATGTATAACTACAATAAGTACACGGTTAGAAATTTATGTATAAAGTATAAACGTATTTATACCTTTTAACTGATAAAAGCTATACATTCGAATTTTGCTATTGAAATAATAAATCTAAGAAATATTAATAAACTTTATAAAATTTCAATACAAATTCTATACGAGAATTATATTAGTTCAAGTGATCAAATGAAACTTTTATGTCTTTATAAAAAATTGTATAGCTTTTAAATGGAAACATATTAAAATAATAAAATGACTTCTTATGATCCCAGTTTATTACATATTCGTATAAATTTAATACGAAAAAGATATAAGCTCTACAGACTACCGTTACCTAATTCTGTAAAATTTTAGATTTCATATGATTTACGTATAGATTTTATACCATACAATTCCTATGATTTCAGTACCTACTAACGTAATTTGTATCAGTTTGGATCCAGTAGCCGTTGTTAACGGATGTGTGTTTGACGGTAGATAAAATTAAAAATGCAACCGGGATTCTTTCTAACGTCTGATTATATGAACGAGAAGTGGGTAAAAGTGTCAAAGTTCACGTCAAGTAGTGCGGAGCTTGAATATTTGGATTTCGTATATTCAAGTGAATTATGTGTGATGTGTAATATGTTTATTCATATGATAAACGTATTGTGTTCATTCTATATTTAACTGTAAGATATGAATTTATCGATTTTAAAGAAATTAGCCTAGATTTGTCCTCCAGTATTGCCTAAAATCTTAATTGCCAATATTTTTATGTAATCGCACCTATTCATTATTTGCAGCCAAATTTTTATGTTAAAATTAGGACTAAGATATTTCTCGATTTAGATGGTATTTACATATTTTGCTTTGATTTTTGAGCAAATATATTCAGTAGATGCATTGATTTTTAGTAGTGGTCGTCATCCTCAATTCAATTAGAGGATCCTTCTAAAATACCAGGTGCTTTAAGGTGTATAAATGCAGAAATTAATTTAGTTCTAATCATAACATCTGAAGTGAGCTTACAAGAAATTATCTATATGAAATCAAGAGTTAACTTTTATTTCTTTTGAATAATTCTTTAAAGAGTATATTGCAAGAAAATCTGGAGGAAATAATTTACTACAACAATACGAATAAAAGGGTTCACTAACAGATAGTGGAAGAAAAAAAATTATATCGTTTTTTTCAGCATACATTCAAGAAGCAGTTGGTTTTAAACCGATCCGTACAAAACAAATAGCTGCTGCACGATCTTGCGTAAATCTTTTCCATTGCCTCAAATCTGACGGACCTACTGAGTTGGTAAATTCTCTGTTATTTTTCAAGAGTTTGAATTATTTTTGTATGCACTTTCAGGATCTTCTGCATAATATTGCCAATACTGGTTACCTTAAAGTCAAGCTGAAGAATGATCGCGTAAGAAAATGAAAATTAGTGAAGGAGAATTCATTTTCAGAGAAAAATGTACCTAATAAATGTACTGAAGAGAATGATTATGGAAGCTTAAGTGACACGCATATTGATAAGGAATTGAACGATATGAAAAATGCTTCTTTGCCCGATAAAAAAGACCTTGTAGGATTAAAATTTAAAAAAAACTTTAGTTGCCAGGAGAAGGTGATATAATGAAGAAAAATTCAATATACACGATAACTGTCGATACATATTTATATGTCCTGATTTGGTAAACAATACAACTGAAATTTTTTCATAACTATTCTGAGAATATTTTTTTACAGATAACGTTTGATTTTGAATTATCGCACAGCTGTAATAAATCATTGTTTTTGGAATGGTCGAAATTTCAAACATATATTTTTAGTATTGCTAAAAATAGTGGTAAGACAATTTTATATACGGAATCCGAAAGAGAAGAAGGTAAGCATTTAGCTTCTATGCACTCGAAATATCTGATAATTTTCTTTAGACAGGGATACATGCACTCTATCGGTAATTAATGTTCTAAGATTACTGCCTCCCCTTCCTAGTGGAAAGAAAAAAACTAAGCATTTGACTGATGAACAAGCAATTAATCAAACTTCGCTTCATATAAACATTGAGAATTTTTGTATAGTGTGGACTTATGGTAAAGGAATATACTAAAAATTCAAAAGAGAGGCAACCTTATATAATCTATATATAAATAAATATATATATAATATAATAATTAATCTTAGTTATTGAACATTTACCTACATCAAAACCATTCGAATTTTAATATTTATACGCTAACTAAATTTATATCAAACATTATTAAATTACTTCATATGTTTACGTATAAATTCAATCCAAATATTTAAGCAAGTTTATTTGAAAAATTCTATAAAAACTGTACGAATATTTTACAATTTTTTTCAATAAAAACGGTATAAAATTTATAAATTGTCTTATTATACAATTTAATGCCTACAGAATATTAAATTTATATCAATCCTTATTAACTCATTCATATATTGAAGGATGAAAGAATTTTATACATTGGCAATTTATCAAGTTCGTAAATAATTTTTATGGATTTATATACATATCCCTTTGATATAAGATTTACATATACCAAAATTTCTAACCGTGTAGTGGGTAACAGTAATTAGTTTTGTTTATTACTTTTTATTTGTTTTTTATTCATTATGTTTACATTTTTGCATTCATTACCTCTATTTTACACTTTTGCTTTCGTTGATTGATTCCTTTTCTAACCTTAATATGAATTGTTTTTTTTTTTTTTATTATTAATACCAACTATCGTTATAACTTCATAAATAAATATAGGCGTATCCTTTACACATGATACGAGGAGATAAAAACATTAACTTGTTGAAACTAAACCAAATTACCAAATTTATTTGTTTACATTAATTAGTTTTGTCCTTGGGTAGCGCTAGCACATGTGTAGCTATTAATCAAAAGCTTAATTCCACGAATTGAATTTATGAGCATTAAATTTCATGCCCACAAATCGATAAAATCAATTTTCATGTTGAGACAATTTAAATACCTCTCATATTGAAACTGCTGTGTATACAATATAGATGCAGACAATTTACATATTTTACAAACAAAAAACTTTTAAGTAGCATCCTTATGAATTCTCTCTAGGCATTCCCTAGTATATAGTGAAAAAGTTCTCAATAAATCTAATTCAGCGGGAAAAGGTCTTTTTCATCCTTCCAAATTATCGAAAGGAATAGCCTTCCTCCACTGACCGACACAACATTGAAATGAATAACTGAATAAACCCAATCAGACTACAAGGATCTAAGAGAAAATTTTTATTCTTCTTAATTATATTGTTCTCTCTAAAGTCGCGCGGAGGGTAGAAAAATTCAATTAAAAATCTTCCATTGCCGAGGGTTGAACAACAGACCTGCGGAAAATTTTCTTTTCATAGCTTTCTTTACTTCGAGTTTATTTTTTTAATGCTACTCTAAAATCAATGATGGATGGAGGTCGGTCTAATTAAGATAATGGTTTTTATGAAAATAGGGATTATTATTTTCCAAGCTTTAAATTAACTGAAAATTTAAGATTAGAATTTAAAATAATAACAACCATTTTGTTTTTTATCTTAAAACACGCACAGCTTTTTAAATTAAATTCGTTATGACAGCTGTAATTTGGCATTTCCTGCCTCTGGATTACTGTTAAGTTTAGTGTAATCCTGTTGGTGTCTCCCTCCTTATAGTTCAGGGGAATTAAATACGCTTAAAAATTGTATTTTATAGTATAAATAACATAATCATCAGTTACAGTGCCAAAAAATTATAATTATAAATTTGAAATTAAAAAAAGAATAAAGGAAAATTAAAGCTAACTAATAATAATAAATGGTTTTATGACTTGACCACCGATTCCCTGTGAGATTTCCTGATAGGGAATTATAGACTGAAGCCAGTGCCGTATCAGACCTTCCTCACCTCACTCTGAAAATTTTCCCCGGCAACAACGGCTCTCTTACAAATAAGGGTGAAAGTCAGCGCTGTTATTTGGAACATGTCAAGAGTATAGTACAATTTGCTGCCAAAGCGGAGTACTTTTAGCAGTAAACATAGGTTCCCAAACCGGGGGGGGAAGGCGTATTAATAAAAATTATTAGCTTTAAAATAACCAAAAATAATATTTGACCAATTCATAAAAAATAGGAAAATATTAAGGATCCGGCAATAACGCCTAGTCACGCCATTGGTCAACGACATTCGCTCCGAGGTCGGGTTATGCAGACGGTGTCAAGAGATAGCATGTCATTCATTCAAAGCAGATGTTTACCTACGCTCCTCCCCAGCTTTAACTAGCTGGAGAGACAGAGACAGAAACATCATGCTATCTCGACCACTGCATTCGCTCCCAGCCAGGGTCTGCGGCGGTCGCGACCATAGTGATCAGTCGTCGTTCACCGTTTCGATCGTCAGAGGTACGGGACGTTACGCCTTTGCCTTAATTAAAAATTTGGTTCTATTACGTTGATATTTTCTACTTGTTGCTCGTATTATAATATATAATTATATTGTTTGACCCAAGTTTAATTAATAATAAAGGTAAGTATTTATCCTTAAGCGTGTCTTTTACAAGTATTGCTTTTTACAAGAAAAACTGTTTTTTAAATTTATTTCGGAAGGATGTATTTCTGATAGTCAGTACGTTTTTAGCCATTTTCAATGTGTGACTTTTGTTTTCTTTTTTTTTTAGTTTATTATGGACTCTGCTAAATCCACTAGCAATAAAAAAGAAAGTACATGGAAGAGTATATTAGGTACGGGTTTGCAGTTATGGTAAAGGATGGAGTGAATTGTCCACAATGTGTTTTATGTTATGACGTTCTTAGTAACGACGCTATGAGACCTACACGACATTTATCTACAAAACATGGTGCACTAAAAAAAAAACCTAAAGAGTTTTTCCAAGCTAAGGTTCAAAATTTAAAACGTATGTAGTTGGACAATACTGGTGAATTTTCAATCAAAAAGTTGTGGAAGCCTCATATGAACTTGCGCTGCTTATTGCAAAAGGAAAAAAAGCCTCATACTATTGGTGAAAAGCTCATCAAACCTTGCCTTTTAAAAGCTGCTGATGATCTTCTTGATTCCGGAAGCAAAACAAAGCTTTCGCAAATTTCACTTTCGAATAATACAGTTAAACGTCGTATTCATGAAATGGCAGAAGATATCAAACTTCAAACGGTGGAAGCTGTAAGAAAATCGCCTTTTTTGCAATTCAGCCTGATGAAAGTACCAATATAGCGCAATTTTGTCAGCTAATGGTATATGTGCGCTTTGTTTATAATGGTGCTATAACGGAAGAGATCCTGTTCTCACAGGAGTTGAAAACGACTTCAAAAGCTACTGATGTTATGAATGCAATTTCTGAATTTTTTGAAAAATATAATATTTCATGGGAAAAACTTGTTGGTGTGTGCACAGATGGTTCGATGCTAGGATAGCGTTCTAGATTTGTTACATTATTAAAAAATAAAAATCCCAATATAACAGGAATTCACTGTGTTATACATCGACAAGCTCTGGCGGCTAAAACGCTTTCAAACATTAACGAAGCATTAAATATAGCTATTAAAGTTGTTAATTTTATAAAAAATAGTGCCTTAAACACCAGGCTTTTCGAAACTCTTTGTTCTGATTTGGGTTCAGAACATAAAAAGCTTCTATTCCATACGGAGGTACGCTGACTTTCCAAGGGAAATATGTTATCCAGACTATTTGACTTAAGGACGGAGGTACAGCAAATCCTTACACAACAAAAAAAGGAACAGTTATTGGAAGCGTTTGCTGATGAGAATTTTCGAATAAAATTAGCTTATCTAACTGATATCTTTGAGGCATTAAACATGCTTAATTTAAAGTTGCAAGGCAACATTTCAGCAAATATAATAACCCATCATGATGCCATTCAAGCCTTTTTAGAAAAGCTGATATTATGGAAACGTCGTCTACAAGCTGGGACAACAAATTTTTCTTCGTTTTCAAGATTAGCTTCATTAATGGACAAGGGTGACATGACAATACTAAAAATCACGGAAATGGCTTTGAAAATTTATATAGCATTTTCGACGACCTACTTGTGCGAGAGAGAAATTTTTGTTTTAGTGAAAATTAAGACAAAACAACGAAACCAGCTTGATGTTGCTAGCGACCTACGATGCACACTTTCAAAGATGTCGCCAAGAATTTCACACCTTGTTAAGGAAATGCAGCACCACCCTTCGCATTAGATTAGTTATTCTAAATGTTATTTTTTTAAATAAATAAATTTTAATCTAGCGAACGTATAGTTTCTATTATCTATTTATATAATCCGGGTGAGGGGGGCGTGACCTCTTTATGGTATTAAAAAAGGGGCGCCAAAGAAAAAAGTTTAGAAACCACTGCAGTAAACTGACAAAGATAGTACCTCGATACATCAGCTGCGTTCTAATGTTTCCGCAGAAGAGAGCAGAGCAAAAGATACACAAAAGTACACCTCATTTTCAAAGAAAGATTTAAATGAAGCGAACAGTACAAATAGTTCGATTCAGTCGACAGAACAATTTGTTCTCTCCAGTATATGGGAGTTCTAGAACAAGATACATAAAAGAACACAGCTATCATGCTAAAAATCAATTATGATTTTGCACCGTTTTTTCCCACTTGCAAGATAACAATGTCATTTTAAATTATTCAGATATTCTCAAAAACAATACCAAAAATGCCCAAATGCAAACATATCCAAGGTAAATTAAAATGTAGCACAATAGGCGGAGCTGATGTCTTAAAGTTTTAACAAAGCTTTTATGAATCGCGTAATAAAGTCGCTAAGATTCCTTTTTGTTAACTTCATCAATTAACATAGTCGAACCGCTTATACCGATCGGCGTAAAGGGGGGAAAATCTATGTATTTTTTATCAAATAAGAGATCATCATGGCAAATTAATCAGGGTGTGCCCAGCTTCATTTCGGGGAATATTAAATATTGAAAAAGAAAATATTTCGAAAGTGTATAATAACCGTCATTTGGCTTTAGATTTTTTACACATACTGTGAGAACAATCAGTCCTAGACTTTTTTATTGTACTAAAAAGTTCTTCAAAATATGAAATCTTATGAAATTGGTCATACTCATCTTTACTGTTCAACGAACCGTTCTATTTGCAAAAAATACGAAATTACATACAAGCATCATCTAGGGCAAGGCTTCTTAAACTATGGGTCGCGACCCCAAATGGGGTCGCTTAGCAAAATCTTGGGGTCACGAGATTTTAATGTAAAATATTTAAATACATTTGTGAGATTTTGAAAATGGTGCACGCTGTGTCACAGATTTCGTGAGTTGCGCTTTGTGTCACTTCTGGTGTAGCGAGACAACGATTCTGCAACAAGATAGCTATAGCCCACACGCGGGAGATTATGGGCAAATTTTACGGGTCAGAAGTATTCGGGGGTAGGAAAAATTAGGAAATGCCAAGTTTTCTTCGGCAAGACGGGCAGCATATTTACTGCAAACAAATTAGCTCCGGCCATTTTGAAAAAAAAAATTTTTTCCGTGTTTTCAAGAATGAAACAAATAATGTTATATCCATATGTTCTTATGTCTTTTGCATGAATGGGGGAAAAATACTTAACTATGCATTATTGTAGTGCGATTGAGACAACGAGTTAAAAACAAGAATCGAGAGAATGTAGGATTACCCGAACGATAAAATCTTCTTGAACATCTCCAAAATCCTTTCAAACTATTCATAATAATTTACATCGGGTTACACTACCTCACTTTGTTAAGAAAAAAAAATAAATTCACATTGAACAACACACTAAAAGGAGATGTAAATTTCTGTTAAATAAAATTTTCATTTTTACCGAAAATAGCAGAGAATCCAGCATGAGTTTCTCCCACTTAATATCTTTAAAGCAAAACGAATGTAAACAGAATCACGTGGTGCTCAAATAGGATAGAAATTACACCAACAAACATTGGTTTCGCTATAAAAAACATTGGATAATTTCTCAAAATTTTACAGAAAACTGGTTTTCACAAAAGCGCGGGAATATTTTATGAGAAAACTGAAAACTCCGCCCCTTTTTATTTATTTATGAGAATGAATCATTTGCCATTCTGTTTCATTACATGCAATCTGCGCTTTCACATTTTTTGTCTTATTCGTAAAATTTTTAAAGATTTTAAAGATGGTTGATTCTTGTTATTTTTTCTTCTTCTTTCTTTCCTTTTTCAGTCATGTACATTTAAATGGAAAACAATCGGATCGGAAATCTCTTTTGTGTCCTATCTTCTCATTAGTTAATCTTTGACTGTAGTGTGAACTAGTGTAGTGTTTTCGCTTTCCAGTGTAGTCAGTTTACTCTGTTCCATTGTAATACGATAGTGGCCACCGCAAGGATAATATAGTTTTTTATTTATTCTGTAATTAATTTATTAATTATTATATGCAATATGTTATTTTTATATACTATATTTATTGGTCTTTAGGTCTTTAAGGATTAAAATCATTTTTGGCCATGAATAAATGGCTGAATTTATGTAAGAAAGGCAATGATGCAGAAGACAATGCTACAAAGTCTCCTCAAGTAGGACTTATTATTGACAAACAGGCATCTAATGTTCGTAAAAAATAATATTATGAGTCTTATCTTCAATTTGGCTTTTCATTTAAAAATTGTAATGTTTGTTTGATTTGCAATGAATTAGTGGCTACGGAGAGTATGAAACCATCCAAATTAAAAATACATCTTAAATCAAAGCATACTTCGTACGCCAATAAAACAAAAGAATATTTCGAAAGACTGTTAAAATCTTTAAATAAAGATATAAAATCTTTTAAAAAATTTATGACTGTGAAAAATATTTACTCGCGTCATATGAAGTTTCATACTGTATTGCTAAAAATAAAAAGCCTTTCACCATTGGAGAATATCTTATGTTACCTATTGCTAGTAAAATGGTAGAAATACTATATGGAAGTAAATATGGCGATCATATTCGAAAAATTCCTTTATCAAACGACACTGTCGAATTCCTGAAATTAACAAGGATCAATTAGTGCAACTTATTACAAGAATTAAAGAAAGCCCTAAATTTTCAATTCAGTTGGACGAAACAACTGATATTACTAAATTAGCTCAGTTGTTAGTATATGTCAGGTATGTTTATAAAGAAAATGTCGAGGAAGAATTATTATTTTGTCGTCCTTTAAAAGACCATACGAGGGGGAAAGACATACATATATTGTAAGGTTGACGAATTTTTAAAAACTGAAGGGTTAGAATGTGAAAATTGCTGTGGAGTATGCACAGATGGCGCAAAAGTGATGACGGGCCAAAATATTGCCTCCAAATCATTTTTTAAAGCTACTCATTATGATCATATAACTTTTGCTCACTGCCTTATTCATCGGGAAGCTTTCGCAGGAAAAAAATTAACAGCAAAATTGAACGAAGTGCTTCAGGATGCTGTTAAGATAATAAATTTTATAAATTTTATTAAGAGCCGCTTATTGTCAAATCTCTGTAAGGATAACGACTCCCACTATACAAATTTATTATTACATGCAGAAGTACGATGGCTATCAAAAGGTTAAAGTTTAAGAAGATTAGTGTTATTAAAGGACGAAATCGAAATATTTTTAACCTAACAAAAACGTGATCTTGCTACTTGTCTCTTCAAGGAAAAAATTGCAATATATTTACTTCGAATGATAAAATTGAAAGTTTTATTAAAATGATAAACATTTGGAAAAATAGGGTAGAAAAGAATTCGTTCGAAATGTTTTCCAGTATCGACAATTTTATATCCGAGAAAAATCATTGCAAAAATTTTATCGCTAAAATTATTATAGGTCACTTAAAAGCGCTAGAAATACAGTTTCGTAAATATTTTATATCAAATATTGATTTTAAAAAGGCATCTTGGATTCAAAGCCCATTTTTGATTGACTTGGATAAGATTGATCACCTGCCATATAAAGCCCAAGAGAATTTTGCTGAGCTTTTGAGTGACTCAAACTAAAAACTAGATTTTTCAAAAAAGCCCCTGACTGAAATCTGGGTCGGAGCAAGAACTGAATTTCCCACAATCTCTGATATCGAATTAAATGTTCTTCTGCTATTCAGCACCACATATTTATGTGAAATTACTTTTTCATCTTTAACACATATCAAATCCGAATATCGTTCAGCGCTAAAAAATGTTGAAGAGATATTACGTCCAGCAGTGTCAAATATTGTACCAAGATTTAGTTTGTTATGCAGTAAAAAATAAGCACATCCATCTCATTAAAAAACGATTTTCCTTTAATTTTTGTATACTTAACGACTGCGCTCGAATTTATTCCAATGGACTCGAATATATGTCAGCGACGATATATTTTGTTCAATATTTTATTTATGTTATTGCAAAAATCACGAAAAATAGGGTATATATAGCTTTTGTAACTATAATAAATACAATTTTACAACTTTTTGTGCAATTTTTAATTTTATACTTTTGTATGTTTTTAAACAATTTCTAAAATTATATTATTTCACAATATGTATATATATATATTGTTACCTAATCAATAAATCATCATGAAGTATTTATATATCTTTATTTTATATTTTTTGGGTTGCGAAAAAATTACAATCATAAATGGGGTCGTGAATGAAAAAAGTTTAAGAAGCCCTGATCTAGGGTATACTGTTAGAAATCTTGGTGTAAATATTATATATAAATAATATTTATATAAATCCTTACAAAAGTTAATATAAACCTTATACTTTTGCTTGTTATAGATTTCTATATGCGGAACTAATCCATTTTATATATTACCTCTATATGTAATTTCATATTACCTTCTTGTTCTATGTTTCATACAAATTTTATAATAACTGGGATTCAATTAAGTTGTATATTTTGTAGATAAAGTTTATACTATATATTGTATATAGTGAATTAATATTATTTTTATGTATAAATTAATAAAACATAATATTTTAGTGAAATTTTTTATAGCTATTATTTTGAAAATATAAATTTACTCCATTGATTTCTGTATAAATGTTTATATGACTTAGAACTTCCTTCAGCCGACATACATGGTGCTCTGGCCCCTGTACAGTTTATATACTTCGCAAATGTAAGCCCTGATCAATAAACTAAGTTTAGATATGTTAAAATCAAATAAATCCCAAAAAAATTCTTTCTTGAACAAAACAAAGTTAAAATCAAAAGAAAAAGTAAGTAAAAAGCTTTTTAAATATTATAATCCTTTCAACCGCATGCTCATCCGTAAATCTGCTTACTTTCTTTTTTCCATTTTCAGGCGGTGGAAGAAGTGGAAGAAGATCTGTTATGACCTCCCCTCCCGCCGTGCTTACCTTGCGGGTAAAGAGCGGGCAGGCGGAGAATGGGGATGTAATCAGACGTTTAAAAAATAAAAAAAACACCTTCTAGTTAATACCTTTATTTCAATCGAACTAAATCGTTAATAGGAAATTAATTAAACTATTTTAGAAGCACTTCAATTTTTTATAACTTTGCGAGTACCGAAATCTTGGATGCGTCCGCACTGGTCGAGTATATACCCAAACTCGAATTCTCTTATCTTCATTTGTGGCCATTGAGAGTTTTCGATATCCTTTTTGCAGTGTCAGCATCTTGATAACTTTTCGTTTGGTCACGTAGGCGAGTGTAATATTTTAAGAAATGGAGAAATTTGATATGCCACTTGTGTGACTGAAAATATGCGTGCACTTGACTTGAAATTATGATTGTGCTGCATTTTGGAAATTTTACTAAAGTTTATGAGCTGACAATTGAGAAAGCTTTTGGAAATTTTAATAAGGTTTATGACCTGACAATTGAGAAAGGCAAAGGAAATGGAAATTGCTTAAATAGGCGAAGTATTTATGGCGCACATGGTGGTTATGATGTGTGGCGGTATGTATATCATAACACCATCCCCCTAAAAAAAAGGAAACTCATGATCTGAAGGATCGTGTTTTTTTCGTTGGGCGAACGAATAAGATAATAAAATTAATAAAATTTTTCGACTGCGTCCAAAGTTCGTTACTCGCTTACAAATATATTTTTAAAGAGATAGGTATATATACTTAAAACATTATATAGAGAAATATTATATAGGGAAAAGAAATTTCATTTTCATTTAATCCTAATTTGGTATATGCCTATTCTATTATTACAATTATTATTATTTTTTGTGTTTTGTTTTGTTTTTTTTTTCTTTTAATAACTAGAGAATACATTTGATTAAACAAAAAGTTTTTTTTTTCTTCATTAATTGAGTTACATCCTGGATTAAACAAAAAGTTTTTTTTTTCTATTTCTACTTGTTACAAAGCTAAAGTAACTTTTATTCGATTATTTATATAAAATTTTATTATAATTATAAATTTTTTGTAGATGTATGAAAAATAAAAATATATTTTTTAGAATAACAAATTACATGCTTTGTTTTATTAGTACACAAATATACACACATCTCTTTTTCTTTTCTTTTTTTTTCCTTATATTCGTGCTATAGCATTTTGATTCGAGGCATTTATGGTGTGTGTGAAGTGCAGGTGAATACAAAAGGGCGTTCATTAATTGTAGGTTGTATAAAAATGAAACTTTGTTTTGAAATCGTGGGCAGAGGCATCACCTTGTATATTTGATAATTCTCTTTATATGGCAATGGAATTCTGAGTTCGTATATAATCCTCTCATTGAGTATATTAGTGCTCATGCTGCTAATACGGTACAGCTAGAGAAGGTTATCATGTTTTAGATCGGATAGCAAACGAACATCAACTGGTAATTCTTTCCGAATTGTTGTGAGAACGTTTTCCAGTTGTCTAGGAGTGATAATAGACGGATGTGGCTTTCCATGGCGCACATCTGTGACCATATCCAAAATATTTCTAATCACATTCTGGTATCGAATGATAATGAGAGTTGAAAGTGCAGTTAAGGATTCCATTTCAGAGAAGATCTTTTGATCATGACTCATGTTTAACAACTCATCTACCATGGTTTTGACTCTTATGATTTTTGTGTTTAAAACTGAAATTTGTTTATCAATTTCTGTTTGCGATTTGCTAAAGACATTTGTCGTCGTTTCTAATATAAGAGTTTGATTTTTTAATAAATTTAGAAGATGATTTTCATTGCGTTTAACCTTATCAATTTGTAAATTATAGTACTTCGCATCGTCCTCATTGAGGGTGCTGAATAAAGTCTTACTAACTGTTCCGATCGCGTCAAATAGCGAGCGCTTATTTCTAACATTTCCTTCTAATAAGCTATATTTAAGCGTAATATCCCCCATCAAGTGATTTAACTCCATCACTGTGCTTATTACAAGTGTGACCAAATTCTGTGATCTGCAGCAGTCCGCATAGTTGGTTAATTTCGCCTATATATCTCCTCCCGGTATACATCAATGCAGCTGACAACCTTCTCAAGTCGAAGAAAACTACTACCTTTCATTAACTGGAGTAAAGCTCTACTTTACCTAATTCTTCAAAGTAGATTCCAGGATGTTGGTTAATTGGAGTTATATTAAATTTATCTCCAGCAACGATGATTATAAGCCCAATAAGTAAAGATGAGTGCCACATGATAACCTAAAAGAAGTTGGTGTTAGTTTGTATTGAGGTTATCGGTGGGTTGTAAATGAATATTTCAGTCGATTTTGAAGAAAGAGATGAAGGTGTGATGAATAAAATTATATTCTAATTGGACCATTCGTGGAAAAGCTTTATATCATTTTTGTGAACTGTTTTTGGTTTACCCTTTAAACTGATAATACAATTTTCATTTGATACATCTTTGATTACCTCGTAAGGTCCTTCCCACAAGGAGGCAAGTTTATTTTTTCGTGAGTGATTTCTTAGGAGGACCTTGTCACCGACGTTAAGTCGCTTTTCTTTCGTGCTCTTATCATAGTACTTCTTGGATTGTGCTTTTTTCTTCCATAAAATCTGTTTGGCAATTTAGTATCCGTGTTGAAAACGTGCTTTTATCTCGTACGCGTAATTCTCCGAATTATATGAAGGCTGTGGCTTTCGCTCAATTGTGCTAGGTAGGTTAGCTGGAAATCCATATAATAACTCATGAGGTGAGTAACCTGTGCTACTATGAGGAGTCGTATTGTATACGAACATACTGTAGGGTACCCAAGAATCCCAGGTGAGAGGGTCTTGGTTAACGTAGTGACGGAGATATTCTGCCAAAGTGCGATGACTACGTTCGAGCGCTCCGTTGGTCTGAGGGTGATAGGGTGTTGTATTAATTTTCTTAATTTTTAATAATAGGTTACTAAGAAAATTAGTTCCTTGATCTGTGAGGATACATTCCGGAATTCCGTGACGGCACACAATATTCTCTACAAACCTTCTAGCCACCGTTGTTGCTTCAGCATTTGGAATTGGTAGGGCTTCTGAGAATTTTGTTAAGTCGTCCTGGAAGGTCAGAAGGTATTTATTTCCCTCATAACTGACCGGTAATGGCCCCACAATATCCAAAGATATTCGCTCGAAGGGTTTTGAGCTTGTGGTAGTGATTCTCATAGGAATTGGTGGATTCTTTTGCAATTTATTTTTCTGGCAAGATTCGCACTTACGGATGAAATTTTTTATATCATTCATCATAGTGGGCCAAGAGTACCTTGTTTTTAAACGCTTCCATGTACGAGATATGCCTTGGTGGCCTCCTAAAGGAGAAGTGTGACTTTCCAACAGAACTTTAGAGATGTCTTCGGGATCGCTTAAACATATTCTTGAATCCATAAATTTATAAAATCGTATTTCAGAATTCCCAAATGTTTCAGATAAGACGGATGTTACTTCCGATTTAGTATCATGAGTAGGGATGAATATACCTGCCTCAGTTACGTGATATTTGTTACAATACGAATGAATTTTATCTACAATTGATTTTAGAAGGCAAGAATCTTTCTTAGACCGTATTGGAAGTGTGGTTTTAGCGACAATATAATACGTTAAATTTGATTTATGGCGGAAGACCTCCGACTCGCCAATTTTTGGACTTATATAATTTTCCAATATTTTACTTAACACATTTTCTTCATAGGTTTGGACTAAAGGTAAAATAATAAATTTGTAACGGATGTATTTGTTTTTAAATATGGACTCCTGCTTTTTGATTATTTTGAAGCTGCTTGGGTTTGTATTCTCATCACTTACTGCATGTGGACTTGCATTTCTCAATCTATTCTCGCTACCATTACTCTCTCTATTCTTTATTAATTTCTTAGATTGATTTCTAGTTGTTACTCTCACATTGACTTTGTGCTCGTTGCCATGCTCATCTGTATTTATTCGACTGAGTGCGTCCGCGTTTGCATTACACTTTCCAGGTTTGTATAAGATTTTGTACTCATACTCTTCCAGAGTTATTTTCCACCTAGCTAATCTAGATGTAGGTTCGTGGAGATTCATGAGCCATTGCAGTGGCTTATGATCAGTCAATATGGTGAATCGTCTCCCATAAATGTAAGGGCGGAACTGTTTAACCGCAAATACTATGGCAAGAAGCTCTTTTTCTGTAGTAGTATACCTTGTTTCGGCGGCATTTAGGGTGCGACTCGAAAAACAGATCGGATTATCATCTCCTATTTTCCCTTGGGAAAGTACGGCTCCCACAGCTAAATCGCTTGCATCAGTTGTTACCAAAAACTCTTTAGTGAAGTCGGGATATGTTAGTACTGGAGTGCTAATAAGTTTTTCTTTAAGTTGTTTGAACGCTTCTTCACATAAAGCATCCCATTTGAAGTCAACATTTTTCTTCAATAATTTCGTTAACGGTTTTGCTGTATCGGCAAAATTTGAAATAAATCGACGATAATAGCCTGGAAATCCTAAAAATGATTTAACATCTTTGGTCTTTTTAGGTCTAAGGTAAGTCTTAACGACTTTTATTTTTTCGGGGTCAGGCTTAAGTCCGTCTTCAGAAATAATGTGCCCCAAGTATGTTAATTCTCTTTTTATAAAATTACACTTTTCTGGTTGTAACCTTAAGTGATGCTTACGCAGACGATCTAGTACGTTAGTTAATTTGACGTTATGATCTCGTAGATCGTATCCGTAGATAACAATATCATCTACATAAACAAAACATTGTATACCCTGTAGTCCCATCAGCAAATTATTCATTAATCGCTGAAAGGTTGCGGGCGCATTCTTCAGCCCAAATGGCATCCGATTATACTCGTAATGTCCAAATGGTGTACTGAAAGCAGTTTTCCCGCGATCTTTTTCAACTACTAAAATCTGGTGAAATCCGGTGGCCAAGTCGAGCGTACTGAAGTATTTGGCTTTGCCCAGCTGGTCCAATATATCGGTTATATTGGGCAGAGGATACGCATCACCAATGGTTATGTCGTTCAGCTTACGGAAGTCCACCACCACTCTCCACCTCTTATTACCATTGCCATCGGAGTTTTTCGGTACCAGGAGAAGAGGTGAGTTCCATGGACTGCAGCTTGGTCTCACCACACCACCTTGCAGCATCTCGTCCACCTGCTTATGAATTTCAGCCTTTTGTGATTCAGGGAGTCTGTATGGTCGCGTATATATAGGAGGTTTAACAGCCTGAGTAGGTATATGATGTGAAATTGCATTAGTATAAGACAAGACGTCTCCTTCCAAATAAAATAAGTCATTATATTGCCTACAAATATTGGTTATGGATCGTTTTTCTTCTAGGTTACAATGATCTAGTCTTAGTAAACCTTCCAACTTTCTTAAACGATTTTCTACCGGGTTATTTTCTGAGTCAGTTTCAATAATATCGAAGTTATTTAGGTCATCCCATTCAATGTCCGCGTTTTGTAAATCTAAATCTATCTCTCTATCATTCGAATTCATCACTAATATTTTGGTAGTTTGATTCATTGGTCTAGCCATAGTTGCTGCCAGGTAAACACCGTTTAGCAATTGTTTTTTTCTAAAAACTACTTCCTTATTGTGTTTAAAAGGAATTTCCACAATTTGTTCACTTCGCGGTTTCAACTTAATTATTTCTGGTTTATAGAATTTTCCTTTAGTTTCTTTTGATAAAGGGTTAGAATGGTAGCTTTCTATCTTTTCTGAACCAGTTACTGTGTTTCCAAACCTAAGCGTCCTTTTCGGTTTTCCTGGTTTATTTCTACGGACGAGACTTTGTTCATAGTTTGATACTCAGGATTCGAAAACACAGATTTGGCGGTTTTCCAGAGTTTCCTATGTGATGACAATTTTCCAATAAAACATTATCGCCTATTTCAGGTCGGATCAACAGCTCATTACTATTGTAATCAATGGTACATTTATATTTCCTTAAAAAATCGTTTCCGATTATGCCATCGTACGCAAGATTAGCTTCGTGTGCTAATAATTCGAATGGGTGTTGTAGCTGCAGTTTGTTGCTGTTATGCGAAAGGTCTAGTGTACCAATTAAGGTGCCAAAGGTTTGAACTGACTCCCCAGCTATTGTTGATATTCGACGGAAAGTATTATTTTCTAAGATTTGGTTTTTCTTTTTCTCTTTTGTGCATTTTATTAAACTAATGTCCACACCGGTATCTACTAGCAAAGTAACATAATCTTTATTCGAAGGCTTTAAAGGTATAGTGATAGTTGTTTCGCTTTGATTCATGCAAAGCGAGACTTTTATTATTGCTGGAGCATTTTGTTTTAAGCTCTGTGGACATCGGCCGAATGAGTTATTCGAGATGGAGTGCCGATTTCTTCCTCCCTAACAAAGCCGTTTCCCATATGTGTACCAAGTTGTGGTACATCAATAGCATGTAGTGCTTTTGCTTTTGTTTGCACCGAATTATTCTTGGATCTAGTGGGTGCATAATGTATGTTCAAACTATTGAGAAGGACGTCTCTCTTGCGGTTTTGTATGTGCTTGAGAGAAATTTCCATACATAGGCGAAAGGTTTCGATTCCTTTCCCTGAAATACTGGTCATTCCGGTTACGTGCATTGTTATTATATATTCTTGGTCTGCAATGTCCAATCGAGTGGTTGGGCTTTTTGCAGTATGTACAGGTAAGGTATTGTACTTCCTTTTTTATTTTTCTGGGAGTAAAATGGGGTAAATTTGTGTTTCTAAAACAAATTTCTCGCGTGTGTCCTTCCCATAGATAGGACAGGAAATTTTCGGTGACGGAACTTCTTTTGTAGCATAATGGCCCGCCTCGACCGCGTGCTTAAAATAGTTCGTCCCCCTGCTTTGAAGGAAGTATAATAATAACGAATTAGCAGTCTTAAATTACGTAGAATAAGATGTCATTGAAATAGATTCACTTAAGTATCCAGAAGAATAAAAGTTTATATTATATAATATTTTAAGCAGGAAGCAAAAAATAGGAACCGTACTCTATGAAAGTAAAACTATGATCATAGGGAATATCGCGGTGAATCTTGAGATTTGAGGACGCTTTTCTCGAAAAGACCATCAAATTTCATTTTCAGAATCTCGAACTTAACTGGAAATATAGATACCCCTATATCGAATGAATCTATGATAGTAGGGAATTTCGCAATCAATCTGGAGATTTGGGGCGGTTTTACTAGAAAAACCAAAAAAAATCATTTTCGAGAGGCCGATCTTAACTGGAAATATAAGTAATATCACAAGGGCGGACGAACTTGCTCATCCTGGTGCAGCCTCGGAGGAATCCCCCTCCATAATCGGGATTGCACCAAGACACTTTGCTTCTATTATCTCAGTTTGGGCTGATCACCAGCACAGTTGCCTTTGGTTAGATGATTGTGGGGTAAAACTAACCCAAACCTAACGAATAAACTCCTGGGGCTAAACAAGCCAACACTGAGAACCCTAGTGGGCACTCCTTTCTCAGGGCTCAACTTTACAGGATAAGACTTGTTGATGATCCTATGGGTAGAGGAATCCGAAACGGTGACTGACTTTCTTTGTCACTGTCCGGCTCTCTCAGGAAAGCGTTACAGATTCTTTAGCTCACACCTAAACGAGCTACATGAAGCCGACAAGCTTTGTAAGAACGTCCGGTTGGGACCTATGAGAAATTGCTCATAAGTCTGGAGGGTGAACAATGGGCCTTGTTCTAGCCTACGGTCCAGGGACCCAACATCTTTTGAATTCATCCATCCATCCAACTGGAAATATAAATTCAGCTATATCGCATGAATCTAGGTTAGTAAAAAATTTCGCAGTCAATCTGGAGACTTGAGGATGTTTTTCTCGTAAATGCAAACAATTTTCAAATTCGGAATCTCGATCATAGCTGGACATAAGAGCTTCTTTCTATTAAATGAATACAGACAGAGATAATATGCGCCATTTCAAGTTTCATAAATACAAGCCTAATTCATTCAGTACCATAGCAGACTAAGCCACCAACTTATTTTTCCGAAAGAATAATTTTAAAATTTTGTCAGTTAATATCAAAATCAAATCAACATTTTTGTGGGCTCTTTCTTATATATTTACATAATTCCTTGTATACGTTGTACGTAGCGTTTATCTTTATAATTTGTGACAGGAGCTTCCAAGACCTATACCCATCAGGAAAACGTCTACAAAAACGCATCGATTGTTCTACCTCCTTGATTGATGCAGAATTAAACATAAGAATGAAAATTTTAAACCAATAAAGCTTGATTAGTTCAGTTTTCAGTTAGGAAATTTTGCTTTTAAAGATTATAATACTCAATTTTATATTAAGCATATACATTAGCTACTAGAGGTTATAGTCGCCATTTTTTATTATAAGAAATGTGGATTTGCTTGGACGCTGTACTTCAGCTTCTGCATTGGCGTGATACAAGCATTTGGATTAGATTTTGTTAACACTACTACTCTAACATATTTTACATCTATACTTTCTCTACCTAAAATGGCTGGCATATTTTTCACCTAGTTTTGCTAGATGTGTACAAATTTTTCTTACTTACAATCTAGGGCATATTATTTATTCACTCATATCGGTTGTTATTCAAATTAGTTCTATTGAGAATTCCATTGGATATTTTTTCGATAAATACTTTCTAATAAAAACTCGAAATATATTGATCCCAGCTAGTTGTCCATGGTTTACTAGTAGAATTGAAAGTCGTGTATCAATATCATGTAAAACTATTAAATTATGAATACGGAAATTGTTGTTGATAGAGGAGTTACGCTAGAGACCAGAACTTTGGGATACTAGCAACGATATATACAAGGATCATAACAAGACGTACGATAATATAATTGAATATTTGTTCTGAAAATTCCTTCAATTTAGGATGTTTCAAAAAGAAATGCCCGGTGAATTATCTTCCGCTGTTTAGTGGATGCAGCCAAAAGTGCTTTCGTTTGTTTTTTTGAACATAATATAAAAATAAGACATTTTGATCAAAAGTTAAAATCAAGCTATATACATAGTGTGACAACGAGCTTCACATCACGATGCGCGGACAATTGGACGCGTGGTCATTTTGAAACTCATGTGACATTGGCCAAAAACCCGCGCAACTGAGACATGTTTGTGAATAATTGTTTATTGTATACAACAACTTCACTACAATAAAAGCGATAGTCGTCACATCGTTTTACGTGAAACAATATTTTGTTATCAAGCCATCGATATCGTTTTTAGATCAGAAGATTCTCAAGTATCCAAATCATGTAAGGACCTGGGCACAAAATTTTATCCGGTCATGTGTTTTATAAAAGTTGCCCCGTGTTATTTCAACACCTTTACTTTGTTTGAAACTATCCAAAACTCAATCGACGCAGCAATCATTATGCTGCTTGGTTAACCTCCAAGGCGAAATGAAAGCATCAAATGCAGTATAGGAAACTTAGCAATGTTATCCTATTCTATAGTTGAAATTTGTTTATGTAAACATAACACGTTAATACAGAGCTTTGTTTTTTTTTATAATTTTAATTTACTCGATTTTCTTTAAAAAAATATATTCGGAGGAAATATAAGAGCTATTTTGTTGCTATGTTGTGCATATATTTATTTTTTACTCCATTATGTTGGCAGAGCTGTAAAGTATCAAAATTTCAACTTTTCCAAACCGAGCAGCAAGCATGTATGTAGTTAGTAGATATTATGGATGAATATCTATGCCTGAAAGAGACTTGTCACCTGTACCACATGTATTTCTGCATAATATAAATCGAACAAAAATACCCCACCCCACCCCCAACAACCGACTTAATTTTTTTTTTCATTTTCGTCAAATTCAAAAGGGAATAAGTTTATGGATATAAAGAATTGGGATACTATTTTGGATCAAGAATAAAAACAACAAGAATTTATTTAAATCCATTCAAATTTTTTTTTATTTATTTTGTGTTGTTAACAAAATTACTCCATTAAGAAAATCCCACCATAGCTGTTGCATCTCGATTACAACGAATGCGTACCCAAAGATAGTATTACACATAAATATTTGATAATAGCGCGTTTTTGTTCCATCTAAATTCACCTAAGTATATACCTCGACTTATGCTTGGCTCTGTTTTATGTCTCAAATTTTAATCATTATAATAACTCAACTTTATCCTCACACATTATGTACTCTCGTATTTCTATGTATAGTTTTCAACTGTGCTACAAAAAATTTCTCTTTTCTCGGCTTAATTGTATTTTTTTTTCTAGTACAAACAGTTAGTGCCAAAAATACGTATGACCCGAGAGAGAACAAGGCCACTCTTCAATAATGACCTCTACAAATGGCTACTAAATAGAACACATCATACATACTTTTGTATATGTAGAAAACATTTAAACAATTCTTTTTCCGTTAGTAAAAAGATAACTTATATATGTATGTTTTCTCGATAAATGTGTGTTTAGTGTTGTATAATAATGTTTACTTATAATACTATCCATGATTTTGTTTCCTATATGCTTTTCTTCTGTAAATTTTAAATATAATCGGAGACGGTACAGTTCAAATTTTTTTTTTTTTTTAGTTTAAATCTTGTATAAAATCATTAATTTACTCTGCATTTTAGAAAAGTGGTTATCTTACTTAGGTTTAGTGTTATAAATTTTGTTTTTTTTTTATGTTTGTGTTATAAATATAAAACATCAAAACCGAACTAATATTTTGCTTCTGACGGAAGCAAGGTAAGGACTACTTATGATGACGCTTTCTTTAATTAATAAAAAGCAATAATGAATGTCATGTATGATTTTGAATAGTCCATTAATTAATAAAATTGTTACAGTTACTAAAGAATACGCAATTGAAAAATTATATGAGCTATTATGTACTGTGTTGAATCAATCGAGAGGGTGAAAATATAACGATGTAGGTATGATAAGACATAAAAAACAAAATCAAATAAAAATTAATCGATAAAATCCCATAAAATAATTTCAGTCAATTCACAATAAAAAGGAAATAAATAAATCTGCCATATCTTGCTAAGAATTAACACTTGCTATTTCATTTGTATTAAAACAAATAAATAAAAGATCCTACAGATGGCGAACGAGATTTGAAATATCCAGAAAAAATACAGTGATTCCAAAGCCACAACCGAAACCTGTAGTTATGATCCTGCCAATCATTTGCTACAACCTCAGATTACGGAGGTACAACGAACATCTACACAGATTAGAACGAAGACTAAAAAGCTCCTTTTTAAAGCCTGAAACACAACTGGAACTTTGCAGCTTTCAACTTTGAAGCTAGCAAAAAATCTAAAGCTGTAATTATGTTCTTCTACACTGATTTACATTGTCAACAAATCTCAAGCTGGCTAATAAAGCTCGAATTATGTTACAGGCCTAAGACAATAAGAGAAAAGAAGTGCGTTCTGAAGCCGATAACCGGCGAGGAACATAAACATAAAACAATACTCAACGTAATCAAGGGATTGGGGTCCAGAACTGTGCATCTTCATAGCAAAAAGTGACAAGAAACCCATCTCGATCCTAGAGTGTCCAATTTCATCGATGTAAAATATATGACCCAGCAATCAATACGTAATGCCATCGTAATGCACTTCGTAGGGTTCTAAGACCCAAAAAAAATTATGAAGACAAAGAAAACATTTCTAGACCTATTCGTGTATGGCTAGAGAATTTCAAGTAAAAGGACGTAACGAATGCATGAATTAGATTAGGTTAGGTTAGAGTGGCGATCATCGTACAAGCACGGACGACCAGTCACACTTAGACCATCTATGGCCCATTGTGATGACACCTTATTTGGTACATTAACTGGGAAAGACACCTCAAACTTAGGTCGTGCGCTAAAACCAGCCGCAGGTATTGATGAACCTTACCAGGTCCCTCAACTCTTGATAATTCTCCCAGTTCGCAGAAGAAGCAGCTACCAAGCGTATTCATCCTAAGGTTAGTATGGATAGGGCATTCGCACAGCAAGTGCTGAACGCTCTCAACACCTTCCTCGTCCATACAGCTACTGAAGAAGTTATTCCGGTTCCTCCTCAGCAAAGATTCAGTTTTCGCAGGACAAATCTCGGGCCACAGCTATCTTGAAATCGCGCATGTTTACTGACCACATACATGAATTACAACGCACAAGAATAGTCTAAACTTAAACTCATGAGATTGCACTCTGAGTACATGCTGCTATTTCAAATACGGACCAATATGTCATACTAGTTAAACAACGAAGACTATAACATGAGAAAACACATTTCGATTTAAGGAAAACATGCGCAAAAATTTTCCGATGCCTGCGAACTAATTCGCTCTCCCAATGGCAAAGATATCAACAGATGCATAATTTGACCCTATCTAAAATGGCAGATAATGTGGAAATGTCAGGTAGCAATTCACACAGAGGTGGATATCAACCAAGCTCCCATCGATAAAGAATTGAAGACAACGATAGTATCCAATAAGCTAGATGGTCCATCTTACATCCTTGCTTGTCTTAGAGAACACTGAGATTATTTTAACAAAAACACTTGCCAAATGTGGTAATATGCTTCAATCAAGTGCATTCATTAACGGCAGTAATATTCTAACAACTTGTTCAGTTGGGACCACCACGTCTACCGACAGAGGGAAATATGAAGATTATGAAAATGCCGCCGTGATGTCTGTTAAAGTAGATGAGTCTGCAGAATGTTGATATTGCAATTCTGATAAGCAGAACTCTAATTTTCTTATTCCAATAGCTGAGACTTCATCTGAAAACAATCATTGTTCCGCTTATCACGCTCAATTGGGATCCTACTACTCATTATGAGGTGTGACCGACGGTACTGTACAATTTGTATTTACAATTTATACAGTGAATTATGCTGTAATATGCCCAAAAATAGAGTAATTGTCTGAAAATTTAACCGAGAATTGCTCCACTCATTGGCACTGTAATGGTTATCAGTCATAGAATACAAAAAAGAAAATCTGTATTTCGTATCAAAGAACACATTCGTTTAGCAGGTGACAAATGGATACTGGACACTCTTTCTGTTTGCAGTAATTTTGCACTCGTTCTCATGGGTTCTATGGAAATACGACAGCATTGCTGGGGACCTTCTTACAGAAGATAACGAGATGAATATGAACCATAAGCTTCCATTGAAATCAAACGATCAAACTGTCTCTGATCTCAAAACGATGATGCATTCATCGTACTTATATCTTGCTAGAAAGTTATACATTTAATTCATTATTTTAAGGAGTCCGTGGTAATATTACCAGCGTTCAAAGTAATGTCAGCATATGTATCAGAGAACAAACTTTACTCGGTTTACATATTTCTAAAGACAAAACAAAAAGCCATAAACAGTTCTGACTCTTTCTCCACTCACTTCCCTTTATTTTATTTTTCTCATTTGCTCAGTTCAGTAGGTTTAGTGATCGCAAATCTAGCTGCGGAGCTATCAAATGAATAGGTTTAGAAAAGCGATTACAACCACTCAGGTTTACAAGGATTTCATTAACCTTTTTGAATTTGATACATTGAAAATTCGCCTTTAACCACAGTTTCTGTAAACGGATTTGAGTATGGTGTATGGAAAAGTTAAACGGTTTTGAATTATATTAAAAAAAAAGTTATTTTACAACCTCTAATTAATAATCATTGAGAAAATGTGTAGATAAATTGGTAAAAATATGGCTATATTAATCAGTGGTTAAATAACTTAGAGATTCCAATACCTAAGAAGTTACAAAGAACAACATATAGGATACTTAATATAATAACTCAAGTATCATATCGGATTCATTCGAAAATTTAAACAGACGTATTATTTTTTTTTATATACAACCGCTCTCAAGACTCAACTGATGAGATGTTGGTGGAAAGGTAATAATGCGAAGAATTCGTGGCCGCTTTGGACTCACTAAAATTGAGTTTTTTTTTAAACCATCATAAAAAGTAGAATACACAATTATTTAATAAATGGGCTGATAAAAATCTATTGATAGTGCTATGGACAACAAAAATCTCTTATGAAAAATGGATAAATTTTTCCGAAAATATTGATAAAAAGTACTTATACTCGGCGGCAACACTATTCTCACTTCCTCCGATATAATGACCTTGTCGTGAAAAACTATGATCATGTACACGAATTTTACGCGTATCACCCCTTCATAATTTCTATATAGCGTCGGCAGCGCTGCTGTCGTATGATAATTCTCGTACATATACGCAAAACTCTACTCAGGTACGATGTACGAGGCAAAATGTATTCTCATACGCGAAAGTATGATAATTTCGGAATTTCGGCGTCAAATATTTTCCAAACAGAATTTTCAGATTGCGGCAATACTACGGAGAAAGAGCAGTAAAACAAAATTTAAGATTTATAAGCAGAATGCATCTTGGTCGCAACAATGATGTCGACGAGTAGATGACTTATTCAGATCTATGTGTCAAAACAAGGTCAAAAGATAGATCACTCCTTTGAGTTTTCAAACCTAACATCCAATTGAGTAGTCGCATGTGCTATAGCCGAAAAAAACCTGCTACAGCAGTGCGACTATGATGAAAACTTTGACCATAATATTGATTCAGACCTAGATAATCCTAGATCTAGATTCTGTATTTTTTATATTTTAGGAACAGTGACAGTGACAAGACTAAAAAACATTAATACAAAAAATCGCATTAAAATTGTTACGAATATAAATTTTTGAAAGAAATCGATAATTTTTGTTTAAAAAACTAAAATAAAATGTTACAAAATTGTCTCCAGTTTTAATTTAGGCGCGATAAACCTAGTGTTAGCGTACGAGAATTTTTCATGACGTACGAGATTTTTGTTAAGATGGTACGATTATCTATTTGTTGCAGTCTCATTTACAATCCAATGAAATTTTTTCAAGAAAAAGATAAATTTCTATCTATCTACCTCGTCCGGATTAAAGAAAATTGAAAAAGAAAAAATCACTAGAAACAGACTTAATAAAGACCCTTCAACACGAGCGTATAATAGCGCCGCCGCATATTGATGTCATTATATCAAAGCGAAAAAACAAAAGCAAACGATAAATCATTCAAATGAAAATTGTTGCAATAAATTGTGTGTTTTACATGAGAATAACAATTGTGATATTTTTCATATTCACAAAATTACATAATAAAAACTAGTTATATCTCCTTTTATAATACAAATACATAATAATGCTAATAAATATTTCATTTCTTTATAATAAATCTTTGTTCCCTTAAGGTATAACAGACTTAAAAATTTTATCGAAATCGAAGAAAATTGAAAACATCAACTGAGTGTAAAACAAAAGGATTCAAACCAAAAAAAAGACGAACGAAAAACGAAAAGAAATTATATTTGTTTGTTCAAATTACTAATAAAGTACGCTTTTATTCGATATTATCATTTCTAATAATTGCGATTAGCAGATTTAATATTATTTATTTCTCAACAACAATAGGAATAATAGAAAATATATAATATATAAACTTCAAGAAGTGCAAAAACTTGTTGTTCTCCTGCTGTCTGTTGTCTCCTTGTTGACAACAAATTTTCACAATGATTTTTCGAGACGAAATTTTCCATGGAAAACATGATAGGAAATTAAAATTAAAAATTTTTCACATTTACATAATTGTATTAGCATTAAATTTAACAAAACACTTATCAAAACTTCAATTATTTGTTTAAAAAACCAAAATTTACAAACCAAATAAAAATAAACAAATTATCACAGATCTCTTTTTTTTTCAAAAATTAATTCATTTTGAAATTTTATTTATGTTATATTTTCTTTTTCTTTTTGTAGTTTTTTGTACTCGATTCACTTGTACAAAGCCCTTTAATTTAATTGATTCCAAACATTTAAAAAAAGAAAGACTTAGTTCTTTACGGGTTAAATTATGATTTATTGAGTTAGAAAATGTGTTATTATTGCGTTTTTATGTCTGTTGAAAAGTTTCTTTAAAGGAAAAAGAAAAAAAAATCAAAAAAGATTCGAACCTATTTTTTTTTTTTTTTATTTAGTAAACGAAATTCTTACAGCCATGTATTTGTTTTCAATATGTTTTCCCCATTGAACTTAAAACTGCCTTACTCCTTCTATCTAAAGTATGGTCGGTCCCCCAATGGCCCTATTCAAGTTTTTTTTTTTTTTTTATATTTTATTATTACACCAAACTGAGCAGATACCCTCTATGATGCAAACAGCAGGCGAGGTGGAAATTAGGAAATGATTCAGGAGGACGTGTGGAGAATGGCGAATGTGCAAATGTACACATATACATAGCTCTTGAGCTTTTTCAGATTGTGAGTACATGGAGAAATAGTTTGGGCTCAGAAAACACCTTGAAATATTACTGTTCGGTCGAAAATAATATTTTGAAGAGTCAAATTATGGCAAAACTTAGCAGAGCGAGTATTGCGTGCAAGTATTAATTTACAAGGGATCAGACTAAATAAATCAGTAACAAAGAAAGTAGAGAAAGGCAGTAATTACATTTAATTGAAGTTTTACTTTGTTTTACTACAAAAGGTTTTCAGCTCCAATGCACTACAATCTAGTGTTCAAAACTATATTTTTATCGAAGGACCTCCGTGATGCAATGTACCGCAGACATAATTCATTTCAAATCTTTCCAATATCCCAGGTTCCTGAATAAGTTTTATTCTGTCTTGCTGTTCAATGCTTAAAATGCTTTGCTCACTTTTCTTAAAAACTTTTTATTGTCAAGTATTAAAAATTGTCTTGTTAAATTGCTTTAATATAAAACAACTAAATTATGTCTCTTGTAGGCTGGAATAAACTAAAGTTATATGCATACTGATTCTAAACTATTGAAATCCCAACCAAAGCAAATTACGCAAACAAATTTTTTAGCAAGACCTAATGATACAAGAATGATTAAAAAGGCTGCAAAAGTAGAGCAATTTTGAATCAAAATCTCTGAGCAAACAAAATAAAAACTTTTTCATACTCTAAGACCAGAGGAAACCAAGAACAAAACCGAGCAGAGATATTTTTCAGTAAAGCAAAGCAGAGCACAAATTGTTGTTTTGCATGCTTTTTTTTTCTATAGCTTTCAAACTGCTTTCATGTTTGGTTTGCTTTTTATAGTTACATCAGTGTGCAAAAAGAGAACTAATCCAGCGGAAAATATGACAAGCACTTCCATTTTTTTTTTTTAATTCTTGAATAAAGATTTCTTTTGATTTGCCCTGCATTCCCTATAAGCGCTCCAAGATTGCTTCCTTAGAATCTTCAACTGAGCTCTTTCCTCTTCCTCTGCGGACGGATATGAACGATAATACTGTGAGAAAGCGCTCATAGATTTCAATTTGTCAGCCTGGTGGTTGTGTTGACATAAAACTAAATTCTAACACTGACTTAAATGTATTTGCGCTCTTAAAAAATAATTTATCTTGCTGCACTCTTGTGTCTCTAAGGTCCCTTCGCTATCGAAATAATGATTTAAAGCTTCCCGCATGCTTGTGTTACTACTATCTCAAAACTGCGATTAGGAAATGAATTACGGTATAGACCTGTTGCCAGTAGAATGCTTGAAACAAAGAAATTTTTTTTTATTTTTATGGAATTGGTAGGCGCATTTAAGCCAATATTGAATGTGACTTTAGTTTAAAGCTTAAACTCAGATACTTTTGTTTTTTATATCTCAAAGTTTAAAGGTAAATTGAATTTGTTGGTAGACAATTACAATTATTCCACCTCATTTGAATTCTGAATCTGGATCCAACATCTTTTAAATGCAATTGCAAAGCTCATAAAAAAAAATTAATTGCATTTGAATCAACTAGGTAAAGTTAGTTGTATATGACTTAACAATCGAAAGCAATCAACATTTTATTTTCGTTACTCTTGTTATCATTTGTGAGGAATAGTGGATTATTGAGGTCGATATGCCAAAGTTATCATTTTGAATCAATTTTTGTATAAATTTACGATTGTCTGATAAAATGCAAAAATTCTTGAATTTTGCTTTTTCATGTTATATGTTGTTGGATATCCCGCTGTAAATTTATAAGGCAAACTTCACAACCAGAGTTTCGCCCATAGAAACGAGACTCATATTGAGTAACTTATGCAAAAAATAAGCATTACGCTAGGTTGGGGAATACTGCAGAACTCTCTGATATATCTTCATTTGTCCATCTTTCCTTAAGTAAAGATAAAAACATGTCCAACAGATAATTTAGTAGTTTAGGAATTCTTTCCATTGTGAAAGCCAAGAATTTTATTAAAACATGGTTGGCTGAGTGTCGGTGAAAAATGCATTTATTTCTCACAATAAAAACTTTTCTAAATTTTTGAAGTTTACTCGGAATGTTATTCAACAAACCCAAATGGAAACCATAGAAACCATAGAATTCTTCTTCTTCTTCTTCTTCTAAAAGACGAATAGTACAACTATTCGTCGACATATAACATTTATAGACGCCACCTGGCCAGCCTTAGAATTATCTATATTGCCGGCCAATTATATGAACTGGTTCACCCGCGAAGACAAACAGATGCGGGTGAAGCGCAGAATTAAATCTCTGTAATTACACTAGCGGACGAAGTCCGCGTACATTTTCAATTAGTTATTTTTTAATTAGTTATTTATAATTATATTGAACCTCCGTCCCGTCCAATGAACGAAACCACCATAGAATTGATGAAAAAACACAACCCTAAAACAGAAAATAAAACCAACTCTAGTACGGCTAAGTGTAATCAGCTATTGTGTTTTAATAGCGAAGCGATGTAAACGGCAGCGAAGCTTACACCTTACTCCTCCCTGTCAACTGATGAATGTAACACTTTTGCATTTCATTTCTCTACATCGAACACGCATTGGAAAAAAATACTACAATTTTCCGAGATTTGTTCACTTTCTTTAGTTTTCTGTTCTAGATGTTATTGAATTGACCGCACAAATTTAGAACTAGCTCAAGGTGTGAACGCCTGAAACAGAATGAATTGGCTTTAATATTTAGTTCAAAACAATACATCCCTTGCTATAAGGAATTTCGTCCGCTTACTTCCAATTAAAAAAACGTAACACCAAAAGTAGTAGAGCAACAATAACAGTTCTTCTAACTGAAAATTCTTCACTGAAAAGAAATCATGTTAGGAATGAAGTCTACAGCAAGCAAATAAGAATATTCTATAACGGACAATTATTGTATAATGAAAATTTAATTCCGTCCGGCTGAATTTTGTTCAAATTTCGAGATAATTTTCATGCATTCAGTCTTAACATGTTTTTTTATACTTATATTTTTAAAAGATCTGTTAGAATGATGAAAGTTTTCCGGCTTTATAACCACACAAGAAGTTGATGACAAAAATTCTTGAATTACAACAAAGTACCCTCCGTTTTAGGCCTAGAAACGAAAAGTCCTTTGCATAAACATAAAAAATTTCACAAAAATTCCAAACTTAATATTAAAATGGTATGAAGATTTAAAAAAAAAATTAATGTTTAAAAAAAATTAAAAATCTTAGCCCTATGAGAGAACTTAATATTTCCTCAATTGGCACAAAGTTTAGTTCGTAATGTGCTTCTTGATTAGAGCCTGCAATAGTCTAGTTTTGGCTTTTTTCTCCTTGTATTGGGCGTAAGTTTCCTCAATAGCTTTACGGTCACCCTTTAACATTTTCCTTCCATTCTGCTCCTCAAAAAGCGTCTCGAATTCTTGAATCGTCCTCTTAAGCAGTCTCTTCTCCTCACGAGCTTTCTCCAAATGCTGCCACAATTCATCAATAGATAGCGTATGAATATTTTCGCCCAGGTTTGAAGTTTCAGTTGAATCGGTTGATTGTGCCGAGCCCGAATTATCGCTTGGTGATTCCAAATTATATGACGATGATAGTGGTTGTGGTACTGAATCTTCCGGAGAGCCTGTGGTGTCTGTACTGGCTGAATGTAATAGAGCTGATTCAACTGTAAATGCCATCGCTTCATGTTCTAAAATTGTTGGAAGCTCCGATGGTCCAGCTATAGAGCCAGAAATTGTAATACTGCGCGTTATCATTCGTTTGATGATTCTGTATCTATCGTACAAAGGTCTGGCAGCGTCACGTTCTTCACGTGAATTTGGGCGCCCATATAAGGATTCTAAGTAAAGTAAGCCATGTTGAACTGCTGTTTTTTCTTGAATCAACTGATCCGATGTCAATTCCTCTAAATTCTCAGGACGATTGCATTCTTTACGTTTTTCAATCAGTTTCTGTGAATAGAAAAAAAAATCATTATTACATCATCAGCGGAGAGATTTGTTGTGTGGTTAAATAGATATTTGTCAATTCAGAGGAGAAAGCACTTTTTTTTGTATAGATAGAGACATAGAGGACTTCTTTTAAATCATTCGGTGAAATAATTACAACTTTTAATGCATCGTAACGTAATATGTAGCATGCTGCATGCTGAAGGCGGTAATTTAAAGCTTTTAAAGTGAAATCAATGGGTTTATTGCTCGAATATGACCTTTTGATTTCATGTCATTGCGTGACGAGCACAGACAATTATTATTAAAGACGCTTTAATAATGACTGTGTAGCGCGAACAACGATATTTTCGTCTCTGACTGATGATTATTATATTGGTTAACAATGAAAATGAATAATTGTTTGAATTAATCGATTTAAGCTATTTTTAGGTGTTTTTGTTTTCTCCTTAATGACCAAAGTAAACTAGACTAAGTACACAGAGTCTGTGAGTTTTAGTTGAAACTTAGCCTTAATCTATTATTAAAATTAATTAATGAACTCAATATACAATCGCTAATAGCCTTGAAATCATGAAATAATTGATAAAAGTAGAATTATGTATATTTCGAATGAAAGTGGTAGAATATATAATGACAGACAGACAACTACACATGTTGAAAGTAAAAATTAAATGTAACATGGTGAATACGCTAACTGAATATTTCTATATAATTATTTAAAAGGCGCACATATACGTATGCTTTTCGGTTGGTTCCATTTTTGAGTCGATAAAACCGAATAAATACGGGCTAAAACTTTACAAATATCCCCCCTAAAGTTGGACATCTGAGTTTACTTATCTGCCTGTGAGGACGTGTACGGATGTGTGGATTTCAGGTTCAGATTTATGTGCAGCTTAACTTATTAAAAGAACGTTCCGCTTCTTTTGATTATATCACAATGAAACAAGAAGCTTTAGAACCGTTACTTTTAATGTTTTCCAAGATAATTGGAACTCATTTTGATTTTCAATTAATTTCTCGCGTTTTGACGATTTTGACGCTAAATGTAGCCTATAGAGCCGTCCAAATAACAAGAATTTCAAGACACACCAAAGCCAACTCTGCGCGTTCACTGCCACTTTGCGTAGCGTGTTTCCGTAGTGTAATTCTATCAAAATTCATATAAATCAACTACGCTCAACTATTCTCCTGACTATATGCAGTCGACTATTTCCGATCTTCAAAGTGCGGAGTGAACGGTAGTAAGTAATTAAAGTGTGAAACACTATGTGGCGCTGGCTCTTGCAGCTGGCGCTGGTGCCTAACCTGTCAAAAATCAAACACACGGTTAAGCAATGGTGGTGTCACAATGTGCATCTGACTCTGACGCCTGACGCTAGCGCTGCAGCTCAGTTTTTAGAAACTTAAAATTTTGCTGGGTACCAATTTTTTTGCTGAGCCAAAGCTGACATTTCTGTGTTATCGGCTGAAACGCGCGAACATGGCTGATTTTGAAAGTGAGAAATTAATAGAGTGTGAGGAGAAATGAAATTCTCTATAATTTCAGCCATACGAAAATATTAAAAAGAAGGGGAAATTTTGAAGAATATTTCAGAGTAATGTGGAATACGTGGTAAGGGTAAAATTTTTATTACTAAGCAACTTGTCCATTTTAACGCACAAATTTGTTTTCAAAAATATTAAACAGTCGAACAGTTCCTTATATGACATAAGAGTGAGCTAAACTATTGTGTTTACCCTTGGCTACTGGGTGAGCGGCAAACTAAGAACCAGCGCCAGAACCAGCACTAGCTACAGGATCCAGCGCCACATTCTGTTCCAGTGTTAAGCGTAGTTGTTAACTGTCTAAATTCGGCAGAGTGAACGCAAAATAGTTTTCGGTACTCACTCGTAGTCCTATTTCGGTGAACGAACTGAATTTAAATCACGAGACCACTTAAACAGATCTGGAGTGACACAAAAATGTATGACAGTTTATATAAAACTGGGCATGCGGTCATACAAACGCCTTACAGTTTATACTTTTTTTGGCTCTAGTATTCTCAAAAAACCGGTCGAAGCTCACGATGCAGCGTACACCAAATGAATTATACATACATAGATAGTCTACTGAGAACAGAATACAGCACTAAGGCCATTAGAATGCTGCATGTACGTGAATTAAAATTCCACCTAAGATTGTAGGTCTAATTAAAGCATATGCCAAGAAGCAGATTAATTTCATCATCTACCTTATGTATTTGGGAGAAAATTAGTGAATCGAAATAAGAAGCAAAAATCTACAGCTGCTTTTCCATTGAGGACTATTACGCTCATCAATTAGAACATTCACAGCTAATTTCTGCTTGAGACATATTCCCCAGATACGTCAAAATGTAAATTTGTTGTTTATTCCAAGGTGTGGAAGGAGAGCTAGTGAGCAAGATACGTCTTGTAGCCCATTTAGCCTAATTTCACTACAAATAATATAGAATGTGTTGAAACAACATATCTTAGGAAGAAGGATTACTTCACTCAAACCAATTCACCTTAAGACCTTCATAAGTAACCTAAATAATATTACTGATCTGCTCTTTAAATGGACGGATAAAGAAATGGAAAGTTGAGCTGTTGGAAAATGTCTGGAAACGCCATATAAACACAATATTGAGGGTATTTTTTCCAAAGCACAGACAATTCATTGGAACCTAGACCACGGAATGAGCGCATAACAGATAAATGTACCACATTGAGACCCTATGACTGACAACGTGAAACTAAAATAAAGAAAATATGTATTCACATTTTTGTTATTTCCCATACGAAGGTTGTTTTTTTTTTTACATTTTGTGACTAGGTATTTTCAGCATGGTCGACACTTTTGAGAATATTATCTTTTAATGCTTCGCAAATTTTTATGCTTTGACAGCTTTAACGGGTAAAAAAAAGCGATTGTTTATCCACAAGCTCAAAAAAGGTCATTTCGTTAAAAAAATGGAAATCTTCGAGCCATGATTTTTTATGAGAGATTGCTCGACAACACTTCTCGCAAGAAATAAAACGGTTATTTTACGACGAAACACTATCCTTGACGCTTGTAAAACAGTGAGTTTCTACGTACTGAGTGATGCAGCACCAGATTTAAAAAGAGAATCGTGAAAAACTACCAAGAGAAAAAATTTATTTTCCATCACGACAATGCGCGATTACAACTGCATCTGGAAGTATTCAATTGTCACCTTGTGAGTGCTTTTAATTCATTTTGATTTTGATTCAAGTGTATGTCAAATGTGCAGAGAATAAAGGGGAATATTTCGAAAAACAATAATAAGAAAAAATAAAATAATTCTAAAGTCATCCGTAAAACTTAAGTAGCAACTTCCGTATCTCAAATTTTATTTTGCTTCATGGAATATCCCTATACAACACACTCGAAACGTGTGACTTGTTCAAAGTATCTCTGATAAGTAAATTACTTTGTATGGCAAAGAGTTCTTATGTTATGCTGATTCAATGGTTATTTTCCAACAAAAAAAGTAGAACATGCTAACACGTAGTTAAAAACAACAACAAATTTAAGTCATCGAAATTGAATGTGCAAACTAGGAATAAATAATAAAACACGGCACTTTAGACATCTTTGGGGACAGGTATTTAACATGCACAAAATTATGTAAGCAACTGAAAATTAAAAAAAAATCTTTAAGTAAGAGAACCACTCGAAAGAGAAAAAGCTCTTCTTACTCAATACACTTCACTTCACTTAAGGGGAAAATATCTAGCCTGCAGAAATGTCCATGTAGAGGAAAAGCTTTATACGACAAGTAGGTACTTCCCAAGAAAAGCTTCTTCCACACACGCCTTCTTTCCAATTCACTACTAGATAAATCCGTACAAGGTAAAGAAAGGGAAATGCACTGCACCAAAACCGGAACAATGCATTCGAATCAAGCAGCAACAGAAGCACTAGCACCTAACTTAACTGAAAGCACGACAACACATTTTTTATTTGCTTTGCACCGTGAAACAAGCAATTGTCGACCTGAACTGAAGTAACATCACAGCAACGACCTTCATGGATACATATATCCATCCATCCATCCACCATAACTATGCAAGCAGGTGCACTGAACGATGTAGATTTTTAATGCTGGAGTGGGGAGTAACTGTGGGTGGCAATAGGAAACAGCAAGCAGCAGGCACCAAAAGCAGTAGTTCAACAGCGCGCCGAACCGTCATGGTAATAAGAAAAACTCTAGAACTTTTGTTGACATAGGTCTGGGTCTGGCTTTCTCTTGGACTCTAAGAATGTTCAGAATTGCGAGGCTTTGGCTATTTTAGAATGTGGCTATATTTTTCGCTAGCCTAAGTTTATATTTGTATGCAAATATCCGCAAAAAGAAGGCACATGACTGAGGAATGCAGTTACGGAAATATATGTATGTATGTAAGTAAAGCTAATCGAACTATGTATGTTTCAGTCCCTGGCGTATTCGAAATTAACCCAATTTGGTAGTTTATTTCCGGCATGTTGTTGCTGATAAGCATACACATACATGGGATTTTCGTGCCAGAATATTTAGGCACACATATGGAATTGTGATAAAAATACATTTTTGTTTTTTTATTATGGAATTGCAAAAAAAAACATAATCACTTTGACACTAACTGAAGGCTATTTATAAGTTCCTTATTCCCCTTATATTGGAAAATTCATTGAGAATTTGTTCGTCAATAAATTTAAGATTTATGATTTGGAAGGAATTACAATACATAAATGAGAGAGCGAGAAAAATAAAAATGATCAGGGTACCCTACAAATCGGCGAGTTGATAGCCCTCATTAAATGTCAAAAGAAAACAAAGGAAATTTTTATTTATCATCATTCTTACGAAAAGAAAATTAAAGAAATCTATACTGGATGGCCTTAACCCCTTGGTCTACGATTTAATTTCCAACAGCGCGCACCAAACTCGTCAGTTCAGTCGGCCACACATCGAGCTATTTCACTACTCTACTGAGCGTTCAAAGTTGTGCCTATCACTTGTTCATCATTTGTTCTGTTTCCTGCTGTCCCACAAGCACCACGCTCCTCACTCGTTGTTATAATTTTTGGTCCAATCGACCTACCACGAGCCTGACTCGTTGTTAACATTTTTGGTCCAATCGACCTATCACGAGCCTTACCATGAGTGTGGATCGATATTCTAGGCGAAGGGATTAATTCAGTTGACAGACATCAACAGAATAAACAGAAGCGTAGACAGGACAAGCATAATCTAAAAATTTTCGAAGGATGGTACAAAAGAGAAAAGTGGTAACATAAGGCTCGACCAGTTAAATCTCAGGCTTTGTCGAGTCTGATTAATGAATTTTTGCCTACTGTATAAACGATGGAAATTTTTAATTTAAAAAAAATATTTGGTATGAAAGAAAATGTCTAAGTCAGAGATTAGAAGAACATAATCCACCAACAACTTCTTCGCTTCCGACACGTGGCGGAGAGCAATACGAATACGAAATTAGTAAGATCAAAAGCCTCGAATGATCCTCTATTATTTGCATAAAAATGACCACCTCCTGCAAACTATGCTAACCGCCAACTCAACTTCCAGGCATTAATTACCTTAATTTATCCTAGACGGCTCCAAATCAGAGAATAACTCCGGAGCAAATATCTTCTGATGGAACCTTGGTATGAAAATGAACGTAAATGTACATGTACATACCTCTCGATAACTATGTCAAGGTCAACGTTAAAGATAACGTGCCCAATTACAGCTCTTCAAGTTATATTAAACTTGTTCAGATTTCACTTAAAAGCTAAAAAAAAGGGAAGCTTTCGAAACAGGGAAGCGAGCTAAAACCAGGTGTCCATGGATCGCCAAATATGGCACAACCAGTACTCCCAGTTAACAAACAGCTTTTTCGTTGAAAAGTAAGAAAGAAGTTATTCTAGCAGCTCTTGCAGTCTAAAACCCTATTTAAATTTGTTTTTCACTTTCATCAGTATCATCAGTAAGTTTACATCATATTTATGGCTGATAATTTTGCAGAATTTTAGAAAATTCTAGAAGAATATTTCTTCTTATTTTTGAATAAGCTATACTACACATATGGATCATTGATGAAGAAAAATGCTAAAATTTTCATCTGCGGCCAGAGGAATCAATTCTCCACAGCCTAAGGTAAATTACTACACATCTTTAAAGAATTATTCAGAAAGCGCAACCGTAAAAAGAATATCTACATAACGTCAGGCAGGCAGGCTATGAAGAAAAACCTAAATTAAAGACATTGACAACAGATAACAAGGAACCACTGATATGAATACCTGAACGTGAGGGAGTCGATAGAAAAGAAACTGCTAACCGCCAATCTGAGAAATGCGGACAATCTCTAGTTATTAATCCTGAACTTTTTTGTGGCCTGACACAAAATTATCTTAAAGGAAAAATTAAACTATAAAAATAAATACTTAATTTCAGCAAAGCAAAACTGAAGCTCTTAACTGATTTTCTAGCCAACCGTGTCTCATTTAAGTACCACCTGAAAAAAATGTGAATTCTACATGCAGCGGAAATTTTGTGTGATACTTTCCCACATCACCTGCTTAGAACGTTCAGTATTTCTCTGAAGAAACACAGCGGAAAACTTCAGATTTTCATTTTTCAAATATGCACAACACATCTAAATGTACCAGATTTAATGTAGTTTATAAAGAATTTATAAAGTTGATAGTCCCAAAAATCTTATAAAACTACCCTTTTTAAACATCTATCTATCTTAGACTTGAACCATGTACACATAACCATAGAATTCTGCGCTCGAAAACATTGCCCCAAAAACATTATTTTAGTAATTTATATACCTCGCAATGAGTTTGACTTATTTATTAGTGTCCAATTTAAATGTATACGTATATAAATCACACTTGTAGCACATAAGTATATCCCTAATTAGTTTATTAAATCAACTATAAAACAATGTACACAATAATGTCAAGTGGTGTTAGACAAAAAATAAAATCATAACAAAATGTATGTTTAAGAGCTAATTTGGAAGTAAAAACAAAACCTCCTACTATCTAATCTCGCGATAGTAAAACTCTGGTTTTATTGGATTAGATATGATAAGAAACACTACGATAATATTAGAAATAATATCAACTTCCAAATAATATTTAAACAAAAAAGCAATTACAGGAAAAATGGAAGATTAACTGACGACGTGAAACTAAAAATATCGCAAGAAATCTAAGTTATTTCTGAGCTTCTTAACAATAACTTGACCAATACCCCATAGCTAGCAATTAAAGTAGCAAAGTCCAATAGCTTTTGCCTACGTCAATTCATTTTATAATTGATGAATGAATCATGAATGTTGTTCATATATGGTACATATGAAAATGAACCATATGCCGAGCTATGGAATGGAACCTCACATGCCAACAGATATGGCATATTAGTGCTTTGAGATCTTGGAACTATTTGTAACGCGTCAATTAAATTTAATTTCTTCTAGACTCTATGCACCAAGAAGTCATAAGTTGTCTGTCACCGTCATCATATTACACATCGATTTTTTTCAAAATTAAGCTCATCATTGTGAACTTTGACTAGAATCATTAAAAATTCATTACACAGCAGCGACTTGAACTGGGCTGCATTTGATATGTTGATAACTTGACTTGTATACGAATTACATATCTGCCATCAATAATTTACTAAATTAACATACAAACGTACGAATAATATTACTTACAAGTCCCTATAATCTTTAGCCTAAGTTATAGGAATGCACCCCATTCCATTCCATATACGGATAAAAATCCCTTTTTAAATACTTTTATTTTACCAATTGTTTCTTGTCACTTACTTTTTCTACCTAGCTTCCTCTACATGACAATTAAAAAGTTTTTTAATTCACCATAATTAATTTTGAAGCATAACCATGAAAGCCTTCCTGGAAGAGTATGTAATAATTCCCTTTTAAAATAGCAATTCAAAGCCCCTTGATGTATTTAAATATGAAAATTCACACGTGCTGAACACATACCGAAAACAACAACAATTTCCCTTATAATAAATTAATCTGGATGAACCTGTGCTTTTTTTTTTAGAGTTAAATTTTAATCCGAGCTGTGATAGATTTTGAGACTTCAATTATATTTATGTTTCAAAAATGTAAAAGTAAAACGTAACTTACCATTTCAATTTCAGCTAAAGTTTCCTTCATTTTCACAACCTTCTTCTGGGCATCCATTCCTCCGCTAACTTTAATTCCCAATGCGGCCATAGGATCAGATTTCAATTCATGCTTCTCCTTGCGTAGTTTGTTGATTTCAGTCACAACATTTTTAATTTGCTTATCATTAAATCGCTCCACTTGTGATGGACGATAACCATAGTTCCGTTCAAAATTCTCCTCCAATTGCGTCAAACGTTTCTTAAGTGCTATTAACTTCTTATTAACATGTTTCAATCGCTCCTCAGGTGTTTGAAATAAACCTGGAGGTGGAATATTCTGCATAATTTCTCGTGTTTTCATATTTTCAGAGTTTGTGAATGTTCGAAATGATTTAACAGGTTCATTATCGGCGACAGGTGGGAGTGGACTCGGTAGTTTTGAATCGGTGTCTGTAGGACAATCCTCAAATGCTGCAAAACGGCGACATAGGACTGGAGTCTCATCTTCAGGAATTGAACAATCCCATGGCAGTGCTTCAGCTGATGTTTCATAGTTATTCTTTCGTGAGATTGTATTTGATGGTGGCACAGATCCATTCGATGAATAATGTTTGTATTCACCACGAATATGAAAATCGATTAGATTATTGTCGTTGTAGTCGTTTATTGAAATTTGTTCACCGTCAGCAGCCTCTTCCTTACGATTGCGCTCTTCAAGTTTAAATTTACTAACGAACCCTCTTCTCTCGTACTTCATATTACTAATGTCATATTTATAGACATTTTCATCACGTTCACGTAACCTAGTCCCGATATGCTTGTTTGCTTTTTTCACAACTCCAAATTTACGTCCAGGCGGTGCCCTAGTTTTACTGAATCTTTCACTTGATCTTCTTCGCTCATGCTCCCATTCACTATCATCAGAGTCTCTGTATTTTGTGTTACGATACTCTCGACTGGGTGACAATCTGTGGGAGCGAGCTGGACTTGAATCAAAACGTGATTTCGCCATATCCTTAATACTTGGAGAATTATTGCTGATTTCTTGTATTACATTTAAAGTGTTTGCTTCCTTTATCTCCCGCAATGGCTTTTTGAAATCCTCATGGGATGATACCCGGCGTATTACTTCACAATCAGCATTCGAAATCAATTCTTCACTATTCGATCTAACCAATTTACGATCTTGTGTTATTGAAGACGTACTGTCGTGACGTTCCTTACGCTTACGTGATTTTTGCCATTCCAATGGATCGATAATTTGAGGTAAATAGGATGAATTGAAATTTTGTGAATTTTTTAAATTTTTTATAGATTCATTATCGTTGAGGATGGGAATAATCGCACAGCTATTATTGCTATTACATTCATGAGATGGAGTTGAAGAGGTTGTGGTCGATGATCCAGTTAGACGACTTAAGTCGTCCTCGCTCAGGCCAGAGGTAGGATGGCGCATGCCGCACTGAAATAATTTAAAAAGAAAAAAGATATTTTAGGGGAAATTTCGTAATTTTTTTTTTTTGTTATTTAGGTAGGTAACGCTAAATGCAACATAAAAAAATATATTTCAAAGTTAAAATTGGTATAAGAATATCGATATTCATATCAGAGAGATTTTAAAGAAAGTTATCAGAGAGTTGTCAAGAGTTGCCCTAGTTTTTCCATATTCGAACTTCACTTCAGAATTTTTATAAAATATTTGTAAACAAATTTTATATGTAAACAAATTTTCAACTGCCGTAACTTAACGCATTCGAAACCAATTTCAAGCTTTACTGAAAAATCACAATTTTTGTTTGGCATATCTAACCCTTGGAACAGAATGAACGTAGCTACCACGCAGTCAAACATCACGCAGAAGTAAGTTATAGGACAATGCCACTAAGGGCAGGTTTCACAGTTCAACTTTAAGCTTAAGATGTGGTTTAAACTCAACCCCGATTCTAGATAAGACTTTTAAGAGATCTCTTAACCTCTTAAATTTAGGAAGTAGGAGATTTTAGCAGAATTAGTATTCTACATAAATTTTTGTGGAGAAATATTAACTTTAAGAGGTTAAGATGGTTTGGAGAATCTTTCAGTCAGCCCAGCTATTTAAGACGTTTACTTTTTAAGAAGGAAGAAGAATAAGTAATGTTTTTAGCGAGGTGATAATGGCAATATTACCAACCCACACGTGGCTATAATTGTGTGCGTCTTTCATCAAGCTACAATTATCGATATAAATAATAATTGTATGATAAATTCACAGCACGTTATGATAATTGAATTATTATCTTAATACTTATATTGCAGGTAAAGAGTTTCACAGCCGTCGTTACGTCTAACAGGAATTTCGTATAAACCTGTAGCAAAGACATTAATTGTTACCAAAACTTTAAAGTGACGATAATATTGTCGAGTAAAGGAGATTATCGTAAGGCTACGACTATGTCATTTCTATCACTTTAAAGGCAAAAGATTTTAGCATTCTGAAATTCTATACAGCCTCAGAAATAGCAAAGTAATTCAAGTCGTCTCTCATATTGCTCAGAACTATCCTCTGTGCATGGCTCAAATTGTATAATTATTTTATATTTCATATACGAGTTATATAAATATGTACTTATTTTACAGCATTTTTATCCAACATTTTTGTATTTTAAAACAAAACAATTTCTGCAACTATCACGATAAGAGACTTAAGCGTACCTCAGTGAGGATCTCTTATGTTAGGAGATATTTACCAGATATTTTCGTTTGCTAGAATACCAAATCTCCACAAAAGTTAATAGATCAGCTGACGTCTGACATCTCTTAACCCTTTACGTAGAATACCAATGTCTGCTAATGGGCTTTGAAAGCCCAGTTAAGAAGATAAGAGCTCTTACATGTAGAATCGGGGGGAGAATTACCAATTCTATTACAAGAATTAGATGATGCAACTAACTTGGACTTGGTATTCCCCGTAATCGTAAGAGCTTTTTAACGAGTCTTTACTCATTTTTGTACGATTAATTAATTTATTTTTTTCTCACAACGATTTGGCGGGAAAACTTTGCAAATAATTTGAAACAATAAAATATAAGCCATATTTTGAATTAAAGGAATCACAATAGTTTGTTAATTCACAATTGTACAGAAAATAGCTTGTTAGTTCACAATTCCATAGTGCTGCCATATTAAAAAAGGTCGAACTCTGTGAAACTCAGTTTAAACTACGAACGTAGTTTAACTAATCCTGAGTTTAAACTCGAACTGTGAAACCGGCCCTAAGTGATCGCAATGAACGTAGGCATCGTAGCCATGACGCAAAAGTTGGTCGACTTTCAATTTTACCGCAATTAAGGCACTTTCACATCGAAACCCAAAACCGATAAGTTTTACACCGAAAATTCGTTTTTGCTTTCACATCAAAACCGAAAACTTTTTTTCGGTTAAATAGAAGTAACATTTAACTATCATAAAAGTTGTATGATGAGACCTAATACGAAAAAGCGTATTTTAATTTTACTTCGAAATCCCTATCCAAATTGTAAATGTAATGTGTAATTTTCAATATAAACACAAAATTGAGGTTTAGTACGACCGAAAAAATTTTTCGTCCCGAAACGTTCCACATGTGGAAAAGAAATTGACATATGCAACCGAAATTTCGTTTTTCGGCCGAAAAAAGATAAAAGTTGTGTTTTTCTTAAAAATCTGAGATAAATATTCTATTTTATAAGTAAAATTAGTAGTTTATCCTATTTCCCATGATTTTAATAATCATTGGAGAAAAAATCTTGTTTTAAAGTGGAATAAATTGAGGGTTTTCGGTTTTGATGTGAAAGTGCCTTTACTTTACGTTGACATTTGACAGTGATTACTGTTTTGTTTATTTTTAAATTTTATATGCTGAACATCATGAGTTTAGAAAAAAAATTGATTATGGTGGTGAAAAAAATTAAAAACTAATAATTTTGTGGTCTCAATGTATTGTTAATACAGTTAACAAAACTAGTTGAAATTTCATCTTGACGCAGTCACCACGATTTTGGCACTACATCACCGTGCGGTGCGGGGTGGCTGCGATGCATTCTGTTCCAAGCATAAGAAGGCTTAATTTTGCACATAACGGCAACCGACATATAAAAGTCAAAAATCTGGCAGCATCTGATTTCACTATGGCTCAGCGAACCAATCGCCCACAGACGGGAAAAATTACGCGAGCAATGATGTATCTGTATAATTCGCTTGATTGCAAAGAGGTGAAGTGGGAGCCCATTTTTCACCAAAATGATCTTGAAAATTTGAAAACTGTGGACAAATTTATGGAACCACCCATAGAAAGCAAATATTTTCTGTGGTGAAATTAGCCACTAATAGTCACTTCGACACTATTCATATGTGTAAATACATATATATATATATATATATATATATAACGTCAATTAAGTTGGGACCGCCATTTCATGGTAGAAAAGTTTTGAATACGTCAAAATTTGGGGCTCAATTAGGGCTAATTTAATGCCGATTCCCCGAATTTAATGCTCTAGTACTTTTTAAAAAAATCCATGGATAATCCAACTTTATTAAAAGTTAGGACCACCACTACTGAGAATAGGTTAAATAGTATTGCCACAATAGTGTGTATTGCATAATATTTTAGGGCTCAATTAGGGCTAATTTAATGCCACTTCCCAGAATTTAATGCTCTAGTACTCTTTAAAAAAATCCATGGATAATCCAGCTTTATTAAAAGTTAGAGCCACCACTACTGAGAATAGGTTAAATAGTATTGTTACAATAGTGCGCACTGCATAATATTTTAGGGCTCTATTAGGGCTAATTTAATGCCACCTCCCCGTATTTAATGCTCTAGTACTTTTTAAAAAAATCCATGGATAATCCAACTTTATTAAAAGTTAGGACCACCACTACTGAGAATAGGTTAAATAGTATTGTTACAATAGTGCGCACTGCATAATATTTTAGGGCTCAATTAGGGCTAATTTAATGCCACTTCCCAGAATTTAATGCTCTAGTACTTTTTAAAAAAATCCATGGATAATCCAACTTTATTAAAAGTTAGGACCACCACTACTGAGAATAGGTTAAATAGTATTGTCAGAATAGTGTGCATTGCATAATATTTTAGGGCTCAATTAGGGCTAATTTAATGCCACTTCCCAGAATTTAATGCTCTAGTACTTTGTAAAAAAATCCATGGATAATCCAGCTTTATTAAAAGTTAGGACCACCACTACTGAGAATAGGTTAAATAGTATTGTTACAATACTGCGCACTGCATAATATTTTAGGGCTCTATTAGGGCTAATTTAATGCCACTTCCCAGAATTTAATGCTCTAGTACTTTGTAAAAAAATCCATGGATAATCCAGCTTTATTAAAAGTTAGGACCACCACTACTGAGAATAGGTTAAATAGTATTGTTACAATACTGCGCACTGCATAATATTTTAGGGCTCTATTAGGGCTAATTAATGCCACTTCCCCGAATTTAATGCTCTAGTACTTTTTAAAAACATCCATGGATAATCCAACTTTATTAAAAGTTAGGACCACCAACTTTAAAATGGAAAACATTTTTTAAGACCCCAAAAATCGTAGGTTTTAATGGGTATCTGCAACAAATCAACAGCCAACCATGGTTAGAATTTTAAACTCTTATGTTACACGGTAATTTAGAACAAACAAATTTAGTTTGCACTGACCACTGTGTAAAGCTACAAAAACTTAATAAATTGCAGAGAATAAATGTAATTAGTCTCTCCACATAAATTTTACGTAAATTCTTTTGTAATTTGACAAATAGCGAAAAGCGTTTATCAGGATTCAAAAACTAATCTTTCTCATGTTTTTCGTTATGAAACTCAGCAGCACAATGGATTATACTCGTAGAGAAAACAGGAAGTGTGGTAACCCAAATTTACCATAGTGAAATCCTATTTGTGTTCAAGGCATTGAATGTCAATTTCTAAGCTGGGCACCAATTTAGTATCTACTTACATTTCGCTGTTGCAGTCAGCAATAGTTAACCGCTGATTCTTGGTTTCTTAGGTGGTTTGTTGGAGATTAGGCATAATAAATACTACAGAAAAGCAGTAAAATAAATTATATTTTTTCACTACATTTCTGTGGATAACGCCTTACTAACCTTTATCAGTTCGGAAAAGATTAGAGTATTCAACTCCTTTCCAGTATTATTTGTTGATCAAAGATTTAATCTGACTGAAAAACACAGTATTATTAAAATGTTGGTAGCATGTAGGTTAACATCGATGGAACATTTTGTTTTTTAAACTTTTGGTTTTATGGTATCTTGGCGTCAATTGATTTCTTACTTTCGGAGAAAACACATTAAATTGGCCCAAATTAAGCCCTAAAATATCATGTAGTGCAGTAACAATTCTATTTAACCTATCCTCAGTAGTGGTGGTCCTAACTTTTAATAAAGCTGGATTATCCATGGATTTTTTTAAAAAGTACTAGAGCACTAAATTCTGGGAAGTGGCATTAAATTAGCCCTAATTGAGCCCTAAAATATTATGCAGTGCGCACTCTTGTAACAATACTATTTAACCTATTCTCAGTAGTGGTGGTCCTAACTTTTAATAAAGTTGGATTATCCATGGATTTTTTTAAAAAGTACTAGAGCATTAAATTCTGGGAAGTGGCATTAAATTAGCCCTAATTGAGCCCTAAAATATTATGCAGTGCGCACTATTGTAACAATACTATTTAACCTATTCTCAGTAGTGGTGGTCCTAACTTTTAATAAAGTTGGACTATCCATGGATTTTTTTAAAAAGTACTAGAGCATTAAATTCTGGGAAGTGGCATTAAATTAGCCCTAATTGAGCCCTAAAATATTATGCAGTGCGCACTATTGTAACAATACTATTTAACCTATTCTCAGTAGTGGTGGTCCTAACTTTTAATAAAGTTGGATTATCCATGGATTTTTTTAAAAAGTACTAGAGCATTAAATTCTGGGAAGTGGCATTAAATTAGCCCTAATTGAGCCCTAAAATATTATGCAGTGCGCACTATTGTAACAATACTATTTAACCTATTCTCAGTAGTGGTGGTCCTAACTTTTAATAAAGTTGGACTATCCATGGATTTTTTTAAAAAGTACTAGAGCATTAAATTCTGGGAAGTGGCATTAAATTAGCCCTAATTGAGCCCTAAAATATTATGCAGTGCGCACTATTGTAACAATACTATTTAACCTATTCTCAGTAGTGGTGGTCCTAACTTTTAATAAAGTTGGATTATCCATGGATTTTTTTAAAAAGTACTAGAGCATTAAATACGGGGAGGTGGCATTAAATTAGCCCTAATAGAGCCCTAAAATATTATGCAGTGCGCACTATTGTAACAATACTATTTAACCTATTCTCAGTAGTGGTGGTCCTAACTTTTAATAAAGTTGGATTATCCATGGATTTTTTTGAAAAATACAAGAGCATTAAATTCGGGGAAGTGGCATTAAATTAGCCCTAATTGAGCCCTAAATTTTGACGTATTCAGAACTTTTCTGCCATGAAATGGCGATCCCAACTTAATTGACGTATATATATACAAACACAAACATCAAATTCACATACAGTACACAACCCCTCGCATAATTTTGTCTGTTTAGTGCCGTTGACTTAGTCCATTACACGAGAGGCCTTTTACTCTATTTCGTGAGGGATAGTGTCACTGCTGCTTTAAACGCAAGGAAATTTAGGTAAAGAGTTTTGGGTTTGGCTTGGGTTTTTCAGATTCTCCTTTTCTCATTTTCGTCATTTCAATATTGGAATCGGAAAAGATTTTTGCAACTGTACATTCAATGATATTTCAGCAGTTAAAAAACAAAAAAAACCTTTTGTGATGCTTATTCCAGGTTCTATCGAAACAAAATTCAAGGGGTTCTGATGAGAGTTGAAATAAATATTCTTCGATCAATGCCCCTCACCCTCCAAGAATATTAATTTAACAAAATTTTCTAAAATGTAATTAAAAGGCGCTTTCGGCAGTTGACTCAGTTTCGTTATTTTGTGATTTTAATTACTAATTAAAGTTTAGTGAGCTATTTGAATAAACTAAAAACACTTTCGTCAATTTATTACTATCCATTTTCTGTGGTCACAAATATTTAAATGTCAAAATTGGCAAATCAGCTGCTTGCGAAAGCCCCTAAAGTATTCAAGATGTTAGTACTCCTTCACTTTTCAAACGCAGTCATCACAACCGTACTCGGACGTAAACATTTGCAAATAAAATTACTTTTTTCCGTATATCTTAAATTTTGCTCAAAAAACTTGAAAATTATTTCGAAATTTGGGCGCACAAAATTTTATGTCGTTATTTTATATCAGACAAAAAATAATATAAAAAATTAAGAAGAAAATCAGAAGGGGTTCTGATGAAATAAATGTCAAAATTTATCTGTAATCTTGAGAAAAGAAGTAATAATTTCAACATATGGAATAAGAAAATACATATCTGTATACAATGCAAGCCCCTCTATGAAAAACGCAGAAAGTTAGAGAAAATGTAGGAAAAGTTATAATTGGTGTAAAATCAATATTTGCAACAACCCAGATTAATGTTCATAAATAGAGGCGCCCCTTTGTTTTGAAAATGTCATCATTGAAACATTATTGTTTTCATTGCTTTCTTATTACGACATACTCTTAAGTACATTAAAAACGTCTGGTACTGACCATTTTCCCAGTAGCATATGAAGGGGATGGCTAAATTTAGTTAATTTTTTTAATTTCACCTGTATTTCACTGCACCCAAAATTTGAGGTTGTTATCTTAACGCATTTTCAACCAGTAACCAAAAAATATGTATAAATGCAACTTTTTTGTGTATTAACTCTATATATAGAATTTAACCCATTTTCGAACATTACATCTAGAAATCTTATGAAAGAGAAGTTAACGAAATTTCAGCTCTCTATTGTCAACGCATTTTCAATCGGTGTTAAAATTTTGTAAGGGAAAATTAGATTTTTGTATGGCAGCACCACGAATTACTCAATTACATTTGTAAAATTAAAGTCTAAATATGTAGTAAAAGTCGAATTTTTTTTATGGAAATCCTATCAAAGACTTGCCCTCTTTTTCAAATTTTCGTACTTTTATCTACAATTTCCACAAAAGAAAAGTCGTAGGTATGTATATAAAATTTCATTTCTCTAGCCATAGACAAATTAATATGCCATTGTCCAATTCATTTTGCCGTTATATATGTTACAAACGTAATGACAAACTTAGTATAATACCCCCATGATCTAATCCAGGGCATAAAAACTATATAAAAAAAAAGTGGAATTACTCCAAGGCAAGAACCAGTAAAATTTATGTTCTTCTTATCTTAACAAATTTACGTTGAAATTTCATACACTTATTACCACAGATTCTCCCTATTTGCCACAGACTAAAACACAAATCGGATACTATTAAAACAAATCCTTAACTTATAGCCTTACGATTATGAAAAGGTTTGCCCGGTCTTACATAAATCCAATGATACAATCCAAAACCATTGCAATTATTTGTCGGGTTAAATTTTGAGCCAAACCAAAGCATGCCGATGATCGATGCATTATGCTAACAATGTAATGTGAATGATATTCCAAACGGGGTGGTCAGCAATCTACCTAATTATTGTAAGTACTCTTATAGTCTTATAAAAAAAAAAAAAAAAAAGATAAGTTCTATATCTGTTCGATGTCCCAAGATTGATTTAAGACAGCTTAAAAAGAAGAAGAAAATCACAGAAAGACATTAAAGCATTAAAAGTATCTTAAATTCCCACGACAACGTAAATGTGGTGTGTCACGATTTCATACATTCTGGTACACCAAATCACACGTCCACGGAAGCCGGCTTAATAAATATGTTTTGTATGGAATTAATTCAAAAATAAACATTCAATCACAAACGACTGTTATAAATTTTTCGAATTTTCACGAAAACATTCTCTGATTTTGCGTCTAAGATCTGGTTTGCACCAGTGATAGTATATTCTTTTTTTTTAATAGTTCTTATCTCAAGTAAGCAGCTGCTTTTTACGTTTTTATAAGAATTTACGAGGAAATTAATAACACACTTCACAGCTTCCCATATAAAAGCATACAAAACCGGATGATCTTAATAAGTAAATTTAAAAAACAAAATGAATACTACTCACAAGTTTCGCTACCAGGAAGTAGGTGTCCCATCCCATATTATAATAAAAACGGAAAATTTAATAACTTTTGTAATGCAACCTTGTGTGCATCACTTACACTATTTACACAAGCGGGCTTTGTTTTAAATTAACGCAGCCACTCGCTCAATACCGAAAAACTGAAATGAATTGAATCAGTTAATTAAAGGAAAACACACAAAAAGGTAGAAGTTATAGTTCTCTGAATCGAGCAGCAAAAGTCTATTTAATTGCTAAGAGTCGTGTCGGCAATTTGATAAGAATAGCAAAGTGTTTTTGAATTTTATATAGATGCCCGCGTAATGTTTCGTTCGTTTATCACCTTTAAGAACTCGACCAGACTGGATGGAGCTGGGCGAAAGCAGACGAGACGTTCAGCTGACTTCTCTAAATCCCGTCGTTATTTATTTAGGTTCACAGATAAGAATAAGGTGATAACAATTTAATAATAAAAATTGTACGTATTTAAGTCTATGTGTAACAAAACTTACATATACAATTCACAAAAATATTATGTCCGGCGCTTTCAAAACGATTTGTTGAACTGATCTAGAACATACATAGGAATAGGAGGCCCGACTCGAGATAAAATTTAAATTAAATGACACACAGACTCAATTACGCATTAACCAAAGTTGGTGGCATGGCATTGGCAGATCTTCTCAACTTGAGCAATTTCATAAATTTTCTTTCATTTTTGGGGGTAGTAGGAAACGTATAGTGAAACGGTGGGGGTTGATTCTATATCCAGCCATCTGTGTTAAAATTCTTGCAAGATGTATACATCACGTGGGAAAAACTCCTCTTCTTTAGATTACGACATCTGGGCATATCATTGCATGACCTTCAGAGATTTATTTTTGGATAATACATGTATGCCTCTAAAATATAAATTTAATTTGCGACTTATGTTTTGACATAATTACAAATGTAGGTATGTATGTACGATGTATTGGGAGAACTTTATTCTTAACAAAATTTCTCCCCTCCTATCTTTATATGACGCTAATATTAATCGATTTTACTCAAACGGAAGTTTAAGTGAACTAAGCCTTTGACACGTTCATTAGCAGGAGATTTATTGTGCTGATTAATGTTATGCAAAAAATCTTGGCTAAGTTCTAGCACATTTACGGTCTATACTGAAAAATTGCCGCTTCTGACTCAGTTCGGATGCGGTCTCGTGTTTGTTTACAGAATAATTTTCATGCTATCTATAATCACAGGTACAGACATAATATATGAATGCAAATTGTTGAAGATGTGCTAAACAGAAAACTTTGAAAGCTCTTATCTAAGATTAGATGGTATTTGCTGATATTATAGCTTGAAGTGTGATATCATAGTAAACATTTATGAATATCTTATAAATACGGGAAATCTCTCTCAACAGGTTGTCGCCATAAAGAAGATCGTATAATACCTTTCAAGTGTTAGAAAACATTTACAGCTTTTTTGGGTGGTAATCAAAATATTAATGCAACAAAAGGTTAGTTTAGTTATAGTTATATGTATGTAGAGTGAGGTGAGAGGTAGTAAAATGCAACAATCTTTACGAATCAGACGGGAAAATCACCAGTTCCAATTCACTTGGGTCTATAGTATTGATTTTCTATTGGTGATAAGTATATATGCCTAACTATTGGAAACCATTCAAACAAATCATGTAAAATCCTTTCTACTTTAAATTATCTCCACTCCTTTCCAAAAACAAATTGTCCTCATTTATCACGTCTAACAAAATCCACTAGAAGGAAATCACGGTAATTAATCTTTGGGTTAGGTTGGGTTGGATTATGAAGTTATACACATTTCTATGGTAAAGGTTTAATTGAAAAATTTCAATGCTCTGAACATTGTAGAAAATTAACTTCGGTGACACTATCACGGAATATTATAATTACATTTAATTTCTTCCACTCTTGCAGGATGCCAGTATTTTTCGAGATCTTCTACTCCGGGATTTTGTGTTTAGATTCGCATTTGATTCCAATGTATCATAATATGTGGTACAATCAGGTTCTGAATGAGTAAATTTTATTTTCTAAAATTAAAACTTTACCCATTCTTTGCTAATCCTTAGTGTTCCGAATTTCTTTCTGCAGGATATTATATTCCAGAGTCTTCTTGCACACCGGAATTTATTATTGCGGGTTTATCACGGAGTGGGATATTTTAATTTCAAAACTCCGGGATTTTTTTATTCTGGCATTTAGTTACCATTCCATTTGGAGTATTAGTTAAAAATTTTACTAACAATATGGATAAAAACAATATTTTTGAAAAACTAGAATGGTTTTGAGAGATATTTGTATAAAAAAAAGCACTGAATATTGGAAGACCGGATAAGCATATTTTACTCATTTTGCATAAAATCGAAGAAATTAAATTATTTAATAAAACGCGATTTTGTATTTAAGGACTTTAAAATCACGAAAGTCACAATTACAAAACCTGATAAACTCGCAGACTTTAAGATCCTGATGGTCCGCGGAAATAAAAATCTGGGACAGAAAATCCCGGGAAAATTTGTTGCGATTTCTCCAAAAGTCAAAGAAATATATTATTCTGCTTTTCCATGCTTTTTTAATGGAAATTTTCAAATCCAGGATTTCATACATAATTCATACCAACAATTTTTTTCACGATTTTCAAACTCTGGATTTCATATTCCTGCCTTTTCAAACACGGATATGGAACATGTTTTCATCCGAACATTTATTTGCAGTCATGCATCTTTTTGTTTGGAGTAGTGAGGAGGCTGTAAGTTTCTTTTTGTATTGCCGGGAGTCAGGAGGGATCGATAGCAACATGGATATATTTCTTGACGGAGGTATCCCAGTGCCGCAATTATTTTATGATCTCTTTAAGTGTTCAACGTGCTCTTCCTGGTACCGGCCCCTAAAATTCAATTCCTGCCAGTAGGGTAAATGTCAAAGGCTGTGCGTTGTCACCCAGGGCGGGGGGGGGGGGTATCTCTAAAAAATACTAGTGCTACGAGCCGTTTAAACGATGTTTCGAAACTGAACTGATTGACAAATTAACACTCTGCCTTTTCGAACTAGGATCTGATTTTGACAATGGAATGGAATATTTTACTACCGAATTGCAAATGAAATCCTCAGAGAAATGAACTTACATCGTATTTAATTATCTTAGACAAATGAGATAATACGTTCTGGTAAAGAGCTAAACAATATACATACAATGTCATCAAAAAAGTTAGATCTAGCCTTATTAGCTGGTCTCTAGTTTCTGAGAGACTCATTACGCCAGCAGCGTTCAGGGTGAGGAACTTGTCAATAACACAATGCTATGGTTGAAATGAAAAAATAGAGGATACTAAGGACGAGTTTTATACGCAATTTTCAATTTTATTACTAGAGGAGATATTAGCTGTGTTCTTTTGTGTACTTTGGTCTAAAAATCTAAATCAGCCAAAAAGCTAAGGAACCGTCGAAGACGCCAGCATAGCCCTAATGAGGCGATTCTTTCAAATCAGGACTCTGTTCAATCTACAGCAAGCTGTCATTTAGTTCTCGTTACATCTGCTCTTTCAAAACGGTACCTCAACATTCGAGTGTTTTTTTTGCAGAAACGATCTGCGAGGACATATTAAAGTATATTTGAAGTCCGAGAATATTGCAACAGATGGATTTTATGTCGTAAAATTAGTAAATCCTCGAAACTTGTTGCATTATTTGTTCTAACTGTGTCCGCGGATGAGCAGAATAAGTTATTGGATCCCACATTTTGGCCCTCTGGCGCTTTTACTAAATTGTTCATACCTTCTGGGCGTCAACATAGAAATACAGCTAAAATAAGCAGCGATATCTCAAAAAACTCTAATCGCTCTCCGTTTACTATCCAAATGTAAGGGGGATTCGGACAAAAACTGCACAAATCTTCAAATCTTCTGTTGCAAATTGTTTTGATATTAGTTGCCTTCACTGAAACTTAGCTGCATCATGGTTTTCACGATGCTGAAATTCTTGACAATTCGTATCAAATTTTTAGAAGAGATAGGTATACTAACTCTGAAGATCGTAACGGTGGCATGCTCTTCGCCTGTAAAATCCACTTAAATTGTAGCCAAGTTGAGCTTCCTAGTTTCTTCAATACTCTCGACATTGAATTTATAGTTCTAAGGCTGTCCCTCTTAAAATATGACTTATACATACTTTGTTGCTATATTCCTCCAGACTCCATAAATATCGTCGACGACAAAGGTCAGAATATTTATGACCTACTAATTTCATCTTCTAATTTTATCCATGGTAAGATGGAACCTCCTGACGAATTACTACTTATTGGTGATTTTAACTTAGCCAATATACAATGGGTACTTAATGAAGATGACGATGACTATCTTCCACTTAATAACTTGACAACAAGAGAGTCACTCTTCTGGGACACTATTTCATCTCTTGGTCTCAGCGATATGGGTAGGCATTTAGACCTGGTATTTTCTACTGACGCGGATAACTTATTAGTTGAACCTAGCCCAGTTATAATGTCTACTCTTGACAAATACCACCCCCTCTAATAATTACATATTGCTATGTAACCGAAAACCTCACATATTGTGACAAAACGGAATACTTTTTCAATTTTAGAAAGGCTGACTTTTCGGAACTTTCCAGTAGACTTACCTCTATTGATTTCAACACATTTCTGTCTTGTAATAATGTTGATGAAAACGTTTCTAAGTTTTACATAATTATTTTTAAATTATTCTCTTCACATGTTCCCTGTGAGCGTCAGGAGTTCTCTAAAACATCTCCTCCATGGTTCAATAAAAAACTGAAACGTCTTAAAAATAGAAAGAATAAATTGTGGAAAAGTTATATGAGGGACAAGGACATTATAAGCCACAACAATTTCCTCACATCCTATAATGAGTTCAAAGAAATTTCCTCTACACTTTATGATGAGTATATTCAAAACATGCGTACGAAATTATTTAGTGACCCACGCATCATTTATAAGTTTATTAATATGAAGAAAAAACCGGACAACTACCCCAATACCATGAGGTATAAAGATTCTGCTAGTGATGATTCCTCTGAAATTTGCGACATGTTTGCTTCATTTTTTGACAATGCCTTCGCTTCGTCAAATTTCAACCTCAAAATAGCAACTTCAGTCATATGAGAGTCATTCATACCGTTTCATTCATTATCCCTTCAATTTCAGAAGAGGATATACTCGATCCTATTAATGGGCTTCCATATGACTTCACAACTGGTCCTGATGGGATCCTTCGAGCCTTTTTTAAGTCATGCTGCTTCGCCCTGGCAGCTGCGCTGAGAATTATCTTCCAAAAATCGCTCGATAGTGGTTGTTTCCCGCTGCTATGGAAAAATTCCTTTATCATACCTATCCGCAAAAAAGGTAGTAAAAATGAAATTTCTAACTATAGACAAAATCAGCAATATTATCTTGCATGCTCAAATTATTCGAATCTATCATTTATTCTCAACTATCAAGCTCCTGTAAGAATTTACTCTCTTCAAACCAACATGGGTTTACATCGAGCAGGTCTACAACCACTAACTTGTTGGAATTTGTCTCGGATACCATTTGCGGGCTTGCAAAAGGCTATAAGACAGATTGTATTTATACAGACTTTAGTAAGGCGTTCGACATGTTATCTCACTCCGTGATGCTGTTTAAAATGGAAAAGTATGGGTTTCCCCCAATATTTCTAAAATGGACAGAGTCTTATTTAGATAACAGAACATACCAAATCTTATTCCGCCATTCCATCTCTAGAGTATTGAAGGCTTCGTCTGGCGTACCTCAAGGGAGTCGCTTGGGCCCGTTGTTTGTTATTCTGTCTATTGGCGACATTGTCTCTGTTGTGAGATACTGTAAGGTCTTGATTTATGCTGACGATGGTAAGCTTTTCGCTCAGATTAAATCTATTAGGATTGTGAACAGGTTCAAGGTGACCTTCAAAAATTTTACAATTGGTGCAAGAGCAATAATTTGGTACTCAATATCGACAAATGTGAGGTTATGACTTTCCATAGGAATCAGAAACCAATCAGTTATGATTATGAGTTCTAGAATTCCATGATTCGCCGTGTGGGTTCTGTCTGTGACTTGGGTGTCAAATGTGATTACAGATTTGGATTTTGTCTCACATATAAACTATATGGTCTCAAAAAGTAGTTCTATGCTAGGCTTTATAAAACGTTGGTCCCGAGAGTTTTCATTTTACGGTACACACATTGACCGTATCGAGTCTGTTCAGCGGAACTTCCTACGATTTGCTCTCAGGCATCTACCCTGAAATAATTCTTTAATTCTTCGACCCTATGAGGATCGCTTGAAGCTTTTAAATATGCACTCACTTTATTTATTTTTATGTTTTGGAAAAGATACAAAAATTGCAAAAAGGGCTGCATTTTATAAACAGACGGTTTTTTGAACTTCTTAAATTTTAACATGATGAAATAGTAGTTAAATGCAAAACAAACAACAAACTGAGGAGGGAAGGGAAAATGACGTTTAATTTAGGAGTAGAAAAAAACAAATTCCGTAATTTAATATTTACGCCACAATAACACAGGCAGAGGTATGATGTAAGGTGGTTGTAATATTTATGTAAATTCCTATGAGCTTACCAAGTTTACTATTGAACAACTCAATGATAATCGTATCGCGTTCTTTCAGAGCTCATACACAGTTATCTCCTATTTTCCTTCCATACTACTTTTTTTTTTTTACACGAACACTATTACTTCTTTCTGTACTGACTTTTAAAACTTCTAGCGTGTAATTCTATATCAGCACAGTGCCACCTATGACAAATCTTAATTCAATGTTATTTATTCCAGCGCACGTCGAAAGCAATTTAGCAAAAAGAATCACGATCACGATTAAAATTTAATTCTAAACACGAAAATTGGAAAATCAAACAAAACCAATAATAAACCCTGAAACTCCTACTTACTTCCAACTACTGACAATGAATGTCACTAGGCTAGACTATCTGGTGACTGATAAAGTAATTCTTTCATCATTTAATCGATCATCTTTATCTTTGTTATCACTAATTAATTTGTTATTATTAGGATTAATTTTTTTCATGTCAACGAAAACAATCCAAGGGCAACACTTTAAGAGTGCACATTTTTTACTAAACGAAAACAGTTCGACTCCAATTCGCCAGGACCAGAAAAACTATGACTAGCCACCAGTTCTCATATTGTCTCTCCTCATAGGAAGGTAAAGCTCCCTTAATTTACGTTAAAAATAACTCAAATATGAATTTATAAAAATTTTCGAGTTAATTCAAGAAAAACTTTCCTCTTTCTTCTAGCCAGAATTCATTAAATTCCGACTTCCCACTTGTGTTTACTCTGAAAACATTAATTACGTGCCTTGAGTCACGTAGACAATGTTTTTATTGTAAACACCAGTTAGCACATTCGCCTCGCTTTGAATATTTTCGGACTTTATAGTTTATGAGTCAATTGCAATTTTTTTTTTGTTCCTGACGTCCTTAAATGAAGGATATCATGAAAATATAATTTCAAGGCCTTCGACAATTGTAAACATTTACAAACGCTGCAATCTCCCCAACACCAGCCAACAAGTTCTAATCTTTATAATTCAATCCACAATAGTTTTTGTGTTGATTTTTACTTCCATTGAATACTTCCAAAAAGAGCACGAACTTTGTGTGCATTTGGTACACCAAGGAGCAATATGAAAGCGCAAGTCTGTAAATTAAATTGAGTTTTCTGCTATTATTTATTTTTGCTTAATTGTTGATCGAAATATGCACATAAAATTATTTTACGGCCTTGGACAGCGTATCGAAATGAAGTCATAGCAAGCTTTAAAAAACAAAAAAACAAATGGGAAAGTTCATTTGAACAAGCATTTCGATCGTCGACAGTCAGTCAACAAAAGCATTTGGAGAGCAGAACAAAGCTTTTTGTAACATTTCATTTATTTTGGCGGCTTGCTTGTTCACCCTAGTCAATTTAGGCACGCTTTCGACTAATTAATATTATGTATGCATTACGAGTTTGTTTACAAACACGGAAAGTTTCAGACAGTTTTTAGAAGAATCAGGAAATGAAAGAACAAATTATTATTACGCAATTAGTATGAACCGATTTAAGTTTTACTTTTAGAGTCAAGGATAATATAAGTATGAGTAATTAAACATTTTAATCTATAGTTCTTGAAGAGTGATATCGTTTTCGGTTGGAAAGAACAACATGCAGAGATCTAATAGGTCTATATAAAGTCTAATTTAGATTTTGATAATATACGTGTATTAAGGAATTGATAATGTAGTGTCCCTATGGGTCCACCATTCGAACCCTATCGAAGTAGCGCCCGATAAATACCTTTGGCATTTTCGTAGAGTACTACGGTCTCCTGCCTATTTGCCACTGAAGTAGAGATTTCGATGATGAAATGGATTTTTAAAATAACCCATACTACATAGGAGGAAAATAATCGATTGCAACATCGATATCGCATGAGCTATTTTTCTTCATACATTAATGGAAAGCTACCGACTCTAGTAGATACGATTTGATGATTTCATCATGAGTTCTTAGATAAAGGTAATGATGAAATTCGTAAAAACCCATGATCTAATATTTTGATCAGTACCTTAGAATAATAAAATAAATAAATTTTATTATTCTAAGGGCCGTATTCACCAAGCCATTTAATTGAAATTTAATTTAATTTGTGTTTTAGTACTCCCGTTACAGAGGGTTGGGGCCCACTTAAATTTAAATTAAAGTTATATATGAATTATTATAACATAAAATAACCCAAATTAAATTTTAATTAAATTTTAAGTGTGCTCTAACCCTCTCTAACGGGAGTACTAAAACACAACTTAAATTAAATTTCAATTAAATGGCTTGGTGAATACGGCCCTAAGTCAGTGCTTACATAATTAAATTAAATAAAAATTTCCGAAAAATCAAAATAACGTCGAGGCGTGATGACTTAATAAACTTGTTGGACAGCCAAACTTTGATTTCTACAAACTAATGGAGCTTTTAAAACGAGAATAACATTATATGTAGTGTCAGACACTGTCCCAAAAAGTAAAAAACTATGGAAACTGCGTCTTTTTTCACACACAAAAAAAAAATAGCGAAGAAAAGAAATACAGCAGAGAGCTCTAGAAGTCTGTCTAGATAATGGTTTCCTGAAAATTAGATGTTGTTCCCACTCCTGGAAAACGTCAAGAACTTTTCGACATACTCAACAGTCAGTCCCCAAATAGCGATCCACAAAGTCAATTGTAGTTTGGTTGCGGAACTCCAGTTATGACATGCTTGACATGATTAAGATTCCGAGCTCTAATCTCGAATGATACAATTTCTTTGTCTTGAATACACTTTACTTAATCAAATACGTTCAAGAAGATCAAGATGATTTTTTGGATTGTCCTTCTGCTCTTTAGTGCTTTTCACTGTCAAACATCCATCACATCTGATGAGAATCCACATTTTTGTGACGTTGGTTAACGCCATCTAAAAGCAACTGTGGTATAGTAGGCTAAACAAAATCAAGAAATACAATAGGGAAAAGCATTTGTAAGAGCAGTCGACTGGAAGGTCTCGGCTTCAAAAATCGGACGAGGCGATTGTTTTTTTCTTTTGTATTTATAATTTAATTTAAATGTGAAAAATAAAAGTTTTCAAAATTCTTCTATTTCCCTCTTTCACAGAATTTAATCCCATAACTGTGGTCAAAATTATTGTGTTTCACACAAATTGTGGTAACAATACATATGTTAACTTTAACAAGTTGATCCTTTCATTGAGTGAGCAGCAGGGTTCTACATCTCAACTGATGTAGAAGTCTTTTTTTACAATGTTGCCAATTTCTTAAAACAAATCATACCTTACCATTCTTTATACAGAGAGATAGTAGAGTCCGAAATAAAAAATTATGACAATTATCAATGAGGAGTTATATGAAATTTTCGAAGCTTCCAATATTATAAAATTTGAGCAATCTCTCATCACTTTTGCCCTTTTCAAGATTGAACATACTCACAATATCCAAAATGGCTCTGGAGTGATATAAAGGTTTCAGGAAATCTCCGTATGCGGATATCCTTGATATCGATAAAGAAACTATGCAGTGAAGAAGATAAAGAACCCACGCGGATATTTATAGCCTGAGAGATGATTTAATATAATTCACAATACGTCTTTTAACACCCATAAATATGACTGCTAATATTGATATATTTAAATGGTTAGCCAGTAAGTCTATCACAAGCAATAAGACGGTGCGCTCAAATTACACAGTGATTGGACTTGAATAATTGTTTTTGAGTTCACCTAACTTTCTCTTAAGTTGACAAAAAAAAGTGAAAAAATAAAAACTTTTACTGGGCGAACAATATTACCTGATTTTCTGCCATTTTATTGCTAGAAAAAGATTTTGCCCGTCTTCATCGGCGCCCAAATGCAATCAACTTTAAGGCAGATAATGTGGTGAGCTTGCTTTTATAGCTCTCGACGACGGCGGTCTTAGTTTCAGGTGTATTGACCCCGGTAAGGTCTTACATACCTGCGACTTATTCACATTACGTCACATACGATAAGTTCAGATGAAATACTTTCCCGTTTTATTAACCTTCTAATCAAAAAGCTATTATACTTGTGTGGTTCGTATATTTCTTACAAATCGATTATCACCATCAAAATGGAAAAAAACAAGTGTACCTAGGGTGACAAAAAAAATGTATTTTACAAATCTTTACATTTTTGTCTAATTTGCTTACTCTACTACCTGGTGAAGGCTTTGACCTTCCATAAGCTTAATCACACGGCCTTACATCATCCTAGCAATATAGTAGCTTTATTAAATATAACAACTAATGTTCGTTATGAGCTTGATAAAGGTGAGATCTTGATGTTGTTAAATTTACAAAAACTTTCAAAAGCGTTGATCAGGATAAAATTCTTTCTTAGTACTCTACTATGCATACAAGGTTCTCTTCATTAGATATTATAAATTTCTAACAAATCACTGTGAAAAAGTGAAGGTCAGAGACCTTTTCACTAATGATTGGGATCCTACAAGATTCTATACTAGGTTCCTTACTCTTCAATATGTACATGTACATATATATTAATAATCTCTTTTATGCTGTTCATGATAAAAACATACATCTTAACGATAACCAAAGAAAAATGGATTCGTGTAGGATTGTATCAAATGTTATAATAAGGATATGTAAGGATTATTAACTGATCTATAAAATTGAATGCCTTCAAGTCGCTAATCACTATGATTAGCGACTTGAAGGCATTAAATTTTATATAGTCGTATTTAATACTAATTAAATACGACTAAACTGGATCTACATAATTTTTTCCTGGCATCATATTTATAATTCTATAACTATTTACTCTTTTTTGGGAGCATAGAGTCCTCTAGCTACCATGAGAGCATAGACGATCACTTCTACTTGAAAACAATGCTTTCTAGCTATTAAAAATTTGTTTTGGTGTCAGCTCCAAATTTTTCCAATGCTCGTCGAAAATAAATTAAAAAAAAATCGTATTAAAAAATAAATAATTCGTTTTATTACAATACTATAAAGAAATTCCATTAAACAACTTCTTCTATTAAATTCAATAAAAAAAGAAAAAGAAAAAAACATGATAGCAATAGTAGCCACACCCTGTTTTAGTGATATTATTCCAGTAATAAAAAGAGAGTACAGTTGAGTTAAAATAGTTTCATCTCATCATATCAATATTAATCATTTAATAAAAATTTTAAAAATAGTAAGCACGCTCGCGGCGATAATACATATACTACCAAGTTGCTGTTAAACAAAACTGCGCACACATACATTGCCCAAAGAAGTGGCGGTGAATTTTTTTACCTAGCTTGACTTGATAGATAAATACTAAAACAGGTTTACATAAATTGTGTAATCAAGAGAACTGGACCCATATAACACATTTTTCGCTCATATTTTTTAAATTCAAACATTTAATGAATTTTATGAGAGTTGACTACTTGCCACTTCTCTCTTTAGGCATTTTTGTACTTGGCACAATTTCAGCTCAAGTCATTTCTTGTATATTTATTTACTTATATGTACATACAGTTCAATAGAAATGAGTGATGTAAAATGGATAAGTTTTCATATGTATTAATTATCTTAATTCAATACGGGACAAAAATTCCAAAAAGAAACACCCCTGCTATATTTCTTATTAAATTACAAAATTCGTTCTATTTTTAGTTAATTGTTAAATTTAATTCAATTTGTTTGCAATAACAAAAATAATGTAAACTCCACTTTAAACTGTAAAAGCAAACAGCATTATTTATCTACCTACTGTCAATTATTCTAAAAATAGATTGTGGCCAAAGATATTTATATACATCTAAATAAGAAATGTTGATTCATTAGCAGCTTAATTACCTGAAATTCTTAAAATACGCGACGCGAAAAATGGCCCGAGAAGTATTTTTGGAATATTTATCAAAGGAATATTTTTGATTAACCGGTTACCATTATGCGGTTTTTGCATAGCTTCCAAATATCTTAGTGACTTACATAGTTATTAATAATTTAACGAAGAATAAATTGATAAATTAATTAATTGGAAATAAAATAAAGGATATTGTCTTAGTAATTGAAATCTTCGACAGAATGAAATTTTGAAACACTATGAAAAAAGATTAATAAGTCTCTTAATTATTAGCGCTCCACTAATAATATTTGTCGACATAAAAACAGATGATCAGATAAAGACTAGAACTAAAGCTTTAGGCTTACCAAATCAATATGAATTTATACGATCTATGCAATGTGCAATATTCGAATGCAATTTTAATCAGACGATATGTCGACTTACGTTGTCTGATGAATGTGTTGCACATGGTGTGGTAGGAGAAAATTTCATCAATTCAATAGACGAATATTTGAATTCTATTTCAGTTGAATCAATTGAAGAAATGTGGGAAAATTCTATTCGCACATATTTGTATAAACAATACTTTTTTTTTCGAAAATCATAATTTCTGTTAAGGAAATTTTTAAAATTCTAAATATTCATTATGTTATGCCAGTAATGTGCAACTTAATGTCCAGCGGAACAAAATTAGCAGTTGTGAGGTATGAAAACTTAATAAAGTGCAAAAAAATTAGAATTTTTTATTGAAATACATATCCGAAATTTGACCTTTTTGCACTGCACCCATGATTTTTATCTACATATACATATATATATATCTTTAAGGCCTTTAAGATACTAACCCAGTTATCAGTGCAACAGTTTAAAAAAAAAACCCTAAATAAAATAAGTATAGGTAGATTGCATGTTGTAATTGTAATACATAAAAAAAAAACCTTTTCTGGAGTTTTTTTTTTTAACTTTTACATTAACAGATATATACTAGTCATCCCTCGTTTATAAATTCCGGGTTGGGTTCGAAATGCTGTATTATAAAATTCTCTCAATTAAAGAATTTTCTAAATTTTGTATGCTTTTCGAAAAAGGGCATTTTTTTTTTCTATATGAATGCTGTGTTTTCCAGCGATCTACCAGGAAATATTGAATCGAAATTTTTGTATGTTTTGACATATTTGCTGAAAATCTGTGCTTCATCCACGTGGTCCAAAAAAATCTTGTCCATCAAAGCTGTACGGAGCATGCTGATTGAGGACAATCCAATTAACTTGGAAATCGAGACATCGCTGGACATGTCCAGTGTTCGACATTGTAACAGGTGACGAAACTTGGATCTACTGTTATGAGTTACCGGAAAGTAAGCGATAATCACAACAATGGGTTTTCCGACGACGCTAAGTCAACCAAAGTGAAGTGCGCATAGAGCATTAGCAAGAGAATGACTGCATCATTCTTCGGATGATTGGATTATGTCCCTACAATTCCAGTGGCAAATTATCGTATTCTGAATAGTACACCACAACAAAGAGGTAAAAATTCTTCTCCATCACGACAATTCACAATCACACACCACATCTCGGAATATCGAATTTCTGACCACTTCAAGAGTGGAGTTTATGACACATCCGTCCTGTGATCCGCATTTGATACCCATTATTATCGAGAGAAAAGTTTCCCAATTATATATTCCGTTTGTGGAATCACAAATACTTGAAAACATATAAACTGATAATATACAGTGATTTTTAAAGTTGAATTGCATTTTTAAATATTCTAAAATATTTTTACAATGTTTCGTTTTACAAGCAATGAAATGCCAGTACATATGTACGTAGAATATAAACGTAATGCCGGATCGCAAACTCCTTTTTCTGGAAAGAAAATTTCATAATAATCTTAAGATTATGAATTCCGAGATTTTGGGATACTTTGCCACAAAAAAAAATCGAATTATTAATACAAAAAATTTTGTAATCGAAATCTTTTGAAATTCAGAATTTGGTAACAAAGAATACGACACAATTCCGAAAAATGTCTATTGACTTTTACTTGATCTTAAGCTTCTAAAGATTTATTTTTATGGAATTACATCGAGCGTTTCATGCCATAACAGATTCTACTTTTTAAATTCAAACTAACTTAAACAAACAATTAATTAATGTCATGCCTGTACTTAAATGTATTTTACATGCTATATTCAACTGATTGTATTGACTTTAAGAAAATTATCATACTATAAATTGAAATCTTTAACCTCCACCAGAGATATAATCACTTAACACGTGTGTGTTCATTAAACCTGTTAAAGAATAGTGAACATAATAAAAATATCAATCAGAGATAATCTCAAAATCGGGTACATTCTAAATCATTTACTTTTTCCAATTTCCAGCTTTAACTTATTACATAAAAACCTCCATATCTAAATATTATAATTAACAAACATAAAAAAGAACCCATCATCAAATAATAATAAATCATTTCCGTATCGAAGTATGTACATATACACATGCATGAATAGGTACTATCCGTTGTACCAGGCACGAGTCAAAAAATTCTTGTGACGTTTTTATACTCTTTTCTTTTTTTATGAGACTATAAGAACCATAATATATGGATGCAAACAATTTTGTTTATCAATATTATTTTAATCTGATTTTTACACAAGTTTGGGACAAAATCCAAATATTCCTAATAGTTTATGTAACAAGAAGAACTACTTAAGCTGACAAGGTCGCATTCAATGTCAATTGATTTTAGTTTTTGCATATTAAGAAGAAATATTTCAAAACAAATATGTTGATTTCTGTTGCTAAGACTTTCTTCCTTAATCTTAAAACCAGTTTGAAGTATTCCAAACGTGAGTAAAAATTAATTCTACCTACACACGATATTACCTTTTTATATGCATGTGAATTAATTTTTTTTTTTTATTTTTATTTTTTTATGTATCTAATACCAGCAAAACTTGTGTACTATTTGATTTATGTTAAGAGGTAAATGTAAGATTAGGTTATGTTTCGGTTCCGTCGATATTTTAAAATTGATTGATTTAATGGGGCTGCATTGCTTTTATGCAGGATTTGTAGATCAAAAATCTTAGTGCAGGCCATGGACTTTCTAATTTTAATAAAATTTATCATTTACATTTGAACCGTTTATTTTGAAACCTAAGTCAGTTTTATGTTAATTTGAGATATTAAATAATGTACATTTTAATTTGCATTAAAATATGCTAACTATACAGAAATTTTTCTTAAATTTTTTATATCGATTACTTATATTGTTATCAATATAAATAATTTACATAGACGTTAACCAACGACTGTTTTTCATTACTGTAAAGTGACTTGCCACTTTCAAAATTACAGTTTATAAAAACTACGAACTTATGTTGATTTTGCCCGATGTGTTTTAATGAAGTGAAGTTTGATAAGATAGTAATTTAAGTACATAAATTGATGAATAAATAATATAATTACGTTTTCTTTGTATTCGAAACTCCCAACTTTCTAATATACGACAATGGGGTACATTTAAAAACTCCGAGTTTCAGAAACTTGCATTAATCGATGTTGAGGTAATAGTCAAGTATAAAGCATTCTATTATCCCTAAAGGGAAAAAAAACGAATCAAACAATAAAAAAAAACTTTGTTGCAAGCATATACATATTTTAGATAATCATACGGAATGAGATAGTCACCTAGTCAAAGTAGCATGCACTATTCGTACTTGACTCAGGATCAGTTGTCAGTGTCGCATTTCAGAGGTTTGGATGAGGTTGAGACAGATAGTAGGTTAGGCCCACTGACTTATAACAATGGACTGAGTGTATTGCCATTTTCCTATAGGAAAGAATGGCACAAGTTTTCTCTTTCGCACTATAGCAGAGTTGGAGCTACCAACAACATTTGACGTTTGTATGTTGGCTGCAAATGCAATCACCGTAGGAAGAATAATATAATGTTTACTATGCTCCGTCTCTCTTGCTCATATGAAGGATTTAGCTAAAAATAACTTTTTGAAAATTAAAATCGGAATGATTTTAAATTCTTATAAGAGTGCTTATAAGAGATTAAAATATCACTTGAACACAAGATATTTTTCAATTTAATTCAATTTTCAGGTGCAAAATTTCATCTGCTTGGTTGAGTTTTTCATGTTTTTTATGTAGTAAACGTTTTAATGGGTGCTCAAACCCTGATATCCAGAAACACAAAATGTGTGCCACATGAAATAGCAAATCGCTCATCCCATTGTTATAAGTTATGTATATGTATTCCAAAAAATAAAAATAATAATTTTTGGAGGAAAACGTGTGCTATCAGATTGTGATAGGTATTTTTACGCAATAGGTCTGTTTCGCATACTTCTTGTGCAAGAACTTTCTGGGTATACTCATGTTAGGGAGGAAATATGTAAAAAGTATATAAAAGTACGCGAACGATTTTCCTGCAAGTTCCTTAAAAACGAAAGGAACAAGTGTGGAGTAATAAAAGTAAAGAGAGCTTTTCTTATGGTAACTGTCATTCTTCATTAAAAAAATGGTGCAGTAGCTAAAAAATACGGATTAATTCAATGCATGCGGGGAAGTTGTGATGTACATATGTATGTAAAATTCCTGTAATTTTTTGCACGAAAAAGTAAAAAAAACGAAAAATGTATTAAGTTCATGCAAATGCATTATAACGCATTGTTCCAAAAATTAGTACATGAACAGACCTAATATATCGGATTGTTTGGGAGTTTTACGTCTATTATCCCCATGAATCTATCAATTAGTCAATAAAAGTGGTAAATCTGAAGGTATTTGGCATAGTCAGGATAATTCGTACGCACAATTTAAATGTTATACTAAAAATAGAATCGTTCATCATTGTATTCTTATTATAAGGATGAGTGGAAGCAGACAGGCTAATAATACCCGAGCGGGTATGTAACATTTTGGACACGCAGCAGTAGATGTTGGAAATATGGGTTGCTTACAAGCGTACTGATACAAGTATGTACATCTATAGTTAATAATTTGTGATAAAGTTGAAGCGCCTGAAGCAAATAGAAGATTTATATGGGACTTCAACCTCTATTCCTGTGGTAACCTTAAAGTTTGTAGAAGATGGGGAGGATTTTTGGCGCACGCCTCCAGATATCTTCATCGTTATTATTAAATTATTAAATATATTATATTTAGAGACAGTTCTCATGGGCTTCCGGTCTTAAAAAAAAATTGGGAATCAAAAAGAAAGAAAGAAAGAAAGAATTTGCGTCCAAAATATGATAGGAATAACCCTATTCAATATTTCGAAAATTTAACGAGCCAAATGATCATTCATATCCATACCCTCTACAGGGTTATCAACAAGTCCCATATGTATAAATGACCACTAAGAAATAAGTGTCTAGAAAAAATTGACTTTCTCAGGGTTGGCTTGTTAAGTCCCAGTAACTTTTTAGTTAAATTTTGGTTAACTTTACCCCACGGTTCCTTTGTTCCTTTGTAATTCTATCCAAGGAGTGATTTAACCAAAGACGACTGTGTTGGCAGTCAGTCCAATCCGAAATGCATTCTGTTTCAAAGCTTTAAACGAAATTTTTCTCGAGAACGAATACAACCGGGGTTTTTTTTCCTATTTCTTAAATTTCATTTACAGAGCTCAAATAACGTTTTGACCAGACAACTTACTCAGTGTGTGAGAACAGTTTGAAAACCGTTTATCACAGGCTATAATCGTTTTCGGAAAAATGAAATATTTCAAATTCAGGGATCGTAAATAATTATTGTTACTGATTTTTCAACTGAAAAATTCATATAATAAACGGAGGTTATTAGAAGTGGAAATAAGTTACATAGTAACATATTTTCATGCAGTTTCTTTACGAGAAATATTTAAAAAAATCTAATTTTTAAAATTAAAATCATTGTAAAATTATTTCTTTGGATTTTTATTATTTAAAACAAAAATAATTATTAATTTTAATTTCTGTTTTTTAGATAAAAAACAATAATTATTTCTACTTTTAGTCGAAGATAATAATAATAATTATTTTGATCAGAATTAAAAATCATTTGCCGTTTTATATTTTTTTGATCAAATATATATATATATATAAATTATGCCGGAACAAAGAAAGTGGATCATTGTTTCAGACTCCTCTCCGCAACCCCTGCATGTAGGATCATCAACAAGTCTCATCTTGTGAAGGTGACCCCTGAGAGAGGAGTGCCCAGTGAGGATGGACACCAGAGCTCTCAGGGTTGGCCTGTTAAGTCCTAGGAGCTTATTTGTTTGATTTGGGTTTGGTTTACCCCACAGGGCCTTTGTTGTTCTACTTGAGGGATCTTCTATCCAAAGCCGACTGTGTTGGCGGTCAGCCCAGCTTGAAATGATTGAGATAAGGTGTTGTGGTGCAATCCCAACTGTAGAGGCAGGTTCCTCCGAGGCTGCACCAAGACGAGCAAGCTCGTCCGCTCTTTCATTCCTGCTAATGTAGTTCTGCCCCGGCACCCACTGCACTATCACCCTGTTATTCCGAGAAAGGGCGTTCAGGGTGGTTTTGCACTCCATTAATAATTTGGAGGTTATAAAGGGTTTAGACAAAGCTTTGACAGCTGCTTGGCTGTCTTAGCAGATGGCTATCTCCTTGTTCTCAGTGTCTGAGTTAAGGAGGTGCCTCCCGCTTCAAGAATAGCCTTGACTTCTGCTTGGAAAACCATGGCATGGCTTTCAAGGTGCATGGCCAATTCAATCTCAGGCTCCTCGCAGAAAACTTCCGCTCCGGTGCCTTCATCAGACTTAGAGCCATCCGTATAAATTGTAATTGGTTTGTTTGAAGCACGGAATGTGATTCCCAATCTACTCTGGATGGGATTCTAGATTCAAAATCGCTTTTCAGCATGTGGAATTCTTGTTCCCGTATGAAGCCAGTCAAGATTGAGATGCAGTCTTAGCGCTGTAGTCGACGCCCTCTGTTTAATATGTATTTGCACCAGGTGTATGTTGAGGATAACCTACAGAGCCCGAATGCTAGTTGACTTCTAAGCGCCGCTTGCACTGAAAAGGCACAGTCTTTGAATCTTCTCCAATATCTTGCGATGATTGGTGAAGTCCATTGTTTTCCACCACACCACCGAACCGTAGGTTAACATGGGTCGAATGACGCTAGTGTATATTCATAGGATCATCAGCGGTTTGAGTCTCCACTTCTTTCTTATCGCTCTGCGGCACATTGCGAAAACTCTGAGAACTTTGCTCGCTCTGTCTTCGAGGGGTGGTTCCCAGTTTAACTTTTTGTCTAATATAATACCTATGTATTTCACCCTGTCTTTTAACTCCAAGAGCGTGGAGCCAAGCAAGGGCAGATTTAAACTGGGGATATTCTTTTTCATGGTGAAGAGGCATAGGTCAGTTTTCCGTGGATTGATGCTCAGTCAGTCCGTAGCCTAGCCATGACTAGTCGGATCGCACATTGCACCAGTCCACAGAGTACAGGTTCATAGCTCCCAGTGATTGTCATGTCATCCGCGTAACATTCTGCTTTGTACCCCATCCTGGTGAGTGTTAGCAAGAGATTGTCCATAATGAGCACCCATAAAAGAGATAATAAGATACCATCTTGAGGGGTGACCCTGTGAACCTTTTAACTCTGCACGCCCCGCCTAGATCAGCAAAGACAGTTATATTATACAACATGTGTGCAATCCATTTTTTTAGAGATTGGTTCAGTCCATGTTTTGTTAGCATTTCCGTGAACTTATGCAGAAGAACATTATTAAAGGCGCCTCCTACATCGATGAAAACAGCCAGCGTAGAATGTTTAAAGAGGAAGCCCTTTTCAATTGAGTGAATCACCTCATGGAGGGCCGTCTCAACAGGTTTCCCCTTTAAGTACGCATGCTGATGATGTGATAGTCTGCTTCTGGGAATGGAGCGTCTCAGCTCCCACTCGCAGATGCGTTCTAGGGTTTTAAGTAAGAAAGAAGTCAAGCTTATAGGTCTATACGCTTTGGCAGTTGAGTAATATACCCGAACTGCCTTCGGTATAAACACAGCTCGGACCTCTTGCCACAGCTTCGTTGTATAGCCCATTTTGATGCATGCAGTAAAGAAAAGAAATTAACAATAGATTTTAGGAAAATTGATCTTCGGAAAATAGTTTTCAAACAAAATTTCCTAACAACAACAATTGTCAACTATTTTTAGTAATATGTAAGTGAATAGTAAAATAATTTAGTATTTCCAAAATTATACCGAATCTTCTCATTATAATTGTAATGCATTGTAAACGACAATTGGAAATAGAGAGTTTTGCTATGAAAATTCATAGTGAAATAAGTCAATCTGAAATTGACTCAGTTTGCTGCTAAGTCTGCAGCTCGAGAATTGAGTGAAAAAGAACTCTTTATGCAAACGAAAAATCTTTGAAAAAAGAAATTTCATTGCAAAAAAATGGCGTTTTTTCCACTCAATTCTCGAGCTGCAGACTTAGCAGTCCAGCATAGGGCTAATCTTGCTAGGCATTCAAGTAAATACGTAGTATATCGCCTCATAACTCACACTTAAAAAATATTTTAAGTTTATACATATATGAGGTCAGCTTGGCTGTTTGCTTTGGCATATACGACAGGCAGGAAAAAAGCCGTACTGATGATTATACGAATCCTGCTTATATGAAACGCCCTCTTTTTGTAATGAAATTTCTTTTTTCGTTTGCATAAAAAGTTTTTTTCCACGATTGGAAGTATTCCATGACCATGTCAAAACCTTTTTTTTTACCTTCATTCTTTTCGAGTGAACTGTACACCTATATAATGCTTTTTATAGCTATGAGAGTACAACTCCTACGCTTTTTAATTTATATGATGCCAAAGCTTATAGGAAACCAACCATATCACGCCGATATCCTTAACTGGAAAGAAAAATAGGTTACAGAATTTCGAATTTATAGGTTTGAATCTATGAGATGAAGATGTACGGCTCAATTGAACGCATTTGTTTCATGACTACAAGGGATAATAAGCCGAAGAGCTTATATATATATAATGTGACTACCTCCGTTCATTCAGTCCGTCCAAACATGGGAGCTTTATTCTAATCTAGATCTAATATGAAACATATACGTTTACACAAAGTGTTATGAAATAATACATACATATATTTCATGCATCTTTGCAAGTACTCCAGTTATTTCATTGTGTACCGTACTAAAAATGTGATCAATAAAATCATAAATAAAATATTTTGAAACGACGTTTTTGTGATGTCCATTCCATTGACTGATTGTGTTTAATTGAAATTGCACAGCATTGAGTGTAAGACGCATTAATATTCAAAAGTGAAAACCAGAAAATTATTGATGAAATTAATAAAAAGAATAGGAGAGAGGATTAAGCCTTTCTGTGCACCGGGATTAATTATATAGTGGTAAGATATAGCTCCCTCCAATATCATTGGAAACAAAAAAAATTTCAATCCATGTAAGGAAGAACTGTTTCACTAAAATGGTAGTTTTAGACTATTCGAAATATCTAATATAATGATTTCAGAATTATCCAACTTATGGAGAGATGTATTTCAACGCAACGCTCGGTAAGTAATATTAGTAAGTCTCTCCTTGTACGCTAACATCAAAGCCCTACTAATGGTTTCTAATAAGGCCGGTCAGCTCAGCTACTAGGTATATTTCATCAATTGATTGCTGATGTGTGTTTCGAGAACCTTCCCTTTCCATGTTTTGCGTAGTGGCTAAATTTAAGAAAGTTTCTATGCAGATAGGAAAAGTTCTGCTAAATAAGGACAGATGAAAATTTTGCTTAAAAAAAGACATATCACATGTTAATCAAGGACGAAATACTATCAGCCTTAAGACACATTGACACTCGTAAGCAGTTTAAATACCACAGTTGTACGGAAATGCCACGATTATTGCCTGTGATTCCACGGAGGTAAAGAAGGAAGAATCTGCGAAATAACATGAAAAAAAGGGAGCTAGCAGCCATAGTCGTCGATGCAATGAAAAATAATGCTATAAAATTCGTTATTTATATTTTGAAACGGATGTTCTTAAATGGCGTTCTTGACTCTGAAATAATCGTACATGATTTGAAGTAAGGGGCTTAAGACTAGATCCAATGTGCAGTGTGTCACACAAATGAAGTCATTTTCAAATGAAACAAATCTTACTCCATTTATTTAAATTATATTAAAAGTGACATCTACCGTCATTAAAATGAGCTGAATTTATTGGAAAATGGAAAGATTTTCAAATAAAATCAGCAGTGACAGGCATCTGCAGCTTCTCTTTTTGGTCTCTTTCAAATAAAAAAAATTGTTTTCTTCTAAGTGCTTTGCAGCTACAGCAAATACTTTTTTTGATAGCAGTTAAGTAAATAATGGAACTCTGTCATAATCTTTACCCATAGTGAGGAACTGTCAATGGCATTTAAAATGAAATAATTTTCGTCCACAATCTGTCACCTCTTGATTTCCTTGAAATGACTGAATTTGAAATTAAGTCATAAGGAGACAATTTGTCTATGGTATAAGTGTTGATCAGAAATACATAAGTACCTAATGATTTTGATTAAAAAGAATAAAACATAATTTAAATTTAAACAAAAAACATAAACTTATCTAATAAGTCGAATAAAACATATAATTAAGTATTAGCAAAAAATAAATACTTACAACACAAGCCTTAACAGACTGCCAAAAGTTTCTTGCCAAGACTTCAATTTTGAACGATTTTCTCCGTTTACCGCTTCCAGAAACAAAAGTATTCTTTTCTTTTGATTAAAAAATACTTTTTCCAAATAAGTAGATATATTACTGTGGGCTCGATACGCACACAATAATAATAATTTAAATCTTTCAAAATATTTCCTAACGATGAAACTTGCTGTACATATGTATATATATCCGTTTAAATACCTTCGAATATCGTTTCGTATAGTACAAGTTGTTATAAGTATATATATATATATATATATATCAATATATGCAAGAGAAGTAAAATGGATAATATTCTCAATGTTGTTGTTGGTGTTGTTGATGTTGTAAAGAAGTTTTCCTTCTTATCGTTCTTCCATTTAAACAAAAATTAATAATTCAGCTCCTTAGTGTAATCACTTTCGAGATATTTCTTTTGATGATGATGATGTTAGTGATGAAACCATTTAATTGGTGACTATACTGCTATGGCTGGTATAACTGTTGTTATCGTTAGCTTTCATATGCTTTTTAACGATTTCTTCATGTGCATAAAATAATCCTCTTGCTCCTTTTATTTTTTTTTTTTTTTTTTATAAGTTTTTTATTATTATTTTAAAGAAAATCGCGCGATTTGTAATTATAAACAGAAAATCACAAAGAAGTGAATTAGAAAAGTAAAATTCAAAAAACGAAAGAAAAATTAACTTTATGTTAATGGCTTTATTAATATTTACTATGGGTTTCTACTTTTGTCAGTTATTAAAAGGTCGTAATACGGTTATAGTCGTAAGATTCTATTTTAATTCAAAATTGTATATGGAAATTAAAATATTAAAATAAATTTAATTAAAAATCAACCGGGTTTTTTTTTTTGTATTTTTTTTTTTTTTTTATTACTTTATTATAATTTTATTTTTTCTTTACTTTAAACTGTCGATTGAACAAGTCTATGTTGAAATCATATCGCGATCTCTGCACATTGTAACAAAGCTCTTCAATATTTCTACCACAAAATATTTTAACTAATTGAATAGAGGGCGTAATTTTCGATTTTTCGTTTAAAGTTTTTATGAAAGCACACAAGTCTTCCGTTTTATTACTTTTATTTTTAATTATCGTCGCCTTTTTTATTTTTGTTATATATGGAGTTTCTTCATTTGAACAATTGTAGAAACAATCTATGGCTGTTTCAGGAAATGTGTTGATACAAGACGATAATTTAGCATGTGAACCGACTCACTTCTGTCTTATTTATCTGATTAAACAATCAGATTTATTTATTTTATATTTTTATTTAAGTTTATATTTAAACACGAAAAATTCTAACCCGCTTTAATGAATCTGTTCAGTGTGTACAGACTATATAATATGATGGATGACACGGAAAAATTTTGACCGAATATTTTACCGTCACAGTTTATTTACAGATGTTTTTTATCAGTATACTTTCTCATACGTAACTCTCTATCTCTTTCTGTATAGAACACTTCTAAAATTCTGGCACAATTCAACTGCGTCGCAATTTCACAATGTGATAACTAAATGTCATTCCGTATATATGTATAAAAAGAAGCCCAAATAGTTCGCTGAGCTTTTTTTCTCGAATCAATGAATTCGTATTATGAAATAAGCAGATTGCCGGCGTGGAACACACAGGGGAAGGGCGAACTAGTATGTAGGTATGCCTAGAGTGTGCACCGACGACGACACTAACAATACCACACAAAACTCACGTTTACAAATTTTAAATAGATAAATACACAGTGAAAAATAATACGCGAGGTATTAAGCTCTTGAAAAAACTGAGTACACTAGACCGGTTCTTAACGTGTTGACTTTCTTTATAGCAGCAGAGTTGTTGGTCATCCAAGTTCGACAAGTTCAAAAGCTCTTTTGCGCGAAGCACTGGTTTTTCTTAAAGATGGCTTAGAGGAGGCGTGATAAATTTTATGTATATTATTTTATTTCTCTATTTTCTATACCTCTCTATCTGTTGTACTTTTGTATTGATGAAAGAATTATACGATGTTAATCTTAAGCTGCCGGGTTGTATAGTCGGAATTTTTGCGCACTTTCTTAAAGGTGAAACTTGATTAGAATACTTTGTCCCCTTCTGTTAAAAAGCAAAAGTTCTGTATTTAGTTGTATACTTCGTAGAGCTTAGTACATACAAGCGCCACTAAGTCACAAAAAATCCCGTCAAATTGGATTATGGTATATAGAAATATATGTATGAACAAGCATGAATGACTGGAGTACGATATTGATGATAACACTTGGTTTTTTCCCTTTTTTTTTTTGTTTTTTGTTGATCTACTCCGATAAAATTATGACACTTGATCCCATTGATATCTGGAAAGAAAATTGAAAGAACATGTTTTAATAATTTGAGCTGATAAAGATACAAAAAAATATATCAATGTTTCAATTATCGAAGAAATTAATAAAACAAAATGTACATGTAAGCAATTGGATGTTTTTTTTTATTCTATTATATTCGCCCAGAACTTCACAGGAAAGAAATTTTTCAGTATAATACAGGGCGTTTCAGATTTAAATGGTAATACTGCATCCAAAATTGCTTATTCAAGCAAACAAAAAATTACATTTCAAGGCGTCGTCGGTAGTGAAACGTAAATGCTCAATTTAACGTCTAGTTACCTTTATAATATAATTTTTATAAAATAATTATTTCAACAAACTGACAAACAAATGCGCTTGACTCTTGATTATAATGTTCCGGGCTCGAGTCTCAACAATGACAGCAGTTTATTCATTACAAAGCCGATTACAACAAATGAATTTCCTTGTCACCTCAATGTCACACAAGAGCTTTACTTTACATGAATTGAAAAATATTACATACAAAAATTTGTCCTTGATGTCCATATCAACAGCAGTTACAGGATGATTAAGAAAATAAGCTAGGTTTTCACAAAACACCCTGCATCTTTAAAAGTAGGTTACGAGCCAATAACTCTTTAATGGCTACAGATACCACATAGGGTGTAATTGGTCAAATTAAATAGGAAAGTGCACAGTTTACAGTTATTGTAAAAAAAAATAATATTAACTACCTTTAAAAACAAAAAAAAAAAAACCTGATACGATTGATATGGAATATTTTTTATTTATCTAGCAGAGTACCATCATCTCCTGCACTATGGACCACCTACATAGGTGAAAACTCTCTGTATAACATAGGCATATATAGTTTACTCTGGTTTTAAAAATTTCTTGAATTTATTTTATTTAGCTCTAAATTGATAATACTATAATATTGAAAACGGTAAATTTCTTATTTTAACACCATTTCTCCGTTATGGTCACTCCACTTTCTGAGAAAACTTCAGGACACGTTCGACATGCAAAGGCAAGATTTCAATGGTACAACACTCGAACAAATTGGACGGTTGATGACAGAAAGAAAATCCTTTTTGAAGACGAAACCTGTTTCCAACTTATGCTAAACACAAAACTTAAAGCTCGCCAACTGCAACGTGAAAAATTTGTTGGTTCTATATTTTTACACAAAACTCCATTCCACACAAAAACGATAGCATTGGGCTGATTTTGAAACAAACCAATGAAACTTTCAGAGTTTATATGGAATACGAAAATAGCTCGCCCATATTTTTTTGTTTTCTTTAACCACGACTCCACGTGATTTTACGATAAAAACGTTATTTAAAAAAAAATCATACCTCGAGATAGGAGCAATCGATTCTATTTATTCATATGTCAAATGAAGCTAAATACTTTATATTTTTCAAAAAATACAACAACACCGAACGACAATTTTTGTTCTTAGTATTTTGTTTACTTATTTACTATATTAAGGACTTTTATATACCCAAGATGAAATGTCATAGGGTATGCTAAGTTTTTCATTCCATTAGTAACGCATAGAAACAATGGGTAGTTAAGCTTAAGGTTAAGAGTAGGGGCCATTAGAACCCTGTGCACACCGCGATCAGAGTTGTTCTATTGTGTTCTCTACTAGAATGGTTAGGCAAAATCTAGCCTTAACCTTAAAGTAGCAAGCACATATGATGTTCTTCGAGATTTCATCTTCCTTTTCACAAAGCGTCACACACTTTTGGATTTACCTAACCTTTTCAAAAAAACACGGAATAGCACGTCTCCATAAATGCATTAATAAACAGCCTAAGCTAATTGTCAACCATTACCAATTATTTCGAGCGTCTGAAAAGAAAATGGGTGACGAGTTCCTTCACTTGCCTCATACCGGGGTCGCTACGCCAGAGGAGATAAAATTAAAAGATGGAAAAGCATCTGTGTCGTTGGCGCAGTGGTAAGAGCAGTCGTCCGAAAGCGGAAGGTCCCAGCTTCAAAAGCCGGATGAGACGATTATTTTTTTCTCTTATATTTATGATTTAATTTAGAATCGTTAAAAACAAAAGCTTTTAAAATTCTTCTATTCTTCATATCCTTAAAGTAAGAACACCAAGCTTTCTCCCAACCTCCTTCACTCGTTCAGATATATAGGTTGACGAGCAGAAAACAGAAAATTGTCAATTTCGTTCGATTTGAATCACAAATTATCACGGAAAGAATGGTATGATTCTGTCAAGGATGGAGAGCGCTTATGTCTAACCTGAGTTTGACCTCACTTTTCCCTACATTTTCATACATTATCAGAAACCATTGACTTTTTCAATTAAGCTGACTTTCTGATCTCTAAATAACCTCTGCACACACACAATGACCATGATCTTTGAAATTGTGACGTTTCGTGAAGTTTCGTTTTGTGATAAAGATTTTTCAAAAAACAAGGCGCCCGGTTTTGGGAACTATCACTGCGGAGAACTATTTTCACATAAGTGGAAAAACAAGGAATGAAATAGAAGATATTCCACCGAACTGATTCCAATGGAAATTTAATTTTTCAGTAGTCTCTCGAAAGAAGAAAAGGTAAATAAGTAACTGAGGACATAAATCAAACTCAAGGGTAATGTTTAACTAATTTAACCAAAAGTATGGTCGTACACACGCCAAAATCATGCCCACCAGTCAGAAGCAGAACACAATTTAAATAGAGTGGAAAAAAACTCTTGCAACCGAAAAATCTTTTAAAAAATAAAATAAAATTTCTATGCAGTCAATTTCATATTGACTAAATTCGCTATGAGTTTATTTCATGGCAAAACTCTCTACAATTTAAATTGAAATTGATTTGCATGCGTAATACGAAATTAAGGAAATAAGTTTAATTCCGAAAGCTGCTATGAGATTTATTTAATATTATTATATGTATGTTTTTACATACGCGTATACTTATATGGTTTCTTGTCTAGATGAAAGGCTTACACTAAAAGCTTATTTTGCCAAAGATAAGCTGTCTTTAATGCAATTACGCTAAACATTTAATAAATCAAAAATCTATAAAATGGTAAATGCCCTTGAGTCCGGCATACCTGAGAATAGTTTTATAGTAGCTCTTTCTTCAGAAATTATTAGTAATCGAGATGAATTTTTTTTTGTCTACTTTTTTTTAAAATACATAATATATAGCCTTCATGTAGGGTTTCAAACAGATATTGGACTTCTCAAAAAGCAGGCATTTTGCCAGCGACCATTAAAAACTATTTTCCCTTACTAAAAACTATTCTTTAATCTCTATAAATTTAGTTCTGTAAATAGATGACCTTATATGAAATGTTACAAAACTATTTGAGTTTAAGTACTTTAGAATGCGATAAAACAAAACGTAAGAGAATAATTCGCTTCGGTAAAAATTATCCTCTTCCGGAAATCGCAGCTCTGAATGGCGTAACAGGTGATTGAGCAAAATTAAAAGCTGTTTTTTTGTAAATATAAACTAATTGGTGTTGGTTTAGTGCGTTGCTTTTGTGATGGAAAACTTAAGTGCATTTCAACAATTTATGTTTTATTCATTACTTACTAGTACTGTTCAAATATATCCCTATACAAATCTACTGATCAATTTAAAACTCTAGAGAGCAGATTTTATAGGTAGGAAACCCTGAGTTCCTCTATTTCTATTAAACTGAACTTCAATAACAGTTAGACTTTTACAATTTATAGGAAATATGTAAAATACATGCGAAGAAAAAATGACAGAGGATAGGAAGTGTTTTTACGATGAAAGTATATTTTCAGGAGACTGAGGCAACCAATTTTGCCATCAAATACTCTTTATAAAACAAAAGCCGTAACACCGAACAAAAATAAATTGTCGTTAATAATTATATGCGTGACCATTTTTACCGACCGACGACTCATTTAAAAAAAAAACGCGAAGAACAATTTTAAGAATCTAGCGAGCACATTTAAAAAAATATAGGGAGCCTTTCCCGAAATTGCTCCCTATACGAGACGCTAATACAATTCCTAAAGTTAAAAACACGATTAAGAGTAAAGAAATAAGGCCGATAAACAGCTTGTCGCTAATAGAAAAAGTAGTACAAATTCAACTAGAAGAATATACATATGTACATATATGTAAGGACAGTTTGGTTGTTGAGCATCAATGATTTAGACCGAAGCATTCATGCGAATTAGCGCTAAACTTGGTTGTTCTAGAATGGAAAAAGGAAATTGACACTGGTCAAATGGTGATTGCAGTTGCTAAAGTAACTAAACTAGAGTCTAATGTTTCGACGCCTGTGGAATGCAATATTGGGATGCCACACGGCGCAATCTTGAGTACTGTGTTGTTTGTGCTGTAGATAAACGACCTTCCTAGTATGGTATAATACTCGAAAATAGCGTATTTGTTGATGACACTCTGGTGTACATAACTGGTAATGATTTAAACGAATGCAGACAAAAATTACAGGAGGATCTGGAAAGTATCTCAAAATGGATCAGCAGTTAAATGTGTCTAAAACAAATTGTATGTTAATAAATGGCAGGGAAACCTTAACATTAACTTTTCAGGGAACCAATATAGATGTTGTGGAGGAAGTTAAATATCTAGGTATAGTTGACAAACTTTGTTGTAATATAGCTAAGAAACTAAGGTTTCTGAAAAAAATTAGGAGTATTTTGGATTTCAAAACAGCAATATGCGTTTATAATATTATTATACTACTACATTTTGATTACTGTGATACAATTCTGTTTTGTGGAAATAATACAATTTCAAAAAGATTGCAAAAATTACAAAATAGAGCAATGCGAATTATTCTAAAGTGTAGTAGATTAACGCCTGTTTTTGAAATGAATGAAGCTCTGAACTGGATGACTGTAAATCAAAGAATTTGCTTCAAGGTCCTAATTTATATTTTTAAACTGAAGAACAATTTGTTGCCTAATAAATAATTGATAAATACTATAATATATTAGTGAAACAGTTAGTTACAATATAAAAAATAGAAATGACTTTAGAATTAATTAAAGCTATCAGGAACGATTAATGGGTTGAAAATGTTTAATAGCCTCCCTAAGAGTGCAAATTAGAATTTGGATAAATTTAAGAGGTTGGTTGTTGAATTACTTAAACTTAATTACTAGCCTTAAGTAAAACTGCCGTAACAGTATAAGGAAATTATCCAATAAAACACAAATACAAATACAATACAAGTAAAACACTAGTCTTCTCCAGCTTGATTCTGAAAAAATAATTGATTTGATAAATGAAAAAAATCAATCGTTTTTTCTTAGAAAATGTGTTATTAACTAGCATTTTTACCAGGGCTTTGAACCGAATCGCTACGGACCTAAACCCACATTAAATTTAACTGAACCCGAGCCCATGAACCCATTAGCCCATCGGAAAAAAGCAACTGGTTCAGGTTGATCCATAGTTGCATTTCTATGTATAGCTACTTGACAATGAGAAAGAGCAATCTCATTTGTAAATTTTTTTGTTTCAGCTTTTATACATTTCAAATATTTAGGGTACACCTCTTTCTTTGATATAATCAAAAGTTTTCTGACTCATTCTCATATACTGGGAAAATCTGTCATGATCAATACGTATATCGTTTCCAAAATAATTAAAAGCTTTCAGCAAAGAATTAAACCTTCTCCATAAAGAATTAAACAAAATCCACAACACACAGCACAACATAACAATAAAACTAAATTCATAAACAATTAAACCAATGATTTTTTATTTATTTTGTTCATTTCTTAGAGTGTTTATAGGTAAAATTCGCATAAAGAAGATACATGGTTAATTTTGGATAATGCCGTGATACACAAGACAAATGTTGTTGCCACCGGTAATAACCTACGACTTCAATTTCTTTCACCATATTCAGCTTTGCTCAATCCTATAGAGCAAGCATTTTCAAATATTAAAGGAGCTGCGAGGAGAATTCTCGCAGATACATCTGTTGAGCACAGCTTGACTTCGGTTATAGAAATTAGCGTTAGGGAAATAAATGCTAGAATTTAGTTTTATTGTTTGTGGATTTTGTTTAGTTCTTTAGATTTAATTCTTTGTGTAAAAGGTTTAATTCTTTTGGAAAGGTTTAATTAAATCTGAAAATTTTATATAAGGATTTATTCAGAAAAATACCGACCACCTATCCCCTTCCATTAATTATCACCAGATAAAAGAGCATCTCATCTAGTCGATACTGTCGCAGTATAAAATTTAATGAAGAGCGTAAAGTAAAATGTTCACAAATTTTATAGCACATAGTAATTATATCACGTCGGTTGTGTTTAATGCAAATGATTAAGTAATCGTTCAATAAAAATTATTTGAAAACAAAAAAAAATGGTTTTTCTTATTGATTTCATTATTCATAGGTGATCGGTTTTTATCTGATCAATCCTTAGATGATGAAATTCCCAAAATTCTAATCGCTCTTTATTTATGGGGTCTTAAGCAAAACTGCAAAAAGTATATACTTATTTTAAAAGTGGCATACATAGTTACACTACATGTCGAACAAAAGCTTTCTTCTTCAGAATGTGACGGTTTACCACGAAACTGCCTGAAACTGTTGAACTACACTTAGCGATGTATCCATGTAACCATAATTTAGGATTACATTAAGTCAAATAGATACGACCAGAGACCGAAAATATACATTTTTTTTTTAGCTTTTTCAAACAAAAAAAACATCACATAGAAATAATGATCGGATCTTTAAATGATTAGGACGAATCTAATCATCATAAAGTGAACTGTCAATTTCTCGCGTAATTTAAAAAAGTATAACCAATAAAATAAGAACTGCACCTTAACGGTTAATTTTTGATTAACTGTTTTCAGTTATCGGATAATCATTATCTCACATTAAGAGTTATCAATCGACTTTTATAATTCTTATCAATAATAAGAGTAATTTTTCGTTTTTTATTTTATTGGTTACCCATCTTGTCGACAAGATTTGTGTCACATAAATTCTATTAGACGATTCTTTTTGCATACTAAAAACGAATTCTGCTAACTCTTACTATAGTCCAGTCAATACGTACTAAATAATGCGTTTGCCCTACAAAAGGTGGTGTAGTTCTGAATTTTATATATGTTATTCAGTTCTGGACCCCGATGAAAAATCCAATCTTGAATTAAAGGTACCAAAAATTGGTTTTTCAAAATTATTCCTCAACGGTTGATCTTATGACAAAAATGTAAAACTATAAATTTGAAGAAGACTAAATTTCCTAAATTTTTTGTAGGTAGCTCAGTTGGTAAGCGCGCTGGCTACCATCCCTGGGGTCGTGGGTTCGATTCCCACCTCGACTTGGTCCTGTGCTTCTCCTTCCACCTAGTTTCCCTTCCATTTTCTGCATTATTCCTTAACCCTTGCTATTAATTAATTCTTCAAAACGACATTTAATTATGTTTTCTAAGGATATATTCGATATAACTTTGTAATTGACATGTGTCTATATTATATTTCTAAGGGAAAAATGTTAGCTAATGCATCTATAATAATTTCTATAATTAATGATTCCTCAAGTATAATGATGTCTATGATTATGTTAATAATGATCTATGATTATTTCTAATGCTTGCCTAAATATATTATACATAGCTTATATGTAAATATGTAATATTTCCTGTCTGTAAGATTGTTAAAATCGGTAGACTGAATAAATAAATAATAAATAGATAAATAACCAAAAATAAGAAATTGTTACATAATGGTTAAGGGTTAACAAAAAAAAAACATTAGTCGAAAGATAACTATTAAAGTGCAATTTTTATCATAGATCTCATAATAACAATTACGGTCACAACGAATAATGGAAAAAAAAAACATAATTAAAGCTGCTTTCAAATGAAAGTGAAGTACACGAAAAGATGACAGCAAAACAAAGGATGAAAACTTTGATCATCTGGAAGAAAATGAAATTTAGTCAAAACTTTAAAGCCAAATATTGTTCATTTCAGCAGATGTGTACGTCCAGTATTCAACTTGCTATACACGATAAAATATATGTGAATACTTCACTTGAAGAGTTTGTAGTCAGACCTAGAGATATTTGTAAGTGCTTACAAATTCCCAATTGAATGGTGTAAGTAAAAAGGTATAATATGATAAAAACAATAATTGATTGCGCTACAAGATGCTGTTCGACATTTCTTTTGAATTTTAATTATAGTTCGAATTTAGATAATTTTGTTCTGATCTAATGGATGTTGATTTGATCAGTATTAAGTTTTTTGTGAAGGTATATTTCAGCCAGTAAAAGAAACTACTTTGAAACCACAAAACAAATAAATATCACTAGGCGATTTTTACGGTAACTGCAATCTCACTGTTTTCCATTTACATATAGAGAAATATTTACTACAGAAGGAAGGAAGCGGATTTTTTTTTTTAACTCATGTATTGAAAGTCCTTAAGCTTATCTATCTTGTAATCAGAAAGAGTACTTCATCTGAGGAAATGTTTGAAAACATACTTTTAGTTCGGCTAAACGAAACATTTCTCAATAAAGGATTTTTGAATTAAATTGAAAATTAAATTTCTTATTTTATTTTGATCTACTAAGTTTATTTAATTTTTTCGTTATTGCAAGAAAAATAATTGTTATTTTTCTTTACACCTTTTCTACTTTATTATTTCTCAATTTTTTAATTAAAAACTCATTTTATTTGACTATTTCTAGTTTTCATAATCTTTAACTCTTTAAATATTTACTTGAACTCCTGAACCGAAAATAATAATTCTCTCTAATTCTACTACACGTGAACCGAAGCCAAATTTTAACGGTTTGAGACCTGCTTTTAACCATTTCTTATGCAATTAGAGTTAAACATTTCACCGCACAATAACCATATCTATCTCTTGCAATTTCTATGATATTATTGAAATTATAATGTCCAAAATAAGAACTACCTTTTTTTTCTAACTGACCTCCTCTCCCAGTACTCCATCAGATTTCCGGCCTGTTACTGTACTCTGTTATCTCTCTAAGGCCTTGGAAAGGCTAATTTGTGATCAATTAGAGCAATACTTCCTGAACCATTCCCTTCTCACACAATTGCAATGGGTATCGGAAAAACTACAGTTGCGAGACCGCTCTATTGAAGATTACAACGGAGCTACGCTTGGCACTTGATAGAACCAAAATTTGATACTTGTCTCTGTTGGATTTTTCGAAGGCTTTTGATAGCCTGCAGCATAAACTACTATAAAATCTGATGTTCCTCAGGGCTCTATACTGAGACCACTCTTATTTTTTTGCCGGAAGTAATTCAAAGCTCGAGCATTCAGATGTATGCAGATGACGTGCAATTATATATATCTTGGCCGGTCGGTCCCGTTAAGGGCTGCGCTTCTAGACTAAAATGATCGACTTATACCACTATTAATTGGGCTATAAGTAACCATCTTTATTTAAACGCGACCAAATCAAATTACATGATTGTTGCGCGAACTGGAGTCGATACATCTGATTTTTACATCATCGCTCTCAACAATAACCCTCTAGTTCGAATATACACAACTAAAAACTTGGGAATTATGCTTAACGGTGGCATGTGTTATTGCGATCACCCAACGCTGTCTTACAAAAAGTTTATGGTACGCTTAGAAGGCGTTTTACCACGCTCCTGTCGGTCTTGACTGCATTTAGACTAATAAAAGCCCTCGTTCTACCATTTTTCACGATTGGTTACCTTATATACCCTTCCATGGATTCCTCTTGTTTTAACAGGACTTGATCTTAGCTATAGCTCATTATGCTTCCTTCATAAATTGATTCGGGTTAAGAATCCTTCCTATTTAATGAATTTCGCTTGTTCATTGCGCTCAACAAGACGTCTTAACTTTCTAATTTCACGATTTACTAGTCTAATTGGCGATCGTTTCTTCTTTGTTCAATACTTCCGTCTATGAAATTTATTGCCCACCGATTTTTTTTTGAGTTTGGTTGGTGTGTTCAAGAGGCGTTTATTTCATCTAAACCGTAATGACTTTTCGTAGATATGTGTTCACTTACTCGACTTTTAATTTCTATTTAGTTTCTGTAGAATTCGGTTTCTTGTCATTATTATTGTATTTTATTTACTATTAACAAATGTTTATTTTATCCTGTTTCAATTTATGGTTATTATTTATTTTAAGTTTATTAACTAATATGTAGTTGTATTTATTTGCCAACTCAAGTAAATTGTTTTTATTGTACAAACTGAAAAGAACGTTTTTTAGGTCTTGTTGTATTCTGCCATAAATAAAGTAAGTATTTTTGTATTATATTGTGTCGTATTGTATTATTACATCATTTGCCCTCACCAATATTCTACTTTCTCGCATGGTTTACTGATTTTGGGACATGTATTTACGGCATTTATTAACAAATTCGGTTTTAAGTCAATTTTCTCACAAGTTTAATTCTTGAAAGAGAATTTACCAGTTCTTTGAAAAAAATTTATTGAAAATTTCTCCCAAATTGCACGAACTACTACTTTCTTATTTCCTGCCAAATTCGCATTCAAATTTTTTTTACAAATGTAGGTACTTTCTTATGGATATAAATCTTACCCGCCAAAAGATGTCGGAGAATTAATTATTAATATTTTTACTAAAATCTATTTTTACACATTCCTTAAATAGGTATGTATGTAAAAAAAAAACGAAAAAAAAAACAATATAAATTTCTTCAGTATGAAAAATACGTGTTCTCTCGACCGGATAGTATAATTATGAAAAAATTGCGCACATCAAATTATGCATTGACAATTCGCCATTGTGTGATTATCTCTTGTGTCCAAACGAATTCAGTAACCACAAGTATACATACTTTTTGCCTGTGCATGTATGTATGACCTTGAACTTGACCGCATCATTATTTCACGATATATTTTTGGACTGTACGCTTTTGGTTTCAAATGAGTCGTCGCGGGTAATAATTGAGCATTCAGCGTGTCATTTTCATTCATAATTAAAGAGCGCAGCCAGGCAAATTGATTTCTCGTGGGATCAATTTCATTCTAAGTCTTACGCAACTGAACTATCTGAATAAAGCATAAGCGACAGATCGGATTATATCGAATATGGTTTTACTGAATTTATGGATTTATTATTAAATTAGAGAAAAAAAAAGTTGTCAAGATTCTAGGATCCACTGATATTACATGAACGATTAAAAAAACTTTATAAATTTTTTGTCTAGTGGGTGTATAAAGTTGTTCTGAGGTTAGGATTCGAATGACCAAGTTCATGTCATCATGACTGGAATAAAAGCATTTCTTCACAATAACTTGTTGTTGGCTACAGATACACATAGTAATAATTCTATAAAATGTACACATATGAACGTACATATTATAGCAGAAACCTGTTTTCTGGTTAACCCAATTAAATACAGCCTACAGCAGAGTTTTTGTTTCGAAGATGATAGTTTACTAGAATATTGTGCATTATAACTACGAGTTTGCACATTTTCATGATCACTAAATTGGTTAAATGTTGGTATTCGCTTTTTTATCACTTAGCAACTTAAGCCTTAATGAGATACTAATTACATGGTAGCAATGTTTTTCTATATTTTAACAAGTAAACCAAGGTTGATGGTATACCTTATGAAGCAGTGCCCTGAACTTCGACATGAATACAAATCAGGAAAGACTATGATTAAATTGATGGAGGTGCAAGTCAATGTTTTGGTTAAACACCCGAAGCCTAGAGGAAAAACAGTTGGTAGTGGGTGGTACTGCGCAAGCCAATAAAATACTACAATCGATAACAACTTTCAAGATTTTAGTGAAGCAGTGATTGATTACTCACTTATGTTGCAGCTTTACCTGTTTTTGTTTTTATAATGCAACAACAAAAACACGTGAAGCCTTGCTGCACCGGTGTAGAACTCTTTGAAAAGAATTCGACATTACTTACAGTTCCTTTAACTCTATTTCATGCGACAGATCGATTAAAATATTTCTCTTCTAAGCTATTCTGGTTCTACCTTTACGTCATGTACTTTGCGAATTCTAGTGTAGGGTCAACGATTTTGAAGTGTGCGTCCAATATAATATAATTTTTTTCCATTTCTACGTAAATGTTCATATACCTATCATAACTTTTCAACTTCCTCCACTCTTTGGTTTGGTTTGGAAATGAGGAAAATGTATGTATTATATGTATATATATATATATGTATTATATTCGGGACCTTTTTCTTAATCAACAAAAACCAGGTATGTGGGAGACCTGAATTCTGTACTTTGGTCCCCGATGATCTAAAAGGTGTTAATCTGATGAATGCAGTAGCACTCTTGTCTAAACCCAACTTGTTGACTTATGATTATTTGATTGACGGCAGCCTTAGTTTTTTCCAAGATCATTTGAGTCCTATATATGCAGTGGACCCGAGATTCTACTCCACTTCATATTACAACTTATTAATATCCCCTCTTCGGAGTTCTTTCGATCATATCGTCCGTCCACTACAGTTATGTATATTTCATCCGTTTTCAATGACGACGTAGGAGGACGTTTGCTAATTTGTTTCGATTCATTTTCAATAACTTGAATGGGATGTCATCTATTCCAGTCCCCTTCCCATTAGCCAGATATTTAATAGCGGTTATTATTTCCATTGTGGATATTGCTTCAATATTGATTCGTCAAGGCGGTACGAACTATTATTTAAGATTTCTAAGCCCTGAATAGATAGACCCTGTATACGTTACTGCTCTGTTTCTCCGCATTTATCAGCCAGCAACCTACCATCCTGGCTCTGTATTACAAACATTTTACGTTTCCCGATAGCTTCTGATGCAAGTTCTCTTATTCACCATTTTTACATCGCCACAAAGTTTTAAGCGTGAAATACTCAGCGTCGCGATGGGTTTCTGATAGTGGTGAAACTATTTTTAAGCGCCCATCTGAGGTATATTTTTTCAAATACTATAAGTATGAATATGTCATATAAAATTGATTTTTTGGTTTTAATGCCAACATGTAGAAACTTTGGCGAAGAATCCGATGACGATACCGCATATGAATATATGAATATGTAATTACAAAGAAAATTCAATATTTTCATTACTATTGAGGCCTCGGTAGCTCAGTTGGTAAGCACACTGACTATCATCCCAGGGGTCGTGGGTTCGATTCCTGAATTTTTCTTGGTCCTGTGCTTCATCTACTATATACTTCCCTTCCACTTCTAAACTTCCTACCTCTCAAAAAATGGCATGTAATATACATATCTCTAAAGGTAGAAACTACACGGCGAGGTACTTTGACCTCCCGAGACCCAGAGACCCGTTTATAAACATCAGAGACGCACAAAATCTCTAAAGAGACCTAGACTTCTTTGTCTCTGGTCTCCCGTCGTGTATTTAAAAAAACGCATGTCTCCAGGCTCGGTCTCCGATCTCCAAAGTTTGTTCATTTGTCGTCTCCAGGACTCCAGCGACTATTTGTGTGTTCTGGTTAGTTAAGTGTCGGTCTACTCGGAAAGAAAAAGGAATAAAGTGGAGTGAGTTTGACAAATTGTTACAAAGAAATTATAAAAAAATTAATATTTAATTTAATGGATTTAGGACAGAAAATTTATTTCGTAAAAAAAAATCAAATTCACTTTTCCAATAAGATAAAAATATTAATAACTTTTGATTAATTCTTTCTAACAATATCTTCTTTGCTATAAAGACCAATCTTCAAATTTCAGGTATACACTGCGGAGACCTGTCTCTAGAGACTTTTTATGATGATGTCCGAAGGCCTAATTTTTTGGTCTCCAGAGAGAAAAGTCTCTTGCCGTGTAACCGTGTAAACATTTCGGAGATTTTAGCCTCTGTAAATCGAAGAATGGAGACCAAAATCTCTCACTGTGTATCTTTACCTTAAGAGTATCTTTGTTTACAAATGTAAAATGCTATATCTAAAAGTGCATAGTAAAAAATTTGCACAATTGTTGCCACAAAGTTTATATTTTTCCTTAAAATGTAGAGAAAATTTTCTAAAATGTTGGGTATATTCCCTACATTTTAGGGAAACATACATAACCTTTGTGGCAATAATTTGTGTCGAGCGATTTTCGTAGCCTTAGAGCACGGGTTACCATAATAAAATTACTTTATATTTGTTTTTTATGTATTACTCTGTAATTGGTCTGTGGCAAAACTCAAAACATCGGGTTCTGCCTTATCATAGAAATATTTCCGGTCTAATTTTATTTCTTGTTTTTTTTTCGAACGAAAAGTAATCTGCTGTTTTCTGCGCTAAAAGTGTATTGCAATAGAAGACTGCTTAACATGCAAAACAAAAAAGATACTCTGAAAAAAGGCAAGCTGAAAGGGATATTAGACAAGTAAAAAAGCTATAGAATTTGTCTAAGACCTATTCTTATGATACCCTAGATGAATGCCCGTATGTAATTTTGTATGGTCACCTCTCTGCACAAGTATGATTTTTGAAGTGGTTTTCGCATATATTTCTAAAACGGTTCGTCGGCCATTAAAAATGGTTATAACCAATTTCATAGGATTTCACATTCTGAAGAGCTTTTCAGTACATTAAAACGAACGTAAAAATCCTAAAATTTTATATGGGAACACCAAGAAGGGGTTGCCCGATTTTGTCCATTTTATTTGCTATTACTATGAAAACACCATGTACTAAATTTCAGCTCTCTGTGTCGTCGCGTTCTCAAGCAGTGTCCAAATATATAGTGGAAAACGAAATTTTTGTATGGCAACCCCACGAAGAAGTTGCCCGATTTGTCTCATTTTCGAAATTAGTTTAACTTTTTTTTAAAAGTCTCCGTGTAGAAAATTTCAGCTCTCTAAGTATACGCGTTCTCGAGTTATCGTGCGCACCGCCAGACAGAGAGACAGACGGACCGACAGACGGACATGCAAAATCAAAATAACTTTTAATATTATTAGTGGGTGTCCAATCTATTTTGCTCTACCATAATTATTTCTATGCGTTACAAACGGAATGGCAAACCTATATATTTCATCTAAGGTATAAAAACAAACAAGAGGATAATGGACAAGTTTCTGCTGTTTTTGATATCAAAAATCGTTGTTTCATCTGCGACTAAAGAGTAAGTGAAGAATAATTTCTTAAAATGTGTAAGCAATACGACAAGTAAAAGAAAGTAAGAAGATTCTCCTGGCAGAAAGAAATTCAGTTCAGGAAACTGTTTCAAACATCATAGACTCGCGAAGATGAAATAAACATGCCTCACCTTATTAATATTTAAGTATGCCAGATAACACGTAGAATGCAGCCATAATTTCTGCCAAAAACGGAATTAATGAATTAGTTGAAAGAAGAATACAGGCCCGACATTACATCAGTTAATGTACTTAGAGAAGAGCTATGGGAATAGTCTTTGAATTCTTAATTCCCCAAGAAAACAACCGACACTATAATCTGTGTCTGAAATACCGGATGTATCGGGGGACTCCTTGATCGGCAATCTAACCCTTCTTTTCAGGGCAGTATCAGAATGGGATACACACCGAAGCTGTGGCAAGAAGTCCGCGTTGTGTTTATTGCCAAGGCAGGCCAGGTGGACTACTCAACTGACAAGGCATATAGGCCAATAAGCTTGACTTCTTTCCTACTAAAAATGCTAGAACGCACCTGCGACTGGGAATTGAGGTGCTCCATTCCTAGAAACAGGTTGTCTCAACACCAGCACGCGTACTTAAAGGCAATGTCTATTCAGATGGGTCTCCACGAGGTTATCCACTCAATCGAAAATGCTAGCAAAACATGGAGTGAATCAGTCCATAAAACGCTGGATCGCACACATGTTGAACAGTAGAACTGTCATTGCCGAACTGGGCGGGGTAAGCAGAGTAAAAAGTGTCCAGAGGGGCACCCCGCATGGCGGTGTCCTATCATCCATGCTGTGGATGCTCATTACTCTCACCCGGATGGGATAAAAAGCCGTATGCTACGCAGACGACCTGGTAATCCTCGTTACCGATAGCTACGATTCTGAACTCTGTGCACTGATGCAGAACGCAATTCGACTAGACAGAGACTGGGCTACGGATTTCGGACTTCGCGTCAACCCATTGAAAACACATCTATGCCTCTTCACTAAGAAAAGGAACATTCCCAGATTAAACCTTCCCCTTATCGGCTCCATACGTTTGGAACTGAAAGACAGGGTAAAATATCTAGGTATTACATTAGACAGAAAACTAAGCTGGAAACCACACCTGGAGGACAGAGCGAATAAAGATCTGCGCAAATATGGAGAAAATTCAAAGATTGTGCCTACTTAGCGTAAGCGGCGCTTTCAAATCAACCAGCTCTGGGGCTCTTGAGGTCATCCTTAACATGCAACCCATCATATACATGTCAAGAAGGTGGCATCAATTGCTGCGCTGAGGCTGCATCTCGGTCAGAGTTGGATTTACATCGGTACACGAGTCCCACATGAATCCATCTTTGAGTGTGTGCAGTCTATTGTGCCTGAAATTGACAGAAACATTGATCACCTCGTCGAGACTATGCTAAAAAGCAATTTAGAACAAAAATTCCAACTAGGGCAGAATGGGAATCATATTCCGTGCTTCAGCCATTAACAAACCCTATCATATTTACAGACGGCTCCAAATCAGAAGAAAACGCGTCTTCTGTGAGGAGCTCATGTGGAAATTGCCATACACCTGGAAAGCCATGTCACGGTTTTCTAGGCGAAAGTCAAAGCCATACTTGAAGCAGGAAGGCATCTCCTTAGCTCAGACATTGAGAACAAGCAGATTGCAATCTGCTCGAACAGTCAGGCAGCTGTTAAAGTCTTGTCAAAACCATTTACAAACTACAAACTTGTATTGGAATGCAAGTCCATCTTAAATTTCTTTTCTCGGAACAACAGGGTATTAGTGCTTTGGGTGCCAGGTAGCGATATTAGCGGAAATGAAAAGGCGGACGAACTTGCTCGTCTTGGTGCATCCTCGGAGGCATCCCCCTCTACAATAGGGATCGCACCTAATCACCTCATTTCTAATATCTCGGCCTGGGCCAACCGCCAACACTGTCGCCTTTGGTTGGATCATCCATCATACAAAGGAGCTGTGGAGCAGACCTAACCCAAAACAAACAAATAAACTTCTAGGGTTAAACAAGCCAACTCTGAGAACCCTGGTATCAATACTTACTGGGCACTCTCGTCTCAGGGCTCACCTACACAGGATAGGACTTGTTGCTGACCAGGGGATGCTGACAGGAATCCGAGACAGTGACTGACTTCCTTTGTCACTGTCCGGCCCTCTCGGGAAAGAGTTACAGATTCCTTGGCTCACACCTCCTCGACGAACTGCACGAAGCTGGCAAGGAAAGCTGAGAGCCAATACTCAAATTCGTAAAAGCGTCCGGTTGGGAGGGTGAACAATGGGCCTTTTAATGCCTACGTTCCAGAGCCCCTGTTAGGGTGTCTCAACCTCAATTATCAATCAAGCTAGTTTTGCGATATTTCTACAACAGGAAAGAAGATCCTCAAAAATAAAAACTAAACAAAGTTATTCGGGCTTTTGAAAATAAATGTTGATGACTTCAATACTGTACGTGAAATATTTGATAATATATTGCCAACTTTATACGATCTTTTGTGGTTGAACCTATACCGAAAATCTGCATGAACTGTACCTGTATGGAACTGCAAGGAGAATTTTTGAAAAATCGGAAAACATGTCGTTTCAATTTATGAATGCCGCCTTCAAATTACGATACTACATATCTTAACTTCACTCTTATGAATTGCCAAAAAATGTAAGAAAAACAATAAGAAAATTGTTTCGTGACATTTGACCAGTTGTTATATTGGAAAACTCGCGAATCATTACTAACGCTGAATCTTCCTTGGAGGAAGAAATCAGAAGTCAATAAAACACGCCTAAAGCTCTATCTCAACAGTCATGGAATGAACATAACGACTTTTGGGTCACTATACTTCGATCGTACCGTAAAATTCCGAAATACTTTTTTTACTCCGAACTGTGCGAATATGGAATAGTCTATCATCCCATATCTTTCCTCGAGATCACAATGCGCATGCTCAGGAGTGATAATTTATATTCATCAACATTTGAGTCATTCTCACCATGTCATCTGATTCCTTGGCGTATTTTAAACCTGTCTTTCTGAGCTTTGAGTCATCAGGGGCGGATTAACCATATGGCGGGATTGGGCAATCGTCCGGGGTGAAAAGACAAAGGGGCGAAATCTAAAATAGAAAGTAAAAAATTATTAAAAAAAAAATTAAAAATTAATCAGATCACCTGATAATACCGCAAAATAGCATCCAATGTAAATTTAACATATGGGAATAATTAACTGGTCTGTAGCAACTCTGCGTTCCATTGCATTCTTTAGGGCGAAAAAAAGTACAGCGTTTTGTTCATGCTTTATGAGCGATTGCAAATGCCGAGCCGGAGTGTAACGTTTTCCTATCACCAGTGGTGAATTAAATTAAGCTACTTTTTTTCATGAACAACATACAGGAAAACTTCAGCATGTTGGAAAAACAAGATAATCTTTACCACCATTTCTTGAAATGACAAGCGAAATCTGGGTTTATATTAAAGATGCTGAAGATCGCTTCATTTCGATCCAAATTCAATCCAGATTGAAAACATAGACTTCAAATTTAAAGTTCATATTTTTTAGGGCAAGCTTAAACACAAATGAAGCAGAGCAAATAAACACCACTGAAACGTTTGTATCTCTAATTGAAGCCGATTATAACTGTTCTGATTTTGACCAATTTGATCCTGCAACGTGGAATGTTAGCGACAGTTTTATTGATAAGATTTATATTCAGTTCAAGATTTAGATCAGCTTGACTACAAAAATTCAAACAGAGCTTATGAACATGAATCTGCAACAAGAAAAATGTTTTATATTCAACTCGCAAATGATGAAACTGTTCGCCGTGATTGGCTCTTGTATTCTAAGGTATACTACCTGTGCAAATTATTTAACAGTCGGAATACTCAGAATGTGAATACATTTGTTTATGGATTCAATGATTGGAGGCGTTTGGAGAGAATAGTTGATCATGGGCGATCGTTTAACCACAAAATTAATATCACTTCATACATTCTAAGAATAAGACACAAGGCAGGATGGACACTACTCTAGAAAGAAAAAGCTTGATTGAAGAAGATTACTGGAAGAATGTTTAAAGAGATTTCTAGCAGCAGTGAAATTTTTATCTCAAAAAGGACTGGCATTTAAAGGAACGATAGAACATTTGGGTGAAGAAAGATCAGGAAATTATTTAGCCACTCTGGAGTTGATTGCCCAGTTTGATCCTTTTTTGAAAAATCATCTGGAGTTAAAGGCCAACCAAGGAAGAGGAAATGTATCTTATATTTCCAAAACTATATGTGACAAATTTATTGCATGTATCGGAAAATGATACACCGATCAGAATGGTAAGGTGGTTGAACGTTGTGTCAAATTCATTAGCAGAGTCGGACTCAAAGCTTCGGGCATGGAGGAAACTATTCTAAACACTTTAAAAGAACTAAAAATATTTTTAATTCGTAATGGTCAAGATGGCAACCTAAATTTGGGAGAACTTCTACAAAGTTTAATATCTGAAAAACTGGTCTCGACGTTTCCTAATAACAAGGTAGTACTGAGAATTAATCTCTGCCTTCCATCTACCAACGCCGTTGGAGAAGGTCTTTTTCCACATTAAGAAGGATTAAAGATTATCTCAGCACTTCCAAATGAGAAGAAAAGTGACTTGGCACTAATCAACGTATCTCATGAAATTTTGAATTCTATTTCTGAGGATAAAATTATAAATAGATTTGTATCATTAAAACAAACAAAAATTTTAAGCTGCATACGCATTTTTCTGAATGTTCACTTTTAGTTCATATTCAAATCTATGTATCAGTATTAGTCACAAATATATAGTCTTAAATTTCGTAATAAAAAACCTAAGTATTTTTTTTTTCCTCAAGTATCTTCATATTAAAAAATTGAGGGGAGAGCCCGAGAAAGGGCGAAATGGTTTTGATCGCCCAGGGGCGAAAGAGGTGTTCTGTGAGTCATATACTAAAAATGCGTATATGAAAGCAAAAATCCCTCATTCAAAATCAACCTCTTCCCATAGAAATTTCTGTGGCCAGTACAAAAAAAAACGCATCTACCCAGAAGAAATGGATCTTAAGTGGCATCAATTTTTTAGCATTACTATTTACATTTGGGTATGTTTGTTTGTGGTAATATTATTCAGGATGAAGTCAAATAATGTCCATTCACACAATACAATCAGCCTCTGTCATTTCACAGCAGCAAAGTTAAAAAATCTATTTTGTAAAAGATAATTTATCCTCATAAATAAATCTAATTCTTAATTAAAGTGAGAAATTATCGATAAATCGATCTTTCTGTCAACATCCCCGCGTAAACATATTTAAAATCAAGCAAATGCGGACAGGCTAGTAGACTCCTTTTTAATAATTTCTCGTACATTTTTTGGTGTCTTAGTCGTAAAATTCTATCTCTCCAAACACCATTGACTGACCTCAATAGCAAAATATCTTTCGCCTTACTTCATTATGAAAGTTATTTATATTCCTGATCTGAAAAACTTTTATCTTATGGAAATTCTTCCCAAGAACGTCATCGCTTTCAACGAATGGAAAAAAAAATTCCTAATAACACAAGTAAAATTTCTCTCTTATGCATGGTAAATGATAAAGGTAAAATCGTAACGAATGGCATCTTATTGAATTCTATTCTATTTCAGAAATATGCTACTAAAGTGTTTTTGAAAAAACCAGAACAATTTCTCGTTTATATGCGTCATCCAAATGCATTATATTACTTAATATGGCCGGCCAGCAACAAAAAAATTCATGTTTTAATGCAAATGCCTAGGATAAGCATCACACTTAACTTCAATTTTATGTGTAAGTACTTTCAGTATGACGTAAAACGCCCACGCTTCATGCAATTTTATGTGTCTGCATTTTATTGGAAGAATGCACGCAAATGAAATCATTGGGTGGACTTGGGCCACTGTATGATACACATGCGCTACGGAATGTTGGGGGATGAAAAAGTCATCGCATGAACGACAGTTTTACGTTATCTTGTAGTGCATAGACGTTTGTAAGGGTAATTTTTAAAGTACTAAATTATACTATAAAGTAACCTTCATGGTGTAAATGATGTATATGATTTGCGGTAACGTCATTATGATTGAGCGCGTTGTTACCTGTCTTGAATATTACACTGAAAGCGAATCTAAGGGTGGGGGCTTATTAAAAAAAAAAAAATCTCGTTCCTTATAAGAGGACAAGATGAAGAGACCAGGTTTCCCAATCTTCAGTTTTTATAGAGTAGGAGAACGTCGTCAGGGTAGGCCACCCTTTTGACTTTTTCCCATAACTTCCATTTAAGGAAGAATTTGATCAATCCAAGCACGTCCTTGGAAAGGTCTAGGAAAAAGGAACATTTTCGCTGAACATTACAAATTGATTGGGAGAAAACGAAAAAAATAGGCATTTAGCTAAATATTATCAGCCCGTGCTGTCTAGGTTGGCCCATCGCTGAAAATCAACGAAATATGTGCTGAAAAGATTGAAATTGACCTGGAAAAATTAATTAAATGAAATAAAAAACCGAATTTGTTGCATTCTTTTTGTATTTTCTTCAATTTAACATAATTCTAATGGCACATTACACGGAATAGCATTTCTGGCAAATGTAATAGCTCATCGTTATATTGACGGACTTCAAATGCACTTCTCCCTTGCATTGTCCAAAAAGGGCTTTTTCTGCTCTTTTTTGGACGGGCATCTGCCTTCAGCTGGTGTTTTATTGCGCCGAACTTCGTTGTGATTGATGAATTGACGTTTTTTGGGCGTCTTCGAAACACACAATCACGGTGGGCCAACCCTGACTATACAAGTACAATCTTGACGACCCAGTGCCGTTACCACATGGCGTCACACCGCACATGTTACAGGTTGATTTTTTCTCTTAGTTCATTCAATTGCTTACCTTAACGTTTGCATATTTTCTCCTGCTGCTAAAAGAAACTTTTTTTGAAACTTCAAACTACCGAGTACCTACACAACACATACTTTGCGTTCACGTTCCATATCTGTAATGTCACGAAAAGTTCGCTGTCACTGAGAGAAGTTTTACCGTGCTCGCACAATAGTGGTGCTAGTGGTCAATACAAAAATAGCGCAGTTGGCCGACCTACACGATAGACAAACCCTAACGACATTCTTCTACCTATTTTTTTTAATTTAAAGAATTGTGCAAAGTAAGGGCTTCGAAGAAGCTTATCTAGACTCAAATCATCTCACCCAGATTTGAAACCCAGGCATATTATTTGTAAGACTTGATGATTAATCAAAATAAAAAGATGATTTCCCTTCCTTCTTAGGACAACATTTCATCAATCGTGAAATTGTTAAATACAAACGTATCCAAACGTGTCCTAAGATTTCCTAGAATAAATCGACCACTGTCCCCATGTCTCTTTGACATACAACATTTATTTATAAGGGAATAGGATTAATTGAAATAGAGATGTGTATCAATCTCGAAACGGTACTAAAAGGTTTTATTGTCCCCATTAAGTTGGAAAACTTTTCTTTTCTCTGGTAAATTCAAGTTTAATCTACAAGATTCAGATGATAAGAGTTCAAAGACGACCGGATGAGCAGTTGAATCGAAAATTTTGTATTCAGTCAATTAAACATGGGGGTTAAGAAAAATTATTATTGTTTGGGAATGTTTTTTCGATCATGAAATCATGGACATATGGACATATAATGGAAATTTTTTTGCTGCCATATTATGGTTAAAACAAATGTCATTAAAATTAAAGCTTCAACAAAATAAAAACCCAAAATAAGTACACTATCGCAATTAAACGAATGAATTAATGTAATAAAAATTCCGGTCTAATTTCCGGACTTAGGTAATCCAAAAAAAATTTCTGGAATGTTGAAAACCAAAAGGTCAGAATACTTTGTAAATTTAAAAACTGATAAACTATATAAAGCAGTGAAAGCAGTCGAAGGTGAGTGAGATATCATTTTTCTGTAAATAGCTGATAACATTATTAATTTTATTCAGAACAGATGTGATGAAGTTATAAGAAATTCATATGTAAATATTGAGTTTTTTTTTTTTTTTTATATATCTGATATACCGACCCTACATTACTGTAAGCCACAGAGCATGCAACAAGCGGCAGAATGGGCATTTTCAAATAAAAAAATCCAATAAAGGTGAATGAATGTGGTAGTGTCGGTATCTTTACCTACTGGAATTAATACACGGTAAAAAATATGGGTTGAATTTTTAATCCAACGAAATTATTAAGCTGTAATTTGCAACCCTTCGGTTTCAAATTTTGTATATTCCAAAGTATTAAAGATTTTTAATAAAATTGGAGTTAACAGTTTGTCCTATCTAAAACTGTAGTCGTATACATAGGTATAACTTGTTTTCAATAATGTATTACATTTTCTTCTTAAGGGATTGATTTTAATCGACTAGGAATTTAAAACTAAATTCCTTTTTTAAAATCTGATCATCCCGGATCCCATTTCAACTCTGTATGGAATAAAAATTATTTATCGGTGTATTAAAGTTTAACTTTGTAAGATCGAATTTTATTCTCATTGTGAATAAAAAGTAACTTGCTTGTATTAAAATCTAATCTTCACTGGGTTAGTTTAGGTGCAGGTGCCGTGTCATTTTCATTGTGTGGCTTTAAAGTTAGAGTGAAGCTTAAATGTGCAACAGAGGTTCCTTAAATATAACAATGATATCTTGTGGAGAGGACACTTTGTTAGAAGCTAATTTTTTTAAGAAAGGGTTAATAAAGCTTGCCAAGTTAAAGAAACAAGTTAACAATGAAGGAGATGAATTGCAGAGCGATGACATTTTCACATCATGTTAGTTTGATTACAGCTGTGTGTGGAATAAGCGTATTTTATACTCTCAATATTTTTTCATTTTGGAATACAACTCCAGATTGAATATGCACCGGATGAAACGTTCTATTTTACGAATAGAGATGGTGCAACCATCGAAGACGAAGACTTGGGTTTATCTGTAAATCAATTTACATAGTGATTCAGAGCTCAAGGTTATACAGTAACCCCTTCATTCTTCCACAGAAGCTAATTAGGCCGGAATTGTTAGGAGATGCAATGCAATAGTCAAGCATTAACAGTCAGGTGAAGCATAAATATCATGCAAACTTGAGTAGCTTAAATCAATAAAGATATTTTAAGACAATGGAAGCATTTATTCGAGATAACGATGGAAAATACTTATTAGAGTTCTTTGAATGACAACAGCCGAAGGTTTTTAGTTTCATTAGCAGCAAATTTTTTAAGGACAACCTCGGAAGAAAAAAAAGCCGTGGCAATTGCACTCAACACTCTTTCCTACCTACAAAAAACGGAAAGTAAAATTGGAGAAATAGTGAGTATTTTTAGAAGTATTAAGCATTGCTGCGATATTGCGATATCACATATACCTACATATAGTTTTTTTAATATTATTATTAGGATATATTTTCCGATTCTAGAAATAACAAGGGATATTTGCTGTCAAAGTTAAAATATTTCAATGTGAATTGTTATGCTATATGATAACATTAAATGAAATAAATAATTTAACAGAACAAGCACTGTTTTATGTATACACTCGGATGTTCATATAAATAAAGCAAAATCTTGGTTCAAAGGGCATTAGATGTCATTGAAGGTTACTAAATATTATGCTGCCCGTTTTTCAAGTTAAGCTAAAACTTTTCAGGTTGCCTATCGGGATGAGGATATGTATTCCTAAGGGCTAAATGAAAAAAAAAAGCTTATCCTTCAAATGTATAAATTTCTAATAAATAAAATTTACGATTTAATATATTGAGGGTTATAAATTAATATCACGAGATTTTATATCTAATATTCGTTATATTGATTTGTAACTTTTTTTTTTATTAAAAACTGACAACTCAAAGTCAAACTATTCACTAAGGATTAGTTTTCAATCCTCAAGGTATTAAAGAAGATGTTTTCATACATAATAAATATAAGAATTTAACATTTTTCTGGTATGGTCTTATATGTAACCCCAAAAAGTAGAAATTTTTAACCACTTCCTGTTTGCCTACTGTCCTCGAAAAGATTTACGAAAGATGTCCACAAAGTTGGGTACTTCTGTATCAATAATAATGCACGTCCTTCACATACAGCGGACAAAAAATATTATATTTTTAATTGAGAATAGAGTGAAATCTATGACTCATCCACCATACCGTTTAGATTTTTCGTTCTTTTTATAAAGGAAAAAAATGTCTACGTTTTTCAACGTCTGAAACAGTCGTCTGGTAACCAAGGTTGTTCAAGTTAAGGTGGTAGGCCTACCTGCAGACTTTAAAAAAAATCGATTTTTTTTCTTCAATCTGAAAGTATACAACTAGTCTAGATTTTTGTGTAAAATTTTTAAGTTGAGCTGATAAAAATTTAAGAAGTTATGAGATTCGATCCCATTTCGGAGTAGTATAGCGCGACGTGAAGCGGAATTGTATACTTTGATTATTTCGAAACAAGGTTTTCAAAATCGGTGACAATGAAAACTCGAAAACGAAATGTCCGATTTGGCTGCAGTTTATTTTATTATATTCGAAACTATTTTCTTCAGTTTTTGATCGTGGCTTTTTCATTTTTGATGTAAATTCGATTTTTCATTGCCGATCAAACACCGTTTTAGGCTGAAAAATGAGCACTTGAAGTTTACAAAGTCCCCATTTTGCTAAAAATTTGTCTTTCCAAAAGCCTCCGTTAAAAACTCCTCTTGGGTTAATGGAATCCCGTTGGATTTTTTGATATCAGATGATTTTTCCGTCGTCAGGAGTTGTAACCGGAAGTCACTTTGCTACAAAATCGTTTTCAAAGAGGTGGTATCACGGGCATAGAGTCGATATATATATATATATAAATTAGATTTTTGAACTCCATCGAACAATAATAATAAAGTTCCGTAAAAAAAAAAATTCGAAAAATATTATTCATTTCATGAGAAAAAAATCGTAAAAATGCGCATTTTTTTAGCCTTGCAGATAGGCCTACCCCCTTAAAGGCAATAAATATGTAACTATGGCAGATGAAAATTCTTTAATTAATTTTAATTGATTTACAGTTATTTATAAATAAATATTTCAACTTAGAAATAAACTGTGTTTTCACTCAAATTAAGTAAGATTAATAGTAACCTTATCGGCCACCCTTCTACGGCCTTACACAAAGGCCCCTAGCACGAGAAATATTGTCCAAAACAGAAAAGGCTTATCAGCTACAATGACAGAGCCGTCCTGAACTAAGTCACGCGAAGAAATTCATCGACTTCTCATACACCAGATCAGTCTATTCACTAGCATACTTACTGGCCATTGCCAACTTTGGTATGTATATACTTATGAAAATAAGCAAACCACAGACGATAATTGAAGATTCTGTATCGAATAGGTACAATCTTCAGAGCACGACTTGCTCACCAAAGACTCCAACGTCTGGGTAAGGATTTTGTAAACTCATTAGACGTCTAAAAAACAGACCCTAATGAGGTAATAACCTTCCTAAAAACGGCGACCGTGGACTGGAACTAATACGCAGGAGCATACCGCAAAATATCTTTAAGCCGCAGTGTCGGATCTCTAACGCCCACCTCTACTTGTATAATAATAATAATCTCTTAATTATTTCTAAACTTATCCGTATTATATCTGACATGAAAACACACCTCTTTATCGTTCAGCTCTGATCAATGTGAATGACTTAAAAAGTTAATTCAAACTGATTGCTCCTATCACCAGCGCCATTTTAGATCTTTTACAAAGCTACAACAGTTACATATGTAGATGGATTTGTAGAGATTAGTGAAATCTTACAACACTGTAGCCCATTTAAGCAATTATGGAATCTGTTATAATCTTTAATATCAAAATTTCTAGTGTAGGGGAGCCCGGAGCATAGTGGCGAATGAATATTATCTATCAGTTTTGTTCTAATTTCGCGCTTTGATACCCAGAATGCAGGGTTAAGTAAATTAATTAGTCGATGTTTGTTGTACGAAAAAAGGACACGTATTTTGCAATTAGAGCACGCAAAAGTTTTCGCTTTACCAAGGATTGTGTTTGAGGAAATATTTTAGGCATTTTGATGTGAATGGTGAGTAAGTCTAGTATATTTATGGTATGCAGCTTGTCAGTATAATGATAGATTTCATATTAGTTTTAGACTAATGTGTGGTGGGGGCATAATGACGAGTTTTTTGCGGGGCATAATCATTTTTCGATTTTCACATTCTGGTAGACTCAACGAAGAGCAGATTCAAAAGACATAATTTTACATTAGAAGAAAATTCTTTATGAAAGAAAATGACTCCAACAATTAGTGTGTTTAGCATTTCACAAACTGTGAGTTTTTCAGTTTTTCGGACGTTGATTGTTTTCGAGCTCTATGAATATAAAAGATATTTTGGAATGGCAACCTATTTATCCTAAAACTTCCGAAATCCAGGAAAAATATCCTATGTTTTCAGTTTGCATTTTTCGAATTCGAAGCTCGAGGTGTTCCTCATTTTAGAATGTATAATTTTACTGTAAAAACCATATTCCTGCAAGGATCATTATGGTCATTAATTAATAATTATAAAAATCATAAAAAAATATGTTATTTCATGTATTAAATATAATTCGTTATTATGCCCCGAGCCCTTCTTCATTATGCCCTGTATGTGGGGCATAGTGACGAACTGGTCATCACACAACAGCGCACTTCATAAGGATGCTAGACGGTAATTATCTGTAACACATTTTGTTTCTGATTGACCCTACCCTGGTATTGATATATTCAAAACTTCAAGAAATCGATTCAGGGATTTAAGTAAAATCTAGAAAAAAAACCCTGTCATTATACCCTGGGCTCCTTTATAAAAATTCTACTAACTCTGTGAAATAATACTTCTCCTAATATATTTAATAGTAAGACTTGGTAGTATACTGATTAAATACGTTTGCAGTATTTTCAGTTTACTCTAGTCGTAATAAAAGATTACGAAACATTTTGTGTTCTATTTTACCATACCTTCCTCTAAAATAAGAAAAAATAAAAATTATAGTATATTCCTTTATTCCCCAAAGCCAAATAGACAAATTAGTGAAATTAAGATAAACATTTATCTGGAATGCATTAATGCTTCACTAACTTTAGATAAAAGATACCTTTTAAGCCAGCAATGTTCCTGAATTAGAGATAAAGATAATTTTGGCATTTATCCACATTCCTTTATAAAAATTCTACTAACTCTGTGAAATAATACTTCTCCTAATATATTTAATAGTAAGACTTGGTAGTATACTGATTAAATACGTTTGCAGTATTTTCAGTTTACTCTAGTCGTAATAAAAGATTACGAAACATTTTGTGTTCTATTTTACCATACCTTCCTCTAAAATAAGAAAAAATAAAAATTATAGTATATTCCTTTATTCCCCAAAGCCAAATAGACAAATTAGTGAAATTAAGATAAACATTTATCTGGAATGCATTAATGCTTCACTAACTTTAGATAAAAGATACCTTTTAAGCCAGCAATGTTCCTGAATTAGAGATAAAGATAATTTTGGCATTTATCCACATTCCGACACATGGTTATGGAATATTTTTTATTTATATACTACCATAAATAAATTTATGTGCCAAGATATCAGAAAAATAAAGTCTGCATTTTATTAAAATAATAAAAAAAAAGAAAACTACGTTTTATTGAACTACGCCGTATCTTACATTTTCCACATATAACTACAAATACATAATATCTGTATAGTACATAGGTACCCGACGCACGACCCTGAAATATCTTCTCACACTTCTTGTATCTAATATTTAAGATACATATGCATGTATATGTGTATATGAAGTAACAAAAATATATAAGGAATCTTAAGAGCATACATATATACATCAATATGTTACCCAAGATTAAACATTTTCCAAGACAATTTGTAATCAAATTGTAGGAAAATATGAATTGCTAATTGGCTCTTGAAATTTCAACTGAACCGTATACTAACCTACTTAACAAATTACGCAGGATAAAATCTCACAACCCCATCACAACAAAATATTGCGTAGAACGGAAGTACCTAGGTACATAACAGAGTTGTGTAGATTTTTTTAAAGTCGGCATACTATAAAAGGGCCTCCCACCCAATCTTTAGACTGAAATACATACATACATAGTTAAAGCACACATAAAATTTATTTACTTCAAATTAAATTCGATTTATGTACTTATTATTAAATAAGCAAAAATAACAACATTTCAATGTACGTGGCTATGATATGTATCACGTTCGTCGTTCTTAATTTAGATATTGAATACGTAAAAAATCGAACACAATTTCTAAAAATTCCTCAAAGGATTTACAGTCTTTCCTTGAACGTAAAAAGAAAATATTTTAATTAGACTGCACTCGTCTGGTCGAAAAAATTATTAATATTTCACTAGTATCCAAATATTTATTACATATTATCACAGGACAATCACATTGTTAACACTAGACGTAGGTTGGGCTAATTAATTTGTTTTCTTGAGAGAAATTTCGAAGAAAAATTAAAGAAAATTTAAGCAACACAACGATGACAACATTTCTGTGTTATTTCTAAAGGATCTGATGGGTGGAAAATTCCACAGTATGACAACATTTGTAAATCGATTGAATTTCAATTTATAAATAAAAAAAGATACGAATGAACATACTATGTACATACACACAATATACTATATATACATATATACACATAAGCGTGGTGTGTATGAGAATTATCACGTACTTTCTTTTTTTTTCCCTTTCCTCTTCTGCTTACAAATGAACCTCACAAAAAATCACCTTCAAATTTATTGTTATTAAAACTTCCGCGATTATTTCCGGCGTATTGAAATATTTAGAAAACACTTTAGCTGACATTATATTTAGAAAAAATTATGCAAAATTAACATCACAAAACAACACTTTTCACAAAATTTATCCACACAAAACTGTGCTATGCTTAAGTGAACAGGGAGCAAATCTGAATTTGAGGCGAGATCCTATCCAACTACGTCAAAAAATATTCTTTCCACGATGAGAGAGGAAAATAATCCTTCGAAAGCTTTTGGAAAGCATTCTTCATGCTTGTTTAAATGTCCTTGACTGCTATATAAGGACAGAAAGCTTCATCCTAACTATAACGACGAAATACATATCTATTTTTTTCGCATCCTATGTATAATACTCAAGAGTGTTTACTCGGAATCTTTGCTGAGCTTACAAACTGAAACATGTGCTGTGCTCCGCTCCGCCTTCCATGTGACACGTAACTTTTTCTATAAGAAGGAAGATTTTACTTTATAATGAGAGCATGTGTAGTAGGCATGTTTTCTTTTAAGAAATAAAACGCATTTTAGGTTGCATGATTTTTTTTTTTTTTTTAGAAAATTAGTGTCTGTCGGATCGCTTCTATAACATTAAGCGTTGATTTAAGATTTTTTTAACAATCATCACACATCAGAATAATTGTTCAGTATTTTTTTAATTGACAAATCTATGCACATTGATACAGTTGCGTTGGTATGGTATTTTTACGCAATATACTTTTAAATTAGAATTTCAAAATCAAATTGAATCCTTTTGCATTATTGCTTATTTACACCATAGATGGCACAAGAACTAGATGTCGCAAGGTATACTAGAACAGAGTATACAGATTGTGAAATACGTAGTGCATTCTGGAATGGACCCTAACATGTTTTAGAGCATGACGAAAGTAAATGTTTTTATAATAGCAGTTTTGTATAGATTTGATCGACTTCCTCAACACTTCAGATACGAAAAAATATGAATCACTCAACGTATACATCATCTCAAATGTTGTGGTCCATTCCGGAATGGACCACCCAGCCATATAAACTTTGTATACTTTTTTGGTACTGCATGCAACATCTAGTTCTTGTGTTATCTATGCTTATACCTACTCACGACAGTTTGTTACGAAATCACATTTTTCTATTCCATTCCCATATGTTGTCTGGTCTTTAGAATTCTGGTAGTAGTACTAGGATCAGACGACACCACAAGAGATATACATTGCAATTTATAAATATACTTAGATAAATTTTCCCCATAGACGCGAATCACAATATTCCAATCGGTTAACAACAACAAGAAAAATGTTGTGATGCAATTTCACATCTAATGAGCAACTTCTGCGGATTACATGTTAACAATAGTATGGTGATGTTCTAGTATGTAACGACAAAAACCTGACCTTAGCAAATGAAACACCCTCCATACGGCACTAAGGTGGTGACGATCACTATATATACGGCAACCAGAGATACCAGGCGTCAGAAAGCACAAATCACCGTTGAGGACAATTATAGTGGGTGTTCCTCCCGCAGGGTTATATCCTAGGCCCAATACTTGCCATGCTACATACTTCAGATTAATCTTCAAATGAGAATGGGACTACACTTCTTTATGCATATCGTCGGTAATTCTCCGCGAGAGTAGCAATATCATAACAGCGTAACTGCATAGAGTAGTAAAATTTCAATTTCGCGGTTAATAATAATGTAATGTAAAAAACTACAACTTGTTTTGTCAATTTAATGTTTAAAATCGAAAAATATTATATTTCTAGTCCTATCCAAGAGCTCAGTATCTAGTAATAATTTTGTCATGATAATAAACAAAAACATAATTTTAATGATCGCTGAAAAGTGTAATGTATTTTTAGCTTATGCAGTAGAGACATTTGTAGTCTCGCCGACAATATGTATGACTCCCTCACCTACACCCAATCTCGCAGTCACATTTAGGAACAAACAAAATCAACCTATGTACTCCTTAAAAAGTTCAATTTCTACCACAAAAAATGAGGGATAATTTAAATGGTTTGTATAATATGTAACCAAAAGATAGTTAATATATGTTGGGTTTCAAATGACAATTTAGAAAAAAGTACGCTGTTTTCGTTTGAAAAGTTTCCAGGCAGTGATGCATCAAACTCACTATAAATTTTATTTTATTTAAACTGTTTTTTTTTTTTTTTTTTTTATATAAAATTTAATATAAATCGAATTTTAAGTTCGAATTTCGAAAAACAGAAGATGTGGAAGGAAACTACATACATACTATATAATGATCTGTGAAAATCCCATTCCCATTAGTTTCGAAGTATAGATGTTAAAAAGATAACAGGAAAAAAATTATAATTGGTATAAAATCTTAGAACATATTAACTAAGGATGCGAAATATCGTGTAAAAACCCCGTCGATGTGAGGGCATTTCTGCTCTTGGGCGAAGAATTGGAAAGGCAAGAAAAATTTTACTTAGTTTAACTTGCTAATGTTAATTCAAATTAAACATCAGATTCGTGTTTTTGTCGCATTTTACATTTTGTGTTTTTCTTAATTAAAAAACTTTAAATTGTTCCGCTAATGGTGTTAATTTTAAATAAAAACATTTGAAGTGACAAATTAATGGTTAAGCCTTGGGCTTAAGTTCATAAATATGTATTAATGAATTGTGCTGTGTGGTGCTGTACAAATAATCATCGAAATAGTCCCCCAAAGACGTTTTTCAGGCAAGTTGAAATCCTGAAATTAAACTAGAAGGTTCCTTTTCCGCAAATATATACAAAAGAAATGAAAAAAGGGCAGGCAAACAAAAATATCAAGATAAGTGTTCAAAATATATCTTTGTTTACGTTTTTCTGTTCCCTTATTTGTTCTTTAATGTGCCCGTGAAAATTCACAATTTTTGTTTTATTTTAAATAATAACGCCAAGCCCCCCCCCCCCCCTTCAAAAATACTTCAGATTTACTACTTCCTTGAGCATAACGAACAAAACAAAATTGCTCATTGGGTTGTAACAAAACCCTCGAGAATATTTCACAAGTCATCAAACATACTCTGCAGTGTTCTTATGTAAAACGGACAAAAGTTTTATTTGAATAGCTCCTCCGCCCTAAACTACTATTCATACAGAAAAATGGTGTTCTAATAATCTTAAGCTTGCTTTCTTTTCATCCACACCGAAATAAAAATGTTTATATCTTTCCTAACAAAATTATTTAAAAAAATTTATCTGAACCAAATGACTACGATTCCTCCAACAAAAACTCTCAGCTTTGTATATGGCTGTGCCGACGTGGCATGCCGTTACTGATGAAATCGAATGTATATGCCTACAGATTCGGACTCCGGCTACACATACACACATGCAATTATTAATCAGCTGAGAGTTAATGAGCGTAAAATGGTAAAGTTACTTTGTAATTAAAACTATTTTATTATTTTGTTAAGTAAGGTATATAGTAAGTGTAGCCTTTGGGAACGTAAGGAGCCAGGCTTTAAATTACTAGAAGACTATTTTCCTGTATGGATAGTAATTTAGGATCTATAGCAGAGGTGGCCAAAGTGCCGACCGCGTAACTAGTCCTAGTCACCCGCCTGTCTTAGATGTACCTTCACATCTCGACATGAAAAAAATGTTTTGTTAATTTAAGTTTTTTTTTAATTCCAATAACATCTGTTCCCGTCCGCACTTCTCTGAATGCATGACAAATTACCGGTGAATCGGGCAATATTTTTTTCAGGGTTCATCGCTAGTAATACTTGCTGGACGTAGAAAGTCGTAGATAAATAGGCTAAAATGTGTACTTTTGAAATGAAAATCAGGGAATTTAGTTTTACGTCAGATTTGTACAAGGATGGTTGGTTTTCTAAAATAAGACTTAATTATACCGTTTATTTATATTGTTTTTCTCTATGCCCTTCCTTTCATTCCAAAGAACTCTTCAGTGCATTGAAAATTTCTGGCACACAATATACGCGAAAAATAGGTATTTTCGTATTAAAAAGGAGTTGTCCGATTTTGAACTTAAATATATGTACTCCCAAGCAGAAAAATAGCACACCCTTCAAATCTCGTAATTTAAAAAAAAAAAAAAAAAAAAAACCAAATGGCAAATGATACTTTAAAACAGAATACAATTTTTCTTGATTTACGACAGAATCGCTGGCAAAAATACCGAAACTGCAAAAACCGCATACAAGAGGCATATGCAATGAAGGAAGTATACTTCAAAAATCACAGATTTAATGAAAAGAATTAGAAAAGCAATGTTAAATGTACTTAAAGATCCAGAAAGTTAGTTAGGTCAAAAAACAGATCTCTGGTTAATGTTCAGCCCTGCTCAACAGAGAAAACCGGGAAAATCCTCAGAATTGCATCAAATACCGCCTCACCGCTGAAGAAATTATAGAATAATTAATAACATTCGCTGTGTTTTAAAAATTTCAGATAATTTTAACAAAATTTAAGGAAATCTTTTCTAAACAAACATAAAGAAGTAAGATTGAATTTCGCAAAAAAGCACATTGAGACACTGACACATAGTGAACGACAAGTAGAAGTTCAACTTTGATTATCTTTAACCAAAGCTGCATATTTTGCTGTAGACTCAAATTCTGGTAAGTTAAATGGATTGTGTTTTTATGACACAATGTTGACACCATTTGCTCCAACCATTTTAAAGTTTGAGTGATGTAGTATGATGCCAGAAGAATCTGCCAAAGTATGTATTAAGGATCCTGTATGAAATTCAATGAAAGGCGGCATGCAGATACTCTTTAATATAAATGACACCATTTATTGTGCATTGCGGAATGAGATTTTTTATATCCAGAACACTTTTTTATCAACATCATTATGAAATTGAAGTTTTAAAATAATAAAATACACAGAAGTGCAAGTTAAATTTTCTCCTCTATTCCCTCTGCATGGCAATATTTAAAAACAAAAAAATGTTTGCCTTTTCTTTCATTTAACACCAATAACTCGATAAACATACTTTTAATTTGAAAGTTAAGTTCGAAAACACCTTGCTTGAGTTTTAAAATCGAACTAAACATGTTCCATTTGGAAATTCCATTCAATCTATAAAAATTGTATTGCAAGCAACTTTACTTTGAAGTAACATAAACTGCCGATTGTACGTACAAAAGTGATTACTCAACAGATGTTTTCTAAAAATAACTACCAATTAATTCATAGTTCAGGTCATAATTATACAGTAATTCAGCAGAAATTGTCACTTATCCATTTAAATAATGGCATATGATGCAAAAATTTCGTTTCTACTGAATACTGAATCAAATATAATATGGAGGTACTTGAACCCAACAGGACTCAGCTCCGAGCTATCTATCGGGGCCAGTTTGTCGCCAACAAAAAATCGATATCAATTCCACTATTCAAGAATAATATAATTCAAAGTCGCATTAGAGCATCACAAATATTTATCTAATTTAGCTTACATCTATACATTTATACCCTATGCTAGTAGCTCGGGTTATGTCAGCAACCTTAGATTTTTGCATTTTGTAACAACGTACACGATTAAAATCTCTTTATACATGCTAACAAGGATTACATCCGAAGTTGTTGCTTGTAAAGGATAGACAGACGGTCGCGTGATATAAGCTTTTCTCCCGTTTGTTTATAGCGCGTTCTTATTTTCTACATCCATTGAGGATTTTCCTTCACATTGCAATTGAATGGAGAACAGTCATGCGCTTTTGTATTGATCACAAGGTGCCTGTATAGAAATCCAACCGTGCAAATCTAGGTTTTCTCGGTGCACTGAAACATAAGTTTATATAAATGGAAAGGTAAACTAAGCTTATTTCCATAAAAGCTACATAAAACCTTTTTTTTTTCTAAGGAACTGGAGCTAGAACTGATCGGCACATACCAGAAAAGCGTGCAAAGACTTGAGAATTTGTTTCCTGAATTTACGTTATGGTCTATAAAAGTTAATTTTTGTGGATTATTATAGTGGGAACAGTATGTATACTATACGTAAGTATTTATACATAATATATTTTTGCTCTGACTATTTCTAGGGCAAGAGTGCATATTATGCGGATTTCCCTTTTTTCACCACTTTAAACCGCTTTAAATTGTATTGCACCGGGAAGCGGAGAAATTAGAATATTTTTAAGATTAAGAAATTATAAATGTAAAAATTATCACAATGCAATGAAAACTAGATTATCCGTGATATGATTAGTTTGGATAAATCATATTTTCAATGATATTTTAAAATATCTTGAAATCAGAAAATGACTTCTTATAATGAGCATATTATATGCAGTTAGTCGATATGGAAAGAAAATCCTTAGTCGTTCTAGAATAGGCAATTCATGCCCAATGAGTGACAGTTTGGTGCGGATTTTTGAATGGTGGATTGATCGGTTCGTACTACTTTCAAAATGTGGCCGAAAATGCTATGACTATGAAGGGTGTACATTATTATGAGATAATATCGAAGTTTTTCTAACCTAATTCCTACCAAACTAAATATAACAAAATCTTGCGAGAATTCATTTATTACAGGTAATATGGCGCAGCAGCTGTAGAAAGAAGAACCAACAGCATCACGAGAAATGACAACCTCCAAACCAAATATCTACAAGAAGAAAAGAGAAGACATCGAATCGAACTGAGGGCCAAAGATAAGCCCCAACGCCTTAAATAAGACAATCCGTAGGATGAAAAAAATCATCAATTATATTCATAGAAGGAAAACAGTGAAGAACTTGAAAGGCGCAAACATACTTGACTTGGCTTGATTTGGCCTCATTTCGACAGTACCGATTTGAATGACATTTAGTTCCAGCAGGATGGGACCACTTGTCATACGCCGTGCAAAATAAAAACTCATCTCGCGCAACGGCAATAAGAATTGTTCACCATGACCTCATACCGTGCGACTTCAATATTCGAAGAGTTATCGACAAAATTAAGCTGAAATTATGTGAAAATGTGATTGAAAATTTTATCAAAATTATGCAAGACTGCCGGTACATTTAAAATGATAGAAGTAATATTTCTTTGTCAATAATTTGAAAAATTAAACTGTTTCTGTTCTGCAGAACACAGGAGATTGCGAATTGAATTCAGTTGTAGGATGCATAGAAGTAGAAAAAATGTTGAAAGTACATATTTCCTACAAAGCACTAAACCTGTCAAACTTTGTTCTGAATTTATTAAGTTCTATTTTGACATTTTGCAAGGATTTAAGTCATGGCATATCAGAACAAAGCACGGAAGCAAAAGAACACAACTATTATAATATGCCTGACCTACTGCCTGGTTAAAGCAGCGCGAGCACAACATTTACAAAAATGTGCAGACGACACATTCTTGTATGACTTTCCATTAATCATAGATTTAATAAATAAAATACAGTGGACACACTGTGCACACAGGCAAAGAAGATATAACAGTTTTATAGAGCCATCCAGCAAGAGGGTAAAAGCTGGGTAAGTGATATTGTATTTTTAGAAGTTTAGGCTAATTATTGATTATACACTAAGGTATAAGCTAGGGAATATTAAATAAATAGACATTGTGAGCTCAGACGTTGGGCTTTTCATATTCAGAGTTGTTTAGCCACTCTGTTCAAGTCCTCTGTACATATTAATAACTCTACTGAGCAGATCCATCTTCAAGTACTTGCCTTTCGACAGTTCAACCACAATACATTACATAGAGTACTTGCGCGATGAGCTGCTCTAACAAGGCATCAATTCAGCTAAGCCACTACGTGTCAGGGGCCGGATTCACTAACTCGAAGAGTTATGGAGTTGTGGAGATGAGAGTTCTTATGCCACTTAACTCTGCACTCGCAATTCTGTAACTCGAGGAATTTGTATTAAGAATTACCAAACTCTATTCCACTCGACAAAAGTCTTGTGTTAGTTATGGAGAAGTAAGAAGAATATTTCTCAACTGACAGTACTGCCATCTTTTATTGTGTTTTGTGAAGGTACCTAGGTAACTAGGATTTTCAAATTAAATTACGGGCTCACCACAATTCCTGGAATGTTTACAAAAACAAATTATGAAAATCCTTGCAATACTTACAGAAAAATAAACATTTTGCTGTCTCAAGGTACCCGCTAAAAATTTTAAATCACGCGAAAATGATCAATTTGGTCGTCTCCCAGTACAGAAGAGATGCTATAAAAATTTTAAATATACACGTTAAATCTTGTATGTAGGATTAAATCGCATCTACATTTTGTTCCCTAATTAGATATGTAATTAGTTTGTGAGTCCGATAAATGGTTTTTGAGATAACTGCAAAAGAAGTGAATCAGCCCTTATTAAGATGAAAAAATTGCAGTTTTTTTGGTACAAAAATGGACATATTTTCAACTCAGCATTGTGAAGAACAGGTAAGTCGTGGAAATTCACTTCTCAGGAGAAAAATGTTCGCAAAGGAACTGGTGTGTATATGGCCCAAGTGCAAAAAATCCGTCTTTTGGGGGTAAAAAGTCAGTTATGAAGTTAAAATGATAAAAAAAAGTACACCGCTCGATTACCCGCTTCTCCCTCTTTAATTTGATACCAAACATGACGTATTTTGGATAACCCCCAATGAGGGGTGGAACGACCCTCCATCCCCTAAAGCCCCTCTCCCAAAAATTGTTCATCTATATTTTTGTACTCTAGACCCTAAATCCGATAGAAAAACCCCAATGTTCTACGAGGCTCCCACGCGGAGTTAGCCGTCTGGCCCCTGGAGCCGAATTCTGTAACTCGGAGTTTGGGAGATGAGAATTTTCGTTTTCCCCGACTAAAACTCCCTAACTCTCCATTCGCGATTCTCTAACATACGTGAGGAGTTAAAGAAAACGCGAGAAATATCGAAATATTGAAAGTGGGCTAACTTTGTGTGGGAGGGTCTTCGAGCATTGGGGTTTTTTCTCTGGATTTAGGGTCTAGAGTACAAAAATATAGGTGAACAATTTCTAGGGGAAGGTCTTTTGGGGATGGGGGGTCGTACCATCCCCAATTGGGGGTTGTCCAAAATACGTCATGTTTGGTATCAAATTAAAGAGGGAGAAGCCGGTAATCGAGTGGTGTAGTTTTTTTTATCATTTTAACTTCATCTTTTTACCGCCGTAAGACGAATTTTTTGCGCTTGGGTCATATACACCCCAGTTCCTATATTTTGCATATATGTCTTCCGATCTATGTTTCAGATCCATTAGTACTCTGTTGCGAACATTTTTCTCATGAAAAGTGAATTTCCACGACTTACCAGTTCTTCATAATGATGAGTTGAGAATACGTCCATTTTTGTACAAAAAACAGCAATTTTTTCATCTTAAGAAGGACTGACTCACTTCTTTTGCAGTTATCTCCAAAACTATTTACCGGACTCAAAACTAATTACATATCTAATGAGGCGACAAAATGTAGATGCGATTTCATCCTACATACAAGCTTTAACGTGTATATTTAATATTTTTATAGCATCTCTTCTGTACTGGAAGACGACCAAATTGACAATTTTCGCGTGAATTACAATTTTTAGCGGGTACCGTGAGACACCAAAATACTTATTTCTCTGCAAGTATTGCAAGGATGTCCATAACTTGTTTTTGTAAACATTGCCAGGATATGGAGTGAATCCATAATTCAATTTGAAAATCCAAGGTACATTGGTATCTTCACAAAGGACAATAAAAGCAGACAATACTGCCAGTTGAGAAATACTTACTTCTCCACAACTAACACAGTCGAGAGTTTGGTAAATCTCAATACAAATTCCACGAGTTACAGAATTGCGAGTGGAGACTTCAGTGGCAAAAGAGCTCTCATTTCCACAACTCCACAACTTCCCGAGTTAGTGAATCCGGCCCCAGATGTGCACATCACAACACCAATTTTTTTATTTTATTCATTATTGATCATCAGCTTTGATTTAGGTAAAATCTTTTCGACAGAGTTTCAATATTGTTTCAAAAGTGTTGTCAAACGAATAGCAATAAATATAAGTAAAATATTATCGTTATATAATATAGAGCAATCTTTAAGCAATAATAGTAACAAATTACACACAAAAGTAGTGTAAAATTCTTCTTCATCCACATATTCCTTAAATTTCTTACCTGCACGATAAAAGTGACTGTTCTGCCAACATATAACAAATCCAATATTTTCTGAAAAAGACATAAAAAACGAAAAAAAAAACAATTAATATCGTTAAAGTCATAACTTAAATTTTACTGAAATATTAATAAAAATTAGATATACAGCAGAACTAAAAATAAATTTTCTATTGTCATTGATAATGGATGATTTAAAAATTTGCATATGATTTACAATATATAATATGACTAGGCAAATAATTTAAAGTGGACACAAGAAGGATGGCGTCAATAGGTTCAAGAGATTAATTAATGTCGTACGTATAAAATCTTCAAGATAAAAAAAATAAAAACACTTCAAACGCACAAGTGGCATCAAAATAAAAATATTTTGTAGTACATATTGTTATCTGCGATTTGAAATATTTTAAGAGACACGCCCATTTGTTTTTGTTTACAATCCGACACATCTTGTGTCCAAAATAAACTAAATTCATATACATATACATACGTGTGTATGCAAGTTTAAGCATGTGTTCACTTGATTAAGATACTTAAAAAACAAAAAATCATTATTTCCATCTCGACACCCGCTTACAACCCAACCAGCAGGTATTCTGCTTATACATATATGACACAGAAAATTCAAAGCTATTACTTACTTACAAGGCAAGCAATACTATTTTTAGCTTAAAAGCATAAGCTTTAGGTTACTGAACTGACATAATCAGTCCGTATTGGTGTAAAATTAACTGCTAAAATGTCAACTTGTATGCAAATTATCGGAAAAGCTATTACTTTTAATTAGGTCGCACGTTGAGATCATTGCAAAGATTGTGTATTTTTATTTGAAATACTTTCATTATCTACGTGATAATGTTTAACTATGGAAAAATGAGGATATGAAATCGAAGATAAATGTTAAAAAAAGAATAATTATAGTCAATATGAACGTCAATTTATTTTATACTAATACCATTAAGGGGCGGTTTAATAGTTTAATTTCAATAGCATAAGCACAAGCTGTTAAGCTTAGACAAATCGAATTTTATAGTTCTATAAGCATAAAATATTTTTGTATAGCTGTGAGCTGTGTAAATTAATTTACTGAAAATTTGTATACCCCAGATAAAATCTATAGAGTATACTAAGATTATCATTCGGTTTGTAACGCACAGAAATAATGATGGTAGAGCAAAATAGATTGGACACCCACGCATAATAGTAAAAGTTATTTTGATTTTTGCATGTCCGTCCGTCTGTGCGCACGATAGCCCGAGAACGCGTTCACTTAGAAAGCTGAAATTTTGTACACGGACTTTTAAAAAAAAGTTAAATTAAGTTCGATAATGAGACAAATCGGGCAACTCCTTCGTGGGGTTGCCATACAAAAATTTCGTTTTCCACTATATATTTGGACACGAGAACGCAGCGACATAGAGAGCTGAAATTTGGTACATAGTGTTTTTATAGTAATAACAAATAATATTTCAAAAATGGACTAAACCGGGCAACCCTTCTTGGTGTTGCCATATAAAAATTTAGGTTTTTTACATATAGGTACTGTGAAAACGATCAGTCCTAGACATTTTTATTGTACTAAAAAGTTCTTCAGAATACAAAATCCTATAAAATTGGTTAATCAATTTTTCTGTCCGACGAACCGTTCTAGAAATATATGCGAGAACCCCCTTCAAAAATCACTTGCAGAGATCGGTGATCATACGAAATTTTATACGGGCATTCATCTAGGGTATCATAAGAATTGGTCTTATAGGGCGTTTCCACTACATCGAAAACACGTAATTTTGATGAAGTGATTTCGAAATCACTGTAGGTGTTTTCACTACCGCTGAGATGATTTCGTTTGAGAAGTGCTACACTTAAATACCAAATTGGCATGTAAAATAAATAATTACATAAACAAGGCTTTTGTAATTAAAAGGATATATTGTCATATAAATGTCAGCAACTATTAATATAATATTTAATTTAATTTTAAATTTCTTCCTTACAGATTTATTAACAAATGTATACAACAAATGTCAAATGATACAGTTTGAGAAAAAGTGGAAACCGAAAATGGGCGTGTTCGAGCAAATTTTCGTGATTTCCGACGTGATTTCATTGAAATTACGCAAAAATGAGATGATTTCGATTTAGTTTTTTGTACTGGAAATTACGTGATTTCGAGGGTGATTTCGTCGAAATCCTGCTGAAACAGCGGAATTACGTGATTTCGATGTAGCGAAAAAAAACGCCCTATTAGACCAATTCTAGCTTTTTTACTTGTTTGTTTTCATTTTGTTTTATGTACGAAAAAATTAAATAAATGATGAGTAAAAATGTATAAAAACAGAAAATGAGTACTACATCTAATCAAAGATAACTGAGAAGGCAGCTGATCAAGGGGCTCTTCGAGGGCATCTACTAAACACAAATATTAAACGATTAGAAAAATGAACTTATCGAACTTGAAATAAAAGGAGATATCTTAAAAAACTGCTCCTGAACTAGATAATGCTTTGAATGAATTTTTTATTGGGAATACTAATCATATCTCAAACTCTGACAGCATTCCAGCAATACATGTCTCATTCGTATTTCAATAAGTTACATCTTTCTATACTTGAATACATAATTACAACAATGAATGCTGACGAAATTGATAGCCCTTGACTGAAAGGAAGAAACTATTCCACCATTGCTTGATAAAGCTGTAAACACTTCATTTTCAAATAATATATTTCCTGATAGCTGGAAACACTCCATCGTCATTCCTGTGGAAAAAAGCCAGAAACGCAACATGCTTCCAAGATACATATATATATGAAAATGTTTTCGAAGATATAGTAAGCAAATATGTAATTGGAAAATTTTTTAGATAAAAAATTTCTTGTGTAAAGCAATTTGGATGTAGAGGAAGATATTCATGCGTAACGCTTAGATTATATATCAAAATGAATAGGCTATGCTGTGTAAAATTCGTGTACGTGTGATAACCATTTTTTGCTTTTTTTTACACGCACAGGGGGAAGCCAAAGGGGATGGGTGTTTAGTTGTCGTCAGTTCGACATTTCTGACATTTTTGAATTTATCTGAATTTACGTAAACAAGTCCGCCATTGTTTTAGTATTAAAAGTGATTTATACTTTTGTAATAGTAAAAAACTGTAGTAAAATATTGTTTTGTGCCAGAGATTTAATGTAATTGAGACTCTGGAGTCTTGAATTATGTAAGTGCGGCTCTGCTGTGCTGCAGAAACAACCGAAATTATTGAAGTAGGAAGTCGTTTTTCAGGCAAGTTAAATTGTTTCAATAATAAATTATAGTGTTTTAAATAAAATAGAAGTTAAGTATTTATAAAAATAAACATCCATTGAAAAAAAATAACATTTTCCAACGCCGATTTTATTGCTTACAATTAAATCATCATAGGGCACTGCCAAGAAATATTATCGGAAAATAAATGGGACACTAGGAAAATTCTTAAAAATGTAAAAAGTTATAAATAAAAATATAAAGTTACAAACTTAAAAATAATTCGAATCACGGTGACAGAAAATTATAAAAACTTCTTCAATACTTTATAAATCTTCAACCACTATATGATGTGCCCGCTTAGAAAATATCGTAGTTTACGACTTCCATGACTAAATAAACCCATCGATGAGATTCTACTACATGAAGAAAAATGCTTAAGTTTTCTTTTTCATAGCCAAAGATTAAAAGTGATAAAATTGTGTATTTAGTTTATTTTAAGCGTGCTATTTAAAGCGATGGATCGAATTGTAAAGAAATTATAGAAACATGGTATTTTCTTGGTGCTCTTCTCATCCGGTTCTTTTCCTACTCCATACGCTCTCAGTCCATCTTTATTGGTCATATTTCTGATAGACTGCGGGGATCTCTCCAAAAATAAAGACAAAGAAGCGCTAAACGTCAAAACTTCTAAACGCTCCGAGATATTACGCCAAGAGACCGGTGTGCACAGTTTGAGCACCTGAACGCCGAGAAAATGACAACACTCGCCTGAACGACATGATGTGAAAATTTGACATTTTGTGACATTATGTGTGACTGAACGCACGGCAGGGTTCGAAAACAGAAATAGTACGGGGCTTTAATTTTCATCGAACACTACGTAATGTAATCCCGGTAACCCTAGATTTTTCAAAAACCAAGATAGTGTAAAACTAGGATGCCCTGGTTTATTTGGTGTTTTCATGGAACAGACCTATTCACATTGAAAAAAGAAATATTTGTACAAACTAAATTCAGACAATTGTTATCATGATTAAGTTTGTTATATTACCTCGAATTATAAAATTACATGTTATTAAGGAGAAACTATGCGATAAGACTATCGACTTTGTAGGAACACATAAAATTTCCAATGGATCACTTAAGATCAGGTAAATTGTAATCACCTAAGAAGACCACTTTCAAATTAACTATAAATTAATTGAAATTATGTAAAGACTACCCCAGAAATCGTTAAACATCGATAACATTTTCCAGACCTATCGATTCGCAATGCAAAGAATCAAAAATTCTAAAAAACTATTGTAATTTAAGAACAAAAATAAAAATGTTAACATTTCCGGAGGATTTCATTAGCATAATCATATTAATTTTCCTGATAAAGTAAACATTCAATAAATTTCAGTCGACTCTTTCAAACAAAATTTCTTGTTAATTCGGAATGTTGTGGGTGAGTAAAACATGCGATGCGAAACCGAAATAAACAGCAAAGTACCGAGAAATATTGGTTCGCTGAAGAGGGTACTCCATAGTGGTGGTTTGCTTAAAATTATGCCGCTGCCACCCGCCAAAGGTATTATTTCAATAGCGTCATCGTACCACCATTCGTAATATAAACTTGAGACGGAAAGAATCTTGTTATTTGACTTAAATCAGAAAATTTTCCAGTTTTAAGGCACACCACTGGCGTCAATTAGTCAAATAATGGAGAGAGAGTACTTCTCGATGAAGTCGCAGCTTTTAATTGAATCAGTTTTCCTCAATTAAGAGAAACAAATGTTGTCTATATAGATATACATAGTTACGGGTATATATGTACGCATGTACATAAAGTCAATAAAGGCAATTTAGTTTGTAACTATTTGAATTTAATTTCAGCAATTGATTGATTTAATTTTGTGCAAAGATTTTTCAGTTGAAACCTTGATGATATTACTCTTAATTTTAACCAACAATTGTACTATCGACGATACATCTAATCACAATCATTCGGATCATATTTCCTCAGAGAAATGAATGGATATGCTTTACGGTTATAGAATTTTGCGAAATCAGATGCTACGATGCAGGAGGACATATTTTCAAGAAAAGTTTGGAGTCCATCTATTCCCCTGAGCTTGTTAATAATTTCGCAGGAAATTATTACAACACGCCTCCAAACATAACAATGATGTAATTCTATGTCTGAACGAAGTGGTCGAACTCATTTTAAGAAGAGATATCATCGTTTCGATAAGTGATTTAAATACTGAAATTAACTCCGACAACACCAGCCTTGAAAACCTTTCCGAAAAACAAAGCAAGCCCATAAACACCAATAGAAATATTGATCTCTTTATAGAATCTTATATCTTAAATCATATACAAAAACAGACTTGGATCTTATCGAATCGAAGAACTGATCAGAGATAAACCACCATCTGTCAGTGGTTATTACGAACAACTGCAAGAAAGAGTTATCTATTATCTCTTTGGATATAATCAGAAGACGACAAGGGTAAATTATTCAATTTCACAAAAGGGTGAATTATATCGAATATATTAGAAAACACAATTAAATGTCAATTGAAGAATTAATTAATTGCAAGGGTTCAGGAATAATGTAGAAAATGGAAGGAAACTAGGTGGAAGGAGAAGCACAGGACCTAGTCGAGGTGGGAATCGAACCCACACCCCAGAGATGGTAGCCAATGCGCTTACCAACTGAGCTACCAAGGCCACAATAATTCTAAATTTTGCATGTCTGTCCGTCCGCCATGTTCTCTTAGGTCCGTAAACACCAAGGAGGATAATCCTAATTCCTGTGTACAAATTATTGCTATTCAAGAATAGCACCGCTTGCTTTGGACGTAAAAAACAACTCGTGTAAAAACCAACTAATTTTGCTTACATGGCATTACTTTCGGACATTTTCGATATATCAAATTACAGAGACGTGATGCGGCGAGTTTGCGGAATACATAAAAAATATGAGTGATTAAAAATTAAATCAAATTAATTTACAATTAAAACCATAAATAAAAATTAGCAATTACCTATTCGGAATAATTCCCGCATAGAAACTACATCCGCAGCAAATCTCCGATAAAATATTATACTGGTGTAATACGACGTGTTAAATCTCGAATAGTCTTGGTTGGTGTTTATGCATTACACGCGAAAATGGATTATTCTGGTTGGTGTTTACGGCCCTTTGAGTGCTGAAATTTTGCGCACGGGCTTTTTGAAAAAAGGAAATTTAATTCGAAAATGAGACAAATCGGGCAATTCCTTCGTAGGATTGCTGAGAGTTTTCCCGGTTTGTCACAAGAAATGGACTAAATCAGGCACCCAGTCTCCCGTTCTTGGTGTTGCCATACAATACTTTGGTTTTTCACTATATGTTCGGACACTGCCTGAGAACGCGTCCACGTAGCAAGTGAAATATTGTACACAGCGTTTTCACTTTATTTAACTTTTATGCTCATCTAGGGTATAATATTATTGATCTTAGACCAATTGTTACTTGTTATATCCTAGATGAAATGATAGGGTACACTAAGTTATAACGCACAGAAATAATGCTAGTAGAGAAAAATGGATTGGAAGCCCACGCATAATATTAGAAGTTATTTTGATATTTGCATGTCAGTCTGTCCGTCCGTCCGTCCTACTCGGGAACGCGTTCACTTAGAGAGCTGCAATTTTGCACACGGGCTTTTAAAAAAAAGTAAGTTTAAGTTCAAAACTGGGACAAATCGGGTAACACCTTCGTAGGGTTCCCATACAAAAATTTTGTCTTTCACTACATATTTGGACACTACCTGAGAACGCTCAATGCAGAGAGCTGAAATTTTGCACATAGTGTTTTCATAAAAATAGTAAATATAATTTCAAAAATGGATTAAATTGGGCAACCACTTCTTGGTGTTTCCATATAAAAATTTAAGATTTTTACGTATACTGTGAAAACGATCAGTCCTCTGCGGTTTAAATGTAGTGAAAAGTTCTTCAAAGTATGAAATCCTATAAAATTGGTTTTCTCTTTTACAAACCATTATAGAAATATATTCAAACTTGCACAGATGGGTGACCATTCGAAATGACATACGAGTATTCATCTAGGGGTATTATAAGAATTAGTCTTAGGCTACTTTTATCTTTTTTACTTGTTTTTCGTTAACTTCGTTGCATCTGCGTTGCAGTATGTGTTAAAATGAACTCTAAGCCAATACCAAAGTTTACCTAATAATAAGTTAAGAAGCTGGTGAGATATCCGAGTGTTTTACATTTAAAATGCACACGGCAAGGAAAGGAAGGAAGAAAGAAAACAAATCGAAAAAAAAATCAAACTATCTTTAAAAATTTTATGAATAAAGATAAAAAATGTGAAAGCGCAAGTTGCATGCACCGAAACAGAATGGCAAATGTTTCATTTTCGTAAATAAATGAGAAGGGGCGGAGTTTTCACGTTTTACTCTCATAAAATGCTCCCACGCTTTTGTGAAAACCGGTTTTCATGAAATATTGATAATATTAGGACACATGTTTTTGTTGTAAAAAGACTAGAAGGACACATGTTGTTGCTGTAATCCTATGATATTTGAACAGCATGTGTTTCTGTTTACATTCGTTTTGCTATGAAGAGATTAAGTGGGAGAACTCATGCTGGATTCTCTGATATTTTCGGGAAAAATGAGAATTTCATTTGAGAGGAATTTTACATCTCCTTTCAGCATCTGGGCCAAAGCGAAATTTATCTTTTTCTTAAAAATGGGAGGTAGTGTGGCCCGAAGTACATTATTATGAATAGGTTGAAAGGATTTTGAGGGATTTAATAAGATTTTGTCGTTCGGGTAATCCTACGTTCTCTCGATTTTTGTTTTTAACTCGTTGTCTCAGTTGCACTACAGTAGTGCATAGACAAGTTCTTTTCCCCCATTCATGCAAAAGACGAAAGTATATGAAATTAGTTGTTTCATTCTAAAAAACACCAGAAATTTGCCCATATTGCTCTACAGCTTCTTAACTTATTATTAGGTAAACTTTGCCAATACTCCCCAATAATGCAAGGAGCTTTGGACAGACTGACGTAACCCTTTTTCTATTTAGGAGTTCAACTGTTTTTTTGGTTTCTTAACAGCACGAAAATTATAATTTCGCAAACACCCGCCCTGAAAGACAAATAAATTTCACATCAGATAAGGCTGGACCACAATTGCCATATTCGTAAGTAAATTTACTTAAGTGTGGCGAACGCGCCAGCTATCGGACTAATGAATAAAAGGATTATTGGACAAACTAGGGCTGTGTGCAGTACGATTTTGGGTTAAAGTCTCCAATTCCTGAAAAAAGTTATCTTATACTACAAGCTTAAAATGGTATGCGTTCTTCTATGTTTAAAATATCTAACTCAGGATAATTTCAAAAAGTATTTAGCTCCTAAAGGAAACGGAAATTCCTTTCCCTAATTTCACTGTTTACTATGTGGGATACATACCTGATAATAGGATCACATCGGCCACGTACGTAGACACCTTTACTCGATCTCTATCGAGTCTTAACAGGATTTTGTTCATAACCATTAGCCAGAACAGTAATATAATGAGCGAACGCCCTAAGTCGTTCGTGTGGACATATTTGACAGCATAGCTGTTGCTAGTTTGGACAGAATTATTGGTGGTTATTAAAAGTACTTATGAAAAAAGTAGATGACAAAAGTGAAGATAAGATCTTCTTCTGAGTGAACATCGTTGAGAGAGAAGAAATGTTGGACATTACCGTCCGTACGAATCAAGGTACATTCCAACCACAGGTATTATTGGAAAAATGTTGATATTGAATAAATAAAAAACAAAACTGTAACGCTCGCTAAGATAAACTAGATTTCGTCAATGAAAAAATATATGGCAAACCCGGAAGTTCTTTTTGCGCAAGGTTTTTTTTATTTTTTGTCAAACTCTTTTCCCCTACGGTGATAAATTAAATTAGTCAAACACCTATCGAAAGCATACAACAAATTGAAATTTATCTATTTCTATGTTAAACCCTTGTTATACGCCTATGTATAAATTAACAGTTAAAAATAATTATTCATAATGAAATAAAAACTATTCTCAACTTAGCAAAATGCACCTTAATGCAAATATATTTTCATAAAATATGTTTATTTCTAGACCTTTGCACCAATAACATTACTCAGCAGAGAGAAATACAAATTCATAAGAACTTTATTGAGTACATAAAATCGATTTTTTCACAATACTTTTGGCTCTGCCCCCAAGTAGAAAGCCAATTTACTTGCCAAATACTAAACTATGCACAAGTAGTGTAGTTGAACAGAAATTTTATCAAATTAAATTAGGACAAATAGGTCACCGGCTCGACACTCACCCTTGAATGAAAACACCTTTTTACACTTTCTACTATTCAAGCCAAATTGAGTTAATACCACACAAAAACACTTTAAATTCACCGAAAAAAATATTTAAGACCGAAAAATATCGCACCTTCATTAACACGGATTTTTTCCACTGAACTAGTAAACTGTCAAGTGAAATGTCAATTTCATATTTCTGTCAAATTATTGTGAGTGGTACCATTCCTGAAATTTTACACTCTCAAACTGTTATAAATTCCTCAAGGGGGTGAAGCGGAGGGTCGACATTTTAGGCTTGTTTTTTGACATATTCACCTCACTTTTGTTTTACTTTTTTTTCAACACAGTTCATTTTGTTTCTTCACTATTATCTACCACAAAATGAACTTAAATGAATTTTCGGTGAACAAACGTCAAAAAACACGCCTAAATATGCGACAAATTACTCAACTGCTCAAGAGGTTGTGACAAAAATTTTATACTGTGGTAAATGGATATTCTACACCTAAGCCATAGCCCACACAGGGGAGAATATTGAACTTTTTACAGATGAGAAGTAAGTCCGTGCTACCAAGTTTCGATCGGGAGTACGGGCAGGGTACCAAGGGTGTTTTTGTTTTTGCTTCGGTGTTAACCCTCAAGTCCATTTAGTGTTTGATTTGACAGAGTCATGGCACTCGTGTCTCGCGAAGCAGTCACTTTCTGTTTTTGTTTCCTACTTGGGTTAACTGTGGGTTAACCCTAGCTGCTCCTGTAGGGTGATTCTGTGCTGTTCAACACAGTTCATTTTGTGCCTTCACTATTATCTACCACGAAATGAACTATAATGAATGAACAAACGTCGAAAAACACGACTAAATAATCGACAAATTAGTCAACTGCTCCCAGAGGTTGTGACAAAAATTTTACACTGGTAAATAAAAATGTTACACTGGTAAATAAAAATATTCTACACCTAATTAGAGCATTACAAGTGCTTAAATTCGAAATATTATTTTGAATTTGTAATGTGAAGTGACATTTTCAGTTCATTCTAAGTCATGCAAGGGTTGCTGACCTGGAGGGTGATTCTGATCTTTTGTCGTACTTGAATGTCAAAACATACGACTAAATGAAATGAACTTTTCTACTGATTTTTTCGTGTTTTTAATTCAGATCAGCAACCCTTGCATGACGTAGAGTGAACTGAAAATGTCACTTCACATTACAAATTCAAAATAATATTTCGAATTTAAGCACTTTTAATGCTCTAATTAGGTGTAGAATTTTTATTTACCAGTGTAAAACTTTTGTCACAACCTCTAGGAGCAGTTGACTAATTTGTCGTATATTTAGTCGTGTTGTTTGACGTTTGTTCACCGAAAGTTCATTATAGTTCATTTTGTGGTAGATAATAGTGAAGACACAAAATGAACTGTGTTGAAACAAAAAGTACGACTAAATATGTCAAAATTGACGACTAAATAGTACGACAAAAGATAAGAATCATAAAAACACGAAAAAATCAGTAGAAAAGTTCATTTTATTTAGTCGATTATTTTGACATTCAAGATCGACAAAACCCACAGAATCACCCTACGGTTCTTGGTTTGAAATATCAAAGAAAGAAGAAGAGGTTAAGAAAAAGTTTGTGATTGGTACTTTCGACTTTTATTGCTTCCGTTGCGCAAAAACACGAACCCTGGGGGCCTATTCTCGAATAACGAAGGCAAATTCCGTATTCGTTATACTGTCAAAACCATGTGGTATTCTTGAAATTCGCATTCGTTATATACCGAACGCAAACCCTTCGTTATTTAACGAGTGGGTAAATGCTAGTGGAAATTTGTGTTTATATTTCTAAATTTCTCTCTCTTTTGAGTGGGAAAACATTGAAAGATTGACTTAATATACATTTTAATCTTTATTTTGTAGAGAAAACTGACAGATTAAGGAAGAAATTGTTAGATATGCATATAGAAGAGGAATGTCTGCACCGCTTGACGACATTTTATTGCATCGAACGCAAATAGTTTATAGTCAGTAAAATTGGCAGACAAAATCAGGAGGGTGATTCTGATCTTTTGTCGTACTTGAATATCAAAACATACGACTAAATGAAATGAACTTTTCTACTGATTTGTTCGTGTTTTTATTCAGGTCAGCAACGCTTGCATGACGTAGAGTGAACTGAAAATGTTACTTCACATTACAAATTCAAAATAATATTTCGAATTTAAGCACTTTTAATGCTCTAATTATGTGTAGAATTTTTATTTACCAGTGTAAAAATTTTGTCACAACCTCTGGGAGCAGTTGACTAATTTGTCGATTATTTAGTCGTGTTTTTTGACGTTTGTTCATCGAAAATTCATTCTAGTTCATTTCGTGGTAGATAATAGTGAAGACACAAAATGAACTGTGTTGAAGAAAAAAATCGACAAAATATGTCAAAATTCACGACTAAATAGAACGACAAACAGCACAAAATCACCCTACAGGACTTCCGTCAGCTTTATTGACTCGTGTAAACGCCGCGTATATGACCCTGTTTAGACGGGTCAGTATGCTGCCTCTGCCTCACAAAACTTGTCGGTAAGACATCCACATGGCGTGAGTATCGTATATAAGCTTGTCCGAATGAGGGCGCCAGCGTATTGTAGTATCAAAACTCCGCCGAACTTAGATGGCGCGATTACGAGTAGTATCAAAGCTATTGGCGCTAGTGTCGGGGTCGCATTTTCATTATCCCGTTCCGTTCCATCCGACCCTCAAATTCGATTCCAGCTAGTTCGTTCGTTCTGTAGAAAGCTGTCATTCGTTTATGTACGCAGAAATGCATATAAAATGCTTTAAAATATAGTCTTGTTTCGTATTTTGTACAAAAAAATGGCATTTTTATGCCCAGTTCGTATTCGTCGAGGTAAAAAGAAAAAATGTGAGTTCTTTCGTGTAGTAATTTCAGAAAATTGTTCAGAAGTGGAGTGTAGGGTCGTTGACATTTTTTTTTGACATTTGCCACATAATTTATAAAGATTTTCACATATTTTAAGGAAAAATTTTATTATCAATTTAGAGAATGAGAAAAAAAATGAGCAATTCATTGATGTACACAAGTGCTCATACATATGAAAATCACGTAATATCCTTTCTGAAACATTTTATTAATATGTTTTTATAGTATATTCCTCACCCCTTGCCCGTACTTCATTTTCTGCTAATAGAAAAGGTGTGTCGTTCTCACTCACCGGCAAACAACAAAACTCAAAACAAAAGACTTAAGCCGCAAACCTTGAGTGAAATATTATGAAAACTTATTGGAAATCATTTTAAAACTAACTTTTCTCCATTGTTGACATCAGACCATTTACTTGTTGCACTTGCATAAACATCAACCTATCAATGGGAAGACAGAATAGTATGGATGGAATAATTGTTTTAATTAAGAAACAACTAAGGGCAATCACACGCAGACGCAGTGACGATGTCAGAGTTCGTAGTCAGTCGAATTAATACAGTGTGACAATTCTTCCAGTTTTTTTAATACTATTCAAGTGTCTGGTCGCAATACATCTTGCTGCATTTAGTAGTCGCCGCGGTTGGTGTGACCGTCCTCGCGTTAATTTTTTCTTGTCTTTACAGTGTATTTAAAAACTGGAACTGGCTGTTTGCTGCTGTTGCTTATAGGAGCGAACAGTCGGTGTTCTCCTGTAGTTATCGCTTACTTTTTAAATCATAAATTCAAATTATATCAGCTATCATGATGGCATTGCCTTTAACTAGTCTTGCTTAACTTTCTGCGGATTTTTGTTTACTCTAGACAACTCACTTTATTTTTCACGCTCACAAATCTTCATTCAGGTCATTGGTTTGCACTAGGGATGATTCCATATCCCTTCCACGGATTCTGGGATACTGCAGAATTTCCTTGTCATGGACCGTTCTCCATTTAAAACTAATTGAATCACTGTTCTGCAGTGGCCAAGTACGGTGCTTCAGTCAAATAACTGTTTTAGATTTTGCAAGCAATGCTTGCAAATGAGGTGATCAATGAACATCAACTTATATGGATAATTTGGACATTATTCGACCAGTAAATGCGGAATTTCAATGGTTGCAAGAGCTGAATGACATATGGTCCCATTTTTGTGTAACTATATGTGCTGTAGACTTTCAGCAAAAAACTTCAAGCAGAATCACTCAAATCCCGATAACAGTCACCCATTCTAACTAGAAAATTCAAAATAAAAATTGTTCAATTAGCCTTGCAGCTCATATAACGCTCACTCTATGAGGTTGTTCATGATTTAATCTCGGGATTCCCGTTGCTCGAAACCGACTATGTATTGTAATTCATTAAAGAATATTTTATGGAAAGAAATGCAATTCTTTCCATACAATTTTGTTTGTAGAAGTAGGTATATCTATGAATCGAATAAAAATAATCCTGTATGAGCCTTTCACAGTCAGCAGAATTTATACTTGGTGGATACCGCCACAATTTGACTGAGGCCCAAAAGAAAGCGCAAGTTGACTAGAGCAAAATTGTCAAAAAAATCCACCAAAGAAGATAAAAGTGCCACTCGATATTGTAACAGACAACGAAACTTTTATTTACAGCCAGAAGTCACGTGACAATCACAGCAATGCAGGCGACGATAACTCAATCGAAGTGAAGCACGCACGAAGAATTGGCAAAGACATTGTTACCTCATTCTTCGGTCATACTTATCACATTGTCACAGTTCCACCGAAGGATCGTCGTGGAATGGTTTTTAAAAAGTGCGTCGAAAAGCGAACTCATCACGACAATGCATAATTACACACCAAAATCTCGGACTATCGAGTTCTTGACTACTTTAAGAATACAATTGATGAGATCATCCATTCCATCTAACAGTCTACGCTTGGCACCTTGTGACTTCTTTTCAATCCCATTCGCAAAAAGAAAAATGCACGTATTTACATTTAACAACTCTCAAACCGTGGTGGAAAGTGGATATAGCTTAGAGATGTATATTTCGAATAAAAATAAAATTACTCGGAAGTTTTTATTGTCGTCTTAAGTAGGAACCTGCGTATATTGTGTCTGCTCCTTCCTATTCTGATAACTGGAACTGTAATGAATATTACACTTTTAAGACGCAAGGAAAATATTTGGAAATATGCCTTCGACTAGAACCAGCAGTAATCTAGAAAACTAGGTCTGCTGTCTTATTTCGAATCATCAATTTATCCAGATTTACGAAGTTATAAAGCTTGTTATGGATCATCTATATAAGGGAAATTATTTGATTTACTGACAATCCAATGGTTAATCCAAAAACAAGTAGAACAGAAGCTTTTTGCGTTTTATATAAAAAAAAACAGTTGGGAGGACATGTAAATTTATGAAAAAATACAAGAGTTTACCTAGAAATAAAAGTACTGAGAAGAACATATAACCAAAGATCCAAATCTACGGAAAAACTTACACAACCTTTCATTGCCAGTAAAGTTTCCTCAGTCGTTCCGCAATAGCAGCTGTCTTAAATGGTAAGGAGATTATTAGTGCAAGTTTCAGGAGTAAGTTTGCAGAGACTGGATAGCTATTGCGATAGAAATCGCCAATAATTTTTCGCTCTGATTGGAAAATAAGGCAGCACTCTCGATACCGCACTATGATTGAAAAACACCCGCTTCATTACTCTACCGGAGACACTGGACCTATTTATTTCTTCTTTAACTATGGATTATTTTTTGGTTTTTTTATTTCAAATTCAAATCTTATTCTACTCCCTAAACATTTTATAAACATTGATTGCTCAAAGACTATAACTCCGCTCAGCTTTGAATAAATTCGATAGATAATATACTGAAATCAATAAATCTTCCCAATCTAATCCATTTTTAATTCTATTCACCTCTTTACAGCAGTAAACAGTGATGCCGATAAAGATTTATCTCGACCTGGAAGTGGTTTGGGATTAAATCATGGTATGGGCAGAATAACAGGATCAGCTAGTATTGAAACCCTCGTACGTGTTGGAATAGAGAAAGAGCATGGACTTAGTCCAGATTCAAAAATGGTAGTTCTTCATGATTTCACACCATGCGTTGATGATGAACTTGAAGTAAAAAGAGGACAAATCGTGAATATATTGTACAGAGAGAACGACTGGGTATACGTGATAGGACAAGATACAAGACAAGAAGGTTTTATACCACATTCTTACTGCGCCCCATATAACACACAGCTTGCCGATTTGGCGATAAAGAAGAAATTGCCACGAGATCAAAATTTGCTAAATGATTTACCAGATGGATTAATTGATGCAGCTCCTGAAATAATTGATGAAACTGCAACACCAGGGATAAATGGAACTGTTGGAAGTAATGGAGGAATGCAATCTCCACTTAAACATTCCCAAGCTAGTTTAAGCTCAGAGCCAGATTTCTTGCCATTTGCCAAAGATCCTAGTGGTCGATATATAGTTCTATACACATTCATAGCTCGTGATGAGAATGATGTATCAGTAGAACGTGGAGAATTCGTAACAGTATTAAATCGAGAAGATCCAGACTGGTTTTGGATAGTGCGTAGTGATGGCCAAGAGGGATTCATTCCTTCAGGATTCGTTTATCCAGCTGATAATGTCCTTCAATCTAAGCCACAAATCACCCAAAATAATAATAATATCGCAAACAATGGCAATTCTCAGGCAACTAACAATAATACTTCAACGATAAATGCGACTTTAACAAGTAATCAAAATTCAACAATAAATCCATCAAATAGTCCGAATCAAGTGACTTGTGGAGCCCAACCTCAAGTTGTGGGAGCTGATGATCTAAGGTATCACGGAACAGAGCTAGTTATGTTGTATGACTATAAGGTCGGATATTATAATTATTCTATGGGAAATTATAAATTTAAAATTTTCATTTTTAGGCTCAAGCTCCAGATGATTTATCAGTAAGACGCGGTGATTGGATTTACGCAGATTTGAATAATCAAACCGTGGATGGATGGCTATGGGCATATGCTCCAAAGACAAGAAAATATGGATTCATCCCAAAAGCATATGCTCGACCGCCTGCCATGACAAGCCTTTGAGAGGTGTTTCAAATACTCTCCAGACATTAGCTTTAGAGATTATTCAAATACTGAATAGGTGTTATTATCAAAAATTTTATATAAATTAATGTAAGCAAATATACTTTTATTTTGGATTTTTCGACTCATTATTACCTCTACTTTGCTAATACTCCTAGGTTCTTATTTTGTCGACCATTTCCTTCTTCGCTCTAATCTCTTGTAATAGTTTCTTCACTGAATTTAAATCTTCCTCTTGCACAGTCACAGCAACTTTGCATTCTTGTTGTTCTTTACGAATGAATTTTAAATTTTCTAACTTCTTCTCTAAGAAAGTTTCTTGCTGATCTTCTAGTTTCTTCCGGTATTCCTCCAGGCGTTCTTTTTTAATATTCTCACAATGAATATTTGTAAGCTTTCGTAGTGAATCCTTTCGTGTTACCGTGCAAAATTCTGCGGGTGGTGGTTTATAAACCAAATTAAGTTTTTCCAAAATCCATTCAAATCTTTTATAATCCCATCGACGGAGATATTTTAAGAACTTCTTTCTCTTCTCTATCTTTTCTTTCAATTGAACTTTTATTTTGACATCCTTCGGGAATTTCTCCATGTGCTCCTGGAACCTACGTATTGTTACAGTCATTCTTGCCACTGAAATCAAATGAAAATTAATAGTTTTATTATTTTTAAATTTTTAAGAGATGCTATCTACATTTAGCTTCCATAGAGCCATAATCTAATTTATGCCGCTGGACATCTTTTATAAATAGTTCCCGGTACAAATCAGATGTTAGTTTTCGTTTATTGTTTTCAAGAGTAAAAACTGATTTTACAAGATCTTCAGCCCTGTAAACTCATGAACATTGAATAATTTTATCAAATATCTGCGAAGAATGATAAGCTTACCCTAATAACTCCTTTGAATCCTTGAATTCCGGTACAAAATTCTTGGGATCTATGGGAGATAACCCCAAAAGATCGCCACTTTTCTCTGGCCGAATAGAAGGTATTTTTTCTGGCCGTACCCATTTAATTTTTAAATTTGATTTGAAAGCATAGTTTCTGCATACCACATATCCAACATTTTGAAATGTTTTACATGAAAATATACAATTCATCATCCTTTTTTAAAAATTATAAAATCTGACAAGGAAAACCATATCAAAACGTCAATGAGGCCTGAAACAGAATTAGAGCTTTAGCTTTTTTGCCAGCTTCAAGCTGGCTTGACCCCCCGTCTACACTGGCCATAAATTATGGTATACAATATGTTATTGCTACGGAATTGCCAGTGTTGTAGTCATGGCAATAATCCATGATATGAAATTTATGATATACCATATATTGCCAAGAAAATTGCTTGCAATAAATTTGACGTTTATCATCAAAATGGCTGAAATGAAGCTAACGCGTGCGGAACTATGTAATTAAATTAATTAATTTTTACGAACTAAAGGAGTGCTTGTGGAACTATAAAGGTGCATATTCGTTTTCTTAATCTTTTCATCCCTTCTAACTCGGCGAGCTCCAAATTGTTTTATGCAATCAAATCTTTTGATCGCAGTCTTTTTCGGTCTTGATAACGCCATCGACCAGCCAAAAATGAAATGTTATAAAATAATTTGCCCACACCAAAATATTTTTTCCAAGATGGACACTACCATAAAATATGGTAAGCAATTGTTCATGGCCAGTGTAGACAGGGGGTGAGATTTGATCAAATTGCAAATTTCAAGCCCAATGACTGCCAACTTGAGGGAATATTTAGTGTTGCCAACTGTGCGAATGTCAAATATTATATGAGATGGCTGGATTACATTACGACGCCGGCGTGGTCGTCGTCGTCAAACGCCGGGCAAGTTACATTAAAGGCTTAAACACAATTCCGACGACAGGCGACAAACGACGACAATATATCGCTGTCAAACTTCTAAAAGCACAGCATCTTATGCGAATGCACCAAATTGCGACGACCGACGTTGAGCGATCGACGACATTATCGCCGGGATTGATCAGTTTAGGCTTACCCCGAGGTTACACCTGCAAGTACAGCTTGCATGCAACTTGCACTGCCATACTTCTTGCACATGTAACCTCTACTGCCATGCTGGCAGTACAGCTTTCAGCGAACTTGCATGCTGAAAAACCATGGCAGCTGGGAGATAGTAATTTGACATTTATACAGTTTTCAAAATGGCGGAAATGAAATGCTTGAGAGAAATTCATAAATTTATACCGGGAAAATGAAATTTTCTGGGATTATTTGCAATACATCATTTACCAACACCTTCGTTTTCCTTTTTTCTTGGGTTTTTATCATTGTGATGCTTCCTTTATTGCCATAATTTTCCAATATACGCAAGAGTTTACGTCTCAATGCCGTTTTTTAAATGAACTTGCATGCAAGCTGATAAGACATCAACCGAACTGCCTTCCGCTGTCAAGTTAAAAATCGTGTTGGAAGGGAGGCTTGCATGCAAGCTGTACTTGCTGGTGTAACCGTGGGGTTAAACACAATTCCGACGACAGAGCGACAGAACGACAGACGACAGCGAAAATTTCGCTGCGAAACAGGCATTCGAAAAATTGGGAACACAATTGCAACGACAGGCAATGAGCGACGATTGTGAAAGAAGAAGATATTGAAATTTCTTTTGTTAAATGTTTTGAGCGTTTTAAAAGGAGATTTTTATCAAGAATATTTTATATTATATTGAAAGAAATGCAATGAACCAAAATGTGGAAAAAAAACTGAAAATGCAGATATTAACTAAATTAAACGCTTTGAAATATCCATCCAACCCACGTCTTTTTTGTCGACTTGTCTTGCATATCTTGTAAACTATAAATTATTTAATGGATTTCGCATTTCTTCGAACAATTGTTCCTCAAAGCTCATTATTTTTAAATTACCGCGGCGTGCTACCACCTAAAAAAGACAAAAGTGAATGCCACAACCATTTCATTCGATTAATTTTGTTGGTATGACTGCAGCGACGACGGCAAAATTAGAAACTGATCAATCCCGGCGATAATGTCGTCGATCGCTCAACGTCGGTCGTCGCAATTTGGTGCATTCGCATAAGATGCTGTGTTTTTAGAAGTTTGACAGCGATATATCGTCGTCGTTTGTCGTCTGTCGTCGGAATTGTGTTTAAGCCTTTTCTAATTTTGCCGTCGTCGCTGCAGTCCTACCAACAAAATTATTCGAATGAAATGGTTGTGGCATTCACTTTTGTCTTTTTTAGGTGGTAGCACGCCGCGGTAATTTTAAAATAATGAGCTTTGAGTAAAAATTGATCGAGGAAATGCGAAATCCATAAAATAATTTATAGTTTACAAGATAGACAAGACAAGTGGACAAAAAAGACAAGGGTTGGATGGATATTTTAAAGCGTTTAATTTACTTAATCTCCACATTTTCAGTTTTTTTCCACACTTTGGTTCATTGTATTTCTTTCAATATAATATAAAATATTCTTGATAAAAATTATCTTTTTAAAACGCTCGAAACATTTAACAAATGAAATTTCAATATCTTCTTCTTTCACAATCGTCGCTCATCGCTTGTCGTTGCAATTGTGTTCAAAATTTTTCGACTGCCTGTTTTGCAGCGAATTTTTCGTTGTCGTCTGTCGTTCTATCGCTCTGTCGTCGCAATTGTGTTTAAGCCTTAACACTGGGCGGCAGCGCCATATCTTAAGTTCCCTTACATTTTACAGTTGAGTTATTTGCTTGTAATCTCTGCCGGTTTGCAATAAAATTTTAAATAATAATAAAAAATATATTTTCTTTTCCTTCAAGTCCACATTTTTTTAATATAATATCATTTATTTTCAGAAATTTAAATATCGTTTCATTTTGTCGTGTTTTTGATATTTTTAGCCTAAATATATATCACATTAAGTAAGAGTTATTATCTTGATATTTAATGTTTTCAATTTTAAAAAGTGGTAAAAGTGAAAAAATTAGCAAACGGAAATTGATGTAATTGAAGATTTGTGCCTTCTACTAATTCGCAGCGTCCTAATGACATTTTCTGTGTTAAACTTTAAAATGTGGTAAAAGTGAAAAAATTAACAAGTCGAAGTTGATTTAATTGAAGATTTGTGTCATTGCAAATCATCTAGTAATAATTTAATTGTTTGGACACATTGCCTTCTTACGGAATGAGCGATTCTCAGCGCACTATACTTACGGGAAATTGGATATTTAAACTTAACGAAATTTCCCCTCACACGAGTTAAAGTAAATTTGTGTATGCCTGTTAAATTAAAGGGCGCGTAAGTGGTAAAAGTGATAAAATTAACAAATGGGAGTTGATTTAATTGAAGATTTGTGCTTTCTATTAATTCGTAGTACCATTTTTATTCCATTTCAATTTTTACATTGCACTTTTAATCATTTAGTAATAATTTAATTGTTTGGACACATCGCGTTCTTACGGAATCAGCGATTCTTAGTGCTCTACACTTACGGGAAATTGGATATTTAAACTTAACGAAAGTTCCACTTACACGAGTTAAAGTTAATTTGTGTACGTCTTTTAAATTAAAGGGCGAGTTCGCTTTACGTAAGTATATATACTTACGTATACTTCTATTGTAGTTCAGCCTTATCTTTCTTTAATGCCACTTATGAATAAAAGCTTTCACCATAAACAAGTTAAAGTTGCAAATTTTAAAAACATCAATTGTGTTCAATTCGGTTTTTCCAGTCGAGTTTAGCGGAAAGCTGGCGATAAAGATGCTTGAAGAGCTCCAATTTTGTTTCAGCCTTAAAGGCCGATAGCGACGGCAGAGCGGAAAACGACTACGAGATTCCGCTGTCAACCTTCTAAAAGCACAGGTCTTCCGAATGCACCAAATTACGACGAACAACGGTAAACGCGACAATGTTGCCGTCAAGATTGAGAAGATTCTTTTTGCCGTCGTCGCTGCAGTGTTACCAACAAAATTAATCGAATGAAATTGTTTTTGCATTCAGTTTTGTCTTTTTGAGGTGGTAGCACGCCGCGGTAAATTTCAAATAATGAGCTTTGAAGAAAATTTATTGAGGAAGTACGAAATCACAGAACCGCTGACATATAATAATGGACTGAGCTTTCTGCTTCAAAAATGGCACAAATATTGAACAGGCTGTGAAAACCCGTTATTTCGTACAATTGCACACCGATTCATAATTTATTATTATTTGGCGATTGGAAACACTAAAGATGTTATAAACTAGTATTGTATTAAATTGAAATTTTTTAGGGAGTTAAACCTGTTTTAATTAACCCAAAAATTAATTTTTAATATTATTGAAAATATGTTCCTCTGCAGATTTGATGTCAAATTTCATTGAGCTTGTAAGAGATAGACGTATATAAACAACATATTTGTCTGAATTTTTATGTCAATTCCAATCCATTCCAATTAATACAGCCGTACTGTTTCCCAAATTCGTTACAGTTCAGTGTACATTTTGAGCTTGAAAGAGACAAATAGATTTTAACCAAAATTTGTGCCATTTTTTCTAAATGGACTGCTTGATCTCCTGTTTCATGTGGCACCAGTTTTGATTTCAGAAAGTATGCTCTCACTGTCAATGCTACCAACTGTCGTAAACTGCCGCTATATTTAAATTATTTGGGAATTTACGTACATGCATGTCAGTGGGATTTACCGAATTTACCACAAAAGTATTTGGGACTATTTGTATCGTTAAATTTTCATTATGAGTCTAAGAAAGTGTTTTTATCAACCAATTTCCCGTTCCTAATCGTTACAGTTCAGTGGGAAAGTATGCTCTCACGAGACAGGAATAAGAAAGTGGTGCCATTTGCTTTCATGCATTTTTAATTCAACAAGCAGTCCATTTATATACATGCCAGTGATATCAAGGCAGAAACACATCCAGGCCTCGAGGCTTCCTCGAGGTGTTGTCAAAATTTCCAACACGGCTTTTTAAATGATGCAACACAAAACAAAGCCAGCAGCTAGCCTCAAGGCCTAGCCGCAAAGCTCGCGCTTTGCTCAATGTTCGAAATTTTTCTCTCTCAGGCCTACTTCTGTCAACAGATGTACTAACAAAATTAAAATGACAGCACCGAGCCACAGTATATTGTACAGAGCCCGGTGGTATCATTTTGTTTTCATTTCTCTGAGGCAAGCCTTGAGGCGAGCTGCGAGGAAGCCTGAGAGATGCCAGGCCTGAGGCTTGCTTGGATGTGTTTCTGCCTTCAGTGTGCAGTAAGCCAAGGTAAGAAGTTTGTGGATGTCGCCTGCTGCTGATCTCTGTTTTCGACTTTGTTCATCGCTCGCTTGATATTCTGGGGGTATTTTGCCAGATTTTCGAATTCGAAGTTAGTTTGACAGAAACATCTTTACTTTGACGTGAGATCATTTTTCGTCTCTTGTTTAATTAATTTTTTTTTATTCTTTACATATTTATGTGTGCTTAACTACCTGGAAACGTTATCAAAGTGCTAAGTAGATATTCAGACAGAATTTCTTCATGAATCCATAAAATCGGAGCAGTTTGTTACCGTGCAAAAGTGTCTAATACTTACCAAAAATATGTCTTTAAGAGCAATAAAAAAACGTGAAACAAAACCATATAGAAAGCACCCAGTACCAAATAGGGAGAAGAAATTCGTAGAAGTGAATCATATACCTATTAAACGTTCAAAATCATATCCAGACTTTGAGAACCTTTGTACGAAAACAACCTTTATAGATAGTAAGAAACGCCTTTCAAAATCCGATTCCAACGTTGCTAAACTGGCAAAAAAGTTCGAGGAAAACGCAAATTTAATTAGCGCGAAATCGGAAGTTTGCCTTCAAACTATTTCGGTGCATCGTACAATGCATACAACAAATATGTCGCGGGAGACACAGAGTGAAAGAAATTTTCCAGCAAACTCTCGCAGTGATATTTTAAATAATAACCAAATCAGACGTATGAGTGAACAAAGCTTATCAGTCTTTTCTAATCGCAGCAGCATACTGACGCCTTCTGAATATGAAAGTAGAGGTTTTTCGGATAATTCTTGCGTTCGCATACCAATTGTTGGCTATGAGGTAATGGAGGAACGAGCCCGCTTTACGGTTTACAAATTGCGAGTTGAAAACCCATTTACAAATGATTGTTGGTTGGTGCTAAGGCGTTACACAGATTTTGTACGACTTAATAACAAAGTTAAACAGATGTTTCCCAATATAAACTTGCAACTGCCAAAAAAGAAGCTTTTTGGTGATAATTTTAACACACTATTTCTGGACAACAGGGCTCAAGGCTTGCAAATCTATGTCAATTCGATTATGTCAAATGATACGTTGAGAAATTTTAAAGTGGTCCGGGAATTTTTCTGTTTAGATGAACCACCGGCTTATTCAGAAAGTATGGAAGATTGTCGTGTAAGTTTAATATTTCTTTTGCTTACTACAAAATTTATAAAAAAAAAATTAAACTAACAGGCAATTTTCGAAGCGCAAGAAGAGACAATAGCCCATCTGAAACTACAAATAAATAGTAAAAATGATCTCATATTATCACTGCAACAAAAGCTACGAAATGAAATAGCCGATAAGGAACAATTAAAGCTAGCAGTGGGGTAAGTAATCTTAAAAAATCTAAGCTATATGGATAGCGAAATAAAATTCATTTCAATCTTAAATTGAGCTTAATCTCAGTTATGCCTAAATTTGATACTTTTCTTTTATTACCATACATTTTTCGATTGGTATATAGATAACGTTAAAATCCTCGGTAAATTTTACATGTTACTGTCTAACTAGAACAGTAAAAATCTTGGAATCAGCTCTAAAACTATTTTTTTCGTATAAGTTTTATGAAACCTAATGTCTTCGCTTTAAAATTACATATAACATTCTGTATCTAAATTATTACTTGAGTATTTTTTCACTTTTTTTTTTTAAACATCCAGAGAAAAGGGGTTAAAAACTCCACAGAAGAAAATTGCCAACCCTTTGCTGGATTTTAAAGCTAAGGCTTTCGGCTCCTTTTCTTGAATACGATATAAGAAACTGAGGGTGATGGCATGTCTGTTTTTTATTTAAATAAACAAAAGCAGTAAGCATTCCGAAATTTTGGCTTTTTTTAGACAAAACTGAGGGAAGGAGACCAAAAAGTTATTGACCCATTAAAGCGATTATCTTTATAAAATATCTAAATTCTAGAGTGCATGTATCTATCGTTCAAAAGTTGCGGTTGATCTATAATAGCATACCCACATAAATATTTCTATAATCTTGAAAACTCGAAAAGCGGAACACTAAGAGCCATTTTTTTTTTTTTTTTGATTTATTTATTTATTATCATATATTCAAAACAAGTAAAAAAGCTAGAATTGGTCTATGATACTCTAAATGAATGCTCGTTTTTAATTTCGTTTGATTTTGCAATGGTTTTTCGCATATATCTCTAGAACGTTGGATAGCAAAAATGATTATAACAAATTTCATAGGATTTCATATTCTAAAACAACTTTTCAGTACAATAAAAACGTCTAGGACTGATCGTTTTCACAGTATATGTAAGAAACCAAAAAAATTATATAGCAACACCAAGAAGGGATTAGCCGATTTAGTCCATTTTTGAAACTTTATTTACTATTGCTATGAAAACACGATGTACCAAATTTCAGCTCTCTAGGTCGACGCGTTCTCAGGCAGTACCCAAATATATAGTGAAAAACTAAATTTTTGTATGTCAACCGTACGAAGGAGTTGCCCGATTCAGGTCATTAAATTTATTTTTTTTTTTAAAGCGCGTCCGCAAAATTTCAGCCGCCTAAGTGAACGCCTTCCGGAGTTATCGTACAAAAGGACGGACGGATATTCAGAAACCAAAATAATTTTTAATTTTATGCATGAGTGTCCAATCCATCCCCCAGAATTCACAAGAACTCCATTTGTTCAGTTTTAAACTAAGTAGACTTTTTATATTTGTTGTCCAAAGCTAGCACCTTAATAATTTGATGTTTGATACAGCAACTGTTTTCTTTTTTTGATCGTGTATTGTTCAATATACAAGGTGTCCTGGAAGTGGTATGAAACCCGAAGGTTATGAATAGGTCATACCACTGACTTATAACAATGGACTGACCGTATTCTGTAGGAAAGAATGGCACAAGTTTGACAATTTTCTCTTTCGCCCTATGTCACAGTTTGAGCTACCAACACAAAATATTTCTTATTAAACGCTTTTTTATGTCATTTGATGTTTTTATGTTGGCTGGAGATGCAATCACGGCAGAAAGAATAAGGTAAAGATAGTGTTTACCATGCTCCGTCTCTCTTGCCCATACGCATTATTCAGTTAAGAATAACTTTTGAATGAGTTTAATTACTTATAAGCGATTAAAATATCACTTGGACACAAGAAAATATATTTTTTTAATTTAATTCGATTTTCGGGTGTAAAATTTTATCTGATTGGTTGAGTTTTACATGTTTTTTATGTAGTAAAAGTTTTAAAGGATGCTCTGACAGTGGGTCATACTTAGACGAGCGAAAAATTGTATGGGTGGGGAAAGAAATCCTAATGGTTTAAAGATATTTGGGTATGTTTTTATACATATGATAAATATTTAATCAATTTTTCAATCGGAAAAATGCCGTTTTTATATATTGGGTGTGTTCACCGACAGTAAGAAGCTTGTAAGAAATGATTATATTGTCACTATACAACAGAACAGTGTCCTGGGAGTATTGTTTGTTATGCCAAAAATATAAATAACATGTAATCCGACTTTTTAGCTTTCTAGATGTCCAATGTTCCAATGCTCCACGCCCTACCACCAGCGTCACATGAATCCATTAATTTAAGACACATTTAATTTGTTAGTTAAATCTTCAGAGGCTTCAAATCCGAAAGCAATGCGCCAAAGCCGTACAAGAGCATCAAAATTTACTTCCTAGTGCCTTGGTTTTTTATGTTATTTTTTCTAAACGTTCCACCGTTTGTCTTATAGTAATTATCTCAAGCAGTATAGTCACTGAAAAAAGGTAAATTTAAGTTAAGGTAGTATATAATCGTGTGCGATGAATGTTTAGATTACAGAAAAACGGTTTTTGAAAAAATGAAATGTGTCTTGAGAGAATTAACTGTGAGCAAAAATAAAATATTAGAGCAGGAGAAAGATTAAAACAATTGTGAGTGGTCTAAAGGTTGTGAACGAGAATGAAAATAGAGTGATCAAGGAACTTAAAAAAGCTAACAAAGTGGGGACACAAACCTACGCGGATAAAGTAAAGAATGACCCGCCATTAATAATTAAGCCTAAAAGTAGGCAAGATTCAAAGGTTATGAGAGAAGACTTGAAGAAAAATGTTGACCCTTCGAATCTGAAATTCACAGAAGTAAGAGGAAAACCAAATGGTGTTATAACAATAGATAGTGTGAATAAAGTTGAGGTGCAAAAAATTAAAGAAGGAAAAACTAGGTAGTAAGTATGATATAAAGGTGCCGGAGCTAAGAAAGCCAAAAATGTGGGTATTAAATAAAGGGTTTTCCAATAAGAGGTGTTATTTTGATATTCAAAGAAAAATGCCATTTTTTGAGATAAATGATCGGATCTTTATTTCATTATAAAGAGGAAGGTATGCCGTTAATATGGAAAATAACATCAGCCAAATGACCACCACGACCACGCCTACAGGACCATATCCTTTTCATGAAATTTTCCATAACCAAATCGCAAAGTGGCTGCCTTATGTCCTCGATAGCCTCACGAATTCCATCTTTGAGGTCTTGAATCGACGCTGGGCTGTTGGCGTAGACCTACTCTTTCACGTGGCCCCAAAGGAAGAAGTCGCAAGGTGTTAAGTCACAAGATCTTGGTGGCCAATTGTGATCACCTCTTCGAGAGATAACACGGTCCGGAAACTTTTCCCGTAAAAGATCAATGGTTTCATTGCTTGTATGGCACGTACCGCCGTCTTGTTGAAAGTAAACGTTGTCCAGATCAATACCATCCAATTCCGGCCATAAAAAATCATTAATCATCTGTCGATAGCGCAATCCATTCACCGTAACTGTTGCTCCAGCCTCATTTTCGAAAAAGTAAGGTCCAATGACCCAGCGGGACCATAAACCGCGCCAAACAGTCACACGTTGAGGATAGAGAGGCTTTTCAATAATAACTCTTGGGTTTTCCGAGTCCCAGATGCGATAATTTTGCTTGTTGACGAAGCCATCGAGGTGGAAATGGGCCTCATCACTCAAGATGAGTTTTCGATGGAATTCCGGATCATTTTCATGCATTTCAAGGACCCAATCAGCAAAGACTCGACGTTGTTGATGATCGGCCGGCTTGAGTTCTTGTGTTAACTGAACTTTATAAGCCTTAAGACCCAAATCTTTATGCAAAATACGGTGTAATGTCGTTTGTGGAATGCCTAATTCCAAAGAACGACGAGGAATGGACAAATCTGGGTTTTCTTCAACACTTTCGGCTACAGCAGCAATATTCTCGGCTGTTCTTGAGCGACGTGCACGGGTTTTATTCTTCACATCACTAACTTGTCCCGACAGCTCGAATTTTTCTACCAATTTCTGTATTGCGGTCCGACAAGGTGCTTCACGACGACCCAAAAATGTTCGAGTTTTACGAACCGTCTCTGCCACATTTTCACCATTTTTATAGTGAATTTTAATAATTTCAATGCGTTCTTGAATTGTGTATCGTTCCATTTTTATTAATGGCGTAGTTTCTTCTTGTCAAATGTCAAAAAATGACAGCTCCAAAAGTGACATCTACCGAAATAGCGGGCTAATTAAAATAACTCTTATTGGAAAACCCTTTATTAAAAGTGAATATACTCAGGAGAATTTAATTAGTAAGATAAGAGTGCAGAACGACAATTTAAAAAAATGTTATATGAAATGTATAAAAATAATAAGGAAGGCACAAGGTAATTATGTACATTACAATGCTCTAGTTGAAATTGATCATGAAGGATTTAAAGATGCAATGAATTATGGTAAACTGAACATAGGGTGGGATAGAGGTATAGTGGTAGATGGAGCAAATGTTAAAAGATGCTTCAGATGTCAGGGCTTTAATCATATATCGAGTGAATGTAAAAATAAAGAAGTGTATGCGAGGTGCATGACACGCGTAGTTGTAAAAAAGATGCTATACAAAAATGTGCTAATTGTATACAGGCTAAAGACAAATTAAAACTTAATATTGATGCGAATCACGAAATTCTGAGTAGGCAGTGTCCAGTGTACTTAAATAAGTTAAGAATTGAAAAGAAAAAAAATGGGTTATTAAAGAAGGTTAAAGGTGCTTATTTAAATGTTCAAGGCCTAATAAACAATTGGAATGAAATGGAAGTTGTCTTTAATCAAAGTAGATATGAATTTATAATGGTGTCAGAAACTCATGTCACTGATGGTATTGAGGACAGCGAAATTAACTTGGATTGTTACAACCTAATAAGATGTGATACGGAATCAAGCAAAACAGGAAGTGTAATATTATAATAAGAAATGAGTGGCAGTATGAAGTAGTACAAGATTTCAAGTCCGGATTGGATATTTGGTGGTTAGCTGTTAAGTGTTACAGAGAGAATAAAAGCATGACTATTGTAGTCGTGTATAGGTCACCAGTTTTGTGAATATTTTAATTAGTGGATGGACAGTTTAACTGGTTCAGCTGAAGACCTATGCATAGTAGGTGATTTTAATATAGACTGGGGTACTGACAATATATACAAACGAGAAGTGCAACGAATATTAAACGATAACGGCTGTAAACAAAAAGTTAATGAATATACAAGAGTTACGGCAACGACTAAAACTATTATTGATTACGTAATTACTGATATGATAATTTAAGCGTGAAAGTGAATAATACTTTATAAATTAGTGATCACGAGTCATTAGAGATTAATATTGAATATAATGAAATCAATGAATCTAGAGTAGAGAAATGGATAGAAGTTATGCGCTATGATAAAAGAAAATTTAATTGTGCGATTAATGAGGTTAATATAGAAATGTTAGTTGAAATTGAGGATATGGACATACGTACGAAAGCATTTGATGCCAAGATGAAAGATGTAATAACAAAGCTAATGGAAAAGAAGTGTGTAAGTAGGATAAATAGGTGGTATAATAGAGAATTAGCAATACTAAGGGAACATAAGATTAATGCTTATCAAAGAGCTACATTAACTAATGATGAGAGGGAATGGACAAGTTACAAAACGATACGGAATAAATATAAAAAAACAAATTAGGTGTGCTAAAAGGAACTATATAATAAGAAGGATCGATGGAGTCAAAGATCAAAAGGAGATGTGGAGTGTCATAAAAGAGACGGTATTAAAGAAATCAAAAGCGGATATATCTGAAGTCTATTTTGAAGATAGTAAAAGCACGAGCAATAAGAGCAAAGCGGAATAATTCAATAAGTACTTCATAGAAAGTGTAGAGAAAATTAATAGTGACATACCAACAGTGCAGTATACAGATCTTTTAAATCAGACGGATAAACAATTTCGTTTTAAAATATTAAATGGTGAAGAAATAAAAACTATTTGTAGTGTAATAAACCAAAAGAGAGACTATAACAATTTAAGTGCTAAAATGGTAATAGAGCATTGGTCGGAACTGGGTGAAACCTTAATTCGTATCTTTAATGAGTCATTAATAACTGGAGAATTTCCCGACGCTTGGAAGGAATCAGTAGTAATACCAATTCATAAGGTAAAAAATACGAAGACATGTGAAGAATTCAGACCAGTTAATATGCTACCACTATGTGAGAAGATTTTGGAAAAAGGAGTACAAATCCAACTAGAAAAATACCTAGAGGAAAATGTTTTTATAGCTAAGGAACAATCAGGGTTTAGAAAGCAACACAATTGCGAGACAGCATTAAATTGGGTAGTGACGGAATGGAAAGAAGAAATGAAGGAAGGTAACGCTATTCTAGCAGTATTCTTAGACTTTAAGAGAGCGTTCTAGACTATAGACAGACAAATTCTTCTATCAAAGCTTCAAAAATATGGTATACAGGGCAAGGAGTACAGTTGGTTTAGGAACTATTGAGAGGGAAGAAGACAGAGAACAAGAGTTAATGGCATGCTTTCCGAAGCAATTGAAATAAAATTGGGAGTACCACAAGGATCAGTGCTGGGTACAATATTGTTCTTGGTATATATAAACGGCATTAAGAGTGCGTTGAGGTATTCAAAAATTAGACTTTTTGCTGATGATGCGTTGGTGTTTGTAACTGGTAAAGATGTAGAAAGAATCAGTAACGATTTAAGAATGGATTTAAAGGAATTAAGTGAATGGCTAAGAAAGAATAAACTAAAATTAAATGTTAAAAAAACTAAATTTATGGACATAAATAGTACGTATAATGATGACTTAGAAATTGATGGTGAAAAAATTGAGTGCGTGAGTGAAATTAAGTATCTGGGGATTATTATTAACAACAAATTAAGCTTTAATGGACACATTGATTATATTTGTAAAAAAATTGGAAAAAAAGTCGCCTATTTTAGAAGAATTCGAAGCAATTTATCGACATTGAGTGCAATTAAGATATATAATGTTTTAATAAAACCTCATTTTGAGTATTGCTCTTCAATACTATTTCTGTGCACAAAGACAAAGTTAGAGCGAATTCAAAAGCTTCAAAATAGAGCTATGCGCATAATACTAAGGTGTAATAGACTCACGCCAATAAGAATGATGCTAGAAACTTTAAAATGGATCAGTTGCAGCCAAAAAATACATCTTAATGTACTTCTTTTCATTTTTAAAATTAGAAAGGGATGTCTACCAGTCATATAACTTGAGAGGAGCAGATGTAAATATTCGTTAGGCTTATTTAATAGAAATAGGACTCAAAATTCATAATATATAAAGGATTTAAAAAATTTAACGATTTACCATTAGGAATAAAAAGAGAAAGTAATTTTAAGATTTTTAAGAGAAAATGTGTGCAATTTGTAAAGGATAGAGTTGTTTAAGGAATTGGTATGTAACTTAGGAACTATGTTTATAAAAGTATTATTTGTACTAATAAATAATCTTATCTTATCTTATCTTATTATGTTCGTTTTACCCAAGATTTAAGCTAAGGTTTGTAATAAATCAAATTTGAAAATATCTCCAAGCCTTATTCATACTAAAAATATGAGTTTATTATAGCTATGAGACTTAAATTCTAAATAAGCTATAATCGGACATTATACATTAACTTAAATAATTTTTGTTTTATGTATTTTAGAAAATCGACTTCAGATTGCATGAAGTGCTCCTCTAGCATATCATCGGTTGGAATATTGTCACAACGAACCTCCACTACGGCAAAGTAGTCTCCTCTAAGAGATTAGTTTTCTCTGTTTTGTGCTTGAAGGAGGTACGAAGAAGTGCTTAACCTGAGGATAGCTAATTAACATCTTTTACCATTATAGGGCAACTACGCTATTCATGCTTTAGATAATTACTTCTATATTTGTATTTAGGACAAATTGTATTTATAACTATTAGTTATATTATAGTTTTAAGGATTTTTTAGCCTTTTAAGATATACACCGAGAATCTGTTTAAAATAAATATATTTATTTTTGTAACTTGTTTTTAATATCTTTAGTAAGGGGAGAAATGGGGATATTGAAATTCATACTAAATTTTGTAAGTTTGGAAACTTAGATGAGAGAAGTGAACAGTAAATGAAGTTCAAAAACTTACAGTGAATTCTTTTCTACGGTTCGGTGTTAACACTACTACCGAATCTGTTATTCTCGTGCTCTTTTTTTCCCTACTGGTGTGGTGGGAAGAAAAGAGTCGGGTAATGAAAAATTCGGTGGCGGTGGTTGCACCGAGTCGCAGAGAAGAGTTCACTATTAGAAAGTTTAGAAATAAGAAAGTTCTGATACATAAAAAATTCTTGTATGTGAGTTTCTAGAGGCGCTTGGACAGGCCATTCGAGAAAGAGATGGATTGAGTTTCCATTGTCTATCTCCTAAAAATAGTCTTCTATTAGTGCTATTTTCATCCATGGCCCCAGGGCCCCCCGAGCCCTTGCGATAGTAGATCAACTGATGACCAATCTTTCAACCAGTAAAGCAACCTATTGGAAGTTAGTTTAGCTTTTAAATTTTGGCTACTGAAAGTAGATCATGGCATTTATTCGAAATTCTAATGGCAACAAATTATTTAACACATATGAAAAACGTCATTATCATTGTATAGTATTTGCAGACCCAGTATTCTTTAAATTTCCTGCATTTTTCATGATTTACTTTCAGTAACCAAAATCTATTTTGTCATCGGAGAAATTGGCCACTTTGCCTGGAAATTAATTTATTACAAAACAAGTAAATCAACTCTCACGATCGGAACATTCCGACGGGGGTTCCGCTTAGCACCACTTACGTTATCCTCTTGAGACAAAATCAGTTTACTCGTCTTTGAACTTGCAATCGGAATGTTCCCCGTGTTGTTTGCGATTGTTTTTTACGTTATTATTCCTGTTGATAACTAGAATATAGTTCTGTTAGAGGGCGTCCATATCCTACTTACCGAAAGGAAATTGATTCAGCCATTTTAAATTTGCGAAATTTATAATCGAAAAAACAAAACATAAAAAGTCGGCAAGAAGAAAATCAATCGGGAAATTAAATGCAGTGAAGGAAAGAGAGGAAAGTCTCCCCCCCCCCCGATCCCAAGTTTGCTACCCATCGTAGCCACACTGAGTGGGCGGAGCACCTGAAACAAAAACGAAACACAGGATAAGTACTAGTATTAATTGTAGCAATAACAGGCAAAATTTTGGCGAAATTATAAATAGTATAGTTGGTTAGAGAAAATCAAGTGAAAATCGCCCACAAGGTCGTAGCCTAACCTCACTAGAGGGCTAGAATGAACGGAGGTCCCAACAACAGTCATCCAGTACGGTTAAATAGAATAGCCAAATCGCAAGTCTTATTAATTAATATTAATACCGAAAAGATAAACATTCTTACAGTTTTCTTTAATACTATATACGGTACATTTATATTACCGGCATTGAAATTCGTATCGTTCATGAATGTACTTGGTGTTATCCGACTAGAGGAGCACCCTAGAGAATGGACATGATATCCAGTGAAAAGAAAAAAAGAAAAAACTAGAAAACATAATATTTTTCATATTTAATAAGAACTTTCGCATTACACAAATATAAACATTTTTACAGTTTTCTTTAATACTATATACGTTGCATTTATATACCGGCATTGGTCTCCGTAGCGTTTAAGAACTTACCTAGTGCTATCCTCCAAAAAGAGCACCTTAAGGCTTAGGAATGGAAATAAGATTCTGGTTTCAATTGGTTTCGCCGAATAAGGACAACTTTAGATTATAGACTTACCGAGTGCTGCACGCCTACAGAAGCACCTGAAATGAATTAAAAGCATAACTCGTTATTTTATTAGTGCTCATAGTTTAATATCCACATTTCAAGAAGCCATTGGAGGCTTTATAAGTACTTATTCATAGGCTTACCGAGTGCTGTACGCATACAGAAGCACCTAAAATGAACTAAAACGCGTAAATTGTTATTCGATTAGTGTTGACCGTGCCATAATCGTATTGCATAAAGCCATTGGAGGCTCTATAAGTGATTAATTATCGCCTTACTGGGGTCGATTCGCCTACAAGATCCTTGTAGTTAGCTTCGGGGTGTGAACAAGATTCCGATTTCTATGGAACTCGCTGATAGATACGTGTATTCCGAGTGTCGCAGTACCAACACTGATGGATGAGTTTATTTACCTCGCAACGCATGGCAACAGCTGGTAGAACAGCAAGAATAGTATCATCCCCAACGCGAGTTTTGCCTCGAACGCGTTTGTTTTTCGATAAATTTTTTTTTGAAATATTAAGTTCTCCAGAAGGCCTTTTCGAGAATCGGTAATCGCGGAGCGACATATTAGTAAGCAAAAGCATAATAAGTAAGGAACTATGAGGAAGTCCCATTGGGTTGATCTCAATGTCGTCAGTGACCACACACCAGCACCAGCACCAGCCCATCTACTGCTTCGGGGGTGAATTTAAGAAAAATTACACAAAAACCAACGAGTTCAATTCTGCGGGGGTGAAATTAAAAAAAAAAGAAACATTTTTGTTAAGCAGTAAGAAAAAATACAGTATGAAGTGAGCTGACTCCCCGGATTGTTTCTCTTCTCTTTCCTTCTCCTGAGGTTTCTCTTTCTCTTCTAAACAGGTAAAGGGACATCTTAACTGAGCAGCCAAGATGTCATGGGAGGCCGGGTACGGCACAGGATCAGGCCATCCGATCCTTAGGATCATCTTTAGGTGAGTGACGTATGCGGTCCCTTCTAGATCGGGGTGTGTGCATTTTCGTTTTCTTTTGTTTTCCTTTACAGGAAGACAGGCATGAATTTCGTTTTGTTCATGGCAACGTGACAGCACAGATTTTTTTTGGTGAGCTTAGTCGAGGTACTATCGTGCCGACCTGATGACAGCTGTCACGGAGTGATCTGCCAGCTCATGCTGGCAGTCTGGACTTCACGTCCAAGCCCCTCACTCAAAACATGTACCATAACACACAAAATTTTGCTTACTGAACGTTTACTTATGCCATTTGATGTTTTTATGTTGGCTGCAGATGCAATCACCGCAGAAAGAATAAGGTAAAGATAGTGTTTACCATGCGTCGTCTCCCTTGCCCATACGCAGGATTCAGTTAAGAATAACTTTTGAAAATTAAAGTCGGAATAAGTTTAATTTCTTATAAGAGTGCTTATAGGCGATTAAAATATCACTTGGACACAAGAAAGTAATTTTTTTTGTAATTTAATTCGATTTACGGGTGTAATATTTCATCTGATTGGTTGAGTTTTACATATTTTTATGTAGTAAAAGTTTAAAGGGTGCTCTAACGGTGATATACAGAAACACAATATTTTTTGTGCCACATGAAATAGCAAATCGCTCAGTCCGTTGTTATAATCCAGTGATTCCACTCGACAAAAATCTCGGCTGTTTTAGTTGTGGAGAAATAAGAAAAATATTTCACAGCTAACAGTATTGTCTGTTTTTGTTGTGTTTTGTGAAAGTAGCTAGGTACCTAGGAATTTTTAAATTAATTGTATTGGATTCATCGCATATCCTGGCTATATTTACAAAAACAAATTATGGAAATTCTTCCAATACTTACAGAGAAATATGGATTTTGGTGTCTCAAGGTATCCACTAAAAATTTTAATTTTGGTCGTCTTCCAGTACAGAAGAGATGCTATAAAACTTTGAAATATGCACGTTAAAGCTTGTATGTAGGATGAATCTACATTTCTCCCCTAATTAGATATGTAATTGGTTTTTAAGTCCGATAAATGGTTTCGAAGATAACTGAAAAAGAAGTGAATCAGTTTTTTTAAGATTAAAAAACGGCTGTTTTTAGTACAAAAATGGGCATATTTCAACTTATCATTGCGAAGAACTGGTAGGTCCTCGAAATTCACTTTTCATGAGTAAAATGTTCACAGCAAAGTACGAATGGATGTCAATGAAAGAACGGAAGAAATATATACAAAATACAGGAACTGGGGTGTATAGGACCCAAGGGGAAAAAATTCGCCTTTCGGCGGTAAAGTCAGTTATGACGTTAAAATGATTAAAAATAAACACCACCCGCTCCTCCCTCTTTAGACAAACAATGATACACGGTAAAAAAAAACAATAGAAGAAATGCAGAGAAAAGAAAGTCAGTAAATAATAATAAATAAAATAATAATAAAAAAAAATTGTGAAGTTTTTAAGGAACAATAAAAGAATAAAAAAACCAAACATTGAAATTGTTGTCAGCGTTCAGGGAGCTTAGGTCACTGGGAAGTAGCCTAGTTAAAAAAAAAATGGCACTTAGCAACCCCTTGCATATGCCGAAGTAACCGGTGTTTTGAATATTAGCTGGTAGGTTATTCCATAAACGAAAGATCTAAATATAGTAAGAATCCTTAACGATGGTTCTGCGAAACCATGGCTTGACCAAATTTCGATTCATGGCTGATTGGAAAAATCGGATATTATCAAGAAAATACTCTGGGGTGTTCGTGCGAATTAAATTAAATAGAATAATGTAAGTAAAATGTAACGGTTATCGGACATTTTGGCACAATTAAAAAACTAGGAATACATTTTTTTTTGCTTTTTACTTTGACGTCCCAACACTATTTAAATAAGGGGGTATGATTCGAAATTAGACGGGTTCATAGACAAAGTAATAACATACAAAGCCTTGGGAAGTAGAACAAAAACCTGCAACACCTCGGTTGAATATAAAATCGACGATGCCATAAACAAAGGGTAAGCCAGTACCCTCCATAACTCGCTCCATTATAAAATCAACGATTGTTATGGGAGTATGTTAGAGTGATTTGCTTGGACGTGAAGTCCAGACTGCCAGCATGAGCTGACAGATCACTCGACGTACAGCGTTGAATGCAGGGCGGCACGCTAGCTCGCCTCGGCTATTGGCGGAGAGTGTGGGGAGGTTCCACGAAGAACCTGCCGCTGCCGTCAGCCATAATCAAAAAATTCGTGCCTACATCCAAAGGCCGACGCACACACTCAGTCCAGAAGGGACCTTTACACCATTTACCCTTACCCAGATGGACTGCCTTCAACTGCCTTGCCCCGACCGCCCAATGACACTGTGGGCGGATTGTTTACAGTGTCCCTATGTTGACCTGGAAAGTGAGAGAGTAGCGGACCTAGACGACCTTCATGCTAGAGGGCTCCAGGAGAGTGAGAGGAGAATGAGAAAAACTTTAGGAGTGCATTACGTTATAATTACTCATTTAATAAGGAATATTATTAAAAACAAATGTATAAACGGTCTAGCCATCAGTTCTGTGCATGAGCCATCCGCGAATGAATAATACATAACTACATATGTACCTAGTAGTCATACATTATTTTCTGGGTGGTGAATTACAAAAGCAATAAACAAAAATTTAAATGCGAACAGACTGACATACCTGAGTATAAAAATATAGAATGCTAAAAATATGTAATAATAGAATATTTACAAATATTCATTAAATTTCACCTAATGAAATACCTAGTCTTACTAGTAAACTATCCAAAAGTCATAAGTAATGTGCGCTTTGAATTCATATGCGTCTTGTTATCAAATTTCACTTAATGAGATTCCTAGTCTTAATATTAAACTATTCAAAAGTCATAACTAATGTGCGCTTTGAATTCATTTTGGTTTGGTTATAAAAAGATATTAGATATAACTGAATTTGTTTATATATATTAAAAATGTTATATGTAAATGGATTTGACTCATGATAATTTTTCGTATCGCAGCTGCACAAAATTTCCAACAGCAAAAATTCCTGACAATAGACTACCGCTATGCTGAAAATGTTCGATTCGATATTCACTGCTGTCGCCTTTGATTCTTATCAGTCTGCCGTCGATCGCCGGTGTTTCTGCTGTTTTTCCCGCTGTTGTGCCGCAAATTTAATAGACTGTGCTGAATTAATTATTGTGCCGGTTAATGCGTTTAATAATTAAAATCGACTTAAATCAAATTCGATAATAACTTGAAGTTAAAATTAAAGCCATTAGGATAAGCCTTTTAATATAAAATAAAAGTGAATTTCGTTATTGTTAAAAAGAAAAGAAAATCGAAGTCTTTCTTTTCAAAACCCCCTTAATCGATCCCACATGTATATACAGATGACCATTTCTGACAGAAAAAAAAGCGTAGGGAGAATCCTACCAATAAATTATACTATGGAAATTCTCTTATTCGATGTTAATAAAATGAATTTGAAAGCAGTCTAAGTTGATTGATGATATATGTATAAAATAGAAATCTCGCGAGGATATTCATTCACATAAACTAGTCTGACTTTTCAAAAACCAAGGTACAAATAATAAAAATATCGGCACACTTAATACTGTTCCGTACGAAGATAATCAAACAATTGGATAAAACTTAAGCGAACGAAGATATCGACATACCTACTTAAATATCTACGTACTTTAGTTTCTTCGCTGTATACAACTTCTAACTTAGTACTTGCGAATGATTCCTTTAAACCTAATAATTCTAACACATGTCACTTTTATCTAATTTTTGAGACTTAATATTACTCTTAATGAGTTGTCAACGAGGAATGAGTCTAATTCTTGTACTGGAAGTCTCCTAGGTTTTTTAAATAAATCGGAGCGTACCTGAGTGACGTTTTGAGCCAAAGTCGGAACATCTTTAAATGTTTTTCCACAAACAATACCTGCTAGGCTTTCTTCCTTAATGTTTTCTTTGTAGTAGATACTGCATCCACTGTGCTCAAGAGCTTGGCTACACCTTTTGTAATTTTAGCCAATCGCTAGCGGCAGACATTTGCACTGTCCCAAGAACAGGGCTCACTCGCTGGATTCTTAGGTGCACAAGACCGTCTTGGACAGTATCATCAGCACCCTTAATTGCATCAGCAAAAGGGGCAAATTTATTAAATTATGCTGAACTTCTCCAAAAATTTACGTTCACACTGGATAAATTAATCCTACAAGTTTGGTAGAAGTTCTCCACGTCTCGTTCTCGGACAAAGTTTCCGGTACTATTGTGGGAAAATAACTATATAAAGGGAAAGTAAGTAGACTGGGGATTGAAAAATATCTTAAATATACTTACAAACTTGGCGGATGTTTAAAAATATATTCGGGAGTTCACGACTGTTGACACTTTCACCATTTGAGAAGATTTCTTCTTCTTCTTTCCTACCGTCCGAATGTCACTCCGGGCTCGAGGAAATGCACTTTTTCTCGGTCGGGGTGAGTTCAATCTTTCTGCTTGATATCGCCGCTTACACGCTTTAGTACGTGTAGCATATTGCTATATGCAATACGCTACGACCATAACACGATGTATCGATGTAAGGAAGACCTCAAAGTTTTTCTTAGTAATTAACTGGAAATATTTTCTTTACAATTTGTATACATTCATTATTGTAGGCTAAAAACTTGGGTGCCTGGGCCGCTAACAATTTTTATGAGCGTACAGGCGTAGACAACATTCATTTCTTCTTAGAAATTTACAGAAAATGTTACCGCATCGTCGAGGCATCGTAAATTTTATATTCGTGCGAGGCGTTGCAGATTTTTGTTCTACTTTACTTTCCCAGTCTTTGTATGTTATTAGTTTATCTATGACAGTATACTTTCATCTAAGCTAAAAATTACCTTCATAAGTTTGTTTAACAAAGAAGTTACGGGGTATTTTATGAAAAACTAGCATATTTCTAAATCACCCTGTAACTCCGAAACGGTTGAGATCCTCCCCGTCTTTCACCGCCATACAATATATTTCCCTATGAACCTCTGGGCCGGAAACACCCGTAGTATTTTCAACTTCCTAAAAATTCTTAATAAGCTAAGTTCTAGAGATGACCAATAGCTGGGAAAATATCGATACACCGATATTTCCAACATACACCACTATATTTCGCATATATTTTGTCCGTTCTTTCTTTCAGTGACATTAGTGATCTGTTATGAACATTTTTCTCATAAGAAGTTATTTTCCACGATGCACCAATTTCTCACAATCATGAGCGGAAAAAGTGGTTTCGCCGAGTACTATCAGTATCGCACTTGGGTAACATACACAATAGTTACTACATTTCGCATATATATCTTTCCGTTCTTTCTTTCAGGCACATTAGTGCTCTGTTGTGAACATTTTTCTGATTGGAAGTCATTTTCTACGCCGCACCAGTTTCGCACAATCACGAGAGGAAAAAAGTCCACTTTTTCATCCAAGAAAGTCTCTCTCAAAATACATCCGAACGCCAAAGATTTCCCTCGGTTAATAAAAAACATGTTATTAATAAAATATGCTCAGGGTATCATAATACGACGCTTAAGACATCTCTCGTGTCTGTTCATATCAGGCCAAAAATTGTATGAAAAGTGGGCATTCGAGCAGACATTTTTTGTGATACAGCTATTAAAATATCAATGCAACGATATTTAAAGTATAAAAATATCGATACGAATTACCTGTATCGTAGCATAGGGGCATAAATATTGATATATCGAATATCGTATCGGTATCGGCCATACCTAGTTCCTGTGCGGTTTACTCCCTGGATGAGTTCCATTTTTTTACATCTATACTTATTATATTTGTGCGGAAAACTGTTATAATTTGAAAAACAAAATTCTGACACAAAAATTGTTGGTTTCAAACAAAATTAAGGAAACTCGCTGGTTTCAAATCAAACTATTAATTCGTAGAAAAATCAAACAAAATTAAAAACTCAAGACGAATAAGAAAACTTCTACACTTCACAATAAATTGTTGGTTTCAAATCAAAATATTCGTAGAAACCAAACAAAATTAAGGAAAACTCGCTAAATAAATTGTTGCAAATATGATATTCGTAAAGAAAACCAAACCAAACAAAATTAAGGAAACTCAAAACTCAAGAAACTCGCTAAATTGTTGCTTTCAAATCAAAATATGATATTCGTAAACCAAATAAGGAAACTCAAGAAAGAAAACTTATACCACCTTCTTACACTTCACAAAAACCAAACTTCTCTAAACTCAAGAAAAATAAATTGCTTTAATTGTAAGGCATTATTGCCAACTATAACTGAGCTTTAGTATTTCAGAAATGACAATAGTAGTCAGTTGGCTGCGAGTGTTAAACACAATATATATATAATAAAGAAGAAGACTTGTAAGAATTATTATTAAGATTTAAGATTTGGAAAAGATAAGTCTAACCATACTTTATGTTGAGTCTTGTGTGAAACTTTAGAAGTTAAATAAATATATTGTTTAAAAGTCAAAAGGTGTGGACTTTAATTATTGTAGGATAATCCTGACAACCCTACAATAAAATCAGAAGTGGGATTATATCCAAACTTAAGGATTACTGAAATATTTTGTGATTTCATCGTTGTAAATATGGAGAACGCCTTGTTCCCTATTACATCGTATACAACAGGTGAGCTGAAGGAAAAGCTAAAATATCATAAACAAAAATCGAGTGGAACAAAACAAACCTTATATGGAAGGTTACAAAAGGTTATGGAAAACAAAACAAAAAATAACACCTTTAATGATAATGAGATTATGTCTGAGTATGAAGATGAAATTACGTCAAAAATAATTCTTCCTGCTAAAAGAGAAGAAATTACTACCAATATAAATTATGACAGAAAATATATAGCGGACCTCATAAGTGATTTTGGAGGGGAAACAACAGAAAATGTTCGGCTGTTTATAGAACAAATAAGGGAGGTAATTAAAATATATAAAATTAATGAATCTGAAATAAAATTAATTGTGGTGAGCAAGCTAAAGCATAAAGCTGCAAAATGGTTTCACAGCAAACCGGCTCACATATCATCAGATCTAGATACGTTATTGAACGAACTAGTTAACATGTACGATATCAAACAAAATAGATATCAATTACGGAAACAGTTTGAGGATAGGAGTTGGAAATATGATGAACCATTTACGGAATATTTCCATGACAAAATTTGTTTTGCTAATCAATTAAATCTTCTAGAGGAAGAAATAATTGAATCTATCATAGACGGATTTAAAGATAAAAGATTGGAGGATCAGGCAAGGATCCAGAGATACACGAATAAAGGGGATTTACTGTCTTCATTTGCGTCAATTTCAAAAAATCGTCCATCTCTTACAAATACAATTAGGAAAAGTAACATCGAAAAGGAAAAAAGATGCTATAACTGTAACCAAAAGGGACACGTGTTAAGTGAATGTAGAAAATCAAAACGTAAGCCTGGTACATGTTATGGGTGTGGCAGCCAGGAACACATTCTTCCCAACTGTCCATTCAGGAATCGTACTGAGAATAAGGTTGTACCGACATCATCAGCAACAGTGAACACTATTGAAAGTGAATCAACAGAATACATTCGTAAGGTAGGAATTTTTATAAAAAATAATTTTGGTGAATTTGTAGAAACAGACTTAGAAGCTATTTTGGACACGGGTAGTACAGTGTCAGTAATAAAACAAAAATTTATTAATGAGTATGATCAGTATAGGGAAAAATTTACATTTTCTGGAATTAATAAATCGCAACTTAAAGTATTAGGAAAAGTCCACCTCTGGACAAACATTTTTAATAAAGTTAAAAATAGTAAGTTTTTAGTTGTTGATAACAATACAATGAATACTGATGTAATTATAGGTAGAGATATTTTAAAAAAATATCAAGTAAAATTTACTGTTGATCACGAAAATGAAGTAGAAAATGAAATTCTAAATATTAATGTCGATGAAACTGAGGAAAATATTGATATAAATTTTGGGGCATAAGACCAGATTTTATGTAAACCCCGAATTTCTTTAAACTTTCAACACTAGTTCCTTTTTACTCACAAATCACAAATATTTAATCAAAATTTTGCGCAAAGTTATAGTTTCAGAGATAATCGACTTTAAAAATCGCGAAATTTGCACTATATTTCACAATACAATTTGACATTCCACCGCAATTAATTAAATCTTCTTCTTATTTTTAGTATTAAAAAGAGGCTGTGGTAGGTATATACATACCTTCCGAACATTCGGGTTACCAGCATTGCGTTTTTTTATTCATTACGAGTTGATGTAGCATTTACTTAGAATGGAGTAGAAAAACGTTTATTAAAGAAGCACACACACACACACAGGCTGGCAGGGGCACACACACACACACGCGCGCGTAGCGAAGCGGAGCGCGCGTGTGTGTGTGTGTGCCCCTGCCAGCCTGTGTGTGTGTGTGTGTGTGCGCGCCTGCCCCTGAGTGCGTGTGTGTGCCTGCCTGCATGTGTGTGTGTGTGTTAAATGCTGATTACTACACATCAATTAATATTCGTAATGAATAAAAAAACGCAATGCTGGTAACCCGAATGTTCGGAAGGTATGTATATACCTACCACAACCTCTTTTTAATACTAAAAAGAAGAAGAAGATTTAATTAATTACGGGGGAATGTCAAATTGTATTGTGAAATATAGTGCAAATTTCGCGATTTTTAAAGTCGATTATCTCTGAAACTATAACTTTGCGCAAAATTTTGATTAAATATTTGTGATTTGTGAGTAAAAAGGAACTAGTGTTGAAAGTTTAAAGAAATTCGGGGTTTACATAAAATCTGGTCTTGTTCCAAAATCAAGACCAACCAAAAATTAAGTGTGAAATGAAAATAATATTAGAGAAACCGGATTACGTCACATCGAAACCTCGTCGATTATCTTACGCGGAGAGAGAGGAATTAGGGAAAATTCTAAATAACCTTATGGAAAAAAGGGTTATTTGCCCAAGTAATTCTCCGTTTTGTTCTCCAATAGTACTTGTAAAAAAAAGAAATAGTTCAGAGTATAGATTATGTATAGATTTCAGGAAACTGAATCAAAACACTTTAAGGGATAATTACCCCCTTCCGGTAATTGAGGACCTTATCGACAGACTTGCGGATAAAAAATATTTTTCACTCATTGATCTGAAGTCAGGTTTTCATCATGTTTATATGTCAGCTGAATCAACACAATATACCAGCTTCATAACGCCGTTAGGGCAGTTTGAATATTTAAAAATGCCATTTGGACTAAAAAACGCACCCAGTGTATTCCAGAGATATGTAGAACAGATTTTTAAGGATTTAATTACTACAAACAAGGTGATCATCTATATAGATGATATTATGATAGCTAGTAGCTCAATTGAGGAGCACATGGGAATCTTGCGTACGGTATTCAAAACTTTAGCAGAAAACAAACTAGAAATGAATATGGAGAAATGTAAGTTTTTTCAAACTAGTATAAACTTTCTAGGTTATACTGTAGATTATGAGGGAATTAGACCAGGTTCAAACAATATAAAAGCTATTACAGACTATCCACCCCCTAAAAATCTACGTGAGCTGCAACGCTTTTTAGGAATGTGTTCATACTTTAGGAAGTTTATTTTAGGTTTCGTACACTTAGCAAAACCTTTACAAGACATGCTCAGAAAAAATGTCGAATTTAAGTTTGAAAGTGAGCAATTATTAGCCTTTGAAAAATTGAAAAGTACTTTATTAGAAAGACCTGTATTGTCCATATTTTCACCAATGGATGCCATTGAATTACATTGTGATGGTAGTTCAGTTGGATTTGGTGCCATATTACTTCAGAAAAAAAAGGACGACAAGTTACACCCGATCTTCTTCTTCTCAAAGAGAACAACAGATCAGGCGAGCAAGTATCATTCGTATGAGCTTGAAACGCTTGCAATAATTTACGCTTTACGAAGGTTTAGAATTTACCTTTTAGGTAAAAATTTTAAAATTGTAACTGATTGTAATGCACTCACATTAACCCTGAAAAAACAAATAATAAATCCTCGTATTAGTCGTTGGGTTTTAGAAATGCAAGAATATGATTACAATATTGAACATCGTGAAGGAAAAAAAATGCAGCATGTAGATGCTTTGAGTAGATCACATCCAATTCTTGTATTAGAGGAAAATACATTTGAACAGAATTTAGCGATATGTCAAAGTACTGATTCGAATCTTAAAGGTTTACGTGAAAAACTAGAAAATGAAGATGATAAAAGTTTCGAACTCAGAAACGGTCTTATCTACAGAAAGATAGATAAAAATAAAATTCGATTTTATGTTCCGGAAAAAATGGAACAACAAATTTTAAAGGTCTGTCATGACAATTATGGTCATCTAGGAATTGAAAAAACCATTAATATCATTAAACATACATATTGGTTTCCGCAGATAACACGGAAGGTCAGAGATTATATTCAGACCTGTCCGAAATGCATTGCGTATAATGTACCTGCTGGAAAGTCTGAGGGCTTTCTACATTCTATCCCAAAGGGTGACAAACCATTTGAATGTATCCACATAGACTACTATGGACCTTTAGAACAGACAAAATTGAAGCGAAAGTTTGTTTTAGTTATGATTGATGGTTTTAGTAAATTTGTGAAACTTTATGCTACTAAATCCACAACAACAGAGGAAACGATTAAATGTCTTAAGCATTACTTCATACATTATAGTCGACCAGTTAAGTTGATAAGTGACAGAGGTACTTGTTTCACCTCTGGTAAATTTTCTGATTACATGAAGTGTCAAAACATACAACATGTGTTAGTGGCTAGTGGTTGTCCAAAAGCCAATGGACAAGTTGAAAGGGTAAATAGGATCATCGGCCCGATGATGTCTAAATTAGTCGACCATGACAGAAATGTCCGCTGGGATGATGTATTGGATAAGGTTGAGTTCGCTTTAAATAATTCAACGAACAAAAGTACTAAACAGACACCCTGTAGGCTGCTTTTTGGAGTAGACCAACGTGGTGAGGTTAACGACAATATCCGGGAATATTTAGATAACTTTATTTACGAAAAAGATTATGAAGATTTAGGAGATGCAAGACAGAGAGCGTCAGCTAATATAAAACAAATGCAACAATATAATGAAGAGCATTTTAATCAAAAACGAAAACCACCTATTTTATACAAACCAAGTGATTTAGTTATGGTCACCAATGTAGATACAACACCTTTGGTCAATAAAAAATTAATTCCTAAATATAGAGGCCCTTATGTTGTTATTAAAGTTTTAAATAATGATAGATATTTGATTAGAGATGTAGACGGATTTCAAATTACTCAAAAACCTTTCGAAGGAGTTTTTGATGTGTCACGTATGAAACGTTATCTATATTAAAAAAAAAAAAAAAGAGAAGTACACCAGTGTTCCATTATAAAACAATATCCTAAACTGAATTGAATAACAGTATTAATTTAACAATCATTTAAGTACACATACTCATTAGAATATTCTAAGTCTTGAAAGTTACTGATTACCCCAATTTTTATGTTCAATTATTATGATTAAGATAACTACATATATCACTTCCATTTGAGTAAATTTACTACTGATATACACAAACTATGTCAACTATCACTTATGAGAATAATCAGACTGATTATCATTACTTGTATTTATCAGCATTTATGAAAATGTTTATGTAAACATGTAAGTTGAGACAACTGCCAATTATTAATGCAAGCTTTATGTTGATCATTACTAAAACGAATTTATACCTTATGATAACTTATGACCATTTATGTTTGCTTATGTAAAATCGTTTATGTAAAACTTAAGATTTATGATTATGTAACAATAGCTACACTGCTTCATTGTGCCTTATGTGAAGTTTGATTGTAAAACATTGTTGTGATTGGCGATGTTAAATTTCACCTTTGTGAATGGTCAAACAATTGTCAATTGACCATGGTTCGAGGTCGAATCCAATGCAGGATGGCCGAAGCTGTAAGGCATTATTGCCAACTATAACTGAGCTTTAGTATTTCAGAAATGACAATAGTAGTCAGTTGGCTGCGAGTGTTAAACACAATATATATATAATAAAGAAGAAGACTTGTAAGAATTATTATTAAGATCTTAGAATATAGAGCAAACAGGAATGGTGATAAGCCAAATTTTGCGTAATGAATTCCTGGTTGTGTTGGTAGTCCATTTTTACATGTATTTACACGCCATCCCTATTCTAAACAACTTGTCAATTTGCAAAAAGTAAACAAAGGTTTTGTGCGGAGCATTTGTGGTAAAAAATGTTCTTTTTCTACTTTATTCTGAAACAATTCACATACTTAATTAATATAAAACTTTGCTTCTATTAACAAAAAAGATAATTTAGGTAGTGCAGTTGCCTCAAACAGGATTCCCTAGTTTATAATCCAATTTATATTTGCAAGCACTGACCGAACACTTCATTTCTGTTTTTTTAATTGATATGAAGATTTTAACAGGCACTAGTGGCACTATAAAACTTTGCACTAAATAAAGTTCAAAGATAAATAGTTTTGAAAAGAATTGATTCGGTATTTTTGTTAAATTTCACAAAAGAACTTTAAGTTGACCAAATCTGCTCACAAAACAAAAGCACATTTGACAATTAATCTACAGCTTTGACAATTTCTCTATCCAGCATCTCACTTACTCCTATGTATAGTCTCCTGCTCTTGACAAATTACGCTCATGTACACGAATTTTACACGATTCAACCATTCCTGTTTGCTATATATTCTAAGATTAAGATTTAAGATTTGGAAAAGATAAGTCTAACCATACTTTATGTTGAGTCTTGTGTGAAACTTTAGAAGTTAAATAAATATATTGTTTAAAAGTCAAAAGGTGTGGACTTTAATTATTGTAGGATAATCCTGACAACCCTACAAATTAAGGAAACTCAAAAACCTTCTTCACTTCACAAAAACTTTTTAAATTGTTGCTTTCAATTTTCAATGCCCCTATTTTGAAGAAAACAAAACGACAACTTACCGAATACCGAAACTTCTTATTTTACTTTTTTTTTTGTATAATTTGTAATTTGCAAAAGCTTTTCTCCGCTGGGGGGTTGCAAAATCAAAAAATTCTTCTACGTCCCGCCGGAGGGCGGCACGGAACCCGAAATTAGGTTTCGGAAACGGTTTGTGTATGGCGCGGGCGGGTGAAATCTATTGCTACAGTTGGCGTGGCGAGCTTTTTTGCTTTTCTACGCCCTGCCGGAGGGCGGCCCAAAACCTGGGTGGGAACGTAAAAAAAATCTCCCAACTTCCAAACCCGCGACACTCACGCCAATACTCTCCGTCGTGATTCCGACTGGCGCCCTCATTCGGGAAAAGCAATATAATTACAAATTCGGGAAGTTTAATTTTACGAACACACTTGAATAGTGGATTCCGAACTCCCTCGAATGCAGCCAGCGGCGTATAGACGAAGCGTTTGACAGGTTTTGATATAGCATTTTATATAGATTTAGAAGTATCAAAGAAAATTACTTTACAAATACAAAACATGTTCTAATAAATTGAAAATAGCACGATAATTAGTGAATTAAAGTGATTATGTCGTCATCATCAACATCTGAAGGCAAATTGATAGATGGTGATTGGATTTGCAGCGATGCTGAGTAAGGAAAATATCGAAGATTTTTATCTAAGCAAAAATATTCGTACAATGCGATTAATTGTGTTTTCGTTGTGTTTTTCCTTAAATTACTGCTTAATTAATACAGCTGCAAGAATTTGAATTTCGCTCGACGAACACAATGCAATCGATGCAACAAGGAACGCGACACAGATGGAGGTCTCGTAAAGAAGAAAATGGGAACTGAAATAGGTAAAGCGGCCGCAGAAAAATCACGGGGTTTATTCAGTGCGGAGGATTGGCAATGTAGTAAATGCGCAAATGTTAACTGGGCCAGACGCCAGACATGTAATATGTGTAATGCACCAAAGTTTTGTGACGTTGAGGAGAGAACAGGTAATTATATTTTTAAATTTAAAACGTCTTTTCTTTTTTAAATATACCTTCCCATAAATTTTTAAATAAAAGGATACGGAGGAGGATACAATGATCGAGGAGTTGTAGAATATAAAGAGCATCGAGAGTCTGACGATGAATATGATGAATTCGGGAGACGTAAGAAACGTAAAGAGGAGCTAATTAAAATAAATTCAAAAGACAGCAATAAAAAATCTATACTCGCTGAAGAAGAAGAGGACGATGAAGATGATGATGATGCAGGAGACTTATCAAAGTATGATCTATGGGGCTCAGACAATGAAAATGACAAAAGTGAAAACAAATCGTCGATATCACGATCACGTTCTGATTCTCGTTCACGTTCGCTATCGTCAAATTCCTCGTCTTCAGCTTCCCGTTCTTCTTCCAGCCGTTCTACTTCCAATAGTTCAGGATCTCGATCCAAATCACGGTCTCGTTCGAGAACAAAGACAAGATCAGGATCACGATCGCGTTCTGGTTCTAGATCACGTCGTAATAATCAATATAGAAAATCTCGCAAAACACGCTCTCGGACGCGCTCAAGATCTCGATCTAATTCTAAATCAAGGAGGAAATCGTCTACATCTCCAACACATTGCCGCAAACGTTCTAAAAGCCGTAGTTTATCTTCCAACAAAAGACGTTAGGAAGTTCCATCAACAATTTTCTGTTTTATTTCAAGGCCGCTTGCAGTTTTTTCGTAGTTATATTTAATTAGCCGCTTCGGAGATTCAAATTACCTAAATTTTTTTTTCTCAAAAAATAGATTTAAAGTTTACAATATTAACAGAAGTTCTGTTTTAATATTTCATTTAAATTTAAGACATTGTGTTTAAAACTTGTTAAAACTTTTGTTTTATAATAAAAATGAAGTGATTTTAATATCTAGCGGTATTTATATTTGACTCACAAAGTCGTCCGACACGCGTCATATGAATTTGAGACAGTATAATGCTTTTAAAGCCCCTGTATGAGATACAGTTTTGTCTTGAAAAGATTTTTCGCGACTCTGAAAAAGAATTTTACGTAAATGCATGAAATGCGGACTACTGCAATTTAACAGTACAGTGTGATCAGAGAAGTATGAACTAAAAAAAAATATAATCCGATTGCGATCTAAAAATATTATAATATCTGTATATAGTGTTGGATCATTTATGAAAGAGTTCATGGCTTCTCAATGTGTAAACCAGCGTGAAAATATTTACGCCGTTTAGCAATTCTACTTGCAAGAATAGACGTCTCTATCAGCAGATGTAAAGATTTCTTTAAGGTGGCATGGCGGCTGCCAGTGCAACGGCATATCCTTATGAGATCATTCATCAAAGGCTACGGAATCTTTTTTAGGAATGAAATAATCTTGTTCAAGAGTATGTAACCAAGTCTCCCTACACATTACAGTGATATATGTTGCTGTAAATGTAAAAAATCTGGCGCATAATAATAAATGGGCTCTAATAATCCCCTCCGAAGATAGTGAGACTTAATGGGAAATTTTGTTTCTTTCTAAATATTTCGTTGATTCCATTTAGTTGTACACCAAGTAAAGTATTAATATTATTTTTTGAAATGTAAATGTTAGAAGCTTAGACTTTGCTGGTAGCTACATAATCAACTTCGGAGAAGATAGAAAAATAAGAATATTGATTAATGCAAGCTATGCTCCTTGCTTCTGCGATTTTAAATTTCAATATACTGAATATTTTTTCTCTTTAATAGGGATAAAGAATTAGTGCCATGAAAATAGTTTTGATAATTATTTATTAGCTTCATTCCATTCCATTAGTAGTCTGTCAATTCCTTCTCGACTGCGGCATATATATATATCTTGCTTAGCAAAATTTTCTTATCTCTAGTTTTAAAGGTTTTTTTGAAAACTAAAAATACTATTATAGATTCTCCAACAATAATAACCTTTCCCATTCAAACACCAACCAATTTAACGTCGACTCAGTATCCACCACTAAAATTAGTCAGTTCTTCTGTTAGTAAAGTATTTTTCAATATTTACGTACTCCACAAATTTACCACCCACAAAATATTCCTGTAATTTCTTACCTTTAAGAAGCATACATATTTAGTTTCAAAAATTCCTCACACTTTCTATATACGGAATTATCTCAGAATTGTTTCAAATACTTGAAAAATGTTTGCCTGCATTGAAGTGTTCATAAATTTACCTAAATAGATGTGGATTGATTGATAAATAGTAGTAGTAATATTTATTAGTTTAAAAGAACTTTCTAATAACATTTCAATTACTTATAATTCTTAGTTCTTAAGACTTAATTATTTTAATTTACTTTAATTCAATTGACCGCTTATACAAAATAAATAAAATTTAAACATTATCATAATAATTTTTAATAAATTCAGCTAGCTTTAATTTAAATAAATGTATTCTGTGCTCTGCTTTCAATTCGGTTGGCAAGTTATTAAAGTACTGTAGTCCCCTATACATCAAAGAATTTTGTGTACTGCTCTTGTTCCATCTTCTTAGCCTAAAGTTGTTATTTTGCCTTAAATTGTACGGTTGCGCTTGAGATACATATTCAACATTTTTACTTAAGTAGGCCGGAAGTAGGTTATGCTTGATTTTAAAGATGAAAACCATTGCATTGTATGTCAATCGCTGCCTTACATTCATCCATTGTAGGGTCTCCAACATATACTGGATCGGCGTGTACAAATTGCATTTTAAAATCATGCGCATAGCTTTATTTTGTAATAATTGCAGGCGTTCCTTTATTTCATTCGAGCTCGCATATAATAGTGTTGAGCAATATTGGAAGTGTGGCAAAACCAATGCATTATACAACATAATTGCATTCCTCACACTTAACATTCTTCTAATTCTACGTAAAAACCCGATTTTTTTGGCGATTTTACCACATATATAGTCAGCATGTTCTTTAAATTTCAGTTTATTATCTAATACAATACCGAGATATTTAAGGTTATCCACACATTCAACATTAATTCCATCTATATGTACAGAAATACTATCAACACAATTAAACTTCATATATTTAGACTTTGCAATATTTAACTTCAATTTGTTCATCTTTAACCAGTTGTTAATGCTTTCTAAGTCTGTATTTAAATTAGTACACATATTATGGATGTTCTTACCACTTATGTATATTAAGGTGTCATCCGCGAATAACGACATTTTGCTATAACTAATCACATCCTTGACATCATTAATATATAATAGAAACAGAATCACACCTAGCACTGAACCCTGTGGTACACCAAGGTTAACTTCGACTGACTCTGAGAATATGTTATTCACCTTAGTCCTCTGTGATCGCTCTGATAGATAGGATTCAAACCACTTATATTCCACTCCCTCTATTCCAAGCATTGAAAGCTTCTGTAACAAGATTTGTCTGTCTATGGTCTCAAAGGCTCGTTTAAAATCCAAGAATACAGCTATAACAGCATTACCGGCATCCAGTTCCTTCTTCCAGTCAAATATTATCCAATTAAGGGCTGTTTCACATGAGTGTCCACCTCTAAAACCAGACTGCTCTTCTGCTAATAATTTATTGGATTCGATGTACTGCACTAGCCTGTTAGCTACGTGTCGTTCCAGGATTTTTTCTTGTACGGGCAGCATGTTTATCGGACGAAATTCCTCACAATTACTTGTATTAGGTACCTTCTCAATTGGGACGACTATCGATTCTTTCCAAATTTTATAATATCACAATTTAATTTAAACCATTAAAACTTACGCATTTCATTATTTAACATATCACAGATCAAATTTTCTTCACTGTAACTTATCTTAAATGTGGTAGGTGCAGATAATCTTAGGTCCTTGAGCCATCCATATTGCACTGGAGGCATCAACTGGTGCATTTCTTTTACACTCTCTACAACAGGTTATACTTTTCAGTCATGTAAGACATATTCTTTTGTCCAAATTTAACAAACAAATTTATTGCTTTATTTTTATTACTTTATATACAAAGGATCTAATATATTATTAAAAGAATTTGTTTTACTCTACCCTTCCTTTATATTTTTGAGCGTTTTTGTTTTACATATTTTAAGTGTTATAAAATAATATAATATCAACTTTAAATTACCAAACCCTGTCAATAAAACTATTATCTTGGGGCTTATTTTGCAATTGATTGGTACTCATTTGTTGATGATACTGTCTCATCATTTGTCCAGATCGTCTAGGCGGAGCTAGATACTCGAACATACTTTGCAGATGTTGAGACAACATTTTACTCAAGTCACTTGGCATTGGATCTGTCCAAAAGAAGTCATGATTTAAAGCTGTATCAGCATCTATTCGCTTTTTTGGATCTAACTGTAACAATTTATCCAATAAATCGCAACCATGTGGATCTTTAACATAAGGTCTTAGCCTTTCTTTGACTTTTCTTTTATGTCCTTTTGGTAATTCCAATGTTTTATATAATTCTAACTCTTCAACACCTGGCCATACATCCGGTGTGAATGATCCGCACAGTTGTGAAATATATATTAGTTGTTGTTGCTCGGTGTTTCCTTGCATAATAGGTGATCGTGTCCACATTTCAGCCATAATACAGCCAGCTCCCCACATATCAACGGGTGGGCCATAGTTTCTATCCCCTAATAAAAGCTCAGGTGGTCTATACCATAAAGTAACTACACGATTAGTATATCTATTTTTTTGTTCATTTTTTGGAATGCTGAAAGCTCGAGCCAAACCAAAATCTGCTAGTTTAAGAACACCATGCTTGGTTATAAGGACATTTGCTGCTTTCATATCTCTGTGGAGTATCTGAAAGATTAAAATTGGTTAATCAACATTAATATTGATGTACTGAAACTAACCTTATTACTGTGAATGTAATAAAGACCATTCAATAGTTGTTGCATAACTTTTTTGATTTCACCTAAGCTAAACTTAACATTAATATTAGAAAGAAGTCCAGCTAAGTCATGTTCACAGAAGTCAAAAACTAAGTAAAATGTTGATCGGTACCCATTGCTGGCAGTTGCTTTTGTCCGACAAATTTCGATTAAATTAACTACGTTTTCGTGTTTGAGTAGTTGAAGTATTCGAATTTCTCTTAAAGCAGTAATTGGAAACTGGAAAGGAAGTATAATTACAACAACAAAAATAGTACATTATAAAGACCAACCCCTTCTTTTTCATTGTCCATTAGAACCTTTTTCATAGCCACAAATTTCTTATTCGATTTCTTCTCTCTAGCTTTGAATACTTCACTGAAAAGTGAGGATTCATTAATGCTTCAATAATCGAATTGCTACTTTAATTTTACCCAAACGTTCCTTGGCCAATTTTTGCAACTTTTTCATATTTACTTGATTCATCGCAGTAAAGAAAATCGTATTCCTCAATATACTTCTGCTTTTCTGCTAATGTTAGGCATCTCAAACCGGGCAAATATTCATCTCGATTATCTCGAGCTCTTGAAGACATTTCAATTGAAATACTATTTATATTATGATTGAACTTGTATATTTTTCTGTCCACTTTTCAAGATTTCACTTTTGATTGATGCCAAAATAATACTTCTTCTTTTCAATGGACAGGGCATAACCAGTCTAGGCTTATAAAAGCTTGGCAAGCCTTCAAAAGCCAGTTGTATGGGCCAATCCACACGCTGCAGCGTACTGTGTGCTCGTTTTTTTTAAACTTTTTACATCATAAATTATTTTGATGCTAGGCTACGCTGTAGTTCCTTGCCTGCGGGCTACAGCTTGCATGCAGCTTACACTGCCATACTTCTTGCACGTGTAATCCCTACTGCCATGCAGGCAGCTCAGCTTTCAGCGAACGTGTATGATGAAAAATCATGGCAGTTGAGGTAATAGTTAGTAATTTGACATTATACAGTTTTCAAAACGAAAAAAAAAATGTTTGAGAGTAATTTATACTGGAAAAATGAGATTTTCTGGGATCTTTTGCATTACATCATTTAGCAACACCTTCCTCTTAATTTTTTCTTGGATTTTTACTACTTCCTTCATTGCTATAATTTTCCAATATACGTAAAATTTTACGCCTCAATGCCATCAACGAACTTCCTTCTGCTGACAAAATTAAAATCGCATTGGAAGGGAGGCTTGCATGTAAGCTGTACTAACTCGTGTAACCTCCGGCTTATAAATTTAGGTTAATTGTGTACGTGTTCAATTAAGTTACAGTTTTTTAAATCAACAATAATTGTATCACAAATTCACAATACGTAATGAGAACTACATTATTATATCATCACCTCAAATCGCAAGTAAATAACTAACAGACCGATTAGAAATTTCGCAATTTTACTCGGGGGTTACACGAGATAGTACAGCTTGCATGCAAGCCTCCCTTCCAACGCGATTTTAAGCTTGACAGCAGAAGGCAGTTCCAGCTGATGTGTTATCATCTTTCATACAAGTTCATTTAAAAAATGGCATTGAGACGTAGTCTTACGTATATTGGAAGATTATAGCAATGAAGTAGCAGAATGATAAAAACCCAAGAAAAAATTAAGAGGAAGGTGTTGGTAAATGATGTAATGCAAATGATCCTAGAAAATCTCGTTTTCCCAGTACATATAAATTTATTAATTGCTCTCAAGCATATCTTTACCGCCATCTTGAAAACTGTATTATAATGTCAAATTACTATTACCTCAGTTGCCATGATTTTTCATCATGTAATTTCGCTGAAAGTTGAGCTGCATGCAAGCTGTGCTAACACGCTATCTCATGTAACCCCCGGGTTAAAATAGCCGAATAAATTACCTTTTCAATAGTATCCAGGGCCCACACGCGGCATATTATAGGCACTTTTTACGGATGAGAAGTATTCGGGGGTAGGAAAAATTCCGAAATGCCAAGTTTCGATAGAGAGAACGGGCAGCATATCAATACTACTGAAATCCATAGCCCACACAGGGGAGAATATTGACACTTTTTATGGGCGAGAATTATTATTATTATTTCTCATCGGACGGCTGTACAGATATTTATTTGCAATTTGAGGTGATAATATAATAATTTAATAATTATTACGTGTTGCGAATTTGTGATACAGTTATTGTTTATATAAAAAACTGTGACTTAATTGAACACGTACACAATTAATTTCGGTAATCAAATAAAGAACTACGCGAAGGAACATTATTGTTTGGATTCCTTCCTTCCCTAAAATGTTCTCGTCTGGGTCGGCCTAAAAGGAAATTTATTCGGCCAACTGAGGGACCAACAAACGATTTTATTAATAAAAACGAGTCCAACAAACGATTAAGTATTGATTGAGCTGGTTATAAATAAAATTAAATTAAAAATAGGAATTTTCCAGCCAACTTGATGGTGAATTTTCTTATTAGATTTTCGAAAAACTATTATCCAACAAAAGTTTAAATAAGCCAACAATCACCAACAAACGACCAACAATCGATACATGCAATAAAAAATTTAAAAAGTGAAAGTTGACGTGGTAAAAAATAAAAAGTATAATTTGACCAGCCGACTTACAGTTGATTGTCAATACATGGAGTACATGACTTTATTTCATTATCATGTTGGTGTTACTCCAGCTACAAAAATTGAATTTGGCTAATATCAGCTACAACTTCATGTGTAGCTAGTTTCAGATGTAGCAAGCTTCATATGTAGCTTAGGTAAATTATTTTTGCAATTAGCGAAGAATTGAGGAACCAACAAACGATTTTATGAATAAAAACGAGTCCAACAAACGAAAACGCATTGATTGAGCTGGTTATAAATAAAATTAAATTAAAAATAAGAATTTTCCGTCTAACTTGATGGTGAATTTTCTATTTAGATTTTCGAAAAAAATATTATCCAACAAATGTTTAAATTAAGCCAACAATCACCAACAAACGACCAACAATCGATATATGCAATAAATAACTAAAAAAGTAAAAGTTGACCGGCCAACTTGATGGAGCTAGCTTGTTATTAAGTTAACTTTGCCTGGCAGCTCTGCTCTGTACTGTACCCTTTTCAGCTAAGTTCAGTACTACCAATCACATTTCCTTATATACAGTCATGAGAAAAATTAAACAGTTGAGTTGGTCGGTTCGGTGCTGCTAGTGATACACAAGTCGAAGCAAGTATGTACGTCGGTGTGCTCCGGTGAAAGTGCGAAGATACATTAATTTTTCTCAAGGATTTAAAAGTTTGATTCCGTGTTTTGGCAAGAAGAGATATCGCTGTTAATTTTTTTGGATATTTTGCAAAGAAAAACTTTAGGTCAGTACAACAAGCGATAGAAATTGTTCATATCGATTTTTTTCGCATCTTGCTCGTACATCTAAACAAAACGTCATTTCACAATAACATTTTTTTGTTCCGAGGAAAGTATGAATCATCACTCCCTAATTTTTTCTTTAAAATGCAGTGCAGATTGACCTTGATTGATACGAGTAATTGCATTTTACAGATTAGATTATGTTCATAATTCATAGAACAAATTTAGAAGTATTTTAAAATATGAAGGTTCTAGAATCTTTTTTTTTTCTGATAAGCAATATTAAAAGGATTATATTTCCACAGAACATACCCCAGTCATTTTTTCAAAGGGAATTACTATTTGGTCTACTCAGTACGTGTGACGGTGTAAGCATTATTGAAAACTCGAAAAACAAGTTGTGTTATTTGATAAGCGTCATCAGATTATCATCACGAAGTCTCGGCCGTGGCTTTTTGCGATATATCTCCAAATTATTTAAAATGATAAGGAAATTGTAGAAATGATTCAATCCCGGTTGTTAGCTTTCAGGGAATCCAAATTTGTATCTTATCATATCAATTCGCTGGAGGATTTTTTGATTTTGATAAAAAAAAGCTAGAATTGGTATCTTACCATACATTAGAATTTAGACGAATGCCCGAATGTAATTTTGTATAGTTACGCTCTGTGCGACTTTAAAGGAGCGTTTACAAGAGTAGAGTGTACTCACCAGATTGCAGTTTCTCTCCTTGTCTCAAGCTTGCACTTAAATATAAATTCTTCGCACTTCCCTCCAGATTGGATTTCACAGATTATCGTCAGAATTGAAAAATTCCTAATCTCACGTTGGTGAGGTGATGAGAGCAAAAGCAATCTGGTGACTCCACTCTACTCTGCCATTATAAACGCTCCTTAATTGTTAAGCGGGAAACAGTGCTAACTTTTCCAACCTCGACCTCAGTAAAACTTTAAGAACCTCAACCTCGTAAACTGCCAATTTTTACAACTCACAATGCTAGCTCTGACCACTTTTGTATGATAGCAGTTAATTGGCCTGTTGGCTTAAAAATTAAAATTTTTGTTGTAATAATTTACTACAGTAGTAACAACTTTTTACGGCTGGTGACACTGAAATGATTATAATAAATTTCATAGGATTTTATATTCTGAAGAATTTCCCAGTATAATTAAAAACGTCTAGGACTTCGTTTTCACAGTATCGATACAAAACCTTAATTTTTGTATGGAAACACTATGAACGGTTTACCCAATTTTGTCTATTTTTGAAATTGTAGCTCGACGCTTTCTCAGGCAGTATTCAAATACCTATTTTGTAGAAAAAAACAAATTTTTTATGGTAAACTTACGAAAGAGTTCCGCAATTTGTCCCATTTTCGAATTAAAATCTAAATTTTTCAAATTTCAGCCTTCTTAGACCCTGTTTAGACGGGTCAGTCTAAAATGCCTCATAATGCCCTTCATAATTACATCAGTCAACTTGCTGCCTGGTTTTATAATCGGCAAAGCAAAATAAACACCAACGAGAATAATACTATTTCCTGTGTAAAGATTATTCCTATCCGAGAATAATCCTACTTGCTTTGGTCGTAAACTTCAACTTGTTTAAGACAATGAGTTTTTTGCTTATGTGGCATTACTTTCGGATATTTTCGGTATGTCGAAATAAAAGACCATTATGTTTTAAAATAAGATATGTTGAATAAGCAATATAATGAACATATAATTAATTTAATTTTCAGTTTTCTTTTTTACATAATATTTTAATTAGAGAAAGGATTTAAGATCAGTGCATTTAACTGAAATATCGTTGCCACGAAAACGTGCTCTTCTTTGCTGTCATTGTCACTTAAATTCAAATTTTGCTCATCCGTCACCTATTCAGAATAATTCTCGAATAGAAATTTTACCTCCGGAAAATCTCGGATAAAATATCACACCGGTGTAATACGATAGATTAAATCGCGAGTAATCTTGGTTGTTGTTTGTGCATTGCACGTGAATATAGATTATTGTGGTTGGTGTTTACGGCCCTAGGTTTGTTCGATAAAAACCCCGGGTAAACCTAGGGCACAGAAGAACAGCTTAGAACAAACTACTGAAAAGTGATTCTTAAAACTTTAATTACTAAAAAAAAACCTTTAAAATTTTTCCCATAAGAGGGAACTATTAAGTATGATACGGGAGTAAATGGGCTAGTTGCACAATCTATGGGAAGAAGTATTAGTGTTATGTAAGTATAATCTCGTCAAATCTACTTACAAATGTATTGTACCATTACTAAACAGCTGTTTGACTGTAAAGTGAAGTTGTTCATAAAGATGTCATTGGGCGCGTTCACTGCCACCGAAATAGTGACAGAAGTGCAGAACTCCATGACCTTTCGAACGACTCCTCAATCAGCCCCATGCCCTTTCGCCTCAAGAATTATGGTTGTGTAAACTCAAAATTTCGGATTTTCTTACCTTTTTTTTTAATTTAACCTCTATTATTTTTGCAAAAAGGTCGTTAACATAACTTTTTTTTTTAAAAAATTGTAAACTGTAGACTTTCCTCTTTAAGTTGACCTATTACACCCTATGTGTTAACACCAGCCTTTAAACAGTTATTAACTCATAACCTATTCAGGTCACACCGAAATTAGACGATATTATGTAAAATTACGTGCTAAGGGAACAAATTATCGTTGAGGTTTGAAAATAGGTTTGAGAATAGGTTTAGAGCTAATAACTCTTAAAGGGCTTCAGATAGTACATAGGGTGTAATAGGTCATATTAAAGAGGAGAGTCTAAAGTTTACAGTTTTTATAAAAAAAAAATTATGTTAATGACCTTTTTGCGAAAATAATAGAGGTTAAATTAAAAAAAAGGTAAGAAAATCCGAAATTTTGATTCTAGACAACCATAATTCTTGATGGGAGAGGGCTATGGGGCTGATTGAGCAGTCGTTCGAAAGGCCATGGAGCTCCTAACTGTGACCATGCACCCTGTAGTTTTTAAGATACAGGGTGTTTTGTGAAAAACTAGTTTTTTTTCTTAATCGCCCTGTAAACCCTAAACGGTTGACACCCTGTATAAGAAACAATAGAGCTTCCAGTATTGATCTCTGCGGGGGACTCTATGCCGTACTTCTATGCTATATGGAAGTTTGTCGTTAACCTTTGCTCGTTGACCATCTATTGCACAAATAAGATTTAAACTATTCATACTCTTTTATTTAGTAAGTGAGAAGCTTATTTAGTAGTATAGATTTATCTACAGTCTGGAAAGCTCGCTTCATATCCAAAAAGATACATCCTATTTTCATTTTCCTTGAACACCTCCTTCCACGATGTTAACACCATATTAATGGCTGTTTTACAAGAGTGATTTCTTCTGAAGCCAGACTACTCTTCAATAATTATATTATTTATTTCGACGTATTTATCGAGTTGTTGGTGTACGATTTTTTCCAAGATTTTCATATACTGGCATAGCATTGATGGGACTATAGTCTTCGCAATTCTTGGAATTTTTCACTCTCACAATTTGTGACACCACTGCTTCTTTCCAAGTACTTGAAAGTACACCTGTCATTAATGAATTGTTAATTATCTTAAGCATCTCTGGTTCTATGTACTCAAAACAAGCTATCAGTTTCTTTGGTGTTATCGTGTTAAAATCCTTTTTTTGCTTTAGGCCGTTTGCACATCGAAAAACGAAAGCGAAAACACTAAACCGAAAAACACAAATGTTGTCCTGAACTAACAGAAATTTTCCGCAATACATGTAATAAAATATTGGATATTTATTCTAATTACAGTTTCAATAAAAAAATATCCATATTTAAAGCTTATTTCAATTAAAACACATTCTTATGTTTACTCGTACGAGAAACAAATTTTCGTTCCGAACCGTCAAGTATATTTTTGTTCCATACTACATACGTTCCACACACGAACGATTATTCTTTTCGGTCTTACATAACCTCATTTCCGTTTATTTACATTTGATACAAACCTTAGAATATAGAGCAAACAGGAATGGTGATAACCCCTATTCTAAGCAACTTGTCAATTTGCAAAAAGTAAACAAAGGTTTTGAACGGAGCATCTGTAGTAAAAAATGTTTTTTTTTTCTGCTTTATTTTGAAACAATTCACATAATTAATTAACATAAATCTTTGCTTCTATTAACAAAAAAGATAATTTAGGTAGTGCAGTTGCCTCAAACGGAATTCCCTAGTTTATAATCCAATTTATGTTTGAAAGCACTGAGCAAACACTTCATTTCTGCTTTTTTAATTGATATGAAGATTTTAACAGGCACTAGTGGCACTATAAAACTTTGCACAAAATAAACTTCAAACATAAATAGTTTTGAAAAGAATTACGTAGGCCAATCGGCGAAATGTATTAGTGTGCTCTGTTTGTATTCGTTTCGTCATGGCAGTAATGAAATTCTGACATTCTAAAGGGGAACATTTTTTAAAATCCAAATTCCTATATAAAATAAACAAATTTTTAGCTCCCCCTTCAGATAATATTTCTTCGCGTTGCCTTTGTATGACTGGAATAATTTAGCCACCAATGACAATTCAATTGTAAACAAACAAACCGGCATTGGTAAAATGTTAAATTTTATGCCATGGCTGTTTATTTTTATAAATATTTCACTTTTATTTTGTTACAAACACTATAATTAATTAGTAAACCTATTAAAGTTACTTGAAGAATGCTTTCCCACGACAATAACTCCGATCGCTCCTGCAACACAGCACTGCGCACTTCATTATGATAATTTAACACTCGGCAGTCTCTATTATACAAAATATCGTTCACAAAAGAATACTTCGCACTTATTTCACACTACTATTACGTAAAAATCACGTTTAATTATTTATTTTTCACAATATCGCGAATTCAAATCCGAGAACTTATTTTCAAAATTATGAAATGCCAGAATGTTGAACTGGCACAAAATAGCCACTAGGCCCTCTTATCATTTCTACTCCCCGACCTTTGGTCGCACTGTCATTGAAATGCTTAAATACGTACACTGTATTCGCACGATACCCGGCTTCCTTATTAGTTATTTATTCAGTGGTTTGCTCTATATTCTAAGATACAAACCCAACCCAACTTTTATTCGTTCGTTTTTGATATGTAAGCATAAACGAATTTTCGGTGTGGAACCGTTTATTCGTTCGTTTTCGTTTTTCGATGTGTAAGCGGTCTTATTCCTTTTAATGCTTTACGTAAATCTCTTAATATAATCACGTTTGGAACTTAAACTGATGATTAGTTCCCATTATAATATTCCTATATTGCAAATCTGGTATTGTGTGTTTTATTTCTTGTAGACTATTATTAAAGTATACATTGAATTTATCCGCAATTTCTAGGCTATCTTGAACTATTATGCCGTTAAAATTAATGGCTTTCATATCTTCTTTTGGCTCCTTAAGTACCAATGCTTTAATTACCCTCCACATGTGTTTTTGTTCAACGTAATCACTTATAGATTCTCTAATATAATTACTTTTAACCTTGTTTATTTCTGCCTTATAAATATTTCTCGCTACACGGTAATAATTCCAATCACATTCCCTATTAGTATATTTAGCTTTTTTATTCATAGTTATCTTCCTTTGCCGTAATTTCCTTAACTTCCTATTAAACCACGATTTATGTTGATTTCTAATATACATTTTTTTTTGTAAATTTTTTTTGCAATCAAACAATTCATTTTTAAATATGCGGGCTGATTGTTTACGATCTTGAAGATTTATACTACATTCAACAATCGCACCTACATAGATATTTCTTCACAGAAGTCATTCTATGAATATTTAAATATTTCTATTTCCTTACATACATACGTTATTACAGTATAAATCTAAGGTACTTACGTAATAATCAAATCTATTAATGTCGTTGATCTACCTGTTACTCTTGTTGGTTCACTTATTAACTGCTTTGTATTATTTTCTGACAGAATCCTTCTTAACTCATTACAATAAGTATCACCAATATAAACAAACATAAACATTTATTTATTTGAGTACCCCTGGCAAATGCACGCATAGCGCCGGGCACATCTTAGAAAGTTACATAGTAGATTTACATATTAGCAAAACAAATAATAAAATAATGCAAATAACATTAGACTTAATATATAGTACAGTATAAAATATAGAATATAAAAATATAACAATATAGAAGTAGTAGCTTAATGTACAGCATAGTCCAGTGCAAAGTGCATCCGGCAATTAGACCTGCATAGCATAAAAAAAATAAGACAAGGTAAAGGTGCAGCACAGATAGTTGAAGCTTCTGAATGATGGATATCTGGTAAACAATCCAAGCCTGGGACCAGAGGATGTGAGGCTACTGAAGAATAAATTATGGAAAACCTTAGACCATATTGACACAGCGATTATTGATAGGATAGAAGGCAGAAGGCCATTAGATAGCTGCTGTCAGGAAGTCCAGAGCTTCAGATTTAAATGATTTTAGTGAGGCACTGCGTCTAGCCTCATCAGACATACGGTTCCAATATACGGCTCCACTCAGGAACACAGTTTTCCCACCAAACTGCGTACGTACCCTGGGAAGGACAATTTTGTGATTGTTCAGGGTGCTCCAAGTGAAACGTCTAGTAATGTAGTTTGGTAGTAGACCGTGTCTGTCCTTGAATATCAACTTTAGGGTGTTAAATTCGTACATGTTAGTAAGTGGACAAGGAAGAAGCATCTCAAGAAACTGTGGGGAACATGTGAACCTCGTTTGAAACCAAAGACATATCTAGCGCAGGCCTTGAACGCACGGATTAATTTAGACAGATTACCGATGGAGATTGGGAAAACGACTACATCAGCGTTGAAAAAAAAACTGTAGAATCAGAGCCGAGAAGAGCCTTGTGCGGGTGAGCAGATCAATATGCTGGGAAGCAACATAGAGCGAACGCAAACTATAGTATACCCTAGAGCAAATTTTGTTTATCTGAGGCTCCCAGGTGAGGCCTGAGTCCATGAGAAGGCCGAGATTTAAGATCGGCTTGGTTGAGAGTGTAACGGTATGGCCTAGAAGATGAATATTTGGAATATCAGAAGATAAGTTAGTGATGTTTCTGAGACGAATTGAATATACGATGGCCTGAGTCTTGGAGGGATTGAGGGACTGTTGTTAGCAGACCACTCCGCAATCCCGGCCAGAGTTGAGTTAATAGTTTCCGCAGCCTCGCTAATATTGTCCCCGGGTGCACCAGAGTATATTTGGAGATCGTCTGCATATATGTGGAAACGCACTCTGTTCAGAACTGTACAGACATCGTCTATGAAGAGCGAAAACAAGATTGGGGCCAGCACGGCTCCCTGTGGCACTCCATCAGATACCGATCTCATCGCAGAGTAAGAGTCATTGCACTTTACCATGAATTGCCTTTGCATTAGATAGCATTTGATCAATGCGCACGCTGATGTAGAGAACGCAAAACGTGTACGTAGCTTGTCAATCAGTAGAGTGTGTGGAACTGAATCGAAAGCCTTGCTGTAGTCTAGCAACACACGAATGACGCTGGTTGAATGATGTCGCCTGAATCCAGATTGTCGGTCTGACATTAGATTTTTAGTGTCCACATGTGTTAAGATTTGATCCGCTATCAGTGTCTCAAGGACTTTCGATATTGTTGGTAATATTGTAATCGGCCTCCATTCGAAGATATTAGCTGGGAAATTATTTTTGGGGATAGGAGTGCTCAGACCCACTTTCCAGTGGTCTGGAAACTGCGATGAAGACAGCAGTCTATTCATCAGGTGTATGATAATCGGCAGAATGTTTGGTAAAATAATTTTGTAAAATTTGAGAGGAAAATCATTATATGAAGCTAAAAACTTCAGTGTCGGGGAACCGTGACATGGGAGCATGGAATGGCCTCAGGAAGAGGAGAGGAGGCACATCCGCAGTGCTGTCTCTTTGATCATCTGGCAGCAATATAGAGCTGGGACAGAGATGCTCAGCATATTCGTCCGGATCGAAATCAGGTTGAGCCCTCGCTTTGGAGCCCAGGCCTATGTCACTTACCTTCCTCCAATTGATGACATTCCCCTCCCTGATACCCTTCATCGTATAATTTCTTAATTTAGATCTGATCATGTAGTCGGCTTGCCTTCTCAATAGTTGAAACTCACGATGATTCGCAACCGATTTATCACTTTTCCATTGTCTATATGCGAGATCGCGATATTGACATTTCAGTAGAATTTAAAAATTGTATCATTAATAGTGCGAATTCTAGTTGTTTTGAGTGGGACCTGTCTCTCAAAAATTGAGCATAGTGTGTCGGAGAAATATAGAACTGCGGAGTTATGATCGGGGTCGTTGTAAATTGGGACCAATCAGTCATTTCTAGGTCTGCCTGAAGGGCATTGTCCTGAATAGCTGAGAAATTTCTGAAGGTCTTCCAGCGATTCAGAGCTTGACAATGAGCATTAAAAGTTGCAAACAGTAGTTCATGATCTGATATTCCAGGGCATTGACCAGCGAACACAGGTAGAAAACTTGGTAGCGAGATTAGTAGATCCAAAGTAGTAGCCATCCATCCAGTTTATGTTGAAGTCGCCAGCAATTATAAATTCTTTATTTAAATCACTTACGTATCAATAAGAGCATTCAATTTATCAAAAAAAGCCTGGCCGATGCGCCAGGTGATCTCTAAATCACACACACAATCATTGATGCAGCTATAAAAGAAACTTTTACGACTATCCACCATATACTCTTATTCAATACAAATGAGTGCAATAACTCATAATTCCACTCGTTTTTAACATATAACACTACTCCTCCAGTGTGCCTGGAATCACTATCAACCCTCAATAATGCGTAATTATTCACTGAAATTTCACCATCATTAATACTGCCAGTTAGGTGTGTTTCATTCAACAAATCAAATCGAATACATTATCTTCAATTATTTTTTCTATTTCACCAAAATTAAATGTTAGACCTTGTACGTTTAAGAATACGAAATGTAACGTCTTTAATTGCTAGTAGTTTGTGTTATATCGGTTTACTAATTTTTTATTCATCACAACACAATTATTGCATTTAAGCTCACTGCTATACGATCTCGTTTCATGCTTATCCCCACACTGCGCACATATTATCCCGTTCCTGCAGTTCTTCACTTTATGGTTATAATTCAAACAACAATAGCATCTTTTAACTTCAATATAACTATAAACATTGCATCTGTCCCAACCAATGTTCAACTTATTTGTGGTACTAATTTTCCTATAATCCTCACAGTTCATTTGTATGATCGGAAAATAAAGGGTTTTCCAATAAGAGGTGTTATTCTGATAGAAAAATGCCATTTTTTGAGATAAATGATCGGATCTTTATTTCATTATAAAGAGGAAGGTATGCCGTTCATAATGGAAAATAACATCAGCCAAATGACCACCACGACCACGCATACAGGACCATATCCTTTTCATGAAATTTTCCATAACCAAATCGCAAAGTGGCTGCCCTATGTCCTCGATAGCCTCACGAATTCCATCTTTGAGGTCTTGATCGACGCTGGGCTGTTGGCGTAGACCTTCTCTTTCACGTGGCCCCAAAGGAAGAAGTCGCAAGGTGTTAAGTCACAAGATCTCGGTGGTCAATTGTGATCACCTCTTCGAGAGATAACACGGTCCGGAAACTTTTCCCGTAAAAGATCAATGGTTTCGTTGCTTGTATGGCACGTAGCGCCGTCTTGTTGAAAGTAAACGTTGTGCAGATCAATACCATCCAATTCCGGCCATAAAAAATCATTAATAATCTGTCGTTAGCGCAATCCAAGCACCGTAACTGTTGTTCCAGCCTCATTTTCGAAAAAGTAAGGTCCAATGACCCCGCGGGACCATGAACCGCACCAAACAGTCACACGTTGAGGATAGAGAGGCTTTTCAACAATAACTCTTGGGTTTTCCGAGCCCCAGATGCGACAATTTTGCTTGTTGATGAAGCCATCGAGGTGGAAATGGGCCTCATCACTCAAGATGAGTTTTCGATGGAATTCCGGATCATTTTCATGCATTTCAAGGACCCAATCAGCAAAGACTCGACGTTGTTGATGATCGGCCGGCTTGAGTTTTTGTGTTAACGGAACTTTATAAGCCTTAAGACCCAAATCTTTATGCAAAATACGGTGTAATGACGTTTGTGGAATGCCTAATTACAAAGAACGACGAGGAATGGACAAACCTGGGTTTTCTTCAACACTTTCGGCTACAGCAGCAATATTCTCGACTGTTCTTGAGCGACGTGCACGGGTTTTATTCTTCACATCACTAACTTGTCCCGACAGCTCGAATTTTTCTACCAATTTCTGTATTGCGGTCTGACAAGGTGCTTCACGACGACCCAAAAATGTTCGAGTTTTGCGAACCGTATCTGCCACATTTTCACCATTTGTATAATGAATTTTAATAATTTCAATGCGTGGTTTAATCTTGTATCGTTTCATTTTTATTAATGGCGTAGTTTCTACTTGTCAAATGTCAAAAAATGACAGCTCCAAAAGTGACATTTACCGAAATAGCGGGCTAATTAAAATAACACCTCTTATTGGAAAACCCTTTATTTGTTCCGATTTTTTCTGTCACTATTAAATTTTACGCACTTTATTTCACCTTCAATTTCATTTTGTTTTGCAGGATTTTTCTTTTTTCCCAATCTTCATTTATTCCTCAACAATAATAACGGATTTCTTATTTCTGGTACTGTTACATTATATTTTTCTTAAGTTTTTCATTTACCTCTTTCTCAATTTTTGTTTGGACTCTTCATCACAACTTATTGCAATTGAGCAGCCTGATCTGTTATAAACACCGTTTATTTTCAGTGGACAATGCTGTAGGGTCGATTTTACTCATTATCTGCCTTTTAGTTGTGGCGCTTTCTTGGAATCTTTTAGGTTTAATAACAATTGGAGCTTTCTTCAACTGGTCTGCATTAGATTAACCTGTACCAGTTGCTTTGGACTCTTTTCACCATTTTTTTTTTTATTTCACATATCATTTATATTTTTCATTATGTCGTTCATTTGTCCACTTTGTTTTTTCACGCAGTTGTTATTTTTAATAATCTCCTCCAAATTTCTGCATTTTCTCTTTCATGGCCGAATTGTAGTCCTTGCATCTGTCACATACAAAGACAACATTTCGCTTCGTATCATATTCTGTTAACTCGTAGCATTATTAGAATGAAGTATATGCCCGCAGCCAGTGCTGGGCACCGTTAATGAAAACATTAACTTCGTTAATCGTTAATCCGTTACTAAAAAAGTTAACTTCGTTAAACGTTAAAGCGTTACTTTACGGAAAATTTAACGGAAGTTAACATTAATCGTTAATCGTTAACTCCTAATAGTAATTGTAATCTTTATAGTATTGGACTATTGAAATGAGAAAGTATATTCGCGGAGCAATGACCATTGCATAGCTCGTGTGTTATTGAATCCTTGGCGCAATGAGCATTCGTTTCGTCATTGCACCAATTACGCCTCCACAAGCTCATTCGTTTGCAATTATACATTACTTGTCATTCCTTATGTCAATAAGTGCACTTTCAGCGGTGAGGAATTGCAAGTTATTGGAAAAATCAGCTGATTTTCACGTCATTACTTTCAGATATCATATTTTTCAAGGTAAATTTTGAATATTTTCCAAAGCAAATATTGAAAAACTTTCTCACATTATATATCCAATACAAGGCTCGATTAAATTTTTCTCCTATTACTTTACAATTCACAGTTTTTAATTTAAAAAATTGAGAACTGTCATCTGTAAAATCGAATTACCGTCAAGATATCGTGTGCTTGCTTTACCAAGCAATCATCATTCAATTAATTACGTAATTAGATCAATGATCATTCTAGTGCATCATGTGCCTAGGGTATAATACCCTTGCTTATAAAAAAATGTTTTGGTTGGGGAAGTTTAGGTAGGACATGGAAAATAAATATGAAAACAGTACATAAATCTTAGTTTGTTATAATAAATATTTCGGAATCAAATTAAAATTACGGGTAAATCAAAATACTGGAGATCACTTGTGAAAAGCCGCAGCAAATTGGCATTGTTTATCGTCCAGAAGGTCCAAACCTTTTATCTATGCCCTTTAATGAGACATTACCTAAAGCTGTGCAATTAATAAGACCCCTAGCCTTGATATTCATTAATTTAAATACAGTTACTGGAATTTGTCGGTAGGAGTGATCCGAGATATGCTTGAGCTTAAAGCGTGATGTCTTCTTGCGTGATAGCTCCTATGCACAGAACCTACGCATAGCCACACACATAATCTTCGCGGCGTGTTGTCAGTTTCGGCATAAATTGGTAGGTACCCAATTAACGGTTAACGGACATATGCAAAGTTAACGGAAGTTAAAGAGTCCGTTAATATTCTTAAAAGTTAATCCGTTACATGAAAAGTTAACTTCGTTAATTAACGATTAACGGATTAACGGTCTTGTGCCCAGCTCTGCCCGCAGCCACCTCCACATCTAATGATATTGTTTTAAGCCGTATATTTGTGCTGCACTTCCCACACTCTTGCATGGCCATGGTTCCACTAATAATTTATTGAATGAATGCCCAGTTGAGCCTAAGTTAATATTAATAGTTTCATCAAGTTAAGGACAATATTTTCTATTTAGCACAACTTAATGCACCAAATCTTCGAGAAAACTACAAAAATATAATGCTTCTCTATATAAACTTTCACTTTTAAATATCTAAATAAATTATTTTCCACGAGTATTAAATACCACGTCCGTGTTTGACAAGATCACTCACGGAAAAAGCTAGAATTGGTCTAAGACCAATTCTTATGGTACCCTAGATGAATGCGTATGAAATTTCGTATGGTCACCTATCTGTGCAATTTTGATTTGTGAAATGGTTTTTCGCATATATTTCTAGAACGGTTCGTGGGACAGAAAAAATGATTATAACCAATTTTATAGGATTCCATATTCTAAACAAGTTTTTAGTATAAACAAAATGTGTAAAACTGATCGTTTTCACAGTATTCGAAATTTTTGTATGGAAACCCCACGAAAAAGTTGCCCGATTTGTCTCAATTTTCGAACTTAATTTTACTTTTTTTTTAAGTCGGTGTACGAAATTTCGGATTTCTAGGCGAACGCGTTCTCGAGTTATCGGACATGTAAAAATAAAAATACTAACTTTTAATATTATGCTGTGGGTGTCCAATCCATTTTGCTCTACCATCATTATTTCGAGATGTTACAAACGGAATGACAAACTTAGTATACGCTTTAGAATTGACTAGTGTGTTATTTAAAAATGTTGAGAAAGTATAGTCACATTATAAAAGCATCCTATTCACAGTTTTGACAGAGCTGCTTTCTGTATGAACATACTGTGCCTAGGGCTACACTGGGCTACACTTCTCGTTTTTTGAAAAACCTAGGGCTACCCCGAACTTACACTGAAAATTTCTTGGGTGAATGGTTTGACATTTGTCACTTGAGAACTGTCACTTGCAATTTGTTAATGATTGGGGTATATAAATTACTTCTTGAGCAGAAATTATCAAAAATTAAAAGAAAAGAAATAGCAAAATAGCTAGAGCAGTGGTTCTTAACCTTGTTGGAGGTACTAACCCCCACCAGTTTCCTATGCGCGTTCACCGAACCCTTCTTAATTGAAAAATAATTTTTTCAAATTAAAAACATAGGTATATATTTATACATAGGTGCACAAAATAAACAAAACCATTATAAAATGCTTTTAATATAATAACAAAAACATAATAATGAATATTTAATGCAAATCAGTGTGACTTCTGCTCTTGCCTTTTAGAGATTAGTTCAGAAATGCGCGGCTTTATCTTGGCAAGTGTCACTTTCATGTCATTTTGGCAACAAAGTCTGTTCCTTTTCTTCGTTTTTATGTCCAACATCCTCGAAAAGGATTGCTCGCAAAGATATGTTTTAACAAACGGTATGAAAATCTGTTGAGTTTTCTTAGCAATAAGAGGGTACGTTACCATTTGTTGACACCAAAACGTTGAGAGCGTTGTTGTTCTGAAGAGTTGCTGTTGAACCTGGTTCTGCTGAATTTCAATGATTTCATCGAGGTATTCATCATTGACATCTGTTGTCTCAACACTAAACGCGAACGGCTGTCTTACCCATGCTGGATATGACTCTCTTGTAGGGAAGTATCCGTCGAGAGATTTTGCAAGCTCATCTAAATGCGTGGCAATTGCTTGCTTCAGTTCCGCGAGTACAGAAATGTCTCCGATTCCAGATACATCTTCGACCTTACTTACACAGTCGTCTAGCAGGGGAAAGTGTGCGAAGTTATCGTTCTCTGGTCGTCGTTTCCATAACGGTAGCTGTTTTTTTAAATGCCTTCCGACACAGTATATATCATACAGTAGAATAGCTTAGAACTAACTACTGAAAAGTGAATTTTAGAATTTCAATTAAAAAAACATAACCTTAAAATTTCTCCCACTAGAGGGAACTATTAAGTATGATACGGACATAAATGGGCGAACAGTAGCTAGCTGCACGACCGTTGACGGAAGTATTAGTTTTATGTATGTACACATATCGGCAATCGGCGACAAATGTATTGTTCCATTACTAAACAGCTGTTTGACGGTAAAGTGGTGTCATTTTGCCTCTTTCCCTCTAGTAAAAGTTTAAGAATGCCATCAGTTCTCTTTCTTCCACTTTAGATTTATATAGGAATCCATGTATTAAAAATTGACTAGTGTGTTAGTTAAAACTGTTGAAAGAGAAAGTATAGTCTCTTTATAGAAGCATCCTACTCACTTGACAGTTTTGACAGAGCTGGGCTACTGTATGATATATACTGTGCTTCCGATTTTCTTCTGCTTCGATGATGTTGACTCCACCGCCCTGCATCTGTTGATTGAGAGCTGCGAAGATATTAGCCATGTACGCTAAAATGAGAATAAACTCAGAATTTTTGAAGCAATCTGCAGGACAATGTTGGTGCCCTTGCAAAAACAAGGCTAATTCCACACGCATGGCAAAAACACGATTCAGCACCTCACCCCGGGATAACCACCGAACGTAAGAATGGTACAAAAGTACCTCGAATTCAGATCCCATTTCTTTTTTGTTATTTTTTGTTCTTCTTCCTTTCCGTGTACATTTTAAATGTAAAACAATCGGGAAAACTCTTCTGTGTCCTATCTTATAGGTATTTAATCTTTGGTTTTGACCTCCATAGAACCCGGGAAATCGACTCACCGAACCCCTGGGGTTCGATCAAACCCAGGTTAAGAACCACTGAGCTAGGTTTTCAAAAACTTGTTCGATGAACCATGGATAAATATTGGAGGGGAAATTTTACACGGTGTTTTCATCGAACAAGCTACGTTTAGGCCGTTGTTTTAGTTTAGTTCTGTATCAGTTCGGCTTACCATATGAATGGAGTTTATACCGAGAAAACACTTGTAGTACCAAACTTGTGATACACTCGTAGCAAAATTTGACAGCATAATTTCCGCGGTAATTTTGTGAATAGGTCAACAAATTTATATATTTGGCCGCTAACAGGTTCTGTATTTCCCGAAAAAATTATGTGTATGATATTTCTTCGCATTTAAAAGTTTATATATTCTCTTAATTACAAAAATTTCTTTAAATCTTTTGGAGGAAAAATCTAATTGTGTAACTAATTGAGGTTATAAATTGGCATAGCATTTGAAAGGTGTTTAGACCGCTTTCAAATGTGGTTATATAGAATAGAAAGGGTCTTGGATAACTATAAATGTTGTGCCAGAACCTCAAATTCTGCATGAGTATAAACGTGGCCACCTCAAACTGGAATGATCACGTGATTCATAATAGCTTTTAAAAAAAAGTGCTGCTTCAAGAGCTGGCTTTGCTGCCTTCGAATTATAAGTTGTACTTTATTCCTGCTCCCCATTATCCTATCAATAAGTTTCGTGCGGCAGCCTCTAAGTAATTATGCTCTTGAGTTATCGTGAGCACAGACAGCATAATTTCTAATATGCATGGGTGTCCAATTCTATGCGTTACAAACTAGGGTATAATAAAATAATTTAATACATACAGAGCTTTGTCTTAGAAATTAAAAGACACTTTAGATCTTAGAATGGAGAACTTGAAAACAATAAAGAAAAAATATCACCAGTGTTGGACAGCTATAATACGCGATATTTATTTTATATATATGTCACCGGGTCGAGTAATATTACAATCGCTCCCAATCGAGCCACTTCCTTACGAAGCCGCAGACAATATCGCCCCTAATCGAGCCACTTCTTCCTGAGGCCACTGTCTTACGACAGCCGCAGACACTATCGCTCCTAATCGAGCCACCTCCTCACGAGGCCACTGTCCTCGCGACAGTAACAACCAAAACAGTAAAAAGTCCCATATAACTGAAATATCAAGTATTATTCTGAAAGATAAACGGTACCTCGAAACTCATCGTCATTTTAATCTTATATTATCTTTAATCATCTTGATTATCTATAGGTACATTTGTCATATGAGTTCATTGTATCATTACTTGTATAGTTACGATTATTGGGTGATTAATTCTTTATTTGATTTATTATTAATTAATTCTTAATTTATTTAGTTTAGTATCTCTCTCTTTTGTTTTTGTTTTTGTTTTCTCGTTCTTTATATATGTTCCTAGGAATCTGTTATTCCTCCATGTCGGAATTAGCATCAAGCGTCGGCTCCTCGTCAAAATCTAAATGCTCTATACGACATCAGGGCTTCATTCGTTCTGCTGCCTGTATTGCTTCATAAGGTTTCTGCGACACCTTAAATGCTTCCGCGTGGGTGATGAGATATCTGTCCCTGCCCAGTACGGCCTTGACCTTGTACGGCCCTCTAAAACGCGGTTGTATTTTTCGGGATTGACCCGTTGCTGGTGGCTCGTGTCTGATTAACACCAGTTCACCTTCCGTGTACTTCCGTGGTTTCCGGTGAGTTGCGTTGAAGTTTTGTACTTGTCGCTGTTGTTTTTTAGCTATGCGCTCTAAAACTTTTTCCTTTAGTTCTGATAACGGTAGGTTGTCTTCTTCCTCTTCTTCAATTAGGTGGTGCAACGCCAAAATAAATTTGTTTTTCAAAATATTGCGCGGCTCGTATGTCAAAACCAACTTCTGAGGCGTAATTTTTGTTGTTGAGTTTTTTAATGTATTTAGTGCCCATTGAATTGCCTTGATGTTTTGATCCCAATCTCTCCCTTCGGTGTCCTTGGTCATTGAAGCAATGGACGTTTTTATTGTCCGGAAATATCTCTCGATCTGGCCGTTGGAGCGAGGAGTTTTCACTGTGGTGTTGATATGTTTAATCGAGTTCTCTACACAATATTTCTCGAATTCCCGAGACTTGAATGCGGTGCCTCTGTCTGTTTCGATATTATGAGGGATTCCAAAAAATTGACTGATGTCGTCCAATAGTCGAATGACACTTCGACTATTCGTTGTTTTAACTGCCCTTAAGATTACTAATTTAGAGAAGGAATCAACTATTCTCAGGAGGTGCAAATTCCCACTCTTGCTCTTTGGGAATGGTCCCAGGTGATCGATGTGTGCGGTGTAAAATGGGATAGCTCGCCGTTCTGGTGCATGTAGCTGATAATTTGTTTCATCGTTGCCTCGCTTATTATGCAAGCAGTCAATGCATGCTGCAAGATATTTTCTTATTGTCGGTTTCATGTGGGAACCACACGTACTTCCTCAAGATTTCAAGAGTGCGGTCCAGTCCGGGATAGCCTCGGTCAACGTGTGCTGCACGGATTACGCGCCATCGAGCTCTTCTTGGAATATAGAAACGATTGCCTGTGTGTGTCTTCTTGAAAACGCATTGGTTCTCTAATGTGAAATTTCCCTTAACTTCATCTTTTCTCTCCGATTGCAGAATGTTGCCGTTAAGAATCTTCCAGATTTTAACAATTTCTGGATCATCTTTTTGGAAGGTAGTCAACCAGTCTTCGTCTGGAGTTCCTATTGTTAACATCATACCCGTTACGTCTGTGCACTCCTCAGCCTTTCTTTAACAGGTTATGTAGTGGTCGAGCTATTAATGAAAATCCCTGAACGAAGCGACGGAAATAACCAGCGAGTCCCAAGAACTGCTTGACTTCCCTCGTATTTTCTGGTCTTTTGTATGATTCTATTGCTGAATTTTCCTGAACTCGGTGTTATACCATTTTCCGAAATCTCGTGGCCGAGGAATTGTAGCTGTCGTTTGAAGAATTCACAGTTTTTAATATTTATGGTGAGACCTGCCTTCCTGAGTTCGTCAAATAACTGCTTTAATGTTTTCATGTGTTCCTCGTAAGGTTACCGATGGTATCAAAATGTCGTCCATAAATACGATAATTTTCCAGTTCTCGATGTTTTCCGTTACTTTACTCATGAGCCTCATAAAGACCGCCGGAGCGTTTGTCAAACCAAATGGTACTCGTAAATATTCATAATAGCGTAACGAATGCCATCAGATGTCTGGAACTGTCTGCTATAGGGACTTGGTGGTATCCACTTAATAAGTCCAAGGTGGTAAAAATCCTCTTATGGGCCAACATATTTAACGTTTCCTCGATGTTGGGTATGGGAAATGTTTCTCGAAGGGTAATGGAGTTAAGTTTCCTGTAGTCGACGTACAATTGATAATCGTCATTCTTTTTCTTCACAAGCAGTACTGGGCTTGCATATTCTGATGAAGAAGGTTGAATGATTCCTAATTGCAAAAGTTCGTGAATTTTGTTTTTTAACATCGAATTTAATCCGTAAAGAACTCTATAAGGCTGGTACCGAATTATTTTTTTCTCTTTCAATTTTATGTTCATCTCTATTAAGTCGGTTTCACCTAATTCACTCATTTCCTGGGCAAAACAATCGCGATATTCTTTGATTAAGTTAATCAGCATGACTCTAGGTACTTCCTCGGTTTCCTCAGCTATATTGACGTTGGATGGTTGTATTTCGGTAGCGGTGTACTGCTTTTTCGCCTGTGTTTGGCGCTGTATGATGTCAACCTTTTTCCAAATTTTTACTATTTCTATCTCTAGTCGATCTACGTTATTTCTTCCGACTATCATAGGAACGTTTTGAGCTTCTCCTTTTACTACCATGATTTCGATTGGAAAGTTAATATCGCCGATTTTCACTTGCTGGTTAAGTTTTCCTACTACATCGGTTTTTTGATTACCGAATCCGATCAATTTTATCTCACTCTTTTCCATGAGCCAATTATTTGCTCGGACAATATTTTCCTTGATGGTAGTGCATTCACTCCCTAGGTCGAAAGAAGCCAGGACAGGAACACCTTCCAATTGAACCACTTTGTGGTATTCATCTTTCTCCATCAGAGAGGAATCTCGCGTAGTGCTGACAGCGGTAACAACGTAGATCTCTTTGTTTACAGTCCTTTGCGTAGTGACCCGTGCCTTTGCACTTGAAGCAGATTATGCTCGATATACTTCCCTTGCGGTCGTTTTCTTTAAATTCTCTTTTTATGTTATTATGTGGCCGGACTCCGCTATTGTTTTTATAATCATAAAAGTTACTACGGTTGCGGTGTGTTTTTTGAATCATTCGTGGATTTCAATGAACTCCCGACGTAGATGGTTCATTTCCTTGTGTTATTCTAGTGTGTGTTTGATTCTGCTTCAAGATTTCTTCGAAGTCCTTGATGGTCTTTAGTACCTCTGGTATTGTATCGCAGTGTGACGCCATTAGTACGTTAATTAAATTCTGATTCTGAAGTCCTGATATTATATAACGTATCACCGACTTTTCAGCCAAATTTATCTGTCTTCCCAGGGCAGCGATGTTATAAACGTATTCCTCGATGGTTTCATTCGCGAGTCGTTTTCTCTCCATTATGCTCAAGAGTATCGAAGCATCATCTTGTCCAACTGGGAAGCTCTGTTGAAGTTTGAACTCTTCATATGTTTTGATCATGTCGCGTCGTGAGTGATACCAGTCGCGTGCTGCTCCTCCTAGACGAAGAATTGCGTAAAACATGGTAGTACGGTCATCCCTTTCGTATAGCGTTTGGAGATTGTTAATGGTTTCGATCCAATTCTTAGCAACCCCATCTATTTCATTCGAGCTACCACTACAACTTTGACACCGTTCTTTTTGTAAAAGTGCCCTTTCCCGTTTTAAAAGGTCGTTCTCCCATCTGAGCAGCTCCACTTCAGAGGGAGGAGTTTTATTTGTCACATCCACAAGTACATATATCCCAATTGAATCGTGTAGTTACTCTTTTAACATCTCCTTTTTTTTTCTTTTATTTATGGCCACAAATATTAATTTTTTGAACAGATCATAGCAAAGAGAGATACAAAAAAAAATGACTGGCATTTTTTTTTCTTTCGCTGAGCCGTTACTGCTTTCTTCCTTTTCCTATAAGCTATAAAAATAAATGATGACGCCACAACAGGTAGTTCCTTCTTATGCTACAGGTAGATGCGCGCACGCTCACTCGCCTTAGTGCTGGTGTTGTATGCAATATCTCACTATCACTCACTCGCTCATTTCCTATTATAAGGAACAGGAATTGTACTTAAATTATTTCTTGTTATTCAAGGATTTTTCGTTGTGCCTTTATTCTAAGAATATTCACTATCCGGTTTTTCTGTTACACACACACTTTTATCTTTTTACCTGCGTGATCCTCAAGATGTTTGCAAGCGTACTGTCCTAAATGTTCTATTACAGCACTGATCTGTCTATACTTCACAATTTTCTCAACAAACAAAAAAATCTTCCTTTCTTTTCTTTTAATCACTTTTCACTGTAATTCAGTTTTTGCTAATAATTCAATCCCGATCACTTTTAATTTATCGTTTTTCACTATTTTGGGGATCTTTGCCCCACACTTGAATTATAATACGCGATATTTATTTTATATAGATATATCTATATTATATTACTATATCTAATTTAAGCGCCCGTCAACTCGCACTCATGCCCTACGGAGAATTGATCTTACATTATCTCTTACAGTTCCTTGCATGCGAAATCCTCTCACGCACGCATCATTCAGATGTCTAACTAATCTATCAGTGCCGGCCTATTATCCTATCTAATTATCAATCACTCATATTCTCACAATGCAAGAGAATGCATGCATGCAGATACGTTCACCCATGAGTGCGAGAAGACAGAGCTAGGATATTTTAAGCGCAAAAAAGGATTTCTTTTGCGTGTGTTACACATCTAAACCAGCCAATACTAGAATGTATGTTCTGCTTGGATGAGTGACTGATAAGATAGTATTTCTTGTGTGTTTATATGCCTTTTTGGAGGTGCTCTTTTATTAGAATATCTACTCAAAAACAGGCTTCACTTCAACGAGGTAAGAACTAAAGGAGATGCAAATGAGAAAATATCGCGTACCCAATTCTAATACATTGACACTGATATTGTTTGTACATAAGCGCCGTAAAATTTGTACACCTGTACACAATTGTACAACCTATGCGCAATTTTAATCGCTTTTATTTTCATATACTCAAAAGTATTTACTGAATTTGGAAACGTGAACGTAAAAAAGTTAATAATTAAGAAGAAAAGTTCAGTGGTAAAAAGTTTGTGAGTAATATTTGCTTCGTGGCCCCTACGGTTATTTCACGGGTTTTCCTGCGTCAATGCACCAAGCCCAAAACCATCCAAACCTAAGTATGGATTTGACAGCGAAGACCAAAAATGGCGGAGTGAAACATACACAAATGCAGGGCAATTTTGGGTACGCTCATGTACACGGATCGTACTTATGATTGCATCTCCTTTAGTTATTACCTCGTTGCTTCACTTATAAAAGGTGGCGCTGGTTTCTTGATATGCTTGTTGTACCCGTTTATGAAAAATATAATAATGTTGCACGGTGACTAGTATTTCAAGTTCATCACACTTGGTCAGGTAGTCCCATACTCTATTCTTTACTTCCACTAGGTGGGACGTTCAATAAAACTGCTAGTTTAACTTAAATTTTCTAAGGTAGATTGTAACGGGCGATAGTGCTTCTGCCTGTCTGAACCTATGGATGAGTAGTACATATAGCAAGATAAAACTAGATGTCCACGTTAGCCTGTTGCAAGGGAAAAGTCATCTAATTCTATGCTCGACAATCTAACTCGGAGAACAATAAAAACTGATACCATCTATCGATAGCAGAATTTTGCATACCTATCCATTATAAAATTTTTTTTTTTCTTTGTAGGTACAGGTACCTACTTGTTTTCTTTTTAGAGTTAACAAAAAAAGAATTATTTTATTTTAGTACTACAAAAAATGCTTTGGATTTTATAAGCATTTCCGAATTAATGAACTTTTTCCAGTTTCATTTCATTAGAAAAAATTTTCATTATTTTGAATTTCTAGAATTGTATTTCATTTAAAGCTTAACTTGACATTAATGCGTTTTTTTCCGGTTTCCATTTTATTTTCTGTATTTGAATAGACAGCGTTACTATCATTAGATAATATACAAAATGGAGCGTTTGAGATTGTAGATTAATGGGCCCTATTCTGTAATTTTTCATAAAATAATATTTTATGTTATTTTATGGCGAAAAAATCCCTTCTTCATAAAATGAAAATAAAATATTTTAAAAATTCGTATTCTGTCGTGGTTCCATAAAATTATTTTATGAATTCTTTTATGAACACGTAACATAAAATATTTAGTACATTCCGCTATGTTTTCTATTACTTTTTGAACAGCTGGTCAATTGATATTTGCGTGATACTCTATCAAATCACCCACTAAATAATCATTTATGAAAGCAGCTGCTTTCTTAATAACTCTTGAGATACTTTGGGTGTAAAAGTTCTAAAATATGACAACTCCTGACTGGAGTTTGATACGAACCATGTCCGTAGAAATGCAAAGCAGCAGAAAGACATCCTTTCCGTTCAATTTTAGATTCCTAACTCAAAGTGAACGGAATAGATGTCTTTCCGGTATGAGGCTATAGTTACTCTATAAGTATTTGAATTTGTTTTCTTAAAATGAAACATTTTGAGTATAAATTAAAATTATTTATAAGTTTGCAAAATAAGTTTACAAATCACAATATAAGAAGTTTATTAATTATCCAGCCGGAAGAACTTTTGAAGCCTAAGGCTGGGCAACTCACATGGATCGTAGGAATCGCGAAGATATCGTACCGTATGATCCCTTCTGCATAAAATTAAAACCTAGGCAAATATAATTAACTTTTATATTTTACCATACACTGCACTGGTACGACAATTTCTAACAAAATTGTAATTTTTATGTACGGCGGTGGACATTTTAGTTTTTAATTAAAACAATTTTCGCACAACAAATGTTAATTGACGCATATAATTTTCATAAAATGTGTCAAAATACCTTTAAAATGTGCTGCTTAGGTTCTTTTATGTTATGCTCCATAACAGGAAATATTTTATGTTACGATGCATAAAATAAAATAAAATTTCTGGTACAGAATAGGATTTTAGGGAAATATTTTATTTTAAGGCATAACATAACATAAAATGATAAAATTTTACCGACAGAATAGGGCCCAATATCTGTACGCAAGACTTCAAACTCTACCATGCTTACATCTCATAGAGTATGTATTAGCTTAACAAATAACTTACATTGATTATGTTAGTATAATAGATACATACCTTCAGTGTCTACTTTCTGGTGTACGAGTTTTCTGTGTTATCCGCATAGCGTGAGTATTGTGTTCCTATATAAAATTAACAATTACTATGTTTCCATGCAGAGTTCAATCCGAATTGGATCCGAATTAGCGCTCATGGAAACGAGAATTGAGTTGGTTTTCGTTCAATCCATATTAACTCCACGAAACCAGTCGGGTTGAGTTGGGTTTTGTGTAAGTATTAGTTAGAGTAGTGCGGATGGGTGGCTTATTCAATACAAATCCAGAAACTTTGTATGAAATATATTATATGTCAACTCAATTCAAGCCGTACATGGAAACAGCATCGAGTTAGCTTAGCCAGCAAAACTTAACGCTAACTCAATCCTAACTCAATTCTGGCTCATGGAAACATAGTAAATGCCTCGACTTGATAACGTAACCAAAGGTAAAATACAAGGCGTTTCCTATCAACAGGAACCAATATCAGTACGGCTAGTTCAGTCTTCCCTACATCAGGTCAAAGTATCGTTGATTTTATATTTGAGCGAGACGTTTCTGGCTTTTGTTCGACATGACCAGCCTTTGTAAGTTAGTTTTTACTTTGTGTAATTAGTATATTAAACTAAAAATTTAAACAATTTATTTTCGAGCATATTTCGCGGAGCATTTTTGGTTTCGAATTTTTTTGGATATCACTTTGAACTTCTTTTGCTTCTAATTTATTGACGAGTTGTGGGAGTTTAGTTTTATCACAGACAAGTAATGAGAGATATCCAGCGCCTATTGGCGAAAGTGATGTTTGTAGTATTCAAGAAGAAGCGTCGTTTGCCCTTAGAAGTTTCTGTCTTTGCTACGAAATGAAATAAATTGTATTGCTCCAATTTAAAATCAACGATGGCTCAGTCTAATGTGTGAGCCCTTCATTTTTTCTTAGAAATTTACTGAAATTTTTTTTTTTAGAAGTTTTATGCATTATTGTAGGCTGACAGCGGCACACATGAAAGTATTGAGGGGCGCATACACGGTCACACATTCACTTTTTGCGAGTTGTCATCAGTCTATATATTGAAGTCTGTGATTTAGCCTAACGAAGAGCGAGACCAGCACGACCTGTTAGGACTTCCAGTGGAGAGACATTCAAATAATCAAGAAGGTGCGAAATTTAATTGGTTTAAAATGGGGATAATACGAACAAAGAAAGAATTGTTCAGAACATTTGATGCATGACGAGGGATAATTAGACTAAGTGGGAAAAATGGGGACCTAGCAAACTGTAATGGAAAATAAATATTGTAGTGTATGAGATTGAATTAATTTAAACAAAAAGAAATTGCGAAGTATAAGGAAACCGTCGAAGAAGAAAGTCCACTGTGTAAACACGCAGAACACATGCATCCGCATAACCGTACACATACCTGATAACTGATTTAAAGGAAGCTCGTAGTCTGTCAATGTTACCTGTGGAAGTTCCAGTATATAACTGCGCACCATAGATGAAGTTGGAAAATAGTAAGGCATGGGCCAGTTTCTTCCTTACAAACGTCGGCACATACATATTATTAGGAAAAAAAGTAAAGGAAATAGAAAAGGTCAGCATCAATATCTGCGACACACTGACCCATAGAAGCCAGCGGCGAGGAAAAAAGCAAAAATATGAACGGCAGGGACCTGACTGCAGCTGGGAGATCATTTATAAACAAGATAAATAAGGATGCACCCAGAATAGACCGCTGCGGAGCACCTTTGTAAAGACCCACAAGATCTGATTCCTGATTCCCTAAAATGACACACTAACATCGTAAGATCAAATATGAGGAAATCATATTACAGGCTGACCAGGAAATACGGAAAGGGCTCTGAAGTTTATGGCAAAGGATAGAATGATTCAAACTATCGAGGATTTGCTCAAGTCAAGATTATATAAAATTAGTAACAGCAGATGCCGAAATTATTTGGTTCTTGCTTAAAATTTCCCAAATCTTGGAGAGTGCGAGTAAAATCGTTATAGGCCTAAAATTCGAAGGCTATTATCTTGCCTGATTTCCAAGCAGTAAGAAGAAGTGGTAATGATGGAGTTAAAGAAGTGAAGAATATGGCAGGCAGGAAAAAATAGCATCAGAAATTTTAAAGTAATGCCTTCCAGACCAACTACATTTGATTTGACATATATAAAGCATAAGGAACTTCAAAAACATCAACGTTAGAAAAGGGAAGAGAGCTCTCATGTTCAGCGACATTGTTGTCCAGTGCAGAATTGGGTGAGTCTATTTGCACAGACGCAAAGAAGCTTTTCCTTTCATCAGGTTCCATATCATTCAGTCCGGAATTAGAGTCACAAAGTACTCCCAAGGCTACGGACTTTCCTCCAATGAGCCTTAATTCCTGTTCCTGAGCCTCACTGGCTCTTCGCACGTCCTTACGATACCTATTCTTCGTAAATAGGTGCCATCTCTCATGCGTACATAGCTGTGAGTGAGCCCTAAATGCAAGGTCAGGCAGGGCCTTCGCTGTATTGATGGCAGGAGTGTGATATCAGTTGGACACGATCGGTCTCTTTGAAAATCTTTTAAGAGGAAGGTGCTGATTAAAAACTTGCAGAACGCATCTGTTAAAACCGATATCTGTATGTCTACATTATTAGTTAGATACATATCAGAAAAGTCAACTGTCGACGTAGTGTTTATGAGGGCCTCCATATTTCCGCCTTTATAATCACGATAGGAGAATTCTTCTGTGATCTGGGAAAGGGGAATGTCACATGAAATATATGTATATAAAAGCGTGTCTTGAGATGCCTGGCACCTGGAACTAGCTCCGAGACTTAAAACGCTCAGTATAACTCACAAAGAAAAAGTCTAATAAGGACTTACGAGAGTGAAAGACATCAACGTGAATGGAGGCATTATTATGAATATATAATATATAGTGAAAACCGAAATGTTTGTATGGCAACCCGACGAAGGAGTTACCCCATTTTCCATTTTCCATTTTCGAAGTTAAATTTACTTTTTTTTAAGGCTGTGTACAAAATTTTTTCTAAGTGAACGCGTTCTCGAGTTATCGTAAAACGGACATACAAACATTCAAAAATCGAAATAACTTTTAATTACAAGCATATGTTCCAAATCCAGTTTGCTCTACCATAATTATTTCTGTTACAAACAAAATGACGAACTTAGTATACGTTATGATTTTATCATCTAGGCGGATATCACAATCCTATGAAATTGGTTATAATAATTTTTACTGTCGGAGAAATCGCTCTAGAAATAAATGCAATAAACCACTTAACAATCAAATTTACATGAGGGCATTCATTTAGTATCGTAACAATTGGTCTTAGACCAATTCTAGATTTTTACTTGTTTTTTTCTCTATTTTTCTGCATTGTTATGATTGGACAGGTCCATCTAAAAGAACGCTGGTACACCTCAATTCTTGGAAGTAAGTTACTCGTTACAATAGATTTCATGCAGGTTTAAGATAACTCTCAGATAGTCTTAGGATTATTAAACTCAGCACTTTTGTTACCCTACAGCACCACTAATAGCCTTTACATCTTTTTCTGCTTAAAGTAATTTATCGTAAAGTATTTATATGTACCTATGTAAGAGTGTACCACGTGAAGATGCAAAAATGATATTATAAATTCTAAAAAAAAAAAAAAAAAAAAAAAATAGATCATTCTCCTAAGGCATACTATTTGGTCATTCTACAATGTGCCTTGATTTCACTTTCTCTGGCTTCAGAATTTTTTATTAAGGAATATTTTTTTTTTCCATATTCACTTGCCGTGTTATCAATGTTACAAAATAAATGTTCACTAGATTTGAACGTTATAATGATGATATGAAGATAATGTTACAACAGACAGAAGACAGATATTTACAATTTTCATTTCTTTCCTATTTTCAGGTTGCGTTGCAGGTAATAGTCTTCTACACGTGAAGTAAAAATGGGTAAGTAAACAAAAAAAACTATCTAAAAATGTTTGCTTCGATGTTTCAGATTTTCTCTATAGACAAATTAAGTTTCGACACTTGTTCACAATAAGCAAGGCATAAGATATTTCACAATGGCTTGGCAACAGGGTCCTTATTATCAAGGTTTTAAAGAACTTTATATTTTCCCCTTTGTTTTTTTTTATTGTTCATACTGATTGCATTATTCTGTTTGATTTCATTTTTGGGTTTGGAATGTTTGGCTCTGATAATATTAAATCAGAAGGTTTCAACATAGTTTAAATTTTTAAATTATTCGAGACTTAGCCTCAAAAACATGGGTGGTAGCAGTAGTGGTATATAAATAATTCACCTTTCTGGACTTTATAGCATGTTATTTTTGATTAACTGGATTAACATTATACGCAAAATTTGGGAATTAGTGACCTAATGATTTTTTTTTTATAGTGTGAATAGATTTTAGAATTTTATTTTATTATTCCATCTGGGGTTTTACCATTTCACTTATCTAGAAAATATTATATATACAATATTTACGTCATTTCATAAACAAAATTTTCCATCTTATCATACTCTCTTAATATCGTTGATAAATGATTCGGGAATCGGTCTGGTTTCCAGTAATAACGCACTGCGGATAATTTTGCTGCCGTGGCAGACGGAAATAAAGCCGTTGGCAAATATGTATAGCTTACGTCATATCACGAAGGTTTGAATAAAAATAAATATTTACAGAAAGTCATACGGAAGGGCAGACATCAATCTTGAGACAGACACTCTGTCAGACAGCGACAAAGAGCGATAAATTCGCACATCATACTCAACCAACACCAATGTATTTTTTACGCTTAAAGGCCTATTCACACTATCCATCAGTCTTTCGACAGCCAACAGTCTATTAGCTATTCATCAATTTTCATTGCATTCACACTAGACCGTCGTCTGTCCATCATTTTTCCTCCATCACATGCAAAATTCAGATAATATTGGACATACATGTTCACATTAAACGATCACCGACTGTCGTGATGTGATGTGTCAGTGACGGATGATGCGAATGGTTCGATTCAAGCGCATTTCAGAATATTTTGATGGATGGTTGACTGTCTGAAGCGTGATGAATAGTGTGCATAGGTCTTAACCAACCCAAAAACCTGCGATGGTAGGATAAATATAGTATAATGATAATTTGGTTAAGATTAACGATACCCACCAAGGGTTGAAAAGAAAGCACTTTTTGAACTAGTTTGCATTTCACTAATTCAGTATCTGCTCGGCTCCTGTATACGACGAAAGGAATTACAACAAGAGAAAAAGTTATAATAAATAAATAAAGTTAAATAAAGTGAAAAATCAAAATTTTATATGGCCACTCCAAGAACTAGTTTCCCGATTTAGTGCATTTTTGAATTTTTTTTTTTACTATTGCTATGAAAACACCATGTCCCAAATCTCAGCTCTCTACGTTGAAGCGTTCTCAGGCAGTGCCTATATATACAGGGTGTTTCCTCCATGGTGGTCCATAGTACCATAGATGGCACAAGAACTAGATGTCGCATCGCATACTAGAGCAAAGTATACAGATTGTGAAATGGGTAGTGTATTCTGGAATGGGCTACAACACTGTTTAGAGTATGCCGAGAGAAAATGTTTTTTTAACAGTAGTTTTGTATGCGTTTGATCGACCTCTTTAACACTTCAGATACGAAAAAATATGAATAACTCGATGTATATGTCGTAGGCATTTAATAAAATCCGTCATTTAATTAAAAGCCTAGTCATTTAATTAAAAGTCGGCATTCAATAAAAATCGTATTGATATCTTTCTTTTACCATTATCTGCCTAGGCATTTACTTAAATGCCGGCATTTAATTAATTGCCGGCTGGCTCTCCAGGCAAATAATAAAATAAGCAAATATATATCAACGCACGATCCGCAAGCCTTTACGCCGATAGTGTAATACCACCCGATTTAACCAAATACTAGGAGAGGGAGATGTGTGGTGAAGGGGGAGGTCGCAGCCAGGCCTGCGACCCATACTCACACACACCCACACCCACATACACACACATATACACATACACACACATACACACACATACACGCGCCGCGCGTGTGTGTATGTGGGTGTGGGTGTGTGTCAGTATGGGTCGCAGGCCTGGGTGCGACCTCCCCCTTCACACGCGCCGCGCGTGTATGTGTGTTTATGTGTATATGTGTGTGTATGTGGGTGTGGGTGTGTGTGAGTATGGGTCGCAGGCCTGGGTGCGACCTCCCCCTTCACACGCGCCGCGCGTGTATGTGTATGTGTATATGTGTGTGTATGTGGGTGTGGGTGCGTGTGAGTATGGGTCGCAGGCCTGGGTGCGACCTCCCCCTTCACACGCGCCGCGCGTGTATGTGTATATGTGTGTGTATGTGGGTGTGGGTGCGTGTGAGTATGGGTCGCAGGCCTGGGTACGACCTCCCCCTTCACACGCGCCGCGCGTGTATGTGTGTATGTGTATATGTGTGTGTATGTGGGTGTGGGTGCGTGTGAGTATGGGTCGCAGGCCTGGGTGCGACCTCCCCCTTCACACGCGCCGCGCGTGTATGTGTATATGTGTGTGGATGTGGGTCTGGGTGTGTTTGAGTATGGGTCGCAGGCCTGGGTGCAATCTCCCCCCTCACCACACATCTCCCTCTCCTAGTATTTGGTTAAATCGGGTGGTATTACACTATCGGCGCAAAGGCTTGCGGATCGTGCGTTGATATATATTTGCTTATTTTATTATTTGCCTGGAGAGCCAGCCGGCATTTAATTAAAAGCCGGCCTTTAAGTAAATGCCTAGGCAAATAATGGTAAAAGAAAGATATCAATACGATTTTTATTGAATGCCGGCATTTAATTAAATGACTAGGCTTTTAATTAAATGCCGATTTTTATTAAATGCCTACGACATATACATCATTTCAAACCTTGTGGTCCATTCCGGAATGGACCATCCAGCCATATAAATTTTGTATACTTTTTTGCTACTGAATGCGACATCTAGTTCTTGTGCCATCTATGATAGTACTCACCTAGCCAAACAAAAAATTGGGAAGGGGGGGATCAACCGTTTCGAAGTTACAGGGTGATTAAGAAAATATGCTAGGTACCTTAAAAAATACAGTCCGTACGGTCACCGTATAAAGCTGATTGTATTCAGAACTTCATGGCCTTTCCAACGACTGCTCAACCAGCCCCGTACCCCTCTTTCCAACGGAGTTATTGTGGTTTAAACCAATTTTTTTTTTTGTTTTGTTAAAAAGGTCATTAATATAACTTGTTTTTTAGAATAACTGTAAACTGTGGACTCTCCTCTTCAATTTGACCTATTATACTTTATTATGTGCTAGCTTCATACGGTGACCGTACGCCCTGTATTTTTTAAGATACTGCTATACGCTGCTATTTACCTGTTTGGTTATGCGATTTTCTATTTTAATACAATCGCATATGTCGGATTCGTACGGGACAAACTTGTGGGTACGATATCATTTCTTAGTGTTAAAATTGATTTATTCGAAGTTATTTAGTTATTAGTATGCAAAGAATTTGAAGTGAAAAAAGTTTGGTAGTGAAGTAGTAGTAAAGATTTTCTGAAAATGTTGCCTCGAAACGAAATTAGGTTAGATGTTATGTTATAGTGGTAGAAGATCGCAAAAATGGTCATACAGTATACGATCAGAATTTGTTAGCTAATATAATTTTAAACTTCTATGCAAACTTTCATACAAATTCATTAATATTTATAGGTCGCTCAAATCGAAAATAATGTTTTTTGTTTGCTGTTTTGGACCTTCAGGAAAACGTTTCAACATTTTCAGTCATAGCTTTTTAATTTGACAATATTTTTTCTTGATTCTTTTTTTAAATTTAAAGGAACTTAATTATGAACTTATTGTAGTGAAAGTCGTTTTAGAAAATTAAATTCGTCTATTTTTTATAAATTTTTCAAAATGAAAAATCTGGCACGGAACTTAAATTTTTTTGACTTCGTGTCAATTTCTTTGTAAGGGTAAATGGCATGTGGGTATACGTTTTCTACTATAACGTTATCTACAATCGATTATCTTTCCAACGACTACAACTTATTAAAGGGCCCACGTAGTGTACGAACAGTTCTCAAAATGCGATTTTCGAAGGTCAAGGATTTTTGCAAATTACAAAGTTGTGCCGACCATAAAAGTAACTAATTGTACTAATCACATCATCTTTTTCAATTATTGGATTGGAATATTGGATACCCACGCATAATATTAAAAGTTATTTAGGTTTTTGCATGCCTTGGTGTTATCATACAAAATTTTGGTTATTCACTATATATTTCGACACTGCCTGAGAACGCGTCGACGTGAAGAGTTCCAATTTTGTAAGCGGCGTTTTCATAAGAATCGCAAATACAAGTTCAAAAATGGACTGAATGGGGCAACTCTTTCTTGGTGTTGCCATAAAAGACATGAATGCAATGTATTTATTGTGCGAGGTCTTTATTTAGTATCATGCAAAAGCAATGACTTGATGAAGAAATTCTGATCAATTGGCTGCTTCGTTCTATGATAACATCAATTGATCAGCATCATGATTTATATTCACAATATAAGCAATATGCTTATGCGTAATGCGTTATGAATCCGAGGTGAGGTGTTTTTAGGATTGTTTGGCATACGAATTCATGACACACGGCGCTAGAAAATCTCGCAGCAGTAAGTAGTTTCAAACTTAGTCCAGCCAACGCCAACACAAAAGATGTATGCGGATAAACTCAAACTATACAAGCCCTATTGCTATGAAATTAACCAAAGAAATTTGGAAAGTTTCTGTTAAGAGATTCCCATATCATCAAATCAGGGGGGGGGGGGGGGTTCATAGCTATTTCGGATATGGAATTTCCGTGAGATTCGGTTAAAGTAAAGCTGCAACTTTCCTAATCCATCGTGAAAATAGCGCTACTATTATGATTGGGAAACGGGTAAGTTCACCCAATTCCATACATACCTATGGCAAAACTTTATTAATAGGTGTTTACGCCAAATTCTGATAATTTGCTGGAGAAACCCAATCTCAAACAGATCACTTTGCAAGACGGTAAGATTAAGAGAGGATCGACGTAGAAAGAAAAAGAAAATTGAATTAAATTGGTCACATAACCCCACTTGAAAGATTTGACATCACAAGGTAGGGCTTATACTGGAACTTCTAAGGCTTCGTTACCGTGCTTTCTTTGCAAACAAAGAGAAGAGTCGCGAACCGAGATTTTGAGAAGAGCGATGATATAAAATAAATGAAAAACAGTTTTCGACCTTTCTTTGTTTGAATTTGGTATTTTTAGCCGTTTATTTTTATTCTTTTATAAGCATATAGCTGGATTTTTAACCAAATTACAACCGTTTATTCTATAATTTTACTTTTGCTCTATCTCAGTTTATCCGTGTCTAGTCGGTGGTGGCTCTCCTCGAAACTCAAACTTTTCTTATATGCCTGTTTTTAATTTTGTGACATATCTGCTTTCTTTCGATGGTATTTTGACTCCTCTTGAACTCTTGAAACTGAGTTTATGCGAGGTGCCTTGAAAAGTGAAATTTTAGACAGGAAATTATCGCATGAAATTTATTGAAAAATTGGGCTTTTGTAATTTGAAATTATAAGTGCATGACTTTTAGAAGTGCATGACTTTTAGAAGTGCATGAATTTGTACCTGAATTTATGCTGACGTTAGTCAGAGAGAATTTGTAAGTGCGATGAAATTTATTGAATATTTAGAAATTTCGGTACATGCACTTTTAAATTAGAAAATGCAGAGAGGCACTTGATCATGTGGCATGGAAGTTAAATGACAAGGACAGAATCGCTTTTAGACTTCTATTACGCATTCGAAGGTACTGCAGGTACTTTGGAGCGCAAAAAGAAACACAGCTATCGATGGGGAAACCTCTACACTACAACTCAGTCGTCCTAAAATTACATCTGGTCTCAATTTTCCGCTGCTTTCTGAGCTTAGCGTCTGGTGAAGTGTTCTCCATTCCGGTTCAGACTGCATATTGTGCGAATCGAAGATCGAGATTCGAACCGTGATACCAAAAATCATATACATAACTTATAAAGATATCGCATACCGAACAAATTTCATGTACAAGAAAAGTTTTTCATGGGATGTAGCAGTACAACCCAAGCAACGTATTTGAATCGGGTGAAACTTTTGAGTTTTTATTTTATATGGGAACTTTTACTCCATGAGGTGTTTTTTTCTTTAACGAGATTTGAATATGATGTACAAAGTCAGTTGCCTACTAAATTCTGCATGAAAGTTCACAAAGCACAAACAAACTGTCTTCTGATTTTAACTTTAAAAACGGCTTGGAATTGTGCTTGCATGCAGACTGCCCGTTCCGGTAGCGAAAAGTACTCCAGAATATACTTGCAGACAAAATGTAGCCAAGCGTTTGGTCACTAAATGTGAAATGTTCTCTGACTAAAGTAATCCCATTTTTAAGGTTGTCATCCAACAGAATGTAACATAGCTCATAAAATCCATCAACCTGTTCAGTTTGTTCTTTATGTTAACAGTAAAGGAAGAATATTGATTTTGCAAATTGATTTTCTTAAGCGTCTATTAACGAATATGTAGTTATATAAGTTTTACAGCATGAAATTTCAGTGGTTTGGTATGATCCTTGGTCTTAATAAATCTAGTGCAATACTCTTGGATTCGTACAACTCTTCCAAATTCATAAATATAGTTTGGCGGTCTATATTATGAACTGCTTCAAATTAATCACATTAAATATTGCTTTTGTTTGGAGGATATGAATGTGCTCGGGTGATGCTTTTTTTTAATAACACTGGATCTTCATTTAATTTAGTTTTGTTTTTAAACAAAGTTGTCTTAAGTAAATTATATCGTCAGCAGACCCAAATCAACAATATGGTCAACAGAATTATGCAAACCCTGGATATCCTCCACCAAGTGATTACCCTCAAGGAAGATATCCTCCACCAGGCAGTTATCCTCCACCAACAGGAGGTTATCCTCCCCCAACAGGAGGTTACCCACCTACTGGATATTCTCAACCTGCACAGCCTGGATTTATTCCTCCACAACCCGATGCTGCATATGGCCAAAGTGGGTATGGAGTATATTCTGATCCAGAAGCAGGAATAGATGACGAAATCAAAGGATTTGCATTCACAGACCAAACCATTAGAAGAGCTTTTATTAGAAAAGTTTACATGATCTTGATGGTAAGTTAAGAATGGTTTTAATTCTTGCAAAAATTATTTAAATTATTTTATTTCTTTTGTAGCTTCAATTAAGCATTACCTGTGGATTTATTGCTATGTTTACATTTCACAGACCAACGAAGTTGTGGGTATTTAGACATCCTGAAATGTTTTGGGTTGCTTTTGTTGTACTGATAGTTACTATGATTGCAATGGCTTGCTGTGAAAGTGTTCGACGAAAAAGTCCTATGAATTTCATATTCCTGATACTATTTACTGTTGCGGAATCATTTCTTTTAGGTGTGACTTCTGCACGATTCGAATCAGAAGAGGTAAGTAAACTAAAAAATTATTATTATTTTTTTTGTTGAGTATAAATATTAATGCCAATCCGGTACATTATTTCATTAAAAAAAAAGTAAAAAAAGTGTGAATTATCTCGCTTATGAAGGATATTTTAAAATTTGTGTCTTTAATAATCTGGTTATCTATACGCATCAAAGGATTTATATCAGATCAATTTTATATTATTATACCCGTCGTAGGATGGAGAACTAAAAGAAAATTACACTAGTAGAAAGTAGAAATTTAAACACGTTTGTTTAAGTTCAAATTTCGTTTCGTCCATTATGTAAGATGATGTTGCCGCTCAATAGAAAAATTCAACAAAATATTCAAAGAGTCAATTCATTTTTCTTTATATACTGGGTGTTCTTCCATCGAGGCTCATACGGCAGGAAGTAGTAGTACTCACCTAGGCTCTCTTTAGTTTGACCTTACATCTATGTCCTAACTGTAGCCATTAAAAAAAATTTTAGCTCATAACCTATTCAGGTCATACCGAAATTAGACGAAATTATTTATTTATTTATTTGTAAGGATTACACAACATAAATGCTTGCGTATCCTGGAAACATTCGCTCTCGGTCCTAGATCATATGGCGCTTATGCTCTACCTTAACCTATTATAATATTTTATTCCTGCTTACTTTTCTATTTTTTAACATTGTATATGTACATATGAACATCCTTTATGGGTCCTATTTTATATGTCTAGAAAGAAATTGTGTTACCTATGCTATACCTAGTTGTGTGAACTAAAACCTGTTTTCCCTATATTTGCTAACCTACTCTTATTCTAGATGGGGAGTGGGATGTTAAGTAGGGTAATGAGCTGGAAAAATTGGGAATCTCGGGGCTGGTTGGGGTGGAGAATAGTGGTGAGGTCGTTGGATTTTATTGTGTTCTGTGACATTGGGCAATCTATCAGGAGGTGCTGCACTGATAGCGCATTATGACATTGTGAGCATGTGGGTCTGGGGGAGCTAGCGATTAAATGTCCGTGAGTAAGTCGTGTGTGACCAAGTCTCAGTCTAGTTAGCGTTACTGTTTGTTGGCTATTGAGTTCAGGGTTGAAGCGTGGTTGTCTAATGGTGGCCCAGTGGCTGTGAAGGAAGGTATTGTTTCGGTCCCATGCAGCTTGCCTTTTCCTGGTTAGATTTTTTTGGGCAATGTTTGCTATCAGTCTTCCGTCTGCAGGTGTGACTATGTCTAGATTATTGCTTCTTCCTGCTTGTTTGGCTAGTTGGTCTGCCTTCTCGTTTCCTGGGGATACCCGAGTGTCCAGGTATCCATGTTAAGGATACTCGTGAGTAGCGAAGGAGATTTCTGGTCAGTTCCACTTGTGGAGAGCTGTTCTTCCTGTTTCGTAGTGCATCTATAGTAGTCTTTGAGTCTGTGCACACTGTGACTGGTTTGTTTTGATTCTTCGCTATCCGAATTGCTTGCTAAACTGCATATAGCTCTGCTGGCTGTGCTGGGATCTCCGGGTTAACTTGGCCACGTAGACCTGTTCCGACATCTCATTGTACTCTCTGATTACGGCGACTTCAACTCCTTCTGTGGAGCAGCTTGCGTCTGTGTACCAGAACTCGTGGTTATTCCTTCTTTGTTTCAGCTCTCGAAATTTCTATTGGTATGTTTCGGTAGGCGTTTCGTCATTTTTGTGAATCGTTAAGTCCAGGATGAAGTGGCTGCGTAAGGGGTAATAATATGGGATAGGGATTAGACTATCGGAATCTGGGGGGATGGTGTGGGAATGCCTAGCTCTAGTGCAAGCGAGACGCATTTGTAGAGGTAGCATGGAACTTTAGGTGGCGGGTTCCTTAAGAAATACGTTATTTTATTATGAAGTGGCCTTTTAGGTTCATTTGCTCCTTTTACAACTATGTTGAGCGCGCTCTTAATGGTCCTCTCATTGAAAGTGAGGAAGCCTCCCTCGATGTGTAAGGCTTCAATTGGTGTTGTTCTGAAGTCTCCTGTCGCTGTTCTGTTTATATTGTTTTATTTTACTTGAATTTTGTGGATGGAGGTTTGTTCTGCGTGCCCATATATTGTGATCCCGTAGTCAACTTTCCCGCTGGCAAGAGTTTTAGCAATTTTACACAGACTGCTTGGTGGTACTCCCCTGTTTTTCTACGCTAGTATCCTGGCGAGGTTATGGACTTTTTCCAGCCCTTGCGCCATCGTGTTGGCCTTTAATGGCCATTTCAAATTTCGTGAGAGGTGTATACCTAGAATACTGAGGTTGTCCGGCACACGTGCAGCAGCTCCAGTTTCTCTTCTGGGAATTTGGAACCGTTTTGATTGGCCCAGGTGTTGGCCTTATTGAAGGCATCTCCCGTGAATTTGCTTCTGTCCTTGGCTGTGACCTGCAATCAGGAGATTATCAGCATAAATCAAGATCTTTACATTTGTTGTTTCGTCTAATAGAGTACATAGGGAATCTATATATGTTTTAAAAAGACTTGTAGAAAAGGGAGACCCCTGTGGGGCTCCTTTGTCCAGCGAGAAAAGTGGGGACAGGAATCCATTGACCTTGGCTCTTATTTTTCTGTGGGTAAGGAAATTTAAAACTAGTTAGATGAACCTGAGATCAATACCCCATTGTGCCTTTGAGCTAACCCTTCTGATAGGTAACTCTCTAATTGGTGAATGAGAGACAGTAGTGTCCCTCTGCCAGGTCTGAAAGCACGTTGTGCATCAGCGAGAGTGGACTCCAGAATTGGGCTTAGTCGTCTGGTTAGGATCTTTTCGAATACTTTGGATAGGCATGGTAACAGGGAAATTGGCCTATAGTCTGTCACAGTATGAGAATTAGTGGATCTCTTGGGTATGGGGACAACTGTGGCAACTTTCCATTCTTGCGGGAAAGTTCCTTTGTCCAGGATAGTGTTCAAGAGAGAGATGTACCTCACCTCACCGTTTTTCCTTTAAAGAGACTCAACGTATCACTGAGTTCTTCAAGGTTGATTGGGTATGAGAGGTTTCTGGCTGGGTCGGGTGAATAGGGCGTATCCGTTAGAGAAAAGTTATGCTTGTTGGCTCTAAAATTTTGAGTGAAATTGTTATCAGACGAGTAGCCCGACCAAGTTTGGGCGAACTCGCAGGCAATCTCCGTGGAGCAAGTTATGTTCCTGCTGGGTGTTGTCAGGTTGGCAATGATACCTGCAGGTCTGTTACCGGATATTAATCTGACCTTTCTCCACGCGTCGGCGATTTCAACGGTAGGATTGAGTTCCCAAGACTTTCTCTTCGCATCCTTGATATCTTTCTTTGTGTTTGCCGATTCCGTACGATAGCTTTGCAAGTTTTCTGTCGTAGAATGACTTTGGAATTTCTTCCATGCCCTATTTTTGGATCTAATCTTTGATAGATGTCTTGGTTCATCCAACAGGGCTGGGTGTTTGGTTTTGGGGATGATGACGGAATGGCGGACGACGCAGCTGACCTCAATATCTTCTTGATTCTGGCGGCTTCTTGGTTTATTTTCCTGCTGACTGGTGAGTTGATCACTCGCTGTGTTACTAGAGCTTGGAATTTAGTCCAGTCATTGTTAGCCTCCTGGAATCTGGCGGTTGCTTATTGTTGGCTGTTTCGAAGTGACAATAATTGGGTAGTGGTCACTGCTTTCTAGGGTTGGGTGGGTCTGCCAGGAGAAATAGGTGGCTAGGTTTGGAGACATCAGAGTAATATCAATGTGGGTGAGGGTGTCAAGTGTGCTGAGATGTGTAGGCGATCCGTCGAGATGTGTAGGCGATCCGTCATTAAGTATGATTCAATTACTGACAATGTTGCCCTTTCGATTGGATCGAATGGATCCCCATAACGGGCTGTGGGCGTTGAAATCACCCGCTATTATCGGATTTGATAGAGTTGCGTTGGCGACTTCTTGAAGGTGCTCTGGTTGGAGGTATAAGTTATGCTCCACGTACACATTCGTGATGTTTACTGGAGGGTTTGTCTCCACCTTAAGACTAAGTGTTAAAATGGTGGTGGCATTAGGAATTTTAGAGTAGGAAAGAGTTATGAACTAGGGTAGCTACTCCGCTTCGTCTTGTTTCGTATGTTTTGTTGTTGTAAACACACCTGTATTGTCCCAATCGCTCTGGTCCGTCGCCTTCCAAGAGTTTGGTTTCCTGTAATAAAATTATGTGCGGCGAGTATCTGAGGATTAGGGTTTGTAGGAAAGGAAGGTTATTAAAGAAACCTTGAATATTCCACTGGAGGATGATAAGGCCGGTGGTGGAGCTGGTCAAAGATGTTTGGATCGTATGGTGGTTCTGAGGATTTGGATAAATGAGTCCCTGTGTGGTAATTATGGGCTTTATTCATCTATTTCGATTACCTCTACCTCGGGCGTTGAATTGCTCGGGGCTAGGTATAAGTTCTGATCGATTAGGCCTAGTCCGGCACTGTTTGCATTAATTGCTTCGGTGCAGTTAATAGGATTATCTAAATTGCAGTCACTGGTGCTGCTACGATTTCCAGCTATTATGTTATCAATAATGGCTTTAGATTTTGAGTGAAGTTTAGTAGCTGTTTATCTTCGACGAAAGAACTTTGTTTTGTGGGTGTTGTGTTTGGGTTGGTGTTCATTGTTAAGATGTTGAGGTTGCTCGCTGTTTGTAGCATGTTTATATGGATTGGGGGTGTATGGATGGGATTTGTATTGTGGTTTGCGATGGTCTTATTGTTTTCTTTTGCGGTTGGGGAAACTACGGTGCTTATAGTATCTTGTGCGGGGGGCTAAGTTCTTGCTGTTTGTTTGACTTGGGTACTGTGCTTGTTGGTAATTGTTGTGGTGTGCTGTATTTCTGTTTGTACTGATTAGCGGGGAGAGACCAGTTGGGGTAGTTGGACGGTTGTAGAGTAGGATTGTTGGACAATTGTTCTTGTGTTAGAGAAAGGACGGTTGGCGAAGTATATTTTCTTTGCCTCGTATTTACAGCACTTTTTCTGCGTTCTAATTTGAAGGATGTCCTTCTCTTGTATGTACATTGGACATTTCTATCCATAGAGGAATGTTTTACAATTGACGCAGGCTGGTAATATGCCCTCATGAACTTGATTTTCATGCGGTAGCTCCTGGGCACAGAAAGCACAGGTTTCTTTTTCCGCGGAGCACCACTTTATTGTGTGTCCTAATTTTTGGCACTTCCACTTCCACTTCCATCGGGTTAGGGATGTACTCTCTAACATGGACTATTTCGAATCCGATGGTGATCACCTTGGGAAGGGAGAAACGATCGAATGATAAAATTATTAGTCCTGTTTTTCTATCTGTTCCGCCCTTTTTTGTTTTCATGTGTACAGTTTGAACAACTCCATAGCTGCTAAGCCCGTCCACAATTTCTTTCTCTTCGGGAGATATTAACGCGGTGTTGTAAATGATTCCCTTGGTTTTATTGAGAGCTTCATGGTATGAGCATTTGATCGGGATATCCCCTGGCAACTGGTTCTTACTAATAAACTTCTCTGCTATCAGTAGTAGACTGCCGTCTCTGAGTAAGGAAGAGGTTGTATATTGTGTGGAAATGCAATCTATTGCTTTCCGAAGCAAGAAAGGGTTTACCTCCTTTAAGGTTTTGTTGGGTGTTGTGGTCTGCACTACAACAAATTTAGCTTGGTCTGCTGGGTTAGGTGCTTTTTCTATTAGTGCGGGAAAATCCTCGGTTGGGGTCTCGGGCAAGCCTCCTTTTTTTCCCACTTTTTTCGGTCTTCTGTAAATTTATGCCTCCCAGCAAATGGTAGCGGTTTTGTTCCTTTGGCGCGGTGGCCATGTTGCCGAGGAGAACCTCCCCTGGATTGAAGGTTATGTGACCCTCCCTGACGGAAAGTTTGCTTGCGCTCGAGTTTAACAAGAGAGGAAAGTATCGAGTGTAATTTAGAAGGTTACTCCCTTTGAAAAATTTGTCCGCCCTCTATTGGAAAAATTTGTATCCACAGGTTTGCTGGTAACCTTAGCTCCGATTTGGTGCGTGCTTCAGATGGATGCTGTCTTGTAGATTCCACCACGCGTTTACCGTGCGGCCCTGTCCCTCAAGTTTGTCACGAGGTCTTTTAACTTTCCAACTTTCTAATGCATTTAGCTTTTTCTCGATTTTTTGCTTTGATAAGCCCTTTCAATAGTTTTCTACCGTGCTCACTATATACACGTTTTCTGCTTTTTCACTGTATAATACCACTGAAAATTTAAGAGATGTCCACTTAGTCGAACCGTTTGCCACGAAAGCTTGCCGATGATTGTAGGCGAAATTATGTTTGAGCTGAATATATTGAGAACTAACAAATATTTAACGGTTACAGTTAGCACACTGGTGTAATATTTCTGTAATGCTGTAATTATTTCTATTGCTCTTAAAGACGAGATTCGGATGTCATGTAAAATTTTCAGGAAGTTTTAAATAAAACAATATTATTATAAAAAAAGGAAGGAGTAATTACATTTGGGTTTTTTTTAATGTCGACGGGGGAGCGAAGAGTATCCCAACAAAACACGAAAAACCCTCTACTTCCCTGATAGCACAAAAGTACTGAAAATGTACTTCGGGGGGCCTGAACGGATGCCTTCTAGCTCCAGTGTAAAGGATAGGCAGTTGGGAAGAAATTCAGGGGTAAATACTAACACATATAGCTACTGTCGCGTTTTTAAATGATTTATTTGCGTATGTAAGAGCAGGACAGGTAGCGCTACCAAAACTGAAAAACCCGCACTTTCAGGAGGCAAGCATCAGTTTTTCAGAGAAACACAATATTCATACATATTTCAGTAGTTTTGAACCAGTGGAAAGAACCACAATATTCGGGCATATTTCAGTAGTTTTGAACTAATGAAGAGAATCACACCATTCAAGCATAATTCAGGTTTTTCCAAAATAAAAAAATCTCTTTTCTTTTAATATATTTAATATACATATATAATACTTTACAAATTAAATTCAGTAAGTAAAGAGCCCTTTTCACAACAGTACCTCTCCAGTTATTATCTTTTCACTGAGTCAATGGCTATAAAATATATATATACATGTTACAAACTGCTACAAACAGATGCCATCTATCAATAACCTGATTCTATTGTATCGCAAATTAGTTTAGAGTAAACAACTTTGTATGTATGTATTTCATTTTGTTAATTCTTGCTACTCTTATCAGAAATAGTTGAAATCACAGTTATGTAGAACAATGCAATAAATAACAAAATGAAATAATTCTTTCGAACGAGTCAGTTCCCTGTTGTACTTTGACGTGATCGCACAACCTTTAAATAAAATCTATTCTACTTGATCTACCGAGTTTTCAATTTATCCCTCAACTCAGTATCTTTAAAAACATTTTTTCTTCAATACATATACTATATATATAGATATATATATAAGTATTGTGAATTTACTTTGGTGAACCTTTAGAATGATAGATTGTCTGTAATTGTAAAACTTTTTTTTATTACAATCAAAAATCCGTTTCTGTGAAATGTGTGTCACTCGGACGCATTTCCAATGGATTTATTTTATTTTTTATTTATTTATTTCTTACGACAAGCAACCAGGCCATTAGGCCCATTGTATGAAAACATGCTACTTCGGCAAACAAAAAGAGTGGGAGGGGGTTGACTTCGCGCCGGACCTCTTACTTCTGGCCAAACCCAGGGAATCTAATGCGCAGCAGCTTGATGTTTGAAGAACTCTCGACAACGCCATCCATATGAAAAACCGAAGCAAGGCTTCCCTTCAATTTAAAGGACCTAATTTTACCCAGCTTAAGCAGGAACCTGGCAAAGTTCCTCAAGGCTTCCTCTCCGGGGGAGCTGTGACCATTTAAGTAAAGTCTAGACCTCAATCCCAGTTGTGGACAAACAGCAGCAAGTTCGAGCTCTGAATTTCTTCATGCAATGTACTTCAAAACTACTTTACAAGCCCTGAAGAGATGTAAAACAATTAGAATGAGACACATCTATCAATATACTTTATCTCTCTAGGAATACTGAACTAAACCGCTGCAGTGAGTACTGAATCAACCCTGAAAAGATGCTAAAATATTAGCGAGAAGGAATATATCTCGATTTTCAATTTGTTTCATTTCAGGCACAGAACTTTCCGTAGTGATTCAGTGCATTTTTACGGGCTGAAGTAAATGCAGTTTCACCGATAGAATAAAAGAATTACGATTGTAGTGGTAACCCCTGAAAGTCGTGCTATTAGGGTTCTTATCGACAAATTTTATGGCATTGCTGCCGTGAAGTTAGCTCATGTATATAATATAGCGTATAGAGACCTGTTTTAAATTTAAATAGAGTCGGAAACTTTTGCTGAGAGAGAGCTTTCATGTAGTTACAATGAAATGTTATTGATTTATACTAATCTGGATTCCAAAAAGATGTTCACACGGTTGGTTTCAGTGCAAGTGATAATTCCAATAATTCTACAATTGTTTGTTGGACTCACTGACATGTATATAAATGGACTGCATGAAATCAAATGGGACCACTTCATGTCCCTCTCTCTTTCCGTGAGAGCATACTTTCCCACTGAACTGTAACGATTAGGAACGAGAAATTGCTTGAAGTTCAGCGGTATTTCCAGAGCTGGCAACTGATTACAACTTTCCTAGCAAAACAGCCTTGTGAAAAACACTTCCTTCGGCTCAAAATTAACAATACAAATAGTACCAAATAGTTTTGTGGTAAATTCGGTAAATCCCGTTGACATGCATATAAGTAAATACCAAAGATTTAAATATAGCACCACTTTATGACAGCTGGTAACATAGTGAGAGCATAATTTCTGAAATCAAAACTGTTGCCACATGAAACAGAAGAGTAGACATTCAATTTATATACATGTCAATGGTTGGACTCCATAAAAACATCATTTTCATTTTTTTACCTCCAATTTGTCATTCTCTAATTTTGAAAAATAAAACATAGTACCCTTCGAATTGCAGCGAAGGCTTTTCTCGTTTTGTTTTCACTTCTAAATAACTTTTTAAAATTAGAGAATGACAAATTGGAGGTAAAAAAAGTAAAATGATGCTTTTATGACAAATTTAATGTAATTGAGAGAAATTTAATTATTATATTAAATTCATAAGTTTAATTATTAAGCATATGAGTTTGTCATTCTTTAGCTTAAAAAAGAAGCGAAAGTTGTCCTCTCTCATTGGGTGAGTTTAGGAAAATGCGGAAACAGTTCGTAATTTTGTTGATACTTACAATTAACTTTCTTTTTCGACCTATAAATAGTTTGAATTATCGTCACCAGACACGTCACGACACGTTTTTCATATACAAATGCAAGGAAGGGATAGCCTTAGCGCCACAGCCTGTAGTAAAGAAGGCAATAGCCAGTGTCAATTGCCATCTCCAAGGGTGAGGTGAAATTTTAGTTCTTACTGCTGGAACAATGAACGGATCAATGTCGGATTAAACGTTAAGAAAATGTCACGCAAAAGTTGAATGCATCTGAAATACATTAGTATGCCCCCAGTGAACGCAGTTTCCGCATTTGCAGCAAGAAAGTTGGTCAACTTTCAACTTTTACGCAAGTATCGGATTGAAAATTTTTGACGGCTGAAGGAAACGTTTGTTTTGAATGAAATTTGTAATGTAAAATTAATTATTGATCTGCGGGATATTTCAAATGTTACTCTTATTAATCGTACAATGTTTAACAATATAGTAAAAATATCAACAAGCACAATATTGAAAATATGAAAATTGCATTGAATTGTCATTAAACGCAGTCGCGGCAATTTCGTTATTCCCGTTTCTATGATGCATTATTTCATTAATTTTGCGTAGAATTGCATAAAATTAGGCCCGATTTCTATCGTCAGTAGCAAAATTAACGAAGTATTGAATCATAGAAACTGGAATAACTCAAAAACGGTTGCATTTAGACAGGTACATGTGCTTAGCCAAATTAAAGATAACATTCTGGGGTTTTTAAATCTTGTAATAAAACTGTATAGTTATCATGCATTTTGGCGGGAAAATCGTTAAAATTTGAAATTTTTTTCCAATTTTTTGACTTTGACGTCTTACTACTTCCGACGGAAGGTGACAGGAAGGCTGATTGAGATGAATCCCACCGTGATAGGGTGTATATCAAGATAGTTACAGGGTGTAAAGAGGAAGAAGTACTAAAAATCTTAAACTCCCCTACCGCCGAAAGACGCGTCTTATCCCCTCCTTCACATTATAATGTTTTGCTTATCTCCACCTCAGCTATCAAACCCTTGAGCTAGGTGCACCAATTATGAGACACCCTGTATATCATATTTACCTATTACTTGCAGTACTCTAGTATGTAAATAAGTGTCGGAAGAAATTTCGCAAGCATGAGATTTTAAAAAATTAAGCAAACGAAAAAGTCCTGTAATTTGATAGTGTACTCATTTCATTCTCTCTTTGCTTGTTCGCAAATTTTAAAGTTGGAGACGACTGGTACCTACAGCGCATCAAGGGTAATTATCAACTGTGTTGAAACGTACTTTATCAGTGGATGCATGATGTATGTACTTTCTTTTTGCGTTACCACAGTTCCAACAATTCAATTTTTAGAGAAATCCAAATTGCTCAGTTGAAATAAATTATTGTGATTGGCGAGGCATTACTGTTCATCTCACTCTAATTTAGCACTATTCTTTATCAATTTTTTAAAATTGTTTTCTCTTTTTTAATTTCTAGGTTTTAATAGCTGCTGGAATTACTGCTGCTGTTTGCTTTGGCTTGACTATGTTTGCCTTACAGACAAAATGGGATTTTACCGTTCTTGGTGGCGCTTTGTTCGTATGCTTGATAGTATTCTTCCTGTTCGGAATTCTGGCAATTTTCATCAAGGGAAAAATCATGGTATTAGTATATTCATCAATTGGTGCACTTCTATTTTCTATGTATTTAATTTACGATACACAATTAATGCTTGGAGGTAAACACAAATACTCCATTAGTCCTGAGGAATATATTTTCGCTGCTCTTAATCTTTACCTCGACATAATTCAAATCTTCTTACACATTTTGACGATAATAGGAGCATCAAGAAACTAGAAGTAAATGCATAACGTACTTCGTTTTTATTTTGTTTGCTTACAATATTATAGTTTTCCTTGTTTCTTACAACTTCAAGTGTAATAATTTATAATACATACCACCAAATCTTCCTATATTATTGTTTTATATTTTGTTGAACGTTTATCACACAACATTTTTTGTTGATACCTTAACCTGTCTATTATGTTAAGAGCTATGATTGTAAGAACTTTGTTTTGTTTACACTAAAATAAAAATAAAAAATAAAAAACTGAAGTGCATATTTAAAAGAAAATTTGTACATGCTTACTACTAACTAATAAACCAAAAATTTTTAAATGAATATATTTGTTCTTGCTCACATTTAAGAAATATGTATTATCGAAACTTTGTTAAAAAAATAAGAGCTTAAATGCCTATAAAGAAGCTCCCAGAAGAAAAGCACCTTTTTCTTCTTCTTTGTCATATTGATGCCCTATTAAAATTAATATATAGCTAATGACTGAATAAATTAGAACTATTCAAGGGACATGTTGTCTAGTTAGTAGTATAAATTTTCTACCCTGGAAAAATCTGTGTCACCAAGAGCTCAGGGCTCATTCATATGAAAAGAGTAAATAAAGCAATTGTAGTTTTTCAGTTAATGTTATGATTGGTCAAACTTAACCTTTTTAGTATTAAGAATTATTCCAAATTCTCGTGTGTTATTGTTAAAAACCGTTTAGTGCTAGCTCTAAATTTTATAGATCTTCTATATTATTACTTATCTCTCCAAATATATAAAACAAAAATAATTAAAAATGTTTGCTTATAAGGATTGGTATGGACCAGTCATGTTTTTTATGAATAAGAACAATAATTCATAGTTTATGTGTATGTGTATTCAGAACTGGATTAAATAAACAATGAAAAGTTTGAATGTGTGGTATATATGTATATACTTCAGATACATTATATTAAAAAAAAACCCAACGACTTATAAAGGAAATATGTTTGAATATTAAAAAAAAACTTCTTTGTGAAAGGTATTTAAAAATTAAAAAATTTAATAGCAATTTCGATGGGACTTCACCCGAAAATCATGCACTGATAAATTTCGATATGACACTATTATATAGCAGAAGCTGAACACTAGTTTTCCACTGAACCTCTACATTGAACTAGATTGATTTTTCGGTGTTAAGGCTTAAACACAATTTTGACAATAGAACGGTTGACGGCCGATTGCAGATTCCTATGTAATAAACTCTATAAAGTGCTCCCAGAGAAAATTGTTCCTATGACTGTAATAGTCGTCGGCCACTCTGATCGTCGCAACTGAATTAAGGCAATTGAGTGGTCGACGGCCACTGCAGATTCTTATGTAATACACGATCCATAAAACGTTCCTAGAAGAAAATTGTTTACATTACTGCAATAGTCGTTGGCCGTTGCAACTGTTTTGAAACCTTAACGAATACATATTTCAGTTAATTTGTCATCTGTTCTGTCAAGTGGGCTGTCATGAGACTTGAGTCAAACGGATTTGAAGATATTCGATAATTTTTATGAAGTATAAAGTGTGTGTCACGGCGCGGCGAGGAGCGTATTTTTAAGTTGCTGCTGCGCGATTGCTGTATCAAAATTAAATCGATAAGTCACACGGGTAGCAGCGCGGCGCGGCAAAATAGTTGCCGCGCGGGATTTGGAAATTACTCAAAAACAGAATTTTGCCGCTGCCGGGCAAATTTTTTTTTCATTCGAAATAAGTCCGCACCATTCCTTAAATGATGCGTTTGGCATTCGTATTCACCCTACCTACAGATTTCGTGCGGCAGAGGTAGCATACTTGTAGCACTTTTCTTAAGCTGATCCCAGAAGATCAGCATTAGTGTTACTGATAGAGGAAGGTAATTCTTATTTTGACACGTTGGGAGTTGAATGAAAAACAGGGAAAACGCTAAATCCAATAAACACAAAGCACGCATTCAGTGATGAGTGAGTGGAGCTATCTGATGGGCGCCAGGTTCTCTGCAGAAACATGACAAGATTTAGCTTGCGATAGTACATAGGTGCGAGTCATAATTCAAATCTGTGATCTTAGTAAAGCAGGCAAAGGAACTTATCACTTCATGACTCAACGTCTTCATCTAAGCCGTCGATTGGGCATGGGAGGGAAGAAGAGATTTCAACGTCACACAGCTGATGGAGTAGAGAAAAAAAAACTTCATCTTCACTTCAATACGATGGAACGACTCACAACCCTTTTACAATAACAATTCGAACTGGCCACAGCTCCACACACAAACATCATACCAGTATTTAACCTTAAAGTCCGTTAGAATATCAACGCTGACCATTACCCCGCAATTAACCACCCAGCATGAAAAAAACTAAATAAGTTATTCTCGCATTCTTTCAATTCTATACAATTCAAATTCTTATTTGATTTCGGCCTTGCAAGCTACGGCGTAGCAACTTAATCATCTTCAATTAGGCTACAGTTTTAATATTTTACCAATTCAAAAAATTATTTTAAGCAAAAAATATATTCCAACTTAAACTTAGGGAAAGCAGGACGAAAACAAAATTTAACGTGATTTAAGATTTTTCTGACATTCGACAAAATGACAGAAAGTTCAAGAAAGACGCCATTACGATATAACCTATAAAAGAGTGAAGAAGTTTATACGAAGAACCAGATTGATAATTATACTTACCTTTTTTTTACTTTAACTTATCTTTTGTAAATACTTTCATTTGTCGTATATTAATTAGTAAAGTCATTAGTAAAGGCATCGTGAATTTTAACCACATAAAACATTTTATCACCAATCTCATTCGTTTTATTTGGAAATCCTACATATATTATCTATATAAAAAAACGATATGAATTCTTGGGTTATAAGTATAAGATAAGTATTACATTTAACGGCACAATTTGATGTATGTGATTCTTTGTAGCCTTTTTTGCAGGTTTCCTCCTCAATGAGACTGGATTTTAATAAGGGATTGATTACTGATTTCCAGCGGCCATATTTCATTGTTGCGCGCAACCGCCGTTACATTCTGACCCATCCAAACTGGGTCTAAAGAACATTGACTACGTTTGACATGACCGTTCCCTATATACAAAGAATATGACACAAGTATTTTCGATGCTGAACTATCATAAAAAATGGGCCATTGCATTGTTGACTTCTCGGTTGTTTTACAAATGGTTGAAAGTCTCGATTTTGTTTCTGAGGCCTTATTCCAGGTGGTTTCGATTCGAATTAAGCAAAGGTAGGTACTACCCTGTCTCTCTGACTTTGTAGAAGGCGATTAATTCAGTTTTTGTAATCACCACCTTGGACAAACTTGGAATGCAAGGTATTTTTTTCGCTAAATGTAAGGTCAGCTCTCTGGCATGTTCTTATGAGAGAAGACTCGAAACAGTATAGCGCTTTTATTGTATTTTAGCAGGGATTTATTTTAGCTTCGACGTATGCTTTTTGGTCTTTCGAATTCTCCATTTATTTCCCGATTGGTTCTTAAGATCAGTTCCTGTGATGTTTGCAGTTGATACATTTAATCGAAATTCTCGAGATAAGTGGTTCACCAGGCTATGGAATGAATAGTTTCTGATTACTCGCCTTTTCCTTACTGAAAGATTGAGAAGAATAGTTGATTGAAATTTGTAAATCTAAATATCGTTCTCTTATGGCGGAATTATGTTATTGGAGAGAGAGAGAGGGGAGAGCCGATACCAAAATAACACAAGATAAATATTGTAGATGAAACTGCATGATGCTCCAACTGGTCATTGTGGAATTCAAAAAACCCTATTAAAAAAGATGTGGAACCATATTGCGTTTGTGAAAAGCTGTAAGGTTTGCCAAACAATTAAGCCAAAATTATAGAAACTTGCGGGCCTTTCCGATCATATCGAAGTAAAATTTCAGTGTGTAAATAGTATCCAACTGCAAGCTGGTAGAAGGTTCGAAGAGTATAAATGAAAATGATTGTAATATTGAAACACGATGTAAATATTTCAAGACTGTAAGGGAAGAAGCTCTGGCTAGGCTTCTAAGGGCGTCGCTAAAATCAAAGAAAATATATGACTTGCGAAGTAGTGATGTACAATTTTTCCTAAATGTTTTGTTATGGTGGAAAGTTTATAGGGCCAATTCAAAACTCTCACCTTTGGTGCATAAATTTACAAAATGAAAAAGGTTAGTTACAAGTGCACTGACATTAAAGGATTGGAAATCTTTTGTTTCTCGTGGATTTGAGCCAGACATGTAAATGGCATTTGTGTCACTTTGTCCGTAGAAGTTTTCGTGACATGATTGTGGGCGGACGTCGAAGCAATTGAAATAACTGCGAATGCTGATACTGCCCGTTATTTACACTTTTAGAAAGCTAACAACGCTAAAGGAACAGGCAATGGTAGAATTGGTTCACACATGCGTGCCCACTCTTTTATACACGATCGTCGTCTGAAAAATGTACACACTCAAAACCTTTGAGAAATACTTCCCAAGCCATGAAACAGAAATCTATATACCAAAATGCTACGCTTACTATATACCTTACTTAACAAAATAATAAAATAATTTTAATTAAAAAGTAACTTTATCATTTTACGCTCGAAAACTCTCAGCTGAGTAATAGTTGCAATAATGTATGTGCGGCCGTAATCCGAATCTGTAGGTAGATTGATTAGAATTCATTGGACCAAGGCACATTCCCATTTGCAATTATTGCTTAGTTGAGGGTTTTTGTTTGGGGAATCGTAATCATTTGGTTAGATACATTTTTTAAAATAATTATGTTAGGATAGATATAAAAATTTGATTACGGTTGGGAAGATAAGAAAGTAAGATTATCAGAAGACAATTTTTCTGTATGAATAGTAGTTTAGGGCGCAAGAGCTATTCAAATCAAACTTTTTTCAGCCTTCCAAAAGAACACTGCAAATATTTTAGACTATGCTAGGGCTCTCATGCAGTAGTGGGAAATATTTTCGAGGGTTTTGGTTCTGCTCATTCTTTCGTTTAAAATTGAACATGAATTGTAGTTAACTTCAAATACATTTCAACCTGTCTAATTGAGTGAACTTGAATGCGTCAGGATGTTTAAATATATAAATTGAATTATTGCCCTCTAGAGTCCTTACGTCTGATTTTTTATACCTCAAAACCCTAAAATAATTTTATTAAACGCAATCATGGGTACCTGTAAGATTCCCCCGGAAAATGCAAAAAATTATTGCTTCCCACGGTACAACAATTTTTGCGGCCAAAGCAAAACGAAAATTAAATATGATTGCACCGAAATAAATAAAATTAAAACAATATGTATACATAGGTGTACAATATATAAAATAATTTGGGTAAAATTGAATCGATTGGGAACGGATGACAAACAAGAAGGCCTCAATTGGGAATATGGAAAGAAACTTCCAACAGGGGGTCAAAATATATAAATGAAGGACCCTGCAAAACCTTGTTTTTCTTTTTTTCTTGTCAGTTTGGTAAATTCAAGTTTTCTTAAAAATTCTCTAAAACTATTGAAGATATGTACATACAAAGGCAGAGTTTAAATTGTTTAAACTAACGTAGGGAGGAACATAAAAATAAGAAAATTTCTTTTATTTGTTTTCTTTGTGTACTGCTTTGAAATTAATTTTCTTAGAAATGAAATTGAAATTGTGTTATAAAAATTATAAATTTTATTGTTGATCTTGTTTTTATGCAGGTTTATTAAAAATATAGGCTCAGTGTTATTACTTATGATTGATTGCTGCTATGATTAATTTTTTTTGTCGAGTTCGTAGACTCTAAAGCCACGTTTGGGCGCCACGAGATTTTACAGTCCACGAACGAATTAATAAAAAAAATCCACTTTTTCTCCTGAGCAAGCTGTTATACTTCCAAGGTATTAAAAATACATATAGATACATAGACCCGTCTATGAACCAAGCAACTACTACATAATTTCTGCATAAAAGGAGCATTAACACATAAATGATCTTAGTAATTATAGTTAGAAGAGTAGAACTAACTATTATGTTCTCTGTAAAACAAATTAGATACATAATACTAGCTATAAAATGACATTTTTTTAAAATTTAATTAACAAATGATCACACAATGGTTGTAAGTAAATTTAGATTCTTTCTAAAACTTAATTATCTTTCCGGCTTAGCATAATTTATGTCACTGTCAATAGTCCATGACCTGATCATTGCTAAAGTTTTTATCAATTCTAATGTAAATATACCTACTACTGCAGCAATGCTTGATTTTCTGATTACATAGTCTCGTGAACCCCACGATGGAAGCTCGCCTAATCAGTCCCTCACTCATGTATTTGTACGTACATACTTCTTAATTGCAATAATGGAATTACCTCTAAATTAAGATGAGGAGCGGCATTTTAACTTGACTTCCTCTAATAGTTGATTTCAGTTTAAACTGTATCCGAACAGAGGTTATATTTTTAGGATAACGTTCTTCATGAAATTCAAATATATATTTTTATTTTATTTTCTTTACAACGATGAATAAATTCCCATGGTGGTTGCTATGTTATAATGGCAATATTCTAAGGCACGTTGTTTTTTTCAAGATGCATTTCCGTTCTTAGAAAATATGTCTAGAAATTAAATTAGTTGCAAGCAAAATATACATTGTCTTTTCTTTGCAATTGTACGGCCATGATAATATTTCAATTTTCAAGTCTCATTATTCCTTCCTTAGCAGCCCTAGATTCTCTAGTTCAGACTAAAATGGATTCATAAAACCCCATACTTGCCTCAATGATTTTGCGGTCTGTTTTTAAACTTGATTTACCGCCTGCTGCTAAATGTGCATCTAATGTATTTGAGGATCATAAAAGAAAATAGTGTACAGAGGGATGTTGATGCAGTTGCATCGTTTTGGTAAAGAGTGATGGTATCGAATATCTAGTTCGTTGATAAGAGTGTTTCCTCTATAAAAGTTTAGTGTTACGTTTTCAATGAAATTTAATTAAGTGAATTTTTTGTTGATTATGGAAATTATTTTTTATTCTTAACCATATATATATATATATATACAAAACAATCCATTATATCTACGTGCATAGAAAGTGTTCTGTTAAAAGTCTAATATTGTGATAAAATATTTATAATCGGACATTAAAAAAATGGACTTTGACTCAATTTTAAATGAAGTCGGGTCATTTGGATTATATCAAAAGTTAATAATTTGTTCTGTGCTTTTGCCGGCTGTTTTGCCTTGCGCTTTTCATGCATATAGGTAATAATATAAATAGTAAGAAATTTTTAATAATAAAATGTTTTAAACATAAATAAAAATAAACGTTTCTTAACGGTTTAGATTTATTTTCAACAGAGTTTCAGGAGTAGGTAAAACTTTTACTGTATAATATTCATACTGGATGTACCGTCAAAATCGAAAAAAATATGAAGAATAGAAGAACTTTTTATTTTTAACGACCTTCCTCTTGCCGGGCGACTGCTCCCGTCCGGGAAAAATATATAGAAAAAAAATATGTTCAATGAAATGCACTCACTACTACACTTGACTGTTGTCATCCAAATTTTGGTAACTATACTTGGATTTGGTAAGATGTCTTGATGGACCCCATTCAGTAGACCACCCCCCCCCCTTTACAGTCATGAAATCAATAAGTGGAGAACTCTTTTATTTAAAAATCTTGTAAACGAACAATTTCCCAAAACTGAGATTTTTGTTTTCATCTTTAAGGGTTAAAATTTCACACTGATTTTTACCCCAATGCAAATCGGACTCGCGCACCAAGGGTTCCGTACCATTGTGCAAAATTTAACACTATGTAGGTACTTTTTATTTATTTTTTCAAATGAGAGTAGGCGTCATGTTTAGAAATAATGCTGTTATTTAAAAAAATAATAATAATGCTGTCATTTGAAAATCATTTGAAAAAAAATGCCTACTTATGATAATAATAATGAATGAGAATAAAACGAGGAAAAAAACGGCGAAAAAATCACGTTTCTTTTATGGGGCCCCCTATAATTGTTAATTTTGTTTTATTTTTTATTATTTGTTGTTATAGCGGCAATAGGAATACACACTCTGTGAAAATTTCAACTATCTACCTGTTACGGTTAATGAGATACAGCCCGGTAACAGACAGATAATAATAAGAATGAAAAACTCCGAAAAAATAACGTTTCTTGTATGGGGGGCCCCTTTAATCTTTAATTTAATTTAATTTTTATTATTTTTTGTTAAATCGCCAATAGAAATACATAGTCTGTGAAAATTTCAACTGTCTACCTATTACGGCGAAGTCTTAGTAATAGGGTTCCCGTTGTTATCCTTTGGGTACGGAACCCTAAAAACAAGAAAAAGTGGCCTTGAAAACAGAAAAAAAGACTCTAAAGGGGGACGCAAAAGGTTTAAACAATTGTATAAAAACTGAAACAGGCACACTAAAAAGATTAAGCTAACAGGTAAAGGAGAATTTTTGCAAAATTTTTGAAAATAAAGATTTAAAGCCAAAGTCAAGGTACTTATTGCTAAAATTTAAAACTGTGTCTATATTTGCAGATAAGTGGCAACTAACAAAAATTTTTGTAAAAGACCGAATGAGAAATTTAGATTTTTTGATTAAAAACAAATAATAATAATATATATATACAGGGTGTCAAGCCGAAATTGGATGATAGACCAAATCATAATAGTTACCAGAAAAATATAAAAATAAATCTAAGTCATGTATTTTTTAAATTATAGACATTTCTTTTGTTTTCGAGAAAATGTGCACCCTGTGATGGTTTTTTTGCTCCTGTTGCTACAAATCTTTACTTCTTTTCAATTTTATTTTTGTGATGTAATATCTGTCTAACTCACACTTCATGTAATGACTCTCCATCTCACTCAAACTAAAATCTTAAAGTTACGGTCTTACGGCAAGCTTTGGGTACACTAAAATCCTTTTTAGTAGGTAAAAAGACATTTTGCGAAACTGGGTTTCTGGAAGAAATTTTTTTTTCCCGTAATCTAAGAAATAATGAAGCAAGTGTTATACCATTTTACAATCCTTATTAAATGCGTCAACTTTTAAAGTTACTTGCCAAACTGGCGTAGTACACTTTTTTTCAGTACAGTCATTTAAAGTTGGGTGAAGCATTAATTTTCTATTCTTGGTTCGGCAAAATATGACATTTTCTTCCAAGCTGGAGAAGTTGGCTTAGAATTTAAAGCAACAGGTTACATAAGCAAGATTTGTAGCAACAGGAGTTAAAAAACCATCACAGGGTGTACATTTTCTCGAAAACAAAAGAAATGTCTATAATTTAAAAAATACATGATTTAGATTTATTTTTATATTTTTCTGGTAACTATTATGATTTGGTCTATCATCCGATTCTGGCTTGACGTCGACTTACGGGACACCCTGTATATAATATCAGTAGTTACCACTGACATGTATATAAATGGACTGCTTGTTGAACCAAAAATGCATGAAAGCAAATGGCACCACTTTCATATTCCTGTCTCTTTCCGTGAGAGCATACTTTCCCACTGAACTGTATCGATTAGGAACGAGAAATTGCTTGTAAAAATCCTTGTAAAAAACAATTTCTTCGACTCATAATAAAAACTTATCGATACAAATAGTCCCAAATACTTTTGTGGTAAATTCGGTAAATGCCACGGACATGCATATAAGTAAATTCCGAAATAATTTAAATATAGCACCAATTTACGACAGTTGGTAGCATTGACAGTGAGAGCATACTTTCTGAAATCAAACACATGAAGCAGGAGATCAAGCAGTCCATTTACATATATTGTTCCGAGCGTGGCCTTTGGTTCGTTATTTAAAACACAATATTAAATACTTAATATACAAGTTCTTTATTTCACTCTAATCATACAATTCACAAACTTTAAATTAATCAACTACACTTTAATTATCGCTTAATACTGTACTTTCAATTATCGCAATCTAATTACAACACCTCCGCACGTTATTACTTTCGCTTGTTAACACTGCAACGTCTAAGGCAAGACTCTTATTCTGGCTATGACAACTGTTATATTTATACCCTAGAAACTCTCCAGATTATTCTCGAGTGTTCTATTTTCCAGAAGCTTCTTGACTGTTCTATTCATTCTATTCCTGAACCTTCCTGTAGATACCATAATCAATTCTCCGAACCTAAAGTCGTTTACTTCTCCATTCCCAGTAGATGTCACCAGTTGTCTCTTTCTATTGCACGTAACACTGCCCCCTTCTTAAATTTGTTCGTCCCGAACAACAGGTGGTCCACGGTCTTGATGCTCGTAGTATTGACACAAGCGGTCCAAATGAACAATTTTATGCTTGCCTCTTGTGCCACGCTGAATCCTTTATACCACGTCATTAATTCTAGTTACTACAGAATACGGTCCTTCCCAGTGTTGTTGCAATTTTGGAGAACGTCCCTTACGTCGTCTCGGATTGTAGAGCCAAACATGATCACCTTCATTAAATCCTGCGGAATTAGCACGTAGGTCATAGCGGGTCTTCATCCGATCAGTATTTGTTGCTAATTTCGTCCTCGTGGCCTCGTGCACATCAGCTAATTGTTGTTTGAGCTCCGATACGTAGTCTTCTGGTAACTTTTGTTCACCTCTGGGGGTACCGAATTTGAGGTCGCTAGGTAAACGCATCTCTCTTCCGAATATGACTTTAGCTGGGGTTTGTCCGGTAGTACTATGAATAGCTGATCTATAAGCCATTAGGAATATAGGAATGTGTCGATCCCAATCGCGTTGATGATAGTCAACTACTTTCTTTAGATGCTCGATCAATGTTCTGTTGAAGCGCTCTACCATCCCATCAGATTGTGGATGTAGAGGAGTTGTTCTAGTTTTTCTTATTCCCAACATTTTACACATCTCCTGGAAAGTCCGCGATTCGAAGTTCCGTCCTTGGTCCGAATGAAGTTTGTGAGGCACTCCAAACCTACTGACCTAACGAATTGGGTCAGTAGGTTTGGAGTGCCTCACGAACTTCATTCGGACCAAGGACGGAACTTCGAATCGCGGACTTTCCACAACTGTGGCTGCCTTTTGATTAGGGATTGCATAAGCTTCAGGCCATTTACTGAAATAGTCAATGGCAACTAAAATATAACGGTTACCGCCATCCGTTTCAGGAAAAGGTCCAGCGATGTCTACAGCTATCCTTTCAAAGGGGGCTCCGACATTATACTTATGCATTTCACCTCTGCTTCTGTGTTGCGGCCCGTTGCAAGCAGCGCAGACAGTACATCTGCGGCACCACTCCTCCACATCTTCTCGCATATGTAGCCAATAAAACCTTTCCCGTATTTTGGAAATTGTTTTGTTCACTCCCAAATGTCCTCCAGAGGTTCCACCGTGCATTTCTTCTAGAACATCTTTGACGTTTGATGCTGGCACGACTATCTGCATTCGGAAATATTCGCCGTTAGGTGCTTCCCATTTGCGTTTTAATATACCACATTCAACATGAAGAGAGTTCCATTGAGCCCAGTAACTTTTCAGCTTCTCACTCCGTTCCGAAATATCCTTCCAGTCTGGTCTTTCCATATCTTCTTTCCAAGCGAGAATAGGTGAAATGTCCGGATCTTCTCGTTGTGCTGTTCTCAGGTCCTCGTTGTGCTGTTCTCAGGTCCTCGTTGTCCCAACCTGTAGATGGTTCCACGGTTACCAACTGTATAGTTGCTGTTCTTTCTTTTTCTTCCACCCGTGCGCAATGTTTGCATGTACGTCGTGAAAGGGCGTCTGCATTTCCATGGATACGACCTCTTCGATGTTGGATCTCAAGATCATTTAAGCGCTGCATGGTCGGTGCGAAGGATGAATTTCTGCCCGTAGAGATATTTATGAAAATGTTTTGTTGAACTTACAATAGCAAGTAGCTCTTTTCTTGTAGCACAATAATTTTTCTCTGGCTTTGAAAGTGCTTTGCTATAGTAAGCTACTGGAACTTCTTGACCATTCTCCTCCTGCGAAAGCACTGCACCAATACCTTCATTGCTGGCATCCGTATCTAATATAAATGTTTTTCCCAGCTTCGGATAGTGAAGTACTGGAGCTTCACAGAGCTGTTGCTTCAAATTTTCAAAACTTTCGTTGCATTTATCCGACCATATGAACGGCCTTCCCTTTTCTGTAAGTTGATGTAGGCTTCTTGCTATATCTGCAAAACCTTTCACGAATCGTCTGTAGTAGGTAGCTAAACCAAGAAAACTCCGTAATTGATGTTTGTCCTTTGGAACTGGCCAATTTTTGACGGCTTCTATCTTCTCTGGATCGGTTCTTACTCCTTGTGATGAAACTATGTGCCCTAAATATTTAACTTCATCTTTGAATAGAGCACATTTACTCGCACTGAGCTTCAATTTTGCATCTTTGAGTCTTTGAAGTACGTCTCGTAAGTTGTTTTTATGTTCCTTGAATGTCCTTCCGATAACTATTATGTCATCCAAGTAGACAAGACATGTTTTCCAGGTTAAACCACGTAGAACACATTCCATTAGTCGTTCGAATGTGGCTAGAGCATTACATAACCCAAATGGCATTACTTTGAATTGCCATAAGCCACTGCCAACTGAGAAAGCAGTTTTATCTCGGTCCTCGGGATGTATTTCCACTTGCCAGTAACCACTCTTTAAATCCAGCGTGGAAAACCATTGCGCTCCGGAAAGCGTATCCAACGTGTCATCAATCCTTGGTAATGGATAAGCTTTGTCCATATTAGTGTCTCGGAGCATGGCGAAAGAGTTATATTTTCGCAGACCATCGTCCTTACTTTCACAGGATGATCTGCTCCTTCTCCTAGTTTCATAGAAATTTCTATGTACCCATATTTGAGAGTCCGCTCTCCAACATCCAGATTTATTTTGTATGTGGTCATGAAATCTATTCCAAGAATGCATTCATCCATTATGTCTGAAACCAGGAAAGTGTGAGGAAATAGTAGTTCGCCTAGTTGAACATCTAAAGTTATTTCTCCAAACACCCGTGCCGCTGCTCCAGTTGCTGTTCTTAGTAGATATTTGGTGGTGTTGTGCAGCCATTTGTTCTTAACAAGATCTGTTCTAATAATTGATCTTGCAGCTCCAGTATCGATAGTGACTGCGCAGTCATTTTTTCCTACACTTCCATATATAACAAGACTGCTATTATTTCTCTGCAACTGGCCTACTTGAATGATGACTTCGGGGCTGCCGATTCCACCAACCAACTTCTGCCCCACAAAGTTGGTTTTTACTAGTTTTCCGACTGTTCAACAGAAGAGCTGATGCGACTAGTCGCTGCTTGATATCTAGTCTCTCCACGAATAGCTTGTTCCCTGGCCCGACATCTTTGGCATTCTTCTTTCCCTTCTTCAGGTGATTCCACTCGTCGATGTTTTCTGCAGTCTCTTTGAAGGTGCCCTGATCTATTACAATTCCAGCATCGAAGGACACCACGTGAGGGCGGGCTCTGTGATGATTGCACTCTGTTACAAGTGCATTCTTCCACTGAAATTTCTCTTACTCGTACTGCACTCCGTGAAGCTTGTCTGGCGGATTCATACGCTAATGCATAGGCTAGTGCTTCTACTGTTGATTTCTTTCCTGCTAGCCTTAACGCTTGTTGTAAATTTTGATCTTCAATAGCGTTCACAAATGCCTCCGTAGCCACTTCATTAAGGAAATCCGCATTTACGCTGGAGTATGAAAGATGCGCTAATCTTTCCACATCAGCCTGCAATTGTTGTAGTGATTCGCCATGCTTTTGAATCCTGTTGCGTAACTGTAGGCGATATACTTGCTGCCTGTACTAATGAAGAGTAATCACGTTGATTTTCAATTGGAACAGTTTGTAAGAGTTCTGACGCAGGAGTTCGAAGTGCTAACACCAGAGCTATAGCTTTGTCTTCATCATTCCATCCATTTACCTCTGAAGCTGCCTCGAATTGTCTCTTGAAGATATGCCACGAATTTTGTCCATCAAATATTGGAGGTTTCATTCTACCTGCACCGAATATTTCAGCTGCTATGTTTGGAAGCTAACGATTCTTTATTCTTTCCAGATCTGCTTTAACGTTTTCAAGTTGCTCGGTGACATTTTGTTGAACTTCCGAAACCTTTTGTTGAAATTCGTGCTCAATTCCTTCAATTTTCAAATTTTGTTCTTCTAAAGAACTTTTTAGAAAATTTTTCTGATCCTCCAAACGAGTTTCTAGACAATTCTCCAGAGAACTCTTTTGTTCGTCCAAGCGCGTTTCCATAGATTTCTTTTGCTCATCTAAACGGGATTCCAGAGAATTCTTTTGTTCCTCAAAAACATTCTTTTGCTCATCTAAACGGGATTCCAGAGAATTTTTTTGATCCTCAAAAGCATTCTTTTGATCATCTAAACGGGATTCCAGAGAATTCTTTTGTTGCTCAAAAGCATCTTTTTGCTCGTCCAGGCGGGTTTCCATAGATTTCTTTTGTTCCTCGAGAGTATTCTTTTGTTCATCAAAACGGGCTTCAATTTTGCTCATTAAAGCACTCAAAAGCTGTTCCATTTTCATTGTAGGCTCTTCTTCAGATTCGATTTCTTCAATTTTCTCTTCGAAAACAAATGTTTCAGGATTCTTTCCTTCTTCTATCAAAGCTTGTCTGAGTCGCTCGACCAGCACTTTCTTTGCACCTGTCGTTTGTAATGACCGGTTCCCTAACTCCACTTTCAAATCCTGCGTTCGAAGCTCCTCGAATTTTCGCCCCATTACTTTAGTAATTCACTTTAAGTTGAATATAAATTATTTTCCAGAACTTTCAAAATTTAACACAATTTCACAAAATTAATCACACTTTGAAATTTAAAGTCAATTGCCACGACTTTATTTCGCGAATTTATTTCACTTCTGACACCAGTTGTTGCGAGCGTGGCCTTTGGTTCGTTATTTAAAACACAATATTAAATACTTAATATACAAGTTCTTTATTTCACTCTAATCATACAATTCACAAACTTTAAATTAATCAACTACACTTTAATTATCGCTTAATACTGTACTTTCAATTATCGCAATCTAATTACAATACCTCCGCACGTTATTACTTTCGCTTGTTAACACTGCAACGTCTAAGGCAAGACTCTTATTCTGGCTATGACAACTGTTATATTTATACCCTAGAAACTCTCCAGATTATTCTCGAGTGTTCTATTTTCCAGAAGCTTCTTGACTGTTCTATTCATTCTATTCCTGAACCTTCCTGTAGATACCATAATCAATTCTCCGAACCTAAAGTCGTTTACTTCTCCATTCCCAGTAGATGTCACCAGTTGTCTCTTTCTATTGCACGTAACAATATGTTAGTGGTAGTTACGCTATGCCGGTACCAGGCCACCCTTTTTAGCTTCCAGGATTTCACCACAGATGACACCACCGTCGCTAGGTGGTTTGAGTCCATACTAAATGTGGGTTTGTGTCTCGACTGCATTGGCTTATGTCTTGGATGTACCATTGGTTCTTGGATGCACCATTGAATCTTGACTGGCTTATGTCTTGGATACACCATTGAGCCTTGACTGGCTTATGTCTTAAGCAGGCCATACACCATCAGTTTGGCCGTGGTTTTACTGTAAAACCACGGCAAAACTGATGGTGTATGGCGAACCCCACGTTTTGAGGTTCGGATATCTACTAAAACCAGAATTCAGGTCATGCCAGAAATATCTTTCTCAAAATGTGGGCAAGACGTGGGCAAGGCCATACACCATCAGTTTTGCCGTGGTTTTACTGTTTTGCTCGTTCATAATCAAGGTTAACTTAATAATAAGCTAAGAAGTAGGCGACATTTCTGAGTGTTTCACATTTAAATGTACACGGCAAGAAAAGGAAGAAATAAAGAAAAAAATTATAAAAAAAAATCAAACTCTCTTTAAAATTTTTATGAATAAAGATAAAAAATGCGAAAGCACAAATTGCATGCAACGAAACAGAATGGAAAATAATTCATTTTCGTGGCGGAGTTTTCACGTTTTACTGTCATAAAATGTTCCCGCGCTTCTGTGAAAAACGGTTTTCATGAAATAATCACAATGTTTGGTCACATGTTGTTGCTGTAAATGGGCACTACAAGATGACGGCAAGACGTGGTCAAGTTGGATGGTGTGTGGGGCTTTTTCTTGACCACGTTTTAGGTTCTTATCTCGACTAGGACGTGGTTTTTAAAACCACGGCAAAACTGATGGTGTATGGCGCCCTTTAGATGTGTCATTTGGTCTTGACTGCGCCCTAGCGGCATTAGCCGGTACTACCAGCATGCTCCGGTACTACGGCTTCCTATGATGTGTGGTACGGTTCTCATGGATGTGCGAAGTTTTTGGCTTCCTTTTGTCCACACGTGGCAGCATGCTACGGTTTTCTGTGCCCACACGTAGCAGCATGCTACGGTTTTTTATGGATGTGTGAAGTTTTTTTCTTCACTTGTGCCCACACGTAGCAAAATGCTACGGTTTTCTTGGTGTGTGGTGCGCCTAAATGTAGGCTTTTGTTGTTTTCAAGTGTTGCGCCTGGTTTTGAATTAATATTAGTTTATAAAAAACGATTTAAAATTCCTTATTTTCTTTACAACTCACTGCCGCATCTACAACTCGGATACACTAAACGATCTTTTACCTTCCGCTCTGAACTATCGACTGCTCGTTCAACTCTTAAAAGTCTTATCCTTACCTTTCCCTATGTTAATGGGCTCATAAAACCCAATTCTAGGCGGCTTCTTTTGTACTGGATATATGTACGTTTGGTCCTTTGAGCTCAACGGCAGTGAGAAGACGAAACTTCAATCGTTTCACCCTTAAGAGGAGTCAGTACTCTGGAAAAATTTCAATTTAAACAGGGTGGTCTGGTACCGGCATAGCGTAACTACTAATATCGTAGACTTCTACAAACTGCCCTTATCATCCCTTCAGCTCAAAATCCCTAACGGAGTGCTTGTCGTTCCACAGCGCTTGCAACGGTTCCAAAGCAGGGAAAAACCCCATTGGACTAGTGTTGCAAATGCTGTGTCCTGCTCACCAGCGAATGACAAGAGCGCTGTTTTGCACCGGCGATAGTGGTTGTCATGTGGAGTTGAATGTGTCTGCGTTCGTTGCCAGATATTCAACAAGTAAATGTCTCTTCAATCTGTCAACGAAGTGCCTTTCAAGTGCTTGTATGTGGTGTTGTGGATCAGTGCTCTGATTCCTATCTTCAACTTTCATATGTGAATGAATTGTATTTCAATATTTTTGGCACATAACACAAAGCTAATTAAACAATTCACCTGACTTCAAATTCTTGGTCCCCATAGAAACAATGTTCTAGTAATGCCTAAATTCGGGTGGATCAACTGACAAAACTGACTTTGCAAAGCCCGGTGGGTGAAGAACCTGTGAAAAAGGATGCCTTCACTAGCACTAACTGTGCAGATTCACTGAACTCGTATATTGATATGTGATAACTGATTAGGATGTATAAGACAGCGATGGACATTTTAAATGCCGCATCTGCATCTTAGAAGGATAACTGCAGACTACTCTGCCAGCCATCCCTTCCATCACGTCCATATTCACCCGAGGTATGCTCGCCATCTGTTGTATCCTATAAATTCCGGAGGTTTTATGGATATAAGCACGTCACGGAGCAGACGTGTTGTTAATGTACTGTGTGAGGTGGTCTGTTCAGAACGAAAGCATCTTCTAACCCTGTGCTAGGGCCACTGGTTCTAATTCACAAGTTGGCGAAATCTCTCCCGGCAGGAGTAGCGCGGTCGTGTAGTTGCAGTGTTCGTGTGTATTCGACAGTTTTTAAAGATATCAATAATATCTCCGAGAACCGTTAGTGGATGTATGTCAGCTTCAAAACCTCGAGCTGTACTGATATTGAATCCGTTATTTCAGGATTGACCCTGATCGGAATCGCCGTACTGTCGGTACCGTAGACGTAGAGCATTCTATTTAAAGCGAAATGCTGACCTGATTCTACCCCAGGTCTAAATCGTTGAAATTAGATCCTGTGTCCAGTCACGAAGATAGAGTGGTAGGTATTCGCACTCCTCTATGCCAATGCTTCCCAGTACATTCCACAAAGTTGAGAAATTAAGGTGTCCCTCTGGATAAACACTCTTGGGAATGCACGCACTTGGAGACACCTTCATTTCACAACCAAGTTAGTCAAAGCTAATCCACCTATCTTGACTGGCACACAGAGCGCGTGTTTTAATTCAATAGATCTATTTTTGGAAGTAGCCTAGACTTTGTATGACTCGAAATTGTAAAATCTTAGGAATCCAAGAAAAAGAAGCAAAGAAGTATACAGGTTGAAATTAACAGAAAACAGAAAATTTTATGCATTTTGGAGTATTATTCTCTCTCTATACACTTTTGTTATTTCACAGAATACAAGATCATCATTTTCATCTGAACTTGAACTACTACACATAATATTTATGATTTTATTATAAATAATTCTTTTCCCAAAACACTGTTATCACCAACTACGCCAACGAGAAACCTTTGATGTCTTCTGTCTCTCTGGCATTTGATACCGTTATTTCTTTCGGCTTCTTATGATTTATAGAACATATAATTTTGAAAGTAATCCGGAAACTTCCTGGATTTTTGAGTTGTCTTATTTACTGCGTAGAGTTAATTATTAGTTATCATGTTTTGTATCCTAATTTAAATGTTAAAATTAATTGATTCTAAATACACATAATGTGTGGAAATGAATGTAATTCAATCGCAAAAAAAAAATAAAATATTATTTTCAGTATCAAAATTTTCATTTTTTACTGGCTGGTACGAAAATCTACTAGTCTGAAAATATAGGTAGAAAATTCTCTGAGTTATGGCTCATAACATGATGCATTTTCAAGTCGAATTGTAGTTTTCTGGTACAGTAAGCTGTACAAGTCAAAATTTCCCACTTGTAGATTTACTGTTGTATAAATTGTTGCTTCTTGAAAAACACTTGTAGTACAAGTACGTACTTGTACTTTTGTGGAATGAAACCCTGGGCTGCATTAGTTGAGTGTTTTTCAAAGTGCAGTGAACATTTTTCATCATATATACAAAAAAATTGAGCAATTTCCAAGAAATTACCTCAATTTTTAGAAGATGAGTCCTCCCTCTTGAAATAAGTGTGTTTGATATTTTATTTTTTACTTTATTTAGATTGATTAGCGTGTAAACATGGCATTATAAGGCGTAGTTTGATAGAAAACAGAATTTCGGTATACAAATATATTTAGCATTCATTTTTCATTTTGAAATCTTGCAAATCCGCTTACTAATTGCAATTTTACACTAATCAATCTAAATAAAACGACCCCGAAAATATTAAACACCTTCAAATTCTAAACACAGAGTGAACCAGAGGGTGATTATGATCTTTTGTCGTACTTTAATGTGACAATATACGACAAAATAAAATGAACTTTTCTACTGCTTTTTCTTTGTTTTCTTTTGTTTCCAGTAAGCCTTGCACTACGTAGAATGAACTGAAAATGACAATTCACAAATTCAAAATATGTTTCGAGTCTAAGCACTTGTATTGCTCTAATTATTTATTTGTTTATTTTAAAAAGCTTAAGTGATAGCATAACAGACTTAATGTAAATCCTTTTGCATACTACCGGGAAAATATTAAAGCAAGACAGTTATTTTGAGTTAAGAGCTATAAATAGGAGCTATGTAAATAATAGTCAATTTTAATGAATTCAGGACCAATTAATTATATAATTAAGGTATACATACATTTTATTGGGAAGTAATATATAGTTAAATTGAAAGAATTACATATTTTTTTTTTTTTTTCGAAAAACGGAAAGATGAAGAATTTCAGGGAGGAAGAGAGCGAGTTTTTATTATATCCAAAGTACAACGCTTTGAGGAAGAAAGACTATTACCGAAGAGGTCAATGGAATTAAATATATTATTGTGTTGTTTCTGGATTCTATATAGAGGTGATTTGTCTTTAATGTTTGTCCTAGCGCTTTCGAGTTTAAATGTAGGGGTACGGCGAGATTGGATTATGGGACGATACCCTAATTGTACATTAATATTTGTGCTATCTATAAGGCTGCAAGTAATTTTGAGGAGGAATAATTCGTCAATATAAGCTCGGCGATTTTCGAGGCTTAACAATGAATACCTACGAAGTCGTTCTGGGTATTCTAATTACGTGCGTTAGATTTTGTATAAGGATCCTTGTAAGTCGTTTTTTAACTCTTTCCATTGTATTTATATAGACTTGATAAAATGAATTCTAAATAACAGAGCAGTATGCTAAGGTACTTTTGTCCAAGAAATTATAAAGAATCAAAAATGAAGTGGTGTTTTGAAATATTTACAGCTACGAAAAATGAAACCTAATAATTGAAAAGATCGCCGTGTTATTATATTAATATGCTATCAAATAATAATTTGGCATCGAAGGTAACTCCCAAGTCTTTTATTTCTGTGACACGTGCTAAGGACGAATTTGAAATATGGTAATCAAAGGAGAACGTTAAGCAACAACATTTATTTATATTTAAAGGAAGTCTATTTATTGTACACCAATCATGAAGTTTATTTAAATCATTTTGTAATATTAAGCAATCATCCATAGAGTAAATAATTTTAATGATTTTGGTATCATCCGCTACAATAGACATCGAGATTTTATTGTTAATGGAAGATCGTTAATAAAGAGTAAGAAAATGTGGGGGCCAAGCCTTGTTCGTAGGGGCACACCAGATGTTTGGATGAAGGTATATGACTTAAATCCATTAAGAACTACAGACAAGCTCCTGTTTTTTAGATATGAATCAAACCAGTGAAATGAATTTGTATGGAAGCCGAGTCTACTCAGTTTTTTTAAGATAAGCAGGTGGTCTATCTTGTCAAAGGCGTTAGAAAAGTCTGTGTATATTGTATCGACTTGTAAGCCTCTGTCTAAAGCCTTTGCAATAACATCAGTGTACAGGGATAAATTGGTAGAAGTTGAACGATGTGGACAAAAACCGTGTTGATAGTTACTTATTAAGCGTTTAACTTGAGAGAAGAGCTGATCGTAAACAATCTTTCAAAAACTAGTGATAAGCTATTTGATTTACTTATTGGGCGATAATTCGTAATTAATTTTGGGTCGCCTGCTTTAAATATTGGGTTAATGAATGAGTTCTTGAACTTGCTTGGAAAAATGCTTTCGGATATGTGCACAATATTTTAAGATATGTTTAGTAGCCCGTCCGGGCCAGCTTTTTTAATATCAAGTGATTTTAATACTTTGTTTACGTCGTCTGGTGTGCAATGAGAAATTAAAATGTTTTCTGTGTGTATAAATTCGCTAGATGAGTTATGGGTTAAATGGTTGTGGGTGTTATTATACACTGATTTAAAGTAGTCAGCAAAAAGATCACATGTTAATTGCGGCGATGAAGACGTTGAATCGTTGTAAGACATTTCGGTGGGGAAGGAATTGGTTAATTTCATACTCTTTGTATGAGAGAAGAGTACCTTTGGAGCGCTTGTAACGTTTGATTCGATATTTTCAATATGTTTTTTATAACAAGCTTTTATTAGCGATTTCACTCTATCTCTCAAATATGAAAAAAATAGATAGTCATCTGGGTTCTTATAACGCTTATAGACTTTGCTATATTTTGTTTTCAGTCTTATTGCTGAGATAAGATTGTATGAAAACCAGGATGGGTATCTGTTTATTTATTATTTATTTATGTTGTTTCTCTGGGACGTGTGCTTCAATACATGTATTTATAATACGATAAAATTCTGTGCAATCTTGGTTAGTATTTAAATTATCTATGATAGAGAAATCAGTTTGAGATAGGTGCGTATTTATTCTGGCATAATCAGCACTGAAAAAATTGTTTTTTAGGATTACGTTCTCATGAACAAATCTTAACTTATTAAATTTTACAGAAATATCAAGTGGTAGATGATGGAGGTCTACTTTCGAGATAGGTAATAAAAAACGTTCTATTTTTATGTCAGCGCTACTGAGATTGGATCATACCAGGTCGAGTAATCTGTTGTTTATATTTGTGTGCGAATTGTGCTGTTCTACAGAACTAAAAGATATATCATCTAACAGAGTTGAGGATATTTTGTTTAAGCTACTGATATTCTTCATAAAAAGAGTATTTGCGTCTAAATGCCATTCTATTGAGGTAACATTAAAATCTCCTAACACAATGATTTTTGAATTAGGCTCGGCCTTTTGAGAAACGACAGTATATGTTTAGTGTACTTTGCGGTGGAATCTAGAGGCAACAAATATAATGGGTACAATTATCAATTTTAATTTTAACCCAAATTATCTCATGAATTATTTCCAATTCAGACGACCTAATTGGATCGAAGCACTTCTGTACGGCAATTAAGCATCCACCACCAATATTAGCACCAAGCGTGTTGTGCCTATCATGTCTAAACACAACATGTCGATTATCGAAAATCTCACCACTATTGATTCCGGGATGTAAAAAAGTCTCGGTTAGACAAACCACCTCATAGTTATTACTAAGTAGACTAAATCTTACCTCCTCGGTTTTTGTCCTAATTCCTTGTATATTTTGATAATATTGTAGCGATATTGACATTAATGGTTTGGTTTGGATTTGCGGATAATATAATCAAGACTCGCTTCCTTTTTTATCATATATGCTGGAGAATTATCATTTAATTTCATATAAATTTTTCCGTTTTTCACCCAAGTGTATTTAAAAGAATATTCTATCTTAATTTTTTTTATCTTGGTGTAGTAACCTACGATTAGTATTAGATAAAGGTTCACTTACATAGATCTTACTAACATTTTACTAACATGAGAAACTTAATTCACTAGCAGTTAAAGCTGTAGATGTTTTTTGAAAGCAATTAAACATTATTTCTAAGATAATCAGATTTATATTTAACTACGATAGGTTGAGATATAATTGCAATTCCCTTAGGTCTGGAGCGATACGATTTATGATATCATTTTCTTCCTATGGGCGTTTTAAATGAGCATGTAGTCTCTTAATAATATCCAATGTATCCTAGCCATCAGTTTTTGGGACATTGGAAACTCGAGCAAAGGTACTGAGGGATTGATTCTCAATCTTATTTAAACGACTTTTCATGTTAGAAACATCTTTGCGAAGATACGAGTTTTCAAGTTCGAATGCAGTTATCTTGGTTTTGTGCTCTTCAACAAATTGAGTAACTTTCATTACTTGATTGAAGCCAGAAGAGTAGTAATAATCTCAGTATTTATTTTACTAATAATGACTCTTACTATTTTGCTACGTCACCACTGCATAATGAGCACCGAAATGCAAGCTTACCACTTTCAAAGTCATTAACAAGGTCTGATGAAATTTTAACGCAAGTGAAGTGATAATATTGATTACAGCCCAGCACAGCAGACGCGTTTATTAGATATATAGTTACATTGTTGGTGCACAAAAAACATTTGATAACCATTTTCACGTCACGGAGTAATTTTGTTAAAACTCGCTTATTTTAAGTAAGTATATATACCACAATAAAAATTATAAAAAAGAAAAAAATGCGTCTGATCACTCTGCTGTACAATTGCAAAAATAGGTCTAATCACTACAGATGCTGCACACTCATGAAAATATAACCAATTATTTGATGTTTTTGATTAACGACTTGATTTCTACGAACAAATTTAGTCATTCACAATTATTTAACTTAGGCGTAGAATATCCATTTACCATAATTTATAATTTTTGTCACAACCTCGAAAGCGTATAGGTATTCTGACATTTATTCATTGCAAATTCATTTTAGTTTATTTTGTGGCTAATGAAAAGGATAAATAAAAATGAATATGATGAATATAAAAGTACGACAAATTTGTGGTGAAATGTCACAATATGTGAAATATGACTAAAATAGACCTACGCCTAAGCTACGACAAAAGATCAGATTCACCCCTCAGATGTTGTACGACACTCGTTATGTTGAAACCAAATTCGGTTAATTGACTAGCGATGTTCCTGGGTTTTATAGAAACACGCATTTACAGGTTACCAATTAATGCAAAATCTGAGCCAACGGGGCCCTGCCTAAATGAGTTGATTTTTTTTTAATTTGTTAATTATATCCATCCATTTCATATGATGATCGTAATAAATATCTTCATCAACTATAGAACAAGAAAGGAAATTGACTATTGAATTTCCAATTTGCATTCAGTTTTGTAAATAAATCGTCTCGGTTTCCGAAAAAAGCTTCCTAATGATCTATAAATGTTTGAAAAATACTCTAAATTTATCATCAACCTTGAAAAGACAGAAATCAAATGAAATTTTTAATAAAAAGCTTCTTTTCTATGGTTTCAGTCAATTATTTATAGCAGCAATACCAGTTCATTGGTGTAGAATACCAGAACTTGAACCATGGGTACATGACTATCCCGAGCTAGTGAAAAATTTAAGCATCCCGATTGAATATAAGGACAATACGTATCGATATGCTGAATGCAAAATGTATGTTCGCAATTACACAGATATTGTTAGATTTCTGGAATACCGGACACCGTATGATTTGCAAAATGATCATGTAGCTGATTTCGGAGATCCAAAGGGATCAGCGATTACTGAATGTAAATTCGGTTGGAACTATGACAAAAGCATCTATCCAAGTACCGTAGTTACTGAGGTAATTTTCTGTAATATGAATGCCATGGATTTTCAATTTAATATATAACTTTCAGTGGGACCTTGTTTGCTATAATGATTTTTATATAACATTGGCGTTAGTTTTGTTCGGTGTTGGCGGTCTTATTGGGAACTATATATTCGGATATCTTCAGGATATGTGGGGAAGAAGACCGTCCTTTTACATTTATCTGATAATTGAAGTATTCGCATGTGCTTTAAGCGCTTTTACATGGAGTTTTAATGCTTGGCTAGGAATGAGATTCATTGTTGGATTAACTGTCCCAGCGATTTTGGCCAGTCCATATGTTTTAGGTGAGTATACTATGAGTAGATAGACCCATGTATATGAAAATTTTATATGCTTACAATCAATTAATTATATAATGCACATTATACATATATTTAACAAAAATATTTGATTTTGAATTTCAGCAATCGAATTGGTAGGACCTGATAAGAGAGTGTTCTGTACAATTGTGAGTAACATTGCGTACTCCATAGGATTGGTACTTTTGGCTGGCGTAGTTTATCTTGTGAGAGATTGGAGATATCTTTCTTTGGCAGTATCCCTGCCCCTACTGATGCTTTTTTCATGCTTCTTTGTTTTACCAGAATCGCCAAGATGGTTAATAGCAGTAGGAAAATATAAAAGAGCTGCAAAAGTATTAAAAACTATAGGAAGGTAAGAGACTCACTTAAATGTATACATATACACTGCAGATATTTCTTTGTGAGAAATAGGCAGTATGTAATTCTTTTTATGATTTTGTAATTATTTTTGTTTAAAAACGGAGTTCATTTGTGTGTAAGTAGTTATGAATCCTTAACACCTACCTTGTTTATAAGAGTATAATTAGATAGCTTAAATTGAGAGTGCTACTCCACATTTTGCCATCTAAGCCAAACCTATCCAAATTCAAAATATTGTATTCTCCAAAAGGAAACACAAATCGACGTGACATCTAAGTATACATATATTATATACATAACCTACAAATATTACAATTTTTTTTATTTTTAATTAAAGAATTGAATCATTGCAATTTTACATTACAGAAAAGGAGAAGAAAAATCAAAATGAAAAATATTAAAAGGTGTGCCGCGTGCATTCATTTTTAGTTCACATAAAATCAGAAAATTCTGTGAGTTTACTACACGAGCATTGAAAACACTGTGAGATGAGAGCTAAGTAAAAAAGCTTATTATATCCTTTTTATTGCATTTAAAATAAAAGCGGGGGTTTTTTTTTTTTTTTTGTTTTAAAAAATACTTCTACACTTTGACCAATAATGCATAATCTACGACCAGCAATGTCTCCATTTATCGATTAGAGCCGAATCAGACCATAAATAACAAATTTCGTTCGCCATCTCAGAACTGCCATTTTGAATTTCTAAATTTGGACGAAAAATTTGTAATTCGTTATTCCGAAAATCTCCACATATCGATTTTTAGTCAACCATAAGGACAATAAAATTCATCCACCATAATGATTTTTTTATACATGATATAAAAGTTTTAAATTATACTGGCATGGGAGCCATGCATATGTGGCTTTTATAAAGAGTTTTTTTTCGGTTCGTTGCTCCCAATTAAAGTGAACATAACAATTAGCGACATGTCTATATGAAGATCAAGAGAATCCAATTCTCGTACAATAAATTCATGATATACATATTGTCACGAGCATGGCTTTTATTCGTTATTCAAAACACAATATTTCAATTATAATTCACAAGTTCTTTTTTATTTAACTATATTGTTTACTGTTTATTACATTCACAAACAATCATAAATCAACTCTAATTTAATTATCGCTAGTACCTACCTTATCGCAATCCAAATAGTTTACTATGTTCACTTCACTGTCTGAAATAAATTTCTCCTCCTGGTGGTGACAAGCGCTGTATTTATACCTTCCTGAATATTCCGTTCTCTAAAGATCGATTCTTCGAACCGAATGTTGTTTACGTCCGCACTTTATAGATGTCGCTTGCCCTTTTCTGTGATACGATTCTCCGAAAGTTGTTTATGTCCGTACTTAATTAGCCATTTCACGCGAAGTATATAAATGTCGCTTGTCCTTTTTCTACTGCACGTAAAAATATGTAAATTTACTATAAATCTGTTCTTCTGTAAAAATGGAGGTAGGCACATAACGTATAACCGCCCATTAAGCTTGATTTAAGGTTAGTGCCATTTCACGATAATGTATGTATTTTACCTATGAGCTGTAAACGCAATAAGGACGACTCTCCCCTCTGCAACGTATTTTAGACCAGAAAATACCGAATTATGAGGAGTTTTTATTGAAAAATTGGTAACATCCTTTCGTCTTCAAATGAATAGTCGATTTTCTGTTCTTTTTAAGACCACAATATTAAGTTAAAGCGCAATGTAATAAAAACATTATCCCTGGAATTCGGATTATCTTCGCACTGCATTGTTCGCGTTAGACAAAGTCCGAATTATTAGCGATGACTTAACAATAGCACCGGTGTAACGTCGGTTGTCCCTCTTTTATCGTTACTTCCCTGTCCCTAGTTTGATCCCCTGTAGAATTTTCCCTATGCATATCTCACGAGCTATACTCCGAGCTCAATCCCACACCCTTGAAGTCTAAATCGGCCGTACTGTGAAATTCCACGAATTCTTCATAAGCAGAACAGTACAAATGGGCCGGTGAGAATCAGAGCGGCGTAAGTCAAGTTTACATAGTTTAGAACAAATTGATGTTTCGGACCTCGGCCCATAAAACAAGAGGACATCTTTTGTTGAAAATGACAATAAAACACTGCCATCATTAGCTGTAAGTGTAAATTTTGACTTTCGTCATGATGGTGCTTAGCGGGTTAAGAAGTAAGAATTCGGTGTTGAAAATTATTGACTTACGCCACTAAGTATCTCGCCGGCTCAAATGTGGAACAGCTTACCATCCTTTGTCTTCCCTCCAGTTATGAGCCACAATCAATCAAACGAAATGCACATCGTCACCTTTTCGACTTAACCTGATAATCCTTATTTCCCTATCCCTTCTTCCTTTTCTTCCAAGGCTGTGCTACGGGTCAATAGGGTATTTCCCGAGATTTGGCAACATCATAAAAAAAAAAAACTGTAGTTTTTACGCACCTTTATTCTTTTATATCGTATGGAATGTATTATATTTAATATAATTTGTTTTCATAATTATAGAGTTAATGGATGTGAAGTACCACCAGATTATGAGAGCATCTTAAATCAACAGCTAAATTCGGATGTTAATAGAGATAAAATGCAGGAGTCATCTTATGGTATTTCAGATTTATTTCGAACATCGAACATGAGGAAGAAAACACTTATTATAACATTTATATGGTTTGCTAATACCAGCGTTTACGTTGGTTTAAGTTACTACGCTCCAGCGCTTGGAGGTGACGAAATTTGGAATTTTTTCTTAGCTGGAGCAGTTGAATTACCCACATATCTCTTCCTTTGGCCGGGTCTTAATTTTTTTGGACGCCGTTGGATACTGTGCATATCGATGATAATTGGAGGAGTTGCTTGTATGGCAACTTTTTTAGTACAGCACGATCCGGCAGTTATGCTAACGCTTTATTGTGTTGGAAAAATGGGAATCTCTTCGGCATTCGTGGTCTTACCTCTCTTGGCATCAGAATTGTATCCAACAGTAGTAAGAGGTCTGGGAATGAGCTTTAGCTCTGTCATATCAATGATAGGACCTATTGTGATACCAATTATTAATCACATGGTATTATTATTTTAAACAAAAATCTATTTTACGCTATACTTATTTAACATTGTGATATTTTAAAGGGTGCCCAAATGCTTGTTTTACCCCTTGTAATTATGGGAATACTATTATCGATTGGAGGCATTGCAAGCTTATTTTTACCAGAAACAATGGGAAAAACACTGCCGCAAACTCTAGATGAAGGTGAAAGTGTTCCATTAACACGATTCTTTGCTTGCTGTAAATCACCACCATCGCCAATAATGAATAATATGTCTTCGAATAGACCTCGACCGGTTTGCAGTATTTGTCAAGCAGAAATAAAAAATCGGTCAATATAAAAATCAAATAATGTACCTAATATAAAAATCAAATAATATAAAATTTTGAAATAAAAGACAATTTTGAAATTGAAGCACATAACTTTTTATATTTGCCTGTTATATTCGATTTGTCAATCTGCTAATTGTACAACTATTTTCAGATAAAAATTTAGTAGACACTTTAAATAAAACTGCGCGAGGTGCAATAACGTGATCTAGATAAGCTGAAAGATGACAAGCTCCAAAGCAAGTCAGCTTTAACATCTACAGCATTTGAACCCGGCCCCGTCAAAATCAGTTTCAAAAATTTTCAAGTAAAATTTTTCAAAAAGTAGTTAATAAATCCATTTTTTTTTGTATTTTAACGGATTTCGAAGGTGTAAATAAAGAATGCACCCGGGTTTCAGAAGTCAGTGGTCGTACACGAATTTGCAAAAACTTGGTACCGAAGGAGAAACGGAGGAAAAAGAGTTCATATTTAACATTATTATTTATTTATAGATGTGCCCAGAATAATTAACATCTTAGAAAGGAGATGTCGCTACTTGCATGATAGAAACTTTTGTTTAATGGTACAAATAAAATTTTTTCAGCATGTAAAATAAAAATGGTTAAATACCAGATAAAAAAATATCCAGTCGTTGAAAATTGTTTTATTAAAAGTTTTAAAGCAAGAAATAACAAGCGAAAGACAAGTAGCGACATCTCCTCTCTAAGACGTTAATGATAAATAAATAATCAATCAGTACGTTTATACTTGAGTACTTGACTTGAAATTCTCTTAAAACTCAAGTAGAGTTTTTGGTTAAATTAAATCCAATTACTTGATTAGAAATTTACTTGAAATGACATTTTACCTTTCAATACAAAGGTACGGATTTTTAGATAAATAATTTGAGAATAGTGCTGAAAATTACAACCTGAGCTATGAACAATAATCTTCTTGTTGTTCCTCTTGCCGTTTTCATATCTCGAAGATATAAAAAATGTTCAAGAACTGAAGTTGCGTGCGTTTACATGAATTTTTCAAGTAAATCGAACAAAATTTTGCGATTTACTTGAAGTCAATGTGTGTTTACATGATATTTTGATTACTTGTCCTCTACTTGAAGTATATACTTCAAGTATTCATGTAAACGATGCGTTGGTAAATGGATTCAGTTATGGGATGTGGGTGGGGATGTAGCAATATGGGGCGGGGCGTTAAGATTTTTGAATAAATCGCAAATTGATTAATGGAATATTTATTTAAGCACCTAAGGCAACAAAATAACGTTTTCTAATTTTTAAATTTGTCCCCCAATTTTTATTGAAAAAAATAATTTAAAAATTAAAATTCAATGATTTTTTTTTTAATTTCTCTGGTTTGCGGAGCGGGGCTACCACAAATTCGAACTAAATTAAATAAATTTTTAACAAGTTAATAAGCAGCAAATAACGGTTTCCGATTTTTAAAGTTCTACTTATTTTTGTGAAAATTTGACGCAATAAATTTCTTTCTTAATGGGTAAAATGCAGGTAAAACAAATTAAAAACAGTATTTCCAAGTGACCGCGGAGGTAACTGTCTCCACTCGTTTTTTTTAGAGGGGTGTCGCCTGTAGCCCTAATCTCCTTTTGTACTAAGTACTATGACTATTCAAACAAAATTCAAATTTCAAATTCAAATTAATTTATTTCAACAAGTAGTTTCATTTTAACGTCTCCATACAAATTGTCTACTTACGAAAGTAACTTTTCATTTTCTGGTCCCACGGAAGTAAATTTCATGAAAGTTGAAAATAATGAAAGTGATTCGTGTCAAACAACAAGGAAAAAAGCTGAAATTGGGAAAAATTTGATAAGGTGGGTACAGTGTGTGCTAATATAGTTTTTTAAAAGTGAATAAAATTGTTTTTAGAATGAATAAGTGGTCTACCAAGCAAACTAAGGTTCCTGGAAAAATATGGGGAACAAATTTGTTTGTGGGAGTATAATCATAAAGATTATAGAAACCCCAACAAAAGCTTGCTGCGTTAGAAGAGCTGGCGGAATGTATGGATATACCAGGTTTTAAAGCGAACGAAGAGCCGAACAAAATTCATTTGCTGAGGAATACATACATACATATATGGCAGAGAAAAGAAAGGTCGTTGAAAACAAGAAGTAGGGAGTGGAGTTGACGATATAGTATATGTTCCCAAATTACCTTCTTTTGTATCGCTCAATTTCTTTAATAAATATTTCGATAACAGAGAGCTAGACCAAATTTTATTTGCATGCATTGTGCTGAACACTACTTACGTAACAAATGGTAGCAAACGTGTAAACAGAAATTTCATTGGAAGTACTTGTCATGAAATTTACTTACGAAAGCTACTTTCGCCGTGTAAATGTAGCTTTAAACTAAATTTCAAAAAAGAAAGAAAAAGTAGTTCATAATATGTACAAGCACATATACTAAATTAACCTAACAACAAACCCTAATCTTATATTCTTAGTTTATAATTGTAGAAATATAATTAGTAGTTAATAAATAGATAAATAGTGGAAAATAGAAAGAAAAAAAATGTACGTAAAACTATTGGATAGATCGCAAATATGCAAATAAATCATTGCGAAAACTGCGACTGCTGATGCTTCTCCTTATATGAATTTTTTGTGTCTTTAGGGAGGATCTGTTTTTATACCCTAGATGAAATCATAGGGGTATACTAAGTTTGTCATTCCGTTTGTAACACCTCGAAATAATGATGGTAGAGCAAAATGGATTGTACACCCATTCATAATATTAAAAGTTATTTCGATTTTTGCATGTCCGTCCGTCCGTCCGTCCGTCTGTGCGCACGATAACTCGAGAACGTGTATACTTAAAGAGCTGAAATTTTGTACACGGACTTTAAAAAAAAAGTAAAATTAAGTTCGAAAATGAGACAAATCGGGCAACTCCTTCGTGGGGTTGCCATATAAAAATTCCGTTTTCCGCTATATATTTGGACACTGCCTGAGAACGCATCGACGTAGAGATCTGAAATTTCGTACATGATGTTTTTACTACATTAGCAAATAAAATGTCAAAAATGGACTAAATCGGGCAACTCCTTCTTGGTGTTGCCATATAAAAATTTCGGTTTTTTACGTATACTTTGAAAACGATCAGTCCAAGACATTTTTATTGTACTAAAAACTTCTGCAGAATACGAAATCCTATAAAATTGGTTATTACCATTTTTTCTGTGTGACAAACTGTTCTAGAAATATATGCGAAAAACAACTTCAAAATCAATACTTGAATAATAATTTACATATATAAGTTGACTGGCTTGAAACAAGTAGAAGAAAGTGACAGTTACTTAGGCTATGTTTACAGCGTTATTTGCTAGGCATTACCATATGCAACATTTCCTCCACCCTTTACAATTGAGAGGTCCTACGGTGAGTATCTTGGTCGGGTTGATCTGCGTGGTGGATTTGAAGGCTGTAAAGCTTGTTCAACTTGTAGTGGTTCCTCAGGTTGACCTGCCCGAGGAGAAGAGGTAGTCGGCTCCGTCGGAAGGTTTGTTTGATTTTCCTGCTGATCCATTCCAGGTTCCAGTGATGATTCCGAAAACCATATTCTTCGTTGGTGCTGTGGTTTCACTCCTTGTTTGTTTGCTGGTTCCCCTGTGTTTTCCTCATAACCTCTTATTTGGTCCACGTGACGCCTCATCTTATTTCCTCGATGGTCAATCTCATAATGAAGATCGCCTAACCTTGCTGCTATTGTACCGGAAATCCATTTATCCATTCTTGGATTGTGTGACTGAAAATATACTGGTTGGTTTGTTTTAAATTGCCGATAGGTAGGGTCAAATTTAACTTTTTGTTTTTCAGCTACTCTTTTTTGTGTGCTGTCTGGTCTTACTAGTTCAATTCGGGCTCGGATGTTTCTTCCCAGGAAAAGTTGTGCAGGTGGTTGACCCGTTGTTGCGTGCGGTGCTTTCCTGTATTGTCTCAGGAATTCGTTTAAATCCTTTTGTACAGTAGATGGAGTGGTTTTCATCTTGTATAGAGAGTCTTTTGTTGTTTGCACGTACCTCTCTGCCTGCCCATTTGTAGATGGATGATACGGGGCCGAAAGCTTTTGGTATTTCACTCCACTCATCCGTAAAAATGTCTTAAATTCATTTGATGTAAATTGTGTACAATTATCGGATACAACGATGGTTGGGCATCCATAAGCTGCAAATAGTTCATCAAGAATTCCAATAGTTGCATTGCTTGATGTAGAATTTGTACTTTTTACTTCTGTCCACTTGCTGTATGCATCGACAACAATTAATAACATTGTTCCCGCAACTGGTCCTGCATAATCTATATGGATGCGCTCCCAGGGAGCTTTAGGGTACTCCCAATGGTGAGTATTAAATTTGGCTGGAGCATGCGCATGTTTAGCGCATTCACTACACGATCTAGCTACATTCTCTATGTCTGCATCGATGCCTGGCCAATAAACGAACGAACGAGCTATCCCTTTCATTTTAACTATGCCTATGTGATCGATATGAAGATTTTTCAAAATGTGTCGCCGAAGTGAGGGTGGTATAATGACACGATGTTCAAACACTAAGCAATTGCTTGCTAGGGTATAGTTGACTTCTGGTGCTTTATACCCGTTCCGGGAAAGACTTTGACCCGCTTCTAGTAGTTGTACAATTCTTCCCAAGTGCTTGTCCTTCTTTGTTTCTTTTGCTATAAGTTCCGCGTGTACTGGCAGTTGTTCGATCTGTGCTATTACAAACTGATCAAATTCATCACACTCCTCTTCCTCTTTTAAATAATCTGCATAGTTTGCCATGCGACTGATGCAGAGTACTGGTAATGATTTCTCTGGATGCAATATTTGGGTTAGTGGTTTGTGGTCCGTTATCAGCGTGAAATGTCTAGCGTACAGATAATAGAAAAATTTCTGCGCTGCTCATACGATAGCGATGTTGCGAAGACATGTTCTCTCATTCGATTGAGCACGTCTATGAGTGCCATTAACATGACTTCGAAATCTTCGCCAAATACAAGAATGTCATCAAAAAAATTTAATACGTTAGGAATACCTTTAAAGACTGCTTCCATTCGTCGCTGCCATATTGCAGGAATATTAGCTGCACCATAGACTGCGCGTGTTGGACGTATCAACCCATGCGTCGGTGAGTTTAAGATGAGCGCGTGACTAAACTTATCATCCACTGGTAGATGAGTATACACATCTGTGATATCTAGGTGGCAGAATAATCGGGCATCCTCCATGCTGTTGAACAAGTGCTCGATTTTCGGGATTGGATATTCATCAATTATAATTCGCGGATTCAATGTGGGTTTGTAGTTCCCAGTGATGCGCATTTTTCCATTCTTCTTCATGACGACATGTGTTGTTGATGCCCACTCCGAATAGTCTACTTTTTTATATAACCCTGATGCTATTTTAGCATCGATTTCCTTAGCGTACTTACCGCGCAACGCGTAAGGAATCTCTCGTGCTTTGGCGAAAATAGGTGATGCGTCTGTTTTAAAGTGTACTTTGATAGGTGGTCCCGTGAGTTTGCCTGCTGTCTCACTAAAGATGTCATCGTACTTCACTAGTACCTTGTCTAATCTTTCTTTATGACTCTTCGTTAATTGAGGAGATTTCACTGAGAGTGTGTGAATATTGTTGTTTGCGGAGAACAATTTCGATAGCTTGATCTCGTGTGCGAATTGTGCAATCCATTCGCGACCGAACAGTGCCTCATAATCGCCTTCGATTACGTATAGATTCATTTTCTTCGTTGTTGTGCCCAATGTGACGTTTACTGTAACGTATCCCACACATTGGAGGCGATGACGTGTATAACTTGTGAACTGCCTCTTAGTTGGCTTCACGGTGAAGCCTGGTTTAATTTTGCGTAGAGTTTTTGTGCTTATAATGCCACATGGAGCACCTGTGTCGTATTCCATCTCTACTTTGCTGCTATCGATGTTAACTTTAATCATTTGTTTGTGATATGACTTGGCTTCGATGCAGTTGATTCTATTAAAAGTTTCCACACTGTCAATTTGTTCGTCGGCTTGTTCTTCATTGTTGATTTGGTTAGTGCTTCGCGAAATTTGATGCTTTCTACAAATTTGTCCCTTGGACGGTCAAAATGTGTTGTAAGCACTTCGCGTAGTTCTTTATATTTTAATTCCTCTGGTTTACGTGGGTTAATTAGGAATTTGAGTGCACTACTCAATTCTGCGCCCATTTGTACGCGTGCGTAACTTTCGTGTTGATTTTCTGGAATTCGACTCAATTCTAATGCACTATCAAAGCGTGCGAAATAATCTTCTACTGTTGTTCTGTCACTTGACCGATATTCGCTGACTGCAAATGGTGGTGGTCTCACCTGTGTGATGTTTTCTGTTCGTGCTAAAGTCGTTACATCGGTTGCAGCCGACTTTATTGCAGTTGTTAACAGAATTGTCATTGCCTGGATTAATTCTGGCGAAATGACTGGAACTGGCGTGTCTGGTAGAGGAGTCATGATGGAAATTAATTTACTTTTTTTAAAATCCTTTAATTAGTTTTTCCACCTTTACAATTCCGATTATTTGTTTTACTTCGGCGTAAGGTTCTGAAAATATATATATTTATTATGTACTTGTTACCACTGCGTGGATTTTTTTTTTTAGTACTACACGGCGTGAATTCCCTGTACTTTTGTTAATTTGGCGTGAAGTTCTTGGCTTCCACAATTCTGACACCACTTTTATGTCTTTAGGGAGGATTTGTTTTTTATAACACAGTTTGTTCTATGAATACAAAATACTTTATTTAGTTTCTAATTTACATATATAAGTTGACTGGCTTGAAACAAGTAGAAGAGAGTGACAGTTCAGTGTCACTTTTCATTTCTTACTTAGGCTATGTTTACAGCGTTATTTGCTAGGCATTACCATATGCAACAGAATTGGAAGAGAGCTTCACATCCTGGTGGACTGGACAAAGAATTGGATCTCACTAGTGCGCGAGCGGAACAGTGGCATAGATAGAGATGATGTTCTTGGAGATTGAGCAAAGGTGAATTTGCTGTAAAGGTAAACTGGCTGTTTGGTTACAATTAAATCGCGAAGAAACATTACAGTTCGAAATTTAAGGTAAGAGTCCAATATACAACCCAGAATAGATGTGGAATACGCAGCGATATGACTGAAACGCCCTAGACCAAAAGCATAACGAGTGGGAGAGTTGAATGCTACATTAATCTTACGCAAAGAGTGGGAATCCAATTTGTAAAACACTTTACAGCCGTAAGTCAATAAGGGGACTATTAATGATTTCACTAACATTACACGGGTTTCAACAGGTGTAAAGGCCGCAGATTTTGATAATTTGCGTAAAGCTCCATATACCCTGCCTATGATACTGTTAATGTGATGGGACCAGTTCAGAGTACTATTGAAAATTATCCCAAGATTCTTGACACGCTTGCTGTATGGAACAGCAATATTGTTAAGCATTACGTTAGAAAAGGTGGAAGTATCTAACTGGGTTTTGTAGACAATTATAGCGTCAGTTTTGGCAGCGTTTAAGTGGAGCGAACTATCAATAGCCCATTTGGAGACTCATTCAATCTGTACACAGCATTCTCTATAAGCCCTAAAGGTGTAGATATGTAGAGTTGAATGTCATCTGCATACATGTGAGAATTACAGTCACGCAAGATTAGTGGAAGGTTGTTAATAAAAATGGAAAATAATAATGGGCCGAGAATAAACCCTTGAGGCACACCACTAAGAACGGGTAGAAAATCAGAGGCAATATCCCCACAAAACACCTTTTGTAGTCGTCCGCTTAGGTATGACCCAAGAAGTTTGTAGGCAGGATAAGAAAAATTAAATATTGTACACAGTTTATTTAACAGAAGCCTGTGGTTAACCTTATCAAAAGCTTTTGAAAAATCTAGAAGAACGAGCAGAGTGAGATTATCACTGTCCAGGGAAGTTCTGATGTCATCGATGATCTTTAACAATGGTGTGGTGCAGCTGCGCTTTGATCTAAATCCCGATTGTAGGCTAGAGAACAAGTTTCTGCTATTTAAGAAGCTGATCATGTGACTATGCAGGATTTTTTCAAAAACCTTAGACAAGAAGGGTAATATGCTGATAGGGCGATATTCAGGAGACCTACAAGATCTTTTGGGGATTGGTATAATTTTCCAGAGTGTCCAAACAGAAGGAATGGAGGGTCTTAAAAGGATGTTGTTAAAGAAATATGTCAGAGTAGTTATAACGGGTAGCAAATTTTTAACAAACTTAAATGTGAAATTGTAATAAGTCAGTGGACTTCTGCAAGAACCCCAAGACTGCGGTTAAATTGTTTTGGATTGCATTAATTCGCAAGACCTAAAAACAACTATAAGTTAGGGAATACTAGAAGTACATGAGCGTAGTCTAAAGTAGACATGATAGGTCAATCTATGGATCGAACTATAGATACAAAATACAAACAAGGTTTAATAAAGACAGTTAATTTCTTCTAGTATTCTCCAACGTTCTGTCTTTTTAGTTGTTTTTATTTTGTCATTAAGACGTTTGAGTCTTGCCCTAATTAATGTAATCAAAACATATTTAACCATTGCTGTCTTGTAGTCGCAGCCGTCCCACTGAGTAATTATACTGCCAACGATTGGAAGCATTTTCTTTAAAATGTTTCTCTCACTCATGTGCTGTTGAAAATTGCTTATAAATTTTGTTACAATACATTTGAAAATTAATTGTTGGGATTGAATTAAATTTAGAACCGAGCCTTTTCTTCTCTGTCAACGCATCATTTTCGTTATGACCAGTGTCGTCATCAATCATGTGTTTTTGACAGAACTCACACTTGATCGTCTTACAACCATTTTTGCAAGATGTCCAAAGAAGTAAGTCTTCGAAGAAGTACAAAATTTTTCTGTAGGAGTGCATGTTTCCAAATCATCAAAAATTTCATTATCATCTTCAGAGATATACCCTGCAACTGCTTCCTATCTTCACAATGGCTTTCTTGTGAATCCACAGTTTCAACATCCTCTACTAAGATATTGATGAACCCTGAAGTGAAGTTGATCAAATTTTTTGGTATATTATGACTGGAGCACTCCGACGGTAATACATCAGAATCATTGGAATACAACAGAATTTCTTTTGAATTCTTGTATGATACATATGTAGAAGGGTTCCGCTCATTCGTACTGAATTCTCTAATCTTTAAAAATAAGCTTTCGAGAGGGTCTTGATTTAACCGAGAAGTCATTAAAAAGGCCTGCTTCTCTTTTAAATCTTCCCATAGAATACGTACCACATTTATGGATTGTATTAATCCATCGAAGCAGTATGGACGCTTCATTCTTCCCGTATGAACCCATGTATTAATCCATATCTTTGCCGAAGAAAGATTTTCGATCGTATTACTGTTTCTCTGCTTTAGAGCATTTCTTTCAAGATTCTTACTGAATTCTGAAACACTATTTAGGTGGTCAAACAGTGTATTCATGTTCGCAATGAACTCTGCCGTATTACTTGCACGTAATTTTTCGGCAGATTCCGGGAAACCATCCAAACTTATAGCTGCCAAAATCGCGGAAGCAACCGAGTGGCTAAATATCTGGGTCGCAAGCTCAACAGGTATTTTGTCAAAATATTCGGGATCAATATGTGTATCGGTAAGCCGATGCATTGCTCTAATGTTCCCATTACTATCCATATCGTAAACCTTGCGAATTATATCCCAAGATATTTCCCTTCCGTTAGAAATAATATTACTATGATACAAATTATTTCTAACGCTCTTGAAGAGATGGGGTATATCATAAGACGCATATATTTTAATGTCATTTACGAAAAAGTATGGGTTTTCACGTGTGCACCCTAAAAGCCGATAGCACTTTCTATTGTTACCTCCCTGGTCGCAAGTTATTACCTTTATATCCAAATCAGTTTCCAGCAGTTTGGAAATCGCATCTTTTAAAATAAACGCTAAATCCTCACCGGAAACGTTACCCACCACATAGCCTACAGCTTGACTATAGCTTTTATTCAGTCCTCGTACCATCAGCACGAGGATACTGGAAGCTAAGCTGTTCTTGCGATCTAATGGACCTAAATCTGTTAGTCCATATATGAAGTCATTATTCAATTCCAACTCCGGTTTTGTGATCATTTCATCGAAAATTAGAACACACCGTCTATCTATTTCTGCCAACTCAGAAATTTTCTGTTTCAGTAGTTTTGAAACAATGTTAGAAATACCTGTGTCCAATCTCACCATCGAATGATGCCATTTAAGAATGGTGGATGTCGGGGGCAATAAAAATCCCAAATTCAGCATATCTTTATAGAATGCTGGGGATTCGTTATAAAATTTTAACGCTAAGTTTGTTTCTCTATCTGTCCACTTAGTCGTATCTTTATGCACAAGCTCTGAACGTACAAAAGATTTTACAACCTCGCTTTTTCCTGCAAGTAGGCTTTCTAAATCTAGATTTGCTGGTAAATCCAGATTTACTAGGGAACTGTAAATAGCTGTATCATCAGGAAAACGATACTGATCTAAAATTTTATATTTCCTGTTACGATATGATTTAGGATTCCCCGTTTTATTCACAGCTAGATTGGTATTTTCAACTAGGTGTGTGTAATTAGTAGTACCCAGCATAGCTAAGCAGACCTCGTCCATGCTTGTCTCTGAGCAGGAACATACTCCTGAACTAAATGGCTTTGGTAAGGCCGATTTAAAGTGCTTCTTCTCGCATGTTCTATAACGCATTACAGAGCCTTTTCAACGTCTTACTCAATGGTTGTCCACAATGGTGTAGCCAAACATTTCTACGATAATCGTTTGGGAACTTGAAAAAAGATGAATTTGATAATCCCCCCCCCCCTTATAAATTTTTGAGGACAGTTTTTATAACAGCAACAATATGGCGATTCCATGCTGTCGGATATCAATACTAAAATTCAAGGAAACTCAAGAAACTCGCTAAATAAAATAATTGTTGCTTTCAAATCAAAATATGATATTCGTAAACCAAACAAAATTAAGGGAAACTCGCTAAAAGAATTCAAATGCGCGTACCTCAAAATATGATAATTCGTAGAAAAACCAAACAAAATTAAGGAAACTCAAGAAACGTAGAAAACTTCCTTCTTACACTTCACAAAAACTTTTTATTGTTTCAAATCAAAATATGATATTCGTAAACCTAACAAAATTAAGGGTGATAATTCGTAGAAAAACCAAACAAAATTTAAAACTCAAGACGAATAAGAAAACTTCTTACACTTCACAATAAATTGTTGGTTTCAAATCAAAATATTCGTAGAAACCAAACAAAATTAAGGAAAACTCGCTAAATAAATTGTTGCAAATATGATATTCGTAAAGAAAACTAAACCAAACAAAATTAAGGAAACTCAAAACTCAAGAAACTCGCTAAATTGTTGCTTTCAAATCAAAATATTAATTCGTAGAAAAATCAAACAAAATTAAGGAAACTCGACGAATAAGAAAACTTCTTACACTTCACAATAAATTGTTGGTTTCAAACAAAATACCAAACAAAATTAAGGAAACTCGCTGGTTTCAAATCAAACTATTAATTCGTAGAAAAATCAAACAAAATTAAAAACTCAAGACGAATAAGAAAACTTCTTACACTTCAAAATAAATTGTTGGTTTCAAATTAAAATATTCGTAGAAACCAAACAAAATTAACGAAAACTCGCTAAATAAATTGTTGCAAATATGATATTCGTAAAGAAAACCAAACAATATTAAGGAAACTCAAAACTCAAGAAACTCGCTAAATTGTTGCTTTCAAATCAAAATATTAATTCGCAGAAAAATCAAACAAAATTAAGGAAACTCGACGAATAAGAAAACTTCTTACACTTCACAATAAATTGTTGGTTTCAAACAAAATACCAAACAAAATTAATAGTCTAAGAGCTAGTAACGTTTTCGAGAAATGACTTTAGTTCGCCTAGTTTTTTGATATGCCTTTCCTTACAGCATATCAATACTCATGCGGTCCATCTGGCTGGTGAGACGCGTTGCGTTTACTTGTTCGCATTCCGTTTTACAGGTAAAAAAAGCAGTTTTCAAAATCATTTTAGTTCGATTTTTGTTTTTTTCATCTGTTTTCATAAGCATCGTACAATATAAATTCATTATTCCCAGACAATTACCTCGTTGCTAGCACCGTGCCAGACGTTTTTGTTTTTTTTTTCAATAAAAAAAAAAAAAATATTTTATTACGGCTGTAATTTTTATACGAGTTAGTTTAATTATCGAAGCACATGAAATTAATTTGCCAGGCGATAACTCGGTTGCTAATTAGGTACCGGACCAATTTGAGCACGGTAAAGTGGTTTTTTTTCCCACGATGATGTTTTGAGAATATTTGATGAACCAAGCGAGATAGCACAATTTTGTCCTATTCTTTTTTTGTAGAGAGTCTCTGGAGCTACAGAAAAGCTTCTGGGCAAAATTGAGATATCTGGCTCAGATTTGAGGATATTCTTGATAAAATACTGGAAGAAAAAATCCTCTATTATACACATCCGCTATTGAATTACAACTTGGATAGATTTCCATGGAAAAATTAATAAAAGCAATTATTTGAAATATAATAAATGACAAGTTTTACGTTGAATACATTGACTTCTGTAGATGTAAGACATTTAGAGTGAGCATTTCTCCAAAATGTACTCAGGTATTGGACTCTCAATAAATGCTGCCGTAATTCAGCTCTGGTAAGCTTGATGGATTGAAATTTCTGCATATTTAACTTTCTTCTGCATTTAACTTTCACTGAAATTTTTGACTGATACGTATTAGAAAATAAATGAAATCTGACATCGTTGACGTTGTTAATCTGCCGAACTGCCGAAACAGATCTTTCCAAGGTAACAAATGCACAAATGCACTGATAATCTTCCGCGTCTTCTAGTAATTTGAAAAAAGCTTGAGTGTAATCACAACATGTTATGGCCTAGAATCCTCTAGATATAGATGGAAGAACCCAGTGTTTTGTACAATTCATTGACGTTGATGCAACATTCATGATTATCCACATCCATGTGATCCAAAATTTTAAGGAAGCGTCGATATCAATTTGGCAAATATGGTAGATAATCCTCGAATTTGCTTCTTCATGTTCTTCACATGATAATGACTATTCCGTCGCTTTAATGACTCTATTATTTTCAACTCGATAAAAGAAGCATTTGTTGAATTTTAAGTGAATCATTTTATCACCAATAAAAGACGGCATATCATCAGTCCAGTGGTTGATAAAAAATATAACTAATGCTTCCTTGTATTGAACATTTTTCAGTTGAACAGTAAAATTATGAGGACGAATTTGATTTAGTCATATTGAAACCTCGCTAGCCGGTTCATCTAGACGTTTGAGTTCACTATCTTTGATTGATGGTGTAAAACATCAATGCCAGTTTCTTTCAGTTGAGATACAATTTACTTTTAAAGCTTTTCCAAATTTTCCGTTTAAAATTTCATTGCATAATTATGTATAGCCGCTACATTTACTCCCATGCAAGCAGGTTTGCTCGGGAGAGATTTTTCTTTGCTTCTTTTACCTCTTCCCTAGATAACCGGCTTGCATACTCCATCACCCTATCACACTCGAATCGATCTGGCTATTGATAATCAACCGTATTATCTCCTGGAAAATTAATTTCATCTGGTTCGATAATTAAACTAGCTCGTATAAAAAAAATATTTGTTTTTAATGAAAACAAAAAAAAAAAAAAACGTCTGGCACGGTGCTAGCAACGAGGTAATTGTCTGGGAATAATGAATTTATATTGTACGATGCTTATGAAAACAGATGAAAAAAACAAAAATCGATCTAAAATGATTTTGAAAACTGCTTTTTTTACCTGTAAAACGGAATGCGCACAAGTAAACGCAACGCGTCTCACCAGCCAGATGGACCGCATGCCTATTGAGATAGTGAAAGAAGGGTGATAGCAAAGTATCAGCTGAACTAAAGTTCTTTTGTTCGTGACGTTGCTAGCTCTCGGATTATAAGGAAACTCGCTGGTTTCAAATCAAACTATTAATTCGTAGAAAAATCAAACAAAATTAAAAACTCAAGACGAATATGAAAACTTCTTACACTTCACAATAAATTGTTGGTTTCAAATCAAAATATGAACAAGAAACTCGCTAAAATGAATTCAAATGCGCGTACCTCAAAATATGATAATAGAAAAGCCACAAAATTAAGGAAACTCAAGAACAAATTGTTGTTTCAAATCAAAATATGGCCAAGAAACTCTGAATTCAAATGCGCGTACCTCAAAATATGATAATTCTAGAAAAACCACAAAATTAAGGAAACTCAGAAACGTAGTGAACTTCCTTCTTCACAAAAACTTTCTAAATAAATTGTGGAAACTCAAGAAAGAAAACTTTATACCCCCTTCTTACTTCTTTACTTACAAAAACAAAACTTCTCTAAACTCAAGAAACTCTAAATAAATTGCTTTAATTAGGAAACTCAAAAACCTTCTTCACTTCACAAAAACTTTTTAAATTGTTGCTTTCAATTTTCAATGCATCTAAAAAAAAACCGAATACCGAAAACCGAAACTTTCTTATTTTTTTTTTTAATTTATTTGCAAAAGCTTTTCTCCGCTGGGGGGTTGCAAAACAAAAAATTCTTCTACGGCCCGCCGGAGGGCGTCTCGGAACGTGGTTGGGGGTGTATTGGGAAATTGGTTTCGGAAACGGTTTCTGTTGGTGCGGGCCGGCGAAAATCTATTGGCTGCAGTTGGCGTGGCGAGCTTTTTTGCTTTTCTACGCCCCGCCGGATGGCGGCCCAAAACCTGGGTGGGGAACATATTTTGTGTTCATTGTGCCATCTTTAAGTCAAACCGGTATTCTCTGTACCGTGATACTACGGGTAGAAAGTTTGATTGTCAAAATGACAATTCTGTCTCAAATTAGAATTAGTACAGAGTGGAGCGGTTTGGGTTCACAATTTACAACTTCCGAAACCAACCGGTTCGAATAAAAATCCGAAAATATTTTAAAATTTTCATATAGTTTATTTATTCGTGTATGCAAGAATCGAGAGATTTTTCAGAACGAGAATGATTTTTGGGTTGGTTCCGGATCCAACGCAACTGTTCTGTGATGTGACGTTAATAGACAAGACTTACTTCAAAATTGGACAATAAAATAAACTTAGAATATAGAGACCTCTCTATATTCAAAGACAATAAACAAAGTTGGTCGGAATTTCGCGAACTTGAATGTTCAGCAACAAGTCGGAGAGGAGGAAGTGCATTCTGAAGTATTTCAATAAACAATTTTGCTTTTTGCAAAAAAGGTATCTTAAGAATATGGAAAACTAAATGCAATACGTTAAATATTCCCGCTCTTGTAACTACACTCTTGTAATTCCAAACAAAATTTAATTGTCATACGATTTTTGAAAGTATCAAACATAAAAATTTTCGTTTTCCCTCAAGATGTATAAATATTTTGGCTACAGTAATATAATGTTTCCCATCCAAATTATTATGTAAGTACTGAAACAACACTACTAATATTGAAATCTAAATAATATTACTTTTTAGCAAAAAGGGCTATAGCAGTCACCAGACGTACTATGATATTTTGAACTTAAAGCCAAATTGCACAACGAAAGAAATCCGGGATTCATTTCTAAAATTGTCCAAAGAGGTGAGTTGTTTGTAGAAATTCTGGACCAAATAAAATTGTTTTTTTTCGGCTTATTTTAATTGTGTAAACGCATTTTTCAGTAAGTCAAAGAGTTCTTACTATGCGATTAATTTGAAACACTTTCCAAATGTAAAAATAAGGTCAAATCAAGTACATACATCAGTTGAGCATGTACATATATGATTTGATTGATCAAGCAAGAAAATAAGAAGAAAAAATATTTCAAAACAAATTCAAGCCTAAAATGTTAAGCACAAAGTTGTCTACTATGTCGATTGTTGAATATATTTCAGGCTTGCGATTAGTCACATATATAGCAAAAGAAAACGAGTGAAGAAAACACAAAGGATGTTTTGTTTATTACATTAAAGCGTCCGTGACCACAAAGGATAGGAAGATAAAAAAAAAAAAACAATATATAAAAGTAGCAATTATAGACACACAAAAGTTGCGCTGGTGAACCAGAGTGAAAGTATAATTTACAACAAACACTAAAAATAAAGAAAATAGATTTAGCTGATGAAAATCAGATTGTATTGTACAAAACTGAAAACCGATATTAGACAGACCGGCCCATAAAACAACAGCTAAGCTATTTGTTTTTAATGAGGTAATAATAGAAAATTATTTAAGATTACAATAACTATACTCTTCAATAAGTACTATTATTAAATTTTGTACACTATGTTCAATGCTATGAGCGGATTTAGCCATATTCAAAAAGTTCTACAAGGCACACGCACACGAGACTATACATGATATATACTGTGACTATACTACGAGAAGATGGCAATTTTTTGGTCGATCGATAACATTGGCCCGAATGGAAGGGTACAGTGTCACCATTTTCCTTCACGTTTAGACCCTCATTGTGAGCCCAACGTTCCGCAAGCAGTGCATCTAATGGTACCTGGTATGAAAAACATTCTACTGGTAATTTATGTACTTAGAATACGGCTAAAGTCTTAAACTGATTAGTCGTGCTGTAAATGCTTGTTCAAGCTGTGCGTTTTAGGTGGATATACATACACTCCTTTCCATAAATGATTCTAGTTGTAAACTTAGTTTTTGCTTTTCAATTCAATTTAAAGTTTATTTATTACAAACCCCGGCATACGCGAGACACAGACAAGTGTTGGGTACAGCGTCTAGATAGACATATTTACAGAGTTGCATATAGTTAAGATCTACGCAATATAGTAGTGGTTAATAAGATCAATGTAATTAGCATGTATATATAGTATGTATTTAGTTATATGTAACATATGGTGACATATTTTAAATTTGAGATATATCAGATTTAAGTGAACATTTCACATTTAGATAATTAATAGTCAAATATTAGATTATTGGATTATTTTATGATAACAAACAACACTGGTAGCAATATTCTTGACTTGGTTTAAGGACTATATATGACAACATATACTTATTTATCTAGGCAGTATGTTCCGTTAGTCTTTGTCAATGAAACTTAACAATTTTTGTTCATTCAGCTTCTTTGGGAGTGGCCATTCATGTATAGTGCAATGGTGACGTAGTGTGAGTATGTTCCAAATAAATATCTTCCATATATATCGCGTTCCAACAAAATAATTCAAATTTAAATTGAAGAAATTCCTTTATTATTGTTTTATAAAATATAACTTAAACGTTATTACGCAGTTACTTAACCTAATTTTTCTACCTACTCATCAAAATCCTCAAAAATCTGTTTAAAGCTCTGTTTCAACTACTATACTCCTTATTTGCATCCCTTCTAAATTGATCTTCATCAGAAATCACATATGTATCTTGTATCTAGTGACTTTTTTATTATATTTGCGATATTTTACTGTCTGCAGAGTTGACTCCGGTATTTTGGATGGTTGTTCTCGTGTAGCTCCCTTATTTGTACAGTTAAAGCAAACTTCAGCGTCGCATTGAAAATGATTAATTTGCCATAACCTGTACTGAATAGTAAACATGATCATTGGCTGGGTGCTTAACAGTTGCAGAATTCTTTTTTTTTTTGTTAGTTCAAGCGCGTTTCACTAGATTATGCATTAAAAAAAAAACAAAAAGGTTTCATCAGTGCTGATAACATTATCTACTCCACTACAACATACTTTTAGTGTGAATGAAATAGACTTCTAATTGTGCTAAGCGCTACTTGAATACCTTTTATTTCAATAATAATAATTAAACTTTTTCTAAAAGTATTTTTCCCGTCGTTTTTTTAATCTTCTTCCATAAATTCTTTCCAAAATTCCTATTTTTGCATATATCCTCATTCATTTTCTCCTCATTTTCAGATATATTGCTTTCTGCCTGAAACTCATTTGTTGTTCTTTTGGTTAGCTTCCTAAAAAGCATGACTTTGAATCGGTTTTTGTATTTGATTTTGTTTATGCCTTCACTCAGATACTGTTTAAACAAAATTGAAAGAGATATGTTAAAAGTAACTAGTGTTTGACATTTCTACACTTTCACGACTAGACCTCTGTTCACTGGGAGACTAGTCAGTTAGGCAGTTTTTGAAGTCAGGTCATCGTCTACGGCACTTTATTACATCGCATCTCCTTTTGTAAATATCTACAACATTTAATTTTTATACAAATGTTATATATATTTATAATGCTTTATAGATTACTTATTTTAAAATACATGCCTGATAGTTTTCTCTTTTGCATATACAAAGCTTCATCCAGACCTAAAAGGACCAGATGGTGATCCGAGAAATACAGCAAAATTTGTGAAAGTCAGAGAAGCGTACAATATACTTAGCAAAAAGAGAGATCGAGCAGCATATGATTTAAGCTTGCATTATAGATATCCAACATCTAGAGTAGGTGCAACAGTAAATCAGTAAGTGCGCATTGCATTTTTTTTATTGTTCATTGTCTTCCCGCTGTGAACATTTAAGAGCTTAATAATAGCAAATTTGTAGCTGTAAAATTTTAGCATTGATTAGTTGTAATTTGCAAGGACCATATCTTAACTTCATCATGCGACATGGATTTTATAATTGCCTAATTGCCGGGGCTGGTCGTATCCACTCACTCGAGCACCGCCGCAATGTTGGATGCCTTTCGCTCCTTTATCGCTAAATGCATGGCCAATGTTCTGATGAATTATCTAGTCTTATCACTTGTAGAATGATGCACGCAATACTCAATACTTTTACCCTGATCACTTGTAGAATGATGCACGCAATTCTCAATACTTTTACCATTCAAATTACTTTTGGCTATATAGTAAAATTCCGTAATGTTTTTTTTTATCCAGAACTATGCGAACGTGGAACGACTGTAATGTGCAACAAATATTTCACTCGGTGACTTGAAATCCACGTGCATTTGTAGGTCCAATTACATTATCCAGTAACAGATGATATACTTCATTTATCCTACAGGGCATTCAAGGTATTTAAAAAAGAAGACTACATCTAGGTCGTTTTAAGTAAAGTAAGTCCCCTGACGCACGATGATGCACACTCTAGACTAGACACGACGTAAAAACCGGTTTTTGTATCGAGTGTTTATCTGCCCATGGTACACGTAGTTGATACATGGTTGATACACGCTTGAGACAGCAAAGAAAATTCATTTCTCTATATGATCTATGCATACAAACTGGTACACGCATACATATGTAATAAAATACTCGTGTATCATCCGAGTCTAACCCTCTGCTCTAAATTGGGCCATACACGAAAATGTTCTAAAATAGTGCTAAAACACAGTGAGTCTCTTACCGGACTAAGTAAAATCGTGTATCATATTCACTTCTATATTCATCCATATGGTTACTGTCCCAGGTATCTTCAGTAATGTATATTTCCACTGATTACCACCTTGCTATGTTTCCGCCAATCAGATATTCTCAATATCCGGTGGCCCTCTTGAAAATGATGAAACAATCTATCCAATTCAGATTTCCTTTCGTTTTCTGATAACTTGCGTTTTGCGTAGAAATCTGAACGTAAACTATCGCCACCAAATGCACCTTGGCATAGAATAACTAAGAACAAACAAAGACTGGACATGTAGATCAAAAACCAGTAACGCCTCGAATATAAAATCGATGATGACTCGACTTGATAACGTAAGCCTGCAATGTCTTGCTCGAATATAAAATCAACTATGCCTCCTCAATGCGACCTGAAGTAGGGAAGACCTCAATTTTTTTTAGAAATCTACTGGGACTAACAATTTTTATGAGCATAGACCGCCAAGAGTGAATAAAAATTCTGCCGAAACATTTTCTGTAAATTTCTAAAAAAAATCAATGCTTTTTCCTTATCCAAGCGTTTACCATAAAAATTGTTAATGACCCAAGCACTCGTTGTCGGCCTCCAATAATGCATAAAACTTTCCAGTAAATTTCTAAGAAAAAAATTGTGGGCCTCTCTATATCAGGGCCGAATTCTGTATCACGTAGAGTTGGGGACTTTGGAATATGAGAATTTTCGTTTTCCCCGATTAAAACTCCCAACTCTCTATTTTCAATGCTCTAACATACTTGAGAGTTAAGGTGTTCCTGAACAAAATGCAAGATATCTGCCAATTTTTGTGATTACACACGGAGCAGATATTTCGGCAGATTTCATCTGTCACAGAGTTGTCAGATAGTTTTCGCTCAGTTTACAGGCATGCGTCTGTCTTTATTGATTACATGAACCGCTAGTTTTCATCTGGTAAAATACTGCTTTTATCTGGCAAAGACAACATAAACTAATGTGAAGTTCATTGTTCAAAAATGACTTCTAGAGAAAGGTACGCAGCTGCTTTTATTGCGTATAGTGCAATTTGTACACGTGAAAAAGTGGATGTTGTTCGTTTTCGGGGATCAAGCGCGTTGTTTCATCACTGGTACATGTTGACTCATGCTTCCTTCTGCGCTTCGCCTTGTTTTCATCTGCCATTTTGTTAATTATGTATATTTATGCTATTTATACACTCTATACTCCTGGTAGATATAATAATATATAATTATATAATATAATACAAACCTTGTATAAACTTGTCTCCTGGAGTCTGTTCTATACTCCTATCACTACGTACATAAAACTATTTTTTTAACAGGTAAACTGGACAATTGAAATATTTACTGGGCAGATTGGCAGACGATGTTCCAAAATTTGCCAGATAGCAAAAATGACTGATTAAACGTGCGACTGACATCTGGAAATTTTTGAGTGCCAGACGTTGTCGCTAGATATCTGTCTATATCTGCCACCGTGATAACACGCATCTATCCACAAAAATGGGCAGATATCTGGAATTCTGCCAGATCGTTTAGGGGCACCTTTAGGAAAAACGTGAGAAGTGTCAAGAGTGCAAATCGCCGGGGGTATCAGTGTCATTAAAAGCCGAAAGCAGCGACAGAAGCAGAAGCAGAAAACCAACATTTCTGCTTTGTCAAACACATTGAAAGGAGAAGCAGAAAACATTAACTTGTCGAATACACATATCAGGTGTTATAATTTTTCAAAAGTTGATGTTAATTGTTAATTAATTTGTTTTTCTAACAAAATTAATTAGTTTTCCTTCATAGACATTTTGTTTTTCTCGCATCAAATTTCTGGAACACTTCAAAAAGAAAGGACGCCAACAACGAAATAAAATTTTTAGCTCTCTTTATATTGGCAGTACTGAGCGAAGCAGAATTTTTGAGATTTGATCAACTTCCAAGTTCTGCTTCTGCTGCTGCTGCTGCTGCTGCTTTCAATTTGTTAGTGCTCGAACAGTTGCATGTGTTCAGAAAAAATTCTGCTTCTGTCGCTGCTTTCTGCTTTTAATGTGTCACGGCCTTTACTTTCCAAAGTCGGGGTAAATTGAAATTTTTTTTACAGGGTAGTTTTTGAGGGATGTAAGAGGGTATGTTTTTTCGAGTTTTCCCGGTATAACGAGAGAAGGAGAGGAATGTACGTGGTATCAAAGAATATGGGAGCGGTTTAACGAATATTTAAAAAAAAAAATAAAAAAGTTTCAAGTGTTGCAATAAGTCGCAGGGGTAAGCTCAGGATCTTTAAGACCAATAAAAAAACTGAGAAATTATGGTATGGGAGGGTTGTAGAAGATTGAGGTTTTTTCCGCTGGATTTACGGTTTAGAAGAGTACAAAAATATAGGTGAACAAGTTTTGGAAGTTGGTAGTAAAGGGTTGTCCGAAATACGTCATGTTTGGTATCAAACTAAAGAGGGAGGAGAGGGTAATCGAGTGGTGTATTAACTTTTTACTATCATAAAAACGGATTTTTTGCACTTGGGTCATTTACACCCCACTTCTTACATTTGGCACATATTCCTCGCATATATCTCCATTCCATTCGACAAAACTATCGACTGTTTTAGTTGTGGAGAAGTAAGAAGAAATTCTCTCAACTGACAATATTGTCTGTTTTGTGAAGGTATCTAGATACCTAGGAATTTTCAAATTATGGATTCATCGCATATCCTGGCTATACTATTTATAAAAACAAATTATGGAAATCCATGAAATATTTACAGAGAAATATGGATTTTGGTGTCTCAAGGTACCCACTAAAAATTTTAATTTACAGAAGAAGAGACGCTATAAAAATTTTAAATATGCACGTTTAAGGTTGTCTGTAGGATAAAATCGCATTGTATTTTGCCCTCTATTTAGATATGTAATTAGTTTTTTTTTTGAGTCCGATAAATGGTTTTGGAGATAACTTCAAAAGAAGTGAAGTGATTTTTTGTCCAAAAATGGACATAATTTCGACTCATCATTGTGAAGTCAGTGGTAAGTCATGGAAATTCACAACAAAAATGTTCACAACAGAATACTAATAGTTGTAAATTAAAGAACGGAAGAAATATATATGCAAATGTTATGGAAGTATGTGAAGCGACTTGACCAGGACGTTAAGTCCAAACTGCCAGCATGAGCTGACAGATCGCCTGATGACAACGATAGCACAGGGCGGCATGCTAGCACCTCGGCTAAGGGTGGCGGAGAGTGTGGGGGAGTTCCCGAAAATACCTGCCGCTGTCATCATCCATAATCAAAAAAATTTCATGCCTGCATACAAAAGAGCCGACACACACTCGGTCCTGAAGGGACCCTTACGTCACTTACCTACTTACTGTGGAAGGCGCAGATGTTCTGCCTTCATGGCCTTGCCCCATCCTCCCTATGACTCTGCTCGGCACTATCTGCAAAGTCCCTTTGGCTGACCTGTGGAAGAAATTAGAGCGGACCTATGCGACCCCGAATTGAAAAGGCTCCAGGATGTGAAGGAAGAAAGAAAATATTCAATCCATATTTACGTTATAATGATCAAAATAGGCTCATATATAAACATTGTTATCAACCTACAAATAGATACATTCTCTATTATTAATTCAATTCCATAAGTACATACTTTGGGTTACTAAAGTGATCGTCCACAGCGTACTTGAGTATTTCTTTTCTAAATTCACAAAAATTTTCTGACCTTATGTACATAGTAGATTTTATGGACACAACCTTTTATGCACCGTATGGCTTACTACGCTCAATGATATATATCCCGAGGTATTAATAGTATATAATATATAAATAATGTTTTCTTTTCTTTTCAGTTATGGCTTACTTTTCGTTTTGTATATGAAATGGTATTGATATATGTACGCGAGCCATCTCAAAGGAGATGCGCGGGTTTTCAATGGTTGTTCTTTCTTTATATAATAATATTTATACCTGCATTGCCGAAAATAAATGTTTTTTAAAAGCTTTACTGCCGTTTTTCTTTTTTTTTTTTTTTTTTTTTTGTTATAATTCAAAGTATTATGAGAAGAATTTATTACTACACCTGAACGTTGCGACAAACCCCGAATAGAAAAATAAAAGAATACTTTAACCGACTGCTTCAGTCGTTACATAATTCTAAATCATTGTTTATGATGCATTGATTTCTTACATGTCTATTTACTACAGACACTATATCCAAGTCACATTTTTAAAAAAAAGATCCTAACGACAAAAATTCAATGGCACTACACATTGAACTTGACTTTTCGTGGCGCTGATAAGTTTGAATAGAAATAATAAAACAGTCTTCAGAAGGTACTCTTAAAGGCGTGACTAGGAAGGACACCTTTACGGAACAAGCGCATTTTAGGTCTCCCGAAAGTTGGAGAATTCGAATGCTTAAGATACGGGCTTAATCCATAAATACTTTCCTCTGACAGCCTTACTTGGCGATAATTTCGAGATCGAGGATTGTTAGTGCACTTGTCGGTCATATCTACTAGGCACATGCATATCTTACAGTTCAAAACTATGCTCCTAAATCTAATTAACAAAATCAAGTCAGGATTCCAAATTACATAAGTAGCTAGGCGTACCCATGAAGTTAGACGTATATGTATGTAATTATAAGTTTAAGTTCAAGATATATATATATAAAACGCACAAAACTTGACCATATCAAAAAGGTTCTGCAATGCTATACGTATATGTATGTACTTATAATCTTAAGTTTAAGATAGATATATATAAAACGTGCAAAAATTAACTAACCATATCAAAAAGGTTCTGCAGTGCAAGTCACTGCCGGAACCGAAGTGTAATACATATGTATGTTAAAAAACAAAGTGTAATATTTCAAAATTACTCACATGTGAATCCTCGGCACGATGAAGCGCTTCAGCATTGCCTCCTGGATAAGAATTAACTGGAATTTTAATAATTTGATTACCCTGCTCTATCGCCAGAACACTTTTTGGGGGATGGTACTAGGGTTATGTCGCTTATTATATGAAAAAATTTTTTTTCCTTATACTAAAACATATTTCTCGGTGATCAGATGGATCCTGGTGAAGTTAATATTGTTTCAATAAAATTTTCCCCGCTTTTTCTGCGTGCCGTAGGAATGAATCTCCTGCTGCGCGGGTTGAAGGTTAGCTCGAGTTCGGGGGCCTCCAATATGGGAGGAATGTGCCCTCCTACTTCTTTTCCCTCTTTTAGAAAATGTAAATGCACCAGGTCCGGTACCAAGCTCAAAACTTTATCAAATTAGAACTTGCCCAGCAAGTGGAAATAATATGCCTTATTATGAAAATATCCCTCAAACATTTGCTTTTCATACGTCTCTCTTTTCGAGGTTTTTCCTGACGTACGCCACACCAGATTCGAATTCCAACAGATCCTTTTTCTTATTTCATAAATGGGGCTCCGGAGGGAGACGCCAAGTTTTATGGGGTGCCGTTGGCGGATTAATCTTTGGTTACTGTGCGAATAATGTACCAGGTGGGGATGTAAATTTATTAATAACTATAAGTATTCTTCGAACTTACGTGAGGGTTTTTTTTTTCTTCGTCGGATTGCGGCGAGAAATATTTGATCTTGCGGGATTTTAATCTTAACGACCTTACTTTCCTGCTAGCAAACTATGACAGACCGATATCGATGGTCTTCTTCTTCTTTCTGTCACTGAACATGACACCGAGCTTGAGAAAGCATTTCTCTCGGTCGGGGCGCGTTTTGGTTTCATGCTGTAGTCGACAACAAGCCGGGCATACACGCTTCAGTCCGTGGTGGCATATTGCTATATGCAATATGCTACGACCATAACAGGGCAGAGTGGTCTGCGCCACCCATGGTTCAGACGACGCTGAAAAATGGTCGACTGAGCTAGCCGGTCTTACACATAGGCCTCATCACTGCGGGCGCTCAATGTGTGTCACGACCCACGACCCTATGCTTTCCTCATCCTCAGACTCTACTTCCGATGACACGTCGAGGACACATCCTTGAAGTCTCGTCAGTCTTCGATCAGACTTCGACATCCTTCTCCGTGTGGGGAAGCCAAAGCTACATCGACAAGCTGGTAACCCAAAAAATCCAGCCGGTCGATGCCTCTCTGCCTTCCTTCACCGAGATGCTGAGGAAGCCCCGCGATCAGTAACCTAAAGAACTGATCGCTAAGCTTTCCCGGCGCAACCTCTCACCCTGATCTCAGACTGCGATTGTTCAAGGGTGTGTCTCCAAGGCGTCGTCGAAGTAGTGACATGTTGACAGCCGAATATGGGAATGGATTCCAACAGGTATATCACCCACCATTGACGGGGCAATAGGAGGGCTTCGTGATATCCTATAGTTTACCAGTTAAGCTGGCTGGATGCCTTCTTAGGGCTACCAGGTATAGATCTAGTACTACTATGTCCGACGATTAACGAAACGTTGCAGCTGGACAGACAAGGAAAAATTTTCCTCCTAATGAGGCCGATCCGGAAGGGACTATAAAAGGTTATCTACTCACAAGCGGTAGGGGTGCTATAATGAGATTGACTTTCAACAGGTATATCACCCACCATTGACGGGGCAATAGGAGGGCTTCGTGATATCCTATAGTTTACCAGTTAAGCTGGCTGGATGCCTTCTTAGGGCTACCAGGAATAAACGACAATAAGTATCGACGATGTTTTCATACTGATGATCACTGCTTGATGTCTTTAGCGTGATAGACACCTAACAGTTTTCCCCGCAGATCTTCAAGTTCGTATAGTGAGTTTCCTTTCTTGGCTCTAACCCGACATTTAACAAATTTTCGTCCCAGTTTAGCACTAGTCTGCTGTTGGAAATTGCTTTGGGCAAAAGTCCTTCTAAATACCTCCTGACCAACTTTGAACTCGACGGGTTTTGCCCTGAGATTGTAGGCTTTTGAACCCTGTTCGAATGCGTGTTGTAAATTTTCCTGCACTCTCGCACGGATCAATCTCATTTTATCTTCTGCGTCCACTCTCAGTGGCTCATTAAGAGTTCCAATGCTCCTCAAGATGGAATAGGAGCTGCCATGTTCTATCATTTGTTGACCGAAGAGTGTTCGATAGGGAGAGAAACTAGTAGCTTGATGGAAAGAGCTCCGGAGGGAACTAGCTATTTGGCTCAGTTTCTCATCCCATCTGGTGTGTTCCTTCTGGATATAGGCCCTAATCCCTGACAACAGAGACCGGTTTACTCGCTCTGAGGCGTTTGCTTGCGGCGAGTAAGCTGCCGTTCGCATATGCTTTGCCCCATACTTTTCCAGTAGTCTGGCGAACTGAGCCGAGCAAAACTGGACTCCATTGTCAGAGACTATGGTCTCCGGAACTCCGAACACGTGAAACACTTCAGTCTCAATGAATTGGCATACATTGAGCGTAGACGCTTTTCTCATAGGTTTGAGAAGTGGGAATTTAGAAAAGTGGTCAAGAACTATCAGAATGCAGGCGTTTCCTTTAACTGACCGAGGATATGGACCTAAGAAATCGACGTACAGCTTTTGCCATGGTCGTTCTATCACAGACTGGACTTTCATCGGTGGTCGCAAAATAGTATTAGGAGCCTTCGTTTCTTTACACACGTCACAGGCGGCTACGTAATTTCTGACATCAACTGTCATTCGTGGCCAGTACAGATGTCTTCGCAGACGTTCTAGGGTTTTCCCTATTCCTCCGTGTGAAGCTAGCGGCGGATCATGCGCTCTCGAAATGACGTCGGTGACAAGCCCACGTGGAATCCAAAGCTTCCACGCTTCTTCCTCCTGGATCGGATCGCCTGTTCTCGGAACAGTCCGAATATAAACGAAGCCATCCCTGACGCAAAGATCTGGTAGTTTGCCAGAAGTCGTTTTAACCTTATGCCTCAGTTCTTCATATTCCAACGAATTGAAATATGGCGAACTAAGGTCAACTTCCGGGCCAGGATCTTCGTTTGTGTTCATGCTGTCACAATGAATGCGTGACAGCGCATCAGGGACTACGTTCAGGCTTCCTTTCCTGTGTTCAATAGTGAAGTCGAAGCCCTGAAGCTTCAAACTCCACCGAGCAAGTCTTCCGCTGAGGTCCTTTTGAGACATCAGCCATTTCAAGCTCGCGTGATCCGTCACTATCTTGAACGGCATAAGCTCTATGAAGGGCCGGAACTTCTGTACGCTCAAGACTGCAGCTAGGCATTCTTGCTCTGTGACGGTGTAATTTCGTTGAGCGGAGTTCAACTTTTTCGAGACGTAGGCTATTGGCTTCTCGTGGCCATCGTCATCTAGCTGAAGCAACACTCCTCCAATACCTTGTTGGCTCGCATCGCACTGAATGACGAACGGTTTGGTGAAGTCTGGACTCACTAGCAACGGAGCCGAAGTAAGTTTTTGTTTGAGTAGATCAAGAGACGTCTGGGCTTCAGATGTCCATTTGAACTGACTCGGGTTTTTCAAAGTGTCTGTAATGGATGCAGTCAAATCAGCATAGTTCGGAATAAACCGTCTGTACCATCCTGCCATACCTAGTAGGCGTCGGGCTTGCCGAACAGTTTTAGGTGACGGATAGTCAACTATGGCTGATATTTTGTCAGGGTCAGTTCTCATACCTCCCCTTCCTACAATGAATCCCAGGTATTTAGTCTCCTTGATACAAAACTTGCTCTTCTCGACGTTTATAGTAAGGCCAGCTTTCCTCAAACAATCCGCTACCCTGGCTAGCAGCATGAGATGAGTGTCAAAGTCAGATGATAGAATTAATAAATCGTCTAAATAGACGAGAACGTTCTCACGCAGATCGAAAGGAATGACTTTATCCATGAGGCGGCACATCGTTTGGGGAGCGTTGCATAGGCCGAATGGCATCACTGTGTACTGATAGAGAGGATGACCAGGTACTGTGAAAGCGGTCTTCTCTCTGGAATCAGTGTCCAGTGGGATCTGCCAGAATGCATCTTTCAGGTCCAGGCTCGTTATGTAGTTTGCCGGAGGAAGTCGACTCAGAAGTGCGTCTATCTGCGGTAGCGGATAGGCGTCCTTCTTCGTAACCGAGTTGACCTTCCTGGCGTCAAAACAAAGCCGGACCTTTCCAGGCTTCCTTACCAGAACGACTGGAGAGCTCCAAGGACTCTGGCTCTCCTCTATCACACCCAGCGATAGCATTCGCTCTAATTCTGCATCCATCAAACTTTGCACTGCCGGGGAAATCGGATAAAAGCGCTGTTTTATCGGGGCGGCGTCATTCGTATCAATCTTGTGAGTGACCAATGATGTTTTTCCCAGGCCTAAAGAGGCGAAAGAGGGGAAAAGCTGTTTTGTGCTCTCTAAGCGTTGGTGTTCTAAACTAGAAAGGATATGCCCATCGGTGTCAGAGGTAGCTATTCCACTTGGATTCACTTCTGCGACTATACCTAGGACATCCGGAGCTAACCCAAAGAGGCGCCAGAAGTCTATTCCCAGATATAGTGCCTGTGTGAGCCCAGGAACCACGTAAAAACGCACGTTTTGGGTCTTATCACGGAAAGTGACGTCCAAGTTCACATGACCATGAACAGTCGTCATGGCACCATTAGCTACTTGGACCTGTGTCCGATACTTCTTCCATTCAACCTCTGCTTCAGCAAGCTTCTCGAGAGCTCCCTGGCCTAGAATACTGACAGTGGCACCACTATCAAGTAATCCAGTCTCAGTTCGCCCGAGCAGCTTTACTTCTGCGTACGGTCGAATGTCGTCTGGCATCGACACGGAAATCTGTGCTAGTTTTTTCCTTTCCAGTTTCATTCGTCGACAGTATTCTCGCCAACGAACGGTTGATCTTTTCCTTTTCGGTCTCATATCCCGGTCGGGAAACATAATCTCCGCTAACTCCGCTACTGAGGAGAAAATTCGGTCTTTTGCTGTGTTATATCTCTGCAGACGCGTATGATACGGCGTCAGCGGATGTAAAACTGGCTTACGCCCGCTCGTCATAACAGAGTTTGGTGGCCGTTTCAATACAGAAGTAACAGGAGGCCAAATCTCCTGCTCAGTAACCTTGTCAGCTACACGTGCTATAGGTGTCAACGGGACATCGAAGAGTAAAGACTCTTCTAAGGAAGTGTCTAGTATTGTCATGGGCTCCCCAGAAATGGAAATGGGAGCTTGAAGATCTGCGGAGAAGTCTACTAAGTTCTCCGCCCCTAATAATGAAGCACTTGTACCATCCGGTGTCCCGCCAATATCACCAGAATCACTGAATGATATCAGAGGTTTTTCGTCAGTGTCTGCTAATGGAGCGGACTTTCCTCCTTGCTCGAGGCTTGCACTGGAGGGTTCGTTGTCGTTGCTGCTTGCGACGTCGATGCTGGTCGGAAAAAGGTGGTGGTATTCCCGACCCGTCTCTCGTTTTTCTGTCTGCAATAGCGGCAATCAGGCTTGAAGACATTCTTGCGTCCGCATCCATAGCAGAACACAACTTGTCTTTCTTGTCTACACTCTTGATAAAAGTGACCCGACTGGTCACAATTCCAGCATACAATAGCATTTTTGTGTGACATACTCGATAGCTCACCTAGGCTGTTGTCACTGCCTATTGCTGCTGCCAGTTCCGGATCTAAGGTTGGAAAATTGTCAACTTCGTGCACCCGTTGGTTCCGGTGAAAGTTCCAACTACCAGCTGTTGCGATACGTGTCTGCGTAGCTTGAATACGCGTGACCAGCGATCTCAGCTGTCCTATCGTATCAGTAGGATGCAGACATATTTTTTCTTGAATCTCCGGCAAGAGATTCGATTTGACAATCTCCAGAAATTCTTGGTCTGGCATAGCATTCTGTAGCTGATCGCGCAGCAACCCCAAATGGTGGTGGTACATTGCGAACAGTTCACCAGGCTTTTGTTTTCTAGACATCAGTTGGAGTCTAGTCTTCAGATCATCTTTAGGCGTCCCCCATTCGTTATACAATCCCATCTTGATGACGTCCCAAGTTGGAAATGGATTTTGCCTTAGTACTGACCAATACCAGTCCTTCGCTGGTCCTGTCAGTAGCGTAAGCATATTTCTGACTAGTAATCCAAAATCTCCTTCAAGAGCGGAGTGCGTGAGCGCTTCGACTCTGAAGATGAACTCGTCGACAGAGAGGTCCAAGTTATTCCCGTTATATGTCAGGTTCCATCTCCTGATTGGACTGCCTGATCGTCGGTATCCTACATTAGCAGGAACACGCATAGGTGGTGGAGGGGGTTGAGGTGGTATAAAGTTCGGTCTGGACTGATTTGTAGGCTGACCAAAAGGTTGACCAAAAGGTTGACCAGACGGTGGTGATGGTCTCCTAAATGATTGCCTTCCCCGTGTAGGAAAGTCGTTTGACGGCCTCTGATTGCTTCTGGACGAAGGAGGTCGTGTGAAGTCTGCTGGCGGCATTGCTGCTGCTACTTGTTGTCTGATATCGTTTCCTAACTCAGACCGCAAAACATTTAAACCCTGCTGGAGACCTCGGTTTATTAGGTCTTCCATCTTTATGCTCAAGCCTGCTATCAGCGCATCCGTAGCAGCTGAGGTGTTGTGGTCTTGAGCTGTACGCGCTGGAATATCACGTCGAGGACTCGGGTTTACAAAAGTCCTTGAATGTAAGTCAGGCATTCCTGGAGACAAGGATCGTCGATTCGAAGGTGGTAAGTCAAAGTTAGGCAAATCAAAGGTTGGCAATGAGTCGCGCCTTGTCGATTTCGCGGGCTTCACCTTCTTCGGTCTCTTTGGGATTGCACCAGAATATTCACTGAAGTCCTGTTGCGTAATGTGACGACGGCAGTTAGGACAACTAGAATGTTCACCTATCCAATGCTGCAGGCATGCCTGGTGGAAAATGTGCTCGCATACAGTCATGACCGGCTTCCGATCTACTGACCAGCTTGCGTCCCGGCAGATAGAACATGGTTCAGGCAGCATTGTCATACCGTTTGTCGCTGGAGGTGGTGTCCTCACTGTAGCCATAATGAATTTAGACGTAAGTCAGGTAAAAATTGTCAAATCAGGGTTTAGGATGGTTATCCCAAAAAAAAATTCTAGAAGTTGCACGTTTGGAAGAGACACGCTCCTTCCAATGTGATGATGGCTAAATACTATTTTAAAGTCGAAGGCCTTGGGCGAGATACTCAAATTCAGACAAAAGTTTTCCCAAACGTTCGAAGAAATAAAAAAAATTAGAAAAACAAGGATTCGAAAAGTTAATTAAGGCTTCTCAAATCGAGATAGTGTAAAGAATGAATTCCAAGACAAAAACCAATTTCGGGAAGCGTTAACAGCCTCGTCGAATAGAAATATTAAAAAAATCTGAAGATTACTAAGGATCCAACAGATCACGAAAACAGTTCAAGCGTTTCAAAAAAAAATCCTTCAACAGAGATCATACAATTTCTCCCTCACCTCCCGAAGCTAACTCCCACATAAGAGGTCAGGTCGCTCTCTCTCCCCCAAGGTCAAAAACAGGATACAGGCAAGTGACGTGAGTGTGTGCATTGAAAAAGTCAGAGCTCTTGCAGAAATCTGGGAAGAGTAAAGTCGGAGGTATCAAAGACTGAGAATGCTGCCAGAGATTCTTCAGCCAGGCAGTTAGCAGTATGCCAACTCCTGATCACTGAAGATCTCCAGCATCAATCCCATCCTCCGAGAACTCGTTCTCTTCTCCTCACCGAATCGTCGTGTCCAGCTAGTTCGCTAGCCGGGCAGAGTCATGAGTCTGGTCAACTAATTAGCTGGAAGCCAAGAAGTTGTCTCGCAGATTCATAACTCTGTCCAGCCAGTTGCCCAACAGAGACATGTCCCCACAAGAGCTCAAACGAAAATTTCGTGAGGCCACCTACCATTTCCATGGCAGAAGGCCAGCGGGAAAGATCATCCAAAAACATTTCCAAAAACTTTCAAAAAAAATCAACAACTGTTCAGGCTTGAGGCTTGACCGAAGTCAAACCTAAAGCCGGATTTCAACTTCCAAAAAACTTTCATTAAATTCAAAAAACGTTGCTTTACTTTAATCCAAAAATTCAAAATATCAAAGACTTCCAATAAAACTTTCAAAATATTTCGTTACTTTACAAAAAAAATTTTCAACAAAACCAATTAGACTCAGGTCCACCCATATCTTCTACTGGATGTGAGACCTGAGGTCAATCAACTGGCAGACACCAGATGATCATCTCTCTCAAAGTCTCAGTCCCCAGTAAAATTTATATTTAGACCACCGAAGTCTAACTGAGGTGGCCCCACGTTGGGCGCCATTTTGTTATGGAAGTATGTGAAGCGACTTGACCAGGACGTTAAGTCCAAACTGCCAGCATGAGCTGACAGATCGCCTGATGACAACGATAGCACAGGGCGGCATGCTAGCACCTCGGCTAAGGGTGGCGGAGAGTGTGGGGGAGTTCCCGAAAATACCTGCCGCTGTCATCATCCATAATCAAAAAAATTTCATGCCTGCATACAAAAGAGCCGACACACACTCGGTCCTGAAGGGACCCTTACGTCACTTACCTACTTACTGTGGAAGGCGCAGATGTTCTGCCTTCATGGCCTTGCCCCATCCTCCCTATGACTCTGCTCGGCACTATCTGCAAAGTCCCTTTGGCTGACCTGTGGAAGAAATTAGAGCGGACCTATGCGACCCCGAATTGAAAAGGCTCCAGGATGTGAAGGAAGAAAGAAAATATTCAATCCATATTTACGTTATAATGATCAAAATAGGCTCATATATAAACATTGTTATCAACCTACAAATAGATACATTCTCTATTATTAATTCAATTCCATAAGTACATACTTTGGGTTACTAAAGTGATCGTCCACAGCGTACTTGAGTATTTCTTTTCTAAATTCACAAAAATTTTCTGACCTTATGTACATAGTAGATTTTATGGACACAACCTTTTATGCACCGTATGGCTTACTACGCTCAATGATATATATCCCGAGGTATTAATAGTATATAATATATAAATAATGTTTTCTTTTCTTTTCAGTTATGGCTTACTTTTCGTTTTGTATATGAAATGGTATTGATATATGTACGCGAGCCATCTCAAAGGAGATGCGCGGGTTTTCAATGGTTGTTCTTTCTTTATATAATAATATTTATACCTGCATTGCCGAAAATAAATGTTTTTTAAAAGCTTTACTGCCGTTTTTCTTTTTTTTTTTTTTTTTTTTTGTTATAATTCAAAGTATTATGAGAAGAATTTATTACTACACCTGAACGTTGCGACAAACCCCGAATAGAAAAATAAAAGAATACTTTAACCGACTGCTTCAGTCGTTACATAATTCTAAATCATTGTTTATGATGCATTGATTTCTTACATGTCTATTTACTACAGACACTATATCCAAGTCACATTTTTAAAAAAAAGATCCTAACGACAAAAATTCAATGGCACTACACATTGAACTTGACTTTTCGTGGCGCTGATAAGTTTGAATAGAAATAATAAAACAGTCTTCAGAAGGTACTCTTAAAGGCGTGACTAGGAAGGACACCTTTACGGAACAAGCGCATTTTAGGTCTCCCGAAAGTTGGAGAATTCGAATGCTTAAGATACGGGCTTAATCCATAAATACTTTCCTCTGACAGCCTTACTTGGCGATAATTTCGAGATCGAGGATTGTTAGTGCACTTGTCGGTCATATCTACTAGGCACATGCATATCTTACAGTTCAAAACTATGCTCCTAAATCTAATTAACAAAATCAAGTCAGGATTCCAAATTACATAAGTAGCTAGGCGTACCCATGAAGTTAGACGTATATGTATGTAATTATAAGTTTAAGTTCAAGATATATATATATAAAACGCACAAAACTTGACCATATCAAAAAGGTTCTGCAATGCTATACGTATATGTATGTACTTATAATCTTAAGTTTAAGATAGATATATATAAAACGTGCAAAAATTAACTAACCATATCAAAAAGGTTCTGCAGTGCAAGTCACTGCCGGAACCGAAGTGTAATACATATGTATGTTAAAAAACAAAGTGTAATATTTCAAAATTACTCACATGTGAATCCTCGGCACGATGAAGCGCTTCAGCATTGCCTCCTGGATAAGAATTAACTGGAATTTTAATAATTTGATTACCCTGCTCTATCGCCAGAACACTTTTTGGGGGATGGTACTAGGGTTATGTCGCTTATTATATGAAAAAATTTTTTTTCCTTATACTAAAACATATTTCTCGGTGATCAGATGGATCCTGGTGAAGTTAATATTGTTTCAATAAAATTTTCCCCGCTTTTTCTGCGTGCCGTAGGAATGAATCTCCTGCTGCGCGGGTTGAAGGTTAGCTCGAGTTCGGGGGCCTCCAATATGGGAGGAATGTGCCCTCCTACTTCTTTTCCCTCTTTTAGAAAATGTAAATGCACCAGGTCCGGTACCAAGCTCAAAACTTTATCAAATTAGAACTTGCCCAGCAAGTGGAAATAATATGCCTTATTATGAAAATATCCCTCAAACATTTGCTTTTCATACGTCTCTCTTTTCGAGGTTTTTCCTGACGTACGCCACACCAGATTCGAATTCCAACAGATCCTTTTTCTTATTTCATAAATGGGGCTCCGGAGGGAGACGCCAAGTTTTATGGGGTGCCGTTGGCGGATTAATCTTTGGTTACTGTGCGAATAATGTACCAGGTGGGGATGTAAATTTATTAATAACTATAAGTATTCTTCGAACTTACGTGAGGGTTTTTTTTTTCTTCGTCGGATTGCGGCGAGAAATATTTGATCTTGCGGGATTTTAATCTTAACGACCTTACTTTCCTGCTAGCAAACTATGACAGACCGATATCGATGGTCTTCTTCTTCTTTCTGTCACTGAACATGACACCGAGCTTGAGAAAGCATTTCTCTCGGTCGGGGCGCGTTTTGGTTTCATGCTGTAGTCGACAACAAGCCGGGCATACACGCTTCAGTCCGTGGTGGCATATTGCTATATGCAATATGCTACGACCATAACACAAAATATAGGAACTGGGGTGTATATGGACCAAGTGCAAAAAAGTTGTTTTTCGGCGGGAAAATTCAGTTATGATGTTTAAACAATCAAAAACAAACTACACCACTTGATTACCCTCTTCTCCTCTTTAATTTGATACCGAATAGGACATATTTTGGATAGCCTCTTACAGGACTGGTACGACTCCAATCCCAAAAACTTTTTACCTATATTTTTGTACTGACCTAAATCCATCGGAAAAGAAACCCCAATGCTCTACGACTCTTCCACAATATTGCGATCAAAAAATTTACCGCTGAGGTCCCTCAAATCTGTAAATTACCTTTAATCGAAATAAAATATAGCCCCCATGCATACCTAATTACTAAAGGAATTTCTCAGTTTTTTTATTGGTGTTACATATCCTGAGATTACCCTGCGACTTATTGCAAAACCTATTTCTTTTAAATTTCCGTTAATCTGCTCTCATTTTTGTCTCTCCACTCTTCCCACCCCTTTTTCTGCACTTATCATGTTCACCCCGAGATCCCACTTTTTTTTTATACTACATACATTTCTCTCCATTCGCACGTTATACCCACCTTCCTACAACCCTCAAAAACTACCCTAAAAAAAAAAAATTCAATTTATCTCGACGTTGGGAGGTAATAGACCCATATAGCTCGAATATAAAAAACAAACCCAACTCTCTACAGCAAAAACTGATACCCTTTGTCGTCCCGGCGATTCGAACTTTTTCACACTTTTCACGTTTTGCCTAACTCCTTAAGTATGTTAGAGAATTGCAAATGGAGAGTTAGGGAGTTTTAATCGGGGAAAATGAGAGAATTGCAAATGGATAGTTAGGGAGTTTTAATCGGGGAAAATGAAAGTTCTCATCTCCCAAACTCCCAACTCTCCGTGTTACAGAATCCGGCCCCAGGTCGAAGCATCGTTGATTCTATATTGGAGCGAGCCTTTGCAGGCTTACCTTTTGGTTATGTCATCGTCGAGACATTATCTACTTTATATCCGAGCGAGCCATCGCTTGCTTACGCTTTGGTTACGTTATCTAGTCGAGGCATCGTCGATTTTATATTCGAGCGAGGCGTTACTGTGTTTTGCTCTACATGTTCAGTCTTTGTACGTTATGGGTTTGTCTATGACCTTAGTCTATCATGTTCTGTAGAATTCACGAAAAAGAACTAATAAGATTCATATAAAGTAAGTATATAGAGCGCAGAAGTGTTATGGGTATATTTGTCATGTGCGTCTATGCGGTTGAGGACCCGGTTTTCCATTCCCTTCTTAGATCCAAGTTAAAAGTAAAATTAAGAGTCACCTTTCTGGACCCATACTGACATATATAGTTGAGACAGCAAAGGTTTGCATGAATGTGCAGGATCATGCAATATGGTGTTGGTGACGGAGAAATCCCAGAGTAGGACCAAGAGATTTACGCATAATATCTAATCATAATTTCTGGCTAAAACCACCCACGCAATTTACTGCATGCCTCCACTATATTACATCTCTATCTATATCCATCTCGAGTGTATCCCTGCTATTGACCAATCTAAAAAACACTCTCTACATCATATAGTAGCCTCATACAGGGCTCTTCGCGTGGATCGCTTTCAAAATCTTGAACTGTTGATTCTTGAAATATGCGCAAGGTACCAAATCTTCTTGTTTTGATATATTTTATCATGTTGCGAGCTTGAAAGATCACATATATTTTGCTTTGTCAGTAATTATTCTCTTTATATCGGATCCCACCATATATAGCGCTTTGGGTTCTACTCTCAGAAAGAAACTGAACACTCTGGTTTCTGGGACCAATATCTTTGAACCTGATGTCATAATCTTATCATTGCTTTATATTTAGACTTATTTATGCACTTGTAAATGGAGGCGCGAAGCAAAGGTTCTTTTACGAACTTCAATATTAATATCTCCGAATATCAAACATTACATTGTTGGTGGAGTTAAGATTAAAGCTGAAAGTGTCCGGTAAATTTGCTATCCGGATTATCCGGAATAATCAGTATCCGGTTCATTAAATTCGAGTATCCGTTCTGTTGCGTTCTGTTCATTGTACTCCAGGTCTTACTCTGTTAACAAATTTTCATCGATTTTTTGCCATTGTGGTATCATCAGTAAGCTTATCAACGTTGTGTCTTTTTCCGCTTGTTATTGTTGTGTCATGTATGACTTATTCATTGTTTCGACAAAGGAATGATGATTTCAACGTTGAAAAACTGTGCCACTCCATTAAAAATATTCATAAGATAAAGTCACGACACAAAATATCGTTGACCCCTCGATGCCTCAACGAAACTTTTTCCTACTGGGAGATATAGTTCCCTGAACTTTGTCATTTTTTTATACTTCTATATCGACATGATCTTTGAGGAGTGATAACTTTTTGCAGGTATTTCGCCACAGTAGTAATTATGCAGTTTTCAAACTTATTTCGTTCACTTCACGCTTTTCTAATTACCATTATGATTTTTAGAGTTTTGTAAAATGTCAGCTTCACCTCCCTTTAGCTTTACCTTATTTTCTTAATTTTGTTTTCTTTATTTGTAGTTTATAGTTTTTATAAAATTATCAATTTCTTAATAATCATAATCATGCATGTAGGAGTAAGGTCTTTATGATGATATCATAAACAAAATATAATAAATATTAAAAAAAACTAAAAACACAAAGTTCTTGAAACTTATTCTGGATTTTAAAATGATTTTAGGTCTAGGTCTCGGATGCATTTTCATAATGCTAATCCAAATCCTGAGCATTATTATGGTGTGAAAGGAATCAAAAAAGTCTCCAATTTCAAGATTGTTGGTATCTTACTAATACTAGCAGCACTTGGAACGGCTTTTGAATTTTACCTTGTTCGGTAAGGAGCTATATGCATTTCATAATGATTTATTTATTTACTATACATACATATATAAATACAAATTTTAGACATTCCTTTACTTTACGAAGAGATCGTTTAAATGAAATATCCAAGGAAGCAGGTATTCAGCTTGCCAGTGTTCGAGCCGATGCTGAAAAGTATGGAAATGAAAAACAGTTAGAAAGGATTACGGATAAACTTCTTAAAGCGAATGAAACATGATAGGACAATTTTTCTAGGCAAAATAACAAAAGTGTAATTTTAAAATAGTAGAAATTTCTAAAAGTGATGTACAGATCGAAAGTAATACATTTTTTTTCTAATACTTTCAATTGTTTGTTGTTTTTATTCACATATTCTGTGCTTATAAATAAGATTTAACTATTTTAGAACTTCAGATATGGACGGATGTCATTTCTGGAGTAGACTCTTTGTTTTATATATCAGACACTCAAGCAGCACTCAAATCTCAACTGGTTTGGTACTGTCGTAATGTTTTTAAGCAACTAGCCGAAATTAATAAAATCACGCCGATTCGGGTGTCAGGACATAAAGGCATCAAGGGCAGCGAGATTACGAACCTCATTGCAAAGGAAGGAACCAGATCTTTGTCTATTGGCACTGAGCCCGTTTTCGCTCAATTAAAGTGCCACCTTTCGGTACAAACCAGGTTTTCTGAGGACAGTATTAAATTAGTCTGGGAAAACAACCCAGTGCTGAGACAAGCGAAGAAATTCATTACTCACAACAGAGGAAAAAAAATCCTTACTCTCAACAGGAAAGAAGAAGGAAGAAATCAAGGCCTACTTACTGAACACTGCCCACTCAGATATCATCTCAAGAAACGAACGCGTCCTTTATTAAAGATATGTACCCAAAATAACCCTAAACCCTCATCGATGCTTTCCTTAAGTTTAAAGGGCTAACCACAATGGCATATGTTAGCATATGCAAATACGCGAGCAAGTGCTTTTCATAATGGTAACCCACAAAGGAATAAGAAGTCGTTCATCAAGTTTTAATTCCTTTCGTCAATTTCTGTCTGTACGCTCATGATCGTACCTTGCATAAGCAAGTTTTACAGTTTGTGTAAATATAGGGTCTTCCAATAAGAGGTGTTATTTTGATATTCAAAGAAAAATGCCATTTTTTGAGATAAATGATCGGATCTTTATTTCATTATAAAGACGAAGGTATGCCGTTAATAATGGAAAATAACATTAGCCAAATGACCACCCCGACCACGCCTACAGGACCATATCCTTTTCATGCAATTTTCCATAACCAAATCGCAAAGTGGCTGCCCTATGTCCTCGATAGTCTCAAGAATTCCATCTTTGAGGTCTTGAATCGACGCTGGGCTGTTGGCGTAGACCTTCTCTTTCACGTGGCCCCAAAGGAAGAAGTCGCAAGGTGTTAAGCCACAAGATCTCGGTGGCCAATTGTGATCACCTCTTCGAGAGATAACATGGTCCGGAAACTTTTCCCGTAAAATATCATTGGTTTCGTTGCTTGTATGGCACGTAGCGCCGTCTTGTTGAAAGTAAACGTTGTCCAGATCAATACCATCCAATTCCGGCCATAAAAATCATTAATCATCTGTCGATAGCGCAATCCATTCACCGTAACTGTTGCTCCAGCCTCATTTTCGAAAAAGTAAGGTCCAATGACCCCGCGGGACCATAAACCGCACCAAACAGTCACACGTTGAGGATAGAAAGGCTTTTCAACAATAACTCTTGGGTTTTCCGAGCCCCAGATGCGACAATTTTGCTTGTTGACGAAGCCATCGAGGTGGAAATGGGCCTCATCACTCAAGATGAGTTTTCGATGGAATTCCGGATCATTTTCATGCATTTCAAGGACCCAATCAGCAAAGACTCGACGTTGTTGATGATCGGCCGGCTTGAGTTCTTGTGTTAACTGAACTTTATAAGCCTTAAGACCCAAATCTTTATGCAAAATACGGTGTAATGACGTTTGTGGAATGCCTAATTCCAAAGAACGACGAGGAATGGACAAACCTGGGTTTTCTTCAACACTTTCGGCTACAGCAGCAATATTCTCGGCTGTTATTGAGCGACGTGCACGGGTTTTATTCTTCACATCGCTAACTTGTCCCGACAGCTCGAATTTTTCTACCAATTTCTGTATTGCGGTCCGACAAGGTTCTTCACGACGACCCAAAAATGTTCGAGTTTTACGAACCGTCTCTGCCACATTTTCACCAATTTTATAGTGAATTTTAATAATTTCAATGCATTGTTGAATCGTGTATCGTTCCATTTTTATTAATGGCGTAGTTTCTACTTGTCAAATGTCAAAAAATGACAGCTCCAAAAGTGACATCTACCGAAATAGCGGGCTAATTAAAATAACACCTCTTATTGGAAAACCCTTTACTATACAAATGTTAGTGATGTATAAGGAAACATTCGTGATTTTCAAGGATTGCATATGTAAGCTTATGCACATTGTGGTTAGGCCTTAGATGTCAAATTGCCGTACGTAAAGTGCGGAAAGAGTCGCTTGTTACATAAGGACGCGTCTGTTTATCCAATGATATTAATGAAAACGGTAACACTCTTATTATTTTATCTTATTATAGAAGAAGAATGTGAAAAGAGGTGGTCCTTTCTAAGAGAAAGTTTGGGAAGGAGTTAAGAAAGCGAGATATTGGGAGTGCTGCTATTTGTCTTCAGATTCTTCTTATACTTTTTATATAATGTATATAACACGCACAAATCTTCAATTAAATCAATTTCCATTTGTTAACTTTATTATTTTTACCACTACTTAAAATTGAAAACGCCTTGCGGAATGTGACTTCTGTTTGGGACAAAAATGTCAATCATCCGTAAGTAAACCTCAGTTTCGTTCAAATTCGTAAAGTTCTTTACGTCCATTGTCGCTTAGCGAGGGTTGCCAGAAAATTTTCAAAAATATCGCCCAATTCCTGAAAAAAGGTAGCCCAAAATAGTAGATTTTTCAAAACTGTAGCCCAATTTAGCGCAAGACAACATATTCTTAGATTCAAAAGTTTTATTTATAAAAAATATATACATACCAAACACATGTGGAAAAACATTATGTCTCATTATCAATGGCTTCGAAAACATCAATATTAAGTTCATCTTCTCTGTTATTTTCAACTGATTGAATTTGATTTTTATAATTTAAGGTGCTCATTTTCCTCGCTAAAGCATATAACTCCTCAAAGTTATTACAGCACAATTTTTTTGTATGTAAATGAAGACGAATCCTCATTAAAACGGCAAGAGCATCCAATTGTAATCTAATTCCAATTTTAGTTTTAAATATATTCATGTAACTAAAGCTTCTTTTTACAAAAGAATTTCATGCAGGAAGAGTTAAAATGCGAAATACCATTTCACATAGATTTTTAAAAAGCAAATCTCCAACTGCTGATTTTGCAGTACAGTGTGGCCCAAAATTCTGTTATATTTTCTAGAAAAAATTGGTACCAGGTCCATTGATAAAGAGTTATTATATTAAATTTCAATATTAATGTGATTTTCCTTTTTTACAAAATGTATAGGTAATTCTCGAAATTTTGGACTTGATTCAACTAATTCATTCAAAATTGTCTTTGGACTTAGAATATAGGGTTTTCTAAATATATTTTAATGAGAAGGCATGCGCTTATAAGTTCTTTTAGAAGAACACAATAAAATTGCCTATAGTATAATCTTATCGTTTGCTTTTCTAAATTATTGAAAATTCAGAATATCCAAAGTCGTTAACAAGTTCTTTTAAAAAATATGGTACAATAACATTTTTTATAACGGCTATGCACTTGGTTCGATGTAATTGAATTTTGTTATATGCAGAAGATGAAGTTTCTGCTCGTTCATGGAGCAGTTTATTGAAAGAATTCCCAAGATGATCGACACTCTTGATTGCGGAGTGCATTGACACATGTAGTGATATTTTAATTTCCTTTTTTGCATTATCTTGCTTTTTAATAATAATATCTACGGAAATAATTACTAAATAACTTTTCTTTGTAAAATTAGTTATTCATTATAAAAATTTGTTAAAATTGCATTAGAATTTAACCTATATTTAAGTGGTACCGTGCTTGGAAATATCAGCCTTAAGTGGCTCTAATTTTTGGCTTGCAAGCGGTACAAAAAGCCATATCAGGGTTATTTTTACCATCCTTTAAATTCAGGCATTTTTTCCCAGCCTTTAATATAATTTTTTCCGTACTTACACCACTTTCCCATTATAATTTTGAACCTTAAGCTTTTACAAAATACGGGACAATAGAACGTCAAACCATTATTACTTCAAAACGAATGGGAGCTCCCACCTAACACGCACACACTAGCCTAAGGTATATAGAATACAAGTATTCCCATTACGAACCATGTGCCACCATTAGGTGACGTAATATCGTCGTCAAATGTATAGGAAAGTACAATACTCTCTCCTCCCTCTGTCTTTCCTATAAAAATGTATATACATTACTCACAGAATTACGTCACAGGCTATCAGCTGCAATATGTCGCAATTTTAATGGGAATACCTTGTCTTCTATATCCTTGAATTAGCCCACTAAACATATATTAATTATGAATTGAAAGATGAATAGATTTACTATTTTTGAAGTAGCTCATTAGCTAAAACTATCGCTTCACATATGAAATTATTGATGTTGCCAAAATCGCCCAAAATTACTTGCGACTCGCGGAGATTTTTCAGCGCGAAAATACATGAAAATATAGCCCAATTGGCGATAAGTAGCCCAAACTGGCAACCGTGGCTCAGCCCATTGTCAAACTTACATTCGCCGCCACAGGCGGCGAAGTTTGGTCAAATTTCAAATTTGATGGCTGTAATTATTCGGAGAACTATTTCATATTGGATTGTAATAATTCTACAAAAAAATAAAATGGAATAAGAAGCATGACTTTTTGTGGCCAGTGGTCCTGAATGTTACTTACTTCGCTGCAGCAGTCGGCCGCAAGCCTCAAGTCAACCATCCCCGGTCCCCCTCTTTCTTACCTTCAGTTCGGATGGGTGCAGTCGATTTCTGGTACTTCGAACTTTCTAAATTTAACGAAAGATGTGGCGAAATCTTAATTAATTTATTCGTTTTACTAATTTGTAAGAATTTCGGCAATTGACTAGTTCTAATAATGTTGGGCGTGCTAAAAATTCTAATAACCGCTGCAATACTGATATATTTTTTTATATTTTTATTATTTTCACAATTAAATTAAACAAAAATAATTACATCTTTACTTCTTACATCTATAAATATATAATAATATATATAATTGCAAATTTTAACAATTTTCATTAAACTAAACATCACATTCACAAAAACATGGTCTTTAACGAGCCATGCAAGTGCCTATGCATCGATATTGAGAGAGTTCCTCTCAACGTACTTATAGTCAATGCATTTGCACGGATCTAGATATAGTAAGTATCTATACTTAAGAACTTCATAATAATATTATTTAAGGTACACGTAAGCACAAATGGTTTTCCTAATGAATTTTAGAGATCAGTTATAAGCAGCGTAATTGACTCCCAATAATTGTAATAATTAATTTGAAAACAATAAGAGTACCTACGTCATGGCGGATCTATAGTTCTTGAACTAAAATTCTAGCCGCTGCATGTGGTGGTTTAGGTGCAAACACTACTTCACCATTGACTTTGTAGTCGGAATAATTTAATCGAAACACTTCCTTAAAGTCTAACTTTTCCAAAACTCTTGCAGAGAAGTGACTAGAACATAATACATGAATTACTTCAATCTGGTTTGCCCGCATAAATTCTAAGGTTTTTTCCATAAGTCGTCCTGCTATGCCCATGCCGCGATATTCGGGATTAACTGATACTATTTTTCCATCTAATATGGTATCCACATTTGGATATAATTTGAAAATATCAAATTGAGTATCTAAGTAGTCCATTAGTCCGAGAATTTTCTTGAACTTAGGATGTTTGCAGTCATCTGCGTGCTTTTGTGGTACATGATCTGGTGGCTGTTGAAATAAAGGAAAATCAAATCATGCCTATTTATGTAATATGTATGGAAACTTACCGGTCTTTTCAGTAAACCATTAAGTAATATTCCTATAATGTCACCTTTATCATTAACTGCTTTGAAGGAGCAATGTTCCGGAATACATTTCAATGAGTATTCTTCAAGCTCTTGACAATCACCGAGGTTGATGTAAGTGTTTAAAGGTTCATCCTGAAATATAAAAGAGATTATGTAGATACAAGTTTTTGTGAATGTTCTGAAGGTTGAAATAATTAAACAGAGTCAAGTCTGTTTGCGCATTCCATAAATTAGGAACTTATAGGATGTAAGTACCTAAATCTTATTTATAAAGTCAATAAAATTGTTTACCGAAGTTAATGCTTTCATTTTCATATATTAGGTATGTACATATGTACATGGCGCGGTCAATCAAAATGCCTATGCAGAATTAAATAATTTTTTGCAATAAAAAACTCAAAAAACAACTACTCTAGATGAATGCCCGTATTAAATTTCTGTGCAAGTTTGATAGTTGAAGTGGTTTTTTGCATCTATTTCTAGAACGGTTCGTCGGACAGTAAAAATGATTATGACCAATTTAATAGGATTTTATATTCTGAAGAACTATATGTGTCTTGGTCTGATCATTTTCTCAGTATACGTAAAAAAAACTTAAATCTTTATATGCCTACACCGAGAAGGGTTTGCCTGATTTGCCCCATTTTTATACCCTAGATGAAATCTATAGGGTATACTAAGTTTGTCATTCCATTTGTAACGCACAGAAATAATGAAGGTAGAGCAAAATGGATTGGACACCCACGCATAATATTAAAAGTTATTTTGATTTTTGCATGTCCGTGCGAGCGATAATTCGAGAACGCGCTCACTTAGAAAGCTGAAATTTTGTACAGGGACTTTAAAACAAAAAGTAAAATTAAGTTCGAAAATGAGACAAATCGGGCAGCTCCTTCGTGGGGTTGCCATACAAAAATTTCGTTTTCCACTACATATTTGGACATTGCCTGAGAACGCGTCGACATAGAGGGCTCAAATTTGGTACATGGTATTTTTAAAGTAATATAAAAAAGTTTCAAAACTGGACTAAATCGGGAAACCCCTTCTTGGTGTTGCCATATAAAAATTTTGGGTTTTTACATATACTGCGAAAACAATCAGTCTTAAACATTTTTATTGTACTAAAAACTTCTTCAGAATACGAAATCCTATAAAATTGATTATAATCATTTTTTCTCTCCGACGAACCGTTCTAGAAATATATGCGAAAAACCACTTCCAAAATCAAACTTGCACAGATGGGTGACCATACGAAATTTTATATTACGAGCATTTATCTAGGGTATCATATAGAATTGGTCTTAGACCAGTTCTAGCTTTTTTATTTGTTGAAATTATATGTACTATTTTTATAAAAACATCATATATAAAATTTCAGCTCTCTAAGTTGACGCATTCTCACGCAGTGTCCATATATAAAGTGAAAAACGAAATTTTTGTATGACAACCCCCCACCAAGGAGTTAATCAATTTGTCCCATTTTCGAATTGAAATTTACTTTTTTTAAAAGCCCGTATGCAAAATTTCAGCTAACATGCAAAAAACAAAATAACTTTAAATATTATGCGTGGGTGTCCAATCCATTTTTATTTCTATGTGTTACAAACGGAATGAGAATTAACTGAGCTGCTAATGACGTTCCTATAATGGACGAAAATAGTATAAATTTATTAGTATTGTCTCTTTGCAGCCAAAAATATAATCTATAGAGTAGATATATGTATAGTTCAACGAAACCATATATAATTTCAATTACGCAGTGTAAAAAATCAGACAGTTATAGTAGTGCTTAAGTGTATCTATTTCATTTTCAATTTCGTTTTTGAAATTAACTCCGTGATGAAAATTTTTTTTTTTTGGTGGTAGGTAATTAAAAAAATTTTTACTATGCAAAATAGGTTGCTCGGAAAGTAATGTCGTTTTTTCCCAACAGAGGACTTAATTGTATTTTTAAAAGCTTCACGCTTAAGCCATGCTGTCATTATATATTTTGCCAGCTGATATAGCTTGTTTGATTCTGCGCAATTGTTTTTGTTTGGTGCTCTATCAAATATGGAAAGTCAAAAGCAGCATTTTCGCTATATTTTAGTTTTTTGCTATCGAAAAGTTAAAAAATGCTGTTCAAGCAAGAAGAAAAGAAAATTATTCGATTTGTGTACAGAAGATGTATTGACAGAGCTTCAGTGCCTAAACTAGTTTGAAAAAATTCGTTTCGGCTATTTTGATGTTGAAGATGCACCATGTTCTGGAAGGCTAGTTGAAGCTGATGAAGACAAAATATAGTCATTGATTGATACAAACCGCCAAGTAACAACTCGCGAGATCGCTGAGAGATTAAATTTATCGAATTTGACTGTTCATGATCACGTGAAATGCCTTGGTTTAATTTCAAATCTCGGCATATGGTTTCCACATGTTATTACAGTAAGAAATTTGCTCCGTCGCATTGACGTCTGTTGATTTGCTTCTCAAACAGCTTGGATGGAATGTACTACCACACCCAAATATGTATGCGTCAGGTTTGGCACTTCCGGATTATTACTCGATTTCTAAAAAAATTTTTAGACGGTAAACCCATTACTTCAAATGAGATCGTCAAAAATTATTTGGATCACTTTTTGTCAGTAAAGATTAGAAGTTTTATGAGCGTGGAATCATGCTACCCCAGAAAGATGGCAAAAGGTAAATATTGGACCAAAATGGAGAACATATAATTCAATAAAATATTTATACACTATAAAAAAATCGTTTTTAATTTTCATATAAAAAAAAAACGATATTACTTTTCGAACTACCCAATATTTTTTTTTTTCAACACATTTTGGAAGAAGGTTTCATTTCGTCCTTGGAATAAGAATAAGAATGAATACATGTTCCAACATTTATATAATTTCTTAAGTTGAATTATACAAATAAAAATATAAAATGAAATAACTCAATTAATTAAATATTTTTTACTTTATTGGGGGGGGAGGTGTCATACCCACTCCCCTCCCGGATCCACCGCTGGTGGAAGCTGAGAATTTGAAGCGAATAATAAAATATTAGCTTTATTTAGGGAGTGAACAACCACTTCACCGTTGTTTAAGTAGTGAAAGTATAGAAGAACTGATGAAGTTGTTCCTGATATTTTTGACGAGAGGCCATCAGAAACCTTTGCTACCTTTGCGGCTTTTCAAGATTCTTTGCCTAACACTCTAGTCAAAAAGCTTTTTTTCTTTCTGGATAGTGGACTTGCAGGTGCTCCAGCAGTTTTGTACACTTGTTTCAGCTCTTCTGGGAATGGATTCAATTAATAAGCGCGAAAAGTAGATTCTTTAGCTCTTATAGCTTAGTTGCACTTAACATTAAACCAAGAGCAGAGAGGTTTAAAACTAGCTCTGCCGATATGCCAGATGAATGCCCGTACATATATAGCCAATCGTTGGTTTTGAAAACGTGCAAGTTAGATAGATCGTTAATGTGGTTTTGGGTATTCTTTTTATATAAATATACAGGGTGTCCCGTAAGTCGACGTCAAGCCGGAACCGGGTGATAGACCAAATCGTAACAGTTACCAGAAAAATATAAAAAAAATCTAAGTCATGTATTTTTCAAATTATAGGCATTTCTTTTGTTTTCGAGAAAATGTACAACACCTTGTGATGGTTTATTAGCTCCTGTTGCTACAAATCTTTACTTTTTTTCAATTTTATTTTTCTTATGAAATCCCGAATAGTGCTTATGTAACCTGTTTCTTTAAGTTCTAAGCCAACTGCTCCAGCTTGGAAGAAAATGTCACATTTTGCCGAACCAACAATATAAAATTAATAATTCGTTGAACTTTAACTGACTGTACTGAAAAAAAAATGTACTACGCCAGTTTGGCAAGTAACTTTAAAAGTTGACGCATTTAATAAGGATTCTAAAATTGTATAACACTTGCTACAATATTTCTTAGAATACGGAAAAAAATCCAGTTTCGAAAAAAAATGTTCATCTACTAAAAGTGAATCTTAGTGTACCCAAAGCTTGTCGTAAGACCGTAACCTTTAGACTGTAGTTTGAGTGAGACGGAGAGTCATTGCATGAAATGTGAGTGAGCAAGATAGTGATGCTAGCTCGTCAAATCATTGAGTTTTTACAAATGTGCATCGTCTACTCTCCACAGAGGGACGACTTCCAAACATGGTGAAGGAAGAGTAGAGTTCCTTATCTTACGAGGACGTAGTACTTCAAGCAGTTGAAGAAGATCCAGGTAGTTCGGTACGTGCAATCCAGGAATGCACAGGAGTGCCCAAAAGTATAGCTCACCGAATATTACAAAAACATGAGTTCCACCCATACCATGTACAGCGAGTACAAACCCGGGATTATCAACCTCGGGTTGCGTTTTGCCAAACGATGCTACAAAGGCAACGGGAAGATCCGCGATTCTTCGAGAAAATTTTGTGGTCGAATGAATCGACATTTAAAAAAGACGGTTACATGAACCTACACAACTTACACGAATTTAATGAGAGAAAATAGATCTCAATATCGTTTTAAAATAAATATGTGGACCGGAATTTTAAACGGAAAAGTCATAGGACCTTTTGAGTTGTCAGAGGTCTTTAATGCTGAAGTTTATTTAGATTATTTGCAAAACCATTTACCTAATTTACTGGAAGACATGCCACTAAGTATTTACAGAGAGATGTGGTATCAGCAAGACGGCTGCCCAGCGCACTATGCACTTTCAGTTAGAGAATATCCGGACAGATGGATAGGGCGGTCTGGTACGATCTCGTGACCAGCCCGTTCACCTGATCTAAATCCATTAGATTTCTTTTACTGGGGAGCAGTAAAAGAGAAAGTTTATAAGAAGTCAATTGAAAATTTAGCTGAGCTTCGGCAACGAATTACGGAAGCAGTTGAATTTGTCAACAACGGAAGAATTGCCCGTCTGATAACTCGATCTTTTTTAAGAAGATGTCGAGCTTGTATTGAAGCTGAAGGAAGGCAGTTTGAACATCTCTTGTAAATAATAAATCTTAGCATCCAAATAATTGGTGTTTAATTCTAAAATTAAGGAAAATTTGTCCTAAATTTAACAAAAAGTTAGCATCTTTGACACGAAAGCTTGACTATCTACCTCACTCACACTTCATGGATTGACTCTCGGTCTCACTCACTTATTTATTATTTATTACTATCATATTCTATGTGTTTCAAACGAATGAACCCATTAGGACGAAAAATCAGCGCTTCTGAAAGAAGCTAAATTTAAGCGTTTTCCTAGACATCATTTGGAAGCTCTTTAAAAGAATATTCACTGATCTATCCAGAAAAAAAGGCCAAGATGCAGAAAGTAATGCCTAATCTACAATGCATGGTAAAACCATGTCGTCAAAACGACATGAATTTTTGTGTTTGCTTCACACTCTTGCCTTTGAAAATTCATGCGTGGAAAAATGTCTCTTCTCTTTCACTCATTTGACGACATGAGCACGAGCTTATATGTCGTAGTTAATCAGCAAAAACGATATTGTAATACCTCAGCTGTATTCAGCTAATTTAGAACCATGTAGGGGAATTTAGAACAAAACAGCTGTAAACTGGGACTTGTACTTTCAGTCTTTAAAGCAATATTTTATATTATTTGGCTTGTCCCAAGCAATTTCTTAGTTTACTATACTATAATATTGAGACCAAATATTTTCTTTGATGTAATTCTGTAATGCAATCGAGAAAGCAATTATATTTATGATAATTGACATATCATCAGTTGTTTAATTTTGTAGTTTACCACTACTTGCATATTTTGTGTATTTATATGCATTCTTCAGCAAACGATATCGTTTTAACGATGGGGTTTTACCATGCATTGTAGATTAGGCATAACTCAAGAGCTTCTATAGCCAACACTTGGAAGCTCTATCTAGAAGATTAATAATTTGATGAGCTCCAGCAGAAGTGCAACAAGAGCTGATTTCATTTAATTTTCCATGAATCTGTGAATTTTTTCATTATTGTGCAAAGTAAACGCATTTCTCATTTTCAAGGAGAAGTTCAGAGTGGTTAAAAATAATCTGAAGCTTTGGTTAATAAAAGTAAGAATAAAAGGAATAATATTAGCTGATTTAATCAACTCCATAAGATTTAATATCACAATTAATCATAAGCAAGCGCAAGAGCCTTAATGCTATTCTCAGGAAGCAGTATTGAAGGCCTCATATGAGATTAAGGAAGAAGCACTACGAATATTCAAAAAGCTCATTAAACCTTTTGCAAAGATACCTTGAAAAAATTTCTTCGCCCATCATTTAGCGTTTTATCTCCTAGAGCGCTTCTTAAGAACAGCGGTGAATTGCTTGCCTCTTCGAACATATGTATCTATGTAAAAAAAAAAAAAAAAGCAATAACCTGGGATAGAGGAAAAAAGCGTTGCGAGCTTCCCTTCCAGCGCAGCGCTTCAGGATGTTTCTTAGAGCTCTTTTTTTCCCAATGGGAAAAAACTTAATGTACACTAGTGCAAAAACACCTAATATGACGCATTTCGAAATTATTTCAGAGACTGTGGTCTGGAAGTTTTCTCTTTGGATACCGCTGGTGGTCATATTTCCGAAGAGCCTTTTTCTGCATTGCTGTTGCAGAAACTACAATATAAATTAATGTCTGTGTACTCCCACTAAAAAAAATATGATATTATTTAATTGATGTACTCAAACTTAATCGCAGACTGTACATATTCCAAAAACACGACTCGGTGCTATTAATTTAAGCAATTTTAATACCGTTATGCAGTAGGAAAACAATTATTATCATGAGTAATTTTCATGATTTCCAAATGAATTGCACGTTTTTGTAATGATTTCTTTGTTGTGACTTTGATTTTCGAATTAATTTGATTATTTACAATTTTCTTTAATAATTTTTTATTGGAATTTATGGGCGAGACTATATTTTATCAAATGTCTGCAAAAAACGCGATTTAAGCGAGGCTTGCGACATTTACAGCAAACATTTTTAAGGAAGCAATTTTGTTTACACATATGTACATATAAATTTTTTTTCTTATCTTCTCGAAGCTTGTCGGGCAAACTGAAACACCCTGCATAAATATGTTAATGTTATCGTATACTCATCTATCTACTACATATATTCATACAACCTTCTTTTTGATAACTGAATTAGAAGTTGGGTTCACAGCTATATAAATCATTCTTGACAGCTATATAATTATAATACCTCATTTTTTTTTATGTTGTTCTCACTGAATTTATTATAATCTTAATTGATCTAAATTTGTGATTAAGTTGCAGCGAAAATATCACAGTGACTAATGCTAGTTATGAACTACTTACTTAAATTGAAGTTTGGGATTCATTAATCATTATGTAGTGTCTTAATAGAGTATACTTAGTCATAGGCAACAAAACAGGTGTAGCCGGATTAAATTGATAAAAAAAGTGACTGAAATCTGAAATGCTTAAAACATAATGATTAATTGAGGCATTGCATTGTGTCGGGAAAAAGGTGTTATTTTAGAAAGAAAATTCGCATACAGTTTTAGAAAATTTTGCTTTTAAAGGAGAATCGGAATTTTAGTTGAAATTCATTATTAAATGACTATACGAACGATATAATAGGTATAAGTTAAAGTCGCAAATCTAATCTAATTGTTTGGATGGATGGACGTAAGCGTTCAACTTTGAACTCAGGGAAGGCAGAAGAAATCAAAGAATATGTTTTCCGCTAATACTTACTGCTTATTTGTGATTGTGATAAATATTATGTAAATTTTATATATTTGTGATGGTATTGTATTATTTAATAATATAACGCTTTATTGCATTTATTAAATATTACTTGAATTATTTTGAGCTTATATTTAATTTATTATTCTTATCTACCCTTAGTATTTTTTAAAATAATCTCTTAGCTCGTATAAATCAGTCTAATTATTCAATTCCTTAAATTAGCTTTTCAATGTATGTAACCTTTCAAAATCATTTTATAAAAATACAGTATTAACTCTAAATATACATTAAATTAGTTTTTAGACTCCTCTTAATTACGCTGTACATACATAAGTTTTTCTAAAGTACAGACGGTAGATTCACCTCACCATTACCCCCAAATATCCTAAATGCGCTTTCCAAAGGTCAGGATATTGCTAAATCGTTTTGTTGCACAAGAAAACGGTATATTAATTAATTAATTGCTCCTGAAATACCCGGTAAATGAGCTTTTCACTCCATAAATCCCCCCGAAATTAATTTTGTTAAAGTGGTGATCTAGCTAAATCGCCTATTCGTATTTTTGTACAAAGTGGGAACCTTGTTAAATCACCTCTTCGTAGATTCATATCTCGCTTATCAAAATTATTACTGCGGTTGCCACCTAAATGAGTTTTTCCAAATTTGAATTGGACTTAATTTGGGCCCGACCATTTCCGATTTGGATCAAACTTTCAGAGTTTGTATGGGATATCAATATAGTGCACCCATATGTATGTGTTTTTGTTTTCTTATAACACAGAATGGTGGAATTTATTTTTCTGATTCAAATGCCAAATGAATAGTATTTTTCACAAAATAGTATTCTTTACTTTTGAGGGCCTCTAACAGTTTTGTATTCTTATTTTGAACACATATTCTATACATGTAAGTAATGCAGTATGAGGGCACTACGCTTAGGAAATTTTCTATCTTTTTTTTTTCTACTGGGGACTATTATATCGTAAGCTGCTATGGTTTACATTTTGTCTTTGTATACCTGATTCTCGTTCTACACTTAATTTGCTTAGAGAACTATATAATTACCTTCTTCTCTACAAAACATACTATTGCAGTAACAGGCATGACAAACGAATGTATTAAAAATAAAGAAGTAGTGAAGTAGAACGACCCAAGGGTAAAATGAACTCGGGAGCAGCACTAGGCAGTAATGATTACTTTAGGAAACGAATTACTCCCTAAGCCTAATTACTTTTAATTGTATGCTCAATTCTTCAGTAATGGTCTTTAAAATTTTTTTCCATTCCATTACAAGGAATTGCATGTTGTAATTGAAATTGAAAATATAAAAATTCTCCAATAATGGGCTTGAAACATTTGTCAATTGTGTGTCAATTCCATTACAAGGAATTGTACTTGTAGTTTTGTCATTGTCAATTCATCAAATGAAATTAAGAACGGCTCGGAAAATTATGGAATTTCTTTAAATAACATTTTTTACACAGATTAAATAATTTTTGATGTTCTTCAAGAATTTTTAGCTGAGCATGTGAAAGTGAAATTCCATCTCGTGGTGATGAAACACCCGATTCCTTTTGGAATATTTCCGAAGATTTAGGTTTCCCCGATTTTAAACTTCTAAATAATAATATGAGAGAGTTCGATCATATGAGCATAATGTGTATGCAAAAGTGAATCTTTTATATCCTAATGTTTGCAGCTAAACATCCAGCATCTAGCCGATGAAGCAATGACAACTGTACGTTTAGCAAAAAAAAAAAGTTCGTCTTTTACAGAACTTTACGGCCTACAGCCACTATGGATCAAATTTAAAGAAGCACACTCATTCACGGATTTTTTGTTGTTTGAATATTTTTATGTTGTGCAGTGCGGTTTCGGTTTCGAATTATTATGCTCTCGCTTTTTTCTTAAAGTTCTTTCCATTATTATGATTTTGAGAAGCAAGAGAAATGGAATTAATTAATTTTTGGGTAATCATTCCTACTAAGTAAGAATTAGATTCATATAAAAGTAATTAATTACACGTTCACTTTTAAAAAAAACTCCATATTTTTTAGAGTATACTTTTTAAATTAACAAGCTGTGAAGTAGAAATTGTATTGTCGGTGGGCGGCCTGATATTTTAATTATGTAGATTCATCAGCTTGCGCTATTAGTTCTCCTGTCAAAATAAATAAATATTGTTTTCAACGCATCCTACCTCGCCTACCTAATCCTTCTGATAATACAATAATTTTATGCAACAAAAGCATTAAGAAACATTTAGTTTTAAAAAATCATTTTAGCAAAGGTTTTTTTCTTGATTTTCTGTGAATGAACGAGAAATAAACATTTGGTAAAGATTTTTGAAAACTAAATTTCTTTTAGAAAATTTTAAAAATTACTAGTTAAAATGTTTAGTTACAGTCTAGTTCGCTTGAAATGAAAATATATAATATATATAAAATGACGAGAGAAAAATTACATGGAGGCATAAGGTTAGATTTAATCAACGGTTTACTTTACAGTTTGAGTCTATTAATTTCTTTTTATTAAATATAATGCAATATATCGTAGAGCCACTAGGAAGTGAGAGTCGCCAGAAAATTTTTTTGAGATTAAATTTTTATTTTCGTGAATTTCAAATGTTAAAATATTTTAGGACGGAAATCTGGCGAATTTAGATCACAGCCAAATATTATTCGTTACTACGGGTGGTATTTTTCAAGTAGATAAGTTGATTGGTAATTTTTGAGTTCAAGTCATCTATGGTTATAGATATTTATAGATATAGATTTAATGTTAACAATGTAATCATAACCAATGAAAAAGTTGAGAAAAAAAAATTTAGAAAATTGGTCCGGTGTTATTTATGTAGAAGTGAAAAGCAGAGCTGATGTATGAAAAATCATTAAAATTGGTGTACTTCTCTATGTGAAATACTTCTTAGCGCTGCAAGAGATTTCAATTGTTTTAAAGAAGAAGTAAATCTCTTTCCATTTGAATAGAACAGTTTTTAAAATATTGCCGCAAGTTTCAGGTAAATATCTTAAAATGTTATTTGAAATAAAGCAGGGAACCAAGTCAGTTACCATGCACATTTAGACTTAAAATTTTAATTAATGAATTTTCGTCAATTGGGAAATTTTGTTGCCTTTGGTTTTTAATGAATTTAATTTGTAGGAAAACCTTAATTTGCACTATTATATGATTTCTTCAATCACAGTGTTGGTAGGTAGAGACATCTGTTGTGTTACACAGAAATAAAGTCTATAATTAATAGTTATACTCAATTGCTGCTAATCGAGTTTATTTTTTTGTGTATTTTAAAATTAAATTATGTACATATTTCTGCCGCAACTAATAAAAAACGTTAACAGAAAATTTCATTTAAGAAAATGCATCATGAAACCCCATAAAAAATTTGTATTTCACGCGAACAACTTGGAATATTATAAAAATTCACAAGGTAATAGATAGATGTGTGTTTAGACAACCGGGTAATCCGGCAGTATAATTTTGACTTTAATTATAATATTTATGTCAAGACTGTTAGCAGAAATGTAGGGTTTACGATAAGAATCCATGCGATCCTAAAGACGGTTGGAAGGAATCAGTATAGTAATACTAATTTATAAGGTAAAAAATACGAAGAAATGTGAAGAATTCAGGCCAGTTAATATGTTACCACAATGTGAGAAGATTTTGGAAAAAGGAATACAAATTTGATTTTTGTAGTGGTTTTTCGCATATATTTCTAAAACGGTTGGTCGCATAGGAAAAATGACTACAACCAATTTTATAGGATTTCATATTCAGAAGAAGTTTTTAGTACAATAAAAATATCTAGGACTGATCGTTTTCACAGTATCTGTAAAAAACCTAAATTTTTATATGGAAACACTAAGAAGGGATTGCCCGATTTATTCCATTTTTGAAATTTTATTTGCTATTACTATAAAAACACCATGTACCAAATTTCAGCTCTCTATGTCAACGCGTTCTTATAGGCAGTGTCCAAATATATAGTGGAAAACAAAATTTTTGTATGGCAACCCCACGAAGGAGTTGCCCAATTTGTTTCATTTTCGAATTTTACCTTTTTTTTAAAGTACGCGTACAAAATTTCAACTTACTAAGTAACGCGTTTTCGAGTTATCGTGAGTACTGACGGACAGACCGACATGCAAAAATCAAAATAACTTTTAATATTATGCGTCCAAGCCATTTTGCTTTACCATCAATATTTCTGTGCGTTACAAACGGAATGACAAACTTAGTGTACCCTATAGATTTCATCTAGGGTTTTAAAATACCTAGAGGAAAATTGTCTTATAGCTAAGGAACAATTAGGGTTTAGAAAGCAACACAATTGCGAGACAGCATTAAATTCGGCAGTGACGGAATCAAAAGAAGAAATGGAGGAAGGTAACGCGATTCTAGCAGTATTTTTGGATTTTAAGAGAGAGTTCGAGACAAATTCTTCTAACAAAGCTTAAAAAATATAGTATACAGGGCAAGGCATACAGGTGATTTCCAAGCTATTTAGAGGGAAGAAGACAGAGGACAAGAGTGAATTACATGCTATCCCAAGGAGTTGAAATAAAATTGGGAGTACCACAGGGATCAGTGCTGGGACATTATTGTTCTTGGTATATATAAACGACATTAAGAGTGCATTGACGCATTGAAAAATTAGACTTTTTGCTGATGATGCGTTGGTGTTTGTGACTGTTAAAGATGTAGAAGAAATGATTAACAATTTAATAATGGATTTAAATGAATTAAGTGAACTAAATTTATGGCCATAAATAGTACGTATAATGACGTCTTAGAAATTGATAATGAAAAAAATTAATGCGTGAGTGAAATTAAGTATCTGGGGATTATTATTGACAACAAATTAAGCTATATGGACATATTGACTATATTAGTAAAAATATTTGAAATAAGTCGTTAATTTTAGAAAAATTCGAAGAAACTTATCGACATTCAGTGCCGTCAAAATATATAATGTTTTAATAAAATCACATTTTGAGTATTGCTCTTCAATACTATTTCTGTGCACAAAGAAAAACTTAGAAAGAATTCAAAAGCTTTTAAATAGAGCTATGTGCATAATGCTATAAGGTGTAATAGATTCACGCTAATAAGAATTATGCTAGAAGCCTTAAAATGGATGAGTTGCAGCCAAAGAATGCATATTTATGTATACATACTTGTTTTCATTTTTAAAATTAGAAATGGTAGTCTACTGATATATCTACAGGAGAGAATCAGGATGTTCAGCCTTATAACTTGAGAGAAGAAGATGTAAATATTCGATTAGGCTTATTTAATAGAAGTAGGACATAAAATTTCACTATTATATAAAGGATTTAAAAAATTTAACGAAGTACCATTAAAAATAAAAAGATAAAGTAATTTGAAGCTTTTTAAGAGAAAATGTGTGCAATATGTAAAGGATAGAGCTGTTTAAAGAATTGGAATGTAATTTAGGAATTATGTTTATAAAAGTATTATTTGTTCTAATAAATAATCTGTTTATATTATCTTAAAATGTGTAAAAATTGTGTAATATATATTAAGTCTTAATAATTATAGTAAACTAGAAAATATTTAAGGGGTGAAAATTTACTGGTACTTACTTGTGATCACTTTACTAGTTTTTTATAAATTTAGTACTCATTTATAAAAACCAGTAATTACAAGTAAGTATACCAGTAAAGTATCAGTAAAGTACTGATAAGTAGTGGGAAGTACTGGGAGATACTGGGAAGTACTGGAAAGCATTGGCACTGGACATTGCCAATATTTTTAATGGTACTGGTAAATATTCGAGTAAAAGTAAAAAATTTGATCTTAGACTAAATATTTTTTTTTAGTATGATTCCTGGTACTGGACTGGTACTAGTACTTAAAATCATTCAATACTGTATGCGATATTCTAGAAGAGATTTTCGCGAGACCACAAGCATATGCTTCTTTGATTTTTTCCTGCTGGCCTTCTAGTCTTTCAATATACGCTGGTTACTCCCTTCTAATTTTTAGCGACTTATCGTAGATCACGGCGGTAATTCAACAATTCTTGTATATACATAACTGGTTTCTGCCTACGATTGTGTGGGTTGTTGTTGAAGTTAAAGAATATTTTCACGTTCAGGATATGATTTGCGATGGATCAATTACAAGTATCACAATTATTGCCTTTACTCTATGAAAAGGAAGATATAACAGGAATACTTGTCTTCTTTCTGATATACTCGCAACAAAATCATATCGACTCTTTATTAGAAAGAAGGAAAAAATGAAAATACGTACATATCTTCCTTCTTTTCATATTATTCTCATCACGAATTGAATTCCTATCGAATTTTTTATCATTTTTATAATATTTTTCAATGCTACGATAAATTTTTCGTATGGCAGAGATCGTTACCTTTTCGTAGGGTGATTAATTGTCTAATTGTTTGCTGGGTGGTCCCAGGATGAAAGAGGATGCGCGAATGATTCTTGCATCATATAAGATAAAGCTTATCGCGAAAAATTTTCTTCTTTTCATTGCGAATGTCCCGTCTTTTAGAAAGGAATGTGCCCCGAATGCAAGACTTCTTGATGAATTACTTTCGAATCATCTGGAAGATATCCTCCAATCATCGCTCTGATGATTAAACTGCATTTTATAATACCAATACCAACTCCTAAAAATTTTGCTATAACGGTTTTGACCGGAAATTAAAGAATCGAGTTTATCACTCGGGGCATCTGGTGTAAATATTTATTATCAGTAGTCTTAAGAGAGAAACACATTTAACATAGCAGCAGCAGAAATAAAAAAAGGTGAGTTCAAACTAATTTGAAACTGCGCAGAAAGCAGTGGCATAAAAAGAACTTTCTTATCGTCTAAATTTCTAAAATCAAGTTTTTTGTAGCAGTTAGGACAACTTGGTGATGGTAAAAACCATCCTCTTAATGTAAAATACCAATAAATTAAAAAAAAACCATCGAATTTACAGTAAATTTGGATAAGAATATTATTGAATTTGTAAAAGTAATAATTTTTTTACTTGCTAGTTACATTATGCCACTCAATTTGAAATTCAATTTAAAAAAAATTAGGTCTTACAGCTGCCGCTATCTTCTTTTTCAATGTATGTATACATAATACGTGAAACGTGATATGATGAATTCTGCCTCTGCTTTCTGCTTTCAATTAGAGCTGAAAATTGGATCCAGATTTGTTATCCGGATACCCAGATCTGCAAACTATCCTATTCCTGAAATCCGGATCTAAACAGAATTATCTGAACCCGGATCTGGATCCGAACACTCTGTATCCGGATAGTTCGGAAGCAGTTCTGGATAGTTCGGATCCGGATACTAGTATACGGATACCCGGATTTGAGGAACCAGATCCTAATTATTTCTAACAATCCGGATAGAAATTTATCTGAATACTTACAACTCTACTTTTGATATGTGTTTCTGCCTAAATAATATTTCTTTCCCCAAATTTTATATAGGTAATAAATGTCTACAAAACTAAAACATGCTCTATGTCTAGCCAAACCAAGATATAGATACTTATATAATTAGAATTAGTCTTCTCAACAATTCTGACTGGAAGCCTTTAAAATATTACTCAATTTTTTTTTTTTTTAATTTTCTGCTTGATAGACTAAAGTAGTCTATTCTGGTATACGGTTATATTTGGCGCTTAAGAACTCATTTCTTCATTTCTAATAATTGGTTTTAAGGACTTGGCTTTTATAGAATGTTTTTCTTGCAGTTATCAAATAGCATTCTAAAATTAGGTAAAATTAGTTCTTTTCTCTTATTAATTAAAAGAAATTTTGGCCGGTCGGTATTTAGATAATAATTTTCAGTAAAATTTGATTCATAAATAGGAACTCTAAAATTATTTTTAAAAGAAAGCGTAGGTAATTGTTATTAAGATTTTTTATCATCTAGCTTAAAAATGTCACATACATCGAAGAAAGGCTATACAGAGCGGGAAGCACCACCGAAGTTGTATCAGCAAAATAAAGAGGAAAAAGTATCAATAAGAAAAAATAGCCACATTCACAGAATTCCCAGATCTAAGCTTCAAGAAAACTTACAGGAAAACTATCAGAAGATGTTGCAAAATCTGAGCGGAACAGGAAAGAATTGTTGATTGGTGTACCAAACTGAAAAATGCGTCTTTCCCCTTAGCGTTTAAGACTTAGTTGATATTGTCCAGCAAATTGTAAATGATGACCAAAGAAAAACGCATTTGACAGGAGGTCGGACAGGGTAAAACCTGGTTGTCGTTATATTTGAAAAAACATCCTTTTTTACAGCCTTTTTTACACCAAAAGGTCCAAAGGATTAATCAATAACTGGGTGATAGAAGGATAAATAAAAAGCCAGTAATTCTCTTTTTCGATAAGCACAAATACCATCTAACACTAGAGCTAAACGACTTTTGCGATAATGGGATAATTGTGTATGCTCTTCCATAGAACACTACAGGGGACTGAAAAGGAATGGAAAAATACTGTAGTCAATTGGGAAAAGCAATCTGAAAATGCACTAAAGCTCTCACTGACATGTATATAAATGGACTGACTGATTTCCTGTTTCATGTGGAGCCAGTTTTGATTTCAGAAAGTATGCTCTCACAGTCAAAGCTACCAACTGTCGTAAACTGGCATCATATTTAAATTATTTGGGAATTTACTTATATGCATATCACTGGGATTTACCGAATTTACACAAAATTATTTAAGACTATTTGTATTGTTAAGTTTTAATTGTGAGCCGAAAGAAGTGTTTTTTCAAGGCTGTTTTGGTAGGAAAGTTTTAATTACCAAGTTGCCAGTTTGGAAAATACCGCTGAACCTCAAGCAATTTTTCATTTCCAATCGTTACAGTTCAGTGGGAAAGTATGCTCTCACGGAAAGAGACAGGAATATGAAAGTGGTGCCATTTGCTTTCTTCATGCATTTTTGTTTCGACAATCAGTTCATTTATTTACATGTCAGCGAAAGTTTTAGCAAAACTAAAATTTTGCCAACTTTTGGAAAATTTTTTGGACATAGGAAGCTTCCGTTTGTTTCCATTAATTCCAGATCAATTACCCAAAATGTGTCCCGATTTCAATCGAAAATCTTAATCAAGCAAATAAAGAAAGCATTTGAAAGCATTGATATAGCAATTGAAGCTATTAACGAAGTGAGAGAGCAGTTAGAAAGCTAGGAAGTTTCCTCAGATGCTATAATTAACATTTTAAAAAGAGAAGGCGACGAAATCTTTTACAGTAGATAGGTACACGAATGCAAATCAATTTCAATGCAAATGACATGAATTAGCTGCAAAGGGTTCTTTGGTGAGAATTTTAGATGATTTTGTTGACATTAATGTAGAAAGAGATAGCCTAATTAATGATTCTCCTTCCTTACCAGAAGATAATTCGTCGAGCAGGTACACCAATAAAAGATATTAAGATTGAATGTCAAATTAATGTAGAATTAAATTATAATTTGCTACTAAAAAAAAATACTTGAAAATAATGACAATGTACTTATAATTCGCATTAAGTTTAAGCTTGGCCAGAAATTGGATATTTTTTGTCCGGAATTAAAAGTTTAGTGGCCGGGAACTAAAAATGTTGCAGGTTTTTGGAAAAACTAAAAAAATATGTAGCTTGCTCTAGAAATCCCATATACTGGAGATTATAAATTGTTCTGTCGATTGAAGCGAACTATTAGTATTGTTCGCTTCATTTAAATCTTCTATGAAAATGTATGAGGCATTCTTTTGTGCATCTTTTGTTTTGCTCTGTTCTGCGAACGCAAAAGAACTAAGAAGCTAATATTAATAGCATAATTTGATTGCACAGTAAATAGGGGAACCCGTAGCATAATGACGAACGGGGGCATAGTGACGATTGAATATTATCTGTAATCTGCTTTATTCTAAACTCGCGCTATGATACCAAGAATGCAGGGTTAAGTATTGCCAACATATGGTCAACATTTTTTTCACATTAAGCTATGTTTGTTGTGCGAAAAGAGCAGACGAATTTTGCAATTAGAACACGCAAAAGTCTTAGTTTTGCCAAATATTGCGTTTGATGAAATATTTTAGGCGTTTTGATTTGAATGGTGAGTAAGTCTACTACATTTATGGTGTTGCAGTTTGTCGGGATAGATGGATTTGATATTAGTTTTCGATAAATTTTACATAACATGTCGGAAAAAGTAAAACGTGTGGTGGGGCATAATCATTTTTCGATTTTCACTGAACGAAGAGCGGATTCAGAAGGCAAAATTTTACATAAGAAGAAAATTCTTTGTAAAGTAAAATGACTCCAACAATTAGTATATATTTAGCATTTCGCAAACTGTGAATTTTTCGGTTTTCCGGACGTTGGTTGCTCAAAAAACGAGAAATCGGCATTTTGTATAACCAATATTTTTTCAAGTCCTATGAATACAAAAGAAATTTTGGAATGTCAACCTATTTATCCTAAAACTTTCGAAATACAGGAATTGTTATAAAGGTAAAATATTCGATGTTTTCAGTTTGCATTTTTCGAATTCAGAGCTCGAGGTGTTCCTCATTTTAGAATGTATAATTTTATTGTAAAAACCATTTTCCTGCAAGGCTCATTATGGTCATTAATTAATAATAATTTGTTGTGATAAAAAAAGATGTTATTTCACGTATTAAATATAATTCGTTATTATACCCCGCGCCTTCCTTCATTTTGCTCCATATGTGGGTCAGAACTGTTATCACTCCGATTAGGTCAACAGTGCATGGACTTCATAATGATACTAGAAGGTTATTATCTATATGACATTTTGTCCCTGATTGACTCTACTTCGTATTGGTATATTTAAAGCTTCAAGAAATCGATTCAGGGATTTAAGAAAAATCTAGAGAAAATTCGTTCGTTATTATGCCCTACTAAGAGTACAATCCTTTTTTTATATTAATAATTGATTTTTGACTACTGATGTTGCACAATTTACTTTTGAATGTAAAAGTACAAAAACGAAAAAAAATTTAAGTGGCCGGTAATTAGATATTTTACCCTAGGACTTTTGTAATGATTATCTACGACGGTTGTAGGAGTGTAAAAATGCAATTTAATAATATTAATACTATAATCAAATAATTTTATCAAGGTTCAAAATTATAGAGTAAGTGTATACTTGCTTCGTAAATAATCAATGCTTATACAAATCATGCTGAAAACAGCACAGCACATAAATCGTGGTCATGTTATTAAATCCCACCTCTTCCACGTTCCTTATATTTTTTTGAAATTTTTTTATTATAATTACGTGTGTTTCTGAATTTTAAAATTACAATAAATAATATTATCTCGATTATCATTATTGTTCGCCTTAGTAACAATTTGCATAAGTGGCATGATTCTTCTAGTTCATGAATTCTTTATGACTCCTACCTACTCATACAATCACACATAAGATTTTTTTCTGGATGAGATTCATAACCTAAAATTATGTAGGTATGCAGTACTTATGTTTGATGGATTTTCTAATTGGTTTTATTCAAATAAATTTCGTATGACAATTTAAATTTTCTGTTTTAATGATGAATAATGTATTGTACAAACATACCTTAAAGAAAAAGTCCTTTAGAAATCTGAGGACCTCTTCAGAATCTTTGTCAGTCATGGGCTGTATAGTATACTGCTGCGAAACTTTTAAGGACTGTGACATTTTTTGCGAGAGCCTTGCAATGGGGTGCAGGTCTGATAGCTTGAAGAATATATATATATATTTTGAAATTAGCATAAAGTTTTGTTTCAAATAAAAAAGAAAATAAGAAAAAAGAGAAAAGCTATTCAAATTGCGCTTTGAACTATAGAAAAAAATAAATAAATAAATAAAATAAAAACAACAACAACACTTACCGTGTATCTGGATGCCTCAATCATAGTATCGTTTGTAGCAAACGATGTCTTTGATTTCAATTCCATTGTGCTTGAATGCATTTTGTAATCCATTTTTAAAACGGTTTAGACAAATTTTTTATTTTACTATAAGTAGGTAGATACTACAAGCGCAAGCTTACGTTAAATTGAGAAGAAACAAAAAATCAGCTTAACAGAAAACGTTTATGCACAACAACACACAATGAATACATATAATGATGATCACTTGCAAGACGCGTTCACATGCAATTTGTCATACAAAATTTCTGACAAATTTTTATAGGGACGCGATTTAATACTAAAAAGTTTTAGGTACAGTTATTTCTCTGCACTTTTAACGGTTTTTAATTGCGGTAAGCTGTATTCAATACAATTATTAATTTTACCGTTTTTTTTTTCTTAAATAATAAAGATTCGCGTCGCTGTTTAACAAAAAAACAACTTGGTTAAAAACTGGTGGAAAAAAATATTTATATGGCCAAACTAGTTTTTTTTTTCAGCAAGAAATTCACAAATAAATTGAAATTATGTACAAAACTATGTTTATTTTTAAACAAAACGTAGAATTGAAAAAAAAACCGCCGAAATTATCGCTTTTAATAGCGCACTTTATACATTTGTGTAAAAAGCACCGGACACCCGTTCTGTTTAAATTCTGAACCTGAACTTATTGTTATTCTTGGAGAGTTAACAAATAACGAGTTTGTGTTACGTAGAACAAAAGTTAATTCAGCTGTCTCGAGCTTTATATACGCGAAAGTTGCAGACCTTTTTGAACAGGTGGTTTGGTTTGCCTGGAGATTTTTTACTCCTCAATCGTATACCCCACCACCACCACCACCGTATATACGTACATACATATGTATCGACAGCATTGTATAGCTAGAATGAAAATTTACGATTTTTTTTTTGACGTGATCAGGAGTTTAAGAATCTCTCGGGGTTTGACAAAACAAAATGAAAAGATAAAAAGCAATTGCTTCTCATTTTTACTTGCTTATCAGCAAAAAATTACTTGAGTAAATATAAAAGCTGTCGCGAATTAGTATTTTAATGGAAAAATCTTTTTGTTTTTGTTATCGTTGCTTTTGCTACTGGTGATTCTTCACAAAAATATTGGTGGTTTGATAAGATAAGTGTAATAAGTTAAATGCATTTTGATTGCTTATTTTTTTTTCAAATACGGAAGTGAAGGGGGAGAGTATTATTATTCGCGCTTAGTACTATTGTTCTAACTATTATCAATTCAAATAGTTTGTTGTTGTTGTTGCTAACCAATCATTCATGTTCTTACTATTAATCATGCTCTACGACTATATGAAAGCTTTGTTTGAGAATATTTTGTGAAGCCTATTTGTTTTTTTTGTTGTTAACTAAATAAGCTGCAAACAAAAGATTAAGCGGTATGCATGTAAATCAATTATTTAAATTTTACGATTAATTTTTTTTCATATATGTAACTATGTAGGTTTGATTATAAGTAAATTCTGGGTGCGTGCATTTCAACATTTAGTTTGTTGCTTGTTTTAATTGGGGTTTAATTTTTATTAGATTATATTAAAATGTCAGAAAATTGGTGTTTAATTATGGGAATAAATTTACATTTGTGGGAAAAATTAAATGCTCATACGAACTTTTTTTACCTCTTTTCAATGCAGATGATGATGGTTTTGCAGTTCACTGTACTAAAAAAAAAACATGTTTGACACTTGTAGGTACCAACCTTAGACGCATTTCCTGCTACATTATGTAAATGAAACAAATAACGGTATTTTTAAATTTTTTAATTAACGTTTGAAAAGGAGAATAATAATTATTATTAATTCAGTTTAGTTTTGACTGCGAAAGTGAGAGTTTTGCGGAAGAAAAAAAAATTCTTTCATTTTATTTCTTTTAAAACAGGTTTATGAAATATATTTTTATTAAAATCGTTGTTATTCACGAAAAGCTTTAGGCTACCACGCGATAATGAACTTTTTAATGAAGAAATGAAAAAAAATTGGTTAATTTTAGATTGCTGCAGAATTTGGATGTTTAGAAAAACCATTCCGTTGTAAGAAATTTTTTAAATTTAGGCTAATAAAATTACTGTAAGAGATCAAGGAGGAAATGTCCAGAAATACTATTATATCTACCATACTGTTAAGAGATGAATTTTAACAGAAATTTCCTCAATAAAATTTTCATGTGTGGTAATATGAAAAATAACATTAATTTAACATCTCACCGAGATCGAACTCTCACATTGGTAAGAGCTCCTCCAACTAAAAAGTTTTTAGGAAAATTTGCTTTAAAGAATAATCGCGCATTTTGCAGTCAGATTAAGTATTGTTGAAAAATAAGTAAGTAGGTACATAAAAAAAAAATGGTAAGCGGGAGCATGTAATTTTCAGGCAGGCAATGTAGTGTTCGGCAATGATTTCATGCGGAGGACGTTTAATAAAAAGGAAAGAAATCGATTATTGTTTTTATTGAGGGAAAAATGAATATCACAAAGTAGTATCAGAGCAATTTTCTGTTATTTGTTACATTGGTACCATACTAGGTAGTGGTACCATAGGAATGAGGGTATCATATAAAATTTGTGTAGTATATGAGTGGAGCCAAAATTACCTCTCTTGACTCAAAAAATAATAATGACAGATTTAATAAAGGTAGATTTGGATTTCTAAGACAGACTAAGTAAGGAATTTTCAAAATTTCCTCCAGATTGCATTGTTTCATTGGAAAAATGAAAATAATATGAAACTTATATTTTCCCAATGAAGCAATGCAATCTAGATGAAATTTTAAACCTTTTTTGCTTAGTCTGGATTTGGATAGTTCGGATCCAGATCTGGATAGCTCGGATCCAGATTCAAATCCGGATTGCAGGAATCGGATCCAATGTCCAGCTCTTTTATATACCAATAGGTTGCAATGTGCTCTTACATCCGCAAATTTAAGCCCAACACAAATATTGGTCCGGTCTTACTTAATTTAGCTTATGTGCATAAGTACGCACCACCTCTATTATTCCCTTTATCAATTGTGTAAAGCCAAGTCTGAAAATTCCGCCGACTGGCTTTGGTTTTTTTTTATTTGTTGGTAAATGTGAGGCGGGTTGTTTCTCCGTTTAATTTCTGTTACAATTGGTAAAAACGAGGCTTTTTTATACCACAAGCTTCAGTCCCTTCAAACATGAAAGGTCTTGTCCAAAGCTTGTCCAAGAGTACTTACTGATGAATGGAATCGAAAAAAATTTTGCATGCTTATATTTTAATTCGAAGGTATGTTATTTGTTCTTAATTCTATAAACAATATCAGCTGAACTAGCAATATATTTCTTCGATTTGAATTACGAAAGGAACGATTCAACGGGTCCGATGAATTAGGTCCGCATTATTATTTATTTATTATTTATTTAATAACATTGGTTGGTTTTTCATAGCTTGAAACTAACCAATGTCTAAACAAAACAACATAACTAATATTGGGAAGCCCCTGGCTGCAACGCCATCTGGGCAACCTCAGTGGGTTTTGACAGCTTAAGATCTTAATACAGAGTTTTTGTATTGGTCCGAATTAGATGATCCGGATCCTCGGAACGACATATCTCTAATACACAATATTTTAATAATATTTACATATTGAATTCTTTGCTGTTTTTATTTTTATACTCTAGATGAAATCAGAGAGTATACTAAGTTTGTCATTCCTGTCTGAGAACGCGTCAATTTTAATTTTGTACACGTCCTTTTCATAAAAATAATAAATAAAATTTAAAAAATGCACTAAACTGGACAATTTTGTCTTGGTGTTGCCTTATAAAAATTTAGTTTTTTTACGTATACAAAACCGTATACGTATATAAACGATCAGTCTTAGACATTTTTATTGTACTGAAAAGCTCTTCAGAATATGAAATTCTATAAAATTGATTGTAATCATTTTTACTGTCCGACGAACCGTTCTAGAAATATATGCGAAAAACCACTTCAACAATCAAACTTGCACAAACAGGTGATCATACGAAATTACATATGGGCATTCACCTAGGGTATCATTAGAAAGTCTTAGGACAATTACAGCTTTTTTACTGGTTCATATTTCATTTTAAATATATATACAAAAAAAAAAAAAAAACACTGGTTGTATATATCATTTTGTATTGAATAGCAAAACTCCCATATTCTCTTCAACGAATTGAGTTTAAGTGCATATAATTATTTTAATAAGAAAGGAGAAGTAGGTACAAAAATAGTATAAACAAGTAAAAAAGCTAAAATTTGGTCTAAGACCAATTCTTATGATATCCTAGATGAATGCCCTTATGAAATTTCGTATTGTCACCCTTCTGTGCAAATTTGATTTTTGAAGTGGTTTTTCGCATATATTTCTAGAATGGTTCGTTGGACAGAAAAAATGATTATAATCAATTTTATAGGACTTCATATTCTGAAGAAAACTAAATTTTTATATGGCAGCGCCAAGAATGGGTTGCCCGATTTATTCCATTTTTTTAATTTTATTTGATATTACTATGAAAACACTATGTACCAAATTTCAGCTCTCTATGTCAACGCGTTCTCAGGCAGTGTTCAAATATATAGTGGAAAACGAAATTTTTGTTGCCCGATTTGTCTCATTTTCGAACTTAATTTTATTTTTTTTTTTAAGTCAGCGTACAAAATTTCAGCACCCTAAGTACACGCGTTCTCGAGTTATCGTGTGCACGGACGGACGGACAGACGGACATGCAAAATTCAAAATAACTTTTGATTTTATGCGTGGGTGTCCAATCCATTTTTCTCTACTAGCATTACTTCTGTGCGTTACAAATCGAATGACAAACTTAGTATACCCTTTGATTTCATTTAGGGTATAAAAATTTGCCGAGAAAATTTATTCCAAGACTTTTTTGCAATAAATTTCAAGATTTTGGTCGAAAAATAAATATTTGGCCAGCGCAACTCGCTTTTTTATATAACTCGGTCATTGAGCCAGCGCGCGATGCGGCTTCAGGTTAAGAATGATGATAACAAGGTCATCTTGAACAACTTCCACAGCACGTAAAAAACAATTTGGTAAAATAGAAGTTTTGAGCTTTTGTTTGTAGGTAAAAAAAAAATTTGTTGTTGTTATTTCTAGTAGATGTTTTTATGATGCTTGTAGTGCTCAACTGTAATTTAAGCGAAAAATATATTTAGGTCTTAAAGTTTTTTCGAGACCTGGTCAAAATTTCCAGCATATGTCTTTGTTTTGATTTTTCTTTATAGGATGCAACACAAATCAAAGTTGAGCGGCGATCTTTTAAGGTATGTAGTAAACCTAAAGCTCGGGTTGCAGAATGGTTTGAAATTGAAGTTTTCTTATTAGGATTAGTTTTGTCAACAGGAAAGCTCGTAAAGTTATTCTTTTGATTTTTTTATTAAATTAATTTTTTGCACGTTAAAATATTTAATACGTTTGAAATAAAGGCGACATTAATTTGAATGCAATAATTCATCAAAAACTGGCTTTCGTTTTCTTTATTTGTGTTAGTTTTTATGTCTAGATACACGTGTATTTGCCAAAGTTACATTTAACTTAAATAGTAAATTGTTCATCAAGATTGACAATCTCTTGTAGCATATTCAGTAAGAACATTTAAGATGTAGTCTACAGAACATATGCGAATTGATATATAAAAATGAACTAAAATGTTAAAGAAAAAAAAATATTTAACATGAAAGATTTATTTGGATAAAGAGGTGTATAAAATCCTTTTTTCGGTGAAATATATTATTATTAGTTAGATGGATATTGAAATTCCAATATCCAAATTAATAAATGGGTAAAAAAAGGTTTTTCAATCAGAGCTGTGAAGCGTGGCACTATTAATTTAATAAGCCTTGAAGACTTATGATCTAAAAGGTATTTCTGTTTAGCAGTAATGGGAAGAAGATATAAATAAATAAATTTTATTAACGGCCAATGTACAAAGATTACAATATCTTATATACGTACTTCTAATTTGGTGTAATGGTTCCTGGTTCAAAATAAAAACTAACAAAACCATGTTAAGATAACGAAATAAGTCAATAATAAATGTAAGAATAAACAAATAAACAGATCAATAGCATAAAATAATAATAATAATGATATAACCTGAATCGATTAACAAGTAAAATTGCTATAAATAATACATAAAATAGCTGAACTATTTTGTAAAACAAAAATATATATATATATAAAACAAGCTAAAACATACCATCATAAAAGAAAAAGAAATAAAACCGAAACGAAAAAAGTTAAATTAAAGTTAATGTAAATAAAATTAAATCTAAACTTTAGAAATAAAAAATAAATAAAACAAGAAATTAATTCCTATCAGAAGTGCGTGCCTTTTACGCTCCTAAAAACTTAAATCTTTTAGTAATAAAGAAAAATGTTTGCCAATGCCCGGGCACTGTATACTGGCAGAAAGGGAGTTCCACTTTCATATTGCCTGAACAAAGTAAGAGCGCTCACCGTATTGAGAAAAACACCAAGGGGCTAGTAGCTGACAACCCCTTCCCGATTGCAAGAAGTGTAATCTCTCATACAAATACTCCGGAAGCTTGTTATACATATATCATTTTATGCAGAATAATGAGTTCACGGCGGCCTAGATACGTTTTAAAAGTAGTGCCCAGTAGTGACAGTTCATTCGGAATCTATAAGTACTATAACATTTAAAATATAAGTCATTTAAATATAAGATAAAAAGTAGAGGGCTAATAATGGATCCTTGTGGAACACCAGAGCGAAGATATATGAGATCAGAAGAAAGATTTTTTACTTTTACCATCTGTGATCGATTGCGTAAATAATCTGCATAAAGCTAAATAGCGGCAGATGAAAAGCCCAATTGATTTTTCAGCTTTGAAACCAGTCTTGGATAGTTTACGGAATCAAATGTCTTGCTAAAATCAAGAAGAACTAGTACTGTCATTTGGTCCTTATTGAGAGCTTCAAATATGATGAAAGCAATCCAAACTCTTTGTAACTTACCGTAAACAATGTTTAATAATTTATTCTTCACCATAGTCACAGAAAGACAACCCTGAGTTGAGCATCATATCAAGGTTCCTAATGTAACCTGTGCGATATTATTTCTTTGGACGGCGAAATGTGTAAGGTTTAGGAATGATACACAAAAATTATTATGTTTTGATTCATGGTTGATTTGCTATTTTTGGTGCGATACATGAATTTGGAAGAAACCTTGTTTTGTAGTCTGCATTATGATTTTCCTTCTCCATATTGCACGTTTCTAGGAGAGGTTATTGGCCACTCACACGTGAGGTTCGAAATTGTTTTATTTAATAACGACAGATTAAGATTAATTGTACAAGATATAGATATGTTATTAACAGTCTTAAATGAAAATCTTAAAATTATGAAGTAGCTTTCATGCGATTTTCTTGCTTAAGTGCTTAATTTTTACACCATTATAAAAATATTTGAATTTCGACATAATTTCGCTCAAATAAATGGGCGGAGTATGTTACAAAATATCTCTATAAGTACTTGGGATATGCTAATATGACTACTTTAGGTAAATTTTGACCATCAAAGAAATAATTTTTCAAAGGGGAAAACATTTTGTAAATTATATATACGAATAAAATAAGACCAAAATGGCGGTTCAGTAAGAAAGACGAACTGAGTTACAGTAAAAAATTAAAACGTTGCAAGGACTAAATTTTCGAAAAAATCTAAAATCCCCTGTAATTTCGAAAATAACATGAAATCGAAAAAAATTTATGTAGAATTTTCGATTGTAAATCATCTCATTTTTTACGGGTTTCAGTATTGATAACGAGTAAAATGAATACAATCAACCAAAAATTAAAGGATTTCTTAAATATAAGTCAGAAAAATATAGACCAATAGCATTTGAGAAGAAATTTAACTCTTTGCGCGCCACCTGCAGCTCAATAACTACACCAACGATTTAGCTTCAAATTGAAATTAATTAATGACATTTTAGAAACTGAAAGGTTCAAAATTCTAAACTACGTCCGCAGTGTATCTGGTATATGTATTATGGAAATTTGCAATAAGACTATTAGGCTGGTCATGGATCAGGCGCGGATCTAGCATTGAAATTAGGGGGGGAGGGAGGGGTCATGCTACAAATTAAATTCAAACAAAAAAAAAACAAAGCATGCAGCCCAGTAAGTCGCTTCACAAAAACTAATATTCTATTAAAATGAACAGGGTGCCAACCAGGAGTCCTTCAAGCCAAAATTTTCCAAAAAATTTTCAGTTTCACACTCTGGCATATATAATATCATAGATGGCACAAGAAGTAGATATTGCATGGCAAACCAGAGAAGAGTATACAGATTGTGAAATGGGTAGTACATTCTGGAATGGATTATAACATATTTTAGAGCGTGCCGAAAGCAAATGTTTTTATAATAGCAGTTTTGTATACATTTTATCGACTTCCTCAACACTTCAGATACGAAAAAATATAAATCTTTCGACGAATACAGCATTTCAAATGTTGTGGTCCATTCAGGAACGGACCACGCAGCCATATAAATTTTGCATAAGTTTTTGGTACTGCATGCGACATCTAGATCTTATACCATATATGATAATATGACTGCTCGATATGCTATTTCATGCACATACAATTTTTTGTGTCCAAAATAATTCTTACGTCGGTGCCAACATTGAAAAAAGCCATTGCGGGAGGTTGAAAATCAAATCAAATCAAATTTATTCAAAAGAAAATTTGTACAAAATAAGGCATAGGCTTTTAAAAAGTACTTAGCATGAAAATTTAGAAAATATAAAAGTAACCGCAAGAAAAATATGAATAAAAGGAATACATATATAAAGACTAAAATGAACTTATGTAAAAAAAAGAAAAAAAAAAGATTAAATTGCTAAGTCATAAATACAAAAGAAAGAAATACAAAAATAACAATTATAAAGAAAGTGAAATAAAAACATTGCGTGCACAAACCAACAGCATGCCTAAAAGAATTTTAATTTATTCTTAATTTATTCAAGTGTGTCTGCAAGCCTATCCCGGAAACCTCCCACAGTTCCGGAACTGCGAATACTGATTGGCAGTGAATTCCAGATCTTAATTGCATAGACGAAGAACATAGCGCCGCTCTGCAAATACCTGTGCCGGGGTATAAGAAGCTGTCTATTACGAGATGACTGAAGGAAACAAATTTTTGAGAAAAGATACATGGGAGTCCTAGAATAAATTAGTTTGAATAGATAGCTCATCAAATTAATTTTAAGAAAAACCGACAAAGAACAACCCAAAACCTGTCTAGAATGCTCAGAGACATGATCATATCTACGCAGGTTAAATATATACCTAACAGCAGAATTAAATGCCACTGTTAATCTCTTATCAGAGACAGAATCAAGCTTGCAGTGAAGAACGTTTGCATATGTTATGATGGGAATAATTAAGCATTTTACCAGTCTGTGGTGTGAAATTGGCTGACTGCCTTAAGCGTCTCAGGCATCCGTAAATACGTCCAACTACATAATTAATGTGATCATTCCAGGTTAGGGTCCTATTAAAGATGACACCGAGATTACTAGTCGTAGTTACAAATGGAATAGAAGTGGAATTTAGAGAGATTTGAGGTAAACGACTAACATCAATAGTGGATTTATAAATAGGAATAGCTTTGGAGTTAGACGGATTAATTTTCAAATCATTTGCAACCGACCATCGAGATATAGCTGCAAGGTCCCGATTAATCAAACCAATATGCTCGTCCAACCTGTTGGGATCAACAGCAGCGTAAACCTGCACATCATCAGCATAGAGGTGGATCTTGACGAAAGACACCACTTGAGCAATGTCATTAATGAATAGACTGAAGAGGAGAGGTGCAAGCACAGAACCTTGGGGGACGAAAGAGCGCAAAGGTAACAAGTCCGACTCATGATTGTTAATTGAGACACGTTGCTTGCGGTCGGAGAGAAAACTAAAGATGAGTTTCGCTGCTGTATGGCTAAAATTATATTCAGTTCGGAGCTTTCCACAGAGTATGATATGGTTTACCGTATCGAAGGCCTTTGAAAAGTCTAATAGTGTGAGAACAGTGAGCATATCAGAGTCGATATTCTCTCTTATGTCATCAGTAATCCTCAAAAGAGCCGTCATACAACTATGCTTTGCACGAAAACCTGACTGCCATTCACACATAAGAGAATTGCCCTCCAGAAATCCCAACATTTGTTCCAGCATATGATATTCCATCACTTTAGATAAAAAGGGAAGAATGCTAATAGGTCGGTAATCTTCAGGAGAGGATCCACTGGTCTTTTTTGGAATAGGGATAACGCGCGCGACTTTCCAGGCTCCTGGGAAATAAGAAGTAGTTAAGGAAGAGTTAATGATATGAGTAATAATTGGTACTAGAGTATCAGCAATTAATATTATGAAGCGTGTCGGTATCAAGTCTGGACCAGTGGCAAGCGACCTAATAGAACTTATGGCTTTATATACTTCAGGTTCGTCAACGCAGCGGAAATCAAAGCCAGCCTCATGATCAAGACCTGGGGATAAGAAGGAGAAGGATAATCTTGTATTGGTATTAATATTACTGGTGGAAATAAAAAACTGATTTAAAATGTTCGGATCCAGATCACAGTTTGAGTGTTTAATTTTACCGACTCCAATCTGGTTTAGATTACTCCAGAGTACCTTGGGGGGTAGATTAGGATTTAGGTTTTTCGCGTAAAACTTTCTTTTGGCATTTTTGATATGACTGCTAGTAGTATTCCGTAGAATACGAAAGCGTTCGTAGTAGATATCTGATCCCGTTGATTTCCAGCGCACATAAGCTTTGTTTCTTTTAGAAATAAGTCTATAAATATACCTGGAGAATCAGAGTGCAGAGATGCGTAAAACATTCCGCTGATGAATGGGAACATGGTTATCGAAAGCGCTTTGAATATATTCACCGAATAATTGTATCTTGTGATCGATTGAGGACTCGCAGTAAATAAAACTCCAGTCAGTGTTTGATATATTTTGCCGTAGAAAAGTTAGGTTGATAGAGTGGTAATCTCTATAGAACACAATTTCATTGGAACTCATTCTAGGAGTATTTAAGTCATATATCAAGAAGAGTAGATCATGATCGGAGAAACCAGCAAGCGATAATTGATTGGAAAAAAGAGCCAGACTCGGATTATTAACAATGACTAAATCAAGTAAAGATGGACTATACCCTGAAAAGCATGTAGGGAGACTATTTAATATATGGAGGTAAAGAGCAGTTAACGATGACGTGAGTGCATTAGACTGATTCGAACTAAGGAGCAAGTTTATGTTGAAATCACCAGTAATAATAACGTTCCGATAGCTGGCACTTACTGTTTGCAAGAAGTCAATGAGATCCAAATAATACGGGTTTGAAGGTGGCTTATAGACGCAGCCAATCAAACATCTGTCGTCACCATTAAGAATGTCAAGGAATATATACTCAACACCAAATCCAGAAGATATGGCAGCAACTCTAGCAGCAATACCCTCACGTACAAAAATAGCCACACCACCTCCCCGTTTATTCAAGCGATCATTTCGGAACAAACGATAACCCAAAATTCCAACCTGTTGTGATGTTATTTCGGGCTTCAACCAGGTCTCAGATATACAAATAATATCTACCAAGGATCTGTTGAACATCATGCTAATCTCATCAAATTTATTAACCATGCTTCTAGAATTCAGGTAGCAAAGCCGTAAACCTACCCGTTGAGCACACAAAACATTTAGCATGAGACGCGTCATATGTTCCTCGTCAACACCGCCCGAGTGACTCATTTAAGCAGCAATCCAGACATGGATGGCATCCAGGGAAAACAAGCGTACACACATTAACATTAGTCGAAGAAAAACACATGCTGTAAGTCGCCGCAATATATCTAAAACTAAAAAAATAGAAAATTGTAAGCTAAATTTAAAAACTAAAAAATAATAGGGTAACAAAAAAAAATCAAAAACTGAAGAATTATGTAAAACTAGACAGTTTATAGAAAAAAAAAAGAAGAAAAAATTATTACAGAAAAGAAAGGTAAACAATAACCAAACATATGCATGAATCATCTTAGAAAAGTGATTTTAATAAAACCTTTCGAATTTCTATTGAGTATCTATGAATATATTGCCTTTGGTAAAACACTTTTTACCACTAATTAATCCAAATAATTAATTTAAAAACATTTATTTCGACGAACCCACTTATTTATTTGTTGTTTACAGTTCTCTCTCAGTTGGTAGTTGGTGTAGTGTATTTCCATGGACGTAGTAAATCCATATTTCAGTGGAAAGTGTTTTTCGAGGGTTTTGAATCACCCAAAGTTGGGGTCCCAAACTTAAATTCTGAGACGCATACATCATCATACATATACATCACATGCATACAATAATATTCATTGAAATAAATTGTAATTTTTTTAAGGTTTTGGAATAAAAAATTTGTTTGAAGTTGAATTATATAAATAAAAAAAAAATATGTTTTTTCAATTAACTCAATTAAATAAATATTTTTTCTTCAAATTTATGGTGGGGTCATGACCCCTAGGACCCCTCACACCCCTAAATTAGTTGCCAACATAATTGACATTTCTGTGTAGACAGTGAATAATTGACATTCATGTTATGTGGATTTGGTTACTTTTATGAAACATAGTAAATTAAAAGATAATAGTAAATAAACTATTTATTAAAAAGTTGTATAAAATTAATTTCTTTAATTAGTTTGAGAAATTAAGGAATTTGAGGAGGAACTAATAGAGAAAATGAGCTAAAAAGTTATGCGTCATCTTCTTCTTCTTTTTTCTTTTTAATTTTTTCTTTATGTTTTGTAATTTTAAGTAAGCCGCATAAGCTATATTAACGATTTTTCTTAATTTTTTCCTTCCTGCCATTTCATTTACAATAAATAAAACAGTGCCCGCTGTCAAGCATACTTATTGCGTCGCATTCACTGTGTTTTAAATTCAACCATGTCGCCAACTAAGTTGCCAACATTGTTGTGTCGCTCTCACTGTGTTTTGCCTTTATACCTGCTGAATTTGTTATAAGCCATTTTTATTATTCTTGCTTTTAACAAAGCTACAGGAAAATTGTTCGAGTACTCTTTCATAATTTTTAGCATAGATGGCACAAGAGCTAGATGTATGCAATACCAGTACTATGTTTCCATGAGCCAGAATTAAGTTAGGATTGAGTTAGCGTTAAATTTTGCTGACTGAGTTAACTCGATGCTGTTTCCATGAACGGCTTGAATTGAGTTGACATATAATACTATATATTTCATACAAAGTTTCTGGATTTGTATTGAATAAGCCACCCATCCGCACTACTCTAACTAATACTAACACAAAACCCAACTCAACCCGACTAGTTTCGTGGAGTTAATATGGATTGAAACTCAACTCAATTCTCATTTCCATGACCGCTAATTCGGATCCAATTCGAATTGAACTCTGCATGGAAAATATGTATAAGTTTTTATATGGTTGGCCCATTGTATACAAAATTGCTGTTAAAGAAACATTTGTTCTCGGCACGCTTTACACAATGTTGTGGTTCAATCCGGGAGATGGCTAGTGCATTTGTATACCATGCGATATCTAGTAATTGTGCCATCGTTTCTAGCCATTTCTCCTATCTCTTAAGCAAGTTTTTACTCAGAAAGTTTTTGTCCAAAAAGTACGTGTACTGGTCGTAATGTAGGTTAATTCCGTATGGAAATATTTTAACCAGTAGGATATAAATTTGAGTAGGGAATAAATGCAAGTTGACCAAAGTAGAGGTGAATTTTTAAATTCAGTGGCTCAACTCCCCTATTCGACGTGTATTTATCAACATTTCTCAATTGCGATTTTCATTTGTAGGTACGTTTTTTTACACTTATATTATTCGCCAAAGGTTAAAAACATCAGAGAAATGAATTCAATCACACATGCATCACACATGCATCACTTTGTGTGGCTTGAAAATAAATGACTTAAAAAAAAAAGGAATTAATAAAGGAATAAGAAAAAAATAATCTCTCAGTCTCCAGTGCATTTTCTTAAAATACTTTCTGATGCTAAATCCTGAAATTCTGATTCAAGGTGAAGACATGTTTTAATTTCCGATAATAAATTGCATGGCGGACGGATGTAGAAATTGTAGACAGAACAGAGAACTCTCTTAGTTTGCGTTTTTGTGGCAAGAGACAATGATATCAAGGTCTATACTAAGTATATAGTTATGCATGAATGTAACATTTTATCTCTTGTTTATTTTTTCATTTTACATTCGCTGATATTGTTAAATAATGAAAAATGGTAATTTATTTGGAATTTTAAACTTTCTTGTCTACTTAAAACTTAATGCACATACAGTAGAATAAGAATGAGGAATGGAGTGAGTTATGATATAATAAATGTATGATTACTAATCTTGCAGCCAATAACAATAGATTTTTATTAATCTATATTTTCTCAAGTCAGCCAATATTGAAATGAGCAGAAAACTCTGACATTCTATTTTGGTAAGAAAAAGGCAAGTTCAACTCGAATTCACCCATTTCAATTGTTTTTTAGTTTGTCACCGATATAAGTTTTTTTACCTAGCAGAATTAATGCTTTTTTCGATCATAAAGCTCATGATAGATTACCATTCCTGCTATATAAAGAAAGATCGTATACTACTTAACTTATATGTATGACTATGAAAATAGCTAGGAAAATTCATTAAAAACCTCACGTAGATGCGTATATATTGACCTATGTAAGATTTTTATTTGAAACCGAAATTGCTATTATTCACACATATCGAGGAGTATTTGGTGCATGTTTTTATCTAATTATTTCTTACAATGATTTTTTCATGGACGATGTAGAAAACAATGATCAATGAAATATTTCGTTAAATACTTTTTTAGGTATACGAGGTATTTGATTGATAAAGCGGGCGGACAGATCCGGTAATAATCTACATATTTTACATACCATACCGGTCTGGAGTGACTGCACGTAGAAAATGTGGAATTTTGATAAAAACTGTATTAATGAAGTGAATCAGATTATCTGTGACTATATATCGAATAATGTTGTTACAATTATTCCATAGAACGCATTTTTTAAAAATATTATGATAGTACTGCGAGTTTGGGTGTAGTTTTATTCAAAACAAAATATATCGAATACAGTTTGTTTTTTAATTCAATTCATTGTTCACAAATTCCTCTACTAAAATTATCGCTTATAAATAAAAACTTTACTTTTAAACACAAATTTTTTACTCTTTTCATTGAAGAACTCAGAGCTTGTTTATTAGATACTGGAAAGGTTCACAGATAGCGGAATTTTTCGGTTGACATTCTGCATGGAAAGTTTGAATAATATATTGAATAAAAGTTCCTAACCAAAGAATTTCCAAGACAAGGTGTAACAATATACACCGTGGGATGCATAACTATTCGAAAGCTTTAGTCGGAAGTATGCGAACTCTAGATATTAGGCAACAGCCAAATTAAATTCAGCCTTCCTGCGTAATGCATAATAAGGTTACAAATAAAAAACTCTAGAGATGTCTAAAGTGGCCATTATAGAGCTCAAAAAGATGCAGAACGCCATACTTGATGTCCTTGACAGTACACCAGAAGTAATTACTAAAGCAAAATTTGTAGGCTGTTCAATGAACTCGAATTGGATAAACACTTATACCGAAAGCAGGAAATTGGTTAGAAAATACGGTAACAAAGCTAAACCTAGTATGGATTCTAGAATAAAGATACATTTTATGAAAAACGTTAGATCAAATTCGTAGATCGGTAAAACCGAACAACTCTTTCATAGTGCTGTGATACAAAAATCTTGAGTTTTATATGTATATATTTGGACACTGCCTGAGAGGCCGTTGATTGAAAGAGCTGGTGTGTTAGCTGTATACCACTTTCGTAATATAGTTGTAGATTTAAATTTGAAAATAGGCAGAGTAGAGTTACCATACAAATATTTCCGGATTTGTAGACTTTTTATGTATAATGGGAAAACGGTTAAATCTGATCTACTTCGGAATATATAAATTCACTTTTACTACTAAATGAATGAATTGTATCACATTGTTATGGAATATTAGTAAATATGAATATTGAATATTGTATTTGCCTTAAGTTAGCTCTATATTTGGTATGTGTTAAGCATTACTGTATTGTCTAATTTCAATACTATTCAAACAGACGGACGCAAAGGTGATCTTATGAGAGTTGAACAAAAGAAAAGGGTTGCATATCAGCAGAAACCAATACTCTTCAGTACGTCTGTAACTGAGATTTTATGAGGTCTGCTGGCGTCTACGGCAGGCAAGGCAGGAACTAGCCGTATTGAAGAGTATTGGTTTCTGCTGATACAAATCGCCTTATTCATTGTTATTAGTAGGAGTTGTCTTTTAAATTAACACAAAACACATATACCTACTATCTATGATAATATCTTTAAATACAAGCTTTATAAGCCTACAAACTCTTAAGAGGGGGGCGTCTTTTTCCACACATCTTAGCCTATACATATCTTTATAACCAATTTCTCCAAAAATTTTGATTTTTCTTTTAAATCCTTGAAAACAGCATTTTCATACAATACTTCACACGATCCAAAAAGCAGTTTTATTTGAGGGCCCAACTCAACCCCATTAAAAATAAAAAAGAAGTATTTCATATTCTTTGACTATTGAAATATGTACTCGCCACGAAGATCTAACATTCCTACAAGAAGTCTGGACGCAGTGTCGCATCATTCCTCCAGCATTACCGCATTTCGGAGGTCTTTGAGAGGCTGTCGTCAAATCTATTAAATACCACATGCGTAGAGTTATTTGAGAAACGAGACTCATATGTGAAGAAATGTGCACGTTAAACGACGAACATGTTGTCCAACTTGGTGTGTCACACATGGAAGCTTTTACTCCTCACACTTGTCAAAGATGTTGTCCAACATCAGGACAGGAACACATATCAGGAGCTGCTAGAACTGTTAATTGTTAAAGCCTAGTATCGAATTCGAGTAAAATGTGACATTTTCATAAAAATTTTAGCTTTTAGTTTTCTACCCATTAACATTCGTCAAAATTTTACCAGCGATTTTAATGTGAAATATTTGGGAAGTGCGTTAAATTTGAATTTTCCCGAGCTCGATACTATGTAGGCTTACTTGTTATCTTTGCTTCAATAGAGCTCATTCACGGTACAGTATGCTGTCAAACACGTATCCTCGCCCCTAAAAATTAAACTAACTTGATTTTAGTCCAACCGTTTGACACACATCGTGTCACACCGTAAAACGGTCAAATCTGCGTGACAACATCGTTATCCAACTCGGGTTGGCTAACATGCGTGACCATGTACGGGCCCCTTTAGGCATGTCTCAATTCGCAACCACTCCAACCCAATCTCAGAAGACCCAGAAAGTTTTGAAGTACTCACCCTTGCTCACTTTATAAAGCGTTCTCCTATACTGACAGTATCAGAAAGAATGAATCAGGACAGGAGCTTTCGAAAAAATAGTCCATTGAGAGTAGTTTGAGAGAATGAACGCTGAAAACCAGAAAAATTAGGAAAAAATTGCTAGGGAAGAAAAAGTGTGCCCACTAACACAAATTAGCAAAGAAACTGGAGTTATCTTTACAATAACTGCAATGTTTCCATTGTCGAAAAATTGAAAGGCAAGTGGAAATTACCCCGAAATACATTTCTGGTGGAAGGCGGTAAAATAAATATGCCATCGGGGAGTGTAACCAAGAAGAAAGGAATTGGGCATATTTTGAAATGACAAGTATTCACTGTTATATATTACAAAGTTAATAAAAAAGTCGTAAGGAATTCCGAAATACTTAAAAAAAAAACAAAAAAAATATAAGCAATAAATTTTGTGTTTTATTAATATTAATTTCTTACAATTTTTCCTCATTGTTGAAATATGAACATAGTCTCCTTTGCAGGAAAAGCCGATAGGAAGCATTATTTTCATGTTTGAACCCTTATTATTTTGTGAATACGATTTTCCTCTAAAAATTTCACCTCGTTGATTTATAGGATTAATTCATAAGGGTAGTAATTTTCGCAGTTTCGCTTCATTAGAAAATTATACCATAAGGCACAAACAATTTTGTTGATATATTTCCGTGCATCAAAGATGTCGTTTAAGTCCAGTTTCCAACGATTTCTTGAGCACCAACTATAATTGTGATAAAGGTGTGTGATAGGCACATGCCTATCATTTATTGAATCTACACAATTCGATATTTTCGCTTCTTGGGAAAACCCCACCATATGCATGCTGCATGGACCTCTATATGCAAGAATTATATTAAATAATAATAATAATAATATTAAAGTATATTTCGAAAAAAAAAAAACCGATTTCTTGCATATTTATGTATTCGTATATATTAACGTTAATGACAAGCGACATTTGGTGGGGGAGAGAGGGCAATTGGATACTTATTTTTTTAATTCGACAATTAATCTAAGAAGTGTATTAAGTTGCTCTGGCGTCCTATTCTTGAAAAGCAGATTCCGTATTCGTCAAGCTGTTAAAAGCCTTTGGAATCGATACATGTGATATTTTTGAAATCCAAACGCCAAACACCGAACACAAACCGTTTGTTATTTAACGAATGGGTTCAAACACTTTTTATGCTAAACGAAGAGTAAATCGGTTGAAAATGGAAGGGAAAATATATCTGAAAATGACATCTGCTCAAAAAATAGGATAATAGAGTTTTCAGAGGATCAACCGAAGCTCAAATGGGGAAAATATAACAACTCCTTCAGTTCTAAGGATACAACTCGGTTGTGGCAAGAATTAACTTCAATATTGAGTTCCATACCTGGAGCCATGGGAACCTAACAAGAGTCAACCAAACTTTATAGAAATTGAGTTTGAAGAAAAGGTTAAGGTATTGAACCTTTTCTTTAAAATTAATAGCTAATAGCTGATGAGCGTGATGCACCAACCATACCTATAGCATAAGCCCAGACGCTGCTAGCATGCTAAACATTTCGTGGATGAGAGACATTCGGGGAGAAGAAAAATTCCGTACTACATTTTCTAAGCTGCAGTACGGGCAACATACTAATACGTACTTCAAGTGAATAGTTTCAGCCATTTTGAGAATTTTAAATTTCTGATCTATAACTTGATTGAACACGCATACAATTAAATTCGTTAATCATATAAGGAACTACTGTGGAGCAAATTATTGTGATAACACGTCTGGGCACAAATACAGCAAAATGCCCGTGCTTAGTGCTTACTATGTCTGGGTTAGCCCATATGGAATCAACTTATAGATAAATACTGCGTTGATTTTCTCGTACTGAATGAATATATCAGTACCTTTATATGAATACTTGAGTACTTGACTTCAAATCCACTTGAAACTCAAGTAGGGTTTTTGGTTGAATTAATTCCAATGACTTGACTTGAAGTGACATTTTGACTTTGACAGCTCCGCATTATTTTCAATATATAGGTACGGATTTTTAGATAAATATTTTGAGAAAAGTGCTAAAAATCATGGCCTGAGTTATCAATTATCTTCTTGTGCCTCTTTGCTTTTTTCATAGCTCGCAGAAATGAAACTGATCAAGTACTGAACAAAATTTTGTGACTTACTTGACTCAAGTACCTATACTTAAAGTCAATGCATGTTTACATGATATTTTGATCATTTGATTGGAAACCCATTCAACTGTCTGTCAAATTTTTCTAGTCCGAGAAGTTAATATACACATTATGGGTAAAACAGTTTCGAGTCTGTGTAAAAACTGTGAAGCCTGGGTAAAAACTTCCGGTCAGCATACAGACCTATTCTTTAAATATTCATGTAAACGTACTGTATGTGAATCGACGATCGATTTCTAAATTTAGTTCTGTGCACATAGAAAATGAACGAAACAGAACTATTTCAAGTGTTTGACAAAAGCAAATATAAATTTGTATAAATTTTTGTTTATCAAAAACAAATCAATTTTCCAACAAAGAGAACTAAATCTCAACTATTACTTCAGCCAAAAGAAAACACATTTACGAATACAAATGAAAGTCATTCTTTTTGAATCCGAGAAAAACTGAGGTGTATTCAAAACCAATCCGAGTCCAGAAATAACGACGTCAGATTCAAACTAAATTGTTTAGACCGTGAAAAAGGACTACATGGATTGAAAAGGATTCTTTGTGAATGGGAAAAGGAACGCAGTAATAATTATCAACTATTTTTTCTCAATCGAAAAAGTTTCGTAAATTTATGGTCGCTGCGATCTCAAAGCAATCAATAAGCTGACGAGGCACCAACGCAATATTTAGTTCACGTTATGCGGAGTCCTACTGCATTGTAAATTTATTTCACAAATAAAGTACTATATTTTGTAAAAAATGGTTTAATTATATATTTTAATATTGCACCTACTAACCTTCATATATTCCTTTTTTAGCACCCTGTAAATATGCTCGCACGTTTCTGGAATAATATTTCCCAGTGCTTGCGGGGAAATAGCTGTTGTAAATTTCAAATCTTCAAAAGATCTACCGGTAGCTAAGTACCGTAGAGTAGCTAGCAATCTTTCTTCTGCACTGATAGATGATCGCATTCTTGTGTTTTGTTTTGTTATATAAGGCTTCAACAATTTCAATAATTTTTGAAAACACTCATCACTCATTCGGAGATAATTTTTCAAGTCTTCAGTTGCCGAATTTCTTAGTAACTTTATTAATTTCATATGCGAGATGCTTTGTCTATGAAGCAACCAATCTTTCACCCAGAAACGTTTTTTACTCTTCACTGGTACTTCTGATAAAAGAATTATTAATATCAGAGCAGCAATTTTCTTCTTTGACAAAATCATTTTAAATATTCAACCGAATTGCATGAAAATCGTGAACAAACTAATTACGATATGGACTGACGACCAAACTGCAGGTGTGTGGTTAATCGTCAGTTTATCTTAAGTTTTCTATCTGTCAAATTTCAATTTTACGATCTGATCTGATACTAGTGGGTGGACGAAAACAGATTTGGACTGACAGATGCCATCTACAGTCTGAATCTGCAGATAATCTGTAAGTGAATGGGGACCATTAGACGTTATTCATTATCCAAAGATTTCAGATGCAAACACTATATAATGATAAGTCACTGAAGGTAGCAATTTTTTAAAAGTAATAAATTGACAGATTTAATCTTTCCACACTCGTTATGTTGAAAAACCTTTTCGCAGTTTCGACTTTATGACTATCAGATTCAAGAATACACGCATGCGGGATATTAGATTCGTTATCAAATTTTTGTTATTTACCGAATTCGTAAAAACTATTCTTTATTCCCCTGATATTGTTTACCCAGTACGTTCTTTTTATACCTATAGCGTATAGGTACTAAGTTTGTCATTCAATTTGTAACGGACAGAAATAATGATGGTAGAGCAAAATAGATTGGGCACCCACGCATAATATTAAAAGTTATTTTGATTTTTGATGTCTGTCTGTCTGTTCGTCCGTCCGTGCGCACGATAAATCGAGAACGCGTGTACTTAGAGAGCTGAAATTTTGTACGCGGACGTAAAATTAAGTTCGAAAATGAGACGAATCGGGCAACTCCTTCGTGGGATTGCCATACAAAAATTTCGTTTTCCACTGTATATTAGGACACTGCCTGAGAACGCGTTGACATAAAGATCTGAAATTTGGTAAATTCAAAAATGGAATAAATTAGGCAACCCCTTCTTGGTGTTGCCATATTAAAAATCAAAATTGCTCAAATTGGTGACGATACGAAATTTCATACGGTCATTCATCTAGTAGGGTATCATAAGAATTGGCCTTTGAACAATCCTAGCTTTTTTACTTGTTTTTCTTATGTTTAATTTTTTAAAGCTTCGCGTGCCAAGCATTTTTAATAAATTTTATTTATATCTTTCCTATCTTTTCTATTTTAGCACCTATATATTGACACATATGTCAACAAATACGAGAATGTCGCTGTCGGCGACATTTACGACGACAGTGTTGTCGTAGTAAGTTCAATATCGGTCTCGTTGTACTTCGACCAAGGCCGTATATGTAATAGTTTGACAACTCGGAACTTATGAGAATGATTAATAAGCGCATCCATATAATGGGCACAGCAAGAGGCAGTTAATACCTTAATGAAAATGAGCGGTGAACTTCAACACTTCTCGAACCACCATATATATGTATAATAATAATAATAATTAATAAGAAATGCAGTATGATTACATAATTCAATTTTGTTACGTCAACTTCCTCATCAAGAGTTATATTCAAAATAGATTACTCAATTTTATCCAATACATTCAGTGTTCTCTTCAAATAGGTGATTGAGATATCGTATAAAGTCTTATGCAAATCAACAATCAAGTTCCTCCAAAATAAACAATGTCGGACAACATCGGACATTCTATTTGTAATTTGTATGACAGCCCAAGATATATGGCCCATGAAATCACTTATCGGAACTCTTTCGCTATTAGTTCTACTTCCCATGAAGTTTACGAATCGTTTTTACATATAGAGCACTTAACGTATCCGCACCCACGTTAATGGATGGGAAAAGTGCATGAATGTACTCGATCTCGGTCACAACTCAATGAGGTGAGTGCTTGACAAGATTGATAGCTTTTTAATAAAATTAAAATGTTGCTTTCCGCTCAGCATGCTACAACAACGGCAATTTATATTTTTCTACATCAAGCAATAGTTAAATGTTCATTTGTTAGACGAATTGCATCGTTGTTTGCTAGGATTATTGTTTCAATCCGGGCTGAACTTGGGGTTCTATTCTTACCGCAGTTGAATGACTCATTGGGTATTTTATATCCTTCAAGGTGATTTATTTTCTCCGGCTTCGGATTTTCATTAATTTCACATTCACAATCAGATTATTTAAGTTAAAACGAGTCATATATACTTATATATGTATGTAAGTATGTATGGCTGCTGTTTGTATCAGATAAAATACTTTTAAGAGCATACGAGATGAAGTTTATCCTCAGGGAAGGTTTATTCGAAGGGTTTTGGGATACCTACATTCATTATACATCATGCGTATCTCCTTTGTGGATTACTTAGTTAATTGAAAGTGCTGTTGAAAATGTTCAGAATGAGTTAAAAACGTGATTGATGAACGGCATTATATTGCAAATTTTCAAAATCCATTTTATTTTTTGAACGGATGAAAGTATTATGTACCTACTTGTCACATAAATGTAAGTGAATTTTTCATACACTTGCACGAATTAGTGTAGGTAGTAAACAATTGCTTAGGAACGAAGCTACCCTACATATACACTACTGGTTAATTAACCAAGTAATTATCCAGTAGGTACTCTTACCGGTTAGTTTTTTGGTTATTCACCTATTTACTTTCTATTCGTGTAACTGTCCATCTCTATCTTATGTTCATTAGCACGATTTTCGCTTATCTGGGCACTTAACCGGTTATATATTCAGGTATTATACCAGTAAACCTTTAGTTTACATTACTGGTTAATTACCTGGTTAATATTCTGGTTAACGAACTACAGCTACTACTAGTACTACTAGTTATTTATCTGGTGAATTATTTTTGTCAACTAACTGCTCAGCTAAGTAGGCATTAACCAGTTGAAATTTCTATTTCAGAATAAAACTCTAGCACGTCGCGGTATCGATAAACACGAATGTTAACATTGAAATGTTTATTTCTATTCTTTGTAAAATTAAATTGAAAAAAGAAAATATTTTCTGAAAAGACAAAATATATATCAAAATTTTACATATTTTAAATATTTCAATATTAAGATTCGATTATACCGAAGTTGTGAAGATATAAATGAATGCCTGTGTACATCTTGTGCATGTGCCATTACATTCAGGTTAATTTTCCTGTTAACACTAGCTGAAAAATTACCCGATATTTACTGTGGTTATTTACAATTTCATAATATGTGTGAAATCGCACTAACTTCAGTAAATTTTTGACGCTAGTGCTTGTACTATTGCATGTAGGTTAGTTAAGTGCATTAAGTACTCACAATATGTAATGCACGTAGGTAGCAGTGTCCAAGATTAATTAAGCTAAGAGAGAATGAGTGTGTAATTGTTTTGAGCCACTGCCATGTATATAAATGAACTGCTTGTTGAACCAAAAATTCTTGAAAGCGAATGGCTCCACTTTCATATGCCTGTCTCTTTTCGCGAGAGCATACTTTCCCACTGAACTGTAACGATTGGGAACGAGAAATTGCTTGAAGTTCAGCGATATTTCCAGAACTGGCAACTTGGTAATCAAAACCTTCCAACTAAAACGGCCTTGTACAAAACACTTTCTTCGGCTCATAATTAAAATTTAACAATACAAATAGTCCCAAATATTTTTGTGATAAATTCGATAAGTCCCACTGACATTAGCGCTGGTTTACGACAGTTGGTAGCATTGTCAGTGAGAGCATACTTTGTGAAATTAAAACTGGTGCCACATGAAACAGAAAATGGGTCAGGCCATTTATATGCATGTACAGTGTTTTGAGACAATGAACGTATTTTGTTATTGGGTGACTGAATGTAAGCTTCATAGGTTTATTTATTGATGGTCGTGGTCGAAGGGATGCATCGCTTCATTGATTACATAGCGAGTAATCTCTTGCGGCTTGTATATTGAATTGTCTAGGTGTAGTGGTGTAGCTAAGGGATCCGATTGTCCTACAGTGAATTGTCTCCCCGCTATCCTTTGAGTGATATTAGACACTATATTGAGTTGTCACGGTGACGTTGTCTTTCAATCAAAATGTGGAAGAGAAGTAGTACGTTACGGCTAGGGTTGGAACGTTAGGGTATTTAGGTACCTTTAAACAACAATCTCACTGAACCTGTTTGTTCACGAGTTGTTTATTTCCTAGTTCGACGATACCTTCTTTAGCCCATTACAAAATTAATATAGAATTAAATAAATTAACGTGTTTAGTATGCGTTTTATTTAGAATTAAATTCAAAATTGCGTATACCCTTTTCACATACCCATCTTTAACATAATACAATCGAAGGCCTTCGAAATTCCAGAAAATTCAACATTTATCACACTATTTCATTCTCGAAGATAGAAGAAGGTTTTACAAGCAGTTAGCACTTTGTGGTCACAGTGGTCACATGTCCGGGTTCGGCCGCTTGTCATTTTTTGGCAGAATCATGTCCGCTAACTAAACTTTCTCTATTTTCAATCACTGTTCTTTCAAAAAGCACCAATAGTATCATATAATTTTGAAAGTCCATTGTTTATATGGTTTTATGTGTTTTCTATAATTTTTTTAGAATTGGATATGTGACAGTCTGTTCGCCCACTCCTCTTTTATCCATAACAATTTCTTCAAAACTTTAATTTTGAAACATAACACCTTCTTTTACTAATGTCTTCAATTGTTAATAAATATCGTAAAATTTTAAAATAGCCGTGTTATTTTGTACGCGCTATCTAGTTTACCTCATTGCTGCTACAAAAGAATGGTTCACATAATCAACGGAATTTACTTGGGAGTAGGTAGGGTGATGCTTCATTCCTTTTCGTGAGGCAGAGGTAGCATACTCAGACTCACCCGTCTAAACAGGGTCTATGCTAAAACATTAATTAAAAAGAATAACTAATTTGTAAACAAAAGTGAATGAAAGAAAATTTGTTCTATGAAAAAATTCTTGTTTATGATTATTCCATCAGCCAATCTTGAAAAACTAAAAAAAAAAAACACTTTATAGGGAGATTAGCGACCTCTTTTGGCGAACAGAATTATATCCAGCTGTCCAGAACACACTCTAAGTGAATGAAACACAAAAGAACACATATTATAAAAACTGTTGGGTAATTAGCCTTTGAGTTTTCGTGTCAAACCTTAATTGGATTGAAAATTGGTGTTCACAGCCCCCCCCCCCCCACAACACCAAACAGCAATATTTGTAGTTTTAAAATTATGAATTCGTATCCAGTGATCTGTCAGTGAATAGATAATTTAAAGGGATTTTCCGATATGGGAACCATTTCGCAACAATTGCTCCGACTTCAAAAAATTCCACTTTCCACACTCAATTTTTCTTTCATAAATTCATGCAAATTAAATTTCAGTTTTTTCCCCGTTAAAACCGTTAAAACACGAAAAAACTAAATGAATTTTTAATTTACTTGAAATTTTTTTGAAACTGATTTTGACAGGGCTGAACAGGACTCAAATGACATGAACGAATTCAAGGATCATGAATATATTACATTTTCAAAAATTTTTCGCTAGTTTCCGAGAAAAAAACTAAAAAAAAAAGGAATTTTTCCAGACTCTAAGAATGAATTGAGAGCAGCAATTTTTTCAGAGGAGTTCAGAAAATAAATAAATCAGACAACTTCTGTAATATTATTAAAAATAAATTAAATTAAAATTAAAATTTTCAATTTAGGAAGGAAGTTTGGGATAATTTTCGTGACTTTCATTTTTTGGGATAGGATCAACAATTTCACCACACAGTACAGTGACTACAGTTACTATTATTATGATAATATCATTAGTGATTTTTTCTAACAACTAAATATGTTTCTGCTATTTTAGTTACATTTATCGAATCGGTTTTATTTCGAGAATTCCAGCATAACTTTTACGGTTCCAAGGACAGCTATAGTTTCTTCTTTCTTTGGAAGAAAGAAGGCTTGGATAAAATAAGCATAATTAAAAAAAGAAATGAGGACACCCTTTTAATATCAAATATAAAAATTAATTGTATCTCTCAAAATATCAAAAAATTTATGTTTGAAACAATTGAATATTGCTTTGACATCGGAAATACATAAATGTTGAATGCTTCAGAGATCTAGTTAGTCAGGAGGTTTGTGAAAAATCGATTAATAAATTTGGAGACAAAAAACAGACAAACAAACAAGTAAAATATAATAAAAACGTGTAAAAACTTGTAAGATTATTGCCACCTATTTGAATCCAGCAGTACATTTTTATGACTCTCTGAAACGGACATTCGAAAAGCGTATTGATTGCTTTCGCTAAAAACCTAGATACTGAATTTGTATAGAACGGGATTGTCAAAGTCTACTTAAATAATAGAACTAACAACGATGACTGGCTTCCCTCAAACAAAAGGGGATAATAATCTGAAACTTTGTTGTTACCTTCAAAGAGTCGGGATTAAATTAAGTTTACTTAAAGTGTTCATTTAAGATAATTAGAATGTAATTAGTTTTTCCATGTAGAAATTGAATGAATTTTGCCACCTCGGTCATAGACCAAATTGTAATTCTTGCTCTTCCTCAAAATGTTAGAAAAAAATGCTATTTGTGATCGTAGTTATGTGCTTACTAGGCGACATACTATGTAAAAAAAGATTACCACCAACGCCAGTAATCACTACTATTGCTTACTCTTTGATTTATCGCAGTTATATTATAATTTCCTTAAGATCTATTGTCTGTATTCTAATGAAGCAGTAATAAAATCTACAATCTCCGGTGGCATCCGAACAACTGAGGGCAGTATTATATCACTGAATTGAACTTGTAATATCGCCTTTAGTTTTTCTATGAGAGTATATCCTACTGTTCTGTTGGAGCAGATTGCATCAATCGCATTGAAAGGTTTCGAACCTAACATTTACGTAACCATAATTCTATGTGATATTCACTAGATCACGAACGTCTCATGATAGTTAATTTTTAATCAATTATGTAAATGAAAAACCATCTATGTACCTGAGTTAAACTCAATTAAAGTATAATAGTACAAAGTAGTCAGCATTCTGTTCACTTTTTTTACATTCAATAAATTATTGATTTTTGCATATGACTCAGGTGAATGGGAAGCTGCGCAATCGTCACAGGCTTTAGCAAAAGTGTAATTAGGAAAAAATAAAAGTGAATTAAGTACGCGACCTTGTAAATTTTAAAGGCACTAGTTAGTTACTCGCCATCAATTAATTAAACCTTCTCCATTTAAAGAAACGATTACAATTGGAAAAACCTACCTATTCTTGGAAATTTTTTGCAAAAACCTCAAGAGAAGGTAATGACCTGACCACACATTACCTTTATGCAGGGTTTTCTTTCACTTGAACTTATTTTTCTGAGAAATTAAAGGCAACTGAACGATCAAAATAATCAAAGGACAAGGTGGAGTTTATGCAATTCCCATTAAATTCCTTTGTTGTTGTGATTTCTTAGTTAATTAATTTCCACGATTGTCGTTTATAAACGGATCTGAACTGGTTTAGCCTGACGACTTGATGTGTAAAAGGAACGATTCTGTGCTTAAATAACAGCTACATACGTGAGGTTAATAAAAAAATTCTCTTCACCCTTCCTAAGGCCCAGTATCGAGTTCGAGTAAAATGTGATATTTTCATATAAATTTTACCAGCGATTTTAATGTGAAATATTTAATATATTAGTAAAAATAGCGAAATACATTTTTTTCAAATTCACGAATTCATCATAAATTGTAGCTTTGCAAAATGTAGGAATTAAAGCGCTACGCACTTTAATTGTTTTTAAAATAGCAGTCACAGAACAGATGCAATACAGAACTTGTAAGTATATAACTTCATGGAAAAGTTAAGAAAGTTTGACTAATAAGCCAAGCTCAGAAGATGCTCTATGATTCAAAGCACTGCATTGTAGGATGGGTATAGGAAAAGGAGCGAAAAGCATCAAACATTGCGTCGGCTCTCGAGTGAGTCGATCTGATAAGTTATGGCCAAATCGCCAATGAGCTTGAAGGTTCTGAAAGCTAAAACTAGCCCCGGCACTGATGTGGGAATTGTATTCGATTCTAGGTCTAATGTAGAGCTTGTAGAGGAGCGCTAGATTCGATGGCCTGAAATATTTCTTACACATTTTCAGAAATCCAAGACATTTCGATGCTTCTAGAAGATGTGATCTATCCAGCTTAACTTACAGAAAATATTAATGCCAAGAATACATAAAGACAGTATACCGTAAATCAGTGCTCCATCGAAAGATATGGGAGTGTAAACATTATGATTTTGTTTCAAAATGATGAGACAACTTTGAGACTTAGATGCCTTGAATTCGACACGATTGACAGATGTAGCATTCCTCTGAAGTCCCTAAGAGTGTCAAAGCAGTCAGCGAAATCAAGGGTACTCTCGTTGGCAAAACCGGATATTATTAAGGCCGTTATTCAATGATCTAATCATGCACCAAAATTGTGAAGACTACTTCCAACGCTCCGTAAGAAAAGCCAGCAAGTCTCCACATAAGCGTCCAGTCCGGAAACCATATTGGCGATCATTGATGAAATGTTTGGTTTCTAGATACTTTATTAATTTGCATTCAAAAACCTTTGAAAGAACCGAAAAAATTCCAGTTGGTCAATAATTTGAGGGATCGCTACGCTCTCCTTTTTTTGGGAATAGGCTGAACGTGAGCTAGTTTCTACCCAGTTGGAAATTTTCCTGTCGAATAAGACAAGTAGAATATTTTGTGCAGATGTTTAGCTAAGGATGGAGCACAGATTTTAATTAACAGGGGTGAGAAACCATCAGGACCTACGGCAAATGGTGTCTGTGAAGTAAATGGAAAATGAGAATTTGATGCGAATCTACCAATCAAAATATTAGCTTTGTCCAGGTAGTCAATAACCACTTGACCATTTTTAAGTAGTGAAAGTATAGAGGAATTGGTGAAGTTGTACCTGATGGTTTTGACCAGGGACCAGAAGCCTTTGCTATCCTTGAGGCTTACCAAGATTCTTAGTCTAATATTTCTATCAAAAAGAAATGTGTCTCTCCGGATAATGGACTAGCAGGTGTTCTGTGCAGTCGTGTGGACTTGTTCCAATTCTGGACAAGAATGAAATTGATACGCATGAAAAACAGACCCTTTCGCTTTTATTACTTGGTTGAACTTATCGTTAACCAAGACTAGAATGTCACTAAGTTCTAATATGCATTCATCAACATGCCTCGAAGTAAAACAGGCCAACCAATCAATTTCCCTAAGATACTGATTGAGAATTTCCCAATCAAGCACTTATATTTTGTAGTTTCGCTGAATTTCTTCAATTATGAGTTGTAATTGTTTCTTTAAATATTTGATTTGATACTCTGATCATATTCTAAAAAACCCGTCTTTACATCGAAGACTCATCAATTGGCAGCTGTTTTCAGGTTTTAACAGTCACGACTTAAAGTGGAGCGAAGGCTGAGCCGCTAGCCATAAGGGCTGCATTCCTTCACGTTTTAAATTGAACGCTTTCAAAAATTTTTATATTTGTTATGAAATTGGCAGTAGAATAGATTTTGTTAGGAAGACTTCAGACGATCTATTGCAATTCTTTTTCAGTGGTCTTCAGTGAGAGGCGCGCGCCCCCGCGCCATCTAGCTGGATCCGCCACTGAGACCGCGTTAATTTTGCTTTGCCCGAACTCGATGTCGATACTGGGCTTAACACTGAGGTACTCTTCTAAATTTAAGATTAGGATTAGGATTAGTCCTATATTGAAAAATTAACATTGCGTCAAGAAATTTTTTACTATTTGGATTTGTGTAATTTCAAAAGTAATAAAATATTTATTTTATGTGATTTTATTTGATTTTCTTTATAATAAAGAAATGGATAATTTCCAATTGTATATAATTTTACCTTTGCGGAATAAATTTTATCGTAAGTGTTAAATATTTGTTATTTTTGCAGAACAATGTATATGAAAACTGTGAAATTAATTATAAATGAACGAATGGTTAAGAAGAGACCAATTTGTAGAATAAATCCGTATTTAATGAAAAGGAATACCAAGGCAAGATTATTATAATTTTTCAATAAATTTCAGTTTAATGACATGATGAAAAATACGAAGACTTTTTAGGAGAATTTTTATAAGATCGGTGCATTATTTGACTCTCTTTTGTGCTTCACTTGTAACTTTAAAATAAATTTTCCTTTTGCTCTTTAAATTTTTTTAAATTGTTCCACCAACGTTAAAATTCCTTACAGAAATAAGTGTAGCGGTACTTATTTCTCCAAAAAATATTGAAATACATGGATTTTCGAGATTTAAAGTTTTCCTATTCGAATTTCTTTTGTCTAGCATACTACTACAAGAAATAGGCACAGAAAAAAATTCCTTGGGCATTCCATGACCTTTTCTTTACATAATTTTTGTAAAGGAACAGGAATTCCTTGGCTCTAGCATACCCACCCGCCCCTGAAATAAATTTTTCACTTACCTAGCTTGATTTTTGGCATATAGTTTATAATTTTATTTAGGTTATAGTTTTCCGAAAAATTTGTTATTCCGAAAGAAATCTTTTAATGATTTATTTATTCACAAAACCGTTTACAGTTTTGCTTAATGTTATATGGTAATAGAGAAAATGTTATTTTCTAATCCATTGATAATTTTTATGTTTTGACAGCCTTGTCATTCACAAAACATAATTTGAAATCTCCACAGCACTATGAAATCGTAGCCGGTCCCATCTAAGCTAACAAGGACAGAAATTAGCGGAAGAATCTTCCGAGGAAAGTCAGATAGAACACCAGAAAACTTTAAATGACTTGAAATAGTGTGCGGCAAATACATTCTTATCAGCCTTAAAATTGATTCTCTTTGATGCGTTGGAGAAAAACGAAGAAAGCTTGCTCGAAGAAAGTTTTCTGAAAAGATCAAGCTCCCATTTAAGTTGGACAACGATATTTAAAAGGGATCCCACCAACAATTAGTTAGACAACTGTTTCACGCTGTGTCACGATTAATCTCTACTATGTGATCACGATGAAGCGAATACCAAGCTGTTCATCCATGTCCTGTAAGTGGAATATAGTTGTAGTAAATGTATATTGTGAATTGTTGATCCTGCTAAAGTGGTGGCCCTCATTGGCAAGCTCGATCATCATCTGATGATCTTGTTCGAACAGGCAAAGCTTTCACTTACAATCAAATTAATGATATCTACGAGAAATTTGCCAGAGAGAGATTCCTGGCTATTCCTGATTTCCACAGTTTTACGTGATGTGATACAATAAAGAGGCAAAAAACCTATCTGGCACAAGCCTTTACTTACATGGCACTCCATCCTTACACAAAACTTAAGATTTATGATAAAAATTTCAAACTGTTATACCACTTCACCATTATTTTGTATAATAACAGCAGTAACGTGAAACATGTGAATGGAGTCAGAAAGTAGCTGTTTTTTTTTAGAACATTAAACAATGGAGAAATTTCCTCCCAACTAGGGAGGCGATATTATAGTAGCACTCAAAGCGGTTTGCATATTAAGCAGGAAAATGGTGCACCAGTGAACACAGACAATAGCACGCTTTTAATCCAGAACGTTGAGACTGAATTATGAATGAAGACAGTATATCCTTAGTCTCTACTATATGGAACATGGTATCTGTTGCTTCAATAGTTTATAGTAAATTGCTGAAGTGTAACTGTGTAAATGGCAAAGTGGATAGAATAATAGGTATGCATACAAAAATGTAGGTTGCAATTGCGCAGAGCTCTGCGGATGGTAATGTTTGAAAACGGTATGATTACTAATAAAAAACAAAAAAGTAAATGTAAATCTATTTTTTTTTAATCGCACACACTACACAGGTACACCAGTAAAATGATATAGTCTGGTTGTATTTTCTGCTCCCGAAAATGTTTATTTACGCAAACCAGGGATTGTAATTATAATGTATGGGTATAATACGAAAAATTTTGGTATTTCCGCGGTTATTTTTTGGCTTGTTTTTTGTGTGAAAGTCTCGTCAGTGGTATGCATTAACGCACGCAATGAGGCCATAGCGTGTACATACACGTATACCGAAAATGTACATAAGGCTGCATTAATTTGCAAGTATTTTGTTCGCTCTTTTTATTTTCCACAAATTTTAGGATATTGATTTGGCAAAATATTAGAAATTCTTCAGTTCAAATACTGCAGGGCTTAAATTTTGGAAAAAGGAGTTGCGTTATAAGGTTTATTGGTAGGCATTGATAATGTGATACTTTCACTTATCGATACATGTCTTGTACATGTCATATACATGTACATGTCATATAAAGGCATAACGGTAACACTGTGTAAGTTATTTAAGAAAAATGGTAATGCCCTAGACACACAGCGCTCCTAATGAATATAATCAACTAACGACTCATTAGACCATAATGATTCATTAGGCAACACATTAGGCAGACACACAGCCATTTCTTTACTTAAGTTGTGCTGTCAAACTTGTTTTGATATACATACTTATGACAGTGAAGAAGCGAAATGAATCCAATCGACTCTATAAACTTAGTTGTTATTTATTTTATTTTTCAATTTAACGATTTGGAAATGAAAAAGTATTGTTACGAGCGTGGCCGTTATTTAAAACACAATATTTCAGATATTATTAACAAGTTCTTCTTTTATTTAACTTCCAGTGTTTACTTTTATAACATTTACAAACAATTATCAAATCAACTCTTTAGTTATCGCTAGTACTGTACTTCTAATTATAGCAATCCAAATAGTTGACTTCGTTCACTTCACTGTCTGAAATAAGACTCGCCTCCTGGATGTGAGTAGCGCCGTATTTATACTCTACAAATTATTATAGAACCTTCCTGAATATTCCGTTTACTAGGATGTCACTAACCTAAGGTTGTTTCCATTTCCAAGGGATGTCGCTTGTATCACTTTGTGGCGCGTAACAGTATTTTGATAATATAGTTTGTACCTTGCATTTTTTCTTATTATTTTTCAAATGCGACTATGCATAGCAGAGCTCTATGTTTATATTATATTACAAAATTCATTCGGGTTTAGTATATTTTTCCTCATTAAAGTTCTAATGAAGGAAAAAATCACTTTATTAGTGTAGCTACTTCGTTATGTTTTGATTTTCGAGCCATAATTATGAATACCATGTGACAGACGGCATTTTAATGAATAATTAGTACTAATGATTCATTAGATCGTGCTGTGGGGTATAAGCATACTAAATACTGTATTCTGTCCAGTTAAAGTATAATAAAACACACAAATGGACAAACGAAAAGGAAGGAAGAAAGGATGATAGAGAGGACATATCTTGCATTTCGAAAGTCGAACTAAAAGCAGTCTTGTTGGAGATATGGATGGACTCCTTAAAGGAGAAATAATTGAAGGAGTAGAGCTTTGGGTGAAGTCGATGTTAGAGATGGTCTTTCAAGAAGATTTGAACGGTAACTCTTTTCCTTTCCGTATAGATTTTCGGTGTAACAGACATAATCCCATATAAATGTAGCATTGACTTTGAAACTTCTTTCAGTTTCGAGATGACGGAAGGCTTCCAAGACAGTTTTTGTAATTAGACCTTCAGGTTATGTGATGGATTCAACTTTATTCCGCAAATCTTCTCACCCCTCTTCAAAGCACTCAGTTACGAAGGAACCGGTGTGAAAACAAACTTATTACCGAATCACCTCACTTCTCGTTCGTGACAAGGTTTTAAAAAGCATGAAAGCTTTTTATAAAGCTGCCGTTAAGAGTTCGGTCTTGCGAAGCATGTGTCCACAATCTGAGGAATGGTGTTAATGAAATACGTATGTCCGTACACCGTCCCTTTACCGGAGTATGACTATCACCGTATTTTACACGAAATTAATAAAAATAATTAAAACATTTTTTTTTACATTTTTTTTTAAAAAAATTTACGTTTCATTTGTGGGCATTAAGCAATAGAGTTTTCTTTGGAGTGCTGTATACAAAATCATTTAGTGAAATTTTTCGTAAATTTATATTTTCTGTTTCACTGTTATTGTCTATTGAGAGTGATTTATGTTTAAGCAAAATAGCTCACTAAGATCTTATCATTATAGCTACTAGTACAAAAATATCTGCCAAGTCCATTGACTGCTTATAAAAAAAATGGTGGGAAGTGTCCTGCCAAATTCAAAATGTTAGCTTTGATATTGTTTTTACGCAACTTTGAAATTGTCTTGCTTTTTAACTCCCATGTTCCATCTAAAAAAAATCACTAATTATCTAATGATGTGATTGTTTTTTTGCCACATTTCTGAATTGCAAATTAATTAATATTGAGTTCAATAAACTTGAGACAGAAAAAATAATTCTTTGTTAACCCCTCTCACTATGTGATTTTCAGCAAAGCCCACTGGAGAAATAATCAGTTAATGTGACTTAAGAGGAGTCAGTACTCAGCAAAAATTTCAATTTAGATACCAGCGAGCCTGTAGGCAATAAAATTTACTATACGTAGGTTTGTGTCCTGAATGTATGAAAATTCATATAAAATTAGCGTAGGCCGAGACCATAAGTCACATTACAGACATCTAGCGTAAAAGGCAGAAACCAAACATGCGACAATTTAAGACGAAAATGAAAATTTGCAGTTCATAGAAATTGAAAATTTTTAACGAGAATGAACTCTTCTAAATTTTATTTTGCACATAATTGTTAAATATACTATTTTGCTTTATATATCTACAACTTTCAACGAAATATTGCAATTTCTCGTCTGTGAAATATCGAGAGAAAAAACAAGTACTATTAGAGTCAAATAATTAAAAACAGCGCCACTAAAAATGAAAAAACTTGACGTTATTTGCTAGATTTAGGCTTTATCTCTCTAAAATAGTCACAATCTAAAGAAATGAGAATACCTACTAACAGGAATTTGATTTGAAAAAAATCAATTTTTACCATTTTTTACAATTTTCCGAGCTAATATCTCCATTACAATAATTTTTTTTTATTTTTCTCGACGTTATTTACTAGACCTCTTCGTTACCTTTAATTTAGGATATAAGTCATTATCCTGCTACAAATAGTTTGCCAGAAATTCGGATTGAAAAATGTATGAAACTTACAAATCTTGGTACTGACTCCTCTTAATGTGGTGGATAACTGTCAAAATCTATGAAACAAGTGAAATTCGAAAATTCCAAACATTCGTTTTTAATTAGAATATCAGAATTTTTATCACTTGAATTCAAATTTGCAACATATACTAAAAGTCTCCAACAATCGACTCCAGAAACTTTCGCATTCTTGTTCTACTGGATTTCTCAAAAGCTTTTGATAGCGTTAACCACTCAAACCTATTAGAAAAACTATGCATTAATTTTAAGTTCTCTTCCTCTGCGATCAGTTTAATTCCTTACTGACAGGTCTCAAAAGGTACAATTTGGTGATTCCGTACAATTTTACCTAAGTAGGCCTATTTGTTATATAGAAGATTGTATCGCTCGCATTAATGATGATCTTTCCTGTATCTACACATTGTTGGTCAATAACGGGCTTTCACTATATCCTGGCAAATCACACTGTCTTGCTATCTATAATTCATTGTATGACATACATACATGTGGTATCCCATACATTTTTCTTCACAACTCTTCTCTGTGTTTTGTGAATTCTATCACCTATCTTGGAGTCAAGCTAAATGGGCAATTAAGTTGTTGTGATCATGTAAAACTGATGCTTTCTAAGATCTATGAGGCTTATGCAGATTATGGCTATCTGCAGCAGTACTGTTTGTGGTATGCACACATAGAGTCGTTGTTGTAATAATATAATACACGTATCGCCAGGTAGAAGAATAATGGTTAAAATACTACTGATCTTCAGTGTTTCAGTTGCAGAGTGGCACCTGCATGTGCACGCCTTATGTCGTTATGCATCAACGAAGAGTGAAGGCAGCCATTAGGCAGATCTCCTAAGAGAAGCTGAGAGAGCAGGGCTCTTTTGTAATTTGGCGAAGGATGTAGCTATAGCAATCACCAAGTGAAAGACTCGACCTCTGATAACACTATATATCTGTTTAATGAAATATTCCTAGCTTATTTATATAAAAGTAAATTTGATAGTCTAATCTAAATTACGATTTGTACATTACGATAAGTAAATATGCCCGTGATTTGGGGCACGTTAAACTAAATCACCCCTTTGAACTTATGTGCTTAACATTTTTTTTTGATGTGATGCAACTAGCTAGACCCGTATTAAGCATATTGTTTTTTCTTGTTCGCTTACCTCTGGTGGGGGGTGAACAAGGTGATTGTTTTAAACGTTGACTGATAATTAGCAACTGATTTATTAATATATTAACACCGTTTATATACAATTAGAAAAATGCTTAGCTTAACAATAATAATAATAATTTCTTAAGACGTACACTACAAGGTTCAGCAAATTATGTTTTGTGACCTATTGAGCATAAATGTGCTTACATGGTGATCGGTTTATTGACCGATGAATGCAATTTATTGATTGTTGCATAAATTGCATTGTCATCTTTGTTATGTGTTTGAACACATATTGAAAAATATAAACAAATGCAGTCACTTCTTACGGTTCAAGTGTGACATGCATTTGGGTGATTTTTTGCTTATAATGCATTAACATTATTGTGTTATATTTACTATGATTAACTTATCGAGAAATGATTTCGGTCAATTGATTATTGCAATTATGCTGAATGTGCATTCTTGTGTTTTGAACTGATTTGTTAACTGCTTGTAACTGCATAATTACATCACAATTCGCTTACAGCTTGTAAAAGCTCTTTTATTACCCCATTTTACTTACGGAAGTTTGGAAGTATATCCTAAACTTGATAAAAACTTGATAAAGCCTTAATCTTCCTCTATAACTTAATACACTCTGGTGAACCTGGATATCTTTATGATCACATACAATTCTTGCAATCTTCCTGTTTCTTGTTTCTATTTTTAGACAGGTTGGTGGTTGGTATCTCTAGCCGTTAAAGAATTATTAGCTCTTAACCTATTATCAAAGCTGTTTTCAAACTATTCTCTTTTGTTCCCATAGTAACTGAAAACACGTCATTTTAAAAATATCAGCTAATTTCGGTTTAACCTGAATAGGTTGTGAGCTAATACCTCCTGAACGGCTGCAGATAGCACATAGGATGTATAAGGTCAAATTAAAGGGAAGAGTCTACTGTTTACACTTTTTATAAAAAAAAGTTGTGTTAATGACCTTTATGCAAAAAGAAAATAAAAGTCAAAGTAAAATACAAAAGGGAAGACAATCAGAAATTTTTAGTTTAGACCACAATAACTTCTGAGTTGAGAGGAGTATCGGACTGGTTGAGCAGTTGTTGGAATAGCCATGAAGGTCTGCATACAATGAGCTCTTAACTGCGACCGTACGCCTTGAATATTTTAAGATAGAGGGTGTTTTGTGAAAAATTAGCTTTTTTTCTTAATCACCCTGCAGCTCCGAAACAGTTAATATGCCCCCCCCCCCCGTTCCTGGAATACAATTTGCTCTACTGACCACCATGGAGGAAACACCCTGTATAGTAAATAGAGAAATTTGTGTATGAAAACCCTACAAAGGAGACTCCAAATTTGTCCCATTTTCGAACTTATTTTTTGGAAAAAAGCCCACGTGCAAAATTTCAGCTGTCTAAGTCAACGCGTTCTCGTATTATGGTGAGGACGGACAGATGGACATGCAAAAATCAAATTAACTTTTAATTTTATGCATGGATATCTAATCTAAAACGGAATGACAAACTTAGTATACCCTATAGATTTCATCTAGGGTATAAAAATACCCTTCCAATCAGAAACTTAAAAAAAACTCTCATCGTAAAATGTTTTGTGCGAAATTCCTCACCTTAACACCCTACCCAACCTAGCTTTTCTACTGTCTTACCATGTAAAAAGTGTGGACCGCCTGAACAATGCAATTTTTCATGATAAGACAGCTTTGATAAAGCAGTTTCGCAGATAGTGGAATTAACATTTTTCTAAACATATGGTTAAGAAAGATGGCGGATGCTTATATTTTGAGGATAGAAGTAAAAGAAGTGCGGTATTTTCGACAATATGAATTTTTTGCTCAGAAATAATTTTTTTAAACTGATATCTACGAAATTGTGAAACGTTTTTCACTATTCTTAACAAAATTTGCCCATAAGTAAGATATGAAATTAAAATTCGGTTATCTTACTCAAAAATAGGATAAACTACAAGTTCACGTGTGGCTGTTTTGCATATATAAAAAAAAGTGAATCATTTCATCGTAGTAAATAAAGCTACATATTACAGTTAGCTCAGTGTTCTTTTGTTAGCCTTCGAACACACAATCACAATCACCCAATATTGCAGAGAACTATTTTTAATGTTCGCTTCATTTAAATCTTCAATAATGACTAGATGGCGCAGTGGACGTTATGTACCCATATTTTATCAATTTTTTGTTTGAAAGTAATGAAATTAATAAAAACATTGACTTTTCTCCACATAAATCTTTTGGTAATTATTTTCACATACAGACAAAATTATTTATATATAAACTTCAATATATTGCCAACTGCCTGAAATAAAAATATCGTTTTTTTTTTTTTTTTGTTCTATTCTGCTTTTCTTTTTCTCCTCTGTTCAAAGGAAATAAACTCAGCTATTGTTAGTGCAACACATTAAAATAAATTTCCGAAAGATAAATTAAGAATTGAAATTTTCTATTATAACACAAAGGATAAATATTTTCAATTCCATATGTACATATTATGTATATCCTTCATGTATCTAATTTCCATACATATATCAAACTTCACGACGCTCTGTATGTTTTCTGTTTTAAAATTACATCACATATCTAGGTTTGTCATCAATAACTCGTGTATTCTCAAGTCCTATCTTAAAGATTTTTTCTGTAGCTACTAAAGAGACTGATATCAGTTAATTTTATGTGCATAAAACTTGCATCTACCTTTCAAGAGCCAGATTCATGATATACATATATATGTATATAATTACCGGATATCTGAAATCTGCATCCAACCAATCTTCGTTTACCGTCACGAATCACCACGACGACGGTGTTAATTATGTGCTAAATATTTAAATTTATACCCGCTGCAGCGACTGCGCCAGTCACTCTAAATATGCCGAAGTTTTTACATTCGCTATGCATTCTGTTCTGTATAGTCACTTGTTCAATATACTATGGACGAGACAGACTATGTATACGGTATATAGTAACCACGACCGGAAGCCCCAGGCCTGGTAGCTTTGATCAGCAGTTCGACATTATTCGAATTTTTAAAATTTTATTGCATTGTAGGTGTTGCATTTAGTTAGTAATTAATTGTTGGCATTTATTTAAACGTGCCGATTTTCCCATTTCATTGATTTTTAATCAATAAATCACCGCAGTAGTACCGTAACCATGTAATCATACTTGGTCACGAAAATTGCTGCAACCTCTCGGAAAACTCCTTCACCTCGCGATCTCGCGCACAAACCACTCCTTGCCTTGGCCAGCTTTGTGTCTGCTGCTGCTAGCCGCTCTGAATTTAAAAGTATAATTAAGACGTTAATTTTACATAAAAAGGTCGCAATTTCTTTTTATCAATCAATGACAAAGAGTTGCTTTGTTTAGTTTAGTTTATTTTTTTTTTTATTTTTTTTGCATTTGAAGCAAGTTCGGTCAATGTCATTAACGTTTGTTGCACCGGCGTTTGTTGACTTGTTGTTTTTTTTCTCTAGATTATGGAAGTGGACTTTTTTTAAAGCTCAATTTCTTACGTGCGTTTTGCTGTGTTTTTTATTTTACACCGATGCATAACTGCTAATTTGTTAGTGTAGGTACTGATCGAATTATGTTAATTTAGTTTTATAGTGTCGGTAATATTTATGCTTGAAGAGGGTGCAATAAATAAATAAAAGATCGCTGACACTAATTATCAAGCATGGTGATAAAAAATTAAAATTCATTCTATAATTCCCGTCTTAAAAAAGAAACATTGGCATTAAAATTTCCAGTAAGTTAAGCTATTTAAATCGTGAACCGGTTAGGCTGCTCAGGGCTCTCAGGAGCGACCCGTCGGCTAGGCTGAGCGTACTGAGAAGGTCAGATGGCTCCTTTACGGCATCGAAAGAAGAAGCCTGTAGACTTCTTCTCTCGACGCATTTTCCTGACTGCAGGCTTGAAGAAGACCTCTCAGTGTTCTGGTGGAGAGAGGCTGCGCGCAAGGTGGCGTGCTTTCCCTAGTACTCTGGTGTATGTTGGTTGACTCACTCATCACGGTGCTGAAAAACGTAGGATTCTCATGTGAAGCGTATGCGGATGACATCCCTCTGCTCATTTCCAGGCATAGCATGGCTGCTGTCTGTGCCTTCATGCAACGAGGCTTCAATATTGTTGAGGACTGGTGCACCCGTCATGATATGACAGTGAACCCAACAAAGTGCAGCTTGGTGCTCTTCTCCAGAAGACGTAAGCTGGGGTACTTTGTTCTTCCAAAGCTTTTTGGACACACTCTGTAACTCTCTCCTCATGTCAAGCACCTTGGAGTCTTCCTTGACTCGAAGCTGACATGGGGATTGCGCGTAGAGGAAAAAGTTACTGCGGCTATGAGGGTCTTCGCTCAAAGCAGGAGAACCTTTGGCTGCACATAGGGCATGAGACCGAGGGTTGTGCATTGGATGTACACCTCGATCGTCAGACCCATGCCTCCTGTGTATGGTGGCCGAGGACGCTCGTGGGGACTGCGATCCGGAAGCTGGTGGGCCTGCAAAGGCTTGTCTGCTTAGGAATTACGGGCTCCATGCAATCTACGGCTATTGCAGCTCTTGAGGTCCTACTCAATCTGCCACCCCTGAATCTTGTCATTCAGGCAGATGCCAAAAAGGCTGTGTGCAGATTGCGCTCATGGGGATGTTGGGAGGACGGCTGGACTGCCTCTTCTCATTGCTCTATAGCGTATCGGCTGGACTTGGAAAACCCTCTGGCCAGTATGTCACGGGATGCGATGGTACCTGAGCTTCGTTTCGGGCGTCACTTCTGTGTGAGCTTTCCTGCAAGGGAATCGTGGACTGAGGGAGATGCCTTATCGAGCCTTCCCCGGTCTGCTCTCAAAATCTTCACCAACGGCTCTCTCACTAATGAGGGAGCTGGGGCTGGTGTCTACTTTCCTGAGCCTGATTTTGGAATGGAGTACTCACTTGGAAGACACACCACTGTTTTCCAGGCTGAAGTTTGCGCCATCTCAATGGTAGCGAAGTTAGCCCTTGATATGCAAATCAAGGGGAAAGACATCGCTATTCTTTCGGATAGTCAGGCAGCCTTGATGGCTCTGAATGGTCCTCGAATAACGTCTAAGTTACTGGGGGATTGCAGGTCGTCAGTGGATAAGTTGTATTTTCTCAACTAAGTGTCCCTCCTGTGGGTTCCTGGTCACATGGGGAACATGGGGAATGAAAGGGCTGACCTTTTAGCTTGGGCTTTCTCCGATTCTGCGTTCCTCGGACCGGAGCCCGAGAATTGTGGTTGGCATCATCACCGGCCACAGCTCACTTCACGCTCATCTAACAAGGATGGGAGTTGTTGGCGGCCCTGAGTGTCTGTCCTGCCTGGAGGGAGAGCCTGAGACAACCGAACACTTTTTGTGTGAGTGTCCGGCCTTCGCCTGGAGCAGATTGGATATTCTAGGGTCTGCCCTTCTATCTGTGGATGAGCTGAAAAACCTTGCTTGGGATGGGTTTCTCCTGTTCTCCCTGTTTTTAAAAACAAAACAAAAAAGTTAAGCTGGACAGATCAAATCTTCTCTGTTGCCAAAGAAGCATCCAAATGTCTTGGATTTCTGAAAAGCCCATCAAATCTTGCGCTCCTCTACAAGTACTATATCAGACCTAGAATGGAATACAATTCCCACATCAAGGCTGGGGCTGGTCGTACAGCCTTAGCTTCATTGAATATTGCCCAAAAGAGATACTTTTAGCTTATTGGGGATTTGGAAATAACTTGCCATATCGACTCACTCGAGCACCGCCGCAATATTGAATGTCTTTCGCTCCTTTATCGCTACACGTATGGCCAATGTTCCCATGAAATATCTGGTCTGATCCCTTGTAGATTAAGCGTTTGCTTTGGCTTGAAGTACACGAAATACCAAACTTCAATTGAAGATTTAGTAAATGCAAATCAACTACAAAAAGTCAGTAATGTAACGAACTAATTTTTTGTGTTTTTTAGTGAATAAATATATAAAAAATATAAATCTTTTTTTATACTAGGGCTGCCCAAAATTATGGATATTTCTAGATGTGACACGATACCCGAGTTAACTTTGATTTTTCCGAATTTTGACACAATGGACTCAAAAGTTTCGCCAACACTGATCTTCTAGAGGAAGAGACCGAATAATTTAAATTGATTTTTTCTATTATATTTCAATATGGATTAGGCCTACTTGAGGATACCACATAATAAAGAAAAACAACGCGGCCAATACTCTACTCCCGCGGTAGTTTGGGGAGGGTTAGGTTAAGTTAGGTTAGTGTGATGTCCATTGCGCGAACCACTACAATTAGCCTCAATTAGACCATCTGTGGTCCATTGTAATATCACCTTTCTTTTTGTTTTTTTTGGGGACCCTACCTGGGAAGGATACCTCCTATTTAGGGGGTGCGCTGAAGCCAGCTCAAGGAGTTAATGAACTTTACCAGGTCCCCCAACTCCTTGTCTGTTAGCTCCCCCAATTTGCCGAAGAAGTAGCTGCCGAGCTCATGCCTTCTACGCTTGGTAAGGTTAGGCCATTCACACAGCAAGTGCTGAACGCACTCAACCTCTTCCTCGTCCATACAGCTTCTGCAGAAGTCATTGTAGTCACTATGACCAGACACCCAGCAGAGAATAACCCCTGTGGTTAGCAGCCAGTTTCCCGAGCTCACAGCGACACCATTGCACAAGGCGCGATTTAATGGTGTTCGAGTTCCGGGCCGTCATTGTAGCTTAGCTGTCAATACAAATCTTGATAACTTGATCACTGGGTACAACATAAGTAGTTGTCAGCAGCCTTGCTGCTTTGCTAATAGCTGTAACCTCCGCCTGAAACACTTGGTATAGGGAAAGAGTATCTACATATTTAAAAAAACAAAACAAAAACAGATATTGCAACTTTACCACACCTTTTACTCAAAAGCAATTAATTCTACGAAAAAAGTCTAGGGTCGTTTTTTGTGTAGAATTTTATAAGCTACAATTTTTTCTATAACTATTTTTCTCGAAAAATTGATAATTTTCGTTATAATTGCAATAAACTAGAATTCACCTCCTTTCACCGCCTAAAAAAGGTAGGTACCTACTTTACAGAAGCTGTGTTCTTTTGGTTCTGAACAGCGTTCTGCAGAACACAGGAGAACGCAAATTGAATTGATTTATAGGGCGCATAGAAGTTTTCTTTTAAAGTATAGAGAAAATAATCAAGGTGTCATGACTTTAATTCTTACAAAACACTAAAGCTGTCAAACTTATTCCTGAATTTGTCAAGTTCTATTTTGATATTTTCCGATGTTTCAAGTCATGGCAATTTAATTATTTTCTCTGTACTTTCAAAACTTTTTCTATTTCTATGAACCCTACAAATCAATTCAATTCGCAATCTCCTGCGTTCAACAGGACACTGTTCAGCACCAAAAGAAAACAGCTAGAATATGCTTAGGATACCAAAATAAGGGTGTCAAAAAAAAAGTCCAACTTGTTTGGAATTTTTTCCATGTTTTGCTCTTTATGTATCTAATTTTACTGGGCTATAGGTACATACTCGTATGCAAGTGAATTATGAATAAAACGTTGAAATTTTTTGTATTTAGCTTTAACCGGATACACTCCATTTCCTTTAGTGTTAAAACCATGCAAGTGCAAGTGCCTTGGTTACTTTATATAAAAAATAACTTGTAAATAAAATGCATTAGATAGTAAAAAATAATGTTTTTCTTTCTCAGCAATATACACAAGAAAAGTTTCATTGTAAAATAACAAATGCTACAACTCAGATTAAATCTTAAAAGTTTCGGCATCCATAACTACTAATCACAATTTTCTTATTTTGCAACGAAACTTTTCTTGTGTATATCACTGACAAAGAAAAAAATTGTAATATTTTTTACTTTTTAGCGCATTTTATTTAAAAAAGTTATTAATTTTAAAAAATTTTTTAATATATTTTATTTTCTCCTTTTTAGTCATAAATTCTATACACACTCTCGACTCCCGAAACGCGATCACGACTATCGAATCTCAAATCTAGACTCTCTCGAATCTCGACTCTGGAATCTCGAATCTCGGGTTTCCACTCATATCACGCACGGTCCAAATTAGACAGCCCAAAGCCACCCAAAACGTAAGAAAATTTTACCCCATCGGGAAGCTCCTCATTCACTTATTCTAAATCAATAAATTCCATGTAAATCCATCCGTTTACTACCCTAAAACTCTTTCATCATGAACGGCACTCTCAGGCGCTCAGACACAAAATTTTTTAGTCAGGGGCTTGTGAGTTGACAAAACTTACTTAAAAAAGTCGGTATAACAGTTATAAATGTCTAAATGAATATCTAGAAGATTGAAAATGTTTTCGAAGAATGTCATTAATATAATTTTCCTCACAACTCAAAAATGCTTTCTATTTTTAACTCCACAAAAGAATGAAAACCTGCTCACGTGAGAAATCTAGACCTTAGACAAAATTCTCAAAGCAATTATAGTACGTAAATTAATCGTGATACCGCAAAAATTAAACTGGAATCTTATTAATGAAAGTGAATCTGCGTTCACACCTCTTTTTTTTTTATTTACATATTTTAAATTTGCATTTTTAATTATTTCTATATTCCGCACGAGACCGAACGTCATAATATTTATTATGGGCGATTACAGCACTAGATAGATACAAATTAGTTAGATGCAGCTGTTTTTTACTGTAAGCATATAACATATGGTGCAGATGGTGTAGCTAATAATTATGAATTGTTTTTTTCTGTCTTTTGGGTTGGGTAACAATTAAGTATTTTCCAGTCTCCAGACCTCCCAATTAGGAAATCGGGTTTACTAGTATGATCACGAACTCTGTAGTAATTAGAATAATAAAATAAAAAGTAATAAAATTTACCTACACGTTAAGTTATTATAGTGTAGTGAAGGTCTTGTGAGGTTTCGTTGTATAATAATAAAATATTTTTGCAAGGTTCTATTACTACCGATTATAATTATAATAGATTTAATATGGATTAGTAGGTATTTTTTTGAGAAAGAAAAACTGTTCATGATTCAAGGACTTTTCTTAATGGAAAGGGGTGCAAAGGTATTAGAACAATTAGCTTGATTTACCGTATAATTATTTTAAGCTCCATGGGTAATATTAAACAGAATGAACCTATATTTATTATTGGTAATGGAATTTACTATTTAATTGTAAAATTAACATTTTTATACACAGCTACTCATTTGATCTACGAAATTCGAAAAGTGTAATTTAGAGGTACTAAAGCCAGGAAGAATTCTATTTAGCATCCAGTACAAAGGATTTATTTTTAATATAATTTAGGGATACGCTTAGACCATTAGCGATCCATTGCGATGGCACTTTATTAGGGACTCTACCTGGAAATGATTATCTAATTCAGGGAGAGAACTAAAGCCAGCCTAGGTCTCCCAACTCTTTGCCTGAATTTTCCCCCAATTCGCGGTAGCTACTTCTTCTACGTTTGACAAGACAAGGACGTTCACACAGCAGGTGTTGAACGCTCTCGACCTCCTCTTCATCCATACATCTTCTGCAGAAGTAATTGCATGGAGCTTGCATACGTTCGGCATGTTTTCGAAATAGACAATACTCCGTGATAACTACAGTAAGATTCCGCACATTCTTAGCAGACCTTCTGTTTTTCTGGGACATATATTTGGCCATAGCTGTCTTGAAATTGCACATGTGGTCAATTCTCCCCATCTGCGATTAGTTAAGCTGCAAGTCGATAAATCTGGAATCCTCTTCGGTGATTCTTCCGTTATACATATATTCATAGCCGAACCCTTCCTGGTCAGAGCATTCCCTGCCTCATTCTTTGGTACATCGCTGTGCCCCAGTACTTAGCAGAGAATAATTCTGTGGTTGGTTTCAAGTCTCCTAAGCTCACTGCAACAACGTTGGATTAGGTACGATCTAATGGTATTCGAACTCAGAGCTTGTCAAAGCAAATCCTAATATCTCAATCACTAGGTACAATTTCAATTTTTTCTATCAGTCTTACTGCATTATTTATAGTTAGAATCTCCGGTTAGAAGACACTACGGTAGACTGGTGGGTGGTACGATTTTTGTATTTTAAGGGATGCTGAGAAGCTTTTACCAGGGTGCCACTCTCACATCCATTTCCGAATCATCTGTGAAGACACATATATATAGAGTCATTTGGTACGCGATTATCTTCCCATTCTTCTCTGCTAGGAATGCTAATTACAACCAAAAACCTTGAAGATTTCCAAATGATCTTTAAAAAAATACATACCACCTAGACCTACATAAATACCATGGGATCTACACCAAATGGCTCATTAAGATAATAATTTTCGATATTAAATCCCGAAATCTAAATATGACATTATTTATAAAATTTTACCCGAATATTTTGTTGAGATGAAATACCGTGCTTAAAAATTTATTTCTGAATGGTAGGAAAAGCATGCATTAAAGGCACTGAAGGAATAGATAAAAACCTCTTTCAAGTTGCTGACAAATTGCGAACTTTGAAAAAGCCTAAAACAGGAACAGCAATCATCAGTGTAGCTCCCGGAGATTTTTATTTATTTATTTTTGAATGCCTCATTTTAGATCAAGGTGAGAAAATATTTTATATAGTGAAACTAGAATTAATTTACAATCGAAATTGCATTTTTTCCAATTCACGCTCATTTCAAGGTTTACTCAAAATATTGAATTTTTCTGAAATTTCACATATCGCAGTACATCCAACTTAACTTTCTTTTACGCCACGTAATGTGACATAGGAAAATTTCCATTCCCATATTTTTGTCGAAAAATTAAAAATTTATAACGATAGAATAACCTGAACACCTGTACAAATTTGTAATCATTTCTGTATGTTGCCAGCAATATATATGTTTTTTTTTATCAATGGAGCAACAATTATTTATTTGGCCTATCATTTTGCACAAAAGAAAAGTGGAAAAGTTCTGAAATTCGGTTGCAACCGTTCAAAACGTTATTCATCATAACCTTAGACAAGGTGCGCAAACTTAAAAATTTGGGCAAAAATTAACAAAAATTTTATTTTGCATTTTTTATAGTCGTGAAAATGCAATGCAAAAATTTTCCAAATTTTACAGTCTTTCGAATGTCCTTCTCCATCAAAATATAAATTGGCAACCCTCTTTTTTCTTTTTTTTTTAATTGAAGGCAGGGGGATGAAAGATCTCAAGCACGGAGGCTAAGGTGTCCCATTGTGGTAACCTGCTAAAAAAATCTCTGTTCTCTTAATGAAGTGCATCAGATCTAGGTCAAGTAAACTTTTCAGCTTGTCCACAGATAGGAGGGCAAACCTAAGCGTCTGCTCCGAGCAGGGGGCAGACAATAGCATAGGAAGTATTCGGTTGTCTCCAGCTGTCTTTCGAGGCAGGATAGACGCTCAGGCCAATATCACACGAGCTTCAAACTGCGCGTCCAATAGTCCGCATATCATGATGAATATCTCGTTCTTGCTCTTTTCTATTAGCTATTTAGCTTGATTTGAAATTTTGTTCAAAATGAATGTCCTAAATAATATTTTATTTTTAAAAAAGCAAAAAAAAAAAATTTTGGGTGCGTCCATTGAAACATCTAAAATTGAAGGAATTTTCATAAAAAAACTGTCAACTATTATCGTATGTCTTCTTATGACCTTGTTATATATATTTTATTTGTTTATCCCACAGATCTGACGTATCTACTCTAACAACATCAATTTTCCTATTCATAATTTAAAAGTTTTGCACGATATCAAAAACACTACGCTTCTTATTTCAAATGACGCGCGACCATTTGGCAGCTCATGTGATAATGCAGATGCCTATCAGTAGTCCTTCCTCATGACGCTCTACAGTTCCCGCGTCATTACGCTAGACTAAATTGATTTGCGCGACCACAGCGCTGCGTTTTAGCCGCGGGAGCTCGTGTGTACACTTCCATTATATGTACATATTCTCATGGCGGGCGGCCAAAAAGGAGAGCGGCATACGTCGCTCGTATGGCATTGGTCTCAGGGCTGTCAACAAACCCCATCCTTATTAAATGAGTGTGAAGCGAGCAGTGGCCGTAAAGGTGATGTTGCACGGCGAAAGACTTTGGCTTCCAGGAACCCGAGTATACACTTCGGAGACCCAAAAAATCTCTAACAAAACCTAGTCTCTAGAGACCTTTTTGGGTCTTCGGTCTCCCGTCGTGTATTTTAAAACAAACAGGTCAGCATGTAAAGTCTCCGGTCTCCGAAGTTTGGTTATTTGTCGTCTCCAGGTCTCTGCAGACTTTTTATGTGTTCTGGTCAGTTAAGTGTAGGTTACTCGGAAAGAAAAAGGAATAAAGCTGAGTGAATTTGACAAATTGCTACAAAGATATTAAAAAACAAGTAAAAAAGCTAGAATTGGTCTAAGAGCAATTCTTATGATACCCTAGATGAATGCCCGTATGAAATTTCGTATTGACACCCTTCTGTGCAAGTTTGATTTTTGAAGTGGTTTTTCGCATATATTTCTAGAACGGTTTGTCGGACAGAAAAAGTGAGTATAAAACCAATTTTATAGGATTTCGTATTCTGAAGAAGTTTCTAGTACAATAAAAATGTCCTGGACTGATCGTTTTCACAGTATACGTAAAAAACCCGATTTAGTCCATTTTTGAAATTTTATTTTCTAGTACAATGAAAACACCATGTACCAAATTTCAGGTCTTTATATCGATGCGTTCTCAGGCAGTGTCCAAATATATAGTTGAAAACGAAAGTTTTGTACGGCAGCATGGAGTTGCCCGATTTGTCTCATTTTCGAACTTAATTTTCTTTTTTTTTTTAAAGTCAATGTACAAAATTTCAACTCTCTAAATATACGCGTTCTCGAGTTATCGCTCGCATAGACGGATGGACATGCAAAAATCAAAATAACTTTTAATATTATGCGTGGGTGTCCAACCCATTTTGCTCTACCTATATCGAGGTGTTACAAACGGAATGACAAACAATTAATAAAATAGATTTACGGCAGAAATTTATTTTTCTCTTTTTCTATAATATAAAAATATTAAAAAACTTTTGAGATACTCAGTTCTTTCTAACAATGTCTTGCTTGACAATTAACAAAAATCTCTGGAGATTTCTAGAGACCATACTTCAAATTTCGTGTATACTATACACTTTGGAGACGTGTCTCTAGAGACTTGTTATTATGATTTCCGGAGCTCTAATTATTTGGTTTCCAGAGACAAAAGTCTCTTGCCGTGTAAACATTTGGGAGATTTTAGTCTCTGTAAACCCTGTATCTTGCCCTTTAATGATGCCAATCACAGTTCTGCATTGTTTTCTTCCGAATCCCCAAAGAAAGTCAATGAAATTACTATTAGGTCAATTTAGAACAGTTTTGTACACCTGCAAGTACTCAGGTTCGCCCATCGCTGTTGATGTTTCATGTGAACATCCGCTTTTATGAAGAACCTGATTAGCGAGATGGTGAGTTCCGGTCCAAGGAAGGGAGAGCTAGATCTGGACCTGACTAGCAAGTCAACCCTGTCATTCATTCCCCATAATTCCCATGTGCCAAAAAATTTTCTAAAAAAAAATAACATAAAATGTTGCAAATCGGTATAGGTATTAGGTACTCAGCTAAGTTGCACGAGTTATTCTACCATTCTAGTTATGTTACTGGGGCCAAAATAAGTTGCATATTTAACAAATTGTGGAAAATATCAGAGTTAAACTGCATTGCTTTAAGTTTACAGGACTTATGAAAAAATTTTATGGAAATTATAATTGTTTTTTTTTTCAGTTTTGAGCATGTTTCGGAACTCGGTGATGGTTGCAAAATTAAATTTATTGTCATTTTACCTCAGCCAACATTATATATTATATTATATATATTAAAATTAAAGTTAATTGATTGTCTGTACTGACTGGCCTAATATAGGAACAATCCTAAATATAGCTTCCATTCTTAGTGGCAAAAAATGTTCTTCTTCCTGAACGAAAATATGGCCAGTACTTTTATACTGCATACAAAAAAAAACTGGCAAAATTTTTTAAATCATTTAGATAGCCATGAACAAAATCATTTTCATAGAAACGAAAATTTTGAATCAGATAAGCTTTCCAAAATAAGTACTATGTACCGCAGAATCAATTTTAATTATGTTTTGTGTAATCAATAACAATTAAGGCATTTCTCTAATGGATATTTGTATTACCAGTCTTAATTATTGAAGAATGTCCTAATTAAGAGATAGCAAAGTAAATATTCAGGCAAAGCCTGAACCAAAGTAATGAAGCTAGTAAAAGAAATTTTATCTGTTAAAAGCAGAGAATCCGTCTGTATAGAGTTACGGAAAAAAAAGGTTTAATTATATTAGATAAGATGAGACAACAGAAGTTAGTTCTTCCAAGGCTTTAATATTGATTGATCGGTATTGCGATGATTTCTGGAACTTATAAAATTAAAATGCGCCGTTTCTTTTCTTGATATATAGGTATACTCGTATATTTGTATAGTATTTCCAGATTAAGTTAATACTTTTCTCAACTGAATTGATTTATTTCCCGATCTATCAAATACAAAAAACTAAGAATGTGGTTAAATTGGTCTAAAACTAGATTTTAGCGATACCCTTAGATGAATGCTGGTAAATATAGCCACACCTATGCTACTTTGAAAATATAGGCAGTTTTTCGTATTTCTGGAACGTCCTTCGATCTACACGATAGGTTATAGATCTTTACATACCGAAAAACTGTTATTTTTACTAGTATATGTATGTGAAAAATCTGCAAATATGCTAATTATTGTATAGTAACTCTCGAAAAAAACTACCCATTTTCTAACAAAGATCTACAATTATTACAAGGATGCAGCACACACATTTTCAATTCATTAATTTTCACATATGCTATGCTAAAGCATTGTAACTGGATATTTCGAATTTATTTATTTATTATTCTAGTCTAAATAGTGCACCTCCTGCAGACTATCCAATATGATTGAAATATACCAATTCATTTCACATAAGTAAGTAGATTGTAATATAAAGCGCAACTAAATACACAGACAATTACTAATATAAATAGAAACTAAATTGTAACATATAGCGCAACTACAGAAAGTAAGTAATATTTGGGTATCACTAGAAAGGGAAACATTGTGAAATAAATTCAATTAAGCAAACTACAAACACTTTGAAACAAGATCCTTAAACTTTGAGCGTTCAAAAGCTAAATCGACTTCATTGTCATAGATTTCATTTAGTGAGGAGAGCAATAGAAAATGGGTTCATGCTGACCATAAGAGGTTCGGTGATAAAGTACATGTAACAGACATCTAGTTCTTAGAGCAAAACCTGGCTAATAAATATTAAATAAATTTAGCAAATCAGGTAAGCAGACTTTGTAGCATAGAATATCTTTAACAAACACTATAGATCAATTTCTTCTCCTAGTATTCAAGAGCTGTAACCCCAAAAGCATACATCTCGCATAATAATTGGGTAAACCATACTCCCTATACAATTTTCTTAATGCGTAGCGAGTGAATTATTTATATTTTCTCAATTCTATCGATAAGTTGGTTGGTGTAAGGACACCATACTATAAAAGCATACTCAATTATAGATCTAACTAGGGAAATATATAAAGCTTTTAAGATGCGAGGATCTCTGAAGTCCTCAGTATTGCGTTTTATAAAACCAAGCATTTTAAAAGCCCTACAGCAAATATAATCAGTGTGCAAACCACTCACCCGTTTCGCGTCAAAAACGACACCAATGCCCAAAATCTCATGGGGCCGTTTAGTGGGAACATTACCAATAAAGTATTCAGTATGAAGGGGATGCAGCATATGGTAAAAACTATATCACTTACACTTGCTTGGATTTAGAGCCAGTCCATTTTAAAGACACCATTGTTGTAAATGATCAAGATCCGATTGCAGAAGGCAAATGTCAGATGAATAATTTTTAAAGAACAAAAAAATCTGAAAGTCGTCTGCTTAAAGTAACGGTGGCTTGGAGCAAAAAATATTTATCATATCATTAATAAAAATAATAAACAAATAACAGACCTAAGTGGCTTCCTTGGGGAACACCAGACAAAGCTTGGAAGATTCAAGACTGAAATAAATCCACTACAAATAAACTGGATACGATTAGTAAGATATTATGTCAACCAATTAAACAGAGAAGAATTAAAATAAACCGAACACTTTAAGCTTTTTAATAAGAAGTGCTGAATTTATGCGATCAAAAGCTTTTACAAGATCTGTATATAAATCATATACCTGAAACCAGTCTTCAAATAAGTTCAAAGGGACCTTACAAATCGCAAGAGCTATATACTACTTCTGACATAAAAATTTTTAGAGCCATATTTCTCTGGGATCAGAGAAAATCTAGTGACCAGCTGAAGGCTTATTAAATATGACTAAGATCTTTTCTACTAAAAACAATGAAAATAAACGACCTTGATGAGCTACTAGACATTACAGAGACTAGCGAAGTCAATCAACGCAACTTGAAGATAGAACATTATGCAGATAGTCTGAGTAAAATGTAGAGTATACAAAAGCCCTAAAAGCGTCAAGTAAGTAATTCAAATTTAATTATTTTTGATAATTTGTTTTTTAAATTTTTATACAGTTAATCTCTACTATTTGGTTCGAAGATTTAATGGGTAGGTAGCAGGCATTTAAATGTGTCATGTCGAAAGTTTGATAATCACAAAAGTATAACAAGACCGCAATAGTAGGAAAAAATGTGATATGTGTATATGGGGCTAGCATCCTACGGGTATAGACTATCCCAATTATAAAACACTAGACTTATAAAAAATATATATATATAAGAAATTCATCAAGTTTCTTCAGGCCAACTCAACTAACATACATATAATTGGCCAATCTAATGTGTGATTTTTGTTTTTACATTCTTCTATTAAATTGAATTTTCTTGTTCCTTCAGATTTCAGGCATGAATAAATCCATAAAATATAAATTATCCCGGAGAAATATGGCAGAAATTTTACGGGGCATACTCTTAATGCAATTATTATCAAGCAATTTAACCTACACAGGCAACAATCTAAAATCGTGACGCTATTTATCTTATAAAGTCTACTGAAAAGTGATCAAATCCAGATCAATTCGTTTCAAAATTTGCATATTGTGGGAAAATTGTAGAGAATTAAATGGGTGGATTTTTATTTAACCACAAAGGCATGCGCACATTGTTTTCAGAACCCTTCCATATATGTCGGTTACGGTGATGGTTTTCCATTTATTTATTTGTGTCTATGTTTTGAACGGGCTGAATTTAATAGCATATAGTTTCCAATATCACAATATGCATTCTTCCTAACTGACATTGTACATTGTCAGTAAATTACAGAGGCCACATTCTCTTAGAACCAGGTGACATATCTCAAGAGCGTGCTTAAAGGTTACGGAATAAAATAATTTTTATTTATTTATTTTCTTTTAAACTATTTTCCATACTCTATTTATTCTTTCTAATCGAGTTCAATATTGACCATGCTCGTGACCGGGAACAAGATCAGCTCCAAATCATATTTGCGTTGCGGCTGATTAATCAAAAGCGCACACAATCAACCGGAACTGTTTGTCGCAAACGTAAGGAGTGACGGGCTGTTAGTTAAAAAAAAAGAGTAAAGAAAAAAGAAAAGAAAAAATAATATCGCGCGATCAGATTACATGGAGGAAATGACTTTTACCTATGTAGTATGTATGTACGTTTGTGTATATCGTTTTTTTTTTTTTTTTGTTCTCTAACAGAACAGAAACCCGCGCATAATTCAATTGATCATTTTGTCAAGCTTTCACGATAATGGTTAAAATCGGTCGCGATATGATTTATTACCTCGGTTGCATGTAATTTACTTTGCTGTTACTGCCTAATTACATGCGTGTTGCTTGATATATGCAGGAACATATTTCAATTTGAATAATTCGTCTTTAAAGTGTAACACTTGAGATTATTAAAGTCGATACTTTTAAATATATCCAGATATTATGTATTAATAAATCATACATGGGATAGGCATCAATCAGATATTTATTAAATTTTTTTTCTTTTTTATAGAAATTTATTGTATCACCCAAGGCGATTTAAAAGAGCAACTTTCAAGTTTAGGCCTATTATTTATAGACTATATAATATATAAATACTGTACTAAGCAAGATGTATTTAAATACGCTCAAGTTTTTAATTACCTAAAGCATATATGTGTATAGGTACATATGCAAAAATATGGCGAATACATACTTCCGAAAAGCAACCTTGACCAATCCCAGTTGAGAGTTATTAGGTACATTCATACTGTACCTAATAGCCAACCTCAGTTTAGTAGACCAACGATCGATGTGAGATAGGATAAATTATAGTGGAGACTGATTCTAATGCAAACACAAACCTATAATCATCAAGATCGAAAATAGTGCAATGAAATGGTAAAGAAAAATATCCCGGAAAATTCCTAGGAAACAAATGAATTTAAACTGCTCAGGAGCAAGATGTTGTAACTTCGAAAGATTCGACATTCGACAATTTATCGATAGTCGATATTTTGTAACACTTTCGACAGGCGACAATTTCGACAGAATATCACTAAGGTAAGGTAAGCAAATTGAGCCAATTTTGGTTGGTAGGCGCTAATACTAAATAATAAGAAAATAAAAATGCTTTTCTACGCTCTGGTCACTTTTGGATTGTGACTATGTAGACTGTTGTTGTATCGCCTACCAACTTTTTATAAAAATTGCCATGAAAAATAGTCGTAGAAATACAATTATAATTATTTACTTCCAAATAGTAAAATAAGACAAAGGTCTTTACATCAGTACGTTAAACAAAGCAAATTATAATTCGCTAATTAGAAAGGCACTAGTCAGAACTACTATGATAAAACATAAATTAATACAAAAGAAAATAATGATTAGAAGTAGAATTAAATAAAAAATAAAAGTTATTAAAATGGAAATAAGAAAGTGTCAAAATATAATACAAAAGAAAAATAAGTGGGTAGTTATTCAAAAACGTGAGTGTTTGAAGCAAAGTAAAACTAGATTCAAGTGCTTTTCGCTACGCACAAGATACAAAAAATTGAACAGGTATTTAAGTACGACACTGTACTGAATTTTATGGAGTGCAAGTAATTCTTTGCTCAATAAATAAGTGTCCGGAGAGCAATCAATGATTTTATTCCCAAATTGAGTAATGTGGTCAAATCCGATAAAAATTGGCAGTCCATTGAGGGATTATCATAAGATATGAAATTTTTTAAATTTTCTGTCATTTTGGAAACCAATTCTGTAAATTTGTTAAAATGATATGTATAAATTACGTCACTTTTGGAAAGCTAAAGAACCCAAGCTTAAAATTGCTGGAAGATCTTTTTTTAATATAGGCCAAAACACTATAAGAACGACACTACAATGTTGGCGTTTTAATTGTCGACAATGTTGTATTCAAAGCACAGTAAACGAATCGCGGCAAGTGTGTTTGACAGTTGTCGATTTGTTGTGAAGAAAAAATGCAATTGCAAAAACAATAAGGAAAAAATTCAGGAAACTTTTATTAAATTTTTTTATTAGATAGTTTATTTACTATTACCTGATAATTTCCTATGTTTCAAAAAAATAAGTAAATATCGACCACACCGAATGTCAATTATGAAATGACCATTCTGAAATGTCAATTATGCTGGCGACAAATTGAGAAATTTTTCCAAACTTTTTAGTTGCCAAACAAGTCTTCTTCCTTGTGTTAATTAATATGGAAACATGATACAAAGACAACGAGATATGGCCGATTTGAGAGAAACTTTTGGCGCTACTAAGTCATTTGGACACAAATGTCATTTTCAGAAATTTTTTTTTTTTAGTTTTTCGTAAATATAAAATAAAAAGTAATTATGTGCTAGTGTGCAAGCAAAGAAATTTCCAAATCGAATTTTGTTTTATTTGATAAGGACGATTGATATTGAGATGAACAAATTTATGACATTTGTACCAAATGAGGCACAGATAATTCGGCCATACCTTGTTAATCTTTGTATCATGGGCTGCGAGAAGGAAACTAATTGAGTAAGCATTGTGTATAAAATATGTGTACATGAGCTTAACCAAAATGCCGCTTTATGTTTGCCTGAAGTTCGGCCATATTGTACCCTGACTGTCAGATTTCAAAGCTGGAACTATCAACTATGACGCATAGACATACATAGTAAGATACAGGAAAATGAAAATTGCCCAATGAACTTGGATTTTTATGTTTTTTAGATTACCATATTTATACTTTCCATCAGTTTCCGTCCAAACGAAATTCTCAATGAATTGGTTCAATGAGAACATGTGTGTTATATATATATATATTTATAATTACGCGAATATCTAATAGATTTCGCCTTTTAACATACTTAAATAATATTTAAAATTTTCCACCATTAATTAGCATGGCGACTCCATATGCCGAGAAATGTTCTCGACTTCACTGGTGTACCACAACTTAAAAGCGCTCTATGCTATATCACGATTCATATCAACTCCATTCAGTTTCCTGCTCGAAGATCATGGGACTATTATATTTTCGAATCATTGACAGCAACCAATTTACGGCGACATTGTTTTGTTACTTTCACTGTGTTTTGGCCTTATGAACGATAGTTTAGACATACTTACAATACTACATACTTGTAATTCAAACTTAACTGTGTGAATTGGATATCTTGTGGCATAAACAACTGTGAAAACAATCAAAAAAGTGCCTAGAATTTTCCTTCATTATTATTGTTAACATATCAGTAATCTCCAAACCAACAATCAAACATCTTTAAAAATTTAACTCTATAATTAACAGAAATTTAACCCTTTGAGCGCTATCAACGCATATTTGCGTTCGGCAAAGCCGTTTATGGGTTCTCACATAGTCGTTCAATCTGGGCTATAAACTCGTATATGTGATTGATATTTGTAAGCCTAGAGATATAAAAACATAGCAAGCGGTTAGGTGTGCTTTTGTGCAATCCTCTATCCAGAGTTGTTATTAGGCTTTTGTATGTATTTATTCCGTATTTGTTAACAAATTGTTGCTACCAAAGACTTTTGAGACTATCGTGCAGCTACGTACCAAAATTTCTTATTTTAAATTATCCAAAAATGTATAAATATAAGGTGGAGTTTTTTAACTAAAAGTGATAGTGAGAGTGATATATGTAGACAGGGAACATGAATTTGAAACGGATAAATTAAGACATTTAAAAGAAAAAGGACATGAAACTCGTCCTGTGCATCTTCGAACTCTGAAGAGCTCCCTAAAAAGACATCCAGGAATCAAAAATAAGCAGTGACATATGCGATAAATATCAATATGATAGGTTAGATGTTAAAACAAATATAACCAATCCTTTTTCTGTAGCTTCGGAAACTGAAGTGTTACTTACAAAAACCAAAGTATGTAGCAAGATTATAATGCCTTGAATGGTGTAGTTGATAAAATCGGTATGATTTTGAGTTCAATTCACTGCGTTCGAAAAAGCACAAAACGATATAAAAAATATGCTTTCCACCTCTTAGATCTAGCTATATATAATGCATATGAGCAGTTTATTTTGAAAGTGATTTAAGTCCATTTGGGTATAGTATTCCAGTAAGCATAATTGGTTAATAAATTTACACTGTCTTCAAAAATTCAAAACACACAGACGCTTACAGTTAGATCCTATAAATATTTTTAATAATTTTTTAAGATGAATTTAAACTAAAATATTTCAATATTTCGCATAAAAAAATGGACTTAAACCACTTTCAAAATAAACGGCTCATATATTCTTCACAAAAGTGCTACTGAAACATTTGAAAAATTCCATCCAATTCTCATAAAAGATATTTTACAAATATCCACCAGAAGCTAGAGGTAGTTCATTTCTCGTTACATTTTTCATGTCGTTGCACGTGGCCAACACGTTACGGTTCTCACTTTGAGATCAAGGCATTTGTAGCACTTGGCGAGTTTCAAAGATATTCTCATTCCCGATAAAAATTTATTAATTTAATAATGTCGCACATTTTTAGTTTCAAATCTGCCATTTCCTTTCCACAATTGTCATTTTTTTGCCCACAAAAAATCTCCTCTACTGTTAACATATCTGGCTTGCAGGACTGCCTTCAGACTGGACCTTTTGCAGATAGTTTTACTGTTAAGACATAAAAAAACAATCCTGTGTAGATCCGGTGTAAAGGAGGAAGAGTTCTTTCGGCGGATTAACTTCCATTTCGGTGAACGGAGAGATATTTCCCTAAATCCTGCATAATTAAAGAATTTAATAAGCTGCCTTCATCTCGAAGATACATTGTCGCTAAACATAATCTCACGACTGACTCGCGCCCGCTACGATTGCAGAAAGTGTAACATTGGCCTATGTTATGTATTGAACCCTGCTTCAAGATTTACCACACAACACAAAATTATTAAATTTTCAAATTAAAAGATATAGTTCTGTTAAGGTTTTTTCAGTCACTGCTCAAATTATTTCAGTTACAAAATCAACATATTTTGCAATGAAATTTCAGTCAGCCCAACGTGCGCAAAAAGCAAAAAGTTGATAGCCCACAGCACACGTTTAACGTAGCGCTCAAAGGGAGCGCTTCTTTCATTTACTTTTCTCTAACCTTGGTTAGGTACTATAAATAAGATTACAAAAATGCTGAATTACAAAAAAGTGAAATTTTTTTTAGATCACCAAAACTACTCACATGTCTCAATTTTCCAATACAAAGGAAAAATAACCCAAACTAGTTGCTATTCAGAAAAACCCAACATAAAAATCCTGTGTAAATCCATTCTGAAGATATAAAAGAAAATCGGCGATTGTAATCTTTTATCCCAATTGAATCCATTTGAGTTTTTTTTGGCATTCATTTTATTTTTAATCAGCACACGTAACACTTTGATTGATTTTACTCAAAATAATTCCCATTAACCGAAACATCAATAATTTAATTAAATCATGATTTAATCATTAACCGTTGTATGATTAAATTACACGTTAACGTTAAGCTGATGATTCGTAAAAAAAAAAATAAAAAAAAATGATTTCAACGATTTTAAAGAGATGCGTCCATTAGAAAAATTGAAAGTCGACAAATTCAATAAGCCATCAATGCCAATATTAAAGATGGTGAATAGTGAACGGAAGGTAATGGGACCCGGCAAACTCGGGGGCAATTTTTATTCTTCCTGCCTTTTCAGCTTTTTCCCAGGACGAGCTCGCAAGGTAAACTTTTACTGATTTTGCCCTTTTCAATTTCTATACATTGCGTTCACCTTTCACGATTCCAATTGACCTATTTCTCATGACGAAGCAGCAGCTACAGCACTTGCTAAATCAAATAAATTGAAATTCCCCCATATAACATTGTGTCTATTCAACAAATCGCCTTTCCCAGCTTGTCGGGAGCCCCGGAGGAACGGAGCCATTCGTTTTGCAGCAATAACAATCCTAGCTTACTTCCTGACAGTCATCATGCATACAGCATATCCAACCCAACCCCAATTTACCAAACCAATTCTCCAGTCAGTTCTGTTAGCCTAGCTACAGTTAGAGAGCAAAATGAACGGATTTTGCGATACACGAAACACGATATAGTTAGGTTAGGTAGCTGAAGGTAGCCCGGCCGTTAGACTGGGTGGTGAAATATTGGGGTCTGTGCTGGGATTGGGATCGAAATATATCCAGGATTGAATACAATGTTGCGGCGGTCGCAATGTATATTGTGAATGGGATGGGTAGGAGGAGGTAGTAGCCTGGCAGGATGTGTATAATACTATGTTTCCACGTTTGCTTGCTGATAGTTTTTTTCTTTTTCCTCCATTTGCCTTAAATAATGCAGACTGTGAGCGTTTTGTAGTGTTGCGTCGCGAACTGTAATACTCCATTGCTCGTGATTGTTTTTTTTTCTTGTGAATGTCGCTAAAAATTGATCATTTGCCAAACGTGAAGCAAAAATAGATACACATATGCGAACACATGTTTACAGTATGTTATCATATATGTAACTGTCGTGTACATAACGCGATATTCACGTGTATCTCGATTGATTATAGGTATACATACATGTAGCTAGCGACATGAAAAATATATAGATATGTACCCACTTTACCATAAGCTCTGAGCTAGCCTGAAGCCCGACCGAAACATTGTTTGGTGCTAGGCTGCTAGCTGGAGGAATGGAAGATTCTATCTTTCCATCTCAGAGAGTTTATTTGATAGATGATGGAAATCATTGATGCGCTCCCTCTATATTATGTATCTCTACATATATGTATATATCTACGGGCATATTGGACGTGATTGATTATTTGGGGTGGCTAATCATTAAAGTGGGAAATGCCGTAATTGAAATTATTTCCGATTGATGGAAACTGGAAACAGTATAGATGAGGGTAAAGTGCGGCAAGAGAACTGTAAGTTATTTTGTGTTTCTTGATCAAAATTGAAATATTCATTAAAATTAAAAAGTAATTACTTGCGATATATTTACGAGTATGTGGCATTATGTATGTATATCAAAGCTAGCGGGATTTATGAGGAATTTCCGGAATTATTTTCAGAATCATAAATTTACGCTGCATACGTAAAAGTGTTAAGAGAGAAAAATAATTAATTTCATTCATAAATTAGTTGCCTGCATCTGCATGACTCTTAGAAAACATTTCGATCAAAATCGAAAGATCCACTTAAACGGCTTTGGGCTAAATAACAGATGGAAATTGAGAGCCATATGGAAACTGTGCGATGGAAGTTTTCTCAAACTTTATCGATCGAAAGTGTTTTAACTCGATGAGGTTTAGCCAAAATATTTTTGATATAATTATAGTAAATTATTTTTGACGAGTGCTTTGAACTGACTGACGGTGCCTGCTGATTGTGCACCATCCATAACTATAAGAGAGACTATTCCACCCGTGAGCAACTTCGACGAGGTGTAAAATCTTACCATCATCAGATTCTTCTGAGAAAGCGAGATAACCACCAGATTTCTGTTTCGACAGTGAAACATGATTAAACCTCCGACGTCTTCGACATTGCGTAGGGATACATTGTTACAAGTACGTAGTTGTTTTACTTCGCTCCATGTCAACTAAGAAAAATAAATGAAGATTTTACCATTTCCATTGGTATATTACCTCATTATAATGGAGCCTTTGAGGAAGGCTCCTCCAGTATTACCTCCATATCTTAGAGTTTTTCAAAATTTTAATTGCAAAGACATAAGACATCACCACCAGGGCCGATATTAGCGTTTGTATTTTAAATTCGAAAGTCGCTAGATAGGGTAAATTTTAGAAAGTATTAGACAACTTAAGTTTTAATACGGCTCTGATCTGAGGACTCCAAGAAATAACTCCCCAATCAAATAAAACTAAAAACAAATATTAACCTCTTCGGGAAATAAATTTCAAATTATGAAAGAAATCCCCAAAGCAGCTAAATATCTGCAATGAAATAATTTTTTGAACCGATTTGCATTTGAGACTAATATCCTAAACACACAGCACGACCCAATGAATCATTTGTACTAACTATTCATTAAAATGCCGTGTGTCACATAGTATACGTCATTATATATATGAAGTACACTAATGAAGTGTTTTCCTCCTTCATTAGAGCTATAAATGAGGAAAAATGTGCTAGATTTGGCATACAATGTAAATCTGGAGCTCCGCTGTGCATCTGCCGATTTGAAAAATAAGAAGAAGAAATGCAAAGAAATGCAAATCAGAAATTATATTATCAATATTTTTTTTAATATAATGTTTTTCTCATTTGCAATTCGATCCATATTGCTTCTTTAATGTGATAAGTTTATCAAAGCCAGTTTGACAGAACAACTTAATTAAAGACATGGCTGTGTGTCTAGGGCAGTGGTTCTTAACCCGTGCTCCGCGGAGCACTTTTGCTCCTCAACCTTGTCCTAGGTGCTCCCCAACCTTGTCCCAGGTGCTCCCCAACCTTGTCCCAGGTGCTCTGCGAAACGAAAGTGAAATAGTAAATCAATTTCTTTGCTACAGATAGCTTACGGAGCATACAATAGAAAAGGATATTTTTAATTGTATTGACATATATTTAGAAAAATCCAAAATATCATGGAATCTCTGCGTAGGAATTTGTACAGATATGCAGCAATGGCAGGATCTATTAAAGAATATGTATGTTAGGCATGTAAAGGGGAAAAAAATCTACAGACTGTTTTTACATTGGGAGACTTTAGTTTCAAAAATATTTGCCAAAAACATTAAAATCTGTATTGGATGAAGTTGCACAAATAGTAAATGAAATCAAGATTTCTACAGGCATATGCATTTTTAAACAGCTTTGTGTATTGTGGGAGGAATTCTTTGTTCGGAGGTCTTCTAACGTAATTTTGACCATCGGAGCCAAATAAATTTATTTTCGTTTCATCCGTCCATAAGATATTCTTCCACCGTTTTAGGCCATCAGGACCATCCCACTTGATATGATCAGAAGCAAACTTAACCCGGTTTTTAATATTTTTCTTAGATAAGAGAGGAACTTTTCTGGCTACTCTTCCATTTAAACTGTGCTCCTGAAGTCTTCTGCGAACAGTACGTGCACTTACGTCAAAATTTAATTCAATCTTAATGTTTTTAGAAGACTTGAACGGATCTCTTTTTGAGGTGTGAGCAATGAGTCGATCAGTTTGGGCAGTGGTTTTTTTCTTTGCTCCGCGATTTTCCACAGTTGGTTTAGGTTTGAATGTATTTTCAACCATTTTCTTCGAACAGCCTACGATTCTAGTTATTTCACGTTGAGATTTGCCTTTGTCCCGTAAAGTTAAAATTTTTGTTCTTTCCTCCAAAGAACAATGTATCGCGCGTCCCATTTTCACTAAAATTCGAAATGGATATATCGTAAATTTGATATTTTTTTATAATATTCACTATTACCTGATAATACAATTGCAAATAGGCTGGCAAGAATTTCCTGTAAACAAGAACACTCGAAATAAATACGTTGGCTCTATTAATCTGACCAGGCAAAATTGACACGTTTCCAGAAAGTGTGTTTCCGCGAAAGAATGGAAATGCTCTTTAAAGGAAACACTCATAGTGTGTTGTACTGAACTTATTGTTCAGTTCATATCGTAGACGGCGGAAGAGTAAGTGTATAAATTTGTTCTAAAATTTATACAAGAACCATATGTAAAGTCGTGGCTCTATTTTAATGACCACCACTGTATATGGAAGCTAAGCAGCCTGAAATAAGGAAAAGTTCTATGCCGTTTATTAGAGCTCAACTCACAGTATTCAAGTTAAAAATGAAAATATTTTAACATCCATGGAGAAAATGCTGGCATTTAATAAAAAACATTGGCTTGGAAATATCGAATAACAAAAAACAAACGGGCTTGATATGTTTCCTTTAATTCAAACTGAATATATTGCAGATATTATTCCTGCTATAATAGAACATCTAACAAAATTGGATGAAAAAATCGCGTATTCTTTTCCATGGCTTAGAATCATATGAATGGACACGAAAACCATTTGGCACAGTTGAATCTTCAACTACAGAATTATCTTTGTATGAAAAAGTAGAAGAAATTATTTTATTGTCAACAGATCACTCTTTTAAAAATGGAGTTCACAAAAATTTCAAATAATTTTTTTTTTATTTTCGTCCAAAAAGAATACCCAACTCTATCTAAGAAGGCACTTACGATTTTATTACAATTTGCTATTACATATCTTTATGAATTTGGAATTTTCAACATTAACGAATACAAAAACTAAAAACCGAGAAAGACTTACAGATCTAGAAGATGAAATGAGGGTAGCAATATCTCATATGTAAAGCTCGCATGGAATTGAATTAATCAATTAATAATATTAATTAGCTCTGATGCTCGCAGAAAGTTTTATGTAACTAAATGTGCTCTGCGACCCCAAAAAGGTTAAGAACCACTGGTCTAGGGCATAATATCATTAAAGTTGTAAATTATTACAAATTATTTTTTACTGTTATTAACGGTTTTATTGGCTTTTCTAAAAAGTTTTATTAATGAATTTGATTGTTGCTTGTGCTGCGGACACAAGAATTAAATTTTTGCTTAATTATTCCTTGAATCTCAAGTGCACATGCTTTCAATTTATCATCATCATGAAAAGTTTTATTTTTCAAAAAAAATTGTGGGAAACGCTTATCTAGAAAAATATTTTGTTTAAGAACAAAAGCAATTATATTCAAAGAAATGAAACTATGCAGATGTAATCAAATACGAATGCTATTTTAATAAAGGTTACAAATCTCGGGATAATTGATTACCAGTTAATGCATGTATTAAAACGAAAATTTAGTTAAACATTAGATTCTGAGAAAAATTATTTGATAAGTAATAAATTTAATTAAAGTTGATTGTGGGATAACCTACTATATTTTATCAGAGATGAATGTTTCAAGTGGGATGCGATCTGTATTTGAAAACATATTTAACTGCTAATGATAATTCATAAATCTGAAATACATGGAAAAATATGTAAAATATTTAAAAAAAAATCTAATATTACATGTATTTGTATTTTTGGGAACCATTTAAGTAAAATTTCTTTAATGAATTCTCAGATGATTAAAAATAGGTGTATTCGAAAAATACGAGGTATCTCGAAAATAATGGTAAACATTTTATGAGCTGGAAGTAGAAGTAGGTATAATATAGACAACTTGCAGTAAAAAAGTACATTTTTTTTTTTTTTGCGAAATTCGGAATCGTCTCTGAGGTATTTCAGATTTTATGTTTTAAACTAAGATTAGTGCCCTTGAAAATGTATTTGACTATATCTTCTAAGCCGTTTATCCGAAGAAAGGGGTTTTGAATTCATATTAAAGAGAACAGCTTGACATTTCCATTTACATGTTACACAATTTACTAATTATACCGGAATAATTTCCAAGAAAACTTTAGATTTGTGGAATTAAAATTTTTTTAATGGAAATTTTCTAATACTTTGAAGAACATTCGTCTTGAGTATCAGCAAGCAACACCTGGAAAAATTAATAATTATTTGCCCAGCAAATGCCTTTTCTAAAAGTATCCGTTGTATTTCCTTGAAGCAATTATACATTATGTACATAAGGTAATAATTAGCATCCACTAAAACAAGTAAATGTTCTGATATGGAATACTTCATACTCATAATATCATCATCTTATCTATACTGGCTCTAAAGATAATATGTCCTCAATCTGTAATATTAAGTAACAATTTCCTACCTGTTACAAAAAATAAATGTTCTCATTATTAAATTATAGTACACTCAGTCAAAAGGAGAAAGAAACTCGATTGCCTTTCAAAATATCTTTCCACTATTATATCCATTCATATTTCGTTTGTGGAATCTACATAATTTCAAATATTTAGTAAAGGATTTAAAAATGGACATAATCGCAATAGTTACATGTACATATTTATTTACTACCCGACTGCTCTAACGCACTAGGTAAGTTTTCCAGTTTAAATAGTATTTTAGCTCTGTAAATGAAATTTCTAGAAATTGGCAACAAATACAGATTGTATTAATTCTCGAGAAAATAGAAAATTTCAAATTCGTTTATATAGCTATGAAACAGGTGGACCAGCCAGTTTCTACAGTATTTGATATTGTCCGAGAGGCAAAAATTGTTGCGACTGTAAAGGCTGCTACGTTAAGACGCGAAAGCGTATATGTGCTATTAGAAAATTTCTTATATAGCCGGCACTATACTATACTTAACTTTTTATACAAGTATTGTGACGAAGCACAGCATGCAGAAACAATGACCACCTCATTGTTTCTGCATGCTGTGCTTCATTCATCGGTATATTTCTGTATGCAACTTTGTTAATCCATATATAGTAAAGCGTATGGATAGATTACTACACTTCAAAGCAAGCTTTTCTTTGGCGTCTGAAATAAGATCTGCGTTGTTTATTACCTTAACCCTACAGTAAGCATGTGGGCCTGACAAACCCAAGTGAAAAGTTAACTGAAAATAAAAAAATGAACCGTTTAAATTGATGTTTCCATATCTCGTGTAGCGTACTGTAATAGCAAAAGTCATAAATTTATGTGTAGAAGACTTTCAAAAGCTGAAAGCAGTTCCGACAGAAAGTATCAAGGGCCTCAGAGGACCATGTGTCAATTACTACTGATATGAGCAACGCAAGAGGATGCTGGGCTCTTTTTCTCTTTTAGGATGAATCTGTTTCAATACCGAACGATTTAGTTTCAATTTTTCGTCACTTTTTACGGACTCCTAATTGAGGTTAAGTTTTATTTGTTGAAAAACGACTTTGTGTTTGATAAAAAACCATTTATACGAATTTATACTTTGCTTTTGTCAAATGGAAAAAAATTCAAACATTGAAATGGTTCTGTTTCTTTCTTTTTCTATATCCACAGAACATAATTATGACATTGATCTATCGATTCACACAGATCCATTTAGAACAAGAAAAAGAACGCAGTAAGAGATTGTGCTTTCTGCACCAAAAGAAAGACAACTCGCTACTTCTGTGAAAAGTGCATCAAGTGTCTACATCTGTTTACAGTATGCTTATTATATTTGTCTATAGTATTCCGGAAATATTGAAGAAAAAAGCAATTATTATGTTTTTTATGAGTTATATTGTGTGATCATTATTATTACGAATAAAGTTTGAGCTCAATAAATCATTTTCAGCCTAAAAATTGTTTTATTTAAAAAATATTTAGGGCATTTTCAGATTCAGAGCATCGGACGTTACAGGCCGAGGTGTACAATGGGTGACTTGTTTTCATATGTGCAATGTAGGTGTAATGATTCCTCGATTAAATTTTGCTGTTGGATCAGGCTTTATCTCCATAACCTTCATCATATCAAGATACTGATAAACTTTATCCAAATAAACTTCATTGTGTAAAATGGGAATAGTAGATATTGCCCTTTCAGCATTACATAAAATTAATTCATTATCTTGAAGTTTTTTCTTAACATTTGGCTCTATATGCATTTTCCTGCACTCTATTTCTAGCTAAATTCTTTTTTCCACTATTAATTGCATTCGTGCATTTGTGGCTACATCACTTACATCGAGAGCACAATCCGCAGCAAGATTTAAAATTTCTTTGTCTCTTATCTTAATAGATGATGATGTAGATTGTAAACGCATATGGAGTAAAATTGTAAGTTTTTAATAATCATTCGACTTATGGAAACCATCTCAAACAAATCTGAATAGAACTGTGACATCAATTCCCATTCAAAGTTCAATATAAACATAATTAAAAGTAATCCTACGTTAATAATATACCAATAATTAATTTATTATTGGAGTGCCCAAATTTTTCTATCACTAAATTGAACAGTTGCTGTCCCATTTACGAGATGAAGGAAGGTACTTTTAACTGCTCTGGTCCACAGTAGCAAATTTATTCTGATTTGTGGAGTATCGAAATCGCTGATTTTCTAGCTTAATAAGAAGCCGAAACGGCCTTTATTAGAACGAATTTATTCCGTGTAGAATCATAAAGCCACTCTGAAATGGTCCTTATACTCTGGAAAAAGAGGAACAATTGGAACACAGCGGCAAATATAGCGACACAAGCGACATAGCAATTAACTGTTACTTTCTTTTATTTTCGCTTTACTTGACAGCATCCTCCAAAATAGTTATTTAAAATTATGATAACTAAGACTAAAAAGCAGACTCATGACGGTAATATTACGAAGAGAATAAAGCCTACTTACCTTAAATCCAATGAAGGGCTATTCGGCGTAGTGAACTATTTAGCAAAGAACATATAACAATTAAATTATATGTTTTTTGGTATTTACATGCTTCTTAAAACCATTGTGCATAGAGAATTTCAGAATACATTTCACTATTCACTCATTACAAGACCAAAAATCCAGTTAGTTACCCAAAATAAAATAAAAATAAACAAAATGAACATAATAAAATTTACTGAAATGTGCCTCCTCAATGGGATGCTGAAATTTGGATTTGAAAGTAATAATGTGTAATATTTAGGAAATCCAGATATTTTTATTGCAGACCTGCACACTTTGACAGGTATCTTTACTTCGTTTTTTTCATAAATTTATTAATTAAAACTTCGATTGAGGGACGAATAGGACGATAATGTTGACTGAAAAAATAAATCACGCTGTGTACGATACGCTTCCCTGAAATTGGTGTGAGGGATGAGTCCTATATATAGCTGGTGGCCCCATTATTTTTTAATGGGTACCAAATTAAATACGCGTTACTCTCCACAATTAAAAAACCAATACATCCTGGTGATGTACAATTTAGATGCTGTACAGAAATGCCACTGAATTCAAAATTCAATCTCCCATTGAAACACCTTTTACAAACCAAACCGAAGCTCCCATATATGTAAATTACCCCATGTCCAGAATGACTTTTTCTACTATCTTAACGTGTAAAATATCTGATACAGACTACCGAAAAATGCTTTTATCCTTGATAAAACAACTCTGGTAAAACAGTTCCGTATTCAGTTTAATTACGATTTTTCATGCAGAGTTTCGACATTTGGTGAAGGAACTAAAATTTCGCAATTGCAAAACGTTTTTTATTATTCACCGATATTTTACCAAATGAAATGTCTTAGCACAGCAGAGAATTGCGCAACAGAAAAAGCCAGTATATAGCTGTTGCAGTGTATATTTCATTTAGTCTTGTTTTCTGTTTCTGAATAACAATAAAATATTTTTAGTAGGTACGCTATGAAAATGGAAGATAAAATTTTATTTTATTTTTATTTGTTTTCATATTGTACATAGTACTTCGGATCTCACCTAAAACAGATGATAATTCCTTTTAAATTACGGAAGGTGAATCAATCACTCACTGATTGGATTATGACCAACGATAGTGACAAGAAAACATGAATATACATAGAGTTACCAGTCACATGTAAAGCGTACACTGAGCCAAAACCTTTCCATTCCACTTTAGCTCTTTCCAACTTATGGAAACAAACAAGTAAAAATCTAAAATTGGTCTAATTGTAAAACCAATTCTAATAATACTCTAGAATCTAGACGAATGCCCGTATGTAATTCCGTATGGTCATTTCACCTCTCTGTGCAAGTTTGATTATTAATGTGGCCTTTCGCATATATTTCTAGAACGGTTTGTAGTAAAATAAATAATAATTTAATAATTTATTCAGTCTACCGATTTTAACAGTCTTACAGACAGGAAATATTACATATTTTACATATAAGCTATGTATACATTAAGCAAGCATTAGAAACAATCATAGATCATAGAATCATTATTAACATAATCTAGACATCATTATACTTGAGAAATCATTAATTATAGAAATTATTATAGATACATTAATTAATAGCTAACTTTTTCCCTTAGAAATATAACATAGACTAATGTCAATTACAAAGTTATATTGAATATATCCTTAGCAAACATAATTAAATGTCGTTTGTAGAATTAATTAATAGCAAGGATTAAGAAATAATGCATAGGTGGAAGGAGAAGCACAGGACCAAGTCGAGGTGGGAATCGACCCCACGACCCCAGTGATGGTAGCCAGCGCGTTTACCAACTGAGCTACTGAGGCCAATTTCGTAGGATTTCATATTCTAAAAAACCTTTTAAAACAATAAAAACGTCTAGGACTAATCGTTTTCACAGTATATACATAAAAAGCAAAAGTTATATGTATATCGCAACACCAAAAAGGGTTATCCGATTTAGCCCGTTTTTGAAATTTTATTTAAACACTATTTCTATGAAAACGACGTTTTCAAAATTTCTGCTCTCTACGTTGAAGCGTTCTCTGGCAGTGTCCACATAGATAGTGAAAAACGAAATTAATGTATTGTATGTACGGCAATCCTACGAAGGAGTTGCCTAATTTGTCCCGTTTTCGAACTTAAATTTACGTTTTTCTAAAAAAGCTTGTGTGCAAAATTTCAGCTCTCTAAATAAATGCGTACTCGAGTTATCATGAGGGCGGACAGATGGACGGACAGACGGACGGACGGACGGACGGACGGACGGACAGACGGACGGACGGACAGACGGACAGACATACATGCGAAAATCAAAATAGCTTTTCATATTATGCGTTGGTGTCCAACATATTTAGCTCTACCATCATTATTTCTATGCGTTACAAACGTAATGACAAACTTAATATATCCTAAAGGCTTCATCTTTGTTATAACAATGCTTTCCTTAATGTTTCTATCGCATTAACGGAATATGTAACCCTCTCGACAACATCTGCGGCCTGTGAATGAAGTTTTTCTAAGCTATAAAAGTTACTTGAGGTAACAATGACTGAAGGGAGACAGTTTAACCTGGCAATCCTCATTATTGAGTTGAAAATGAGTTAGCAAGTGCAGTAAATTACAAAGACTTAATTAACACCTTCGCCGAAAAAAAGCAAGGTTGCCCTTTAAAATTTGATAAAAAAAAAAAAAAAAAAACTTTCGCTTTTTAACATTTTCTTCCCTGGACGAAGGGGGAGTTCAACCTTGACCCCACTCAAGAAAATCCGAGATCTGGCATTGTTTGTAGTTCAATATCGAACTGAGATGGTTCACTAAAATTCCTTCTTAGTGAGTCAGTAATCGAAGACTATTCTATCAAAAATTTTAGTCTAATGTGATCCAACTAATTCAGTAGTGTTCCAACGAAACATTGTAGTACCTTTCCTTCGTTTCAAATAGTAAATTGCACTAACTTTTAAGAGTAATAAAGTGTTTGAAAAATAGAGAAAGTCAAGTCACTTTAAATTTCAGCAGCATAAATCTCTAGTAAGGAAAAACACAGGCCATCCACATCTTGTTATAATTTGCTTTTAAGTTCATTCGAGTAAATATTTAGTTCATCATCAAAGAGCCTTATACATAGATAGAGCAGAGAGATTATAGATAGAAAACATATCGAAGGATGTACGTACATACTTATGTAGATATTTTTAAATCAGAGGCAAACTGTAGAGGTCTTAAGGGACATCCATTGCATAAAATAAATAAATTCATTATACGTTTCGGGTGTGAATGGCCGTCCCTTAAGACTTCTATAGTCAGCCACATAAAATCCTCGACAGCAAACTTAAACAAGGCTTCTTTTCTACTATCTGGTTGCTATTGACGAAAGCGCAGGAAGTTTTTTTCGCGCAAACTTTTTCTACTACAAATCGATTTAATGATATTATTAACAAGTAATAAAAGCTAGAATTGGTCTAAGAAGAATGCTTATAATACCCCAGATGAATACCCATATGTAGTTTCGTATGGTCAAGTTTGATTGTTAAAATGATTTTTCTAGAACGGTTCGTCAGACAATAAAAATTATTATAACCAATTTCATAGGATTTCATATTCGGAAGAGCTTTTCGATACAATAAAAACGTCTAGGACTGATCATTTTCAGAATACACGTCAAAATCCTAAATTTTTATATGACAGAAGGAGTTGCCCGTTTTAGCCCATTTTTGAAACTACTATATTTACTATTTATATGAAAACACTGTGTACAAAATTTCAGCTCTCTACGTTGAGGCGTTCTCAGGCAGTGTCCAAATATGTAGTGCACAACGAATTTTCGTATGGCAACCCTATGAAGGAGTTACCCAATTTATCCCATTTTCGAAATTAATCTTACTTTTTTTTTAAAGCCCATGTGAAAAACGTCAGCTCTGTAAGTACAGGAGTTCTCGAGTTATCATGTGGACGGACGGAGAGACTCAAAGATGAATGGACGGGCGGATGGACGAACGGACATGCAAAAATCAAAATAATTTTTAATATTATGCGTGGGTGTCCAATCCATCTTGCTCTACTATCATTATTTCTAGGTGTTACAAACGGATCGACAAACTTAGTATACCCTACGATTTCATCATCTAGGTGGTATGAAAATTAAATTAGTAGTCAAATTTTTATAATTATTTAATTTTGCACTGAATATAAATTCGAATCTTATTATTGAGGTTTTTATGCTTATGAGCTGTCTTTTATCTACCATTCATGTCGATTTTTCAAATAACCAACAAAAACGACTAGTTTTTATTTCTTAATACGACGATGGCGATGTCAACAAAATGTGATTTCCAATATCAAGTCAATTTGGATTTCACTTTACGTTTGTGATGTGAGCGTTCCTTTACGTTTCGTATTTGCATATTTGTAAATAACGAGAAAACCTTTTTACTGATTCTATCCTAGTCTTAAAGGCCTGTGTGTCTTTTGAATTTTTGTGCCATAAAAGAATTTTTACGAACCATTTCGGATGTTTATTGGAAAATTAAGACTTAATGTGAACCCTAATCTTAAGCACTAAAGACGGGATAAGAATAAAATGCTAGATCTTAGTGCAAACCAATCTACTTATATAAAAAAAAAACAATAAGCCTGTAATAAATAGCCTTATTTAAAATTAAATTCAACACAGGTCTGCCTTTGAATTGACAGAATCGTTACGAAATGCTCCTTTAGTAAAAGCTGTGTTTCTCAGATGAACGTTTGAGTAAGGTACTCTTTGCCACACACCAGAGCTAGAGGCAACCCAAATAACTTTGAGCTGACTAAGGTATAGCTAAATATTGCCTAGCAAGACGAACTGCTATTTTGTTATCAACAAAGCCGTAATTCCCCGATATCCAGATCAGGTTAATCCGATTGGTTATACCCACTTCGTCAAATGCTCATTGGAGCCCCCAAATGAGCCTTGTTTTCGCCCAGTAATTAATATCACCGGCGAACTATTGGAAAAGAAAAACGTGATTTTTAGGTTTTCTTTTCGTGTGTCCGTCCGCCTGCCTATCATAGAAGTTTTTTTCGAAAACGACGTGAACGTTACGTTATCATTACACGAACATATATTGACAGTCAAAAATTATTTAATTTTTTTTTTTTATTTTTAATGGAGCTAGGTGGGATTCGCTCAAAATAAAACATTTTTTGTGTTATATGTTGTCTTTTGATAGGGCTACTTTCAAGGATTCCGAAAAAAAAAAAAAATTTTGATATTATCAGAGTTAGTAAACATTGAGTCATAGATAATAGGAAAAGTGCAGCTTTTTCGCCAGTCTCAAAGTTGCTGAAAAAAATATTTTTTGTTGTGTTAACTTATAACGCATTTCTTAGACCAACTCTTGCGTCCGCCTCATTGAATATTATTCAGTTATCATAAGCAAGTCTGGATTAGATTTAAATATGTTTAAATTCAGACGATCGACTGTACGTTGATAAACCTCTGGTACGGACCCCTAATTACGGGAGTCCGACGCGCTCTTAATCGAATTATTTTGTTATAAACTCGCTTTAGGATCTCATAGGTTCACGTCAATATGGCGCATCAACCTTACCATCTTGAATTATTATTATAAAAGACTTTTTTTTCGAGATAGAACTTTCGATAAGTAATACCATCACTTGTCAAACTAATGATAACAATTCTCTTTGACCAATTCTTATAATACCCCAGATGAATACCCGTATGTGATTTCGTGTGGTCACCTATCTGTGCAAGTTTGATTTTTGAAGTGATTTTTCGTATATATTTCTAAAACGGCTCGTCGGACAGTAAAAGCTATTATAACCAATTTCATGAGATTTTATAATCTGAAGAACTTTTCAGTACAATAAAAACGTGTACGGCTGATCATTTTCACACTATGTATAAAAATCCTAAATTTTTATATACATAGCAGCACCAAGAAGACATTGCCTCAATTTCAATTTCAATTTCAACTTTATTTCAAGGATGATGCACAACAAGATACATAAAGGCAGAGACACATCCAAGAAAGCCTCAGGCCTGGCCTCTCTCAGGCTTTCTCGCAGCTCACCTCAAGGCTTGCCTCAAAGAAATGAAAACAAAATGATATCACCGGGCTCGGTGCTGTCATTGTAATTTTGTTAGTACATCTGTTGACAGAAGTAGGCCTGAGAGAGAAAAATTTCCAACATTGAGCAAGGCGCGCTTTGCGGCTAGGCCTTGAGGCTAGCTGCTGGCTTGGTTTTGTGTTGCATCATTTAAAAATCCGTGTTGGAAATTTTGACAACACCTCGAGGAAGCCTCGAGGCCTGGATGTGTTTCTGTCATATTTTTTCAGCATGTACATTTAAAAATTCCTACCAGGAAATGCTAAGATGAAGAAAGAGGAGAAAAGAAAAATTAGATTAAATGATAATGAAATACAAAAATTAAGAAAATTTTTTTGTTTTTTTAAATATTGCAGTTTTCACTGGAATCTTGTAAGCTAGGTGAATACAATATGCGCATGTTGGCAATATGCACATTGGCCGTACTTTGATTAGTTATTTCATAAAAGATGACAGCAAAATTCATACTCATATTAATTTTATATTGTTGGTTCGGCAAAATGTGACATTTTCTTCCAAGCTGGAGCAGTTGGCTTAGAACTTAAAGCAACAGGTTACATAAGCACTATTCGGGATTACATAAGAAAAATAAAATTGAAAAAAGTAAAGATTTGTAGCAACAGGAGCTAAAAAACCATCACAAGGTGTACATTTTCTCGAAAACAAAAGAAATGTCTATAATTTGAAAAATACATGACTTAGATTTTTTTTTATATTTTTCTGGTAACTGTTACAATTTGGTCTATCACCCGGTTCCGGCTTGACGTGGACTTGCGGGACACCCTGTATACCTATATACCTTATGTAAGAGAATGATAGAAATCACGTTAAAAATAAAAATCGACACAAGTATGAGATAATGGTGCAGGAAATTTTTTCTTGCACCTTACCTGTAGTCAGAAATCGGAGCACTAATATCAATCTTTATGTAGGTGAAATATTATTTCTCGTTATAGTATCTTTTTGCTTAAAATATTCCAGAACATTATAAGGATAACAGTAATGTTTTGGAAAGGCTGAAAAAATTGCAGGGCTTCAAAATACTTCAATTTCCTCTCAAACTTTCAACTGATTTCTCCCACATCCGTATTTAATTTTTGAGAGATATGTTTAATCGCAAAAGAAAGCCTCGTACAATTTTTGAAATTCTCTTGTAAAACATCCGAAAGTAGAGGAATACCTTTCAAAATAGATATAAATTGTCGAACTATTTCCTTTGTCCATTCACACATTGAGATTTTTAATTATCGACATTGTTTCCTTGTTTCCGGAAAATTGAAACCTAGCTAGATTGGTTGCAACAAATAACTTAACTTGTCGCCACAAAAATTGCAGCTTGAATAAAACATCCAACTGTCATTTTCTCTAGCTACACTAGTCAAGGACGCTGTACTTATGCGCATATTTAGTGTAAGCACTTAAACAAGGAATCTCTTCTTTCCTACTAAATGTAATAAAAAATATCCCTTACTTAATATGTTTATCATAAAATTTCTACTTCAATATAACTCTAATCATTTTCCAAGCAAAGTAATAGATAAGTCAAGTACTGATTGCATTCCGTAGACAAACTTTGTATTGCATTTCTACTGAACTGCACATGATTGGCTAAAAAATATAAATTTTAGTGTCCAATTTAAATGGTAAAATCCTCATAAAGAATTTTAAGTACAACATGGAAACAACATTTAATTTACATTACGAAGAAGATGAACCGAATACACCTAATTGATGCGCTACTTATCATATCGTAGTGTTCAGTTCATAAAGTCAACACATATTATATAATTGATTATTGTAGTTTTAAAAGGTTTTCGATAAGATAAATCACGAAGTCGACGATCATGAGTGTAAGTATGAATAAAACAGGGCTATATGAATATTATATTTTCATCACGCTTTTAGGTATACGTATGTACATATATATTGTCAATGACACTAGATAACCGCGAGAAAGGCATTATCATAACCGTGTAACTCCATAGAGTACCAAATTTAAATTTCGCTGTTAATGATAACGTAGCTAACAAACTAAAACTGTTTTTTTGCCAATTGCATGTCTTTGATCAAAAAATATGATATTCCTGGTTCTATTCTAGAGCTCAGTAGGAAGAATTTTGTCAATCTGGTTTCCGTCCAAGGTATAGTTTTATTACAGCTCTTCTTAAAACTACGGATGATATTCGCGTGAATTTGGACAATGTTCCTCTTACTATTCTTACTCTACTAGATTTCTCAAATCGTTTGACTCTATCAACCATAGTATTTTATATATGAAACTTTCCAAATTATACAATTTCAGCCATAGGGCTACTCGTTTTAGCGAACTTTTTGTCTGGTCGCAAGCAGTTTATTAAAACTGGTAATCATACCTCTTCAGTTTTACCTATTCTGTCTGGAGTACCACAAGGCTCTATTCTTTCTCCCCTCCTCTTCGCCCTTTTTATCAACAATATAACCTCCGTGGTCAGGTATTTTCAAATCCATATATACGCAGATGACGTACAAATCTACTATGCTAAACCTATTAATGATGTTCTTGGGTGTATTAGCAATATCAATCACGATTTATTAAAAATAGCGGATTGGGCATGAAATAACCTGCTGGGATTGAATCCCGGCAAATGTAAATGTATTGCTATTTTTAAGCGTAGATTCGAGACCGGAATGTTACCTCCCGTAGCTCTTAATGGGAGTCCTATGGATTACGTCGATAAAGTTACTAATCTTGGTATTGTCATAAATAAAACATTAACATGGAACGACCACATTAACTCTTCTGTGTCGAGGATTTATGCGTGCATTAGGCGGATAAGGTACTCTGCACATTTTACTTCATTGGAAACCAAAGTAAGCTTAGTAAAAACCCTAATCATACCGATCCTGGCATACAGATACATAGTTTATGGGAACCTCGATTCGCTATCTTGACAAAAACTTAAAGTTGCTCTCAATTCTGCTGTTCGTTATGCTTTTAATCTACGCAGACTCGAAATCATGTCTCATTTAGTCCCCCAAGTTTTAGGAATGAGCCTGTCCTCGTACCTTCAGTTTCGTACATGTCTATGTTTTTTTTCAAATTGTTAATTTCTGGCTTGCTATCCTATCTGCATAATAAACTGAGATTCCCTCGCTCCTCTAGAACTAATAAACATCTGCTTCCTATTTTCAATTATTTGCAAAGCAGCCGTATGTTTATCGTTCACCGTCCGACTATGGAATACATTGCCTGATACTATTCGTCGGGCCGGGACGGTGGATTCTTTCAGAGGGGGTTGTTGTCGCATTTTCAGATCAACATATAAGGGCACTCTTGACAATGTAAAGTTTTAGTAAGTTTTTTCTTTTTTTTTTTCATTTGTTTATGTTTCATCTTGTATTTTTAATTTTCATCACTTTGCATTTATTGTAGATTTATCTTTGAATTTTTTGAGTTTTGAACTCATAGAACAGAATTTTAATTTTATTTTTAGAGTAAGTAAATTGTAACTTTCCTTTTTTTTCTCCAGTAATTACTGATAAGGAATTATGTATTATAACTTGTGTTAGATGTACATAAATCTAGGCAAAGTACATACAAAAAGAATTGTATATTCTTGTTTGTACAACAATAAATGAAATGATTGAATTGATTATAATAATAAAGAAAAAAAAAGAAAAGTTTTGAAATACTTGCTGAAGACTGAACTTTAATTTTAACTTGCGCGGTCGTAACATTAGTAGTCGCACGGTTATGCAGTATCGCACCGATGATATATGTATGTAGGTACGTTACAATTCTTAGAAGGATTTATTATATATTTGCAAAATAATTTTCTTATACGAGTAACATAATAGGTTTGTACACCTGGG